>JAWDJD010000002.1:56035000-57475000 GCA_035047305.1 Bradypodion pumilum | reverse complement strand
GACTATACTTGTTTTTGCTGCTATTTTCCATTTCAAATCTTAACAGACTGTGATTACCTCAATAGGGGCTATGGTGGCTCAGTGATTCAGAAGTTTGCCTTGTTAGCTGGAAAGCCGGCAAGTCGGCAGTTCGAGACCCAGGTACTTAGTATGACGGTTTGAGCATCCGTCTCTGTCCCAGCTCCTGCCAACATAGTAGTTCAGATGCAAGAATCTGCAAGTAGATAAATAGGGACCATTTCAGTGGGAAAATATCTTGGGGACATGAGCAGAGTTTCTCCAACAAAAATCCTTTCAACATAATAATTTTGTGTCAGAAATTATTCTGGATTGAAAGGATTTTTGCGGAAGAAACTATTGCCTCATTGTGGTCACCAACTATTACTATGTCTACCGCTGTACTAAGCACTAGATGTGTTTCCCTGTTTCTGAGGGACAGTGTTTTTACTGACCTGGGGAAAGTCACTTGCTGTGCAGCCATGAATCTCCCTGGTGGCTATCTCTCAGCTTTATCTATATCATAGATTCATTGTGAAGAAAAGGCAGGAAGGATGACCAAGCAGTCTGCCATGAGTTACTGAAAGGAAAACTATAGTAAAATCTAAAAATCAACTTTTAAAACCTGTTGTAGAAACTGTGCTTCTGCTGCGCAAAAGGTTTTTCCAGCTGTTGGCAGCAATAGAAGCCGCTTGCATATCCAATTTTTAAAACATTTTAAATGAATACCTCCAGTTTGTTTGTTTGTTTGCTTGCTTATTTATATCTCATCCACCTAACTATAACAGTTACTTTGGGCAGTATCAGTACAAAGAATTATGATGTGAGTTAAAGTTAGAAAAAGTTAAACTTCAGATTTAATAATTTTCAAATTTTTGTGATTGAGTTCTTGGTTTAAATATATATATACAAAAATGAATATACTTGGAAAAGTTGTTTACATTTATGGGTATGAGACAAATATGTACAAAATCTTGGAAGACTGGGAGGAAAATGAACAAGATTGTAAACTCTATTGTTAATTCCCTTTAAAAAAACAAACTGTCTTCTTACATAGGACTAAGCAAAATGCAAGACTTTTTAATTCCAAATATGGATGACATAGGCGGAACAAAAAAATAGGGACCACTTTGGTGGGAAGGTAACAACGTTCCATGCGCCCCAGTGTCTAGTCATGCCTGCCACATAACCACAGAAATGTCTGCAGAAGCAGACAAGTGCTGGCTTCGGCTTTGAAAGAGAGATGAGCACTGAACCCTAGAGTCGGATATGACTGGCTTTTGAGCATGGGAAACCTTTACCTTTACTAACAATAGCCATGATTTGGCTAAAGAATCTGCTGTTTTTAGAGGCTGACACTCTGTAACCTGCATTTGAGTTCTTCCGTGCAAGTAATGATGCAGTACTGGGATGATGATACAGGCCAGATCTGCCCCCCCCAGTGCCATTGCATCCAGCCCATGCTGCCCACACCACTCCCAGAAGCAGAAATAAAATGTGCCATTGCATGCGCAAAACACTGCCATAAATGACCCACAGCTGTCGTAAACACGTTTACAGCAGCATTATGCACATGCGCGAGTACATTTTACTTCTGCTTCCAGTTGGGAGGAACCATGTGACCAGCTCATGGCCCAAATTGGGAGCCCCTGATGTAGCATTTCTTCAGGGTAGATGTTAGTAAGTGAAATAAAATATGATTAGTGCATCTCAAGCTACATCCAAAGGGATGACAAGATTTTAGTGACTTTTTGTTGGACATGATCCTATCCCAAATAATCCATAATTCTATATATCAGAAATGTTTGGCATCTATTTCTTCACCATTCTTCCATAGCTGAATTTCTTCTTTCCAATATTAGGCATTAGTATTGATGGTCAGCATGTTTCCCATATCTTAAAAATGTTTGCTTTCCTTCAAAAGTATGTTTAAGTGTGCCCAAAAGCAAAACTGATCAATCTGTTGAGATGTCACATCATGGTATCTTGACAGTAGAAATCTTTGTGTCTTGGAGTAAGGCAGATAAAAGCTGCCACAATGGATCTGATATAACTCTCAGTGGTGTTTTTCTACAAGCCCACCATGTAGAACGGCAGATTTTTCTCCACATATTTTCAGATTCAGGGCTTGGAAAAGGCTTTGAAAATACATATGGTTTTCATGAATCGAGCGCAAACATTTGTAGATTTGTACATATACAGATAAATCAGCTTATACAAAAATTGCACAATCTTGCTTTCTTGAGTGATGCTTTTAAAAAACCTTTTAATGATGTCTATAAATACTATCAACAATCATCAATAATTTTCCAGTTATGTTAGTAGCAGCTCAAGGGAACAGTGAAATAATACCAAAAATGTCCCTCAAACCCCATTAGGACACAATGGGAGTTTCTCAGAATAATTTTTCATTAAAAAATAATAATAGGGGTGGGATGTTGGAAGGCTTGGGGTTTGCATACAGCCCACATACGTGTGGCCGGTCCATGCTCCAAAAACACCTTCAGCAGCAGAACCTACAATCCCTTGGGTATCTTTCTTCCAAGGCCAGGTGGTAGACTAGTAAATGTCTATTAACTTAACTAAAAGTATATAAACTGAAGGCAGTTTATCTCATTAACCTTAACATGGGAATCATATTTTAAATCATAGTATTTGATCCTAACTGGCTTGTGGTACCTGGTGAGCATCATTTCATTCCATGGATCCTGCAAAATGAATTGGTGATGTTATGGATACAAATTAATGCACCTTTGTTTTCTGGTATTTTAATGAAATATAATGGTTTATGGTTTTAATACAGTTGGGATTCTCAACCTGCAGCCCACAGCACCATTTCATGAGGCCCCACCACCACCTCCAGCACACCTGGAAGTGCCATGTGGTGGAGGAAGGACAAAATAGCCATCCAGCCCCCAAAGTTGTCTGAGGGAGCATGGCCTGGCCCCTGGCTTTAAAAAGTTGAGAATTCCTGTAATACATGAAGCTGGGAATCCACATAAACCTCTGCATTCACACATAAGCTATCTGATATTTAGAGTCACAAACTGAACTGAAGAGTTAAAGTCTATGTCTTCTGATTTAATTGGCTGGAACAGATTTGCTTGGATTTGGCTGGCCCTTAGCATAGCTATCTTTGACATGTGAGCTTCTTTGACTCGATAAGTTCCTAAACAGAAGCATGAGATAAAAACTCTCCAGTATAAAACTATATCCATGGATTAGACACCCTTTTACCAGGCAGTGCCTAAGTTAAACTCTGAGTTTTATTTTGTTTTGTTAAAAAGGACATGATCACAGATTTCTTGTGAAATATCTAGTCAGGCCCTGAGAAATGAAAGGAGAAGAGTAATGAATAGATGTTTTTAAGATATTGTTTGATATAGGGACATACAGTACAGGGAAACCTTTGCTTTTACAGCTAATGTTTGTTACATTTTAGATTAGAGGTTCCCAACCTAGGTCCCATGGGCTGGCCCCAGCCTCTGACGCCTTCCCATCTGGCCCATCACTGCCTCCACTGCGCCTGGAAGTGGAAGCAGGTGCATTTATGTCATCCATAAAACACACATGCACAAATGCGCCCACGGCTGGCATAAATGTGGGAGTTCGTGCATTTACATCAGCTGTAAATGTATCCACTTCTGCTTCTGGGGGGAGGGGCATGGTCCAGCCCGTGGCACTGTCCAGGGGTGTAGTCAGGCCCACGTTGTAAAAAGAGTAGCCACCCCTGTTTTAGATCTTGATATTATCTAGGATATGCCATAATTGGAATTCAACTGTCATTAACTAATTACAAAATGGCATACAGAGCAGCAATGCAAATATAAAATATAAAGGGTATTGATATCGTGCTTATAATGAACATTTTATATTAAAAACTGGGGGAAATCTCCAAAACACTCTTCAGTTTATGGACCACTCCTCATGTCCATATTATTTGAAGGGGGTGTATCCATGAGGGAAGATAATGAAAACCTTTCTAACCATATGTTATCTGGAGAACATGTCTTGTATATCTGCTATGCAACTGGATATTTCCAAACAATAAGTCTAACTTTGATATACAGTAGATGCTCACACAACGACGTTGCTTGGTTCCCCAAGTAGCGTCGTTATGCAGAAAACGTCGTTATGCGGTTTCTTATGGGAGATCTCCCGCAGAACGACAAAAAACCATTATTCACACGATGTTTAAAAAAACCGTCAAAATTCGCACAACGATGTTTTTTGTCATTGTGCGGGAGATCACGTGGAGTGCATCAGTAGCATCATTAATAGAAAATGACGCTATTCGAATGCATCGTTAGTCGGGAATGCACTTAGTATGTTTGCTTAGCAGCAAGAGAAAGCTGAAGCAGATTAATACTCTTGGAAAGCTGGCATTCAGGTGACTAACTCCACCAAGTTTTTGTCTTTTTCTTTTTCACAGAAACATTTAACAAAAAACTTTTTTTTTACTGCTTTTAAATCTCTTCCAGTATTTATCCTTCTCGTTCTTCTTATTTTCCTTTCCTTTTCACACCCTTCTCAGAATGCTCTGGGCCATTGGGAATTGAAGGAGGAATCATTTCAAATCAACAGATAACTGCATCCTCTACCCACCGAGCTCTTTTTGGGCTTCAGAAATGGTATCCCTACTATGCACGACTTAACAAGAAGGGTCTTGTAAATGCTTGGACGGCTGCAGAAAATGACAGATGGCCATGGATTCAGGTAACAGATGGAGCTGCAAATGGGTGGGTGGGGATGAAACTCCTAGCTATGTTGCCAAAATGAGTTAAGAAAGAGATGAAGACAAATGGTAAATTATTGCAATAATAACTGATGTCTAGATGTATGAAGAGAGGAAATATTTTTATTGTAACTGTTCTAGGCGTTTCAATTGCTCTGGGGCTGACTTATGAAAAAGCATAACCTTGGCTCTGGAGGGGTGGGGAATCATATAAACACAAATACCAGTTTTCAACAGTATATACTAATTAAGAGGCCATTTATATGTGGCCTTTCTACATTAGATATGATGCTGAAGGACAAATTTTAATTTATTGAAAATTGGTACCTTTAGCTTCCATTCAATTAATCACTTGGCAACCATTCAATTAATCACTTGGCAATCATGATTATTAGAAAGCCATCCACTAAACACAGGATTGTTTCCTAACTGTAGATAGCAGATTGTGCTATTTTAAAATTGACAATATATATCATGTACTAAGAAAAAAAATTAGGATCAGTGTATATTATGCATCTGGTAGTGCAAATTGTATATAAACACATATGTGGGTATCTACATAATTGTTATTGCACTTGCAAATTTGGAATTTGTACTTAATGTCTTCACATGCAAATCATATGTTATGGAGTTTGTGAAGCTAGCTTTCTTTAACTGAGGATAATCCTTCAATGTTGACTAATATCACTGTCCATTTGGGCCCTGAGAAGGGCCATTGGTTAAAATATTTCTTTGTAGTCATTTATACTGAAGAAGGGGCTTCTCGGTTGAAACGATTAGCCAGTGATTAATCACCATTGCCAAGGGATGTCTGATCACTGAAATAGCAATCTTTGGTGAGGCTCCTTTCATGTCTCCCCAATATCTGGGAGTTCCATGTCCCCTCCACGGATGCTCCAAGCTCCTTCCCCCAACGCTGCTGGTCGGTGGGAAGTGGGAGCACCTGGGACCCATGGCGGGAGGACTTTAAAATCCACGTCCCTGCCACAGATGCTCCAAGCTCTTTCCCCCGATGCTGCTAGTCAGCAGGAAGTGGGAGCAGCTGAGTGTGGCGTCTTCTCTTCTTCAGCTGCCCCCTCCCAGCCCGGGAAAGGGTAAAAGCGGCCAGCCCCCTGCTCACCGAGAACCACTGCTGATGACAACACAGCTGTTCCAGGGCTGTCCCTCCCAGCTTGGGCTCACAGGCATCCACAGATGTCATTAAGGTCATTGAGCCCAGGCTCCTTCAGGTTGTTGGGATTCGGGCTCCGGGAAGGATGTTGAGCCCCTGGGCTCCGACGAGGTCGGGGCCCTGTGCCCCATCAAGGAAGTTGAGCCCATGGGCTCCTTCGGGGATGTTGAGCCCTGGGCTCCATTCCCTGGGCCTCACCTTCTTTTCTTTGCAATGATGATACTTTGTAATGTTGTATTTTTATGACGAGAATTTGTAATGTTGCATTTTTATGATGTGATTTTGTAATGTTGTATTTATGCCTTATATGATTTTCTGATGTTTCCTTGTTTTGTGACCCACCCAGAGTCGAGCAATCGAGTGGGGTGGCATATAATAATAATAATAATAATAATAATAATAATAATAATAATAATAATAATAATAATAATAATAATAATAATAATAATAATAATAATAATAATAATAATAAAGTGAAGGAATTGAAGTTTTATCAGTCTGAAGCCTATAAATATCTGGGCATATTGCAATTGGATAACATCAAGCATGGGCAAGTGAAAAGTGTGGTCAGTAAAGAATACAGAAAAGTTCTGAAAAGCAAATTGAATGGAGGCAATACCATCAAAGCCATTAACATCTGGGCTGTACCTGTTATCAGGTATACTGCTAGCATTATAAATTGGACTCAGGCAGAGCTAGATAGTTTGAATAGGAAAACAAGAAAACTTGTGACCATCCATTATGCATTACACCCCACACAATGATGTGGAGAGGCTGTACTTACCTAGAAAATCAGGGGGTAGAGGTCTCTTGCAAGTGAAACAGGCAGTTGAAGAAGAGAAGCATGTGCTAGCAGATTATGTAAAAAACAGTGTAGAGCCAGCTTTAATGGAGGTCAAGAACAAGGAGTTGCTTAAAGCACAGCAAACAAAGAGTCAATATAGGAAAACTATTATGCAAACACGGGCTGACAGCTGGTACAACAAGGCATTGCAGGGGCAGTTCCTTGAAAAGATCGAAGGAAAAGTAGATGAGGAAAAGACCTGGTCATAACTTACTAACGGAACACTGAAAAAAAGTGACAGAAGGCCTGATCCTGGCAGCTCAAGAACAAGCCATCAGAACAAATGCAATTAAGGCTACAATAGAATATTGCTCAGACTGATTATAAACAACGCCATAATACATTGCAGGCGCACCCCCCAAAGAAAGACTCATACACCGGTATATGGATAAAGGCATCGGGCCACTTTTATTGAATAATGCCCTAGTCCGAATTATAACTTTCAATTGGTGTAATCATCCAATTGTAATTCTTTAAGGCAAGCAGGCCGCAGTAACACTGGTAAGGTTCCACCCAAAATGCCAATGGCAATTGGCTACATGTAACTATTTGTATCAATTTGCTTGTTGACACAAACAAATTGTTGACCGGAGTCAATAAACTATCTACTGACCCCACCCTATGACGTGTATCCGTTAAATCTCAAGGTCATGCAGGCTGTTAAGCTCCTGCCATCACCCCTTGCCTGGTTCGTCATTGACCGGCCAAAGCTATTACCCCTGTACCTGTCTAAGTGTTGGCCAGTCAATTGCGAACCTGCTGGATACCTCTGGGTCATAAATCTTTACCTTACCAGTGCTACCCGCCACATGGGGAGGTGTCCATGATGACTCACCGCCCCCCCCCCGACCGTCCGCTCGGTCGCCAGGCCTGCTTGCACCATGCCCAAAAAGAGGTACATACCTCCAGCCGACAGGTGGACCCCATCTCCTGCCTACAAGCAAAATTTTTGTAAGCCTCTCCGCAGGTTTCCAATGGCTGTCTCCCAGCCATGCTCAGCAAGGGACCGAGCAACAGCCCTGTCCACTGACTGCCGGAACAGTCCGAACCACGGAGATCCACGTCTCCCCTAAATTGGTGTCTCAGCACGATGTTAGACCATAGCGACCGTGTGTAAGCCAGGTATGATATAAAATGCCAGGTCACTGCCCCTTGACAGTTTAGGAATAGCAGTGATCCGTATAAGATCATTCAATCAATCAATCAATCAGTTTAATTTATATCCCACCTTCCTCAGCCGAGACCAACTCGAGGCGGCTAACAACATAATCCAACAAAGTAACAATAAAAGGATAATACAGAGAAACAACAATGGAAAACAATCCAGATAAGCATAATATCATAATACAAAACCTACACTACATAATTAGATCATAAAAATGCAATAAATATAATTATACTACAGCAAACCCAACATAGCAAGACCCCCATGTCCACTGGAGAACAGTCGTAGGAGCTACCACTCCCCCAACAACTTGGGGAAGGAGGTCCACGTCTCAGTCTCAACATGAGCCAAGGCAGCCACAGCAAGGAGCCAAAGACGGCGATGCTCCTGGGGCGGCGGCAGTCCTGGGCCTGGCCCGGCAGCCCACGGCCCTTTATCTCCTCATTGCCGCCGAGGTGCCCCATAAGAACATCCGGCGGTCCAGCATCCCTGACGGACATCAGGAATGGCCACAGTTCCCGCCCCCTTGTGCCGCGCATACCATACCATCGCATATGTGCGGATGCACACAGCCCAAGTTGGGGTCCACTCTCTGTCGCCGCAGCATATACTGCTGCCCAGTGTACATAGCTGCGGCCCACCAGCCCCACTGCCACCGGTGTGCAGCTACACACAGGATCTGTAAAAGAGGAGAAGAGGTGAAGGGCATAACTAGGTACTCATACAGTGAGGGGGCGTACATATAAGAAATTACGCATACACACATATCCGCCTCCGAGTACCCCAAACGTAGCTGCGAACAACGCGACGCCTATCCTAAATAAATGGGTGCCAAAACAGGCCCCACACAACGAAGCGCGGCACCGGTCACCATCAGTAACTTTATTTTGGTAAGGGTAGACCCATCCTGGTGGCAGAAAAACAGGCTGGGGCGCACAGCAGGCACTGCCAAAAATTCATGTAGGGCACCAACTGGACAGATGTCTCCAATGAAACTTCGTAGCAGTCTAACTCCACTGCCTACGCCGTGCTGAACAACCTTTGAGGACCGCATCCCCAATTCAGCCCACTCATGTGTGACATAGACATCGTCGAGTTCCAGTGCCCCTACGAAACACATCCGCCTTACACAATGGTACCAACTCTGGCACCCACTCACTGATGCGGAGCGCTCCAAAAAAGGCTACCATGGTAGCTGCGTGACCCAGAGCCACTTCACACCTATCCGAACATAAGTCATGCCAGCCTTGTGCAAGGTGGGTCAGAAACTCTGGCGAACTGGGTGACGCATGTCCAGGCGGTGGACACGTTCACGTGTCCACCCCTCCAAAACACGACGCATGCGGAAGTAACTCACGCAGTCATTGAAATACCCCCACGTCGGCCATAAATGCCAGTGAGGAAAGCCTGAAGGCTATAATACAGGGGGCCAAACCCTGACTGCGAAGATAAACATGCATTGTAAAACCTGGTTCACTGATATCGCATGAAAGCATGTTGATACGCCTTACGCGTGCGAGGTGCCAATGACATGCCCGGTTCACCTCTCCTCGCCAAACTTCCACATATCGGCCGGGAGTGGCGAGTGGAATCCCTCTGCTTCCAGAGCAAGGCACGGAACCAGGGGATCTGCAGGTGGGATAAAGCATCAGCAATATCGTTATTAATACCTGGAACATGTCTGGCCCTGAACAGCACATTTAGGCGTAGGCTTCTCAAAAGGAATTGACAAACCAATGCCATGACCCTGGGGGATTTGCACGTCTGGGTGTTGACAATGTGCACCACTGCCGCATTGTCACACAAAAATGGACCACTGAGTTGGCCCACTCGTCAACCCATAGCATCAGTGCTCCCCAAATTGGGAAGAAAATCAAGGAAGGTAAGATCGCGGAGGCGATCCGTGCCAAGCCATGCGTAATGGCCTCGGCCGTAAGTCTACCTACCCTCAGAGTAAACCCCCATAATCCAGGGAGCCGGAGGCATCCGACCGTATTTGAAATCTAGGGCAGACCATAAGGTCTGATCTCCAGGAAGAGACCCCATTAAAAACCCTGGAGGAATTTCAGCCAGACCGCAAGGTCTGCCCTATGCTCCTGATCAGCCGGACCCTTTGGTGACGTTTAACAGGCCAGCCATGGCGTCACACAGGTGCCTGGCCAATGCTCCGCCGGGTATAACCACCCCGCAGGCAAAGTTAAGGTGGCCATGAAGTAGCTGCAGCTCACGAGGGGACACTTTATGTTTGGCAATCAAGGCCAAAATCGCCGCAGAGATCTGAGCAACCTTATCCATGGGTAACCCGGATGCCTGTGCGACAGAGTCAATTCCAATGCCTATAAATGTGAGCTTAGTAGCTGGGCCCTCGGTCTTTTCAGGCGCTAAGGGGACACCCAGTTCCCACATGAGTGTCTGAAATGTAGTGAGGAGATGCGTGCACGTGTCCAAGCCCCGTTTACCCCCGAACCAAAAGTCATCGAGATAATGGGCTAGAGACCGGGACCCCGACCTGCGAGCAAAGGCCCACTGAATGAAAGTACCGATTCGTTCGAATGCCGAACATGAAATAGAGCAGTCAAAAGGCATGGCCTTATCTAAATAAAATTCCCCTTGGAACCTAAAACCCAATAGCTCAAAATCCCTTGGGTGCACTGGCAGTAATCAGAAAGCCGAGTGCATATCACACTGTGCCAGGAAAGCACCGGGACTGCATGAGCGTACCACTCGTAGCGGCTGAACAAACAACGTTTACCTGACTGAAAAAGGTCATCAGGAATGGCATCACTGACCAAAGAACCCGCAGGGTAAGCTAAAAGGAGGATTAGACAACATTCACTCTGGTTCTACTCTGGTACTAGCCCCAGAGGGGAGACCTTCAAATTAGGAAAGGTTCCAAGAAGGGGCCCGCTACTCTCATAGCCTCAACTTCCTTAGCTGTGCTCAGTGCAGCAACCTCCTCGTTACCTTTCAAGGGTACTAAATTAGTAGCATCTTGGGGGCCCTAACACCCCCGAATGAAATACGAAAGCCCCATTGGAAACCCTCCAGCAGGTACCTTGCATCATCCCTTCTTGGATAAGCTAAGAGCCATCGCTCCAGCATGAGTACACTAATTGGGGAGGGGGGCTTTGACATGGCTAGTTCCGTCAGATGGAGCTCTGATCACCCCCTGTGCACCCCTACCTCTGCCCTGTAACCCACCAACCCGCGGGCACGCAGAGGCGGCGTAGGGGCCAGCGCAAAAGGGGACACTCGTGTCGGTAACGACACTGGTGCTTAGTACACATGTCACTAGCTGAGCAGGTCCAACACAGCAGGTGGGCTGGAACCCCCTGCCCCACCAGTTAGCATGGAGCCTGTGTTGCAGCAGCCCGCTGCACAGCATGACCACAATGGTACCTATCACCAGGCGCCAGTCACGTGGGAGTCATGTACAAGAGCAACAATTGCTGACAGGGCTCATCCCATCTCATCTCAGGATGTAGGGCCACCCTCATCCAAATTCCTCATCGTAAGCCAACTACGATGGGCCCATGAAATCAACCATCGCCCTGTGAATATTATCAATGGATTGAACCATCGGGATGGCCCAATCAGGTATATATGGTATGCCGACAACCACTTGGCCCAGGTGTGCGGTGGCTTACTACGACGGGACAGCTCTTTGTCTCTGTCGTCCTGTCCCTCTCTCTCTTCCTCAGTAGGCTCATGGTTCAATAGGGAGAATATATCCACGTACTCCCCTCACCAGATCTTATCCCTCGTGACCTGTGACAAATGATCACCCAGGGGCAAGGAATAACCAGCCGTCGGCAAAGCCATCGTCGGCACATTCTGTATAGAGGGCATACACAGCGGGACCTGGACAGCCCCTGCGATGCTCGGCACTGCCCCAGGGGCAGACACCCCCGCCCTTAACGAGGGACCATTTAGAAACCATGAGATACTGGGATAGGATGGTAACTAATGCTCGCTCGCATCAACTTGACGAGGCCAGGGCCACTGAACCCCACCACTGTAAGTGGGCTGTGGTGTTGGTGCACTTAATTGAACCTGATACTCACTAGGTGCACCCCCGTGAGCCGCCCCCAATGGGGGTTCCGGCCCACGGCGGGCGTCGGAGCTCACGACCAGAATCGAGCTCTGGGACCACCCCTGACTGCTCCCAGCCTGGACATCAGGTCGAACGGGGAGCTGCGAGACACCAGCTGGGGCTGGCCGGACCGTCTCAAGCAGCTCGACCCGGTTGTCCCCCCGCTGCAGCGTTGCGGCCAGCAAGGTAGCCGGGGCCGACGAAGAGGCCCCTGTTGAAGAAAGAGTAGCGCCCCCCAAGGATGCTTCCAGCACTGCCATCTGTGCTAACAGAGCATCCACTGCCCCAGAGCCCCCAGTATAAAGTGGGCCGGGTGGGCCGGACGGCCCACTAGTCAGTTGAGGAAAAGGCAACCCAAAAGGGGAGCCAGGGCCAGAATAGGGCCATGCCCAGAACTCAGGCCCTTGGGGGGCCGGAGGAGCTGTGGGGCGGACACCCGCACCAGGCCCCCCTGGGACAGCCTGTCCCGGGCCCTGCAAAGGCGCGCTCAGGGCCGAAACCCCGGAGGGGCCAGCCTGCAGCTGACCAGCTACGAGCTGGCACCCGGCTGCCAAGTGATAGCCTGACCGGCCCCACTGGTACCAGTGAGCAAGGGTCTATCCCTGCCCTGCCATTGGGGCGCAGCCCTGGTCCTCCAACCCAAAGTAGGCCCCCACCCGATGCAGGGCCAGGAAAAGCTCTTCCCCTCAGCCGTGGCTTCAGTGCTGGGGCCTTTCGCTTGGGAGCCATGTCTCCCTAAAAGAATAAGAATCACTGAAGGATCCCTATCCAGGGATCGAGTTCCTGCATGTAAGTACCGCGGTAGCCAAGAGGCAATCCTAAAAAAGGCACCGGGTACTCGGAGTTCTCTGTTCCCAGCCGGGAATTGAACGCGCAGAGCTCTGCAAGGCTCTATAGCCGACTAAAAAGAGAACGCGACGGAGAAAACTTCTCCTCTCTGTCGCAATTCTATAATGGCAGCTCGGCTGCCTCATGGCCACCCCTTTTATAGAGGGGTGGCCACACCCCCTAACTCACCCGGATGTCTGAGTCCGGGTGGGGGGGGGCGCAAAGAGCACGGCGGCCATTTTGGCGCCGCGCTTTCAGTTGCTCAAATGATTCATTGGAATTTGTGTCACAAATACCATTTGCCCGTAGCAAAGAACTGGTGGGATCATAAGCCCGAAAAGGTGATTGAGAACGAACATGCAAAAGTACTCTGGGATTTTCAAATACAGACTGACAGGGTTTTGGAGCATAATACCCCGGATGTTATGATTGTGGAGGAGAAAAAAGTATTGATCATCAACATTGCCATACCTGGTGACAGCAAAATCAGCGAGAAACAGCTTGAAAAATTACTCAATATCAGGATCTGAAAATTGGACTGCCAAGACTCTGGCAAAAACCGGCACAGGTGGTCCCAGTGGTAATTGGCACACTGGGTGCTGTGCCCAAAGACCTAGACAGGCACTTAGAAACAATTGGAGTTAACAAAATCACCATCAGTCAGCTGCAAAAGGCCACCCTGCTGGGATCTGCTTGCATAATTCGCCGATACATCACGCAGTCCTAAACGCTTGGGAAGTGTTCAACTAGTGATTTATGATACAAAATCCAGCATTGTTATCTTGTCGGCTGTGTGTTTGATAACAACAACAACAACAACACAACCCTGGATTGAACTCTCACTTTCAAGACCGACTGCCTTAATACCAAACATAAAATTTTGGCCAGGAACAATTTTATGAGGAAAATAACTGGCACAGGGTGGGGTGTCCAACCACACACATTAAGAACCTCTGCACTACCTTTACGTTACTCTGTAGAAGAGTATGCTAGTCCAGTATGGTAAAGATCAAAACATGCAAAACAGGTGGATGTGGCCTTAAATGAAACAGTGTGCATGGTCACAAGATGTTTAAAACCAAAAAGTGCATTACTTAGCTGGCATCCCTCCAACAAAATTCCATCATGAAAGTGCTGCTCAGAAAGAGTGGGTCAAAGCAAGATCCTTGGAAACACACTTGTTGTTTGATCATCAATCACCAAGGAAGAGACTGAAATCAAGGCATAGCTTCCTCCCAACTTTTGCTCCTCCAAACAACCAGCCCCCACCGACTGCCTTAGAACTATGGAAGGCAAGCAAGGAGCTACCAGATAACTGAGCAGAACTACATGACTCTCTACTGCCTGGCCAAGAACAAACATGGACTATGTGGAAAGCTTTAAACAGACTGCATGCAGGGGTAGGAAGTTCAAGGGCGAATCTGAAGAAATTGGATTTCCCGGTAGATGACAGCCTATGTGAATGCGGAGAACAATGATACAATGCACACAATGCCCCTCAACATGCACTGAGGAAATGCTGTTGGTGTGGCCTGATATTGGGCAGATGTCATCTAGACCGTTTAATTCTATTTTGTTTTAGATGTGTTGATTTTAGCTTTTTATGTTATTATATACTGGTGGTGTGTCTAACAAGAAAAAAGAAAGAAAAAATATGCTATGGAAGAAGAACTATGATACTTTCCCCAAATAGCAGATGAAGTAGTAAAACTGGCTAGGCATTCCCTGCAGGCTGAATCTTTCAAGACAGAATGATTAACCATGGAGATGGGGAAAATGAAGGAGTCATACTGCCAGAAAAATTACCATGTTAAGAAAAAGACTCAGCTAGACCCATTCACTCTGAAATGCTTTTACATTTCTGTTGGAAGCAATCCAATTATGCTTCCGGGAGTGAAAGGTTCAGCCAAAAGTATGCTGTCATTGCTTGGGTGATGCCCAAATATGAAATGCTAGCTTTCTCCTCTTTTAAGCATAGGAACATCCAATTATCTCAGTTCTGACTATAGTATCATCATTTCGTGTTGTTGAAAGCAAGACATCAGTGACATGTTAAGTGCTCTTCTAAGGAATTAAAAATTAAGCCTTCAGTCTTTTGCAAACCTGAACATATGCCCTATTGAACTTAATTAGACTTATTTCTGAATATATGCATGGGTGTAAATGACATTTGGCAAAGTATTTTCACAGTATACTTTATACTTTATCTGTATTGCACAGAATTTGACCTCTGATGGATTAACATCTTTTAGATATTAATGAACAAAATGAGTAGTTTTTTTACAAATATATTTGAGCATAAGTACAATGTGGACAAATATATGACTTTGCAATATCATCTGGAGATTGTGCAACTGAAGCATATGGCAAGAAGTGAGCAATGGTCCTCTTTATTTCCACTGAAAACTTGTTCTGGGGTAGGACATTTATGAACTGTTTGAATCCAATGTTTCTAAAATTTGGTTATAAACCCATTAAGTAATTATGTTTGTGTAACTCAGCATTATGCAAGCAATTGTGTTCATTGCACCAAGTGTTATATATGAAGTTCTTCTGCAGACACGTTGTACAAAATGGGAACCATATGACTGATTGTACAATCAAACTGACCTATTCTATTCTGGACAGAACACCTGATTTAATGCTATATTGCAACTAGGGCATACCCTGGTAATGGCCACCTTGTGTTGCTGGCTAATCTTTCTCACACTAGGTCAGGCGAAAGGAACTTCAGAATGATCTCTCGCCACTGCTTCAGGAGCTGCACTGGTTACCAGTGTGCCTCCGGGTGCAATTCAAGGTGCTGTTGATGACCTTTAAAGCCCTACATGGTAGTGGGCCAGGATACCTAAGAGACCGCATGCAGTCTGAGGTGTGCATTCAATGTTTCCCCAATCCACTTCTGTGATCTCTGTTCCTGGAAAACTCTGGAAGGTGTCACCATAAATCAGAATTGATTTGATGCTACACAATTATTTGTATATTATATCATGGAACATTGTTGTGTTAAATTCCAGTGCTTTTTCACTATATATGTATTGATCCTTAGCTGATAAGTGTTACTAATAAGTGTTAGCTGATAACTGTTACTAATATGAACTGAGCAGTGGAGAAAGAATGGGAGGACAGTCCATGCTGGAGTTAACTGTAGTTGCTTAGTCTTTCTGGCTCGCTCGTCAACTTTTTAGACTGATAAAGTTTGAAAAGAACAAACAATTACTTTTAGCCTCCCCAGTAGCTTCCTAGACAATTCTCCTTTGCCAACTGTATGATCATTCATCACTCATGAAGAATGAATTTTGCAATTACCCTTCCATCTCTGAAAAATCTCCCTGGAGACTTTAACACTGTGGCCCCAAGACAATTCTTTTCTCACTTATTAAAAAGTAATTGTGAGGGATGAACACAATTCTTACTCATAGCTAGAGAAAGCCTACTGAATCAATCAGTTTTACAGTAGTGCTAGTTTAATTAGTCCCATCCATTCACTGGGTTTATTGTGTTGGCAAAAAGTAATGGCAATTTTCTTTTAAAAAGAAGAAAACATTTTCATGTAAGCATTAGTTTGTCCACTTTTAGACATGGGATATCATATTTGTCAGACTTAGCTGTGCTATTTGACTAGGAATTGCCCTGAGATCTTTAGCTTGAAAATTAAAATCTACTTAGAAATCTTCAGTCAAATCTTGGTGAAGAATGAAGATTCTGGCAGCCATTATATGCTTATGAAAAAAGAGCAGAAGTGGTTTGGGGAAAGGCTAAGCTCTGTGGAAGCTACAAGAAATTAATGGACCGGTAGTTTTTTTAAAAAAGAGGTATTCTTTTTAAGAGGTAATTGTAATTGTGATATTTGGGTTTTTTGAAATGTTTCTGAAATGTTTTTGATATTATGTAATTGTAATTGTTTTTGATACCATGTAATTGTGATATTTTGTTTCTTTGTTAGCCGCCCAGAGTCACTCTGCGAGTGGGGCGGCATACAAATTGAACAATTAAATTAAATTAAAATTTAACTCTGTACAGAGTTTAATGTGCAGAGATTACTAGTGTCTGCATGTTTTGCAGCTCCCATAGAGCTTAGTCCCACCCAACCTCTTTCTCCTGATCTTTAACAGCTGCATGGCAGTCAAGGGCAAGATGATTCTTCTAGAATTGGGAATAGCTGTACCTCTTGAATTTAGCTAGTGCAGATGGTTGTGAATTTCATTCAATTCATTTTGTAAATAAGAACCTACAAAAATTCATCTTCATAACATTAACAGAAACAGCCTGAGCAAAGCAAGCTGTTGAATGTGTCCATCCTTTGTTGCTTTTTTGTGTGAGAATGGGGGTGGGGGAGAGATGTAAAATAAAAAGTCAACCTTTTGCAGAACACACATTTACATGTCACTTTGTGACCCTTTTAAAATGAAAGATGTTTCAGTACTATAGCTTCAAATATAATTTCTGACACAAAATTCATCTTAATGGCCACTTTTCCGAGTAAGAGCAATTGCATACAGACCCCTGGGTATTTTTCTCACGTGGTTCAGTATTAACCATAACTTTCTTCATCAGTTTCCTGTCAGATGAAAGATTCAGACACTTTTTGTATAATTCAAGAGTAATATGTTCTGTTTCCACATATTCTTTAAGGTGCACAACACACAGCAACTAATAAGTATGAAATTTATTACAACAATCAATAAGTATGAAATTTATTTTTCTTGCATTCTCCTAATGAACCGAACACTAAAATTGCTATTCTAAATTCATATATCCAGTATGTAATTAGTATTGGAACTTACAATCCTTGTAGTTGGCTTGCAATTTAAAGGGTCAGTGGTTACAGTTTTAAAGCAAATTAAAGGGAGACTCAGATGCCTCTAACTTTAAAACAATTTGTATAGATTTACAGAATTAATAAAATGGTGTCCTTGTTAAGCACTTACTGCTTCATTTGGAACATGCAGAAATGTTTCTTTAAATGATATGTGAAGTGCAATAACTTGATATATTTTTCTTTCAATAAGGCCTAGTTAGAGAGATTCACATTTGTCTTTTACCTTATTGTTGCAAAACCTATTTTGGAAGACTTGGAATCATTATTGTTGTTTATGCTATTTTGATTCTACCTTGAATAAGGTGATTTTAAAATTTTAAAATTAAGGTAAAGGTAAAGGTTTCCCTTGCTTGAAAGCCAGTCGTATCTGACTCTAGGGTTCAGTGCTCATCTCTGTTTCAAAGCCGAAGAGCCAGCGCTGTCTACTTCTGCAGACATTTCCATGGTCATGTGGCAGGTATGACTAGACACCGGAGTGCACGGAACGCTGTTACCTTCCCACCAAAGTGGTCCCTATTTATCTTACTTGCAATGTCTTGCTTTCGAACTGCTAGGTTGGCAGGAGCTGGGACAAAGATGGGAGCTCATTCCATCCTGCAGTAAAGGAAGATGCAACCAAGATAGAATCTATTAAAAATACTCCTGTAAAAGGCTTTGATGTTTGTGTTATAAAAAGACCATCACTTGCATTTAATGTTAGGCAATATAGTTGTCTACTTCAATCAAGGCAGCATCCCATCAAAACAGGACTAGCTCTGAAAGGATTCTTAATCAATAAGTTGAAACCTAGTTTCTATGAGTGAGGCGAATCCTCAAATGTTTCTGTTAGTGGCATTGGAACAGGGAAACTTACTATCCTCTCTACAGCCCATATAAACCTTTAAATCTACCTGGAGGGAGAAGAAACTCGAGCTGGTTTTCACGTTTTCCTGTGGACCACAGGAAACAGCAGTCAGAAGATACCAAGAGTGGCCAAATACAGCAGTTTGGATCTTGATCAAAGTCAGTTAAAAATTCAGTGGCTTAACGCTCACTACCTATTTAAGGTTGGCTTTGACAATTCTGCAAAACTCATTTCCAAGCCTGGATCATGAGAACTTTCAGCAGCATCTCTGGTGAGATTAAGCCTGCATTGGCTGGATAGTGCAGTAATTCTTTTCAATGGGTATACAGAAATCTTCACTGCCAAGGAGATGGATGCAAAATGAGTGTCCTTGCTGAAATTGGCTCCAGACATTGATCTTGAGGCTGGAAAATCCATTGGTCCCTAAGGCTCTAGTGTAAGATAGCACACATTAATTCAACAAAATTGCCCTTCTTTTTCCTTCTTGTTAACTATTAATACATCTACTGCTTTGAGCAACTCAATACCCTGATGACAGGTAATCAGAACAGAACAGTGGCACATATGACCTATTCTACAGGGAAAAGGTATTTTTGCTTCGACTGAAGCTACAGAGGAATCCAGTTTCCAACACTTCTGATTAATACTTACATCCCTATGGACAAATTGCACCAGGTACATTTCTCTGCTACTTAGCATAGTGATAATACCTGTATTTGGAAAATTATGAATTTCATTTGGACAGATACTGTTCAAAACAATCACATCTATAGTTATAAATGAAGGCTCTAATAATTAACTTACCTAATTACACACACACACCACCACCACCACCACCACCTAGTGTGATGGGGTGTGGACGCTATGCCCATGCCTCACCACTGCTTCGGGGGCTGCACTGGTTACCAGTTTGTCTCCGGGTGCAATTCAAGGTGCTGGTTTTGACCTTTAAAGCCCTACATGGTAGTGGGCCAGGGTATCTTAGAAACCGCATCGCCCTAAGGATGTCTGTCCGTCCAACCAGAGCGGACCGGAGGGGCTCTCTAATTGTGCCATCAGCCAGGGGGGCTCGCCTCTCTGGCACAAGGAGGAGGGCCTTCTCCGTGTCTGCACCAGCCCTTTGGAACCTCCTGCCTGTGGAACTGCGTCTCCAGACAGAGTTGTTGCCCTTTAGGAAGGAACTAAAGACCTGGCTGGCGGGCCAAGTTTGGGGTGCGGGTGGGGATGGGGGTACCGTTAGGTGGTTGGTATAGAGAAGTGTGCCTTCCCCCAAGGTCCCTTCGGTTCTTGCGCACCTTTTAGGGGTGGGGTTTTTTTAAAAACTTTTTTAACTTTAACTTTTTTATCATGTGTCTTTTATGTATTTACTGTCCGCTATGTAAACCGCCCTGAGTTGGGTTGTACCTGAGTGGGCGGTATATAAGCGTGAAAAATAAATAAATAAATAAATAAAGTGCATAACTGGAAGGAACACAGCAAGGAAATATCAAAGTACAACTAGAAATGAATCTTGCCTGAAAATCCCAGAGACGCTGTCAGCCATTGTCAATATTTCAAGGCTAGATGGAACAATGGGCTGTCTCATTATATGCAGAGTACCTGTTTTCTTATGTCTTCTGTTCATACTTGTCAAGTTTTGGATTTTAAAATAAGGGAAATTTTGACCACATCCCTCTGTGGGTGTAGCCAAATCTGTGGGCATGGCCAAATATAGCCATATGACTTGCTGGGCTCTAGTCATTCCTGCCACATGGCCATGAAAATGTCTGCAAACACAGATAGCACCGGCTCTTTGGCTATAAATGGAGATGAGCACTGAACCCTAGAGTTGGATACAACTGGCAGATTTTACTTTCTTAGGATCAAAGATCACTGCAGATGGTGATTGCAGCCATGAAATAAAAAGGCGACTGATGCTTGGGAAACAAGCTATGAGAAACCTGGGGAACATAGTTAAAAGTAGATACATCACCTTGCAAACAAAAAATTGCATAGTCAAAGCAATGGTATGGTGGTAATGTATGGGTGTGAGAGCTGGACCATTAGGAAAGCGGAGCGCAGAAAAATAGATGCCTTTGAAATGTGGTTAGAAATAGGTCGATCCTAGAAGAAATCAACCATGACTGCTCATTAAAGGTCAAATAGTAAAGATGAAGCTAAATTACTTTGGACATTAAATGAGAAGAGAGGATTCACTTGAGAAGGCCTTGATGCTGGGAAAGGTGGACAAAAGAAGGGGTGGCCAAAAATAAGATGGCTAGATGGTATTGTAGATGCAATGGGCACGAAGTGTGTGGGCCAAAGAACCCTTTCCCCATCCTCCTTTTGTTTTGTTTTCTTTCTTATTTACTCATTTTTAATTATTATTTTTTCCTGGGAAGCAAAGTGCAGAATAGTAAACCAGTCCCCTAGGGTTACCAACTGCTTGTAAGCAGCTTGGCTTTAATAAACTAGCCCTGCACATGGCTAGACACTCTCCACCACCACCACCCCAATTAGGGTGTAGGAGGAAGGGATTAATTCCCCCAAATTAACGAATCTATTTGTTCCTCACTGCAACCAATTGAAGCACCAACACCTAAGAATGTCGGATCCAGCTTGAGGAAGGGAATTAGTAAAGTAAAAAGCAACCTCTGTAGTTTCCAAGCCTCCCAGCAGCTGAGGAGTTACTCTCCATCCAGATGGTTTGTTAGAAGATGGGGTGCTCTCTCTCTCTCTCTCTCATATAGTGATCAAGCAACATCCCCCCTCCCAAGTTAACTCTAGAACAGAAACGAAAGCCTCCAGCCAGGAGGCAGGGCAGAAACAGCTCAATAAACCATGAGAGTGAGAGAGAAGTCTCTACCCCAGATCAAGAGCTGATTTGCCCCTGCATATATGAAATATCGCTCACCTAGAGTAGACTCCCATCCCATGGTGGCTCCGACCAGCAGCAGCAAAAACGAAGCCTCCATGACCATGAGGCAGGGAAATGAAAGAGAAACTACAGGGGCCCCACCACCTTCTCTCTCCCCTTCCTCAAACGAAAAGCCACACAGCGGCCTCTGGTGGCAGGAAAAACATAATGCAGCTTCGCCTGTGAGGGCTCCGGTCAGGATTTATAATAATAATAATAATAATAATAATAATAATAATAATAATAATAATAATAATAATAATAATAATAATAATAATAATAATAATAATAATAATAATAATAATAATAATAATAATAATAATAATAATAATAATAATAATAATAAGGGATATTATGGGGAAATTAATAAAACAGGAGGGGGTGGGAAGAGGGGTAAAAATAAGGGGTTTTCCCGGGGGAAATGGGATACTTGACAGGTATGCTTCTGTTGCAGTAGCATGACATAGCTTGCTTGACCCACCCTTTCTTGCCTTTTCATTTACTGGTAGATTGCAACAAAGCCTGTATGTAATTGCATACTTTTCTGGTTGTAGAGGGAGAAATGCTGCATATTGGCTGAAATCCTGTTGTCTAATTTAGTTAGTCACACTTAGGGTTGCCATATGTCCCGGAAACTCAGGATTGTCCTGGATAAAAGGTCAAAGAAAATGTCCTGGCCGGTTCAGTAAAAATAATGTTAAAGTCCCAGATTTTAAAAACTTACTGATTGTGTATTATAACATCCAGAGCTGTGCTGCAAGGCACTGCATGCACCACACACATACAGAGGGAGAGAGGGTGGGAAGCGCCTCCCTCTTAGTCCCTGCCTGTCTTGAGTTCTCACCCACTTGGCTGCAGCTCTGAGGATTAGGAGGGGAAAGCAGCACCTGAGGAGGAAGAGAAGGGAAAGAAATATGCTGGCCACCAAGCCAGAGAGAGCTGCCTGCGCTTCGGTCTTGCCTGTGCCTTGCTTCTCATGAGTACGTGCTTTGAGGAGAGTGTGTGTGTGATCCCGGGGCTTTGATCGAGCTTGGCTCTCACCAGTGGCATAGTGGTGGCTGGGATTATTAGGGTGAAGGCTATTTTGTAGTTCACCTGCCTGTTATTCATTCATTCATTCACTATTCATTCCACTTGTACCCTGCCCATCTAGGAAGTCTTCCCAACTCTGGGTAGTTAACAAACAACACATTAAAAAAAGTATATGCTGTACTTCTGTCCCGGATTTGTGAGAGAGAATTATGGCAACTCTAGTCACACTAGAGTTAGTGGGAATATAATATGTTAATGGAATGCTTAGCATAAATCACAACTAGAGTGGGCCTATTTGAATCAGTGGAACTTAAAAAAGGATTCAGCTCGCCAAATCCCTACTGATTCAATGGTCCAGCTTTAATGCAACATAGTACACTAAGCAACAGGATTTACAGCCATTTAAGGATTGCATATTATTTTGCAAGGGAAATTACATAGACTATCTAGTTGGAATAAATTCTCATCTTCTATCAGTGGCTCAAGTGGCTAAGATGCTAACTGGAAGGCAGGAGGTCAGCAGTTCGATTCACGAGTACAGCAGGACGGAATGAGCTCCTGTCTTTGTCCCAGCTCCTGCCAAACTAGCAGTTCGAAAGCAAGACATTGCAAGTAGATAAATATGGACCACTTTGGTGGGAAGGTAATAGCATTCCGTGCGCTCCGGTGTCTAGTCATGTCTGCCACATGACCATAGAAATGTCTGCATAAGCAGACAGCACTGGCTCTTTGGCTTTGAAACAGAGATGAGCGCTGCACCCTAGAGTCGGATCCGACTGGCTTTACCTTTCAAAAACTACATTTCTTGAAGTAAGGTAAAGGTCACTCTTGCTCGAAAGCCAGTCGTATCCAACTCTAGGGATCAGTGCTCATCTCTGTTTATAGCCAAAGAGCCAGTGCTGTCTGTGCCTGCAGACATTTCTGTGGACCTGTGGCAGGCATGTCTCAACACCGGAGTGCATGAAATGCTGTTTATGAACTAAACAGACATTAATGTAGAAGTTATGTGCATAATCCATGGAAGATCCCTGTAACCTGATTTAATTCCATAGCAGCCCCCTGTCAAAACCAGTAGTGGCCAGCCAGTTACATCAATTTTTTAACAGAAGACTCCCATGACTGAATAGATCTAGATTAGCCCCTTTAGACTAATATATATATTAAAATGGAGAGTATGTGACGCTATGAGGAACTGTGGGCCTTAGCCAGGCTTTGAAGGCCACACACATCTTATAAAATATACTTTCCCCACCTGAATGCAGTACAAGACTCCTTTTAGATATCCTTATATTTATAGATGGCCTTACTGTAAATCATTTATTTGAGGAGAAGAAACGTGCTGTCTTTCAGATATCGTTGGGCTGCAATTCCCATCAGATACAGCCAGTATATTCAATGGTAAGCATGACCAAATGATCTCTGAAGTCCAGTGACACTTGAAGGACTATGTGGTTCACATCTTACATGGTTATAAGGAAAGGGAATTTATTTTTCCATTCCAAATCAATCACCAAAAATGCTAGTCAGAAATGTTTTAACTAATGTTATGTCATGCGTCATTGAATCACATCTGACTTTTAGCAACTTCAAATAAGTTTTCCAGGTATGTAAGAGATTTATGGTTAATTTGGAATTTGAACCCAGGTTTCCTGACTGCAGTGGCTCAAGTGGCTAAGGCGCTGACTGGGAAGCGGAAGGTCAGCAGTTCGTTTCCCGAGTACTGCAGGACGGAAATGAGCTCCCGTCTTCATCCCAGCTCCTGCCAACCTAGCAGTTCAAAAGCAAGAAATTGCAAGTAGATAAATAGGAACCACTTCGGTGGGAAGGTAACAGCGTTCCGTGCACTCCGGTGTCTAGTCATGCCTGCCATATGACCATGGAAACGTCTGCAGAAGCAGACAGCGCTGGCTCTTCGGCTTAGAAACAGAGATGAGCACTGCACCCTAGAGTCGGATCCGACTGGCTTTCGAGCAAGGGAAACCTTTACCTTTACCTTTCCTGAGTTCCAGTCCAGCATTCTATCCACTACACCACACTGGCTCTCGGTTTTAACTAACACTGTTGGGAAATGGGTGGTGGTGGGGGGGGGGGCAGAGAGATAATTCTCCAGCATTCTCTGTCTATCATCTTCATTCAAGCTGACAGAACTGATTTTTAAACATAATTTTAGAGATAAATATTCAGATACATTCAGATGGGGAAGGGTGAGATTCTTCTGCTTATTTTAATTATGAGGTGATTGATACTTGTGTGCGACTGGCTTATCTTTCATAGGACAATCATCTCTGCGGCTTCTGGCAGTTTTCTCTGCTTTCTGCACTTCAGTTAAAACCCAGCTGAAGTTGTTGTAAGATAACTCCTTCTTCAGGGCTTTATCAGATCACCAAGTTGAGCAGCCTGGATAGTTGCAGAGTGATGAAGTGTGGCAGGAAGAACATCCAAATGCTTCATCCTTAACACCTTTCCAAGGTTATGATAAGCTGAAAAGGGTAACCAAAAGAAATTCTACAGTGCCTTTGGAATGAGACAGGGGGAAAACATACAGAATTCTTCACAAAGAAATAAAACATTGGGGATATCAGGCGACAAATTCTGGCACAACACTAATTCTTCTAGAGCTGGACAATACTGCCACCTCTTGTACCTGCTACAGGTCTTACAAAAGGGGTGTCCAAACATTTTGAGCCATGAGCCAGTCATGTGGTTCCTCCCACTGGAAGCAGAAGTACAATGCGCTTTGCAATCTGTTTTGCAACAGGATGAGATAAATTTTAAGCTGCCATTTTCTCTGCTTAAACCAGAGGTGCCCAAGATATGGCCCATGGGCCAGATTTGGCTCCCAATGCCAATTCATCTGGCCCATGCTGTCCTTGTCACTCCCAGAAGTGGAAGCCTTTCCCAAGCAGTTGCAAATGTTACATTGCAGAAGGCCGTGTCTCTGCTGCAGATACAAGGCCTTCTGCAATGTAACATTTGCAACTGCTTGAGAAAGGCTGTGAACCTAAATAACAATAAGTGCAGAGATAAATTTCTCAGAAGACGTTTTGTGTGTGAGAGAAATACTCAGCAATTAGTTCTTGCTTCCTAGAGAAAGAAAAGCCGCATCTCATAATTCCAGATTTTCCCCAGTTTTGCACATCATGTTTTGGAGAGGGACTCCTGGCCACTGCTATAGAGCCCTAGAATGATGTCTGGTAAAGAGCATTTTGGAAGATGGGAAGTCGTGAACAGGCTTCTGGTACAGTTGCTGTTGTTTCAAAAACAAAACAAAACCCTCTGAAGAGGAAACAATGAATTAAAACTTTACTGATGGTGAATCACACCCTTGATAAAATGAGGACAGCTGTTCTCCTCTGCCATGATGAATACAGTGAAATTATCTCTTTCAAAATGGTTTGGACAATTTTGAAAAATCATGTGTGTGCTGTTATGCATTTTACTAAAGACTAAACCTCCAACATGCATGAAGATCTCACCTAACTTTCTGTTCAAAGATGTGTGAAGAAGAGTGGTATAATAGCCATAGGGCCATCAACAGCCAGGAAGGGGGTTCAACTAATTGAGATGCTTATTTCATCCTATGTTTTTCTACTGTGTGTTGGCTTAGTTGTCATGAGAAAGAGCTCATATGCACATACTCTCTCTCTCTTTCGTACTGTATCCTGATCAGACCCTGGACTGCCAAATGAAGCCACTTTCTTCACTTTGTCATTGCCCAAGTGAAAGTCCTAATTGGTGCATGTCTCTGGCAGCAATTGGCAGACCAGCAAATGGGCCGGACTCTTTGTCTCTCACATTCTTACCATGTGTTGTTGTCCACCAGCAATCCCCACTTGAGCATGTTGGTCTTGCATTTAGGGACTCCAACCCTCAGCCTATTCAGGGTCGTCCAGGTAACGTAGAGGAGATTGAGATCTTTGCTATATCCTCCTTTTATGTTGTTCCTTGCCCAGTGAGATCCTTCCTCCATCTTCTAATTTGGTTTTGCTCTTGTGTACCCACAAGAATGTTTGTTCTTGACATAAAACTCTTCCTGGATCTGAGCCGACAGACTCAAAGCTCATATCCATTCAGAAGGTGTCAAGAGACATTCTCTTGCTTAGTTCTCTCAGCATCTGCTGCTACTTCTCTCCAGTGTGTATGTCTTCTGAAATGATGTAGGTTTAATGCATCCTGTCACTATCTGCATGGATAGCAACAGGATCTCCATATATTCAGCTCCTCAATATGGTGGTATGTGGCTAACAAACCTGTAAAATCAAGATATCCTGTGTCTTGGAGTATGCCCACATGCATGCTGCAGGACATGTTAAAACCTTTCCTATGTTACCCAAATATATGGACAGCAGATATGATGCAGCCATGCTAAGCTATTTTTGTAATTTCAGTTAAGAAACTTTAAGGTGATTTTATTAATTCAAATGGAACAGCTCTGTATCTTTTTTTTTTTGCTTAGGAATTCTCAAATTTACTTTTTTTTTACTTGATAACATTAAATGAGGATCAGATTATAAAGGAAGTTAATCACATCTTGTCTTCTGTTTCTATCTTTGGAAACATAACTGCAAGTTGCAGATAAGAGATCCACATTCATTGATGAGTGAGCATCAAACAAGAGTTTTCTTTTGTAATTTTCCATCTTTAAACGATACAACAAATCTGGGTTAAGCCTCTTTTGATTAAAAAAGTGAAGTGCCTATATGTGTGGCTGCACAAAATCCTAAACAGTTAGCTGGCCAGTTTGAGGAAGCCAATGGAGAAGACAATAAAGATACTTCTTTCATCCAATGATGGTTTCCCATTGGATATCTCTATATCTTATTCTTCTTCACATGCAGTATCTCCAGATATTGGCTATCATCATAGTGATAGTCTTCCTGTTCTTATAGTCTTCCTGTTCTTAAATTCTTGGAATTGTTCTTCTAGACAGGGGTGCCTAAACTATGGCCCATGGCTGGATCCAGCCCCCAATGCCAATTCATCTGGCCCGCAACGCCCTTGTCGCTACCAGAAGTGGATGGGGGATATGCCTGCCAATGTGCATACATGTCCGGAACCACTTCCAGGAGTGGTGCAAACACATTTGTGCATGTGTGGGGATGTCCAGAACCATTTCTGGGAGTGGTGCAGATGCATTTGCACATGCGCAGGGATATCCAGAAATACTTCTGGAGATGGTGCGGACACATGTGCGCATATGCAGAAACATCCTTAACCACTTCCAGGAATAGCACAGACATGTTTGCACATGCACAAACACATCCATGCCACTCCTAGAAGTGGTTCCGGATGCACATGCACACTTCTGTGAGTGTGGTCAGGCCCACTCAGCTGTTCCAGGGGTGTGGCCAGGCCCCCAGCACAAAAAGTTTGGGCACCCCTGTTCTAGGACATGCCAAACCAGTATTTCATGTCCTTCAGCCATTAAGTCCATCTACGTCCAGGGCCTCTCTTCCCTTACAGAGCAAGTTGGAGTATTCTATACTTTATATTGTTCCTCATGATATATCCCTACATAATTAGAATTAAAATGAAATAAAAAATGGAAATGGCAGGGTGAAAACTCATGCATGATTTATGTCATGTATAGTTTGAGTCAAAGCCTTAAATAATGTTGATTAGGGTCTGGTTGTGAGGCCCTGCTTCTACGGTTGGGCCCCAAGGGTCAGTTGGGGATCTTACTCCTGTACCTGCCCCCTTGCAGGGTAAGGGATGCCCTGCCTGAGCTCCTCGAAGCCGCCTCGATGCTGGCGTTGGAGTTTCCGAGGCTCATGGTTCTGGGGGACTTCAACTTGCCATCGTTGGGGGTGGCTTCTGAGGTGGCAAGGGAGTTCACGGCTTCCATGGCAGCCATGGGCCTGACTCAGGTAGTGTGGGGTCCGACCAGGGGCAGTGGTCACATGCCAGACTTAGTTTTCTTGTCGGAGCAGTGGCAGAGTGACCTGAGATTACAGGACTTAGCCATCTCACCTGTGCCATGGTCAGATCACTATCTGGTGACTCTTGACTTCCTGGGGGCAACGCTTCATCGTAGGGAGGCAGGGCCTATTAAAATGGCCCGCCCTCGGCGACTAATGGATCCAGATGGATTCCAGAGGGAACTAGAGGATGTTCCTCTGGATCGGCTCCACGATTCACCCGAGGCACTTGTCGACCTGTGGAACAGGACGGCAACAGCAGCCTTGGATGAAATCGCGCCACTGCGGCCTCTCCGCGCCCGTGGGGTTAGGTCATCCCCGTGGTTCACAGATGAACTGCGGGATCTCAAACGGGCAAAGAGACGCCTAGAGCGCCGCTGGGTGAAGACCCGGGATGACTCCGATTGGACACTGGCTAGAGCTGCTATTAGGGCCTACCTAGTGGTGATGGGGGTGGTGAGGCATCAATACTTCACCACCCTTATTGCCTCCGCTGATAATCGCCCAGCCGCTCTGTTCCGGGTAACCAGGTCCCTCCTCGGTAGGGGGAGATCGGTGCCCGGTTGGCAGGGTTCGGCTGAGGACTTTGCTGACCATCTGGTGGAGAAAATCAATCAGATTCGTTCAGGACTGAGTCCCGGCGTGGATGGGGAGGGTCGGGGGGTGCCGGAGCACAGTCTTGCTGTACGATCTGGGATCAGTTTGATCCTGTTGTCCCTGATGAAGTGGACAGGCTCCTTGCAGCTGTACGTGCCACTACATGTCCTTTGGACCCCTGTCCCACCTGGTTGGTGAAAGCCTCCAGGGTGGGGACAGGTGGCTGGGTTGGGGCGATAATAAATGCATCCTTACGGGAGGGGGTATTTCCTGCACCATTAAAACATGCTTTGATGCGCCCCCTCCTGAAGAAAATATCCCTTGACCCAGCTGTCCTTAACAATTACAGGCCGGTTTCCAACCTGCCCTTTTTGGGTAAGGTTTTGGAGAAGGCGGTGGCGCGCCAGCTGCAGAGTGTCCTGGAGGAAGCGGATTATCTAGACCCCTTTCAATCAGGATTCAGGCCCGGGTATGGTACGGAGACGCCATTGGTCGCACTAATGGATGATCTCTGGCGGGAGCGGGACGGAGGTTACCCATCCGTCCTTGCTCTTCTTGACCTCTCAGCGGCCTTCGATACCGTCGACCACGGTATCCTTCTGGAACGGGTCAAAGGATTGGGGATCCAGGGCACTGTGCTGTCCTGGTTTTCCTCTTTTCTGGAGGGCCGTACCCAGTCGGTGTGGTTAGAGAGTGAGAGGTCCAGCCCTAGGTCTCTCAAGTATGGGGTTCCTCAGGGCACGGTGCTTTCTCCCCTCTTATTTAACATCTACATGAAGCCACTGGGTGAGATCATTCGTTCCCACGGGGTGCGGTACCATCAGTACGCGGATGACACCCAGTTGTATATCTCGGCCCGTGGGGACCCCAGTGATGCTGTTGAAATCCTATCCGGATGCCTGGAGGCCATTGGGGTCTGGATGGGGGCCAATGGGCTTCGGCTGAATCCCAGCAGGACAGAGTGGCTGTGGATAAGGGGCCCCGTGTTATCCAGGGAGTTACCACCTTTGGTACTGGATGGGGCGGTTTTGCCCCAGACAGACCCAGTGCGCAACTTGGGGGCCCTTCTGGATTCACGGCTGCTGCTGGAAGAACAAGTGGCGGCTGTGGCTAGGAGGGCTTTTGCCCAACTTCGGGTGATTCGCCAATTGCGCACGCTCCTGGACCGGGGCTCCTTGCTTATGGTCACCCATGCTCTGGTTACTTCCCGACTAGATTATTGTAATGCGCTCTACATGGGGCTGCCCTTGACGACCATTCGGAGGCTGCAGCTGGTCCAGAATGCGGCAGCCTGGGTGGTGATGGGATGTGGGCGAAATGCCCATGCCTCACCGCTACTTCGGGAGCTGCACTGGTTACCAGTTTGTCTCCGGGTGCAATTCAAGGTGCTGGTTTTGACCTTTAAAGCCCAATATGGCAGTGGGCCAGGATACCTTAGAGACCGCATCGTCCCAAGAGTGTCTGCCCGTCCAACTAGAGTGGACCGGAGGGGCTCTCTAATGATGCCATCAGTTAGGGGTGCACATCTGTCTAGCACCCGAAGGAGGGCCTTCTCTGTGTCCGCACCAACTCTCTGGAACCTCCTGCCAACAGATCTAAGACTTCAAAGAGAATTGCTGCCCTTCAGGAAAGGATTGAAGACCTGGCTGGCAGGGCAGGTGTGGGGCCCGAATGGGATCACGGTCCCCGCCTGCTGGCTTACGTAAAGAATTAAGAACTCTCTCTTCCTTTTTTAGAGTGGGTGGGATAAGGGGTTTTTAAGGTGTTTTTATATGTTTTTAGAATTTGTTGTAATGCCGCCCTGAGTCGGGTTCTGCCTGAGTGGGCGGCATATATAAATACGACTAACTAAATAAATAAATAAATAAATAGGGCATTTGCACCAGGATATTTTTTCTAAGTAGAGGTTACAAAAATCCAAATTACAGTATCAGGCTTCCTCTTGCTTTCGCTCCTGGACTGGGACGCCCTCCTCATGGTCACACATGCTCTGGTCACCTCCAGGCTAGATTATTGCAATGCACTCTACATGGGGCTGCCCTTGTCAACCATTCGGAGGCTGCAGTTGGTCCAGAATGCGGCAGCCCGGGTGGTGATGGGGCATGGGTGTTATGCTCGTGCCTCACCATTACTTCGGGAGCTGCACTGGCTACCAGTTTGCCTCCGGGTGCAGTTCAAGGTGCTGGTTTTGACCTTTAAAGCCCTTCATGGTAGTGGGCCAGGATACCTTAGAGACCGCATCGTCCCAAGAGTGTCCGCCTGTCCAACCAGAGCGGATTGGAGGGGCTCCCTGATTGTTCCATCTGCCAGAGGGGCTCGCCTCTCTGGCACATGAAGGAGGGCCTTTTCCGTGTCCGCACCGGCCTTGTGGAACCTCCTGCCTGTAGAGTTGCGGGAGCAGATGGAGCTGCTACCTTTCAGAAAAGACCTAAAAACCTGGTTGGCAGGGCAGGTGTGGGGCCCAGATGGAAGAGTGGCCCCCGCCTGTTGGCTTATAAATTAAGCCCCCATTTCTTTTAATTGTCTTTTTTTTTAATGTGGGTTTATGTGGGTTTTAAGAGGAATGGGGTAGGTGGGTGGGTATGTTGGGTTTTAATTGGTTTTAATTGGTTGTACTGTTTTATGTGTGTTTTAACTTGTTGTGAGCTGCCCAGAGTCGGGTTTACCTGATTGGGCAGCATATAAATTTGAATATAAATAAGTAAATAAATAAATAAATAAATAAATAAATAAAAATGCATCAACTTTTCCTCTTCCCTCTGCTTTACTCCATATAACATGTTTCTAAATAAAATGCTTTAAATTTTAATGAGAGCTTCTGTCTAACATTCTGTACCATGCAAAGGAAAGTGAAGGTTTTACTGATGCCCTTAATCTGTCTTGGATGAAGCTCATAAATTGTCAAGAGTTTTTTTAGAGGGGGATGAAAATTGTGTCATCATTGCTGCTGCTCTAGTGGTACTGTTGTGCTACAGAAGTCTAACAATTCTTTACTTTTCCTATTCCACTTTTTCTGATTATAAGAAAGGCTCAAAAGAGGCAGAATCTGAAGTTACCTTTCCATGTTTATTTGTACAGGAGGTTTTGTCTTCAACAATATCACAAAAGTGGGTGTAAAAATGCTCAAGCAAGAATTCTTGCTTTAGCATTTGTTTTGGAAGCATTGGATTTTAATCCTCTTGCACTAGTAATAAAGCAAGCAGTGGGGGAGATGAAAACTCTGGCCTTTTAAAAGCTCAGCTGTATTTTCTTCCTTCAGTGGGAAGTTCATTGTTGCTGTGGTATTAAAATGTTTCACATTCAAAGGAGTGTTGGTGTTTATAGAATCTGGTATATTCTGTCGTAAGGCTGTGAGCCAGAAAGTATAAAGTGGAAGAAAAATGAAATCGAATCTCATACAGTACTATAAAATATAGATGCCCCATATTGATGTGATAGCTCCAGACATCTGTGAATTCTCATACATCCCCTCAGTCAGTTTTCTCTTGAATGGGGCCAACCCATTGAAACAAGTATTGCATGACACTTCATTTTGCTTCATCACAGTTTGCTAAAAACATTTATGAGATAAAAGAAAGTATCTGAGTGGCAAAAATCAATAGTTTGTAGAACTTTTTGCCCATATGTCATTTTTGTGTGTGGTGGTGTCTTTATATTTAGTTAGATTATGCACTTTGATACCATTGTTCATGACTCTCAAGATGACGTTGTAGAACATCTACTTTCTAAGTATAGTTCTCTGTGGCTTCTGTAGTGATTATGGGAAATTTGAATCTCCCATCTCAATGCAAAAGGGTTAAAAGCTACAGGAATGTGAAACAAAGAAATGTCTCGTGGAATGCACCACCATAAGGGAAACAGATATTGTAATTAATATCATCCTTACTGGAGAATTTTTAAATGTTATTTACTTTAACCCTGGTGGTGCAGTGGTCAAATTGCTGTACCACAACGAAAAGGTTGTGAGTTGGATCCTGACCAGGGATCAAGGTTTGATTAGGCCTTCCATCCTTTCGAGGTCAGTAAAATGAGTACCCAGCATGTTGAGGGCAAAATGCCAATTAACTTGTGAACTACCCAGAGAGTGCACTAAGGGCTACGGGCAATATTATAAGTGTGATTGCTTTGCTTTCAAGGAGCAGCAAAACTTGAATGACCAGGGGAGACCATCCAAGTAGGTTCCATTTGCTCCTCAGACCCACAGTCTACTTAGGACATACTGGTTTCTCTACCCTGTTCAGGTTGTCCTTTCCTCAGAACCAGATTCAACTATTCACACAAAGGTTATGTACTGACAGTACTTAGGACACATAGTTGAATTTAGCCCTGGCATATCCCACATCCTTGTTTCTCTCTGGGGATCAACTCTCACTGATATCTCTCTTGGCATCTATGTTTGCCCAGTATGCCTTCTGTCACACCTGCCACTCAGCCTCAACTAGGAAACTTAACAGTGTTCTTCCTTAAAGAACCAAAGGGGGCAAGGGTGGTTTTTCTTCTGCAGACTTCACCAACCCCTCCTCTAGGTTTCCCTTAATGCCATGCTTCTCTTGATCTCCTGTATCCTCCTCAATATCACATATTGTCTTTCTCTTACCTCCACTAGGTCTGTCTTTATTTGTCCCAGCCCAATTGACTCCTCTTCCTTCTGTTTCCAGAAAGTTCTCCCTTTTTCTTTCTCAAACCTAACCTGTTCATCTCTCACCTCTTGTTCCCCCATCTCAGCCATGAATACCCCTTCACTTCATCTTACTGCTCCACAAACATCCTGGCATCCTTGGGAACTTAAGCACCTCCCCAGTTAACAGGAGAACTCATTGTTTGGAATCCAGGTACAGGGCAGTGGGAGGCAACAGGGCATGAACTGCCTGAGGTTTCTCATGACAATACGAAAGGCTTTTATCCAACCTTGAATTTCCAAGAAATTTGCAAAGGATTCTTGCAATAAAAATCATATTAAATAGTAGTGCCAGGAACAGAAATGTTGTTCAAATGGAGCAAGGTTTTCTCCTACAACAGTTCCTGCTATCAGCTAGTCATCAAAGTCAAGGGAATTAGGAAAGGCCACTGGATAACATTCATCACATGGTGAGGAGACACTTTTTCTTTTGCTAGTGATTGCTGGGCAGCAACACCAACCAAGAAGCTTTATTACATGTCCTGCGTTAGCAACCAGTAAGTAGAACTTGTCACAAATTGATGCAGCATAGAGTAGAGTTATCATGTCCTTAGTTATAACCTTCCCATTCAATTTGCTCTCCCACTGATATCTCTGGCATCTTCCTGTCACCACTCTGTGGCTACCAATTATTCAGTCCAGATTTGGCAGATGTAATCCACCATTCCCAATTGAGATGTCTTTCACCCTCACAAACCAAGCAGTACGGAACTGTTCAAGAAGCTGGACATATATCACCTGGAGATCAGAAGGCTGAAAGATGATATATAATAGCCACCTTTAAATATTTCACAAGGGCTGTTTCATAGCAGATATCTTCTATGGCTCCAGAGCATAGGCTCATAAGTAGTGAAAATTAAATTTAGTTTCAACTGCAAAAAATATTGAATGCTTTTCAACCTCTGTTGGATGTTTGTCTGTCTGTCAGAGATGATTTAGCTCTGATCTTCCTACTTTTGACAGGGCATTGGACCCTAATTCTTTGGGTCCATCTCAGCTGTAGCATCATTCAATTTTATGATTATTTTATACTTCTGAATTACTGCACATCTGTTGAAAGGACCAACTCATCTCTGTAGGTGATATAGGTTTGGCTACATAAGCAAAATAATATCTTTGTGCAGGGCAGCATTTCTAAATATTAGTCATTAATATTTGAATGATGTGCACTGTCTTCAGAAAAATGTACAAAAATGAACTGGATATTTCTGTGATTCTGGAACAACTACAGCTGCTGCTCATGTCCAGGGCGGAACAACACTTCAATGGGTCCTTACCTAGTTTAGAATTGTAGAGTTAAAAAGACAGTCAGCAATTTGTCTGTTGTTAACAGTAGACTAGTGCAGTAGTACCAGTCTACTGTTGTCATAGTGAGAATTGTACTCCTTAGTTAAGACCCCAATCTCTCCAGGACATTTCAGTCACTGAGATACATTGCTCTGACTGAGGTCACTGATTCTCCTTGTATCCTCTCTGCAAGCCATTTTGTGATCTGGCCCATGGCAAACACTGCACCTCCTTTTCCCACAGCTCCTTATCTCAATGCTTCTTTCATACTCAAGCCCCCACCTCATGCCTGCCCTGACATTCATGAGAGGTAGCAGCACCCTCACCTTTGGTCAGTGAATATCCCCTCTGCCCTCATATTCACCAACAAGTCCTTCTGTCTCTGGGTTCTTCAGGGCTGCCCCTGGTAACAAGTGTGAAGGTGCTCTCCCAGTTCCAAGACCACTCCTAGAACATAAGCATAGAACATGTGACTCATAGAGCTTGTTTCCAACTTAGTAAAATGTGCACAAGACAAAGTTGATCTTGGTGAAAAGGACCTAGGCCCATGTTGGCAAACCTTCAAACTCCAGGTGTTCTTGGGCTTCAGTTACCAAAAGCCCAAGTCAGCACTCCTGCTGATTGAAGCTTAAGAACAGCTGGAGTGCCAAGTTTCGCCGTCACTGATCTAGGCATCTTAATAGATCATAGGTAAAATATGTGACAACACTGTGATTAAGCAACAATAACAAAAGTGGAAGCAAAACTAGGGAAGCACTAGTTTATTCTGATTTGGCCATAACTTACCTGGAATCCTGTGTCCAGTTATAGGCACCACAGTTGAAGAATATTGAGAAGATGCTATAACTCAAGGTGCAGAAGATCAAGATGGTAAAAAGCCTGGAAAACAAGTTCTGTGAGGAACAACATCTATTTAGGATGAAGAAGAAAAAACCTGAAGGCAGTATCATCACCATTGGTACATATCCAAAGGACTGCCACATGGAAGATGAAACAAGGTGTTTTTTTTTTTTTTTTTGCAGATCCAGAGGGTAAACCCCAAAATAATTGATTCAGATTACAGGAAAACAGATTTTAATCAAACATTAAGAAGAACTCCTAGCAGTAAGACTGTTTGACAATGAGAAAGATCTCCTAGGAAGGTGATGGATTTTGCTTCACTGGTGGATTTTTAAACAACATTGGATGACGACCTGTCAGGGATAATTTAGCTGTGATTATTCTGCTTCAGCAGGAGGTTGAACATAACACCTTTTGAGGTTCCTTTCAGCTGTACAGTTCTACAAAATGAAATGATTTCATATATAATGTGAAACAGTAAGAACTGAAATGTCAGCTGTTGTGTGTCTGTGCTGCACAGTTTGAAAACGCTCCTTCATTGGAAGGAAGCAGTGTTTATTTATCTAAAACATTATTTCATAGTAAAGTGCTCATAAAATCTTCTCTTTGGTCATAATTTTATTTCAGTTGTGAACCCCCCTATCTATGTTCCCAGCATGCAAACAATAAAAAACAAAACGGCACAAAGGAACATAATAATGTAAAAAATATGAAGGTTTTTTTATTACGAATAAAGTAATTTCTACTAAACATAGTTAAGCCAGCAATCAACAATTTGTAAATGAAATGAAATGTAAATGATGCAGAATTGTATAAAACAGGGGCCTGGTTATGAGCTTTGTACTAAGACTGCTATCTAAACATGCCAGTAACTGAATAATTCATGTCTTACAGTTAATAGCGTTCGTAACAACTACCTTTGGGAATAAAATAATAACTGAAGAAGAAGAAACAAACCAAGCAAGTTTTTAGTCTGCCTGATTCTGTAAACTGAAGTTTAAAAGTGATGCTTCCTAGTGAAAATGAAAAGAGTTAAGCTTTCAAGAAAAGGAAGTGAAAATGCACACCACATGTGTGTGTGTGCACACGCGCGCGCATGCACACACACACACTTTTTTAGTGATACATTTAGTATTAAGGTAAAGGTCACCCTTGCTTGAAACCCAGCCATGTCTGACTGTAGGGTTCGGTGCTCATCTCAATTGACAGCCAAAGAACCAGCACTGTCATTTTCATGATAATGTGGCAGGCATAACTAGACACTGGAGTGCACAGAATGCTGTTACCTTTCCTGTTTAATCTGTATGTATTTATCTACTTGCAATTTCTTGCTTTCAAACTGCTAGACTGGCAGGAGCTGGGACAGAGACGGGAGCTGACTCCATCGCGCAGCACTCAGGTCTCGAACTGCTGACTTGCCAAACTTCCAATCATCAAGTTAAGTGTCTTAACAACTAAGCAGTCACTACATTTAGTGCTAAGCAGAATAAAACATAGAAGTCCTGATCCAGCTCACAACTCATTACATATTGCAGCTGGCAAGTCTTGCAGAAAGGAAAACATTGAAGTTAAAGAGAAAGCAGGTGGTTTGATGAGTGCTATGCAGGGAAAGATGTGCTCTGATGTACAACAACAGCTTAACCAGTTCTCAAAGCTGGCATTCAGATACATTTGCTATTAAATGCCTCTCACAAGTTAGTGCCAGAGGATAACCTGGTACAACTCTTCACTGCCCAAACGACTTGTCAGTGTCCTGCCTTGGCCAGAGCCAGTAGAACCATGTGGAGATCTGGCTTGGCATCAGCAGTGCCCACTGGTTCACTGGCATCCCAAGCAGCTTGCAACCTGATTCTGAATGTACATTTATTTAACTTATACAGCAGTCTTTACACTGTCTCTCTATGTATGGTGCATTTCAACTAGTTGTGGTAAAGAGACACTGCATCCATTAAAAGTTTATATTCGTAATATTTGGAAAAGGAATACAGCCCCCCTCCCCAATATCCAGGGGGGGGGTGTTGTGTTCTGATGGTTTTATTGTACACATGGATTACAATGTATCTGAGCCAATGTAACCTTGCCTATAGCAACAATGTAACCTTCAGCTGTATCATATAAACCCTGTAATAGGACGCGAGCTAATGACCACCAGCTGGCAGCAGCGAGCGTCCAAGCTCTCTTGGTCCAACTCATCAAAGGCAACAGCGCGGGAAGTTTTCCCGCCACCACCTACACCTGGACAAGAAGGGCGTGACCTGCAATGACGTCACGCAGACAGTAGCCAATGGGCTACCATGGCACCACGTTCAAATGTATTACTGCTGTATATAAAGAGCTATCGATCCGCCATTACCTCATGTTCCCTCTGCCCACGATGCAATAAACCTGAGTTAACCCAGCCCGAGGCTGTGTCCTGTGTCTTGGTTTGCATACACCAAATTGGCGACGAAGGTGGGATATGGATCCCCACGGAACAGCCAGGGCACAGAGCGGTTTCAACATCACCAAACCGCAAGACTGGGAGCTGCTTGAGATGGATTTCCAGGCGGCCCTGGTGGAACTCAGAGTCAAAGGAGAAGATGAGGAGAGGAAGAGGGCCATCCTCACCAGAATGCTCGGGATGGAAACCAAGCGGACGCTGGTGGGCATAATCTCTCCGAAGAAGGTGAGCGACTTTAAGGCGAGCGACATCATGAAACTGCTGCGAGAGCGGTTCTGCCCCTCGAGGGCAATGTTTCCCGCTCGGAGCGCGTTTTGGAGGCGAGTCCAAGCGCCGGATGAGTCGGTTGAGGCATTCGTGGCCGCCATGAGGGTAGCCGCCGCCCCCTGTAAATGGGGCGATATCCTGGAGTTGGTCCTCAGGGACGGCGTGTTGTGTGGCCTGAAAGACAAGGAGGTACAGCGCAGCTTGATGAATAAGGAGCCGCCACCCACGCTGGCAGAGGTCATAGAGGCCGCGGAAGCCGCAGAGTCCACGAATGCCGGAGTGGACGAGATGCACCAGTGGCGTGAGTGGCGTCCTAGAGCCGGCAAGGCGGAAAATTCGGTGCACGGGAAGACCGGACAGTCGGTGCACGCGACTCGACGGGCCTCAAAGTCGTCTACGGAAGGCAGCGACGGCGAGGAGGTCCAGAAGGTCCGGAAGGGTGGTCGACGCTGCGAGGGTTGCGGAGCGGCCCACGAGCGCGCGAGATGCCCGTTCAGGAAGGCCGAGTGTTACACCTGCGGCCGTCGGGGGCACATCGCCAAGGCGTGCCGAAAGCGGAAAGAGGGCCGGAGGCAGTCACAAGACCGCGCGGCCAGACCGGACCGTCCAGCGAGGCCCAAAGATGGCGCCCAGACCACGAGGAAGCAGGACGGCGTGGGCCGCGTCTCGGACGGCAGCGAGGACGACGCCTCAGTGTTCAGCGTGTCCGCGGGACAGTCCCATTACTTCGTTGAGGTATTAGTACAAGGGGCCCCTATTAAGATGGAAATTGACTCGGGGTCCTCCTATTCCATAATTCCCCAGAAAGAGTTCCTGAAAATCGACCCCCACGTGCGGCCCAAGTTTAAAGCGTTGAGGTCCACACTTCGGGACGTACAGGGAAACAGCATTCCGGTGTTGGGGGTCGGGAAATTTCGGGTCAATTTTAAGAGACATTCTGCGGTACTGCCCCTAGTTGTCCTCAGAGGGGGAAGCTGTAGCCTCCTAGGGACACAGTGGTTTCAGCCCTTAGGTTTGTTCATAGGGGGGGTGCATACCGTGGGGGGGGACCCAATACGAGCGGTTTGCGATGCGCATCCCGCCGTTTTTAAGAAAGGACTCGGAAAGTTCAAGGGACCCCCTGTAGCTTTCGACATAGACCCGGAGGTCCGCCCGATAAGACTCAAACCACGCAGGGTGCCGTTCGCACTCAAGGACAAGATAGAGGCGGAACTGGACAAACTGGTGGGCCAGGGGATTCTTATTCCTGTTGATTCCGCGGAGTGGGAAACTCCAATTGTAACGGCTCTAAAGGCTAACGGGGAGGTGCGCATTTGCGCTGATTATAAGTGTACAATTAACAAGGCGATCCGCCCTAATGCATACCCGGTGCCGGTGATCAGCCACCTTTTGGCCAGGCTGAATGGGGGAAAGTGTTTCGCTAAACTCGATTTGGCACAAGCCTATCAGCAACTTCCGGTGACCCCCGCCACGGCCGCGGCACAAACGATAGTTACACATAAGGGAGCGTTCCAGGTGTCGCGGTTACAGTTCGGCGTGAACTCGGCACCCGGCCTTTTTCAATCGCTCGTGGAACGCCTCCTAAAGGGCCTGGAGGGGGTGTTGCCTTATTTTGATGACGTGTTGATAACAGGGGGGAGTGAGGCTGAACTGGCGAAAAGGTTGGACAAAGTACTGACCGTGTTCGAGAAAGCGGGGCTGAGATTGAGGAAGGACAAATGTGTTTTTTTCGAAACCGAGGTCGAGTTTTTAGGGTTCCGGATCACACCCGAGGGGATTAAGCCGTCTAAATCCAAAGTAGCAGCCATTAAAAAGGCCCCTCGCCCCACATCCAAAACCGAGCTACAGTCTTTCCTGGGGCTCCTCAATTTTTACCATACATTCCTCCCGCGGAAGGCGTCCGTGGCCGAACCGCTCCATCGGTTACTTAAAAAGGAGGAGCCATGGATGTGGGGTGATGAGCACGAGAGGGCGTTCAAGGAGCTAAAGCAACTCCTAACATCTGAGGCAATCCTGACGCACTTCGACCCCAAACGGCCAGTGGTCCTAGTCTGTGATGCATCCCCGGTGGGGGTGGGGGCGGTGCTTTGCCACGTGTTGGAGGACGGAAGGGAGGCCCCGGTAGCGTTTTACTCAAGGTCCCTGTCCCAAGCGGAGCGAAATTACGCACAAACCGACAGGGAAGCGTTAGCAATAGTAGCGGGGACCAAAAAATTTCACGATTTTTTGTATGGCCGCCCGTTCAAAATCGTGACCGATCACAAGCCGCTGTTAGGGATTTTCACGGCAAGCAAGCCCACGCCACAGATCCTGTCCCCGAGAATGCTGCGATGGGCTATTTTCCTCAACGCGTACCAACATGAGTTGGAGTACAGGCCCGGAAAGGAGATCAGCCATGCTGATGCGCTTTCGAGATCCCCTCTGCCCTTGTCGGATGACCAAAAGGCGAGAGCAGAAAGAGACCGCCAGGTGTTGCTAATTGAGGTTTTGGACGCACCCCCAATAGTACCAGCCGACATTGCTAGGGCGACAGGCAAGGACAGGACGCTGGAGAAAGTTAGTTCATGGGTGCAGAAGGGGTGGCCGGCTTCGTCCCCGAGTACAGAGTTCGACCCATTCTTTAGGAAAAAGCTAGAGTTGTCCCTAGAGAGGGGGTGCCTTCTGTGGGGCCAACGGGTGGTGGTCCCTGCGCCCCTGCGGACGAGGGTGCTCGAACTGCTGCACGTCAGCCACCCGGGCATTGTTCGTTCAAAGGCACTAGCCCGGAGTTACTTCTGGTGGCCACAGCTGGACGCGGACATTGAGCACATGGTCGGCACTTGCGAGGCTTGCCAGGGATCCCGACCTGAGGCGGCCCGTCTCCCGCATAGGGAGTGGGACACAGCAAGGGGGCCGTGGTCCAGAGTGCACGTGGATTTCGCTGGCCCGTTCCGAGGAACCATGTTTCTCCTGGTGGTAGATGCGTTCTCCAAGTGGCTGGAGGTTATCCCAGTAAAGAGCACGTCCTCCGCCACGACAATTAGCCGGCTAAGGAGAGTCTTTTCCACATTCGGTTTACCCGACACTTTGGTCAGCGATAACGCTAGTTGTTTCACCTCCGCCGAGTTCGGGGCGTTCATGGAGGCTAACGCCATTCGGCATGTCACGTCCGCACCGTTTCACCCGGCCACGAATGGCCAAGTGGAACGGCTGGTGCGGACAACGAAGGAGGCGCTGCGGCGCATGGGCCCGGGGGACCTGAATCACCAAGTATGCCAGTTCCTCTTAGCGTATAGGGTAACCCCCTTAGCGTCAGGCTATTCGCCGGCGGAGCTCTTGATGCGGCGAAAACTGACCACGATCCTGTCCAGGCTAGACCCGACGAGAGTCGAGGATAAAGGGAAAAACGTAGGGTTGGCAGTCTCGAAGGGTTTCGCCGCCGGGGACCCTGTTCACTGCAGGAACTACTCCAGCGCGGGGCCAGCCTGGGTACCAGGGACGGTGGTAGAACAGACGGGGCCAGTGTCGTACCGGGTCGAGACTAACACCGGCCTCCTTTGGAGGAGGCACGCGGACCAACTGAGGCACCGAGTGTGTGGGCCAGTCAGTGGAGCTCAGCAACAGGATTCAGCGTTAGGGTTCTCCCCCACCCGCTTAACCCAAGGGGGAGACAGCAGGGGACGACAGTCCCAAGCAAGGGGGGAAGGAAGCAGTAGTAGCGGCCCCGACTCATATCCTTTTGATACGCCAGTTTTGTCAGGGGCCGGGGAAGGGGGAGAGGAGTTCGCGACCGCTGCCCCCGATTGTGATTTTGATTTTGATTTTGCGAGCCGGGGGGGTTTTCAGGAGTGTTCCCCCACCCATCCAAGCGAGAAGAGGGGTTTTTCGTTAGCCCCCAGTGCCCCCGGTTCCTCCCTAAGAAAGAGCACACCTCCCAACAACGCCGCGGAGCCGCGGCAAGTCACTAACGAGTCTCCCTCTCATATTACAGGACAGGAAACCAGGGGACAAAGAGAAGGTAGCAAACCCGGGGAGAGGCAGCCCGCATCGAGACCCCAGCGTGTTCGAAATAAGCCATCTTGGCTGAGAGACTTTGTCTCCTAAGGGGGGGGAGTGTGTTTAAGTGTGGGCTCGAGACTTTGTCTCGTCCTAGGGGGGAGGGGTGTTGTGTTCTGATGGTTTTATTGTACACATGGATTACAATGTATCTGAGCCAATGTAACCTTGCCTATAGCAACAATGTAACCTTCAGCTGTATCATATAAACCCTGTAATAGGACGCGAGCTAATGACCACCAGCTGGCAGCAGCGAGCGTCCAAGCTCTCTTGGTCCAACTCATCAAAGGCAACAGCGCGGGAAGTTTTCCCGCCACCACCTACACCTGGACAAGAAGGGCGTGACCTGCAATGACGTCACGCAGACAGTAGCCAATGGGCTACCATGGCACCACGTTCAAATGTATTACTGCTGTATATAAAGAGCTATCGATCCGCCATTACCTCATGTTCCCTCTGCCCACGATGCAATAAACCTGAGTTAACCCAGCCCGAGGCTGTGTCCTGTGTCTTGGTTTGCATACACCAAAGGGGGTTATGTTCCAAGACTTATCACAGATAACTGAACCTGTGAATAATAGTGAACCCTATATTTAACACATGTACACGAGTCATGGAAGCAGGAGGTGGGTGGGTTAAAATGCCTCCATTGTTCTACATGAGCTACCAAAATGTTTGCCTCTATTTCTTGTAAACATTACACTGTAGACAGCGGCCTCTAGTGGCCAGCTCTGTTAACACACCATAGAAATATATGTATTTCAGAGATTGTTAATTGAATATTTTTAGATTCACAAATAACTGAAACTGTGCAATGTGGGAGTTGGCCTGTACTTGTAATTGCCAATCACATAGCATAGATTCCTATTTATAACAACAACAAACTTAGAACTGCAGAGTGGGAAGGGACCTTATGGCTCACCAAGCCTGGCTCTTATTAAAGAGGCATAGTGGGGAATTAAGATCACTTTGCTACCCAGCAGTTACTTTATTTCCTCCCCACTATTGTTACCTTTTATGAAAGGTTGTTCCCTGCATGCTGTGTTATTTACTGTATTAGAGTGACCACATGACCTGCTCTGGAGAAGACACTCTTCCTTTGAAAGGCTATCAGGGAACAGTCTTGTGTTTGAACATACTGAATGTTGTTTAACCAGAAAGAATCATTACAAGGAAAAATCATTACAAGAACCAATACATAGCATCTGGACAACAGTTAACACACACCCACACCCACACCCACCCACACCCACACACACACACACACACAGAGTTTAAAATGTATCTAAGCATGTGCACTGAACCCTTGAGTCGAGCAAGGGAAACTTTTACCCTTACCTTTAAGCATGTGACATGGCAAGAAATTAACATCTAAGAGGTATATTTAGCCCTTGTTTTAGAGAAGCTCATGTAAATTGCTTATCATAACAAAGAATATTCCTTGCCTATGAATGCTATCTTTAGCATTCTCTCATCGAGGAAGAGGAAGCAAGTTAATTTTTAAAAATTTGTTTCAACATTTTTTATGTTTAGTTCTATTTTATTAATAATATCTTAACTTACTGTGATTTTAGCAATATCTGCTTTTTAGCTGTTATAGACTTAGGTCTCTTCACTGGGAGAAAGGCAGAACATAAATGAAGTAACTACATAAATTAATTAATAATTAAATCTATGAACTCCTCTTAACATCAAGTTATGCATTTCCTTCAGCATTTTAGAATTGCTGTTCCCAATCTTTTTATGCCACAGGCCTGACCACACACACCCAGGACAGCTGAGAGGGCCAGTCATGTGGTTCCCCCACTGTAAACTCTGCCGTAAAATGTGTCCATGGGTGCATTTGTACAGGCATAGGAGCGTTTACAACTGCTGTAAATGCATCCACGTCTGCTTCCGGTACAGTGGTGGTGATGTGGGCCACATGAAATCAGGTTGTGGGCAGGGTCCATCCTGCAGGCTGTAGGTTGGCCACCCCTGATTTAGATGGACCCATCAGTCTAAATCCAATTGCAAGTCCAAACTAGAACAGATTCACTGAATCTTTTACAGAATAGAAAGCCAACATTCAATTAGAATACTAGCTGAACTCAGAGGATGGTGAGTTCATGCACAGCATACAAGCCTTGACAAAATAACAAGGAACCTGCTCCCTGTTCTAAGATTTAGAGATGGAGAGAATAAAAACAAGCATTTCCTGGTGACTTTTCCATAAAGCCTTCAGCACCATCTGCTGAAGAATGACACCAACAATTAGAGACAAAAGGAGTGAATGTTTTATGCTTCTAAAATTATTACTGCTCCATTTTGTGGATCTGCAGTTCCTGTGTTCATATATTTATAAACAGGATTACACAAGTGAAACCAAGTTTTAAAAGCTGAACAAAATGATTGGAACAAAGCATGAGGAAACAGCTGTAAAAAACAGCTATTCAGATACTGTTTGTTTTTGAAGTGAATGTCTTTCTTCTCCAACTATACTGTCCAAACTAGCAAAAATCTGATTGGCAGCAATACCTGAAGAGAATGGATTATGTGCTTAATATTTTATGTGAATTTTTAACTCCTATAATTTACATATACAGTATATTGGTTGTTGGAATAAATTATTAATTAGACTAACAAATCTCCTGTGAGATATAGAGAGATTTTTCATTCTAGAGAATTATGCCACTTCTTCTTTACTAGAAACAAGGGACTAAACACGAAGATGTATAGATTTCAAGCTATGATGTGGAAAACAACTCCTAAATAAACAAATATAAATATAAACAAGATACATAATTAAGATACATAAACCAATCACACTTAATTGAATTGCAGATTACATTTTTCAGTAGAAAGTTCTGAAGTAACAAATCTGTTTCATATTGTCTGCCTTTTGCTTGTCTTGTAAATGCAGCAATTAATCTTTATAGTCCACAGCATTTAGTAGACTTACCAGTTGTTCAATTAAGATTGGCTGATGAGATATTTACCATATTTTATGAGAAATATTGTATTATGCCTTGTGTTCAATTAGAAATAAATCTAAATTGGTCAGTCTCTGATTTTCTAACAAAGTTTTTCTGTCTGGGTCTTTGTTTCTCCATCCTACTGGCACCTTTCAATGTAAGCATGAGTGTGTGGCACAATTGATAGATAATGTGAAAAAGTAATTGTTGTCCTTGTGTAACCACTTATGAGCTTTCATTTCTTGCTTAAGCATCTAAAAAATAAAAGTTATCAAGATATGCTAACTATTCTTGGTAGGTAAAATGAGGTTTTTTCAAGCTTATGCTGACCGTACAAATTAATGACCTCCAAACATTTATGCCTCCTGCCAACCTAGCAGTTTGAAAGCAAGAAATTGCAAGTATATAAATAGGGACCACTTTGGTGTCTAGTCATGCCTGCCACATGACAACAGAAGAGTCTGCAGAAGGAGACAGCACTGGCTCTTCGGTTTTGAAACAGAGATGAGCACTGCATCCTAGAGTCAGATATGACTGGCTTTCGAACAAGGGAAACCTTTACCTTTACCTTAACTATTTGTGCAGTTAACAGCCCTGCTGAGGTTTTGCAAACTTAAGAGCATCATGCTAATTCATGTTTGTTCTCCCCCCCCCCCGCTCCTTCTGTTTTAAGCTTTTCCAAGGCATTGTTTTCTTTTCCAGTCAGTTTTCTTTTCTCATGTATGGAAAAAGTGCAACATTATTAATTAAGTGATTTAAGTTTCTAATAAAAGTTCAGGATAGATTTGGTCTAAAATTTATTTGTCCATCAGGTCATCATATCCATAAAACTCTCTTCCAACATCACATTCTGAATGAATCATTTTTTTCTCACATCAGTTTGACCACTTAGCATTTGAAATTCCATATATGATAAAAATATTTGCTGTAAAATCTTGAGCATTACATTGCTTGCATAGCAAATCAATAAATCACTAAGTTATTGTAGCATTTAACGTTTCTGGGACTGGAGTACATATTGAACAATTCCAGTGTGGGGTCCATTCTATTATCTTCTACATTTTTGGCATATTTTTGTCACAATGTTGATGGTTTCAGTCACAGCAACTTGAAATAATAATAATAATAATAATAATAATAATAATAATAATAATAATAATAATAATAATAATAATAATAATAATAATAATAATAATAATAATAATAATAATAATAATAATAATAATAATAATAATAATAATAATAATTATTATTATTATTATTATTATTATTATTATTATTATTATTATTATTATTATTATTATTATTATTATTATTATTATTATTATTATTATTATTATTATTAAATTTATATCCCACACTTTCTCAGCTGAAGCCAACTCAAGGCGGCAAATCACAACATGTCCAACAGCATACAATACAATACTACAACCATAGAAAAACACAAAAATATATTAATCACAATGAAAAACATTAAATTAAATAAAGTTACATAACCCAGTATAAACAAGAGTTCAGAGTCCAGCTCATGCTCCCCCCAAAAGTCCAGAGCCCAGCGCCACAAACGGGACCAAAGGTCAATGTCCAGGTGGCAAAGTATCCCCGGAAGGCAAAACACAGTCCTTTCCAGGGTCCTCCAAATGGGCACCTGCCTCCCATTCCCGGGCTGAGTGGAGGGAGCCCCTGGGAAGAGGCAGAATGGCGGCGGCGAGGCTCCGGTGGTCTCCTTTTTGAGCCCTCTGAGCGGGCAAGGCTCGGAGGGTGGGGAAACACACCTGCCACCCATTCCTGGGCCGAGTGGAGGGGGCACCAGGAAGAGTCACCAGGCACCAGGTCCACTAGACAGGAGCAACGGGGTCAACACAGCTGCCCGGCGTGGCTCAAAAGGACCACCTTAGGTTAACAAACCGAGGTGCGCTTGTGTATGCAAAATGTTGTGGTCTCTTTTGGAAATAAACAGTCGAAGCAGACAGGGGTAAATAGACCTAAAAATACTTCAGGGAGGAACATGAGAAAGGAGCGTGGCTCAAAAATTTCATTGCTCTCCTCTCTGTCTCCTTTTTCTCCTGGCTTACCTAACTGGAGATTGGCAGGCAGCAATCCGTAAGGGGTGGTGCTCTTCATTGCGGATTGCTGGCTGCTGCTTTTGTATTACCTTCGTCAGAAGTACAAAGGCAGCAGCCAGTCATCCGCCAGGGAGGGTGCTTCTCCTGACGAACTGTTGCCTGCTGGTGGTATTTTTTTCCACCCCGGCTCAACTGACCTTGAGGCCGGCAGTGGTCTCGCCGTGTCTTCGGCGGGGTAGCAGGGTGGAGAGGGAATCCCTCTTCTCCCCCTTGCTCCAGGAAAGAAGGCCGGTAGTGGTCTCACCATGGTTTTTTGTGTGTGTTTGTTTGTGAGGCCACGAGGCGCTGCGTCCGGCTGCGGTGGACTTGTGCTCCCATTGCGGGAGGCTGGCATGTTTTAATTTTATTTTTTGTGTGCCGGCTTTCTCAGCGTTCTGTGCGCTCGCGCTCTTCAACCTGATTGGCTGAAGTGCTCACGGTGCGTAGGACGCTGGGACTTGGAGTTTTGTTTGTTTTGTTTGCGTTCATGTGGCGCTTTTTTCTGCAGCTCGATTTCAATTGGGCGCACCGCGGTTCCCAATGTTCTTTTTGCTTGCACCTGTCAGCCTGATTGGCTGAGGTGTGCCGCAGCACAGAGGATGTTGGGAATTGAAGTTTTTTTTCCTTTGTTCCTGTTTGTGGGGCTGCTGCCCCACTGGTGATGACTAAAACCCCGTGACACTGAGAAGGCAGGGGTTACGGTGAGTGCGGAAGGCTAGGTCGGGGATGGTTGGGCCTGGTGCGGGAGCCTTTGAATATACCCAGCGGTTAACCCCTCTTTTTATAGGTATAGATTGCAGTTTAGGAAAGCAGTCATCCACATTTCAAATGCTGATTAAAGTGTTTACATTAAAAATGCTTCAGAATTCTCCCTCTAAATTTTACAAGGAAAGTGAACTTTTTATTTGTTTCAGATTGTTCCAAATATTTATTTCAGCTCTGGAGCTATGAGTAGCTTACGAATAGATTTCATTACTTATGTTCTGCTTTAACAAAGAACATTGGATCTTCTGCTTCACTTCTTTAGTCATTTAAATCAAGCATTTAATTTGCAAATAGTACTACAAAGTGCTAGACATGCCATAGCAGAATACATCTGACACATAGTAACATTGTATTCATAGGACGTATTTGCATAAGCTCTTATCCATCATGCTGCTGGAGTGATGCGGGTTCCTTATGTATTGATAATGAGTGTCAGAAAATATTGCAGACACCATCTCAGATAATTGCACTTGCTACTTAAAAATGTCTTGTGCTAAACTGCAACATTTCGCTAATGGGATATTCTTTATTTGATGTTCTTTGTTTGACATCCTCTGTTCCACTCTTCACTTAATTCATGTGTCTTTCTATATCTCTGGCAGAATAATGCTGTTGTTTTTAAAGCCTTGAATATCATCTAATGATTCATGAAAAAACCAGCATTCCTGCATTTTTAAATAAACATTGCCCTGGATTGTTTCTTTGGTTTCCTGTACATGGGAAATATTCACTCTCAAAAAAAGAGAAGGACTTTTTCAGTCAAAATGTACCCTTATCCACCAAATTATCTCTCTCTTTTTGCAATAGGTCTGTTAAGATAAAATACAGAACTGTATTGAACTACGTATACCATGATGCAACACTGTGCAAGCTCCTCCCACTTTATGTGAAAGGCACTTACCTGGGTTCCAACTGTCATCCCAACGGTCACTCCTCTCCAACGGTCATTGCCGGACCCACCCCCCAGTAAAGAGACGGACACTGTGCTGTGTTTAAACTGGGCCACTTTATTAATTACAATTAAATAATGCAAGCAGGCCGCCATAGCACTGGTAAGGGCGAATGGTTATAACCAATTATCTCGACCCCCAACAGAAGCGCAAATGACATAACCTCTGCTTCTGACATGAGTCCAGCAAACTTGGAGGTTTGGCAAGCTGTTTCTAGCATAGCCTTCCCTTGTTCCTAAAGCACACCTGATTGGCCACCCAAGTTTCCCTCTATCTTATCCATCCTGTGACCAACCAAGTGTGCACCTGCCAGACTCTTAGGGGTCACCCAGTACCCCCTTACCAGTGCTAGCTGCCAAGTGACCAAAGACAAGAACCAAAAGGTACCCCAGGACTCAACCAACAGCGACAGTGTGGGGTGGGCAAAAACAACAAGAACCAAACAGCCAATCTAGGTTCAAGCAAAAATTCCCATCCGGCCCCGAAGCGACCAAAAAACTCACACTGACACCAAGGGAGGGGGTGGCGGGCAAACGTTGCCTGGCCCAGTCGAAAGAAAGAGGAAGGGGCAGTCTGGGCCCCTCCACTTAAGGAAGGCCCGTCCCCCCACCCCTTCCGGCCCCATGGGAAGGGCGGTCCGGACCTCTCCCTTCCAGGAAGGCCCGGCCCCCACCTCTTCCGGTCCCATGCTGTCTCTAATGGGGCGGGGGCGGTAAAGCGCATGGCAGTAGAGCTGCGCCGCCACGCATCCCTTCTGGTAGATTGACTGCTCTGATGATGTACCTGTAAAGAACAGAAAAGAAAGCTTGTCTTATCTAATGTATGGAATAAATATTTGTTTTTGAACTTCGACTTCTGATGCTTGTTTAGCTAGAGCTAGACCATCAAACACTCAACAAGGTCAAGTTCTTGTTTGAGCAGGCATACTAAGATGAAGAATTCTTAAACTGACAGACCTATCTAATGCTTTAGATGCGGCTTAAGAATGGCATCATCTATGCTCATCTTGAAAAGAGAATGCTCTCATCTTCTTTGGCCAATTTATAGCAATGTAAGATCTCTGAATGAACAACCTCATGATGATGGCAGTGGTGGTGGTAGTTTTCTTTAAAAATCCTTTGGTTTATTTTAAATACAGCTGTTAGTCTTTAATGTGCCAGGTTTTTTTATTTGTTTTGTCATTTTGTCGTTTTGTTTTGTTTACTCTCTGATATGCTTGAAACACAGACTAACATAGCTACTATTTCCACACAAAAAAATGTATCAGTTTGCTTCATAGTACTTCAGTTCCTTGAACACTATAGAAACCCTAACCTAATATGAATGACAGGAACTTAAATAAAGGAAATGTTTTTTATGAAGAAACTAGTGGGTAGGATTGGAACATCATATCCACAATTGGAAAAAATCATACAGAGGATAGAGCAAATTCATCTGGTTCTTGGGCCAAATTGCCACCGATGCCAGAAGTGCCCTGACGTCACTGGAAGTGCCAAAATTGCTGCATTGGAAATGTGGCAAAAAAATTCAAAAATGGCATGGAAATGTTCCTCCCTCTCTCCCTCCTCCAAGAGAACTGGTGGAGGTGCGTAAAACACCCAGAAATGTGGTACAAATGAAGCTGCTGCCACTGCCATGAAGAACCATGTGACTGGCCCCTCAGCTGACTGAGGGGGCAGTGTCATCAGGTCCCTGGCAGGAGAAGTTTGGGAACCCTTGGGATAGAGAATGCAGAGTAAGGTGATACATCAATTTCCAAATAATATCCTAAACAAAGTAAAACTGATACCAATTTTATTCCTTTCTGCGCTATATCAAAATATGTATATTTCAGTTGACTAGGAATATTAAATGTATTTTAACAGATTGAACTTTTGTTATCATAGATGACATTTATCATGTATGGATATTTTTGATAATAATAAACAAAATGTTTGTGTATTCTACCCTTGGGTCCATGTTTTAATGAAGATACAGTTAAGAAATAATTTAACAGGAACACTGTCTTAATGCAAGCATATAAACAAACAAATGAAAATCATTTCTCTAGCTGTGAAATAAATGAATGAATGCTATTGTTGATTTGTGTTTCTGAGCATGAAACTAGATTATAAAGCAAATGCCTAAGGCAGGGGTTTCCAACATATTCCCGGCAGGGGCCAGTTCCCACCACCGATGCTCAGCTGTGCAGGCCAGAGGTGTTACTGTCCCCACTGCTTACATTTTTGGTGGCAGCAGCAGCAATCACACCATTTTTATGGGTTCTTGCACAGCCTCTGCCACTCCCCTGCTTTTCGGAGCATTGTCACTCCATTTTGGGATGTTTTTTCACCGCTCCTCTGCTGCGTTTTGGCAGCCAAACCATGGTGATTGGGAACTTCCTGGTTCCATGCTGGGAACCCAGGTGCTGATATAAGCTCCGCCCAGCACCAGAAGTCCCCAACCTCTGCAGCCTAGGTGCCAAAACAAAGCGGAGAAGCGGTGTAAAAAAATCCCAAAATGGAGCAAAAATGTTCCAAAAAGCCTCCTGCCACCCTGGGAAGCATGGGAGGCTGTGCAAAAAGTTGCAAAAATGGTGCAATTGCCACTGCTGCTGCTGCACTAATTGACTTATTGTGACTTCCAGTGGCGGTGGGAGCTTCTGGAGGTGCCCGGGTGGCCACTGTGGGCCGTATTAACGAGCTCCACAGGCTGGTTTAGGCCTGCGGGCCATTAGGTTGGGAACCCCTGGCCTAAGGTAATACCAGCAAGCACAACATTAAATCTCCTTTATATTATGTTAGCAGTTGAAGTTACTATTTAAATTTTGCCTCAGGCTGTTATTTATGCTGCTCAGAATGGAAACCAACCTGTAAAATAGCATCTATTGGAAATTCTTTTATGTATCTGCATGAATATGCTTGTCTTTAGGAAGCAAAGCCATACTGGCATCCCACTGATTGCAGAGGTTGCTATCCTTAGGATATGATACCTCTTCCAGTGAATTTAGTGTCTTATCCTCTGAAGTTGAACTCTAGCCCAAGTGATGCCTTGACTGTAAGAAAATTCAATAGAGTAAACCTGTGAAATTCATTTTTAACCCAAAGCTAAAATGTGTCATAATACCAATCATTTCACCACTTATGGTTACTGGTGATACCTTATTGTTATTTCAGATAAACCTGCAAAGAAAAATGAGAATCACCGGAGTTATAACTCAAGGTGCTAAGAGAATTGGAAGTCCAGAATATATTAAATCATACAAGATTGCTTATAGCAGCGATGGGAAATTATGGTCAACGTACAAAGTAAAAGGCACTGCAGAAGATATGGTGAGTCAATGCTATCATTATCAAAACATTATACATACCATACAAATATATGGTAGTATAAAACATACAGTAGCTGCTTTAAAGAAAAAGTGAGTTGAAACTGTTAGGTGTTGTGGTCTGGGTTCAAATCATGCAGAGTTAAGCAGTTAGCTTTTGGCAGCAGCAGCGGTGCCTGTGTGGTTTTATCGCTCTCTCCTAGACAATAACAAGCAGAGATGCAGAGTAACAGTGCAACAGAAAACAGCTTTTACTCAGCAGAATAGTTCATAAAGATAGCAAAAACAACAGATTCCTCTCTGGCAGATAAACAGTCTGTAAGTCCTTGTGAGCACTACTTTGAGTCCTGAGGCACAGTAAAAGTACTCACTGCAACTCCAGCCTTCTCCTGGCTGGCTGTAGGTTGGGCAAAACCCTTTTTGTCCAGGCTTGTTCTTTCAGTTGAGTTCCAGACCTCTGAAGACTGCTCTGGCTCTTTCATCCAGAGAGTGTCAGCAAAGCCAGCAGCCTTGTCCTCCAGGCAAAACAGTGATGTCCATAAGGCAGTAAAGCTAGCAAGCAGTCCAGCTAGCATGCATCAAGCAGTTTTTTCATTTTGTTCTATGAACAAGCATGTAGAAGGATAGAATATCATTTATCTTCTAATGAATAGGGACTCAGTATGGATAATATCCCTCACACTTACATATCAGTAGTGAGGGAAAGTCTTTGTGCTTTATGGCTTTAAAGCAGGGATTCTCAACCTGTGGCCCGTGGCCCAGATGTGGCCCACAGCACCATTTCATGTGCCCCACCACCACCTCCACCACACTAGGAAGTGCAATGTGGTGGAGGAAGGGCAAATTGCCCATCCAGCCCCCAAAGCTTTCTGAGGGAGTGTGACCCAGCCTCTGGCTTAAAAAGGCTGAGAACTCTTGCTCTAAAGCAACCTGCTATTTGACCCTTAGCAGAAAGTTAAATAAGTGTTGTGGGTGAAAGGTACCATTACCTTCAAAACTGTTTTCTAGATTTCTCAGTCTGTTCTATGCCTCATTTTTTTCCTCTGCCGCGCAATCAGAAATGGCTTAGAGTTGGAGTGGGAAAAGTGAGGCTTGCAACATATGCATCCCCCACTCTACAAAAAAAAAACCATCCTGGCCCTTCAATCTCTCTTACCCATTTCCAAAACCTGGTTTTGCCAAGGGGAAAAAAAAGATAAATTGTCACCCCCCAATAGACTCCAAGAACAACAATTCCCATTTAAAACAGGTCACAGACACCAATCCCACCAGAGATTAATACCAAAGAAAAGTGTACTTTTCAAAACCAGAAATAGGTTTCTGGCCATCTCCATTTTGGCTTTTGAGTGTTCTTGGGTGGCTCCCAGGTAAGAACAGGAAAATTTCCCCAAGACCCATAACAATTGCACACCTCTGACCAAATACTAAGTGACATGGAACATTAATGGTAGAGCTTGCTACATTATTTCATCTTCTAAACTTAATCCTCAGATGGACTAATTATGATCGGAGTGGTGGAACAAGGGTGGAAAGAAGGAATAGTCTTGTTCTGTAGACTGCATGAAGCTCCATTTGGTGCTGTGCATCTATGTTTCTATCAAATGACAGCTCTTAAAGGTGAAAATGATGAGGAATCAGGTGTAAATGGGGAAAAATAAACCTCTGCATCAAAGCTTCAACCCATCTTGCTCCACATTGCCTCTGGGGAGCTGCTTTTAAGGGGGAGGGATTAAGAGAACCAACCTCAAACCTTTCATACAAAATAGTGACAAATGGTTTCTAGGAAAATGTAATGCATACATATATACTATTCCTCAGTCTCCTTGATTTTGGCTGTCTCAGCAAAGAACTTAATAGCCTGGCAAGAATCCTCATCTTTTGACGAGAATGAGAAAAGGGCTTTTATCTTCTCCACTTAAGGGCTGCATATTTCGCTTGGATTCCTTCCCTCCTTGAAATTAAAGCTAGCACAGTAGAAGTGGCTGACTGTAAGATTTAGGCAACACAGTTCAAAACTTTAAATTACCAAATTACCCTTCAAGCAGGAAGCAGTTCCTCTAGCTCTGTGTAGTTAATTCATGCAAATTGCTGGGGGAAGGGGTTGCAATTGTGAGGGTGATTCAAGAGCAGCATGGAATTCCAGGTAGGTCTTTAGAAGTCAGGAGACAAATATGGTATCTTTATACCCCTTAATTTTAGGTCTGCTATAGCTGGGGTTTTTTCCTTTTTAAAAATGTATGTATGCCTTTGTCAGAATTAATTAAACTACATTTTACATCAGCTGTGCTATCATTGTCATATATTTTCCTTTCATTCCTTTCCAACTACTTGCAAGATACTTTTGAAAAAGTTGAACATTTAGTGACACATATTTAAATGTACTCGCCTCCAACATTCTACCATGTTTAGAATGAGAGTGGTAAAATTCTCCTTTCACTTGGCAAAGCATTTTAGATGAACGATTTCTCACATGGCTACATGAAGTTATCATGTGATAATTGGTTGACTATAATCATCCATTTGGAAGTTACTGACCTTTCCATCAGCTCCTTGTGATCCATCAAAGGGCAGCAGATGTTCTTGAGGGGCAAAGTGATTGCCAAACAAATCGCATTCTTCTGCTTTATTATTCAAATTTATTTTGCAATCTTTTTTGTCATAGGTGTTCCGTGGGAATGTAGATAATAATACACCTTATGCAAATTCTTTTACACCACCAATAAAATCTCAGTACATACGACTATATCCTCAAGTTTGCAGAAGGCACTGTACACTGAGAATGGAACTCCTTGGCTGTGAATTATCAGGTAAATATTTTCTTGTAATACATATATCAGAATAAGAAACAGGATTAAAAACACAGTGGAACCTCACAACAATCGCTCCGTATAGCAACAAAATTGCATAACAATTAGGTTTTTTGGGGGGGAAATGGTGTCCCGCATAACAATTTTCCCTATGGGAAAAAAATTGTACAACAATTTTTCAGTGGAATAAACCACTTAGCATGCATCGTATAGCAATTGTTTTGTACAACAATGACCCTGTGGAATGGATTAAAATCATTGCATGAGGTACCACTGCACATCTATATCCAATAATGCATTTCAAAAGGCCAATGTATTTACATGTTTATTTAAATGTATTGATTATTACACTCTTATTTATTTTGTGCATTCCCTCTTTGAGCTCTGCTTCATTTCATTTCTTAGCTTCTTCTCTATCTGTTACTTTGCCATTTAATTAAATGTTTTATCCCATTTCTTTGTCAATGGCTCAAAAGCCAACAGCTTTTGAAAACAGCAAACCTATTAAAATAATGAAATTGTAACAAATGAAACAATTGGAGAACAGGACCGGTACCTCCCATCTTTCTCCCAAGAATGGTCCTCAATGTGAATAGTAATGATGAAATCAAATAAATATAATTAAAACATGAAAACAATGCAACTGAGGAAAATAAGAATCTGAAATACAGCAACAATAAACAGTACAACCTGGTCAAAACCTGCTTTGATTGACACATTGGTTAATTGTTGAAGGTCTGCCTGAAGAAAAAGTTTATAACTTGCCAAGGAAGCACAATAGTGTCTGGTATTGTTGACAATACCAAATGCTCCTGAGAAGGTGAGGAAGAAGAGTCACATAACATACATGTATCCTATCTGTCTCCCGTTATTTCAATAGACTTGGCTGTCACTAGTCACTAATTTTAAAAGTACCCTTGAAGGAAAATTGGAATGGAATGGATCCAAATCATCAGTTATATCCAAAGCTGTAGTCTTATCCAAATAAGACTACAGCTTTGGATGAAACTGATGATTTGGATCCATTTCAAATTTCCTTCAAGAGTACTTTTATACAAGAGTATACAAGTATATTCTAAAAATCTGGTCACAAAACATGAAGAAAAGGTAAAAATCAATTATAAAGCATCCTGAGAATGAGACAGAAAATAAAACTTTGGGGAAATTTGAGAGAGAAATTATGGCACTGCCTAATCAACACAGCTGTTATGGTGGTCACTTGCAGTGCAAAAAAGTTCAAAAACCACCTAGTGTCTTTTGGAGAAAATAATTAGTTGTACTACAACCACTGCTACTGTTGAGTCCACCTTTGAGAAATGACTGAGGAATTTCCCTTTCCCTGGAGAAATTCAATAACCCCCCCCCCCCCCCAACTCCCCAATTCTCTTTCTAATAATAGTTTGGAAATTTTGGCAGCCATTTATGCACATCTATAGTATTCAGCAAAGGTTTCCTTAAAAGCTACATCTCTGTTTCAGCAGGCATTTCTTACCTCAGTCTTGTCAACAAATCAAAGTAGATACTAACACCAAATCCCATTTGGCTTAAATCCAACAAAATGGTAGAAGGAAGATAATTCTTCCTGGTTCCATTACACTGGATTACACTGTTGCATGAGCAGTTGTGCAACTGTAATTTCTTGCACACCCATTTGAACATCTAATTGCATGATCGCTTATATAAACACTTATACAAGTATATTTTACACAAGATTGCATTAACTCTAAAGTACTTGTGCAATAGGTCCTGTACGAATGTGGTGATATAATTGGATCTAGGCCATTCCCAGGGGTTGATACAAAAACCTGGTCTGGAATCTATTTTTATGGCTTTAATACAGGGGTTCCCAACCTTTTCAATCCAGAGGCTGGGTCATACTCTCTCAGTTAGCTTCGAGGGTCAAACAGCCATTTTGCCCTGCCTGCACAATGGGGGTGGCCATTTTGTCCCAACAGCTTCAAAGGGGTGGCCCTTTTGTTTCTTTGAATGCCCTTGGAGTGGTGGGGGCCACATGAAATGGCACTGTGGGCCAGATCTGGCCTATAGGCCTTAGGTTGGGAACCCCTGCTTTAATAAATGCTTAAGATTGATGAGTTAACCCAGTGCAGTTTGAAAATTACACCATCCATGTAGACATTTACAGCTCATAATTTGCTGTTGGGTCTGCATGATGCGGAAACATCTATTTTCTCTAGCATCTTGAAGCTCATAATTTGCTGTTGGGTCTGCATGATGCAGAAACATCTATTTTCTCTAGCATCTTGAAGCTACAAGTTACAAGGTCCCTGAAGCTTGCAGGAATTTTCTAACTGCATTTTCAGTCCTAACCAGGCGAAAATAAGTGCATTGCTGTGTCTGGTTGGTTTTAATGAGACGTGATTTAAATCAGTGGAACCAATATCAGCTCTTTCAATTTTGTTTTCTTGGCTTTGTTCTTGGGTGTTTTGTTTTGTTTTCCCTTTAGCTGTATGGATGGGTCACAGCACAAAAATATAAAGCTTGACCCATTACTTCTTTTTCAAAAAGTTTCATTCCCTTGCAGATTCAATCAAACACATGAAATTCTCCATCTTTGTCAAAGTGCCAACATTATTTTCCTACAGCAATTGCAAGGGTAAATTTGTTTTGAGATTATTTTTATATGGCCCCAGAAACAATCACCCAGGCAATGGCAGTAAATCAAACCTGCCTGTGTTACATAATTATTGGTCCTTGAGTGACAGCAAGACCAGGTTCTGAAATGAAAAGTCAACGCATTATTCCCACTGTGGCCCTCTTCCACAACAGATAGATTAGAAAGTGTATAGAAAATGGTGTCCAGGTGTTTTGGACTCTTAGATTTTCTTCTCTTTGTGTCTTCCATCCAGGGGAGCCCAATTTAGAATATGTCCTTACCAGAATGACAATGTTTTGTATTTTAAACTTAAAAATCTTAATAAAAACTTTTATATATATATATAAAGAATGACAAGGAATTGATTTGTTCATATCACTGGGAACACTACTAAGTGAATCACTTTCTGGGGTCTCATTTTGTTTCAAGATCATTATATCAGAGAACTGTTATGACACTCTCAGTCACTAGAACAATGGCAATCTCATTCATAAGGATAAATGAATATGTATTTGCTCCTGATAATCAAATTTTACCCAGTGTGGGTTAGAGGATAGAGTGACAGACTAGGACTCAGGAGACCTGGGTTCTGATCCCTCACTGTTCAGCTCACTGGGGATGTAGAACTGCTTAAATGTTTCACTTAAAGTCCAATTGGGTTCACTATACATTGCTGCTGACTTGAAACCACAGAACATATATCTAACTTTGTTTACAGTGAGGAAAAATGGTTTGGGTCCCTAACAAAGCCTGCTTATTTAGTGACTACATTCATATCCTGCCTTCTATCCAAGCTACTGCTCAAAAGCCTAAAAAAAAAGAACTATGACTTTGGCCTTGTGTGTTTAAAAACTTCTACATTTCATTCATTTGGTGAGACAAATAAATGCTGCATAGATGAAACAGCAAGTAAGTTTCAACTGAGAGTATACATGGCTAGAAGTCGTAACCATTTCTGGCTTCCTGACATATGTAATCTTAATAATATATGTTTGTTTAGGTCAGGGTTCCCAACCTTTTTGCACTGTGGGCCAAACCACCCACCCCAGATAACTGAGCAGGCCATAAACTCTGCCATAAAAAGTACAGCCAGTAGTGGGCATAAAAAAAATTCCATGCACACTGTTGCCATGGCCATATGACTGGGTGGGCATGGCCTGTTGGCCATGAGACTACTCTTCGCTATAGACCTATGAAAATAGAAGCCTCTTCTATTTTCATTGCTCTATAGAAGCTATCTCCCCTTTCATCCAAGACTTTTCCGGGGCTCTGCTTCAGCCCAAAGCACCTCCCCAGCCACTCCTGAGTGGCTGGCAAGGCACAGAAAAGCCTTGGACGAAGGAGGAAATGTTGCAGTTTTTAGTGTATGAGAGTCAAGACACAAAGCACAGCCAACGGCTGGGTTAACTCAGGTTTATTGCATGGTGGACAGAGGGAACATGAGGTAATGGCGGACGAACAGCTCTATATATAAGGCAGTAACGTATTTGAATGTGGCTCCACGGTAGCCCGTTGGCTACTGGTCCGCGTGACGTCATGGCTGGTCACGCCCTTCTTGTCCAGGTGTAGGTAGCGGCGGGAAACTTCCCGCGCTGCGGTCTTTGATGGGTTTGAACCAAGAGAGCTTGGACGCTCGCTGCTGCCAGCTGGTGGTCATCAGCTCGCGTCCTATTACAGGGTTTATGTGATACAGCTGAAGGTTACATTGTTACTCATTGGCAAGGTTACATTGGTTCAGATACATTGATATCACATGTAGAAGGATACACTATTAGGACACAACACTCCTCCCCCCTAGGATGAGACGAAGTCTCTCAGCCAAGATGGCTTATTTCGAACACGCTGGGGTCTCGGCGCGGGCTGCCCTGCCCCGGCTTCGCTCCCTCCTCCTTGCTCCCTGGCTTCCTGCCCTGCAATCGGAGAGGATGACTTGTTAGTGGTTTGCCGCGGCTCTGCGGCTTTGTTGGGAGGTGTGTGCTTTGTTTGGGAAGAACCGGGGGCACTGGGGGCTAACGAAAAACCCCTCTTCTCGCTTGGATGGGTGGGGGAACACTCCGAAAAACCCCCCCGGCTCGCAAAATCAAAATCAAAATCGGATTCGGGGGAAGCGGCAGCGGCGGCCGCACACTCCTTTTCCCTCCCCCCGGGCTCGGATAGAACTGGGGTATCAAAAGGATATGAGTCGGGCTCGCTGCTTTCCCCCCTGTCTCCCCCTTGGGCTAAACGGGTGGGGGAGAACCCTATCGCTGAATCCTGTCGCTGTGCTCCACTGGTCGGTCCCTCGCTCACTCGGTGCCTCAGTTGATCAGCGTGCCTCCTCCAGAGGAGGCCGGTGCTAGTTTCCACCCGATAGGACACTGGCCCCGTCTGTTCTATTATCGTCCCTGGCACCCAGGCTGGGCCTGCGTTGGCATAGTTCCTGCAATGTACAGGATCGCCTATGCCGAAACCTTTCGAGACCGCTAACCCTATGTTCTTCCCTTTGTCCTCGACCCTCGACGGGTCTAGCCTGGACAAAAGCGTGGTCAGTTTCCTCCGCATCAGCAGCTCGGCCGGCGAGTAACCAGACGCTAAGGGGGTCACTCTATACGCTAATAGAAATTGACAAACCTGGTGATGTAGATCTCCCGAGCCCATGCGCCGCAGTGCATCTTTTGTGGTGCGCACTAACCGTTCCACTTGGCCATTCGTGGCCGGGTGAAACGGCGCGGATGTGACATGCCGAATTGCATTTGCCTCCATGAATGCCGCGAACTCAGCGGACGTGAAACAACTGGCGTTGTCGCTGACCAAAGTGTCGGGTAAACCGAACGTGGAAAAGACCCTCCTTAGCTGGCGAATGGTAGTGGCGGAGGATGTGCTCTTTACCGGAATGACCTCCAGCCACTTAGAGTATGCATCCACCACCAGGAGAAACATGGTTCCCCGGAATGGGCCAGCAAAATCTACGTGCACCCTGGACCACGGTCCCCTCGCTGCGTCCCATTCCCTATGTGGTAGGCGGGCCACCTCCGGTCGAGAACATTGACATGCTTCACAAGTGCCAACCATCTGCTCTATGTCGGCGTCCAGCTGGGGCCACCAGAAGTAACTCCGGGCCAACGCCTTGGAACGGACGATCCCCGGGTGGCTGACGTGCAACAGCTTTAGCACCTTCGGCCGCAGGGACGTAGGAACCACCACCCGTTGGCCCCACAACAGGCACCCCCTCTCTAAAGACAACTCCACTCGCTTTCGGAAGAATGGGTCGAATTCCGTGCCTGGGGATGACGCCGGCCACCCCTTCTGCACCCACGAGCATACCTTCTCTAGTGTTCTATCCTTTCCGGTCGCCCTGGCAATGTCGGCCGGTACTATCGGGGGTGACTCTAAAACCTCTATTAGCAATACCTGGCGGTCTCTTCTTACCCCTGCCTTCTGGTCGTCCGACAATGGTAACGGCGACCGTGAGAGCGCGTCTGCATGGCTGATTTCCTTCCCTGGCCGGTATTCTAATTCATGTTGATATGCGTTAAGGAAAATAGCCCACCGCAGCATCCTCGGGGACAGGATCTGTGGCGTGGGCTTATTTGCAGTGAAGATCCCTAACAGGGGCTTGTGATCAGTAACGATCTTGAACGGCCGACCATACAGAAAATCGTGAAATTTCTTGGTTCCCGCTACTATCGCTAGTGCCTCCCTATCGGTCTGTGCGTAATTCCGCTCTGCTTGGGACAGGGACCTTGAATAAAACGCTATCGGGGCCTCCCTTCCGTCGCCTAACACGTGGCAAAGCACTGCCCCCACCCCCACCGGGGATGCATCGCAGACCAAAACTATGGGCCGTTTGGGGTCGAAATGAGTCAGGATTGCCTCGGATGTGAGGAGTTGCTTTAACTCTGAGAACGCTCTTTCTTGCTCGTCACCCCACAGCCATTTTTCCTCTTTTTTAAGCAGCCGATGAAGCGGCTCGGCAACAGACGCCTTCCGTGGAAGGAAGGTATGGTAGAAATTGAGAAGCCCCAGAAATGACTGAAGCTCGGTTTTGGAAGTGGGGCGAGGGGCTTTCTTAATGGCGGCTACCTTAGATTTGGACGGCCTAATTCCCTCGGGTGTGACACGGAACCCTAAAAACTCAACCTCTGTTTCGTAAAATACACATTTGTCTTTTCTCAGTCGCAGCCCCGCTTTCTCGAACACGGCCAGGACCTTATCCAATCTGTGGGCCAGCTCGGCCTTACTCCCCCCCGTTATCAACACGTCATCAAAATATGGCAACACCCCCTCCAGCCCCTTCAGGAGGCGTTCCACTAGCGACTGAAAAATGCCAGGTGCCGAGTTCACGCCGAACTGTAACCTCGACACCTGGAACGCCCCCTTATGTGTGACTATTGTTTGTGCCGCCGCTGTGGCGGGGGTTACTGGGAGTTGCTGGTAGGCCTGTGCTAAATCGAGTTTAGCGAAACACTTTCCCCCATTCAGCCTGGCCAGAAGGTGGCTGACCACTGGCACCGGGTATGCATTAGGGCGGATTGCCTTATTAATGGTACACTTATAATCAGCGCAAATGCGCACCTCCCCGTTAGCCTTCAGTGCTGTTACAATTGGAGTCTCCCACTCCGCGGAATCCACAGGAACGAGAATTCCTTGACCCACCAGTTTGTCCAGTTCCGCCTCTATTTTGTCCTTAAGCGCGAACGGTACCCTGCGCGGTTTAAGTCTTATCGGGCGGACCTCCGGGTCTAAGTCGAAGGCTACCGGGGGTCCCTTGAACTTTCCCAGTCCACTTTTAAAAACGGCGGGGTGTGCGTCACATACTGCTTGTATTGGGTCCTCGCCTACGGCATGCACCCCCCCTATGAACAGGCCTAAGGGCTGAAACCACTGTGTTCCGAGGAGGCTACAACTCCCCCCTTTTAGCACCACTAGGGGAAGTTCCGCAGAATGTCTCTTAAAGCGAACCCGGAACGTTCCGACCCCCAACACTGGAATGCTGTTCCCCTGAACGTCCCGTAGTGTGGCCCTCAACGCTTTAAGTTTGGGCCGCACGTGGGGGTCGATTTTCAAGAACTCTCTCTGGGGAATTATAGAATAGGAGGACCCCGAGTCAACTTCCATCCTAATAGGGGTCCCTTGTACTAGTACCTCAACAAAGTAATGGGGCTGTCCCGCAGACACGTTGAACACAGGAGCGTCGCCCTCGCTGTCGTCCGAGATGCGGCCCACGCCGTCCTGCTTCCTCGTGGCCCGGGCGCCATCTTTGGGCCTCGCTGGACAGTCCGGTCTGGCTGAACGGTCTTGCGAATGTCTCCGGCCCTCTTTCCATTTCCTGCACGCCTTGGCGATGTGCCCCCGACGTCCGCAGTTGAAGCACTCGGCTTTCCTGAATGGGCACTTCACGCGCTCATGGGCCGCTCCGCAACCATCGCAGCGGCGCCCGCCTCTCCGGACCTTCTGGACCTCCTCGCCATCGCTGCTTTCTGAAGACGATTTCGAGGTCGGTCGGGTTGCATGCACCGACTGACCGGACTTCCCGTGCGACGAGTTTTCCGCTTTGCCGGCCCTCGGACGCCACTCACGCCACTTGTGCATCTCGTCTACTCCAGCATTCGTGGACTCCGCGGCTTCCGCGGCCTCTACAACCTCTTCCAGTGTGGGTGGTGGCTCCCTGTTCATCAAACTGCGCTGTACTTCCTTGTCCTTCAGGCCACACAGCACTCCGTCCCTGAGGGCCATCTCTAGGATGTGGTCCCATTTGCAGGGGGCGGCGGCTACCCTCATAGCCGTTACAAAAGCTTCTACCGACTCGTCCGGCGCTTGAACTCGCCTCCAAAACGCACTCCGAGCGGGAAACATTGCCCTCGAGGGTCGGAAACGCTCACGCAGCATTTTCATGATGTCACCGGCTTTGAAATCGCTCATCTTCTTCGGTGCAAGGATGCCCACCAGCATGCGAGTGAGGATGGCCCTCTTCCTTTCCTCGTCGTCTTCTTTGACTTTGAGCTCCACCAGTGCCGCCTGGAAGCCCATCTCAAAGAGCTCCCAGTCTTGCGGTTTGGTGATGTTGAACCCGCTCTGTGTCCTGGCTCCGTGGGGATCCATCATCCCATCCTCGTCGCCAATTTAGTGTATGAGAGTCAAGACACAAAGCACAGCCAACGGCTGGGTTAACTCAGGTTTATTGCATGGTGGACAGAGGGAACATGAGGTAATGGCGGACGAACAGCTCTATATATAAGGCAGTAACGTATTTGAATGTGGCTCCACGGTAGCCCGTTGGCTACTGGTCCGCGTGACGTCATGGCTGGTCACGCCCTTCTTGTCCAGGTGTAGGTAGCGGCGGGAAACTTCCCGCGCTGCGGTCTTTGATGGGTTTGAACCAAGAGAGCTTGGACGCTCGCTGCTGCCAGCTGGTGGTCATCAGCTCGCGTCCTATTACAGGGTTTATGTGATACAGCTGAAGGTTACATTGTTACTCATTGGCAAGGTTACATTGGTTCAGATACATTGATATCACATGTAGAAGGATACACTATTAGGACACAACACAGTTCACCTCCAAGGAGGAGGAGGAAGAGGAGGAAGAGGGTGGAGTGGGGAGGTGGGCATGGCCAGCCAGTTTTGCTACTAGTATGGGTGATCCAGTGTGAACTGACTAGTGCCCATCACTGTCTGCGGTTGTCGTAAACATGGATGAATTTACAGCAGTATTTACGGCAAGATCAGACGCGTTTACGCGTATGTGGGCATGTTTTACGGCTTTCATAAACATGTCTGCTTCCACTTCCAGTAGCAGCAAGGGTGGCGGAGGGCCACATGAAATGGTGTCATGGGCCTGTTTTGGACCGTGGGCCATAGGTTGGTATTCAATTGAACACACACTTTTTTTTAAGTTATGTAGTCCTCGTCATAAAATAAGATGTCTCCAACAGGATCAAATACATTGAAAAGTTATCACAAAAATGTTGCTTTTACCAGCTGTGCATATTTGAATGAATATACATCCAGTTTTCATTTCAGAAGGGCAGCTAATTTCAAGAGATTTCTGTCATGAATGATGTAGACTAGAGTATATATTTTTAAAATGTCAGCAGCCTTCGTTTTTAAAAGTGGCTTTATTTTTTGTAAGAGTTCAGTGGAGACCTTGTCTTAACTGTATAAAAAGCCTTGATAATTTGTGGGTTGGTGGCTATGTACTAAGATTTATCTGGCTTTCCAGGTCATGTGTGTGATTTTTATATTGTTTAAAATCCCAGCTCCAGTTTCAGCCTGGCTTCACACTGACTCCTCTTTGTGGTGGAAGAGTTTCAGTGTTCTGTACTTCAGATTCATTCATGTGGCAATTGCCTTATGTGTTCTCAAGCCTGTCAGTTTCAGAATGCTTCATCTTTTTATTCTCTACTCAGGAAAGAGATTTATAAACAAATGCAGTTTCCAGGTAGATATGTTCTTGAAAATCAATACTAGGCCTCAGAAAATCTCCAAATAACAGGCTTCAGGAAATTCAGAAAGATTTTGCTTCACCATTCGTATCCTCTGAGGGAAGCACTTGCCTAGGCACAAAGCAAGAAAAGCCGGAGAAATAATAAAAGGATTCAACTCTCTACAATAAATATAATAAGGATGGGGAAATAAATTGTTTTGCTAAGCCAAGTGTCATTACTTTTTAAAAAAACCACCTTATTTTTCAGTCACTATGAACAAAGCAAAACTGAATTGTTAAGCCCAGCTCTTAAGGAAGCCAATGGTGCTTGGAAGCCGACCAGAGTTGGCCTGAATATTTCCCACTGAAGGCCAGAAAACTAGACTAGTGGCTTGTGCCAGCAAGCCTCTTGGATCACATACCCTGTACGAGCGTGTTTTACTCCTGCTTCCGGGAGCGATGAGGACGGTGCGGGCTGGATGAATCACAGTAAACCTCTTCATGTGGATTCACAGGGGCTTGGGCTTCTGGAAATTGAAGTCCAAGAACACCTGGAGTGCCAAGTTTTCCGATCATGGGCATAGGATTTATGGTGATGGCATACTATGCTGTAATTCCACTGGAGGTTTTCCAGCAAAAGAGGGCAAGGCTAGGTCAATACATGGATGGGTAAAGCCTTCAAAGAATTGATAGTGAATCAGCAAGACCTCTTTAATAGATGACCCCAGTGACTTTCTCTCTTTTGGCATGGCATCAATCATCCGCGCACTGCTTCCTAATAGCATTATTGCTAACAAGATACATGCTGCCTAAGGTTTGAAGGAGAAAGAGTGCTGAGAATGCAGCCTGCCAATCAGACAGGAATATTTCTTTAATGGTAAAAAAATGTGTGTGACATACATAGTTTTTTTATGTATATATATATATTCAGAGGAAGTTGACCCAGAAGAGTCATATGGTTTACTTTCTTTTCTTAGTTCTAGTATCATAATCTGAAAGACTAGAAACCAATTAAATGTTTCACTGACAAATGCTGGTGCCTTCCACTGAATAACAGATTAATGAGCAAATTAAATATAGCATGGCTTGACAGTCCTGACTTACCTTGGCTAAGTAATAGAGACAAGCTGTTTGCAAATTTATGTAATCTGAAATTAATTCTTCATTTCCTGGGATATCATTTTGGGTTGCCACCAACTTCTATTTAAATCAGAAAGCTAAACATGCCAATCAACAAGAAGCCCTGATGGCGTAGTGGTTAAACTGCTGTACTGCAACCAAAAGGCTTTTATTTCAATCCTAACCAGGGCTCAAGGTTGACTGCCTTCCATCCTTCTGAGGTCAATAAAATGAGGAGCCAGCATGTTGAGAGCAAAATGCTAATTAACTTGTGAAATATCCAGAGAGTGCACTGAGCGCAATGGGGCAGTATATAAGTGTGATTGCTTTGCTGTTTTCATTGGAATTTTTTATCATTATTATTTTTGTTATACAGTAATTAGTTTAAGGGGCATTTTGCCTTTCTTGTGAAACTTGTTTTATATTTTTATTCCTAATTTCTAGTCATGATATATGCACAAATTAACACTAGAGGGAGAATCTATAAATGTCAAAAATACCACAAAATGTATGATACAATGAGATATTAATTGATACCCAATAAAACCCACGGAGGTTTTGCATAGCTTTAGGTACAAGTGGATGTGTTTACTAAAATGGGGATGGGGACTGAGAATTGTCTTCTTCATTTTGGAAACCTACCACATTTTAGCAACCACCAAATTGCAAGGAGTTTTGTGCAACAATGCAAACATTCTTTGCAGGCGCACCCACCCAAACAAAGACTCAGACACCGGTATTGGATTAAAGGCATTGGGCCACTTTTATTGAATAATGCCCTAGTCCGAATTATCACTTTCAATTGGTGTATCATCCAATTGTAATTCATTAAGGCAAGCAGGCCGCAGCAGCACTGGTAAGGTTCCAACCAAATTGCCAATGGAAATTGGCTACATGTATCAATTTGTATCAATTTGTTTGTTGACACAAACAAATTGTTGACCGAAGTCAATATACTATCTACTGACCCCACCCTATGACGTGTATCCATCCAAATATCAAGGTGATGCAGGCTGTGAAGCTCCTAACATCACCCCTTTCATGGTTTGCCCTTGACCGGCCAATCCTGTTTCCCCTGTACCTATCTACGTGTTGGCCAGTCAATTGCGAACCTGCCGGATACCTATGGGTCATAAATCTTTACCTTACCAGTGCTACCCGCCAAAAGTGACCAAAGTCAAGTTACCCCGTATCTCAAACACTAGCGACAGTGTGGGATGGGCGAAAAAGCCAAGAACCAAAGTGCCAATTGAAGGTTCAAGCAAAAATTCCCACCCGGCCCCGAAGCGACCAGAAAATCACACTGTCCACTAGGGAGGGGGTGGAGGGAAAAACCTTTCCACTCCGTCGCATCTCTTAAAATGGCAGCGAGGCTGCCTCGTGGCCACCCCTTTTATAGAGGGGTGGCCATGCACCCTGACAAACCTGGATGTCTGTGTCCGGGGGGGCACAAAGAGCGCTGTGGCCATTTTGGCACCGCGCTTGCATTGCAGGTGCACCCACCCAAATAAAGACTCAGACACCTGTATTGGATTAAAGGCAATGGGCCACTTTTATTGAATAATGCCGTAGTCCAAATTATCACTTTCAATTGGTAATTGGCTACATGTATCAATTTGTATCAATTTGTTTGTTGACACAAATTGTTGACCAAAGTCAATATACTATCTACTGACCCCACCCTATGACGTGTATCCGTCCAAATATCAAGGCTGTGAAGCTCCTAACATCACCCCTTTCATGGTTTGCCCTTGACCGGCCAATCCTGTTTCCCCTGTACCTATCTACGTGTTGGCCAGTCAATTGCGAACCTGCCGGATACCTATGGGTCATAAATCTTTACCTTACCAGTGCTACCCGCCACACGGGGAGGCGTCCATGATGACTCACCGCCCCCCCCCCCCACAGACCGTCACCTCGGTCGCCAGGCCCGCTTGCATGTCCTCCAGAAAGAGGTTCATACCTCTGGCCGACAGGTGGACCCCATCTCCTGCATACAGGTCAAAATCCTGCAACCCTATCCCCAGGTGTCGTATGGCTGTCCCCAAGCCATTCTCAACAAAAAACTGAGCAACAGCCCTGTTCACTGACCGTCGGGCACGGTCCAAACCACAGAGATCCATGCCTCCTCTATAACAATGTCTCGGCACGATGTCAGACCATAGCAACCGTGTGTACGGCCATAAATGATGTAGAAATGCCAGGCCACTGCACACTGACATTTTTAAGGAAAGGCCAGTGATCTGTGCTAGATCATTGCCGCCGAGGTGCAAAATCAGAACATCAGGCGGTCCAGCATCCCTGATGGACATCAGGAATCGCAACAGTTCCCTCCATCTCATGCCGCGCACACCATACCACCGCATACGTGCGGATGCACGCAGCCCGAGATGGGGTCCCCACTCCGATGATGCAGCATACTGTGCCGCCCAGTGCACATAACTGTGGCCCACCAACCACACTGCCACCGGTGTGCGTAGACACACAGGGTCTGTAAAAGAAGGAGAAGGAATTAAGGACATAACTGGTACTCATACAGTGAGGGGACGTACATATAAGGAAAAACGCGTGGACCCCCACCTGCCCATCCGACATATATCAGCCTCAGAGTACCCAAACGCAGCCGCAGTTGATGCGGCGCCTATCCTGAACGAATGGGTGCCATAACGAGCCCCAGGGAGGCCGACACTGTGAAGTGCCATACCGGTCACCCTCCAGAACTGAAATTTGGTAAGGGGAGACCCATCCTGGTGGCAGAACAACGGGCCAGGGCGCATACCACGCACTGCCAAAATGCATGTAGGGCACCAACCGGACAGATGTCAGCAAATGTACATCGTAGCAGTCTAACACCACTGTCTACTCCATGCTGATTGGCCTTCGAGGAATGAATCTTCAACTGAGCCCACTCCTGGTTGATAGACACATCGTTGAGTTCCAGTGCCCTACGAGACACGTCCCCCTTTGACAATGGAACCAGCTCCAAAGAAAGCTCCAAAGAAAGCTATGGTGGTAGCTGCATGAAAAAGAGACTCCTGATACCTATCATAACACAGTCTATGCCAACCTCGTGCAAGGTGGGTCAGAACACCTGGTGAAACAGAGTGACGTGTGTCCGGGCGGCGGCCACGTTCACGTGTCCACCCTTCCAATACATGGCGTATGCAGAAGTCATTCCCACAGTCAGTAAAGCCCCGTGCCTTGGCCATAAATGCCAAGGCGGAAAGCCTGGTGGAGATGGTGCGTGGGGCCAACCCCTGATCATGAAGGTGCACCATATACTGTAAAATCTGGTCGACCGGTATCGGCCACATTTCAGGCAACTGCCTTTGCCTACAAAAGGTCCTAAACTGAAGGAGTGTATGCTGATACGCCTTACGCGTGCGAAGTGCCAAAGACATGCCGATCGCCCGGTTCACCTCTCCTCGCCAAATATCCATATCTCGGCCGGGAGTGGAGAGGGAAGTTCCTCTGCGTCTGGAGCCAAGGCACGGAACCGGGAGATCTGCAGGCGGGATAAAGCATCAGCAATATCGTTATTAATGCCTGGCACATGTCTGGCCCTAAAGAGCACATTAAGGCGCAAGGACTTAAGAACAAATTGGCGAACTAAGGCCATGACTCTGGGGGATTTTGACGTTTGGGCGTTGACAATGTGCACCACCGCAGCATTGTCACACCAAAAGTGAACCACTGAATTAGCCCACCTGTCCCCCCAGAGCATAAGGGCACCCAACTGGGCGGGTAGGCAAAGGCCTGGTCACCCTCATTGGTGGCAGTGGGAATTATCATGCTGCCACGCCCCTGTGGGGCGGCCGCCTAAGCCCTCCGGCCCGGTGGTTGCCCCAAGGAGGTCGAGGGGGTGGGCCGAGCCCTCCCCCTAAGTCGCGGCCTAGGGGCCGCCTGGGACTTGTGCTTGGGTGCCATAGCCACCCAAGCAGGCACTGATTGGAGGAGAGATATCCTCCGATCAAAGTTGGAAAAGGAAAAAAGGCGAGCAAGCCAGGGGGAGCAGCTTCGGAGCGAACTTCTCCGCTCCATCGCTTCTCTTAAAATGGCAGTGAGGCTGCCTCGTGGCCACCCCTTTTATAGAGGGGTGGCCACGCCCCCTGACTAACTCAGATGTCTGCGTCCCGGTGGGGGTGGGGGCCCCGCAAAGAGCGTGGTGGCGATTTTGGCGCCGCACTTGCATCATCTACATTTGTCTTCAATTGTGTAAAACCCACTCTCCTACCATCCCAATTTCATGTAAAATTATGAGTTTTCAGAGGGTCAGCCTCCCTTCATTGAAACTCATATGTTTTTTCTGAACTCATTTGCTATGGCACAAGTATTTATTATACACTTTTCCTAATGTACATATTTCCCCTATTGACTCAAGCATGTTTCTGTGAATTTTCATTTGTATATATTTTAACTTTGCACATTCGTAAAAAGTAAACATGATTTAATGTGTACACAGGAGCTCAAATTCTGCAGCATAGCATGGTAAGTCACTATTAGAGTAGACCCATTTGAGTCAGTAGAACATAGAAAGGAGTAGAATTACCAAATCCCTACTAATTCATTATAGTGACTTAACTACGCTAAACAACAGGATTTCAGCAATTGCACCAAAACCTCATAGTTGTGTTGATTTGTGAAACAAGCTGTGCTTTGTCTGGCAGCATTTCTCAGTTGTAGTGAAATGAGAATTTCAGGAAGAATCTGAAAACCACCAGATTTTTTCCCTAGAAATAGATTAAATTGGCTGAACTCCCTATACATCATTTTTATATCTCCCCCGCAACTTAATTTCCTCCAAAAATAAATGAGTGCAGTTGGGTAATATTGGAAATTCATTGTTTCAATAGTTTGGACACTTCAAGCAAAAATGTGGAAGAATGCTATTTCTGGATTTATGGATCACCTACATGATTTTTTAAAATATATATATCCTTTAACTTCTTTAGGTTGCTCTGAACCTCTGGGGATGAAATCAGGACATATACAGGACTATCAGATTACTGCTTCAAGTGTCTTCAGAACACTCAACATGGATATGTTTACATGGGAACCTAGAAAAGCTCGACTAGACAAACAAGGCAAAGTGAATGCCTGGACATCAGGGCACAGTGACCAGTCACAGTGGCTACAGGTGATAATTTTGTCATTGTTATCAAGTTTCATTTTTGCAAAGGATAGAAGGGCAATTGATGTTTTAACATAAATGTATATACAGTATGTGCAAATGAGTAGATTTTATTGAATGAATAGGAATACAGTCATATATCTGAATTTATAGTCGTTTAACATATCTCACTATTGTCTTCATTCATTATGGCTCAGTATGTGCAAATAGATGTGTAGAATTGCCCAAGTTAAGAAGTTATTATATGGAACATAGGCAGTGGTGGGCTCCAAAAAATCTTACTACCACACTGTGGGTGTGGCCTAGTCTGTGGGCATGCCCTACTCTGTGGGCATGGCCTATTCTGTGGGTGTGGCCATGTGACTGGGTGGGTGATCTAGTTATCCCTGGACACTGCCCAGTGGTGGGATTCAATTTTTTTTACTACCTACTCTGTGGGAGTGGTATGGTGGGTGTTGCCAAGGGGAAAGCCCAGCATTGCACCTGAATTAGGACTACTTTATTTCAAAACTTGGACGGGCGGGGCCAGCCAGAATTTCTGCTACCAACCTGCTGGAGCCCACCACTGAACATAGGTATTTCAGGTTTTCTCCACTTAGAGTGACATGTTAGAAATGACAGATATAGGGTTTCTTGGGGGAAACTGCCCCACCCAGAATCACAGGTAGATTCCATACCTGGGATGTGGCCAGAAAACTAGCTTTATTATGCATGGGCTGCTTTCAGCAAAACCAAGTCCTTACCTTAGGAGAGCTGCATAAAATTGACAGTAATTGAAATTCTAGTTGGGGCAGCTATACCTTCCTTGAGTCCTCCCCCCCCCCTCCCAACAGGATGGATGTAAGGAAAATGAAGCTCAGTTAAGAAAATGGAACAGGTTATCTCTGATCATATGCTCCTTAGGCAAAATAAGCTCCCCTGGGTTGGGTTGGAGCTGAGCAGCAGAGGTTTCCCCATCCTTATATGCTTGGTGATACCATTAAAGGTATCTTGGAAGTGAACTGAAGAGACAATTATAAACTGCAGTGACTATGCTGTGTGTGATTGCTTAGCTGTGTCATATCTGTACCATAGCAAAGGAAACAAAATGGATGGTATTTTTGTGCAAATATGCAAAACTAGATTTTCAATAGCAAAATTATTCCAATGAAAATTCTCAAGCAGCAATGTATTGTTACTGATTATTTGCTGAAGTAAATGAATTAGTTCAATGAAATCTGAAAAACACTATTTACTCCACCTCCATGAACACTTGATGACTTGATTCTATGCTTCTAAGTTTTTATTTTTGGCTTCATGGGTACTTGAAGCAGTTTCAGATCTGGCTTCCTTTAACACATTTAGCCATAGCAAAATTGATTCAGCACCATGAAATCATTAAGAAGCTGTTCACATTGCTTGTTTTCAGTGTTAGGATGATTTACAGAAGTTCCCGGGTAGGCTAATATGTAAAAGAGCAACAAATCACCAAACACAAGACGATTTGACCAGTCACTGCTCAATTTGCATAGTAGAAGCATTGTATATTGCAGTGATTTGAATCTCCTGTCAGAAAGGAATGTGATTCTCAGCATGAAGCCTTAAACGCACCAGAAGTGTACTACTAGAGTCATGCGATCTTTCTACATATAAATTATGACTTTCTAGATGTTTTAGTTTTTTTCTACCTGAGGTTGGCATGCAGTTCAGCAGTGTGATTACTGTTTTAACTTTGAGATTACATTTTTGGAGGAAAGATGGGGCGGGGGGGGGGAAGTCAAGAAACTGTGTAATCTATTATCTCTATACTCAAGGTTGGCTAGATTCACTCAATGCGTTAACACACTGATTACACATACTAGATAAGTTACTAAGTCCAGCATTTAGAGCAGGAGTTCTCAGCCTTTTAAAGCCCGGGGCCGGGGGCCATTTGGCCCTTCCTCCACCACATGGCACTTCCTGGTGTGGTGGGGGTGGTCACATGAAATGACACCGTGGGCTGCATCCAGCCCACGGGCCGCAGGTTGAGAATCCATGATTTAGAGCAATCCAGTGACAGCAGCAAAATGTCCCTATGACTGGAAAAAAGCAAGTATCTTCTGCAGAATTCACAAAAGGATATCCATGTTGTGAACAACTCAACTGTACCAGGACTTTCCAATTAGAGATGCCTCTCCTGACTTGTGCAGATATCACCTTCTTGTTTCTCTCCCATCAAAGACGTTGACTGCCTAAATTGTCATCGGTAAAAGTTAGGATGCCATATAGCCCATATTTTGGTCCGAGCAGGAGAAAGACTGGTTTGCTCCTATCCTGACAGCCACATGCCCTTGAAGTGATCCTGTTTAGCATGGCTGAGGCCATCCAAGCCAAGATAATTTGGTCATCTCTTTGTACCCTTGGTCTGCCATCAGAGGGTGGAATCAGACATATATGTGACCCTCTTTACAATTTTTATACTTAGACCAAAGCTAGATTTGATTTTACTCACACAACTGGACTTGTGTGCTTGTTTGCTTCTACTAAATCAACAGAAAGTGGGCCCCTTAATTTGAAAACAACAGCTGTCTATAGAAGCAAATTCCATACATTAATTGCTAAGGATGCAAATAGCTAAAACAAAATATCTCTCTGGTACCATGGTTCTCAAGCCTGTCTACACTGGCTCTCCAAAGGAGCAGGCTTCCCATCAGCTGAGATGCAGGGTGTCCCACTGCAGCAGACCACACAGCAGCAAGAGTGCTTCCCAACGGAAGGGTCAGGAGGAGTGTATATTTTACCCCAAATCCAGCAAGCACATTCTCTGTTGACAGGATAAAATATCACAGGGAAATTTACTTACTTATTTATAGACTACCTTCTTGCATGACACACACTGTGCATTCCTTTCTTTTCTTCCTAAAAAAATATCTTGCATGTAAAATTCAGTGGCAAAAGGGAAGGAAACTGTCAACGCCTTGCTGTAGAAAATGTAGGCAAGTATGCCTCGTTTCCCTCTGTTTAGTTGATTCCAAGAAGCCAAATTCATGCAGAAACAATATAAGATTACTTTGTGGCACATTATTGCACTGCTGGTGACAATGGGTCTGCAGTTGTGTAAAAATGGGGAAGGAATTGGGGAAGTGAAGAGGAAAGGCAGTGATAGACCTTATTATTTTCTCCAGAAATTTCTGTTGCCTTCCTAATGCTTTTCCCCCTGTTATACCTGATTGAGTATACAAATTGATTCATTTTGCAGCCAGGTGGCTGCTGGCAGATTGCCTGTCACTCCAAGAAGAAGAATGCCTCTACTTTCGCCCTCTTCAAAACTATACGATATCCTTTTAAAGCGAGAAATAGGTTCTGAAAAGAAATTATTCCTATTTAAAAAACATAAAATTATATAGAGATGAATTCATAAAATTATATGGGGATGGAACTCTTCTTTTTAGATTTAGAAAATGAAGGTGAAAGCTACAGCAAACGTCATGCAGAGTCAAAACAACAGAGTCTTATGACACTTTATATATGCTTCCGTAGACTACTGTATATTCCATGGACTGCAGCCCACTTGGTCAGATAGGGAAAATGAACAGTAACCAAACTGGACTTCTTAGGCAAGGACCCTATTATGACCTTGTGCATTTGGCAGCTCCCATTTGCCACCCATTTGTGGTACGTTTTTTTTTGCCAAAAGGTATCTGGTGCCTTCCTGCTCAAACACCTTTCACAAATGGGGAATGATAGTACAGATAAGAAACCACTAGCTGAACTTGGGTTCATAATAGGGCAGGGGACTGACATCCATTTCCTTTGAGGACTTCAGAAGACTAGTGGGGTACAATCATGTAAGAGAATGTGGGCATGCAAGAAATGCTTCAACATCCCAAGACCAGTGGTGGGCTCCAAATATTTTTACTACCACACTGTGGGTGTGGTATGGTGGGCATGGCCAAGGGGGGGAGTCCTGCGTTACACCCAAATTAGGACTACTTTATTTCAAAACTTGGATGGGCGGAGGCAGTCAGGATTTCTGCTACCGGTTCTGGCAAACTGGTGCGAACCTGCTGATGCACACCACTGCCCAAGACTGAATGTGGAGGGGAATAAGAGAGTGAGTAGGACAGTCTGCTGTGTTTTTGGTAGCAGGGTATGTCCAGGTTCATGTTCACTAACTACTCCTTCCCTTTGCTCCCACCAACTTCCCTTTGGGTGGAAGGAAAGGATAAGGCTTGTTAAACAATTTTCCAACATCTTCATTGCATCTCCATGCAGATGTTGCTCCATATGGAAAGTGTATGCCTATGTGCAAGCCCCACTAAGCATGCATAGGGTCCCACGCCATGAAGGTCTGCTGGCCATCATGCCATAGTTCTCCAGAATTATTTGTATGAAAAGAGGAAAGAGAAGAATCAGTATTACTGTGCTTTCTACCACACAGTCTGCCTAACATTAAAGCCAAGGACAAAGATTCCAGAAGTGGATTAGAACTAGATTTTATTTATAACACCCATCAAAGTGATATAGCAGCCTGTATAGCTAGGCATGTGTGTGATACAGCATAACTACATTGGCATGGGTTTTCACCATCCCATGAAGTCGGATTTAGACCAGTGCTTTTTTCCAACCTTTGGCTTTTGGACTCCAATTCCCAGAAACAAAAGGTTGGGAAATATCTCCTCTCCTCTCCTCTCCTCCTCTCCTCTCCTCAGTGCTCTCTCCTCTCCTATTTAACATCTACATGAAGCCACTGGGTGACATCATTCATTCCCACAGGGTGTGGTACCATCAGTACATGGATGAAACTCAGTTTTACATCTCGGCCCATGGGGACCCCAGTGATGCCGTTGAAATCCTATCCGGATGCCTGGAGGCTGTTGGGGTCTGGATTGGCCAATGGGATTTAGCTGAATCCCAGCAAGAAAGAGTGGCTATGGATAAGGGGCCCCGTGTTATCCAGGAGCTACCATCTTTGGTACTGGATGGGGCTGTTTTGCCCCAGACAGACCCTGTGCACAACCTGGGGGTCCTTCTGGACTTGCGGCTGCTGCTAGAAGAACAGGTAGCGGCTGTGGCCAGGAGGACATTTGCCCAACTTTGGGTGATTCGCCAGTTGTGCACGCTCCTGGACCAGGACTCCTTGATTATGGTCACTCATGCTCTGGTCACTTCCCGACTAGATTACGGTAATGCGCTCTACATGGGGCTGCCCTTGACAACCATTCAGAGGCTGCAGCTGGTCCAGAATGCAGCGGCCCAGGTGGTGATGGGGTGTGAACAATATGCCCACACCTCACCACTACTTCGAGAGCTGCACTGTTTACCAGTTTGTCTCTGGGTGCAATTCAAGGTGCTGGTTTTGACCTTTAAAACCCTATATGGCAGTGGGCCAGGATACGTTAGCGCATTGTCCCAAGAGTGTCTGCCCGTCCAACCAGAGCAGACCGGAGGGGTTCTCTAATAGTGCCATCAACTAGGGGTGCACATCTATCCAGCACCCGAAGGAGGGCCTTCTCCGTGTCTGCACCAACCCTCTGGAACCTCTTGCCAACAGATCTAAGACTTCAAAGAGAATTGTTGCCCTTCAGGAAAGGATTGAAGACCTGGCTGGAAGGGCAGGTGTGGGGCCCGAATGGGAACACGGTCCCCGCCTGCTGGCTTATGTGAACAATTAAGAACTCTCTCTTCTTTTTTTATAGTGGGTGGGGTGGGTGGGTGGATGGGATATGGGTCTTTTAAAGTGGGTGGGATATGGGTTTTTTAAAGTGTTTTTATGTGTTTTTCGAACTTGTTGTAATGCCGCCCTGAGTCGGGTTCTACCTGAGTGGGTAGCATATATAAATATGACAATTAAATTAAATTAAATTAAATAGACTTTAAAGGTGTCAAAAGACTTGTTGTAGTCTTTTAGGGGTGGGTTTTGTTTTTTTGTTTTGTTTTTTAAAAACTTTAAACTTTTTAATCATGTGTCTTTTATGTCTGCTATGTAAACCGCCCTGAGTTGGGTTGTACCTGAGTGGGCGGTATATAAGCATGAAAAATAAATAAATAAATAAATAAATAAATAAATAATAAATAGTTGCAACCATACCTGTCAACCTTCCTGGATTGGCTGGGATTTCCTGATTTTTGGCGCCGATTTGCACCATTTCCCGCCCGCAACTTCCAAAACCCCGGAATTGGCAGCTGAGGGAAAAGAGGTACTGTGCATCCCTTCTGCGCAGATCACCTACTATGCATGCGTAGAAGGCTTTTACACTTGCGTAGAACCCTTCTACGCATGCGTAGAAGGCAATCTGCGCAGAATAGGATCGTAGAAGCCTTCTACGCATGCGTAGAAGGCAATCTACACAGAACTGTTCTGCACAGGTCGTGCAGAAGGCGACCTGCACAGAACTATTCTGCACAGGTCCCGTATTTTCCGGATCCACGGTTGACAAGTATGGCTGCAACAGAGTAACAAATTTACCCCTGGAAACAATACAGCCAGGATATCTGCTAAACAGAATTAAGAAATAGCAATTATGACAGGATCAACAGGTCATAGAACAGATATAAATATTTGCTGATCTTGGCTTCTCGTGTGAGAATATGGAAGGGCAAAATTATTCTCTTTGTTTAGATCAAAGTATTTTGTGGGGCAAACAACAAGAGAAGTGAAAAAGCAAGAACTATTTTAATAATTTAACACAAATCTTCCTTCCTTCCTTTCACATTATCACACCTTTCTTCCAGAAACTGAGAGCTAAGCAGGCTTACAATATAATTAAAAGATAAGTTCAAGTACAATTTGAAAAATATATAACTGTTATGCAATTATTAATATGTATAAATATGAAACATATTTAAATCATCTATCTTGCTGAAACAAAATATATTAAAAAGCTATTTTAAAACTCTCATTAAAAATAATAATTACAATTTTAAAAAGAAAAATGCATTATATTCTTAAAAGTCCCTATGTTCAGAGTCAGTCCCATTCAAGAAGTCTGCCTGATGGGGGGAAATTGTGAAGTACTGTAACAGGAGAATTAAACCTTTCTTAATTTTGGCTCCACTCAGAGCTCTGGTTTCAGAATTTTGGATCAGCTGAAAGTTCCAGACAACTTCCAAAGGCAGCCCAATGTTGTCTGTGTTACAGTAATCTGAACAAGATGTAATTGAGGAATGTGTCATCATAATCAAGTCAGAGAATCACAGGAATAGGTACAGCTGGTGCTCTAAGTTTTAATTATGCAGATTCACTTCTGCCCTCAGCAATAATAATGCCAATTACTTAAAATGATGATACCAGCTGTTCTGGCATTTATTGGGCACAATCCTATTACTTGCACCTGCTGATCTAACACCAGTAGCATAACTTCTGGCAGTGAGTAGGTTTAACTTGAGAAGTCAGTGTACTGTAAGCACTTCCTATTACATCCCAATTTGTGATTCAGTGGCACTTTGCCATAGAAAGTTATAGCACTGGCATTCCAGTGGCAAAAATATGCAATGGGAATCTGGATTTTTTTCTTTCATTCATTCATTATATACCGTATTTTTTGGACCATAAGACACACTTTTTCCCTTAAAAAAGTGAAGGGAAAATGAGAGTGCGTCTTATAGTCCAAATGTTGGTTTTCTGCCAGTTGTGGCTATTGTAAAAGGTTATTTTACAAGAGCTGCAGCTGGCTGAGGTCCTCTACTGCCGCCTCTCAGCTGTTTCGGGGCAGGGGAAAGAAAACCATATGAAAAAAGTGGCCACTAGAGGGCAAAAATCGCTATTTCCCACTTAAATGCATTAGAAATAAATGTATTGTATTCAAAAGTTTTCTGTTTGTATGTTCCCAATGCATTTAAGTGGGAAACCAAGCCTGTGCTTAAAAAGAAAGGGATTCACTTACAGCTTGATGCCTTTGTCTCTACTCCAAAATGGAGGGGGGGGAAGCTTCTTGGTTGAAAGGAGAGCAAGAGGCTAGGCTAGAGTATCACTTACTTCCTCAGTGCAATTGGCCTGCCTGCCCATTTCCCCTGCAGCGCCACCACTGGTTGCTTGTGCAAAATACAGCACTAATATTTTTTTCCTGCTCTGAAAACTGGGTGCATCTTATGGTCCAAAAAATACGGTATATGAATGGCAATTACTGGCAATTATATATGAACAATTAGTTTTAACATTCAGATTGTGAAATTTCCATTGCTGTTTTTCTATTGTTGGTACACTGAATGCTTTTATATTCCAATTTCAGTCACTGCTTAATTACAAAGTTATTATGGACGAGGTCATAATGCCAAAGTAGATAGTTTAATCTCTAGAAGATAAATCAGAAGAAAAGAGTACCAGTGGAAATGTCCTCTTGCAAATGGCCTACCTACTGACTTTGCCTTTGTCCCTATTCTTCATGCTCCAAAAACATTAAGCTTTGCTTCTCTTGTATATTATTAATTTCCATTAATTGCACTGATTGGTGATAAAACAGACTCAAGAGCATGCAAGGGCATTACCTGAGTGCTGCACTTGACATAGATTCAGTAGGTCATTGGCTAACCTTCTTTGCCCAGCACATGATTTTAGGCAAAATCCATTATTCATATTAATAGTGCTGTTAAAGCGTACACTGCCGCATTGCCCTTTTGAAAATTGCTTTTAACTTAACAAATCTTCCATTCACCATGAAGTTTATGAAAATGTTTATGGCAACAAAAGAATTTAGGCATTCTGTTTCAATAAAGCAAACCAAAGACTTGCTTCCTTTTTAATGCAACATTTAAACTGTAAAATGTAGAGCCTCTGAAAAGCCATTGAGCCACCTACAATGAGATTATCATCAGGGCAGGGCAGGGCAGGGAAATTTTTTTTCTGAAAAGCGCTGTCTCCAGGAGTCCATGAAATAAGCAGCAGTAGCTTTTTACCACCTCCTTGGATTCTGTTTTCTTTTATGACAACATGACAGATATAAAGAGAAGATGGTAGAGGATTGTATGGTACTAAAAGGAAACAGTGTTCGAGTGTCTGGCATTCAGGAACAATTAAGACATCCAGTCTGTGTGATAGGAATTCAGCGAAAACGTATTTGACGTTCTGAATTTTATAAACTAAATCTTATTTGTACACATTGAAAAGTGAGGGAAGCAAAAATAGTGTTACACTAGGGCAGTGATGGCAAACATTTTGGAGACTGAGTGCCCAAACATAGGGGCGGGGTGAACTCTGTGCTGGGGGAGGGAGGAAGTGAGTGCTCCCATTGGGCTGCTGGGCAGAGAAATGGGTGGACTCTGTGCTGGGGGGAGGGAGGAAGTGCTCCCATTGGGCTGCTGTGCTGTCATAGTACCATTTCCATCTCCCACTACTCATTCTTTGAAGTTAATATGAATTAACCTTCTGTCTTAATCAGCCTTACTGAATCTATCATTGACTGCACCCGTACCCCATTGTTGCTTTGTTATGGCAAGGCCAAGAGAAAATGGTAATTTTGGATAAGTAGTCTGTTTCTGGAAAGTTACCATGTATAGTGCTTTACTCAAAGATGTTTGCTCAGGGCCCCACATTCTATACATTTCAAGTATTGAATAAAGACAATTTTATGTTAATTGAGTGACAAAGCATTCTTGCTCACAGTTCATGTGGGAATGCTTTAAAAAATCAAAAAGTAATTTGTTTTCCTTCTAGTGATATGTTAAAGCAGGAAATTCTTGCATTGTTAGTTTGTCTCTACTTTTAAAAAGAGCCTTTGAAGTGGCATTAAATCTGAAAAGATCCAGTCAAAATGTCTGCAAGGGATGAAGAATGATGCCCTTTAAAAACAAGCATTTCTTTAATTATTACACAAGTAAGACAATTTTATATCTACTCATTAGTTTATTTACGTATGGTAACTTACATTATGCCCTCATAACTGAAAAATATATTTACAGATAAACATGGGGTGCCTCACCCTGAAATTTCAGGGATACTCTCATGGCCTGGTCTTAATCCCTCACTGCAAGTCTGTGGTCCACCTGCCCTCATTGTTCCCATCAGTCTCTTTCCTCCCAATATGAGGGTTTTGGAGGTACCTTTGCCCTGGCTTGATTTTTTTCTTCCTCCATGGGTACTCTCATTTGTACTGGTTTATCATTCCAAGGGCCCTCCTTAATTGCAAAAGTAAGTCCCCCCTGTTCTGGGTGCCTTCCTTCAGTCTTCTTCCACCATCTGTTCCCTTTTTATCTCCTCACTTTTCTACCAATCCCAGTTGTTCTATCTCTTCTCTAATCCCTTCTCTTTAACTCATTCTCCTCCTCCTCCATGACTACTATTCTTACTCCCTGTTCATCTTCTCATTCCTCCTCTACCACCATGAAACCCACAGCACCTTCTGAGTCACCATAACCCCAATCCACTGGTGAACTTGAAGCCTTGCAGTCTCTTCCTCTGGGGTCATCTCCAGAACATCTATTACTTGTAACTGATGTCCAAAATATCTCAGGTTTATTAGCTAGCAGGTCAGGTTGAGAAAGATTTCAGTCTGAAATTGTGCATAGTCAGACATTGTCAATGTAGACCAGTCCCCCAAACCAGTGTGCTCCATATATCTAGACTATGGTTCTATTCAGATGTTGCAGAATGCAAGAGAGTAACGCTTATCCCAGCTCATCTCATTGCTTACACAGTCATTACTAAATCTAGAGATGGAAGGTTACTGCTCATGTGCAGGTTTTTCCATGTGAATAAGAATGGAGATTTTTTTTCCAGAATGCTTGTATGTGGAGAGCCTATATGTGAATAAGGAGCTGATGCAACAATGGTCATGTGTGCAAAGGAATGACAGTGGCGATAGGGCGAGTACACCCTTCTAACTATGTTCAAACATCTTATACTGAAGATGCCTAAAATTTACTGTATTCTTAATTGGCCATGTTGACTGGGCCTGGCAGGAACTGAAGTTCAAAACATTCCAACCAGGTTGGAAAAGCTCATGTATATAGGAATAAACTGGGAATAAACTAGATAGATACACAAGCAACTAGATACTGTACACATGGATCTATGCAAGATAGCTAAGGAAAGAAGCATGTTCCTAAGCATGCGTCCAACTACAGGGAAGGGAAGGCATAACCACCTAGATTTCTTCTCAAAGGAGCAGTTCATGCTTCTCTGCACTTTCCATCCTTTCTCTGTTCCTCAGCACTGTTTCTTTTCTGTGGATCTGAAATCAATGGTGCTATGGTGACAATATAGAGTGATGATTTAAACTTTGCAGCAAGAAAGACAAATGGTATTCATATCTAAGGTAGAGAACAATCTCCTTTTCCACTGATAACTACTGAAAACCTTAGAGTGTTTTCCTTTCCTACGTCTAATTGAATATTATGTTTTATGAAGGGAAATGTGGGCATGCTGCTTCCCTTTATTAATGCTTTTGGTGTTATTGCTGTGCCTTGAGACAAATCCTGGATTGGTTGGTGTTTAGTGGAAGACAGTACACATCCCTAACACTTGGTAAATTCCATCTTCTCAGTTTAGTCTGCACTGACATAGCGAGTCACTTTGATGAGGAATATTAAAGCTCTACAATAGGGGGATTTACAGCTAATCTGAATAACAACCAGAGATCATCTGCCATTACCAATTGTATGAAACCACTATGATTTGTATGCTAATCTGTTATGCTAACCAATCACTCTATACCAGATGTGTATAAATTAATGCCATGAAGCCACACTCCCATGTCTGATGAAGTGGACTTGATCCATGAAAGCTCACATTGAAATATAACAGTCTTTAAAGTGCTACAGCATTTTTGTTTTGTTTTTTATTTCCCCGATATGCCTAAAGCCCATCAAATTTATTTGTTTCCAACTAATTTCAAAATAAACAGCTCCACCTTTTCCTTTAAGAGGCAAAACACACACACACACACACACACACACACACACACACACACACAAAGAAACAGTCTACTTGCTGGGAAAGATGAAAACAGCCAATCCAATGCTTCAGGTTCTTAAAGTAGCAGTCATGCTACTTTGGGGCAATTTGCACAATTTGTGCCATTATATGAATTGCATAGTTCTTCATTAAAATGTGCATATTTTTTATATAAGGCACCATTTTCAGTGGTAAAGGAAATTGACAGGGCCTGGGGAAAACCATCAGAGGCATATGTAATGAGCTTTCAAAACTTTAATTGCATATATATTTGAACTAGTAAGCATCTAAACCCTCAAATAAAGCCAAAGACAGTACTGAAGTGAATGGCAGGGTGATTATTTAGCACTGGGTCCTGCAGCCTTATGTTACCACTGTTATTTTGCACAAGATATGTTATACAGGATGTCTCTGAATATTCAGCAATTGGGTGCAATTGTGATGTCTTGTTTGTAGGCTATCCATTGGGATCTACTTGGTCACTGTAGTGAAAGAAAGTATGACTAGATATAACCCAGCTCTTTGATCTCATACAGCACAAAACTTATGTTCTTCTACATAATATGTGACATTGTTAAAATTGTAACCGTGTTAGTCTTGTGCAAGCATATCAGAGAGTAAACAACGATGACAACAACAACAACGACAACAACAACAACAATAAAAAATGTTGTGGCACCTTAAAGACTAACTCCTGCATTTAAAATTGAGGATTTATGGATCAAGTCCTGGCAAAGTGTTTGACGAAATGGAAAGAATAGTCCAGAAAAGACCTTTGATATAGACCCAACAGTAAAGGTCCTGAGAAAAATGAACAATGTGTGTCACAGTTACCTTCCTGATATGAAGATCAGAGCCACTCAGCAAGAATTAAAGAGGTTCTACCATTGAATTCATGACCATTGATGTCAAGAACTCCAGAATGATCTCCCAAGGACAGTGGTTCTCAACCTTGGGACCCAAAATATTCTTGGACTACAGTTTTCAGAAATCTTGGCTAACACAGCCAAGAGGGAAAGTTTCTGGGAGTTTTAGTCCAAGAACACCTGGGGACCCAAAGTTGAGAATCACTGTACTAAGACAAGCAGAATTCTTTTGCTTTTATTGATCTCCATGCAAAGAGCAAGAGTTAAATCAATTAATTAATCTCTTGACTCATCACTATCTTCATATCTAACCAGTGTGCCCTAAAATGTCAAATTTAATGACATATAAATGCTCTGTTCATTTCAGTGGAGCTGCGGTTGATCAGTGGTTAAAAAGCTCTCCCTGTTAGCTAGAAAGCCAGCAAGTCAGCAGTTCGAGACCCGGGTACTGCATGACGGATTGTGCAACTGTCTTTGTCCCAACTCCTGCCAACCTAGCAAATCTAAAGCAAGAAATTGTAAGTAGATAAATAGGGACCACTTCAGTGGGAAAAGATCTTGTGGGGACGTGAAAGGAACCTCACTGGGGTGTCCCCTGAGCAGAGTTTCTCCAGCAAAAATCCTTTCAACCCAGAATAATTTCTGACATAAAATTATTATTAGTGGGACTTTGTTTTTCTATGGTGCCTCTGAAAGGTACCGAAAGATCTTCCTTCCTAAAACAAATGTTCATAAAAATGACAATAGGCATGTTATTTGGGGGTGGGGGTGGCAGAAGAGAGACAGGAGGTAGTGTCTGTGTTTTAAGAACATTTATCCACTATTTTCTGTAAAACAACTCTATTTTCTGGAAACTGAGTTCTTTTCCCTGCATTGAAATGTATAAACAAATGAAATTTTAATGTTGCTGGGCATTGCCCAAAACATTAAGATTAATTATTCAAATTCAATCTGTAATCCAATTTTACAGAAAGATTCATGAGTGTTGTATTTTAGTCATCAAGGAAGTATGATCATTTTCTTTCTGTTTTTAAATGAAATTTAGCCTAGGGGGATGAGCATTTGTTAAATAGTTCAATGTTATGTCTTTTTTATATGGTTGCCTCCATATTGTGCAACGGAGAAAAGAAGAAAAATGTGCAACAGGCTGATAAATCATTGCCTGTAAAATTTGTAACTTTTCAGCACAAGTGTATTATGTTAATCAGCATGTGGAAAAGTTATAAGTGGCTGCTTTACATTCTTGTTATTTGTATATTAATTACTTTACAGCTTAAAATTTAGAGCTACGTAACCTGAAAAACTTGGTAGTAGCTATTTACAGAGATTTTAATGGCAGTTAAACTGCTATAACTGTCCCCATTAAACCAATTTAAATGCTTTTAACAGGATGGTTAGTATTAGAGATAAACAATAAGTACTTTAAGACTTTTCATATTATTTAAATAAAACAAACTGGGGACTAGAGACACCTAGTGGCAAAGAAGGGAACAAGGTCACAATTGGTCATCCTTCAAAACAAGGAAAGACAAGCTGACCATTAACAGTAAGGAGATATGTCATGTTTGTGATTCTGTAGGTGTGATTCCAGTGGTACTGCAGTGGCTCAAGTGGCTAAGATGCTAACTGGAAGGCAGGAGGTCAGCAGTTCAATTCCCGAGTACAGCAGGACAGAATGAGCTCCCATCTTTGTCCCAGCTCCTGCCAAACTAGCAGTTCAAGAGCAAGAAATTGCAAGTAGATGAATAGGGACCACTTTGGTGGGAAGGTAAACTGCATTCCATGCACTCCAGTGTCTAAGCATGCTTGCCACATGACCAGGGAAACGTCTGCAGAAGCAGACAGCGCTGACTCTTTGGCTTTGAAACAGAGATGAGCACTGAACCCTAGAGTCAGACATGACTGGCTTTTGAGCAAGGGAAACCTTTACCTTTAGGTGTGATCTGCATGATACCACATAACACACTAGTTGTGTCACTGATTTTACACAAATGTGTAAGCATATTTGCAAAATAGCTATGGTATTCTGCTACAGTAGATAATACTTTTCATGTTTCTTACATTGAATTTGAAAGACTGCCCCGTCCACCTTGAAGGAAGCACATTAAAAGTAGCAAAATTAGTTGCACAACCATACTACTGGGAGCATTGAAGGGACAATGGTATTCTTTTGAAGACATCACATTACTGGAATGTCATTGGGAACCCTTTGGAAGCATTTTCATTTGTATTTTATGTGTATTTTATTTGAGATGTAAAAAAACATTATTAATACATTACTGTTGGATAATAACCCTTATTACCCATACGTCACAAGCCACAATTTTTATTTAAGCAATACTAATGCTAGCATGTTACCTTCTGTAGTAACCATTTCCAAGCTCTTGCCCTTTACAGTATCTTGTCCAAACTGCACTTTGAGAAGATAGAGTCAGTATATCTTTGCCTGGTGATAACAGTTTTAAAATATATGGGGCTGATGGAGAACCTCTTGGGGCTGTATGCCCCCCCCCTCCACTTGGTATAGCCTTTTTTCAGTTATTTCACATACATTCTTCATAATTCCAAACAGGAAAAGGAACATTGAGAAACTCTGCTCTGAAAAGTCCTGAGGGGGGAAATGAGAAATTACCCATCATAATGACCTTTCTGTTAGGAACAATTAAGAAAGCTTTTTTCCCCTTTGAAGAAAAGGCCTGGCAAACACAATGCCAAAGCAAGTTGCTTGCCTGTTCAAGCTGAGAAACCTGAGAATTTTCTAAACTCAACTACTCAAATAGCTCCCACAATTTTTTTAGGCTAATCACTGCCTGTAGAGATGGGTTATATTTATGCAGAACTGCTTCTTAATTTCTAGAACAAAGAGTTGTAAGAAAGAAAGCACAATACCTAAATCTGACAAGAGCCCAAGGACAATAAAGACAAGGAAAAATTCAGTGAGGTATATAAAGAAAAGGCTATGCTGACAGCATTGGATTGAAAATTATCCCTCTGGAAGTTTTTGACATGTGTTATGGTTGTCTGGAGGTGTCAGATGCACTAAGATAATCAGTGCCTGTCCATGTGCAAGGATTGCCATGCAAGGAGTTCATGTAAGGCAAGCACAAACCAAGCAGTTCTCCCTTCTGATCTAGCTATGAGTTATTTATTAGTTCTGGAACTATAAAGAGCAACACAAATCTCCATCACAATTCCTGTTTCCTGTAAAGTAAAGTTGTGTGCAATGAACTGTTAAAGTAATGTCTAAGTATATAGGCAGTTACTAGTAAAGTTGTTGTTTGCAAAGTTAAGCTATTCATGTCCAAAATATTTTTAAAACTCCAAATATCTAGGGAGTCATTTAAGTATTGTTCCAAGGGTTCAGATTAATGTGAGTTCAACAGCAGATTTCTTATTCTAGAAATGTTCAACTTCAATTTGCAAATCACAATATTTTATTTTTTTCCAGCTGTTTGTCCTCAATTTGTGCATCTCCTGGTATAGCAATATCAATAAACCACAACAGTTGTGTGTTATGAGTCAGATGTCTATCTGTTTGAATTTTAAAGTCTCATAGGATCTTAGAGAGTAAACAAAAACAAAAATGTTGCAGCACTTTAAAGCCTAACTGCTGTATTTTAATGTTAGCTTTCATGAATCAAGTCACAAAAGCTAACATTAAAATACGCCAGTTAATCTTTAAAGTGTCACAACCTTTTTTGTCTTTTTGTTTTGGTTTGTTTACTCTCTCTCTCTGATATGCTTGAAAAACAGATTAACATGGCTACTGTTTAAAAAATCATAGAATCTTGACTCTTTCATTTTCTAATACTTTGTCAACTGGATGTTCCCAATACAGTAGAACCCCGGATAATGCTAAAACTTGGTTCCTCGAGTCTTAGCGTTATCCAATTTTTAACGTTATGCGATACATGCATCGCATAACGTTAAAATCCAATGGGATGGATCACATAACGTTAAAACTCCATAGATATACATTGTAACCAGCACAGGCTTCAGCAAATATTATGTGATACATCCCATAGGATTTCAATGTTATACGATGCAATTTCCCCCCCAGATTCCATAACGTTTGCGGTTTTAGCGTTATCTGGTGCAAACGTTATCCGAGGTATTACTGTAATATATACTGCATTCAAATCCAAACCCAACCTAAACTCAAAATGATGAAGATGGTGATGGTGATGATAATGATGATGATGATGATGATTCAATTCTGACTTGCCAGAATGTTGGTTGCTTTGCTGATCCTTCTGGGTTTTATAGATAGAAAATGCAGAGAAGTGTTTTACTATTCCCTTCTTCTAGCAGCACCCTGGCAGTTTGCTCATGACTACACAGGTTGGTTCTTCTTCCAGGAGGCACAGTGGGAATGTGAACTCCCAGTCTCTGGCTCTGCTGCCAGATACCAAAACCACTGAGTTATCCAGCCAGCATTATAGACTACCAGGGGTATCAAAATTGACAAACAGGGGAAATAGTTTGATGAATGAGTTGCAGAGCATGAATGAAAGCGCGGTGCCAAAATGGCCACCACGCTCTTTGCGCCCCCCCCCCCCGGACTCAGACATCCGGGTGAGTTAGGGGGCGTGGCCACCCCTCTATAAAAGGGGTGGCCACGAGGCAGACGAGCTGCCATTTTAGAAATAGCGACGGAGAGGAGAAGTTTTCTCCGTCGCTGTTTGCTTTCCAGTCTTCGGCTGTTTAGCCCTTGAGCCTTTCCCAGTTGGGAAAGGAGGATTCGAGCATGCAGAGCCTTGGTTCGCTTGGCTACTGCGTGCTTTGGCGCGAGGTTTTTGATCCCTCCAAGGGATCCTACTTTTTCTTTGAAGACATGCCTCCCAAACGGAAGGCACCGGCGATGAAGCCGCGGCCAAAGGGGAGGACTTTTCCTGGCCCTGCGCAGGACGGGGGCCAGCCTTTGGGTTGGAGGACCAGGGCTGCGCCCCCGCGGAAGGGCACTGTTCCAGCCTTGCCCACTGATACCGGTGGGGCTACTCAGGCTGGCACTTGGCAGCCGGGCTCCAGCTTGGTGGCTGGCCAGCTACAGGCCGGCCCCTCAGGGGCTTCGGCCCCCAGCCCGCCGTTACCGGCCATGGGTCAGGGCAGCGTGGGAGGGCCTGGTGTGGGCATACAACCCGTTCCCCCTCCTGCCCCTCATGGGCCGGAGTTTTGGGGCATGGCCCTATTCTGGCCCTGGCTCGCCTTTCGGGTTACCTTTCCAACTGCCTAGTGGGCCGTCCGGCCCGCCTTATGCTGGGGGCTCTGTGGCAGTGGATGCTCTGTTAGCACATTTGGCAGTGCTGGAAGCATCCTTGGGCATTGCACAGCCTCCTGTGGAGGGGGGGCGCTCCTATTTCTTCACCAAGGGCCCCTTCATCGACCCCGGCTACCTTGCCGGCCGCTATCTTTCAGCAGGCAGCCAACCGGTTGAGCTGCGTGAGATGGTCCGGCCGGCCCAGCTGGTGTCTCGCAGCTCCCCGTTCTACCTGATGTCCAGGATGGGATCAGTCGGGGGTGATCCCAGAGCTCGATTCCGGTCGCGAGCTCCGACGCCCGCCCTGGGCCGGAACCCCCGGTGGGGGCGGCTCACGGGGGTGCACCTAGTGAGTATCAGGTTCAATTTAAGTGCACGAACACCACAGCCCACTTACAGGGGTGGGCTTCAGTGGCCCTGGCCTCGTCAAGTTGATGCGAGCGGGCATCAGTTACCATCTTATCCCAGTATCCCATGGTTTCTAAATGGTCCCTCGTTAAGGGCGGGGGTGTCCGCCCCTGGGGCAGTGCCGAGCATCGCAGGGGCTGTCCAGGTCCTGCTGCGTATGCCCTTTACACAGAATGTGCCGTCAATGGCTTTGCCGACGGCTGGTTATTCCTTGCCCCTGGGTGATCATTTGTCGCAGGTCACGAGGGATAAGATCTGGACGGGAGTATGTGGATATTCTCCCTATTGAACTGTGAGCCCACTGAGGAAGAGAGAGAGGGACAGGACGACAGAGACTAAGAGCTGTCCCGTCGTCGTAAGCCACCGTGCACCTGGGTCAACTGGTGGCCGGCATACCTTATGTATATGGTGGTATGCCTCAGGGCCCGGCTTGATTGGGCCACCCTGATGGTTCAATCCCTTGATAATATTTACAGGGCGATGGTTGATTTCATGGGCCCATCGCAGTTGGCTTACGATGAGGAATTTGGATGAGGGTGGCCCTACATCCTGAGATGAGGTGGGATGAGCCCTGTCAGCAATTGTTGCTCTTGTACATGACTCCCACGTGACTGGCACCTGGTGATAGGTACCATTGTGGTCATGCTGTGCAGCGGGCTGCTCAGACACAGGCTCCACGCTAACTGGTGGGGCAGGGGGTTCCGGCCCGCCTGCTGTGTTGGACCTGCTCAGCTAGCGACGTGTGTAATAAGCGCCAGTGTCGTTACCGACTTGGGTGCCCCCCTTTTGCTCTGGCCCCTACGCCGCCTCCGCGTGCCTGCGGGTTGGTGGGTTACGGGTCAGAGGTAGGGGTGCACAGGGGGTGATCAGAGCTCCGTCTGATGGAACTAGCCATGTCAAAGCCCCCCCCCTCCCCAATTAGTGTACTCATGCTGGAGCGGTGGCACTCAGCTTATCCAAGAAGGGATGATGCGGGGTACCTGCTGGAGGGTTTTCAATGGGACTTTTGTATTCCATTCGGGGGTGTTAGGGGCCCCAAGATGCTACTAATTTAGTTCCCTTGAAAGGTAACGAAGAGGTTGCTCCACTCAGCACAGCTAAGGGAGTTGAGGCTATGAGAGTAGCGGGCCCCTTCTTGGAACCACCTTTCCTAATTTCAAGGTCTCCCCTATGGGGCTAGTACCGAGGTAGAACCAGGGTGAATGTCGTTTAATCCTCCTTTTAGCTTACCCTGTGGGTTCTTCGGTCAGGGATGCCATTCCCGATGACCTTTTTCAGTCAGGTGACCGTTGTTTATTCAGCCCCTAAGGGTGGTACGCTCATGCGGTCCCGGTGCTGTCCTGGCACAGTCTGATATGCGCTCAGCTTTACGTTTATTGCCTGTGCACCCAGGGGATTTTGAGCTATTGGGTTTCAGGTTCCAAGGGGAATTCTACTTAGATAAGGCCATGCCTTTTGACTGCTCTATTCCATGTTCGGCATTCGAACGATTCTGTACTTTCATTCAGTGGGCCTTTGCTCGTAGGTCAGGGTCCCGGTCTCTAGCCCATTACCTCGATGACTTTTGGTTCGGGGGTGAACGGGGCTTGGACACGTGCACGCGTCTCCTCACTACATTTCAGACACTCATGTGGGAACTGGGTGTTCCCTTAGCGCCTGAATAGACCGAGGGCCCAGCGATTAAGCTCACATTTATAGGCATTGGAATTGACTCTGTCGCACAGGCATCCGGGTTACCCAGGGATAAGGTGGCTCGGATCTCTGCGGCGATTTTGGCATTGATTGCCAAACATAAAGTGTCCCCTTGTGAGCTGCAGCTACTTCATGGCCACCTTAACTTTGCCTGCAGGGTGGTTACACCCGGCAGAGCATTGGCCAGGCGCCTGTGTGACGCCATGGCTGGCCTGTTAAACGTCACCAGGGTCCGGCTGATTAGGAGCATACGGGCGGACCTTCCGGTCTGGCTCAAATTCCTCCAGGGATTTAACGGGGTCTCTTCCTGGAGATCAGACCTTATGGTCTGCCCTAGATTTCAAGTACGGTCGGATGCCTCCGACTCCCTGGATTATGGGGGTTTACTCTGAGGGTAGGGGGACTTACGACCGAGGGTTTCATGCATGGCTGGGCATGGATCGTCTCCGCGATCTCACATTCCTTGAGTTTCTTCCCAAATTGGGGAGCACTGATGCTATGGGGCGACGAGTGGGCCAACTCAGTGGTCCATTTCTGGTGTGACAATGCGGCAGTGGTGCACATTGTCAACACCCAGACGTGCAAATCCCCCAGGGTCATGGCATTGGTTTGTCAAGTCTTGAGAAGCCTACACCTAGATGTGCTGTTCAGGGCCAGACATGTTCCAGGTATTAATAACAATATTGCTGATGCTTTATCCCGCCTGCAGATCCCCCGGTTCTGAGCCTTGCTCCGGAAGCAGAGGAATGCCACTCGCCACTACCGGACGATATTTGGATGTTTGGCGAGGAGAGGTGAACCGGGCATGTCGTTGGCACCTCGCACGCGTAAGGCGTATCAACATGCTTTCATGCGATTTAGAACTTTTTGCGAGTAACTACAGTTACCTCAAGTGTGGTCAATATCTGTGGACCAGGTTTTACAATGCATGTTTATCTTTGCAGTCAGGGTTTGGCCTCCGTACTATAGCCTTCAGGCTTTCGGCACTGGCATTTATGGCCAACGTGAGGGGGGTTCAATGACTGCGTGAGTTACTTCTGCATGCATCGTGTTTTGGAGGGGTGGTCACGTGAACGTGTCCACCGCCTGGACACGCGTCACCCCAGTTCACCAGAGTTTCTGACCCACCTTGCACGAGGCTGGCATGACTTATGTTCGGATAGGTGTGAAGTGGCTCTTGGTCACGAAGCTACCACGGTAGCCTTTTTGGAGCGCTCTGCATCAGTGAGTGGGTGCCAGAGTTGGTACCATCTGTGTAAGGCGGATGTGTCTCGTAGGGCACTGGAACTCGACGATGTCTCTGTCACACATGAGTGGGCTCAATTGGGGATACGGTCCTCAATGGTTGTTCAGCACGGCGTAGGCAGTGGAGTCAGACTGCTACGAAATTTAATTGGAGACATCTGTCCGGTTGGTGCCCTACATGATTTTTCGGCAGTGCCTGCTGTGCGCCCCAGCCTGTTTTTCTGCCACCAGGATGGGTCTACCCTTACCAAAGTACAGTTACTGAGGGTGACCGGTGCCGCGCTTCGTGGTGTGGGGCCCATTTTGGCACCCATTTCTTTAGGATAGGTGTAGCGTTGATCGCGGCTACGTTTGGGGTACTCGGAGGCGGATATGTGTGTACGCGTATTTTCTGATATGTACGTCCCCTCACTGTATGAGTACCTAGTTATGTCCTTCACCTCTTCTCCTCTTTTACAGATCCTGTGTGTCTCTGCACACCGGTGGCAGTGGGGCTGGTGGGCCGCAGCTATGTACACTGGGCAGCAGTATATGCTGCGGCGACAGAGAGTGGACCCCGACATGGGCTGTGTGCATCCGCACGTATGCGATGGTATGGTATGCGCGGCACAAGGGGGCGGGAACTGTGGCCATTCCTGATGTCCGTCAGGGATGCTGGACCGCCCGATGTTCTTAATAGGCACCTCGGCGGCAATGATCTTATACGGATCACTGCTGTTCGTAAACTGTCGAGGGGCTGTGACCTGGCATTTTATATAGTGTATGGCTTACACACGGTCGCTATGGTCTAACATCATGCCGAGACACCAATTTAGGGGAGACGTGGATCTCCGTGGTTCGGACTGTTACGGCAGTCAGTGGACACGGCTGTTGCTCGGTCCCTTGCTGAGCATGGCTGGGAGACAGCCATTGGACACCTGAGGATAGGCTTACAAAGGTTTTGCTGGTAGGCAGGAGAAGGGGTCCACCTGTCGGCTGGAGGTATGTACCTCTTTCTGGGTGTGTTGCAAGCAGGCCTGGCGACCGAGCTGACGGTCTGGGGGGGGTGAGTCATCATGGACGCCTCCTCGTGTGGCGGATAGCACTGGTAAGGTAAAGATTTATGACCCAGAGGTATCCGGCAGGTTCGCAATTGACTGGCCAACACTTAGACAGGTACAGGTGTAATAGCTTTGACCGGTCAACGACGAACCAGGCAAGGGGTAATGGCAGGAGCTTTTCAGCATGCATCACCCCGTGATTTGACGGATACATGTTATAGGGTGGGGTCAGTAGATAGTTTATTGATTCCGGTCAACAGTTTGTTTGTATCAATAAACAAATTTATAGAAATGGATACATTGTAGCCAATTGCCATTGGCAATTTTGGGAGGAACCTTACCAGTGTTACTGCGGCCTGCTTGCCTTAAGAATTACAATTGGATGAATACACCAATTGAAAGTTATAATTCGGACTAGGGCATTATTCAATAAAAGTGGCCCAATGCCTTTATCCATATACTGAGTCTTTCTTTGGGGGGTGCGCCTGCAAAGTAACTATGTTGTAATAATTTACTTTCAAGAGATAAAAAAGGATGCTATCGCCAATATTGCAAAACAGTCTTCCCTGTAGTGGTGTTAGGTTTTTGAACTACTGAAGGATTACACATTAGTCAATTCAGAGGGCACAGGTTGTTGGAGGGATTTGGAGTGTGATTATTCCATTTTTTGGTGCAAATAAAAAGAGAAATTAAAATTTGAAGAACAGCCGGGGATTTTCAATTATTGCCAGTTGTAAAAAGGTACAATGTTACTTTTCTGTTAGGCTGACCAATCATTGTGTGACTGTGTGTCTGATGTATATAAATAGATGCAACGAGGCCTCACTCTTATGTCTGATGAAGTGGATTTGATACATAGAAGCTCATATTTAAATACAGGAGTTAGTTTTTAAGGTGCTACAACATATATATTTTAGCTGTTTTGTTTACTCTCTGATATCCTTGCACAGACTCACATGGCTTCCACTTCAAACATCTCAATATTGTAGCTATTCATTTTTTGACAGATACGTTATCATCCTTTCCTTCCTATGACAGCCCTTTGATCCCTTGGGGTGAATGAGGTGAATGTTAGTGTAAAAGTGGAGGTATAATCCTCAGACAACAGGCAGAGCAACAGATCCATAGGACAGGATGTCACAACCTTGGGTCCCTTGATATTTATGGACTTCAATTCCCAGAAGCCCTCATCAGTAGGTGTGCTGACTTAAAGAACACCTGGGAGCCCAAGGTTGAGAAACCCTGCCCTCTAAGGCAGGGGTTGCCAACCTACAGCCAACAGGCCAAATTCAGCACACTGCCTGCTCAGTTGTCTGAGGGGCCATAGTCTGGCCTATGTCATGGAAAGTTTGGCCACACATGCTCTAAGGCCGTGATGGCAAACCTTGGCACTCCAGATGTTCTTGGACTTCAATCACCAGAAGTCCTAGTCAGCATACCTGCTGATCAGGGCTTCTGGGAATTGAAGTTCAAGAACACCTGGAATTCCAAGGTTCACCATCACTGCTCTAAGGTATCCAAAAGCTTGTCCTGGATTCAACTTTGGCTGGAGTATCCCTTATTCAGAAGCTTTCTATGATGTATTTTTATGCTGCTCCAGGGCTAATGTAAGACTTTTTCCATTCTCATCACTGCCTCCTCTTTTCTATATTTGGTTCATACTTCAGTGTCAGTGATAATTTGTTGTTGTTCAGTCGCACAGTCGATTCCGACCCTTTGCGACCCCATGGACCATCGTTCTCCAGGCGCCTCTGTCCTCCACCATCCCCCTCAGTCCTCCCAGTTCTGTGCCCATTGTGTCTACAATACCATCTATCCATCTCATCCTTGGCCTCCCCCTTCTTCTTTTGCCCTCCACCTTTCCCAACATCACGGCCTTCTCAAGTGAATCCTCCCTTCTCATTTGATGCCCAAAGTACTTTAGCCTCATCTTTACTATTTGACCTTCCAATGAGCAGTCAGTGTTGATTTCTTCTAAGATTGACCTATTTGTTCTCCTCGCTGTCCAAGGTACCCTCAAAACTCTCCTCCAACACCACATTTCAAAGGCATCTATTCTTCTGCGTTCAGCTTTCCTAATTGTCCAGCTCTCACATCCGTACATTACCACTGGGAATACCATTGCTTTGACTATTCTAATTTTTGTTTTCAAGGTGATGTCTCTGCTTTTCACTATGTTCCCCAGGTTTCTCATCGCTTGTCTCCCTAGAATCAGCCGCCTCTTTATTTCATGGCTGCAATCTCCATCTGCAGTGATCTTAGATCCTAAGAAGGTAAAATCTGTCACTGCTTCTACTTCTTCCCCGTCTATTTTCCAGGAACTGATCGGGCCTGTTGCCATTATCTTGGTTTTCTTGATATTGAGTCTCAAGCCAGCTTTTGCACTCTCTTCCTTCACACCGATCAAGATATTCTTTAGGTCTTCCTCACTTTCTGCCATTAGGGTGGTGTCGTCTGCATATCTCAGATTGTTGATGTTTCTCCCAGCAATTTTGATCCCATATTGTGATTCCTCCATCCCTGCATTGCGCATTATGTGCTCTGTGTATAAGTTGAATAAGCAGGGTGACAGAATGCAGCCTTGTCTTACTCCTTTTCCTATTCCAAACCACTCTGTCATTCCGTGTTCTGTCCTAACTGTTGCTTCTTGGTTCATGTACAGATTTCTCAGGAGGCATATGAGGTGCTCTGGTATTCCCATCTCTTTAATCACTTGCCACATCTTGTTGTGATCCACACAATCAAATGCCTTAGTGTAGTCAATAAAGCAAAAATAAACTTGTTTCTGGTATTCCTTTGTTTTCTCCATGATCCAACGTATGTTGGCAATGTGGTCTCTAGTCCCCCTGCCTCTTCTGAAACCAGCCTGCACCTCTGGTAATTCTCTTTCCACATGCTGCTGAAGTCTATCCTGTATTATCTTGAGCATCACCTTGCTGGCGTGTGGGATGAGCGCAATTGTTCGATAATTTGAACATTCTTTGGCATTGCCCTTTTTTGGGATTGGAACATATACTGATCTTTTCCAGTCCTGTGGCCACTGTTTTGTTTTCCAAATCTGCTGGCATATTGAATGCAGTAATTTGATGCCATCATCTTTTAGAGCTTTGAAAAATTCAACTGGGATACCATCATCTCCACTAGCTTTGTTGTTTGCAGTGCTCTTTAGGGCCTTTCTGACTTCACTCTCCAGGATGTCTGGCTCAGGTTCAATTTCTTCATCATTGTGACTATCAGGAGTGTTGAGTTCCTTTTTGTAGAGTTCCTCTGTGTACTCTTTCCATCTTTTCTTAATCTCTTCTGCATCAGCTAGCTCCTTTCCGTCTTTGTCCCTTATCATGTTCATTTTTGCTTTAAATGTTCCCTTGATTTCCCGGATTTTTTTGAAAAGATCTCTGGTTCTGCCTCTTTTGTTGTTTTCTTCCATTTCTTTGCACTGTTCTTTTAGATAGTTTTCCTTATCTCTCCTTGCTTTTCTTTGAAATTCTGTGTTCAAATGATTGTATTTTTTCCTTTCTCCTTTGACTTTTGCGTTCCTTCTTTCCTCTGCTATTTTAAGAGCCTCATCAGACAACCACTTTGCTTTCTTACTCTTCTTTTCTTTTGGTATGGTTTTCTTTGCTGCTTCCTGCATGATGTCCCTCATCTCTGTCCATAATTCTTCTGGCACTCTATCTATTGAGTCTAAGCCATTGAATCTGTTCATCACCTCCACCGTGTATTCTTTAGGGATGCTGTCTAGGTGATATCTGTCTGGTCTCTTTGTTTTCCCTATTTTCTTTAGTCTAAGCCTGAATTTTGCAATCAGTAGGTTGTGATCTGAGCCACAATCTGCTCCAGGTCTTGTTTTTGCTGACTGTATGGAGGTTCTCCATCTTTGGCTGCAGAGTATGTAGTCAATCTGGTTTCGGTGTTGGCCATCTGGTGATGTCCATGTGTAAAGTCGCCTCTTGTGTTGCTGGAAGAGGGTGTTTGCTATGACCAGTGCGTTCTCTTGGCAGAACTCTATCAATCTTTGTCCTGCTTCATTCTGTGTTCCTAGACCGAACCTGCCTGTTATTCCCTCCACTTTTTGATTGCCTACTTTGGCATTCCAGTCTCCTAGAATAATTTGAACATCATTTCTTGGTGTTTGTTCTATGAGGTGTTGTAAGTCCTCATAGAACTGGTCCACTGTGGCTTCATCTGCACCCGTGGTTGGTGCGTATATTTGGCCTTCTAATTGGCCTTACAGATAATACTATATAAAGATGTTACAGTAATGTAATGGTGCAAACAAAGATTTAACTGTGGTGACACACACACAAAAGAACTTATTGTATTTTCTCTCCTTTCAGAATTGGAATGTCTCAATTGTTACTGCTGTTACCTCTCTGTAATGTGTGGGTCGTATTTGCTTCAAAACAGCATGCAATGCCTGTGACTCATTCATTGCTAATCACTATTTATCACTTCAATTAGCAAAGCAATCTTCAGAGTGCCAGCTCCATAAGGTTCATTCAGGATTTATAGAGCATACAGCAGACCAGAGTCTGGCATCCTGATATTAACATTTGATTGGAAATAATACCTACCTATTTTGGTACAACATATTTCAAAATAATGGCTGATTTTTGCAAACACTTTCTTGCCATTTCTTTTGTCCTTGGTAACTTACAATATTCAGAAGTGGTTCCCAACATTTACCTTGATATGGATCATTCATCATCAAAAACTTTGTCAGAACACCATAAACACAGGCTCTTGAAAACATTTTTAAAATGACAGATAGTTGATGATAGTCAAACATGGGTATCAAGGGAGTATTTAAAAATCTGCCTACATTTCTTTTGCTTATTCATCTTGATGTACTACAGGAAAGAAAGTAAAGGCCTCCGCCACTGAGACATTTGCCCAGCTTGCTTGTTTTCTGTCTCTGATTGGTTGATTCATTTTATGAATCCTGCAGATTTTGGCCTTATTAATAAATCAATGAAATTCTCAGAGGCCACTTGCAATACAGCAGGGGGATGTTTCCAAGATGACCATTTTAATGCATTAACATCCATAGAGGTTGTCACCTCATTTTGTTAAAATTCCAGCCATGTTGTATTAATTTCCTTGTTTTACTAAGGTAAGCAACAGGATTTCAACCATTTCATTTTTCTTTATTTATTCCCATTTATTACAGAAAGCTCCATAATCACTGAAACAGAGCAATAATGGAAATAAAAATAATAACAGACTTTGATAAGTGTATATCCATGTCTAAAAGTTCAACTAGATACAGTAACTGCAGTATACCTGTCAAGTATCCTGTATTGGCTGGGATTTCCCATAATTCAGCACTGCTTTTTCTACTTTCCCGCCCAGACCCGTCGCCATCCTGTAATTTGATGGCAGGGAAAAGTAGTTACTGTACATCCCCTTCTGCGCATGCGTAGAACCCTTCTGTGCATACACAGAACCCTTCTACGCATGCACAGAAGGGTTCTGCACAGAAGGGGATGTGCAGAAGCCTTATGTGCATGCACAGGAGGGTTCTGCGCAGAAGCCTTCTGTGCAGGTCTTGTATTGTCCGGAGCCGCGCTTGACAGATATGAACTGCAGTTCTGTGAATTTGAACATAGAACTATCCTATACATGTGTAGAAAACATGATATAATTTTGTAAAAGGAGATACATGGGGTGAAGTGTTAGGGTTAATATTCCCAAAATGTGGGTACGGTTTCCCTTCTTCAAATCTACCTACCTTCTTCATCACTTTCTCAGCCAAGTTGACTTCTAATATTTCAACCCCTACTGGAAGCAAAGTGTGTGAAAAGGAAGGATGAACAACGCTGGCTCTTTGGTGGTAAATGGAGACGAGCACCAAAACCTATAGTCAGATATTACTGGCTTTCAAGCAAGGGCAACCTTTACCTTTAACATGCTTGTTCTCACTATTTATTTAGCATATGGCACTTGTACACATTGAGTCAACATATAACAAGAAAGAAAATATATATATAAACTGTATAAAACTAAGCATTAATTTATAAACAAACAGCTAAACAATTTATATATTCAATTGCACTTGGATCTGCCCTTTAAAAAATCATTTATTGCTCACATATGTGCTAAGGCAGGGGTTCTCAACCTACGGCACCATTTCATGTGGCCCCCCACTGACACCACCACACTCGGAAGTGCCATGTGTGGCAGGCAAGGCAAAATGTCTGAGGGAGCATGACCCGGTCCTCTGCTTGAAAAGTTTGAGAACCCCTGCTCTAAGGCTACATTGTTGTATAATGTGTTGCACAGTCTGCCACAGTGCCCTGTACGCACATGCTGGCAATGGTAGTTTTCCCCATTCATGCAAAAGATCCACACATTTTCTGTGCCCTGTAGGTATTCTATTAAGGCTAGCCCATATCATGAAAGGTTGATGAAACCGGATGGTATTTCTGTTACACATTTGAAATTCTAGTATTGGTATGGTTCTTTTTCCAACCATTGGCTTCTCCATGTGTCCTGTAGGTTGAACTCTTCATTGACTCTAGTAGTGGTACTGGATAAAGATGGATGTCTTGAACAGAGTCTGTTAATATTCAGGTCTAATATGTCAGAATTTACCGGTAGTTCTTGATCTCACTTTTCCACTCATACTCACTCTTTACGTTCCTATTTGGATCTGCCTTACCTTTTCTATGCAAGTAAAACAGTTCTGCATCAAAACTGCATTTAACATTCAAGCACATGAAATAGTGCCACTTTCTTGTGTGAATGATCCACATCCTATTTAAGCTGATTGATTTTCATTTAAGGCACTAAGCCTGATATTTGCAAAAATAAGTCCTGCTCAGTTCATAAATACTTAATGGCCAGCACATACAGGTATGCTCAAGATTGTGGGTTTTGGCTTGTTTTTATTGACTTAATTTTTTAAACAATTGATTTAAAATCATAATATAATTGACCCAATGAAACAGTACAATTTATATCTCAGAAGTAATGCTTTGAAACACATTTGATCTAAATTTCTATAAAGATCCCTGTCTAAACATCTTTTAGGTGATGGGACTGTTTTTCCCCATTAAGCATGTTGAGATTAATGGATGAGTAGGTTTAAAGGCTATTTTTAAAAATGAGATTGAATCATCTGGTGTCACGCTGATCACACTCTGATTCTGTGCTCAGAAGTAAGTTTCACTGCACTTAGTGATTTGCTGTAAAAAAAATGGGACACAGAAATTAACACAGAATGCTATTATTGATCTTTTACTTTCTGGAAATATGTAAAGGTAAAGGTCACCCTTGCTCAAAAGCCAGTCATATCCAACTCTACGGTTCAGTGCTTATTTCTGCTTACAGCCAAAGAGCCAGCTCTGTCTGCATCTGCAGACGTTTCCATCAACATGTGGCAGACATGACTAGACACCAGAGTGCATGGAACAATGTTTGCCTTCCCACCAAAGTGCTACCTATTTATCTACTTGCAACTTCTTGCTTCTGAACTGCTAGGTTGGCAGGAGCTGGGACAGAGATGGAAGCTCACTCCATCATGCAGCATTCAGGTCTCAAACTGCTGACCTTCCATTCATGAAGTTCAGCATGTTAACCAGTAAGCCAGCACAGGCCCTTTTACTGGAAATAGGGAAGTATAATATGGTTGTGAGAGTTGGACCATAAGGAAAGCTGAGCGCAAAAAAATAGATGCCTTTGAAATGTGGTGTTGGAGGAGAGTTTTGAGAGTCCCCTGGACAGCGAGGAGAACAAACAGTTCGATCTTAGAGAAAATCAATCCTGACTGCTCCTTAGAAGGACAAATAGTAAAGATGAAGTTAAAGTACTTTGGACATCAAATGAGAAGGGGGGATTTACCTGAGAAAGCCTTGATGCTGGGAAAGGTGGAGGGCAAAAGAAGATGGGGGTGCCAGAAAATGAGATGGATAGATGGTATTGTAGATGCAATGGGCACAGAGCTGGGTGGGTTGAGCAGGATGGTGGAGGACAGAGGTGACCGGAGGACAATGGTCCATGGGGTCGCAAAGGGTCGGAATCGACTGTGAGACTGAACAACAACAAATAACCTGACAACAACTAGTATGAACTAGAAAGCTTTATTCTTTGGTGTGAAGGTATTTTATGGAGCAATATTTTTCCCAGTAACCCTTAGTTTTTAAATATATCTGTTTTAATGGGAATATAGAAGGGAACAAAATTTCAATCTCAGCTTCTTTGCATATGAACACTTCCTACACATAATTTATGGAAATTGATTTATTGTAAGTTATAATAATGCATTTGAGTAAAAGAACAAAGAAGCTTAAAAGCATTTGTGTTGTTGACCTTTTTTTAACCAAATAAAGTGCACCAAAACGTGCCATCAATGGCTTTGCGGGGGGGGGGGAGTTGAAAATGTTTCAACATTCTAAATGAGAAACTGAGAAGATATGCAATGACCAGGGGATGTTCAGTGCTTCAGATTCTTTGGATTCCAGCTCCCTCAATCATGGCATATAGGATGGGTCTGATTTCATGCCCAAAATCAGAAGCCCAGAAGGTTCCAAACTACCAATGGATTAGCTGAAATAGTGTGATGCCACAATATATGCCAGTGAATTACCAGTACAGTACTTGGTGTTGTTAAATAAATTCTTGCCTTCCCTTTCCCCTTTTTCAAATCATCATCATCACTGGAAATAATATAATGGCTAAGTGGTAAATATAGAGGTTGCCCTTGCTTGAAAGCCAATCATATCTGACTCTAGGGTTCAGTGCTTGTCTCTCTTTACAGCCAAAGAGCCAGCACTGTCATGTGTCTACAGATGTTTCTGTGGACACATGGTAGGCATGCCTCAACCAGAGTGCAATTCAGAATGTAGTTAGGTAGACTCTTGCTTTTGCTACGAGTTTGCTAAGTTATCTTTTTAACTCTCTCTCTCTCTCTCTCAGTCTCACTCAGCCTCAATCCTCCAATGGGAATATGAGAGAAATAATATTGACCTATCTTAAAGCAGGTACCTAGTGTGATGTAGTGGAGAGAGTGAGGAGGCCTAGTGTACCTAGTGTGATGTAGTGGAGAGAGTGAGGAGGCCTAGATTCAAATCCTTGCTCAGCCATGAAAATTCACTGTGGAAGTAGAGCTGGTAAAGCCACTCCTTAAATATCTTTCTTACATTAAAATGGCCAAGTAGGGTCAGTAGATGTTAGTTGCAACTTAATGGCATATAACTAACTACCTTCAAGCATAGATGGGTATTGCATGGGCCATATCATATTATGTACTCAAAAGGTTTACTCAGAGAAGCATGACTCTCCTTTAAACCAATGCGGCTAAGCCCTATCCACCTGGTTCTGGTTTTTTTTTTAATAAATTGAAATAATTGAAATAAGCCTGTTTAAATTAAATCAAAGATATCTCCATGTACTTGAATTCACTGGGAGAGATTTGGTGGAAGTTAGTGAGTCTAAATTTGGTTTAGTGGGCCTGTCATGTGGTTCTTCCCACCAGAAGCTGAAGTAAAATACACTTTGAAATCTGTTTTGCAACAGGATGAGATAGATTTTAAGCTGCCATTTTCTCTGCTTATACCAGTGGTGCCCAAACTACACCCTGTGGGACAGAGCCGGCCCCTGGCACCAGTTCATCCAGCCTGCACTACCCTTGTTGCTTTGGAAGCAGAAGTAAAAGGTGCCCATACAGGCATGTTTTACTTCCGCTTCCAGGAACGATGAAGGCAGTATGGGCTGGATGAACTGGTTTTGGGGGCTGGATCTGGCCCACGGGCCATAGTTTGGGCACCCCTGCTTTAGATGCTTCCTTTAAATTTCTGACTAAGACCTGAAGAGGATTCACTGCTTCCACAAAATGGGAGACACAGCATTTATTGGATGGTTAGCCTGTGGTTGATTTAGTGAGGTGAAAAATTGTCCCTGTACCCTACAAAGTTGACCACCCTTTTCTGGTTACCAGCTGAAATGGCTTTAAAACATGGAGTGTAAGTGCTTAGTAACAGGATACTGAACCAAATAAAGCAAGCGCATGGAATAATGTTATTGGACTGCAACTTGCATCAGTTCTAGAGACCCCCAAAACATCTGGAGGGTCACCTGATCTTCATCCCTGCAAATATATTGCTTATGGAAGTGGATAAAAAGAGCTTGTTGAAATGTGGGAGACATAAAGGAGAAGAAGGCAAGTTACTCTCCATGTTACTCTTTTACTGCAGGGAACCACCCTATGGAGAAAAATATGCCTGAATTCCTCCCAGGGCTCCTTTTGGGCTGATACAATAGGATGTGACACACCCAACCTGTGCAGACATATTTTTTAATCTAACACACTACCTTGTGCTGATTCAGTCTGAATAGCAATGCATTCATAATATGTAACTGGGACATCTGCTACTGTAAATATATTTAAAGTGCATAACATGAGCTGAATTTATGGAAATATTGTCTGAGTAGGTGCTGTTTGTAGGAGTGTAACTGTCAACTTTCAAGAGAACCAACATTTTACCTTGTGTTCCTTGCTTTAATTTTCTTCTGATAGCATATCTTGATAGGTCTAAAACTCATAAAAGAGTTTTAAAACAAGCAGAGAGTATCACTTACATAATTTCAAAATGTCATAAGTCTTTCTATAGACTTTCTTGGAGCATTATCATTTCAACTCCAGTATTTAACTAAACATAACTTTTCAGAGGTTCAAGTCCACATTAGGGAAATTATTTGTCAAGTATCTCTTTATCTTTCTAGGTGAAAATGGTTTATCCAAGCTGAATATCGTATAACAGGCACTGCCCAGGTATTAATTGCCTTGTTGATATTGCCTCCACTCGGTTTTGTCCTCAAGATTTTCCAGACCCACTTCATGTTTTTTTTTTTTTGTAGAAGTAGTTCTTTTGACTTGTTTGTGTAGCAGGTCAAAAGCTTCCAGAACTCCTAGGTACTTGTATCCCACTTCTGATGTTATTTCTTTGATACATTCTTCATTAACTCAAAACCTTCACCTTTGACAATTTTGCCTGCCTTAACAGTAATTGTTGTGCACTTGTCAATTCCAAATTGCATTCTGATGTCTTTACTAAATTTCTTTGCAGTTTCCAGTAGTGTATTTAATTTAGCTCTTGTTTTTCCAAACAATTTTAGATCTTTCATATAGAGAAAATGTGAAACCTTCAGTCCTTTCTTGGCCAATTCATATCCACAGTTTGTTCTATTTAGAATTGTTGTCAGTGGTGCCATTAATAGCACAAATAGCAAAGGTGATAGTGAGTCACCTTGAAAAATTCCCCGCTTATTTTCAACTTCACCAAATTCTTCTCCACGGGCCATTAACTTTACTCACCATAGCTTCATTGAAGCCTTCATGAAACTTTGAATATTGTTTCTAATTCCAAAAAGGTCAAGGCATTTCTCAATCCAGCTGTGTGGAACTGAATCAAATGCTTTTTTATAGTCAATCCAAGCCATAAACAAATTTGTTCACCTTTTCTTTCAATTCTTCAAAACCAGTTTGTCAATTAAGAGCTGGTCTTTGGATCCTCTGGAGTTTTTGCTCTATAGGCAACAAATTGGGTTTTTTTTAATGTCCATATATCTGATTTGCAATTATGCCTATAAGTAATTTGTAAGTTGTTGGTAGACAAGTTATTGGTCTGTAGTTTCCAGGCTCATTTCCCTTTTCTTTATCTTTCTGAATTAGCAGTGTCCTTCTAGTTGTTAACCGTTTTTCATCTGCTGGTTTTTCCAAAGCCTGTGTTTCAAAATAAGATGTCTTTGGTCCATTAGTCTTTGCTCACCAATTTCCAAATCTGGGTGATTTTATTTCCAAATTTGGTACATACGTTTTTGAACTCCATGTTTTGATGGCTCAGACTAGTAATAGGCTTCCATAATGGAATAATTTTCTTCCCTCATCCAGATTCTTCTGGGTTTTTTATTGTCTTCCAGTAGCTTAGCAACTCCATGCCCTGGTTGCCTAGCAGAAGAAGTTGAGCCCCATAGTCTATTGTTCAAAGAATACCCAGAAGCCATAGCATACATCACAGGCTTTGTTAATCTGGGCAACAACCAAACCAGCATAGGATTAGAATTATGTCTTCTAACCATATTCAATGGGTTGTGGAATAGATTTACTCTGGTTCTTGCAAACACGTAAGCCCCCCCCCCGTGTCATGGTACTGTCCCTTTGGGGTATTATTGTTGTTGTTGTTGGATTTAAATTCATATATCTCCCTTTTGACCAATCAATTTCAGTGACTTTTCCATGACCGATTTTAGGTTTATGGAAAGGTTTATATTATTTGCATACACACTTATTTAAAGTTTGCCTTGATTTTTGAAGCAGCCTGAGTCACTGTAATGACCTACATTTCTAGAGCTACTTAGTTTTGAAAGCTGTCAGTGGTACTGAGGGTGCAATGCAAGCTAACAGGGCTGAGCATAGACAGAATGTTTCTTGGTCGGCAGGAAAAAATGAGCACAAGATGTTTGATTTCCTAAGGCAATCCCCTACTGTCATTCTGTGTACAAAAAGTGACTGGGCTACCCATTGTATCTTACTTCAATGTTGCCAGAATAAACCCTGTGCCTTAGTCTCCCAATGTTTTGGAGTTTTACTTAAATGAAGAAAGGAGTAGAGGTGCTTCAAATTTATCTGCGACATCTGGAGAAATATGGAGATACTTTCAATCTGCATTGGGATGTCACATCTTCAAAAAATGTTCTCCTGCTGGACTCCATAATGTTGCTGCACTAAGATGGCATCATTTTGCTGTACTATGGGAGTAGCAACACTAAAGATATCAACGCTGCCAAGAGGTGAGGGCAGTACCAAAGGCTGAGGTGACAGCTATCCACCACAGCAAGGGATGATCTTAATAGCAGTACCAGAACTCCTAAGCAGCTGGGCCTTGGTAAGACAGACAGATAAAGAGAAGGTCTGGCCACAAAAGGAAGCTACAGCTTCAAAGTCCATGTGATCACAACAAGCAGATACCTGGTTTCCTGTCTTTGCTGAATGGGGGAGGATACCATACAGTGTGCTGCTTTTTCACATTCATTTCCAAAAAGGAAAACTGGCAGAATCATTATGCCATGAATGTTTGGGACTTTCGTTGATAGTTTTCCTATCCTATCCATAAGAAACCGATGCCTGCCTGCCTGAAGACATGATCTTGAATCACAAAAGCTTGCACAATGATTGGTGTGTTTTTTTCTTTTAGTGATCCAATAAAGGTATCACTTTCCTCCTACATTTGTTTTGTGTATGGATCACATGGCTATTTTTGTTTGCTTAGAGAGAGAAAGAGAGAAGTATTTTTTCAATGGATGATCAAGGCTGTACAACCCTTGAAGGACCGATGCAGGCTAGAGGCACAAGATCAGTTCAAGACTTTCAGATGTAGTGAGCAGCGGCAGTGAAGGTCTCTCAAGGAGAAAAAGCCTCCCCAGGAGAACAAAAAGCAATTTAGAAGCACATCAATAAAAAGAGTATGGTGTGCTGTTCCTCAGCCACCCATCAATTGCTGAAAGCTCTCTTAAATAAAAAGGTATTTTCCAATATTACCAGCTTTGAAAGGAACGTATAATTTCTGATCTGACCTTCCACATTTGCCTTTACCATTCAGGGCCCTGATAAATATCCATCTGGCCACAAAGAATGAGGGACAGTCCACCATCCTCTGGGGCATTTGTCACGCTGTCAAACATCAGGAGAGGTTTTTTTAAAATGTTTGGTTGGAATCCTTTGAGGGTCCTGAGAAAGAAACCCAGGCTGGATTGCACATCTGTAGTATCAGCTCCTGAGCAGGGGAAAAGAAAAATCCTTTCACCCAGGGCCTGTGAGAAAGATGAATTTGAGAAATTTCCTTTGGATCATCAGTGGTTCTTCTGTTGTTTATGTTTTTGTGACAAGGAATATTTGTAGCTATATAATACAAAAATAGTGCTATCTTAATCCTTAAGCAGTACTGCAGAACTGTAATTTACATTTTCCCCTGCACCCTATGAGAAAAACCACATTTAATGAATTGCATATCAAGAAAGATGCTAGTAGCTTTGGGCAGACGCTTCATTAAATATTAGATAGATTCCAGGTAAACAGCAGTGAGCACTGAGATGAATCATAGTCTATGTTGTTGTTTACAATATAGTGAAAATAGATTTATACTAAATTAAATGAGTATTATGGCTCAGTTGTTTGCATCCTAACACTCCCTATCATTTTATAACTTTGAAATATATAATTTTGTCCCTGAGGGACTTTGTTTTTTAGTATTCAAACTCCCCGAAAGACAACTTTTACTTTAATGACTTGGTGTTGTTTTATATGTGTTTTCTTCATTTTTTTTCTGTTTTCACATTTCAGTTACTTTTCCCCATAGATCAAATTTTGCTGTTGCTCCACAACAGCAATGTAAAAGCTCTCCTATAAGGTGCAGCAAGATCTGCTCAGTGGATAAACACTTAGATCCACACTTCAATCTAACTGGAAAAAAGAGTAGTACACTTCAGCGTTATTCAAAATGTGAGAAGGAGACAGACAGCCTAGCCCTTTCCCACTCTCATTTTCTCCACATAAAAATGATCTGAATGCCGTGAAGAGGGCCCTTGCAGGCGCACCCCCCAAAGAAAGACTCAGACACCGATATATGGATAAAGGCATTGGGCCACTTTTATTGAATAATGCCCTAGTCCAAATTATAACTTTCAATTCGTGTATTCATCCAATTGTAATTCTTAAGGCAAGCAGGCCGCAGTAACACTGGTAAGGTTCCTCCCAAAATTGCCAATGGCAATTGGCTACAATGTATACATTTGTATCAATTTGTTTGTTGGCACAAACAAATTGTTGACCGGAGTCAATAAACTATCTACTGACCCCACCCTATGACGTGTATCCGTCAAATCACGGGGTGATGCATGCTGAAAAGCTCCTGCCATCACCCCTTGCCTGGTTCGTCGTTGACCGGTCAAAGCTATTACACCTGTACCTGTCTAAGTGTTGGCCAGTCAATTGCGAACCTGCCGGATACCTATGGGTCATAAATCTTTACCTTACCAGTGCTACCCGCCTAAAGTGACCAAAGTCAAGGACAAAACCCCTTTGCTCAAACACTAGCAACAGTGTGGGATAGGCAAAAAAGCCAGAAACCAAGGGCCAATTGTGGTTCAGGCCAAAAATTCCCACCCGGCCCCGAAGCGACCAAAATATCACACTGTTCACTAGGGAGGGAGTGGAGGGAAAAACTTCTCCTCTCCATCGCTATTTCTAAAATGGCAGCTCGTCTGCCTCGTGGCCACCCCTTTTATAGAGGGGTGGCCACGCCCCGTAACTCACCCGGATGTCTGAGTCCGGGTGGGGGCCCCCCGCAAAGAGCACAGTGGCCATTTTGGCGCTGCGCTTTCATTGCAGGCGCACCCCCTAAAGAAAGACTCAGACACGGGTATATGGATAAAGGCATTGGGCCACTTTTATTGAATGCGGAAATCATTCACGGAGTCAGCAAAACCCCTCACTTTGGCCATAAATGCCAGTGCCGACATCCTGGATGCTATAGTGCGAGGAGCCAAACCCTGACTGTGTAAATAAACCATAAATTGTAAAACGTGTTCCACTGGAATGGGCCACACTTCGGGCAACTGGAGTTGCAAACAAAAGGATCTAAATTGAATGAAAGCATGTTGATACGCCTTACGCGTGCGAGGTGCCAAAGACATGCCGATCACACGGTTCACCTCTCCTCGCCAAATGTCCAAATCTCGGCCGGGAGTGGCGAGGGGAATTCCTCTGCTTCCGGAGCCAAGGCACGGAACTGGGTGATCTGCAGGCGGGATAAAGCATCAGTAATATCATTATTAATGCCTGGTACATGTCTGGCCTTAAAAAGCACATTCAGGCGTAGGCTTAGTAACACAAACTGACGAACCAACGCCATCACCCTGGGTGACTTAGACATCTGAGCATTGACAACGTGCACTACCACCGGATTGTCACACCAAAAATGGACCACTGAGTCGGCCCACTCCTCACCCCATAGCATCAAAGCTCCCCGGATTGGAAGGAACTCAAGGAATGTAAGATCGCGGAGGCGATCCGTGCCCCACCATGCTGGAGGCCATTGGCCATAAGCCCACCTCCCCTCAAAATAAATCCCATATCCCAGGGAGCCGGAGGCATCCGACTGTACTTGGAATCTAGGGGAAACCAAAAGGTCAGATCTCTAGAAAGAGACCCCATTAAATTCCCGCAGGAATGTAAGCCAAACCAAAAGGTCAGCCTGCATGCCCCTGGTCAGTCAGACCCTGTGGTGGCGCTTCAACAGGCCAGACATGGCATCACATAAGCGCCACGCAAATGCTCTGCCGGGCGTCACCACCCGGCAGGCAAAGTTAAGATGGCCATGAAGTACCTGAAGCTCATGAAGTGACACTTTACGTTTGGCCAGCAAGGCCAAAATCATCGCGCAGATCCAGGTGACCTTCTCAATGGGTAACCTGGATGCCTGTGCGACCGTGTCAATTTCAATACCCAGAAATGTGAGCATAGTGGATGGGCCCTCGGTCTTTTCGGGCACTAAAGGGACACCCAGTTCCCGCATTAGCATCTGAAATGTAGTGAGGAGACGCATGCACGTGTCCGAGCCCCGTTCACCCCTGGACAAAAAGTCATCAAGGTAATGGGCTACAGACCGAGACCCGGACCTGCGAACAAAGGCCCACTGAAGGAAAGTGCTAAAACGTTCGAATGCTGAACATGAAATAGAGCAGCCAAAAGGCATGGCCTTGTCTACATAGAACTTCCCTTGGAATCTAAAACCCAATAGCTCAAAGTCCCCTGGGTGCACTGGCAGTAATCGGAATGCCGATTTAATGTCACATTTTGCCAGAAGGGCACCAGGAGCACAAGAGCGCACCATCCGTAGGGCTTGGTCAAACGACGTATACCTGACCGAACAAAGGTCATCAGGAATAGCATCATTGACAGAGTAACCCGCCGGGTACGATAGATGGTGGATTAAACGAAATTCACCCGGGGACTTTTTAGGTACTAGCCCTAGAGGGGAGACCTTCAGGTTAAGAAAAGGTGGTTCAGAAAAGGGGCTTGCTACCCTCTTAGCCTCTACTTCTTTGGCAATACTCAGGGCAGCTACCTCCTCCTTACCCTTCAGGGAAAGTAAATTGGGGGCATCTTGGGGTCCCCGCACCCCTTTGAACAAAATACGAAAGCCCCACTGGAAACCCTCCAGGAGGTACTTAGCGTCCTCCCTCCTTGGATAAGTTGAGAGCCATCGCTCCAACATATACACATTAACTGGTTAGGGGGCCTTTTGACTGGCTAGTTCCATCAGCAGAAGCTCTGCCCGCTCCCTGTCCACCTCTACCTCTGCCCCGTGACCCACCAGCCCGTGGGCACGTGGAGGCGGAGTGGGGGCCAGTGCAAGAGGGACAGCCGTGTTTATATCGGCACTGTCGCTTATTGCACACGCCATTAGCTGAGAAGCTCCAACACAGCAAGCGGGCTGGAAACCCTTGCCCCGCCGGCTGGCGGGGAGCCTGTGTTGGAGCAGCTCGCTGTACAGCATGGCCACAATGGTACCTATCCCCAGGCGCCGGACGCGTGGGGGTCATGTACAAGAGCCACAATTTTTGACAGGTCTCATCCCATCTCATCTCCGGGTGTAGGGGCACCCTCATTCTAAATTCCTCATCGTAAGCCAACCACGATGGGCCAGGGAAATCCACCATTGCCCTGTAAATATTGTCCAAGTATTGGACCATAGGAATGGCCAGATCAGGCCGGGCCCTAAGGTATACCGCCATATAAATAAGATATGCCGGCAACCAGTTGGCCCAGGTGCGCGGTGGCTTACGACGACGAGACAGTTCCTTGTCTCTGTCATCCTGTCCCTCTCTCTCTTCCTTAGTGGGCTCATGGTTCAATAGGGAGAATATATCCATGTACCCCCCCCCCCGCCAAATCTTCTCCCTCGTGACCTGGGACAAATGATCACCAAGGGGCAAGGAATAACCAGCCGTCGGCAAAGCCGTCACCGGCACATTTTGTATAGAGGGCATACGCAGCGGGACCTGGATAGCCCCTGCAATGCTCGACACTGCCCCAGGGGCGGAAACCCCCGCCCTCAATGAGGTGCCATTTTGAAACCATGGGGCACTGGGATAGACTGGTAACTGACGCCCACTAGCCTCAACTTGACGAGGCCAAGCCCATTGAACCCCACCACTGGATGTGGGCTGTGATGTAGGTGCACTAATTTGAACCTGATACTCACTAGGTGCACCCCCGTGAGCTGCCCCCACTAGGGCTTCCGGCCCACGGCGGGCGTCGAAGCTCGCGACCAGAATCGAGCTCTGGGGCCACACCTGATTACTCCCAGTCTGCAGATCTGGACAAACAGGGAGCTGCGAGACACCGGCAGGCGCAGGCCGGAGCGTCTCAAGCAGCTCAACCCGGCTGGCTGCCTGGTGCAGCATGGCGGCCGTCGAGGCAGCCGGTGCAAACGAAGGGGCCCCGGCAGAAAGAGAAGCGCCCCCCTCCACAGGAGGCTGTGCAATACCCAAGGATGCTTCCAGCACTGCTAAACGTGCTAGTAAAGCATCCACTGCTACAGAGCCCCCAGCATAAGGCGGGCCGGGTTGGCCGGAAGACCCACTAGGCAGTTGGAACGGTACACCGAAAGGAGAGCCAGGTCCAGAATAGGGCCATGCCAAAAACTCCGGCCCATGAGGGGCCAGAGGAGGAACGGGTTGTGTGCCTGCACCAGGCCCTCCCCCGCTGCCCTGACCCATGGCCGGTAATGGCGGGCCAAGGGCCGAAGCCCCTGAGGGGCCGGCCTGTGGCTGGCCAGCCAAGGCCGGCTGCCAAGTGCCAGCCTGAATCGCTTACCGGTATCGGTGGGCAAGGCTGGCATAGTGCCCTGCCGCGGGGGCGCAGCCCTGGTCCTCTGACCCGATGGCTGTCCCCCGTCCTGCGCAGGGCCATGAAAAGCCCTCCGCTTTGGCCGCGGCTTCGTCGCCGGTGCCTTCTGTTTGGGAGGCATGTCTCCAATAAGAAAAAGTAGGATCCCTTTCCAGGGATCAAAAACCTAGCGCCAAAAGCACGCAGTAGCCAAGCAAACCAAGGCTCTGCGTGCGCCAATCCTCCTTTCCCAGCTGGGAAAGGATCGAGGGCTAAACAGCCGAAGACTATAGAACAAACAGCGACGGAAAAAACTTCTCCTCTCCGTCGCTATTTCTAAAATGGCAGCTCGTCTGCCTCGTGGCCACCCCTTTTATAGAGGGGTGGCCACGCCCCCTAACTCACCCGGATGTCTGAGTCCGGGTGGGGGGGGCGCAAAGAGCGTGGTGGCCATTTTGGCACTGCACTTTCATTCTTAGGAGTAGGCTCTCCAGATGAGCAATAATGCTGGGTTCTTGCTTGCATAGGCAACCTAAAGAACAAACAGGAGCCTCTCCTTTGTACAACTGTATATCTTTACATATAGAAACTGACAACCAAGGATTACTGTAAGTGATGGAGAGAACCAGGTAAGAAACATATGAAGAGGGCTATAGAAGACATTGGCTGAAATCTCTTTGTTTAGCATAGCAAGTTACACTATATTAGGCCTATTGACTCAGTGAAGATTTAGTGAGGCTGAGACTGTACTGGCTGAAATTTGATTCACAGCCTGTAGTATGGTAGAATTCAGTCAGTGATCATAGAGGGGCTGCGTATTGATTCAGGAGTTCCAAGTTCACACTGTGATCAGTTTGGATTTCAGCCCAAAATCCCTCCTCTTTTTCTTCTTCTTTTCCTTTTTCTTCCATGTCTAGGAAGAATGTGAAACTGCCATTTCAGATGTGAAACTGCCAAAATGAATGCACCTTTTGGTGAGTTCATTCTGTAGTTCCTTTCACTTGAACTGGTGTGAGAAAGATTAGCCAGCAACACAAGATTGCCATTATCAACATATGCCTGATTGGGGTTCAAAAATACCACAATCTTTGAGGAGGCTCTTTCTGTATACCTCCTTTCTTCCTCTGATCTCAGCTTCATCAATCCTTTTATCTTAATGGCTAAGCTGCTTGATTTTTGAAAGAGTTGTACAGTGGTACCTTGCTTAAAGAGCATAATGCATTCCACAGGATTGTTCTTTAAGCGAGTTGTTCTTTAAGTGAACCACTTGGAAAAAGCGCTGCCACTGCCATTGTAAGTGACCAATTGTGACTTCTGGTGGGGGGATTGTGAACCCCAGTTTAGTTAAGCGAGTTTTTGTTTGTCTTTAGTTAAGTGAGGTGACCATTTAGAGAAAATTCTGCTCTTTAAGTGAGTTAGTATCTAAGTGAGGTGCTCTTTATGTGAGGTTTTACTGTACAATGTTTTTGAAAAGATGAAACTATTCCTAAATTCATCTTAATCTATACAGAAATACCCCACAGGAATTATTTAATTTCATCTGGATTGTTTCATTTTTTTTTGGATGTTGTTAAAAAAATCTCATTGGAGGTGATCTAGCGCTATATATAACTAAATCCGTGGGAATACAGGGTGGCAGTGATGCGCTGAAAAAAAATTTACTACCCCCACCATGGCGTGGCTAACTCTGTGGGTGTGGCTAACTCTGTGGGCCATGCCCACTTGGCCACCCTACACCATGGCCTGGGGTAGGGAGGTGGGCGTGGCTGGCCAAGTGGGCATGGCCTGGGGGAATATCCACTACCGGTGCCCGGGCCATACCTGTCAAGTATCCTGGATTGGCCAGGATTTCCTGTATTTTGGCGCCGATTTTCGTCCTTTCCCGCCCGGAGCTGCCACTATCCTGGGTCTTGGCAGGGGGGGAGGAGTTACTGCGCATCCCTTCTGCACAGATCCTTTCTATGCATGTGTAGAACTTTTCTATGCATGCATACAATGCTTCTACACATGTGTAGAAGGGTTCTGTGCAGAAGGGGATACGTAGAACCCTTCTACGCATGCGTAGAACCGACCAGCGCAGAACGGTTTTGCGCAGGTCCATATACGCGTGTGTAAAAGCCTTCTATGCATGCATACAATGGACCTGCACAAAACCATTCTGCGCATGTCCATTCTACGCATGCGTAAACAGCTTTTATGCATGCGTAAAACGGACCTGCACAGAACTGTTCTACACAGGTCCTGTATTGTCCGGAGCTGCACTTGACAGGTATGGCCCAGGCACCTGTGGGCACCTGTAGCAGCTCAACACTGCAGGGTGGGTATTCTCGCAGTCCTAAACATCACGGCCCAGCTGCCTACATCACTGAAATGCCACCCACAGACTTGAATCAGCCAATCACATAGGAATACGTTTACACAAATTGTTTTTTGTTTTTTAAACTGAAGCCCTTAGCAATGAGAAAAAAGTCACAATGGGCACAAAAAGGACCAGACCAATTCGAATTAGCCTTTGCACCATGTGTTGAGAAGAAAATACTGTACATTGGATTGGCTTGTACTATAACTGCAGCAAATCCCACCATATCTGATCATGTAGTCACAGCCTGAGTTACCTCCTCCATTGACTGTCCATATGAGTGGTATTATTGAACTAGAACCAGTCTATATTTTTCAATATCTGCTTAACATTTCCTAGATCAGCTGGGACATGACCAAATAACATAGCGAATTGATCCTATCAGCTGAGCCACCAGAGCTTGATACAAAGGTTTAGTTGTAAAACTGTTGCCTTTTCTTTTGTGTAGAGTTAAATATTAGCAATGAGTTGGAAAGCAAACTTCAGAGAAGGAACATGCTGTTGAATGACAGGTCTGCATAACTCATGATGTTAAAAGGCAAACAAAAATAATACAATCCAGAAAGCTGTCACAATGTCTATCAGTAAATATCAGAAGGAATCTGAAAAAGACTAGTAAAATTAGTGGAAGTGAAAGCATTAGTTCCATTTGTCAGGAGTATTGTGTATGATAAATAGTTGCCTATCATGAGGAGTCTTTTAATAGCAGACAGATTTTCATGGGAAGTCCAAATGATTTTAGACTGACATAAGATTAAGTTTAACATGGTCTGATTCATGCCAGCAAAATCTGAGCAGCTAGTAAAATCTCACCTTTATGATCTGAACATGGAATTGCCTGATTTGGGTTGGAGATCACAATATGAGATCAAGGAGGTTGTAGATAAAATTATCTCAATTACATTTCATTTTGCATTGGAGAAAGTGGACTGTTTTGCTGACAAAACATAAAAATGCACAGGGAAAATATTAAGCGTAATAAAACATGCTGGTAGAGCTGCCCCAATGTGGTCTGTGTGTGATCTCTATAGGAGCTCTGGTGGTGCAGTGGTTAAACTGCTATACTGCAGCCAAAAGGTTGTGAGTTTTATTATGACCAGGGATCAAGGTTGACTCAGCCTTCCATCCTCCTGAGGTTGTTAACATGACTACCCAGCATGCAGGGGGCAAAATGCTAATTAACTTGTTAACTGCCCAGAGGGAGTACTAAATGTAATGGAATGGTATATAAGTGTGATTGCTTTGTGATTGCTTTGTTCTGTTTTGCCATTGAGTCAAATCTACACAGAAGGAATATTACAGAAATGACATGATAGGGAAGAGTTGGAACAAGCTGAATTGCTTATTAATATGATTAAAATTGAAGATATTGCTTATGAGTTATCTCTGTACAACAAACAGAGACAACAAATAAAGTGGCTTTCCCATTTGGTGAGAATGTCTTGAAATTCCATACTATATAAGGCAGGGGTTGCCAACCTTTTTACATCATGGGCCTGACCACATCTCTGGAGAGCTGAGTGGGCTGGACCATGCCCCCTGGACCTCTTGGTCTGTCAGGGCAACGTCTGCCCAAAATAGGCTGATTGTCTGTCAGGTGGCAATCAAAAGGAATGTAAGAACAGTTTCACCACAGTAGAATGCAAAGTACAGTTGAAGTGTCCTGGTCGTATCCCCAGGTGCATTGTGAAGAAACTTGGAAAGTTAACTGAAGGAGGAAGACAGTACAGAAGAAGACAGAAGAACCACTTGAATCAGTAGAGTCAAAAGTTAAAGAATGTCTGGAGGAATAGAAGATTTCTGAGGCAGTTTTTAAGAAGAAGCTGAGGCCATAGTGACAACTCCGGGAATTGATCTACTGCAACAGAAGCTGCTAGGCCAAACTGAAGGCTGAAGATGAAATCTAGCAAAAAAAAAAAAAAACCTTGAAGGGTTTGAGTGCAGTAAACCTTGCCAGAAGGAAAACTGCAATTTAAGCCCTTAGTACGCAGAGTGAACACAGCCAAAGAAATGAAAAGAGTAAGGAGAAGTACATATACTCAGTTTCTTAGAAGCACTGTTCAATAGTTTTGTAAGAGCATATACTCGAAAGCAGTGAATGTGCTAGTTTTTCCCCTCCTTTGTGGCTTCCAACACAAAAAAGTGACAATCTAAAGAGAGAAAGGCTGTTGTACTCATTCTGGCTCTCTGCATTAGCTAGAAACCATTTTTTTGTCATTTTCTGGCTTATGTATAGAGCCTACAGGCTCAAGTGGTTAAGATGCTAAACCTGATGACTGGAAGGTCAGAGTCCGATACCTGAGTACTTCATGATGGGGTGAGCACCCATCTCTGTCCCAGCTCCTGCTGACCTAGCAGTTCAAAAGCAAGAAATTGCAAGTAGATAAATAGGTACCACTTCGGTGGGAAGGTAAACAGCATTCCGTGCACTCTGGTGCACCCACGGAAACATCTGCAGATGCAGATAGCGCTGACTCTTTGGCTGTAAACAAGGATGAGCACTGAAACCTAGAGTCAGATACGACTGACTTTTGAGCAAGGGTGACCTTTACCTTTACTATACACCTTTACCTTTACTACACAGACACAACCATCTATCTGCTGAGGACTGCCGCCGCCAGCGCAGCTGTTTTGGGGCCAGTCCCTCCCTGCCCGGGAGGGATAAGAACTGTTGTCCCTGACTCACCGGTCTGCCAAGGACTGGCTCTGGCTGAGGGTGGCCGGTGTGGCACCTATAAGAAGAACTTGCCGCCAGCGCCACGGATGCTTGCCCTCCCTTCTTATGGCCAGTTTGGCCAGGGACTTTGCTACCAGGATTTTGCCACCTTGCCCCCCCCTTCCCCCCCCCCCCCGTGTGATCTTTTTCACTGGCTGAAGAGGAGAGAGGTACAGCTGTTGAGGCTGTTGTGTTCCTTCTTCCTAGTTGGGCTGGAGGCTTGGAAGTCACCCAAATCCACTTATTTGGTATTAATAATGTTTTTTGTGATGTATTCTTCTATGTCCCTTTGGGATTAAATTGTGAAATGTATTATTGAATTGTTTATGTATGAAATGTACTATTGAATTGTGCTTGAGTTGTTACTGTATTATTGTGTAAATTTGTATCTTATTTTTGTACCTATGCATATCCCGTATATTCTATTTCATATCTTGTAAACCGCTTTGATTTCCCTTAGGGAAAGAAAAGCAGTATAGAGATATAAGTATAAATAAATAAATCCTTCTTCAGACTCACATTTTCATGTTTGGAATATAGCTATAGGGAGGATATGGTTAGCAGGCTTCAAAACTTGTAGAGTACACATAATTACAGAACACCCAATTAAGGCTGAATCAGCAATAACGGATAAGCTGCCTACTGGTCTTCCATTATAAGAAACAGTAAAGTAGTAAAATTAACCTGGACAAACATGTAGCATTTAATACGTCTTCTAAGCAGTATAGTTCTGATAACATTTCAACTGTCAATTTCAGTATGTAATGCAAGTAGAAATCAAACCTTTTCCCATCTGCTTTTTAAACAATATAGATCAGGAGATCTCAACCTTTTTAAGCCAGGGTCTGGGGCATGCGCCCTCAGACAGCTTCAGGAGACAGATGGTCATTTTGCTCTTCCTCCACCACATGGCACTTCCTGATGTGTTGGAGGCAGTGGGGGGCCACATGAAATGGTGCCACAAGCTGCATCTGGCCCACGGGCTGCAGGATGAGAATCCCTGATATAGTGTTTGCCACGATAACTTCCCCCAATTCAACCATACTCCCGTCCTTGTCAATTGTGTCAGCCAATGGCTTAGCTGGTGCACCTGGACACTGTCAGAATCAGGCTAGGACACCACACTGGCAACAAGGTAGTCCACAGGTAAGCCCAAGACCCAGCCTTCCTGAGGCTATTCCAGCCCTTGGGAACAGTTTTGAGGTTGCACAGCTTCTGCAGAAAGTTGGGGGATGAGGGTTAGTGATTCTGGCGGAAGAAGCAAGATTAAGCAGACATACTCCACTGAATCCTGACCAGTGTCCTGTTTTAAAGTAAATTTATGCTATCACTTTTATTTATTTATTTATTTACCTGAACATGTTCTGTTCTGTCCTAAACTGATAGCTATCTGCTGTAGAGCAAAAGAGCAACAATATAAATATAAATCTCCTAATGTTATAGCACAGGCAGAATTAGATAAGGAATACTATAATACGTGTAATGAGTCTCCACATAACTGTAGTTAGTGCAGAAGAAACTACAAAATTATTCTCTTGCGTGTGAGATGGTGAGCTATCTTCTATCAATTTTGATAGGTTCTTATATTAGTGGTAATGGTTTTCATGCATACCATACTAATTGCATTGCTACACGATATCTGTCTTACATGGACTTCTAAAAACTGGAAACATCTGATTGGTTGCTTGTTTTTTTTAAATCACTTAACAAGCATCTATGTGTTCTTGTCCCGTCCCATCCCCGGCCCCCTGGTATGTGTGTGCATGCATGTGTGCATCCATACATGTCCTTTGCTTCTCATTCTCGAGTTAAAGTAAAAAAAATGTTGTAGGGTTATTCAACAAGCTGTCTTACTGTGTTCAGACAACCTGTCAAGTGATGAATGAGTAATTCAATAAAATTCCAGCACATCACTAATTATAAGTCTACAGCTAGGAAAGGCAGAACAATTTGGAATGTTAAGCTGGCTGGTTCTTGTCAAGGGGCTGGGCTGGCTGGATAGCTCAGTAGTTTAGGTATCTGGCTGTAGAGCAAGAAGTTGGGAGTTTGATTCCCCATTGTGCTTTCTTCAGGTAGAAACAGACTGTGTGGCCTTGGACAAGCTGCACAGTTCCAGGATGTTTACAGAAGAAGGGAATGGTACATCACTGTTGAGTACTCTCTACTTAGAACACTCTGAAAGGAATGCGCGGTGGCAAAATGGCCACCGCGCGCTTTGCTGGCCCCGCCCCTGATGCACGGGCACAGCAATTGGAGCCGGGGGCGTGGCTGGCTACCCCTTTATAAGGGGTGGCCGAGCCGATTGCCCCGCTCTTTCTAATTCGGCTGGGCCCCATGCGCGTTTGCCCACCACCCCCTCCCTTAGGTCACAGTGTGATTCGTTTGGTTGCTTCAGGGCCAGGTGGGAATTTTTGCTTGAACCTGATTGGCACCTTGGTTTTTGGCTTTTTCGCCCACCCCACACTGACTGCCGATGGGTGACTTATGGGGTTTCTCATTGTGACAGGCTTTTGGTGACTTTGGGCGGATAGCACTGGTGAGGGGCAACTGCATTTATACTTAATACGGCAAATCCAGTTGGCTGGCCATAGGGAGGTCAAGGTTAGCCAAACTTGTATGGCCAGCCTATTTCATTAGATAGGATAACATTCAGATGGGGTCAACAACACGCTTCCACAGAAGCAGGTTGTTGACAGAGGCTCACACCTTGTTGCTGCAGTAACAAGTGTGCGAGTCATTTAATTAGGGTTCTAATTGGATTTGCCCCTCACCAGTGCTATTTCGGCCCGTTTGATCCTTAACCATTGTTAAGGTAGGTTTACATTGAATTTCAATAAAAGTGGCCCAATTTTTCAATCTAATATACGTGTCCGTGTCGTTATTGGAGTGTGGGTACAGCAAAGGATCATTATAAATCAGAATTGACTTGACATCACACTATTATTATTACAGTATTACCTTGCTTAAAGAGCATAATGTGTTCCACGGGATTGCTCTTTAAGCGAGTTTGCTCTTTAAGTGAAACAGCATTGTAAGTGACCAATTGTGACTTCTGGTGGGGGCATTGTGAACCCCGATTTAGTTGTTAAGCAAGTTTTTGGTTGGTTTTAGTTGTTAAGCGAGGCGACCATTAAGAGAAAATTCTGCTCCTTAAGTGTGTTAGTCTCTAAGTGAGGCGCTCTTTATGCTAGATTTTACTGTATTATTATTATTAATTACCAGCACCACCACCAGCAACAACAACAACAACAATGGGATATTTATTTATTTATTAAACTTGTATCCCGCCCTCTTGCCCTAAGGCAACCCAGGGCGGCTCACAACACACAAACACTATACACCCATAAAAATTCAATAAAAATAATAAAGCGTTAAAAACTCTATAAAAACATCCCCAATTTAAAGCACCCCTCCCTTCCCCACCCATCCATAGAGGAACCAATCTACTAGTAGAGCCAACGAGCAGGAGTCACCACCCCATCAGCCCCCCATATTTGCCCTACCAGCCAGGTTTTCAACCCTTTCCTAAAGGGCAGCAATTCTGTCTGTAGCCGTAGATATGCTGGCAAGAGGTTCCACTAGTATTATATGATATCCCACTTTACTGTGGTATCTCTGTACTTTCTGAGGATGGAGTTTATTTAAAGACCTGGAAAAGAGATTTCTATTCTTTCCTGTAGTCTCTGGTATATCATCCCAGGACCACATACAGCTGAAGGGGAAATATAACCTAAATGATATTTAAAACTATTTATCCAATATGTCAATGGTACAAGTGAAATCCTCTTATTATTTTCGACATTCCTTTTGGTGCTTTGCATCAGTACTTCTGTGATCTGATAAAGAAGGCAGTGTACTCCATGTTTTTTGTTATAAAAATAAAAATGACTTTGAGACTACAAGCTATTTTAATATCCTAATATCATGTTTGTTTTTCATTTATAGATTGATCTTCTTGTTCCAACAAAAGTGACAGGCATTATTACTCAAGGAGCTAAAGATTTTGGTCATGTACAGTTTGTGGGTTCCTATAAACTCGCCTACAGCCATGATGGAGAGCACTGGACCATCTATCAGGATGGAAAGCAAAAAAAGGATAAGGTAATGAGGCAGTTGGTATTTGGAATGCATTTTTTATGGGACACTACTCGCTTGGTAGTTTGAGAGCTGGTAGCCTGCAGGTTAATGTACGCTATCTGGTTTATGGGATATACATTCTGAATGTTCTATAGCTAAAAGTCAAGTTGAATAGCAAGAAACCTTGTCATAAAACATTGAAATTTACTGATGCTCTAATATTATATGAATAAATGTGAAGTGCTCAATTAAAATCTAATAAATGTAGGATATAATTTTATGGATATATATTCAAACATTGTGTGACTTATTTCTCAGTACACATGCATAAATTGTACTGTAGGTAATGCATGCCCTGATAAAACAAGTCTTGGAGCACATACACACATAATTCCCAAGTTCATTCATCTTTCCTACAGTAAATGTGATGAAAAGGTGAGGCTTTTTTGTTTTTGTTAGATTTTTACACATATTTGAAACTGATGTTAGTATATTTTCTGCAAATGTGCCAAACCTTTTTTTTTTTAAAAAAAATAGATAATTGTTGTCTTGCTGTATAGGCAATTAATATGTAGGAACATTGGCTGGGTTGTTTGTATCTTTTCATAATCTCTGTCTGAGTTTGTCCTCTTGCTCTGTGAGCGACTTTAACTGTACAAAGCAGGGATGGGGGATGACAGTTCTAGTTCTGCTCAGAAACTTACCACAAAGATCAGGAATCAAAGAAATAGATTCAGAGTACAATAAAAACCCTACTTACAGGGGAAAAGTCAGTTCTGTAGGCTTTTGCTTAAATTGTTTTTTTATGTAACTCGAAGCAAACCCATAGGAAAAAATTATTTTTGTTATGTAACTTGAAGCAAACCCATAGGAAAAAGAATCTTTATGTAATTCAAAGCAAACCCATAGGAAAATTGTGTAAATCAGACATGGTTTTAGCACAAAATCATTATGTAAGTCAAATTTCATGTAACTCAAGGCATATGTAAGTCAAGGTTTTACTGTACAACTATGTCAGTGTTAGAAATAACACACTGATGTTAACGGCTGCTTTTAAGTTAATGGACTACCTCAGAAATGGTGGATTCTCCTTTGTTGGAAATTGTTAAACAGAGGTTGGATGTGAATGTGGCTGCACATGAGAAACAATTTCCCCCCTCAGAAGTCCCCACCATCATTAACTTTTGGTGGAACATGTCTGATTCAGTGATATGTCTCCAGGAGGGAAAACAATGAGCAGCAGACCATCTGCTGGTGAGAGATTCAAATCAATGAACTGACCCTTTAAAAGAGTCACTAAAATGGTACCTTCCTCTCTCTTTTCCATGTGATTGTGTTTTCTTAGAAAGCTAAGTGTTTCAGAGGGAAAAGTTGCTGAGTCCAGGGTGTTTTGTTGCTATTCTTTGCTGTTTTGTGCAGAAGACAGCAATTTTGTGTTAAGTGCCACCTTTGCCAATTTGAGAATTCTACTGAAAGCACCAAACAAATTTGTCACCCACATTAGCAAGAAGAAGAATGTGAGACTTTCTCATCCTCCTGGAGGAGAAGGGGGAAAGCAAGGATTTATATACCGTAGTTAGAAAAAGAAAATGGAAAGCCCATGCATCCATTCTTCGTATTTTAACTCTGATGTTCACTGGGTATTAAAACTATTATTGGGGTATATAGACTGGAATGAGTATGCCCTCAGTCCACAGCTTAATAGCCCTAAACTCATTTAAGTAAAAACATAATCAGGCTCAGCAGTGTCATGCATGTAATTAATTTTAATTTACTAGGTTTTCTCACATACTGATGTTATTTCCCTTCTCCTAACCAAATGGTTAATTTCAGACTTGATAGACCTTGGGGAACAATGAAACCATTACTTTAAAATGTTCTGTATCCTAATGTAATAGATACATCTTTATTGTGATTCTTAATGCAAACATGCATTTGAAGAGGAAGATTTATGCCCTGCAACCAAAAGGCAGCATTAGAAGAAACTCTAGAGCAGTGGTTCTCAACCTGCAGCCCATGGGCCAGATGGAGCCCACAGCACCATTCATGTGGGCCCTACACTGCCTTCACCACACAAGGGAGTGACATGTGGTGAAGGAAAGGCAAAATGGCCATTCGGTCTGTCTGAGGGAGTATGACCCAGCCCCCTTCTTTAAAAGGTTGAGAATTCCAGCTCTAGAGCTCTGCAAACTTTATCTTCTAATTGCATCTTAGAGCACTATCTGATGGATATCTCAGATTCATAATTACATTTTAGGTTTGGAATAAGCTCTCAGTGACTCATAATGTTCAATACTTCATAATATCTCCCTATAAAATTGGATGACCACTGCAACTCCTAAAGATATGAAGGAAGTCGCCTTTAGCATTTGCATCCATGAATCCACTGTTTATGGATCTCTTACTGCAACATTTTGTTCTATTCTAATAACAGCAAGAGTGGCTGTTTCAGAAATCTGATTGTCGAGTTGATAGTTGTAGCACAATGTGGTGTAGCCTCATATTGCTGTCTTTACCAGCCATTGATACCCTTTTATTGACCTTATCTAAACATAAACATTTTACTCTTCTACCTTGGGGGCTAAAGTTCTGTTTTAATGCATTTTACCCTACACTTTGCCAATGTTCATACTCCTGGCCTCCAAGTCAGATAAACTGGGAAACAGCCATGTAAACCATAACATACTTTGTTTTATATAATTCCCAACATTTCAGCTCTGCCACTTTGGGTGTTCCAACTCCCTCTAGCTGCTAGGGTAGTAAGATTCCAAAGATAAGGAACTGGCATGCAATGTAATTTACAGACATCAGTAGGTGGCACTATAGGCTTACTACTATTTTATTCCGTTGTACACATTGCATGTTTATATATTTCAGGATATAGCACATTCCTGTTTATACACTGCAAGATAACACTTTCCACAATAAAAACATCCATCTTCTTCTTTGTCAAGAATTACCTTATTTACAGTGCCTGCTCTTTGTAAAATGTCAGGCTCCATGAAGATCCTTGAGAATACAGACATCTTCCTTGGACTACAATCTATCTGTGGGGAGGTCCTAACAAAATGTCTAACAGTCTGAATATAGCCATTTCTAGAGAGCTGCACAAAGTGCTTTTCCTAACACCAGAGCCTTTAAGCAATCTCACTTTGTGTAATGACAGGGGCTTCCAAGATTTCTTCATTCTACCCAAACCAGAGCCTACTCATTTCAGTAGGATCTACAAAGCATCTTTGCAGTATTTTACAGAGAGGAGGCAGGTGTGTGTGCTTTTGCCATCCATCTGCCTAAATCTGATCCTACCTATTATGTTCAGTGGAGATTACTACCTAGTAAGGGTGTTTTGTGTTATGGCCTAAATGATGTATTTCGAAAAGGAGAAATCCAGGCTTTATGCAGTAATTTTGTGTCATTTATGCAGTTGAGTCAATCTTTTGTCCAATTTAATTTCTGTTTTGCATGTTGGATTTGAGAGTTAGAAATGGAGGTATTCACAAATGCCATCTCTGTATTTGGAATGACTTGAAAATCATTTAAATTGTAATATATTTGGTAAAACTCTGCTTGAACAGTGATCTTGTTTTTCTCAGCTAGAGGTCAGTAGATCACTCTACAGCCAACATTAAAGTAATTACAGTAGTATCATATTTGGTGAGATGAAAGTTGTTTTCTTTTTTCTCCAAAGCTTTTGCAGTCTATGACTTGAGGAAAATCCTTTTGGCAAACACCTATCGCCCTTTTTGAAATGTGCTTCTTTGACATATTTATATCCTGCCCTTCTTTTAGCAAGATGAAGATAATTTATCAGCCTGTCTTCATCCTTCCCTGTTTAGTCTCATGACAACTTTGTGAGGGACATCAAACTGAGAGAAGGTGAGGATATTGACTACACCAGGGCATTGCAACCCCTGCCCCACAGGCCTAATCCAACCCATGCATCTCATTAATACAGCCCCCAGTGAGAACCGGGGCACCTCCGTCCTGCAGTACACCTGCGGGAATCGAACTGCTGACCTGCCGCCTTCCAGTCAGCGTCTTAGCCACTTGAGCCACTGTAGTCCTAGTGCATCTTTAAAAATGTTTGGAGACAAGGGGGTCTCTGTCCAAAGGAAATTAACACCCACAATTGCCCCTCTGCTGCCACTCTGTCCACACTTTCAATGTGGAAACTGCAAAAGCCAGGTCCTGGTTGCTCACTCAGCGTCAGCTTCTGGACAGTGGTCACACCTTATAATCTGATGTGAATTCATTTGCTTTAAAGCAGGGGTGCCCAAACTATGGCCTGGGGGCCAGATCCGTCCCATGGCCCATAGTGACCAGCCCTCTGAACCACATGACCGGCCCATGGCCCGAAAAGTTTGGGCACTGCTGCTTTAAAGAGAGAGAGAGAGAATCCCCAATGACAAAGGAATACAGTACAGTATGGATTGGGAAATTGGGGAGACTTCAAGCTGATTCACAGTGACACATAGATTGTCAAAGCAATGAAAAATAATATGAATATGACCATCCCATTTTCTACATTATTTGTCAAAGTATTCATGTCCTGAGTGGCCCAAAACTATCCAGATGTTTCAAGGCTTAATGGGAATGAAAACTTGTTTTTCCCAGTTGCAGTCTTGCATCTAACCTCTGTACTCCACTGAATCTCATTAGATCAGAGTGTGTGCATGTGTGTATATTGTTGTTGTTGTTGTTGTTGTTTTTAAACTGGCGATGTTATGTATGTACAATGTTGCTTTAAGAAATGTATGAATGTAACCTGACCACAATTACAATGTAGCCCAGCTGTTAAAGGAACGCGAGTAAGCTGCCCATAGAGGGGAGCAGAGCTCACATGGTTCTCATTCCTCAAATCACCGGCAGCCGCGGGAACTCTCCCGCACTATCAAACAACTACAGAAGAGGGGCGTGACTTGGAACGACGTCACGCCGGTAGCAGCCAATGAGCTACCATGCAACAAGATTCAAATGTATTGCACTGCTGTATATAATGTGATGTACCTCCGCCATTACCACATGTTCATACTGATCATCAATCAATAAACCTGTGTTAGTCCTTACTCCGACTCCTTCTTTGTCTTCCGTGCAAGACACTAAATTGGCGACGAAGGTGGGATCGATGGCGAATCCCAAGGTCAAGCCTTACCAGTTCGATGTCAGCGAGCCCGAACAATGGGAGCTCTACGAGTGCCAGTTCCGGCACGCGATGGAAGCCGCGGGCGTCGACGGCGACGCGAAAATGTGCTCCCACTTCCTGACCCAGGTGGGGCCGGCCACACTGCGTATCCTGATGAACCTGGTGGCCCCCCGGAAGGTGGACGTGGTGCCCATCGACCACATTCTGGAGCTGTTGGGTGAGCATTTCCAGCCTCCCGTCTCAATCTTCCCAGCCCGGGTCGCGTTCCACAGGCGAGACCAGCAACCGGGTGAGTCCATGTCCGCCTACGCGGCGGCCCTCAGGCTTGCAGCGGTGCACTGCCAGTGGGATGACCTGGACCAGGCCCTCCGAGACCGCATGCTGTGTGGTCTGAGGGACGAGGAGCTCCAGCGGAAGCTGATGTCCCACAACTACCGGCTCACGTTCAACGAGGTACTGCGGGAGGCCCAAGCGGCCGAGGCGGCCAGGAGCGGGGTCAGGGTGTTCAAGTCCCGAGGGGCCACGTCCGAAAGGGCCAAGTCACCAGTACAGGCGGCCCGGCGGACATCAGCAAAGACAGCCTGGCGGGCCCCCAAGCCGCCCGCCGCCGCACCAACGTCGTCCGAGGAGTCGTCCACGACGGCGGACCCCTGCTCCAGTGAGGACGACGACGTCCAGAGGATCAAGAAACGAGGAGAGAAGCGGCAGACCCGCAAACGGCAGGACCGCCGCTGCGACAGTTGTGGGGCGTCCCATGACCGCACGAGGTGCCCGTTCCGAAAGGCCGAGTGTCACAATTGCGGCCGAAAGGGACACATCGCCAGAGTATGCAGGCGCGGGCGAGTCGAGGACAAGGGCGTTTCGAGCCATCCCCAGACACACCAACGGAAGGCGGCCGGCACCAGGAAGGTCTCAGCCAACTACAGTGAGGAAGGCGTGAACCGCGTGGGCCTGGAGCACCGGCGTTTTTTCGTAGAGGAACTGTTACAGGGACTCCCAGTGAGGATGGAGATAGACTCTGGGTCATCTTATTCCATCCTGTCCCAAAAAGAGTTTATGCGTATTCCCCCAGAAAAGCGGCCCAAACTGTGGGCCATGAAGTCTCACCTACGGGACGTGCAGGGAAATGGGATCCCAGTGTTGGGGGTGGGGAACTTCAAGGTGAAGTTCAAGAATTACTCCGAGAAATTGCCCCTAGTGGTCCTCAAGGGGGGGAGATGCTGCCTTTTGGGAACGCAGTGGTTCGCTCCCCTGGGAATCGAACTGTCCGGCATTAATGCCATCGAGACTGACCCAATGCGGGACGTGTGCAATGCACACCCGGACGTTTTCAAGAAGGGGCTCGGGAAATACAAGGGGCCCCCGGTTTCTTTTGAGCTGGACCCAGAAATCCGGCCCATCCGCCTCAAGCCAAGGAGAGTGCCCTTCGCCCTCAAGGACAAGATCGAGGCGGAACTGGACAAATTGGTGGGGCAGGGGATTTTGGTTCCAGTTGATTCGGCGGAGTGGGAAACGCCGATTGTTACAGCCCTTAAGTCAAACGGGGAGGTCAGGATTTGTGCGGACTATAAATGTACGATCAATAAGGCCATTCAGCCAAATGCATATCCGGTGCCCGTGGTCAGCCATTTACTGGCCACGTTACATGGGGGGAGGTGTTTTGCCAAGCTAGATCTGGCCCAGGCATATCAGCAGCTCTCTGTAACCCCGGCTGCTGCCGCCACGCAAACGATCGTGACGCACAAGGGGGCTTTTAAGGTAACATGCCTTCAGTTTGGCGTGAATTCGCCCCCCGGAATTTTCCAGTCCCTCGTGGAACACCTGTTAAAGGGGCTTCCAGGCGTCCTCCCATACTTCGACGATGTGTTGATAACGGCGGGGAGCGAATTAGAATTAGCAAAGAGGCTAGATGGGGTCCTCTCAGTGTTCGAGAGGGAAGGACTTCGACTGAGGAGGGACAAATGCGTATTCTTTGCGAGGGAGGTCGAATTCCTAGGTTTTAAGGTAACCCCGGACAGAATCAAACCCTCTGAGTCCAAGGTCGCGGCCATGAAAAACGCCCCTCACCCCACCGCGAAACCGGAGCTGCAGTCATTTCTAGGGCTCCTAAATTTCTATCATTCCTTCCTACCTCGGAAGGCATCGGTCGCGGAGCCACTGCACGCACTACTTAAAAAGGACGCGGCTTGGCGGTGGGGGGACAGGCAGGAGAAAGCGTTCAAGGAGCTTAAGACACTCCTATATTCGGATGCTGTCCTTACCCACTTTGACCCGAAAAAAACTGTGGTTTAATCTGTGATGCGTCCCAAGTGGGGGTGGGGGCGGTTCTGTGCCACGTGTTGGAGAGCGGGCGGGAAGCCCCGGTGACGTATTACTCAAGGTCCCTCTCGAAGGCCGAGCGCAATTATGCGCAAACAGATAGGGAGGCCCTGGCCATAATCACGGGAACGAAGAAGTTCCACGATTTCCTATACGGCCGTGAGTTTACGGTAGTGACGGATCACAAGCCACTTCTGGGAATCTTCACTACCGGCAAACCCACAACGCAAATTCTATCCCCCAGGATGCTGCGTTGGGCCATCTTCCTCAACGCCTACCAGTATGAGCTGGTCTATCGCCCAGGGAAGGAGATCTCCCATGTGGACGCGCTGTCCCGATCTCCCCTCCCTAGTTTAGGGGACCCCGCATGCGAGGTAGAGCAGGACCACCAAGTCCTGCTGATCGAGTCCCTCGACTTACCCCCCATTGCCCCGGCCGACATCGCCAAGGCCACGGTGGCCGACAAGATGCTGGCCCAAGTTAGTTCCTGGGTTAGGAAAGGGTGGCCCACTACTCCCCCCGAGGAACATTTCAAGCCATTTTTCAGGCGTAGAGTAGAGCTTTCTCTGGAAAGGGGCTGCTTACTCTGGGGCCAGCGGGTAGTTATCCCAGAGAAGCTGAGGGCCAAGGTACTGAAGCTACTGCACACCAGTCACCCCGGGATCGTGCACTCCAAGGCTCTGGCCAGGAGCTTCTTTTGGTGGCCCCAGATAGACGCGGATATAGAACGTTTAGTGGGCACGTGTGAGAGCTGCCAGAGCTCTCGGCCCGAGGAGTCCAGGTTACCCCATAGGGAATGGGACACGGCCCGCGGGCCATGGTCCCAGATTCATGTCGACTTTGCTGGCCCTTTCCACGGGTCCATGTTTCTGCTGGTAGTCGACTCCTACTCCAAGTGGTTGGAGGTAATCCCCATGAACAGCACCTCCTCTGCGGCAACCATTAAACAGTTGCGCAAGCTTTTTGCCTGTTTCGGCCTACCAGACGTCCTTGTTAGCGATAACGCTAGTACCTTCACGTCTGCAGAGTTCAAGATGTTTATTGAGAGAAACGCCATCAGGCACATTAACGCTGCCCCGTTTCACCCCGCCACAAACGGTCAGGTAGAGCGCCAAGTGCGCACTATGAAAGACGCACTGCGGCGCATGGGTCCCAGTGAGTTGAACCTTCATCTGTGTCAGTTCCTCATCTGCTACAGGACAACCCCCCTAGCTTCAGGTTTCTCCCCAGCCGAACTCCTCATGAGGAGGCGTCCGGTAACACTTTTTGACCAGATGGATCCGTCCAGGGTGGAGGATGAAGGGAGAAATATAAACATAGGGGGAGATAGCTCCAAAAGTTTTTCGGTAGGGGACCCGGTTCACTGAAGGAACTACGCGGCCTCGGGGCCAGCGTGGGTACCAGGGACAATCATTGAGCAGACGGGGCCAGTGTCCTACAGGGTCGAGACTAGCTCGGGTCTACTCTGGAGAAGGCACGCCGACCAGCTCAGAAAGCGAGTCACCAGTGAGGGGGAATCAGCGTTAGGGTCCTCCCCCACCCGCGTTACCCAAGGGGGAGACACGGCGGCATCTGCGGTTACAAATGCATATCCTGCGTTCTCAGCCACATAGGAGGATACTTTGGAAGAGAGGGATGAATTTGATTATGAGTTGCAGTACCAGGGGGGTGTCGCAGAGTGGTCCCCCACCCGTCCTAGCGAGAAGAGGGGTTTCAGTTCATCCCCTGGTACTTCCAGTCCCCCCAGCCCTTTTGTTTTAGAATATACCATAGCTCCAGCTCCCCAGAGACAAACACCCCCAAGACAGGCAACAGGGGGGAGTCCGCCCACCACAGTCTCTAGAACTCCCGGGCAGGTAACGGGGGGTGGCGAGGCCACGAGGGCCTCTTTGTCGGTCCCGAGATTCGTACTGGGGGTGGGACCCCAAGCTCCTCAAATGGTAGGCAGGGGTTCACTTCCCAACTGTTCATTCCATTCCCATCTCCCAATGCAAGGTTACCGCAGAGTCCACACCGAGCCACTAATGAGTCCCCCCTTTCTGTTGCAGGACAGGACTCTGCGGAACCAGGAGCCTCCAGCTCCCCTGTGTTAAGTCAAGCGGCCGCACGCCCCAGGCGCACGTGCGGCAAGCCACAATGGTTGAGGGACTTTGTCCCATCCTAGGGGGGAGGGATGTTATGTATGTACAATGTTGCTTTAAGAAATGTATGAATGTAACCTGACCACAATTACAATGTAGCCCAGCTGTTAAAGGAACGCGAGTAAGCTGCCCATAGAGGGCAGCTACGAGCGTTCAACTCACATGGTTCTCATTCCTCAAATCACCGGCAGCCGCGGGAACTCTCCCGCACTATCAAACAACTACAGAAGAGGGGCGTGACTTGGAACGACGTCACGCCGGTAGCAGCCAATGAGCTACCGTGCAACAAGATTCAAATGTATTGCACTGCTGTATATAATGTGATGTACCTCCGCCATTACCACATGTTCATACTGATCATCAATCAATAAACCTGTGTTAGTCCTTTCTGCGACTCCTTCTTTGTCTTCCGTGCAAGACACTAAAGGCCTTTATGAAGGGAACTGAACATTTGTTTAAGGATAATGGTGCAGATCCCTTTGCAAAATAATTGTCTGGTACTGTGATACAGATGTGCATTGTTTGTAGATTCCAGACCACCTTTGATCCTTAAGGATAGCAAGGAAAAAAATGGTTCAGTCTTGCTGTACCCATTTGCCAGGGAGAAAGTTTCATTAAAGAAAAAAAACATGTTATATTTACAGGATTTTCAAGTTTATTGTTGAGGTTGGGAGGAGGGGTTTTCTCTGTGTGAAATTCTGGTAAATACCGGAAAGAAGACAGCTTAATTGCATCCCACAGCTATTGTTCAAAGATAAACTGTGCATTTCAAAAATCTTTATGTCAGGGGATTAAACAGACTGAGTTACCCAGCGTTTTCTCATAATTTGAATGGAATCTGACTGTAAAAGAAAATGTTATTTTTCATAACACAGTTTAATTTTCCCCTCAGCTATCCCTTCTCCCTCAGCCACAAATGAGAAAGATAAATGGTGTCCAAATATAAATGTGCACTTTAAAACACTCAAAGTATAGCCCCCATAGGATAGCCAAAGATGGTGAAATGTGTTGTACTGCTCGAACTATGCTGTAGAAAGCAGGCTTTGTGCAAAAAACAGTTCTAGGCTTACAGAGACTTGTTATTTTTAATGTGTTTTCAAGTTGCACTGATCTTACAGCAACACTAATAGAGTTTTCAATGTATGTGAGATAAGACATGGTTTCTATGGCTGAGGGGTGATTTGACAGGTCTCCTGAGTTGTAGCCCATCACTCTGTCCATCACATCACATCACACCGGCTCTCACCTACATACCTGCATAGGGTAGGTATATTGAAATCAATGTATACAGGTGAAACTCGGAAAATTAGAATATCGTGCAAATGTTCATTCAGTTCAGTAATGCAATTTAAAAGGTGAAACAAATATATGAGATAGACTCATTACATGCAAAGCAAGATAGTTCAAGCCTTACTTTGTTATAATATTGATGCTTATGGCTTACAGTTTATGAAAACCCCAACTTTCCAATCTCATGTACCCCATAAACATCACATAATCTCATGTATGCTGTATGCCATGATCATCACAATTATAACGAATTAAGGCATGACATATCTCGCTTTGCATGTAGTGAGTCTATCTCATATATTTGTTTCACCTTTTGAGTGAAAAGAATGAACATCTGAGCGATATTCTAATTTTCCGTGTTTCACCTGTACATTGGAATACATTGGAAAACATAAGAATAATAACAATAATAGTTGTGTGCCATCAAGTCAATTCTAACTTATGACAACCCTTTCTGTGGCTTCCTAGTTAGAGATACGCAGATGTATCTACCTTCTGTGGTCATCCTGGTACTGTGCAGCTTGCTCTAGATTCTTCTCCCTGGAGGCACAATGAAAACTCCCAACTCCCAGCCTCTGGCTCCAAACTCAGATACCTAATCCATCAAGCTATCCAGCCAGAAATGAACATAATAAGGGAGAGGAATATGCTGTTACATACAGCTTCAGTACCATAGAATAAACACCTTTAAACACATGGCCATGTGTCTGAAGCAAAGTGTTGATGCACTTGTGGCATAGTGGCTAAACTAATATACTGCAGCCAAAACTCTGCTCATAATTTAAGTTCAGTCCTGAGGGGGATCCAGGTTGACTCAGCCTTCCATCCTTTCTGAGTAAAATGAGTACCCAGCATGTTGGAAGCTAAAGTGCTAATTACATTGTGGACCGCCCAGACCGCCAAGTGCTGTGGAGCAGGTATATTAGTGCAATTGCTATTGCACTGTACTTAAATAACACACAGTCTAGAAAGCCAGAGATCTTTGTTAGAACCCTTCCCTTGGATAGACCTTTAGATATGAAATAAAAAAGGCTATGAATATTTGCCATAAATCTCCAAATACTGGAAAAGAAAGGACAACAAGCTAGATCTGTCTCACTGTAAAGATCAGTGGCACCCTGATTTGCTATGAGTGGTACATCCATAGGTACATTGGGGGGAGCCACTACTTTTCTGATCTGTGTTGCAAGGGTCAGCCCACCTGTTCAGGGTGAGGTTTCTGACTTATTGGCTGTGGCACTGTTTGGCCACTGATGTTTAGAAGGCTCTTGGAATATCAGGCAACGCATGGTATCCTTTGGACACTGCAGTTACCTTGGTACCTTGCTGTCCTACCAATGCATGGAAGCAAGGACCCTTCAGAAAGTCAGGAGTGGTTCTACTGCTCTCTTTTTGTACTGCGACCATATTGGGAATCCTCCCTGGCTGAACAAATGTAGATATACAGTATACTGTACTGCAGCCCTAAAGAAGGGGAGTGTACAGTCTAGATATCTGCAAAGAGGGAGATGAGGGCTATTGTTTTCTGTCATAAAATATTCGGAGGGTATTGTGAAAGCAGAGCTACCCTTCCCAGATGGTTACCAGGATGATGTAATTTATTTTATTTTAAAGCATTTTAAAAGCTATACAAAGGCTTTCACAAAGATCAGTGCTGGTTAGGCGTGTTTAAGGCTGAATAAATTTGCAGTAGTTTTAAAATCCATTTTTCAGCCATTCAAAATTGTGTACGTGTAGGAATGGGGTGTTGCAGGTTACCTACCATGACAGAGGCAGAACAAAGAGACTTCTATCACATGTATCTCAGTGTTCCAAAAGCAATTACAAATACCAGTGGAAGAAGCAGCAGTAATAAAAGAGTGAAAAGAAAAATATAAATTTTCTAATGGCAAAAACTATGCTAATTTAATTTAATGTAATTTAAATGAATTATGTTCTGGTTATCTGCTCTTCCACTCCTCACCCCTACTCATGGATTTAAGGAAGAAGATCTTTTCTATACTATATAAATAATTGTTGGTTGCATCTTATTTTCATGGAAAATTATTATATTTGGAAACCAAATAAAAAAAGAAAACATTTGTTAATGGTAAATTGTGGAAGGAAAGTATGTTATAAAGCCTCTCCTACAATATTTAGAAATTGAATTGTTTAGATAGTTATAGATTTCCTGCGTTATGATCATAAACATGTTTACTTAAAAGTAATCCTCCATTAATTCAGGGGGCTCACACACTAGTAAGCAGATTTAATTGAAGCCATTTACATTTTTCTGGAAAAGCAAACATCCAGGAAGGAAAAAATACCCATCTGTTTTCTTGTTTGTTTATTTCTTTTAGTTATCTGTCTATCTATCTATCTGTCTATCTATCTGTCTGTCTATCTGTCTGTCTATCTATCTGTCTATCTATCTGTCTATCTATCTATCTATCTATCTATCTACAGTAGAACCCCGCATAACGGAAAAAACTTTGTTCCACGGAGCTCATCGCTATGCGGTTTTTTCCATTATGCGGTGCCCTATGGGAGATGCCCCGCATAATGAAAAAAAAGTTTGTTAGCCAGGGTTCCCATTAAGCAGGTATACTCCAGTTACAAATAACCCCGCATAACGGAAAAAAATCATTATGTGGGGTATTGCCATTTCATAATGAACGCTTCATTGTGTGAATTTATCGCTATATGATGTGTTCGTTATGCGAGGTACCACTATAGAGAAAGAGACAGAGATATATATATTTAGTTCTATTTTATTGTAACATGTTGGTTTTGGTCACTTTCCAGGTTTTCCAGGGAAATTTTGACAACGACACCCACAGAAAGAACGTCATTGACCCTCCAGTCTTTGCACGGTACATAAGGATCCTCCCATGGTCATGGTATGGCCGGATCACTTTACGGTCAGAGCTTTTGGGCTGTACAGAAGAGGACTGATGAGAATATTCATTTAACAGCACAACTCTTGATATTCCTTTTTAAAAAGAAAACTCCATAGAAAAAAAAACTGTGCAAAACCTGTAGGAAGCTGAATGGGTTTCTCATGAACACGTGCTCACTTTCTGGTAGGCCACTGTCTTTTGTAAGGAGGTCTAAGCCTGCCCTTAAAATGGTCCAAAACTGATTTAGATTTATTTTTATTGCCTGTTCCAGTTTTTAGTTGTTAGTCTTTCTGAACCTATTTTGCTACACAATTGACCTTTCAAGTTTGCTTCTAGGTTTTTCACACTGGTTAATATATGGTACAGTATTTTAAAAGACAGCAGCATCCCTTTTTGCAAGGCAGACGGAAGTGGTGTGAAAAAAGGCTCATTTCAGACTTGAGGCAGACCGGACAGACCCATTGTTTCTGAATAACTCGCCCATCGTCTTACTTGCAAAATAGCGATACTGCAGCTTTAGCAATAAGTTTTTTCTCGGGGATGACTGCATTTGATTGTTTCCCTTGTGCCTATCAACCATTGTCAGCATTAATTATATTTTTTGAAAGCATCTCTGTGGTCTGCAATCCTTCTGAGGGGACAAGCTGCCTTTTGTAATTTCCATTACAAAAACAGGCAAGTCCGTACACCCAGAGTTTCATTTTCATTTCTTTGGCTTTCTATTAAGCATGCTGCGGATATCATCTCTTTCCTTTTGTTTACTCACATTAACTGCTGCTGATTATTTTCAGTGAAATAATTTGAATTTTATGGGGAAAATTCTGCTACCAGTGTATTATGAAGCTGATGATTTTGTTAGTGAATTCAATTTGTGGGTTTCTTCTTAAAGGATACCGAATGACCAAGAGCCCTTTTTGAGATTGAAGTAACTCTAACAGGTTAGTAGGCACATGTCTATGCTGTAAAAGATACTGTACCTGTGGTCCTATATTTTCTTGCTTATGAAGCTGCCTAGTATATGGCTTCTTTGAGAAGCCTCCTTAGGTTCAGTGGGTAAGAGTGATTGTGAAATCCAGGGTGGCAGACAGTGCATCCTTGCTCTGAAGAAACTCTACACTATCTCATAGCAGCTCTTCAGATTGATGGGAACCAGTGATAGGAAACTTGGGGCTACATGATTGGATGCCATTATCTCTACAAGATGAGCACCCAAGATATAGTAGATCATTCCTGCAAGATACAGAAAGAGTGAAGTTGAATTACAGGGGGAGGAAGTGGAGAGGGGTGAATGGAATTAGATATATGACAGTATTTTAAAAAAATCAAAATCAGAGGCAAGGCTGAATGCATGTTGCAATATTTTTTTCTTTTGTAGGAAAAGGCAGGAGGGATCAAAGAACATACCTATCAGATGCAGAGTTCTGCTTCATAAGAAGACTAACTCATTCCTATATTAGCAAGTTTGTAGCTCTGTGCTAGAAAGTGTTGCCATTGACATCTCCAGTGGTAAGGAGTAGAGTGTCAGTGTTCTCTAAAGCAAAAGCAGAGAGCTTGCATTAGTGGGGTTGTCAAATGTTAATTACTTGTCATACATGAAGTACACACTAGGCTCAGCCAACGTACATGTACACATGGCAAGAAGAGAAGCCACACACAGTACTAGGAAGCAGTGAAATAGGACAACGTAAATTCCACTTCCTTATATTCTCCCAGCCTCAGTGCTGGGTAGATTCCATGCAGACAAAGCTCTTAGCACTATGGAAGAGAGGGAATTATTGGAGGAGGGAGCAATGGCTTTGCAATTTTCAGCTGGGTAAAACATTATCACAGACCAGTTATCACCTAGAGCTTGCTTATACATTGGGGCACATCTTTTCAGGGAAGCAAATATTCTGAAGAAAGGCACTTATTAGTTTACAGAAACCTTTTCAGATTCTAATCTGGATTAGCCATAAAGCCAGGTCTCCACCCCATTTATCGTGTTGTGTGGGCAGATCTTGCATCTGAAATGTGAAACAGTTGTAACTTCAGTTGAATGGACCAGGGTTGCCATGCATACCAATCAGTACTGGAGGACCACATATGCAGTTATTCTTATGCATAAATTTCATGTATCCAAGGGCAGTGTGAGCCTGTGTTCACCCTTAGTCATAGAAGACATTGTTCTCCTGGATGTAACGCCCAGGGTTCCTGGAAAATACTGCAGAAATGGCTCCCTGTTTCCCATGTTCTCAAGCCACCACTGTGGCTTAATACATGGGTTGGGGACAGAGTCTCCAGAGATTATTGGACTACAACTACCTTTGGCCCTTAGTGAGTGGAGTCAATGAAAAAGTATACTGAGCTTTGTCATCCAGCAGCATCTAGAGGACCATAGTTGTCCATCACAATTTAACTGGTGACTTTCTCTTATGTGATGTTCCTAGCAGATGGCCTTTTCATTTTGACACAATACTGATATTCTGTCTGTTTCCTTCATAATTCTTGGATGTCTTCTCATTTAACTTCATAAGTCATCCTGTGATTCTACAGAGAATTCCACTCCCCCCCCCCTCCATGCTCAAGAATTGAATATGCAATCTTTATATAATCCCAACCTTCTGTGTAAAGATAGTGGCATCTGATCTGCATCCAACAGTTTGGGAACATGTCCTTACAGTCATTAAGGGAACGTCTCTTGAAAGCATCTCCCAAAAAAACTGGAATCAGCAAAAAGGGTCTGTCTACAATAATGAGCACCCAGTTCTGAAAGTGTTTGTCCACATGTTTATTTTTGTAAAGCTTAGACAAAGATGTTCAGAAATCTCTGTTTGAGAATCTAATCAAGGCAAATTGCATTTGTGTAAGGAATGTTCTGTGCAACACTGTTAAGTTTACAGTTTTGTTTTGTTTTTTATTTGTGCAGCATTATGAAATCCACTAGACTGTCACTGTCTCGTCTGTAACTGTGTTAACATTTCTTAACAATGTTATCTATGGAGTGATCTTCAATTGTAATGAATAATTTTAAAGAGAAAGTCAATCGTAACTGCATTCAGGGGTACTGTACAAAAGGCTGCTAGAATAAGGTTGATCACAAAAGTAGCATATTCTGCACTTTAGGCTTTTATGTTGCCTGCCTCAGTGTAACTCTATGGGCCTACTCTACAGTATTAAAAAAGGACAGTGTTCTTGATCGTATTTGAGTGGCTTTAGATTGTAATGGGACTTAATTTGATTCTCCTTTTTTATGCACTTTGTAGTCATGTCATCTAGTGGTACTGTGTGTAGCAAGCAAAATCCTTGAGCCTTTGGTAACTAGACAGCAGACAGAGACCCCCCTTCAGTGATCTACCCAAAAGATAGGCAACCATTGAGACCAACCGTTCAGAGCTGATCCTTGGGAAAACCAAATGTGCTTGTATTTAGACCCCGGACAAGTAATCAAGGCTGTCAGAGTGACCCCTGTCTTTTTTATGCTGCAGGCAGACAGCATAAAAATTGAGCAAGGAAATCTGTGTGCCATACACTTTAGCACACATACACCCCAATCTAGAAAGCACAAGGATTTAGATCAATCAGGATCATAACCACCTACTCTTAATCTGTAGAAGGACACTTTGAAATAAATGGTTGAGGGGGCTAGAGCCTTCCCTAACAAAACATTGTGCCTGCAAATGAGACACTGCAGGCCTTTGTGTCTTGACTCCATGCCGAACTGCTTCTGCTAAAGATCATAGCCAGTGCAGGGAGTGAAGCTTGAATGGATAGATTACTTTGAGCTGTCAGCCAGTACTTTCCTATAAAACAGTTCTATATTTGTTAGTACATTTTAGTGCATTTAAACGAAGATCTTCTAGAATTGCAGTAAATTCAAATGTATTATAGTTTAGAGTACAGAAAAATAACATCACATTGAGAAAGCAGTCATTTCCGTTCATTATGCTTCTTATTTGAAATGGCTGCATTTTTTTCTTTTTTCTCTGTCCATCTCTGCATCTTTTCCAGGTCATTCGTAGGAGCCTGAACAATTTTATTGTTTTTTTAGAAAGCTACATGTTGAGATTTTTGGTGAGCCTTTGGTTAAGTGTTGTAATCGTAAAGAGATGTCTCTTATATTTTTTTCTAAAGTAACTGTGGACATGACTTTTTTTTTTTTAAACGTAACTATGGACCCAACGTGTTGGGGAAGTTATTCTCAACCAAGTGACTGGAAACTGAGATATTGAATAAACACCTTACTTCATCTCAAGGTAAAACTGGATGGGATGTTCATCTTGTCATTGTTTCTTCACACATCTGAAGAGAAAAGACAGGGTAGCCTTTGGACAGAAGTGAGGGTCGATGAAGTTTTTAATTTCAACAGAAATTACCTCTCAGAATGTATTATTTGAATTTCAAAAAAAAAAAAGGTTCAATTGGGTATTTCTAAATCCAAATAGTTGCTTATTAGAAGTCTTTTTTTTAATTTAAGAACCATTGTAAATGTGGGAACAATCCCGGCATCCTGAGGTTGCATAATAAAAGCATGTACATTACAGTACTTGCATTCAAACAATTAAGGACACATCAAGTTTGATTGTCAGAATCAAACTTGTCACTAAGAGATGTATTCCCCACAGTTAATCTCTTTTCCCTTCTGCAGTGCCCTTGTCTCCATACGTGCATTAGCAATTGAATTTGCCAGTTAAGTCTGTGTTTATCGTCTATCAGCCATTTATCTCACAAAGCAAGACAGTTCAGAAGACAGATCACATGCTGCCACATGCAGATTGTTTTGCCACTTGAGGGAGCACCGCGTCTAAAAGCAAGCTAAATGTCTGGCCTATGCAAAGGCTGACAAAGGAACAACTTCTCGGTGGATGTTGCGTACATTGACAAATATACAACTATTTAGTTTTAATTTTATTTCAATTTTAAGTCTTAATTCTGCAGGATGCACATTCATAGATATGAACAAGCAGCGAATATGGTCAATATCAAATAAACTGATCAAATGGCACAGACAGTGGTTACAAATTACTTGACCACTTCAAGCCTACACTTTTCAATACAAGAAGTTTGCACATTCAACTGTGATTCATCAAATGCTAAGTAGGCACTATGTGGTGTATGTAACACGCTTGAGTCAACCCTAAGTCTGCATAATATGTCTTACTAAAAAGAGCTGAATGACATAAAACACTTATACATACTGTATACTAAGTATGGTGGCAATCTGAAAACTGTTTCCGTAGCAGTTTTAGTTTTTACAAGAACAGGTTGCTTGCCCAAATACCAACTCTTCTCTTTTCTCATCAAGGCTTGGGACTGGCAATGGTGGAGTTTTGAAGTCTGAACACTACTATCGTCAAAATACTTGCACATCAGTTGTGCTAAGTCAGGAGCCAGTTGACAAGTAGTTGGCAAGTCATAGCTGTAGTCTCTAACCTTAAAATATGGAGAAAGAGTTCTTTAGTTATCTTAACATACTTGCCCCTTACACAGGGTGCAGGAAGTCAAAAGCAAGGGTACCCTATCTGCCTCCATAGCATGTAGAATGCTTATGGCTACATGTGTATCTTTGAACATGAGTTTCCTTTGCAGTGATTCATGGAGGGGTAGAGCAAAGATCACATCTATTGTCTCCTTCTGAGCTCCATGCTGTCATTCAAAGATCTGAACATAACACATACTGTAGTTCTGTACATGCAATGTGGGAACCAGCCATTTTCAGGGTTCCCAGTTACATGGAAGGGTTACATCAGTATAACATTGATGCATATTCAGATCTTTGGATAACTATGAGGAGATTAGGAGTACAGTCTTCATACTCCCCCTCCAAGAGTGAATTCAGTATCTATAAGGGCAATAGAAAACATTATATGGGTTGTGAGGAGGCAAGTGTATAAGACTTTCTGTGGCACTACATGTATTGTAGTGTTTCCATGCCAGGGTTGTGTGTGAATATGCCCAAAGAGAAAGCATCCACTTGCTTTGCCAAGGGCAATGGAACAAATGAAATTCTAAAGTTTAACACTTGATTTCATTTAGGATCTGCATGTTGGTTTCTTCAGAGTTTCAGTCTTCAAGCTGGTTGGACCTGAATAATCTGTGGATTCAAAATTAGATGATCTGAAAAGTGTGACCTGTAAACTTGCTTCAGAAAAATGTTATGATTTTTTTTTAGTATTCATCTTAAAAATAAAACCAAGTTGAAAGAAAGTGGAATTCTCCTGTATTTAACCTAAATTATTAGTCATTTCTAGACAGATTTCTTCTTTATATAGCTCCCTAATTTGCTACTTTTAAAACCTGGAAAGTAGAACATAATGCACAAGGCTTAGGATAATTTGTGTTCTATTAAGGGCTTCTCATGAAAAATGAAAAACAAAAAATTACACCCCATTTCTGATTTTTAGGTTGACTTTCTCTTTTGGAATGAATGCATACAAATTCATGTGAGTTTTGAAGACTAAGAATACTAAGGAGTGTATCTGTGCTATACCACAAAATACAAAATATAATATTTAAAGCTGGCTTCAGATGTGTCAGTAAATACAGAAATATCTCAATTACAATGACCTTTGCAACCTTGGTGACCTGTGTAAAGTTCCAATGTTTCTGTATATACTTAAATTATGTAGAATGATGTTAAAGCAGTATAACTTCGTCTAGTCTTCAAACTTAACAATAAATCTTTTGAAAAACCACAACATTCTTGAAGTGTTTTGAATGAGACCTTACATATCTAAGGGAGTGGAAGCATACATTTGCATTCTTGTGTAACAATGTTTTTTGCTTTACTGCAATTACAGCTGTTTGGAAGAAACTGTAAACTGCGGCTAGCAAGAAAATGCAAAGAGAGAGAGAGATTCATATAATTATAATTCAGAGAAGTTTTTCAAGACTGGAATGATGGCTTGTAATAAACATAAACTGTGTGAGAAATACACTCATGAAGAGATGGGTAAGAAGAATAAAAACAAGAGCAAAAGTATGGTGGTACTAGAAAGCTTAACAAATATATTTCATGGATTACTATCCATTGCCTCAGAAATATGGCATATAATATTTATATATTGATGGGACAGGTGTCCCAGTGACAAGGGGTACAGGAAGAGAAAATTTAAGTTCAAAGTGGTGATCTCACCTTGGAAACTTTCAAGTGATAATTTTAAAGAATATATCTCTTTATTTTGGTTTGTTTGACATAAGTACTTAAAATATAAGTACGTATTTGCCGATGTATAAGACACACCAGAAAAATTGAGTGTGTCTTATACTCAGGTAACAGCACACACACACACACACCAGTGGTGCGGTTCGGCAGCTATAGAGGATCAGTGGCTGAAGACAGGAAAGGGCTATTTTAAAGCTGCCCTCACTCACCAGTGCAGTTCAGTGACCACTGCTGGCCGCTAGGAGCTGGGTGAAGGGTGGCTTCCAAAGGAGCTCTGTTGCCTGGCCGATCTCAACCTCCCCACCTGTGCTGACCCACTCAGGCAGGCACAGTCGCCATATGATGGTGCTACATATAGAGTCTTGTTCAGGGATAGTCCAGATACCAAAGTCCAAGAGTCAAGCCAAAGTCTGAGTCAATAGTCTAATCCAAAGAGTGTCCAGGCACATCGTCAGGGTTGGCAAAGTAGTCAGGGTCACGGCAGGCAGTCTGGAGTCAAGTAGGACATCGGTCTTTGTACGAGAGTTATACCGGCACTGGCAGGCTGCAAGAAGCTTGCTTATAAGCCTACCAGCTAATTGGTATCAGCTGAGAGCCTTCTTTGTTGCTTCGCCCTAGCCTGCCTGCATCTCATGTGTAGTTGTTTCCTAGACCTCTCCCTGACTGAGGGCTGATCATGGTCAGAGCCAGACTCCTGGTCTGACAGGTCAGCTGCCAGGGAAAACAGACTTGGGCCAAGTGCAGGTTGAGGTCCCTGGCTCAGGGCATCCTCAGGTTTGGGTGCAGGCAGAACCAGACTGGGCATAGGAAGTGTCTCCAGATCTAGCTCATCTTTGGAGTTGGAGGAGGGTTGGATCACAACACCACCTCCTGACAGTCAGTGGGATGGGTGGAAATGGGCTTAAAGGATCCTTCTTTTCCCCATCCCACTCTACCCGGCTGATGTTGGGATGGGGGAAAATGATCTTAAAAGATCCTTCATCCCCCCATCCCACTCTCCCTGGCTGGTGGTGGGATAGGGGCTGTGGTGGGCTCCAAAAAAATTACTACCATACTGTGGGCGTGGTATGGTGAGTGTGGCCAGGGGAAAATTCCTGCATTGCACCCAAATTAGGACTACTTTATTTCAAAACTTGGATGGGTGGGGCCAGCCAGAATTGCTGCTACTGGTTCTGGTGAACTGGTGCAAACCTGCTGGTGCCCACCACTTGATAGAGAGGGGGGGAAACAGGTTTAAAGGATCCTTCTTTCCCCCATCCCACTCTCCCCGGCTGGTGGTGGGAGGGGGAAGGGGGTTAAAGGCACCTTCTTCCCCCCTACATCCCACTCTCCTCAGCTCCTTGTGGCCAGCAGTGGTGGGATGGTGGAGAAATGGGTTTCAAAAGAGCCCTCACCCCCCATCCCACCCTTCCCAGCTCCTAGACTTAATTTTGAAAATGCATGAAAAATTGTAGAATTTTTCCCCCTTTAAAATGTGTATAAAAATGGGGTGTGTCTTATACTCCGATGCAATGCATCTTATACTTCGGCAAATATGGTGCTTCCTGGACGGTTGTGTTCAGAAGGTTCAATTTAATGTTTATTTATCCCCATGGACCCTTGGGCTCAATTAGCCCTCTGATGCTGTTCAACATCTATGTGAAGCCATTGGGAGAGATCATCCAGAGATTGGGAGTACATTGACATCATTATGCAGCGCTATCTCTTTCTCATCACCTGTACTGGATGCATCCAGAGTGTTGTCTGGCATCAATGATAGAAAGGATGAGGGCCAATAGGTTGAAAGTGAATCTTGACAAGATGGAGATCATGCTGTGGAGGGTGGAGGCTTCTGCCTGTTTTGAGAGTCTGTCCCATAGTTGGAGGGATGGATACTCTCCCCTTTGGGACCAAGTTCACAGTTTTGGCATCACTCTAGATACAAACCTTTTAATGTAATATGATTTCTAAATTGTTTTGTAATGTGATATAATTTCTAATATTCTATTTCTACACTACATTTTAAAGTATCTTTATGATTATGGTTATTTTATTGTGAACCACCCAAAGTGGCCATTTGGCAAGATGGGTGATATAAAAATGGAAATATTATTAAATCAATCAATCAATCAGTCAATCAATCAAGTGGCAACCATTACTAGATCTGCTTTTATGCTCCAAGATGGATTGCTTCATTGTGCCTTTTCAAGACAGGAAGTCACTAACTGCACTGCTCCATGCATTAATTGACTACTGTAATGCTCTCTTTGCGGGGATAGCCATGAAGCTGATGTGAAAGCTGAAACATGTCCTGAATGCTGTGGCCAGACTGATAATTGGACCACATAAATTTGATCGTATCTCTGTGAACTTTGCTAACTTACATTGGTTACCTGTGGGGTAAAACAGACATGTCAACCTGGCTATGTAATCTGTACCCTCAAACTGTTATCTCATTTTAAGGTGTATATATATAGAAAGATGTTTTATACATATCCCAAAACACACAAAATATCAATAAGAGGAAAATACAAAAATCTGCTGCACTATAGGAACTGACTTCCAAAACTGCACACATTGCGCAAAAATGTATCCATAAAATCATATATTAGGTGAAACAAACACAAAAATGCATATGAATGTTCATACAGATTTTTTAAAAAGTTAGAAACGTATGGAAATGATCAGCAAGAAGAGTCAGTCCTGATTCAAAACCAAAGTACTGTACTACATTTACTGAGACCACAGGGATTACCATACACAGATAAAGAAAAAACGGAATAAGACAAAAATATGCTTATTTAAAACAGTCTCCACAATGCTGTTACAAATGCATTGCCCAAGGGCCCCATGGCTAGCGTGCCCCACAGTTGCTCCAGTAATTGCAAAAGGGAAATTTCTACTTCCTTAGTGGTTTCCCTTTTGTGCAAGCAGTAAGGAAGGAGGAACCACGTGTGAGGGTTCATAAGCAATGGATCGTCAGTTTAGTGTCTTGCACGGAAGACAAAGAAGGAGCCGCAGTGAGGGCTAAACGCAGGTTTATTGGGTGATGATCAGGATGAACATGTGGTAATGGCGGAGGTACAGCTCATTATATACTGCAGTACATACATTTGAATCTCGTTGCACGGTAGCTTATTGGCAGCTACCGGCGTGACGTCATTCTGAGTCACGCCCATCTTCTCCAGGTGATCCTCGCGCGGGAAAGGTTCCCGCGGCTGCCGGTGATTTGGGGAATGTGAACCATGTGAGCTAAACGCTCGCAGCTGCCCTCTATAGGCAGCTTACTCGCGTTCCTTAACAGCTGAGCTACATTGTAATTGTGGTCAGGTTACATTCATACATTTCTTAAAGCAACATTGTACATATGTACAATGGCGTAGAAACCGGCAAAGCACGCCAGGGAGTTTGCCAAGAAAACCCTATTGACCAAAGCAAAGGCAAAACAAAGGGACAAATCAGAGGAAACAGGAAGGATGCTCAGCACATTAGATGGACAGAAAGGGATGGGCAGGAAAGGGGGAGGAGAAATACAGTGTTGTAAGGAACAATATTGCATAGGGACATGGAATGTAAGATCTATGAACCAAGGAAAGCTGGAAGTGGTAAAAAAGGAAATGGAAAGAATAAGTATTGACATCTTGGGAATCAGTGAGCTAAAATGGACAGGTATGGGCGAATTCAGCTCTGAAAACCATCATATTTACTACTGTGGACAAGAAAACCTCAGAAGAAATGGAGTGGCCATAATTGTAAATAAAAGAGTGAGAAAAGCAGTAATGGGATACAATCTCAAAGATGATAGAATGATATCAGTCAGACTACAAGGCAAACTATTTAATATCACTGTAATCCAAATATATGCACCAACTACCAGTGCAGATCAAGCCACAGTAGACCAGTTCTATGAGGACCTACAACATCTTATAGAACAGACACCAAGAAACGATGTCCACATTATCTTAGGAGACTGGAATGCAAAAGTAGGAAATCAAAAAGTGGACAGAATAACAGGCAAGTTTGGTCTGGGAACACAAAACGAAGCAGGGCAAAGACTGATAGAGTTCTGCCAAGATAACACACTAGTCATAGCAAACACCCTTTTCCAGCAACACAAGAGGAGACTCTACACATGGACATCACCAGATGGCCAACATCGAAACCAAATTGACTACATACTCTGCAGCCAAAGATGGAGAACCTCCATACAGTCAGCAAAAACAAGACCTGGAGCGGACTGTGGCTCAGATCACAATCTACTGATTGCAAAATTCAGGCTCAGACTGAAGAAAATAGGGAAAACTAATAGGCCGGATAGATATGATCTAGACAACATACCCAAGGAATACACGGTGGAGGTGAGGAACAGATTCAATGGTCTGGACCAGATAGACAGAGTACCAGAGGAATTATGGACAGAGATGAGAGACATTATGCAGGAGGCAGCAAGGAAAACTATACCAAAAGAAAAGAAGCGCAAGAAAGCAAAGTGGTTGTCGGATGAGGCACTTAAAATAGCAGAGGAAAGAAGGAACGCAAAAGGCAAAGGAGAAAGGAAAAAATACAATCACTTAAATAAATAATTTCAAAGAAAAGCAAGGAGAGATAAGGAAAGCTACCTAAATGAACAGTGCAAAGAAATAGAGGAAAACAACACAAGAGGCAGGACTAGAGATCTCTTTTAAAAAATTGGGGAAGTCAAGGGAACGTTCAAAGCAAAAATGATCACGATAAAAGACAAAGATGGCAAAGAGTTAGCGGATGCAGAAGAGATAAAGAAAAGATGGAAAGTGTTGTGTTCTGATGGTTTTATCGTACACATGGATTACAATGTATCTGAGCCAATGTAACCTTGCCTATAGCAACAATGTAACCTTCAGCTGTATCATGTTGTTGTTCAGTCGCACAGTCGATTCCGACCCTTTGCGACCCTATGGACCATCTTTCTCCAGGCACCCCTGTCCTCCACCATCCCCCTCAGTCCTCCCAGTTCTGTGCCCGTTGTGTCTATAATACCATCTATCCATCTCATCCTTGGCCTCCCCCTTCTTCTTTTGCCCTCCACCTTTCCCAACATCACGGCCTTCTCAAGTGAATCCTCCCTTCTCATTTGATGCCCAAAGTACTTTAGCCTCATCTTTACTATTTGACCTTCCAATGAGCAGTCAGTGTTGATTTCTTCTAAGATTGACCTATTTGTTCTCCTCGCTGTCCAAGGTACCCTCAAAACTCTCCTCCAACACCACATTTCAAAGGCATCTATTCTTCTGCGTTCAGCTTTCCTAATTGTCCAGCTCTCACATCCGTACATTACCACTGGGAATACCATTGCTTTGACTATTCTAATTTTTGTTTTCAAGGTGATGTCTCTGCTTTTCACTATGTTCCCCAGGTTTCTCATGGCTTGTCTCCCTAGAATCAGCCGCCTCTTTATTTCATGGCTGCACTCCCCATCTGCAGTGATCTTAGATCCTAAGAAAGTAAAATCTGTCACTGCTTCTACTTCTTCCCCGTCTATTTTCCAGGAACTGATCGGGCCTGTTGCCATTATCTTGGTTTTCTTGATATTGAGTCTCAAGCCAGCTTTTGCACTCTCTTCCTTCAAACCGATCAAGAGATTCTTTAGGTCTTCCTCATTTTCTGCCATTAGGGTGGTGTCGTCTGCATATCTCAGATTGTTGATGTTTCTCCCAGCAATTTTGATCCCATATTGTGATTCCTCCATCCCTGCATTGCGCATTATGTGCTCTGTGTATAAGTTGAATAAGCAGGGTGACAGAATGCAGCCTTGTCTTACTCCTTTTCCTATTCCAAACCACTCTGTCATTCCGTGTTCTGTCCTAACTGTTGCTTCTTGGTTCATGTACAGATTTCTCAGGAGGCATATGAGGTGCTCTGGTATTCCCATCTCTTTAATCACTTGCCACATCTTGTTGTGATCCACACAATCAAATGCCTTAGTGTAGTCAATAAAGCAAAAGTAAACTTGTTTCTGGTATTCCTTTGTTTTCTCCATGATCCAACGTATGTTGGCAATGTGGTCTCTAGTCCCCCTGCCTCTTCTGAAACCAGCCTGCACCTCTGGTAATTCTCTTTCCACATGCTGCTGAAGTCTATCCTGTATTATCTTGAGCATCACCTTGCTAGCGTGTGGGATGAGCGCAATTGTTCGATAATTTGAACATTCTTTGGCATTGCCCTTTTTTGGGATTGGAACATATACTGATCTTTTCCAGTCCTGTGGCCACTGTTTTGTTTTCCAAATCTGCTGGCATATTGAATGCAGTAATTTGATGCCATCATCTTTTAGAGCTTTGAAAAATTCAACTGGGATACCATCATCTCCACTAGCTTTGTTGTTTGCAGTGCTCTTTAGGGCCTTTCTGACTTCACTCTCCAGGATGTCTGGCTCAGGTTCAATTTCTCCATCATTGTGACTATCAGGAGTGTTGAGTTCCTTTTTGTAGAGTTCCTCTGTGTACTCTTTCCATCTTTTCTTAATCTCTTCTGCATCAGCTAGCTCCTTTCCGTCTTTGTCCCTTATCATGGTCATTTTTGCTTTAAATGTTCCCTTGATTTCCCGGATTTTTTTGAAAAGATCTCTGGTTCTGCCTCTTTTGTTGTTTTCTTCCATTTCTTTGCACTGTTCTTTTAGATAGTTTTCCTTATCTCTCCTTGCTTTTCTTTGAAATTCTGTGTTCAAATGATTGTATTTTTTCCTTTCTCCTTTGACTTTTGCGTTCCTTCTTTCCTCTGCTATTTTAAGAGCCTCATCAGACAACCACTTTGCTTTCTTACTCTTCTTTTCTTTTGGTATGGTTTTCTTTGCTGCTTCCTGCATGATGTCCCTAATCTCTGTCCATAATTCTTCTGGCACTCTATCTATTGAGTCTAAGCCATTGAATCTGTTCATCACCTCCACCGTATATTCTTTAGGGATGCTGTCTAGATGATATCTGTCTGGTCTCTTTGCTTTCCCTATTTTCTTTAGTCTAAGCCTGAATTTTGCAATCAGTAGGTTGTGATCTGAGCCACAATCTGCTCCAGGTCTTGTTTTTGCTGACTGTATGGATGTTCTCCATCTTTGGCTGCAGAGTATGTAGTCAATCTGGTTTCGGTGTTGGCCATCTGGTGATGTCCATGTGTAAAGTCGCCTCTTGTGTTGCTGGAAGAGGGTGTTTGCTATGACCAGTGCGTTCTCTTGGCAGAACTCTATCAATCTTTGCCCTGCTTCATTCTGTGTTCCAAGGCCAAATTTGCCTGTTATTCCCTCCACTTTTTGATTTCCTACTTTGGCATTCCAGTCTCCTAGAATAATTTGAACATCATTTCTTGGTGTTTGTTCTATGAGGTGTTGTAAGTCCTCATAGAACTGGTCCACTGTGGCTTCATCTGCACCCGTGGTTGGTGCGTATATTTGGATCACAGTAACATTGAAGGGTTTGCCCTGAATTCTTACTGACATCATTCTGTCATTTTTGAGGTTGTATCCCATTACTGCTCTTCTCACTCTTTTATTGACAATTATGGCTACTCCATGTCTTCTAAGGTTTTCTTGTCCACAGTAGTAGATGTGATGGTTTCCAGAGCTGAATTCGCCCATCCCTGTCCATTTGAGCTCACTGATTCCCAAGATGTCAATGTTTATTCTTTCCATCTCATTTTTTACCACTTCTAGTTTACCTTGGTTCATTGATCTCACATTCCATGTCCCTATGCAGTATTGCTCCTTACAACATTGCATTCCTCCTCCCTCCTTCCTGTCCCTCCCCTTTCTCCCCTCTGAGGTGTTAAGCATCCTGTATCACCTAGCCTGCCCTTTTGTTTTGCCTTTTGTTTTGGTCCATAGGGTTCTCTTGGCAAGATTTATGGCGTGGTTGCCGGTGTCTGCGCCATTTTTCTCTCCTCATACATTTTATCACAGTTTTTAAAGTTTAAAACAGTTTAAACAACATATTATCATGCATATTATCACACTCTAAAACACAGTCTCTATGTTAATTGCTATATTAAGTCAGTATGAAGTCTCTATGTCAGTCGCTATATTAATTCAGCTACATTTTTCACATCAGTTACTTATCCTTGTGTCCTCACTCCCCAGGTGGGGTTGTTGTCTCTGGGTCCCTTGCTCCAGGGGCATCGCAGTGGCGGGCAGTGGATGTTTTCCCCGTGTCTCAGCTGTTCCTCTTCCCCTGCCTCTGTCTGCAGTGGTGAATGGTGACCTTTCCTGCCGCCTGCCTGGTCTTCCTCCCTCCCCCGGCTGGGGAGGTCTTGCGGCTGCTTCTGTCCGCGGGCAGCCTCCTCGTGGCGGCGGCTGTGGAGGATCGCGACCTCTCCCGCCGCCTGCCTGGTCTTCCTCCCTCCCCCGGCTGGGGAGGTCTTGCGGCTGCTTCTGTCCGCGGGCAGCCTCCTCGTGGCGGCGGCTGTGGAGGATCGCGACCTCTCCCGCCGCCTGCCTGGTCTTCCTCCCTCCCCCGACTGGGGAGGTCTTGCGGCTGCTTCTGTCCGTGGGCAGCCTCCTCGTGGCGGCGGCTGTGGAGGATCGCGACCTCTCCCGCCGCCTGCCTGGTCTTCCTCCTGGTGAAAATTCTTTCCTTCCGTTTCTGTATCATATAAACCCTGTAATAGGACGCGAGCTAATGACCACCAGCTGGCAGCAGCGAGCGTCCAAGCTCTCTTGGTCCGAACTCATCAAAGGCAACAGCGCGGGAAGTTTTCCCGCCACCACCTACACCTGGACAAGAAGGGCGTGACCCGCAATGACGTCACGCAGACAGTAGCCAATGGGCTACCATGGCACCACGTTCAAATGTATTACTACCGTATATAAAGAGCTATCGATCCGCCATTACCTCATGTTCCCTCTGTCCACCATGCAATAAACCTGAGTTAACCCAGCCCGAGGCTGTGTCCTGTGTCTTGGTTTGCATACACCAAATTGGCGACGAAGGTGGGATGATGGATCCCCACGGAACAGCCAGGGCACAGAGCGGGTTCAACATCACCAAACCGCAAGACTGGGAGCTGCTTGAGATGGATTTCCAGGCGGCACTGGTGGAACTCAGAGTCAAAGGAGACGACGAGGAGAGGAAGAGGGCCATCCTCACCAGAATGCTCGGGATGGAAACCAAGCGGACGCTGGTGGGCATCATCGCTCCGAAGAAGGTGAGCGAATTTAAGGCGGACGACATCATGAAGCTGCTGCGAGAGCGCTTCTGTCCCTCGAGGGCAATGTTTCCCGCTCGGAGCGCGTTTTGGAGGCGAGTCCAAGCGCCGGACGAGTCGGTTGAGGCATTCGTGGCCGCCATGAGGATAGCCGCCGCCCCCTGTAAATGGGGCGACATCCTAGAGATGGCCCTCAGGGACGGCGTGTTGTGTGGCCTGAAAGACAAGGAGGTACAGCGCAGCTTGATGAACAAGGAGCCGCCACCCACGCTGGCAGAGGTCGTAGAGGCCGCGGAAGCCGCAGAGTCCACGAATGCTGGAGTGGACGAGATGCACCAGTGGCGTGAGTGGCGTCCTAGAGCCGGCAAGGCGGAAAATTCGGTGCACGGGAAGTCCGGACAGTCGGTGCACGCAACTCGACGGGCCTCAAAGTCGTCTACGGAAGGCAGCGACGGCGAGGAGGTCCAGAAGGTCCGAAAGGGTGGTCGACGCTGCGAGGGTTGCGGAGCGGCCCATGAGCGCGCGAGATGCCCGTTCAGGAAGGCCGAGTGTTACACCTGCGGCCGTCGGGGGCACATCGCCAAGGCATGCAGAAAACGGAAGGAGGGCCGGAGGCAGTCACAAGACCGTGCGGCCAGACCGGACCGTCCAGCGAGGCCCAAAGATGGCGCCCAGACCACGAGGAAGCAGGATGGCGTGGGCCGCGTCTCGGACGACAGCGAGGACGACGCCCCAGTGTTCAGCGTGTCCGCGGGACAGTCCCATTACTTCGTTGAGGTATTAGTACAAGGGGCCCCTATTAAGATGGAAATTGACTCGGGGTCCTCCTATTCTATAATTCCCCAGAAAGAGTTCTTGAAAATCGACCCCCACGTGCGGCCCAAACTTAAAGCGTTGAGGTCCACGCTACGAGACGTACAGGGAAACAGCATTCCGGTGTTGGGGGTCGGGAAATTTCGGGTCAATTTTAAGAGACATTCTGCGGAACTGCCCCTAGTTGTCCTCAAGGGGGGAAGCTGTAGCCTCCTAGGAACACAGTGGTTTCAGCCCTTAGGTTTGTTCATAGGGGGAGTGCATACCGTGGGGGGGGACCCAATACAAGCGGTTTGCGATGCGCATCCCGCCGTTTTTAAGAAAGGACTCGGAAAGTTCAAGGGACCCCCTGTAGCTTTCGACATAGACCCGGAGGTCCGCCCGATAAGACTCAAACCGCGCAGGGTGCCGTTCGCACTCAAGGACAAGATAGAGGCGGAACTGGACAAACTGGTGGGCCAGGGGATTCTGATTCCTGTTGATTCCGCGGAGTGGGAAACTCCAATTGTAACGGCTCTAAAGGCTAACGGGGAGGTGCGCATTTGCGCTGATTATAAGTGTACAATTAACAAGGCGATCCGCCCTAATGCATACCCGGTGCCAGTGATCAGCCACCTTTTGGCCAGGCTGAATGGGGGAAAGTGTTTCGCTAAACTCGATTTGGCACAAGCCTATCAGCAACTTCCTGTGACCCCCGCCACGGCCGCGGCACAAACGATAGTTACACATAAAGGAGCGTTCCAGGTGTCGCGGTTACAGTTTGGCGTGAACTCGGCACCCGGCCTTTTTCAGTCGCTTGTGGAACGCCTCCTGAAGGGACTGGAGGGGGTGTTGCCTTATTTTGATGACGTGTTGATAACAGGGGGGAGTGAGGCTGAACTGGCAAAGAGGTTGGACAAAGTACTGACCGTGTTCGAGAAAGCGGGGCTGAGATTGAGGAAGGACAAATGTGTCTTTCTCGAAACCGAGGTCGAGTTTTTAGGGTTCCGGATCACACCCGAGGGGATTAAGCCGTCTAAATCCAAAGTAGCAGCCATTAAAAAGGCCCCTCGCCCCACATCCAAAACCGAGCTACAGTCCTTCCTGGGGCTCCTCAATTTTTACCATACATTCCTCCCGCGGAAGGCGTCCATGGCCGAACCGCTCCATCGGTTACTTAAAAAGGAGGAGACATGGATGTGGGGTGACGAGCACGAGAGGGCGTTCAAAGAGCTAAAGCAACTCCTAACATCTGAGGCAATCCTGACGCACTTCGACCCCAAACGGCCAGTGGTCCTAGTCTGTGATGCATCCCCGGTGGGGGTGGGGGCGGTGCTTTGCCACGTGTTGGAGGACGGAAGGGAGGCCCCGGTAGCGTTTTACTCAAGGTCCCTGTCCCAAGCGGAGCGAAATTACGCACAAACCGACAGGGAGGCGTTAGCAATAGTAGCGGGAACCAAAAAATTTCACGATTTTTTGTATGGCCGCCCGTTCAAAATCGTGACCGATCATAAGCCACTGTTAGGGATTTTCACGGCAAGCAAGCCCACGCCGCAGATCCTGTCCCCGAGAATGCTGCGATGGGCTATTTTCCTCAACGCATACCAACATGAGTTGGAGTACCGGCCCGGAAAGGAGATCAGCCATGCTGATGCACTTTCGAGATCCCCTTTGCCCTTGTCGGACGACCAAAAGGCGAGAGTAGAAAGAGACCGCCAGGTGTTGCTAATTGAGGTTTTAGACGCACCCCCAATAGTACCAGCCGACATTGCTAGGGCGACAGGCAAGGACAGAACGCTGGAGAAAGTTAGTTCATGGGTACAGAAGGGGTGGCCGGCATCGTCCCCGAGTACAGAGTTCGACCCATTCTTTCGGAAAAAGCTAGAGTTGTCCCTAGAAAGGGGGTGCCTTTTGTGGGGCCAACGGGTGGTGGTCCCTACGCCCCTGCGGACGAGGGTGCTCGAACTGCTGCACGTCAGCCACCCGGGCATAGTTCGTTCAAAGGCGCTGGCCCGGAGTTACTTCTGGTGGCCACAGCTGGACGCGGACATTGAGCACATGGTCGGCACTTGCGAGGCATGTCAGGGATCCCGACCTGAGCCGGCCCGTCTTCCGCATAGGGAATGGGACACAGCGAGGGGGCCATGGTCCAGAGTGCACGTAGATTTCGCTGGCCCATTCCGAGGAACCATGTTTCTCCTGGTGGTGGATGCGTTCTCCAAGTGGCTGGAGGTTATCCCAGTAAAGAGCACGTCCTCCGCCACGACAATTAGCCAGCTAAGGAGAGTCTTTTCCACGTTCGGTTTACCCGACACTTTAGTCAGCGATAACGCTAGTTGTTTCACCTCCGCTGAGTTCGGAGCATTCATGGAGGCAAACGCCATTCGGCATGTCACATCCGCACCGTTTCACCCGGCCACGAATGGCCAAGTGGAACGGCTGGTGCGTACAACAAAAGAGGCGCTGCGGCGCATGGGCCCGGGGGACCTGAATCACCAAGTATGCCAGTTCCTCTTAGCGTATAGGGTAACCCCCTTGGCGTCAGGCTACTCGCCGGCAGAGCTCTTGATGCGGCGAAAACTGACCACGATCCTGTCCAGGCTAGACCCGACGAGAGTCGAGGATAAAGGGAAAAACATAGGGTTGGCAGTCTCGAAGGGTTTCGCCGCCGGTGACCCTGTTCACTGCAGGAACTATTCCAGCGCAGGACCAGCCTGGGTACCAGGGACGGTTGTAGAACAGACGGGGCCAGTGTCGTACCGGGTCGAGACTAACACCGGCCTCCTCTGGAGGAGGCACGCAGACCAACTGAGGCACCGAGTGAGTGGGCTAGTCAGTGGGGCTCAGCAACAGGATTCAGCGTTAGGGTTCTCCCCCACCCGCTTAACCCAAGGGGGAGACAGCAGTGGACAACAGTCCCAAGCAAGGGGGGAAGGCAGAAGCAGCGGCCCCGACTCATACCTTTTTGATACGCCAGTCCTATCGGGGGCCGGGGAAGGGGGAGAGGAGTTCGCGACCGCTGCCCCCGATTGTAATTTTGATTTTGATTTTGCGAGCCGGGGGGGTTTTCAGGAGTGTTCCCCCACCCATCCAAGCGAGAAGAGGGGTTTTTCGTTAGCCCCCAGTGCCCCCGGTTCCTCCCTAAGAAAGAGCACACCTCCCAACAACGCCGCGGAGCCGCGGCAAGTCACTAACGAGTCTCCCTCTCCAATTACAGGACAGGAAACCAGGGGACAAAGAGAAGGTAGCAAACCCGGGGAGAGGCAGCCCGCATCGAGACCCCAGCGTGTTCGAAATAAGCCATCTTGGCTGAGAGACTTTGTCTCCTAAGGGGGGGGAGTGTGTTTAAGTGTGGGCTCGAGACTTTGTCTCGTCCTAGGGGGGAGGGGTGTTGTGTTCTGATGGTTTTATCGTACACATGGATTACAATGTATCTGAGCCAATGTAACCTTGCCTATAGCAACAATGTAACCTTCAGCTGTATCATATAAACCCTGTAATAGGACGCGAGCTAATGACCACCAGCTGGCAGCAGCGAGCGTCCAAGCTCTCTTGGTCCGAACTCATCAAAGGCAACAGCGCGGGAAGTTTTCCCGCCACCACCTACACCTGGACAAGAAGGGCGTGACCCGCAATGACGTCACGCAGACAGTAGCCAATGGGCTACCATGGCACCACGTTCAAATGTATTACTACCGTATATAAAGAGCTATCGATCCGCCATTACCTCATGTTCCCTCTGTCCACCATGCAATAAACCTGAGTTAACCCAGCCCGAGGCTGTGTCCTGTGTCTTGGTTTGCATACACCAAAAGTACACAGAGGAACTTTACAAAAAAGACCTAAACACCGCGGATAATAACAATGAGAGGGAAATTGAACTTGAACCAGACATCCTAGAGAGTGAAGTCAGAAAGGCCCTGAAAAGCACGGCAAACAACAAAGCCAGTGGATATGATGGTATCCCAGTTGAATTCTTCAAAGCCCTAAAAGATGATGGAATCAAGCTACTACATGATATATGCCAGCAGATTTGGAAAACGAAACAGTGGCCACAGGATTGGAAAAGATCAGTATATGTCCCAATCCCAAAAAAGGGCAATGCCAAAGAATGTTCAAATTATCGAACAATTGAACTCATCCCACAAGCTAGCAAAGTGATGCTCAAGATAATGCAGGATAGACTACAGCAGCATGTAGAAAGAGAACTACCAGAGGTGCAGGCTGGATTCAGAAGAGGCAGGGGGACCAGAGATCACATTGCCAACATACGTTGGATCATGGAGAGAACAAAGGAATACCAGAAACAAGCTTACTTCTGTTTCATTGACTACACCAAAGCCTTTGATTGTGTGGACCACAACAAAATGTGGCAAGTAATTAAAGAGATGGGAATACCAGAACACCTCATATGTCTCATGAGAAATCTGTACATGAGTCAAGAAGCAACAGTTAGGACAGAGTATGGAATGACGGAGTGGTTTGGAATAGGAAAAGGAGTAAGACAAGGCTGCATTCTGTCACCCTGCTTATTCAACTTATACACAGAGCACATAATGCGCAATGCAGGGATGGAGGAATCACCATATGGGATCAAAATTGCTGGGAGAAACATCAACAATTTGAGATATTCAGATGATACCACCCTAATGGCAGAAAGTGAAGAAGACCTAAAGAAGCTCCTGATTAGGTTGAAAGAAGAGAGTGCAAAAGCTGGCCTGAGACTCAATATCAAGAAAACCAAGATAATGGCAACAGGCGCTATAAGTCCCTGGAAAATAGATGGGGAAGAAGTAGAAGCAGTAACAGATTTTACTTTCTTAGGATCCAAGATCTCTGCAGATGGGGATTGCAGCCATGAAATAAAAAGGCGACTGATTCTTGGGAGACAAGCTATGAAAAACCTGGGGAACATAGTGAAAAGTAGAGATATCTCACTGCAAACAAAGGTCCACATAGTCAAAGCAATGGTATTTCCGGTGGTAATGTATGGCTGTGAGAGCTGGACCATTAGAAAGGCTGAGCGAAGAAAAATAGATGCCTTTGAGATGTGGTGCTGGAGGAGAGTTTTGAGAGTCCCCTGGACAGCGAGGAGAACAAATAGGTCAATATTAGAAGAGATTAGCCCTGAGTGCTCCATAGAAGGACAAATAACAAAGATGAAGTTGAAGTATTTTGGACATCAAATGAGAAGAGAGGATTCACTTGAGAAGGCCTTGATGCTGCGGAAGGTGGAGGGCAAAAGAAGAAGGGGACGGCCAAAGATGAGATGGCTAGATGGTATTGTAGACACAATGGGCACGGGGCTGTGTGGACTAAGGAGGATGGTGGAGGACAGAGGTGCCTGGAGAGCGATGGTCCATAGGGTCGCTTTAGTGTAAGGGACCAAAGACAATGAAACAGCCGAAGGGTTGGCTTAACACAGGTTTAATGCATGATGATCCGGAGGAACATGTGGTAATGGCGGATGGGTAGCTCAATATATACAGCTGGCTATACATTTAAATGTGGTTCGTCGACAGACTATTGGTTGCTGCCTGCGTGACGTCGTAGGAGGTCACGCCCTTCTTGACCAGGTGAAGAGGTGGCGGGGAATCTTCCCGCGCTGCTGAACCAGGTGAATATGAGCCAAGAGAGCTGGATGCTCGCTACTGCCCTCTGGTGGCCACTAGCTCGCGTCCCCTTATCAGGTTTACATTGATACAGCTGATGGTTATAATGTTGCACACAGAAAGGTTACATTGATAACACATGGCAAAGGTACATTGTTAAAGGCACAGCTTTACAGAACACAACATCCCTCCCCCCTAGGATGAGACGAAGTCTCTCAGCCAAGATGGCTTGTTGCATGTGCGTTTGGGCCGTGACGAGGGCTGCCCCCCCCGGGGGCGTTATTGCTTCTTTGTTCCCTGGACCCTTGTCCTGAAATGGGAGAGGGAGACTCGTTAGTGGTTTGCCGCTGTCTGGCGGCCTTAGGGGAAGGGAAAAACTCCATTGTGGGCAGACCGGGGGCCGTCGGGGCTAACGAAAAACCCCTCTTCTCGCTTGGACGGGTGGGGGACCACTCCGAAAAAAACCCCCGGTTCTGGAAATCAAAATCTAACTTGGTAGGGGTACCCGCAACTGTGGGGACTTTCCGCGAGATATGTATGGGGTCGGGTTCCTCCTCCTCGGAAAGATCCCCCAGGGTATCTATGAGGACATCCTCCTCCCCCCTTGGTGGGGGCCCACGGTCCCCTTTTCCTCCCCCTTGGGCTGGACGGGTGGGGGAGAACCCTAACGCTGACTTATTTCCTGCTTGATCCGTGCCCTGCTCATCGGAGACCCTGCGTCGGAGCTGGTCCGCGTGCCGCCTCCACAGGAGCCCTGTGCTGGTTTCCACTCGGTACGACACGGGGCCGGTTTGCTCCACAACTACGCCCGGCACCCAGGCTGGGCCCATGCTGGCGTAATTCCTGCAATGCACGGGGGCGCCTATACTGAAACTCTTTGTAGCCTCTAGCCCGATGTTCCTCCCTTTGTCCTCTACCCTCATCGGGTCTAGCCTAGTGAGGATGGTGGTCAGCTTCCTGCGCATTAAAAGCTCTGCGGGGGAGTACCCTGATGCCAATGGGGTCACCCTGTACCCTAGCAGAAACTGACACACTTGTAGGTTCAGATCCCCTGGGCCCATGCGCCGCAACGCGTCCTTCGTGGTGCGGACGAGGCGCTCTACTTGGCCGTTGGTGGCCGGGTGAAACGGGGCGGAGGTGATATGCCGAACAGCGTTGATCTCCATGAAAGCCCTAAACTCGGAGGACGTGAAACAACTTGCGTTGTCGCTAATTAACGTGTCGGGTATGCTGAACGTGGAAAAGAGCCTCCGCAAATGCCTAATGGTCTGGGCCGAGGAGGTGCTCGTGACTGGGATAACCTCCAACCATTTGGAGAACGCATCCACTACAAGGAGGAACAGGGTGCCTCTGAACGGGCCCGCGAAATCAACGTGCACCCGGGACCACGGCCCCTTAGCCGCGTCCCATTCCCTGTGGGGAAGGCGGGCCTCCTCTGGTCTGGAGCATTGGCAACTCTCACAAGTGCCGACCATGTGCTCGATGTCGGCGTCTAGCTGGGGCCACCAGAAGTAACTCCGGACCAGCGTCTTGGATCACACGAAGCCGGGGTGGCTGAAGTGAAGCAGTTTGAGCACCCGCGGCCGAAGGGAAGTGGGAATCACCACCCGCTGCCCCCACAAGAGACACCCCCTCTCTAGGGACAGTTCTAGCTTTTTTCTGAAAAATGGGGCGAACTCCTCCGCTGGGGAGGACGCGGGCCACCCTTTCTGCAGCCAGGAGCTTACTGCCGCTAACGTTTTGTCCTTCTCTGTCGCTTTGGCAATGTCGGCGGGCATCACGGGGGGCGAATCCAGCACCTCAATCATGAGAACCTGATGGTCCCGCTCCCCCATGCTCACCTGGCTGGGCGTTAGGGGAAGGGGAGACCTAGATAGGGCGTCCGCATGGCTGACCTCTTTTCCGGGCCGGTAGACCAACGCGTGCTGATACGCGTGGAGAAAAATGGCCCACCTGAGCATCCTCGGAGACAGGATCTGTGGGGTGGGCTTATCAGCGGTAAAGATGCCTAGCAGGGGCTTGTGGTCCGTCACAATGGTGAAAGGGCGGCCGTACAGAAAATCGTGAAATTTTTTCGTCCCCGCGACTATTGCTAGTGCCTCCCTGTCCGTCTGTGCGTAGTTCCTCTCTGCTTGGGACAGGGACCTGGAGTAAAACGCTATCCGGGCCTCCCTTCCGTTTTCCAACACGTGGCACAGCACTGCCCCCACCCCCACTGGAGATGCATCACAGATCAGAACTACTGGGCGTTTGGGGTTGAAATGGGTCAGTATAGCGTCGGACGCCAGGAGGCTTTTCAGCTCGTCAAATGCCCTTTCTTGGTCATCGCCCCACTTCCATGCCTGGTCTTTCTTTAGCAGTTTGTGTAGCGGTTCAGCCACCGCTGCCTTTCGGGGGAGGAAGGAGAGGTAGAAGTTGAGCAGCCCTAGGAACGATTGCAACTCGGGCTTGGAGGTGGGGCGGGGGGCTTTCTTAATGGCTGCCACTTTGGACATGGATGGTTTTATCCCCTCAGGAGTCACACAAAACCCTAGGAACTCAACCTCGGTTGCGAAGAAGACGCATTTGTCCTTTCGCAACCTCAGCCCCGCCTTTTCGAATATCGTCAGGACCTTCCCCAACCTTTTGGCCAATTCAGCCCGACTCCCCCCCCGTTATTAACACGTCATCAAAATAAGGCAACACCCCCTCCAATCCCTTCAGGAGGCGTTCCATGAGTGACTGGAAAATTCCAGGCGCCGAATTCACGCCGAACTGGAGGCGCGTCACCTGGAACGCCCCCTTATGGGTGACTACGGTCTGCGCAGCAGCAGCGGCAGGGGACACCGTGAGCTGCTGGTAGGCCTGTGCTAAGTCGAGCTTAGCGAAACACTTTCCCCCGTGTAACCTGGCCAGCAGATGGCTGACTACCGGCACCGGATATGCATTCGGGCGGATCGCCTTGTTGATGGTGCACTTGTAGTCGGCGCATATGCGGACCTCCCCATTGGCCTTAAGAGCGGTTACAATTGGAGTTTCCCACTCCACAGAATCTACAGGCACAAGGATCCCCTGGCCCACCAACTTGTCCAGTTCCGCCTCTATCTTGTCCTTGAGTGCAAACGGCACCCGGCGTGGTTTTAGGCGAATTGGGCGGACCCCCGGGTCCAGGTCGAAAGTCACTGGGGGCCCCTTGAATTTCCCCAGTCCCTTTTTGAAGACTTCGGGGTGTGCCTCGCACACCTCCTGAATTGGATCAGTCCCAACGGCGTGCATCCCAACGGTGTGCACCCCCCAATAAACAACCCCAGGGGCTGGAACCATTGAGTCCCAAGGAGGCTGCAATTTCCTCCTTTGAGCACGACTAGGGGAAGGGACGCGGCGTGCTCCTTGAATTTGACCTGAAATTCTCCAACCCCCAACACTGGAATACTGTTCCCTTGCACGTCCCGTAGTGTGGACCTCAATGCTTTGAGCTTGGGCCGCTTGTGGGGGGCAATTCCCAAAAACTCCCTCTGGGAAATGATTGAATATGAGGACCCCGAGTCAATTTCCATCCTAATGGGGACCCCTTGGACTAGTACCTCAACAAAATAGCGGGGGTGTCTGGTAGACACGCTGAACACTGGGGCGTCGTCCTCGCTGCCGTCGGTGATGCGGCCCACGCCGTCCTGCTTCCGCGTGGCCTGGGCGCCATCCTTGGGTCTCGTTGGGCGGTCTTGTCCCGTGGAACGGTCTGCGGAGCTCCTCCGGGTCTCGCGCTTCTTCCTGCACACCTTGGCGATGTGCCCGCAGCGGCCGCAGTTGTGGCACTCGGCCTTCCGGAAAGGGCATTTCACGCGGTCGTGGGCCGCTCCACGGCCGTCGCATCGCCGGCTCTCCTTCCGGACCCTCTGGACGTCCTCGTCGTCGCTGCTCTCTGCGGACGACCTCGAAGTTCGCCGGGCCGCCTGTACCGGAGCCTCTGCTTTGCTCGCCTTTGGCCGCCAGTCCTGAAGTTCTTGGACCCCGGCCTTCGTAGCTTCTGTGGCCTGGGCCGCTCTTACGACCTCCTGCAACGTGGGAGGCGGCTCTTGGTTCATTAACGTGCGCTGGGTTTCGGCGTTGTTCAGGCCGCACAGCACACAGTCTCGGAGGGTGATTTCGGCATTCTCCCATTTGCACGGGCTGGCCGCCAGCCGCAGGGCCGCCACGAATGCGGCGACCGTCTCCCCGGGTGCTTGGACTCGCCTCCAAAATGCACTCCGAGCGGGAAACATCGCTGTGGCGGGCCGGACGTGCTCACGCAGCATCTGCATGAGTTCCTTGGCCTTGAATTCGCTCCCCCTCCTCAGTGCAATCAGGTCCACCAAGGTCCTTTTTGTTTCTTGTCCGAGCATTCTGGTGAAGATGGCTCTTTTCTTCGCCTCTTCCGTGACTTCGGACTCGATCAGTGCGGCCTGGAAGTCCATCTCGAAGATCTCCCAGTCGCCCGGTTTCCTGATTTCGAAACCGGCGCATGTCTTGGTCCCGTGGGCTGCCATATCCCACCTTCGTCGCCAATTTAGTGTAAGGGACCAAAGACAATGAAACAGCCGAAGGGTTGGCTTAACACAGGTTTAATGCATGATGATCCGGAGGAACATGTGGTAATGGCGGATGGGTAGCTCAATATATACAGCTGGCTATACATTTAAATGTGGTTCGTCGACAGACTATTGGTTGCTGCCTGCGTGACGTCGTAGGAGGTCACGCCCTTCTTGACCAGGTGAAGAGGTGGCGGGGAATCTTCCCGCGCTGCTGAACCAGGTGAATATGAGCCAAGAGAGCTGGACGCTCGCTACTGCCCTCTGGTGGCCACTAGCTCGCGTCCCCTTATCAGGTTTACATTGATACAGCTGATGGTTATAATGTTGCACACAGAAAGGTTACATTGATAACACATGGCAAAGGTACATTGTTAAAGTCCCAGCTTTACAGAACACAACAGTCGCAAAGAGTCGGAATCGACTGTGCGACTGAACAACAACAACAACATACACAACAGTCAGCCATTAAATTTGATATATTACAGTTAGAGCCATAAGAAGGCTTCAAGTACAGAACAACTACAGTACTTTAAATGAAGTTCAACTCCTAGTGCTTCATGGTTGTTTCAATAATTACATTTCTTGTTTCTGTGGCCAAAATACTACTGGCTATTTACACCAATGATTTAACATTGTTTCATAAAACTTTGCAACTGTAAACAGACTTGGCTGTAAATGGAGATGAGGACTGCCCCCAAGAGTCAGACATGACTGGCAATTTCTTGCTTTCGAACTTCTATGTAGGCAGGAGCTGGGACAGACAACAGGAGCTCACTCCATCATGCAGCACTCGGATCTCAAATCACATCAAATCTGACTTATAGCAACCCTTTCCAGGACTCCCTGGTTACACAGAAGTGGTTTACTGTTCCTTTTGTCTGATGTTGTTCTGGGATTGTCCAACTTGTCCAACACTCTTCTCCCTGGAACTGAGCTCCCCAATCAGATGCCTAAACCCCTGAGTTATCCAGTCAGCCCACTGTTAAGAGCAGAATAGAAAAACAAGGGACAATCGATTGGAAGTGCAGCCTTCCTATGGAAGGAAATACAGTGGTACCTCATACAATGATTTTAATCTGTTCCACAGGGCTTGTTATTGTACAAAACAATTTCTATACGATGCATGCATCGTATAGCGATTTTCCCTATGGGATGCATCATACAATGATTTATTTCGCTAAGTGGTTTTTCCCATTGAAAATTTGTTGTACAATTTTTTTCCATAGGGAAAATTGTTATGCGGGACACCATTTCCCCCAAAAAACTTAATTGTTATACGATTTCATTGCTATACAGGGCGAGTGTTGTATGAGGTTCCACTGTATATGCAACTGCTATTATAGATGCTATGAAATGGAAATGTATACAGCTCCTATTATGGGTAAAATCGCTCATGTAATTCTCGGGAGCAGTAAAAGCCCCATTATGGTAACAGATCTCATTTATGCATGCAGCAGAATATTGCTATCTGAAATTTCTTCATCCTAACAAGTCTTTGTTTTGTGTGTTCCACTATAAGGGACTTGCTTTCCCTGCTGGAGGTTATTTTGTATTCACAGGATTTATGTAGATAGCAGAACAATAAAGAGGTAACTGACTTCTACATTTACACATTCCACCATAAAATGACAAATCTACCTATGTTGAAGTTAAGTGTCTAGAGCATCAATTGGCATGAATGCATTCTGTCAGACCAATAAATGCTTACTAGTTCTTTATGTATGTGCTAACTGATCTGCCTGTGAGCAGATACTGTATTTGAATCCACTTTAGAGGTCAACTTATTCTTCAATGCTCAATGACTTTTAAATTCTTACCAATAGATTCGGAGAGAAAAAAACAATCTTAACTTCTATATTAAAAACTAATGTTTTCTTCAATTCTCTTTACAGAATACTTTCACAACACCTATACTGTATATTCTCTCTATAACAGACATCAATAGGAATAACTGCTGTCATTGAAGGGGAGACATCAAACTCCTTCCATTCATGGATTTGACAGGGTTGTAAAAACAACAATGCTAGTGCAATATATTTAGATATATATTGAAAATGTGCATGGGAACAATATAAATAAAACATATTGCTTCAGTGTAAAAACATCCATTTTCCTTAGCTAAGAATCAAATATGCATTCACCCATGTAAAAAGTATTATTCCCTTCATTTTCCATATCCTTTCTAAAGGGATTTCATGTATAATGTGCTAAAAATGACATCCATTCCTTTACTTGGTAGTCTGATAGATGACATTTTGAAAACCCTCCAAACACTCTCATCTTGCTTTCAAATGCTCAGTGTTACAAACTATAATTTTGATTGGCAATTATTTTGATGCAAAAAATAATCTGGAACTTATAATTGTCAGTGTTATTGTAATAAACAAGATTAAAAATTCAAAAGATGAACTTTATTTATATGCACATGTCAAAGCTTGCATTTTCTTTTTGCTTCTTTGCTTGCTTATATATTCATCAATGCACATAATCAGTATATTGCTGATCTTCCTTTTCTCCACCAAAGAATTCAATGCTGTATTCCTAAGTATCTCATCTAGCCACTGACAAGACTGGCTAAGTTTCAGTGGAATGGCTTCATTATGAATCCAAACACTATTCTGATACTTTCTTTATTTGTGTCAGATGCACCAGCAGCATATCCAAACACTATTCCAATACTATTCCAATACTATGAGGATCAGTCATAAGTACAGAGTGACTGGCATCCAAGGAACTCCTTCAAGACACACAACTCGGTATCCTCATTTTTTAAATTTCAACTCAGGATGACTAACACTACATTAGAGGGCACTTTCAAAAGTCTCCTTGTTGTACAAGAAGACTGTTATGAGACTTCCTATATGTTATACATCAAGGAAAGGAGTCACATAAGTTATGTGATTACATCTTCACTGTGTTAGATTGAATGGAGAACTGGCCCACCTTGACACAGAAGAGGTGGTGGATCTACCACCCAGATGACTGAGGACTGATGCACACAAACCTGTGTACCTCTGAGATCTGCATGGCCCTTCTAAGGAGAGTTGTCCATGTATGGTACTATGCATGATCCAGGGAGGCTGAGAAGAACCACTGCCCATAAGGACTTGAAGAAACCTGTAGCCCCTTGTTATGTCCAGCCCTTATAAGCACCAGTCCCGACAATGATGAACAAAACAGCAACAAGTCTTTATTCTACAGTCTTTTAGAGATGAGCTTACAAGATGTTTCTGGACACAGAGATGGCTATACAATCCCAAAGGAATCAGTCCCTCCGGACTCTTGCCGTAGCGGGGCAAATACTAGCTACCATAGAAGCGTAGCATAATGGAGGAGACCCAGGCTTAGCACGTATCTGGCTACCTGTATGGAGTGGGAAGTGTAGTCCGGTCTGGACCCACCCTTGTTTACTCATGGGGCTTATATGGTGTCTCCTCAATGGTGGCTCCTTGATACAAAGTAGCGACCTGCCAGAAAACTGTAACTGACCAATCATAGCAGGGAATATATGTACTTAACCAATGGAGAACAGGATACAAAATTGTATCCAATCACAGGGCTTGGATTAGCATAATGAGTGTGCCCTGTGCAGGGGTCTTCGTGCCACTTTAAGCTCTTAATTTGGATGGCGGGAAACTGCCATTTTCCTCTTGCAAGGTGCTGCCTGCGCTACATGCAAATGTGCTTCAATACACAACACCCCTGCAATAAAGGGACTAGACAAAGTTACTTCTGTGATCTAGCTCCTAGGCTACTACCTCAAGGGCATTTTGACATCTTCCTACACATTAAGGGACTGACGGGGGACATCTGTCTTCAATATAAGCAAAAGTTTAGCTTGATGAGATCTGACCTTTCATTTCTAAGGAAACAGAAAGATGGAGGGAGAGTGAAGAACTCCAGACAATGCTCTTTCTTCTATTGTAATCCGTTGAGTTTATATGTTTTAAAGTTACAAAATGATTTTTTAAATTGCATAATTAATTGATGGATTATAAATTGTTAATATATGTTAAATTATTTTAAACTTGCATTTTTTTATGTTTTAGTGTGATTTGTTTAAATATTGTGAACTGCCTTCACCAGGAGAAAAGCAGTCTACAAATGCAATAAATGAATACATAAATATTTCATATAATCACATTTCTTGTTTCTTCTCATATTTTTGCTTGCAAACTGATCTGCAATTCCTCCTTGCTTATTTTCAGTGGGCACTGAAAATATGAATACAAATTATTTGGGAGAAATTCAATTGCAGTAGATTAAAGACACATTCCCATCATTGACCTGATTGATCACAAAATAAAGCTTACCCGGCAGTGCCACGCATCACCTGTCATTAGCATACAAACATTTGAAAAAGTCTGTAAAACCAACCATTTTGCTTTCTAGCTATGGATCTCATCGGGTATTTTGAAGCATGGAAAGCCACTGGTTCCTTGTGGAATTTTGCAAATGTTGGAATAAATTACATGATGCTCAGATGATGGAACATCCAATGCTATGTCCTATCTCTATATGCTACCAGGGAACATGAGAACAACTACATCTAGCTTCCCCCACTCGTGTTAATGCACACTTACATGGCTGGTGGCACAATTCGCAAACATATACACACACTAAATCTGGCAAGTTTGCAGTTGCAATTTATTTATTTATTTCAATTTTTATGCTGCCCACTCAGGTAAAAACCTGACTCAGGGTGGTGTACAACCATAAAAATGCATAAAAACAAGATTATAAACCCCCAATCACCCATTATCCACCCACCCTCCTTCCACTTTCCCTTTAAAAAGCTAAAAAGGGGAAAGGGGGAATACATAGATACAAAAAGAGGGGCATCAACCGAACTCAATTAGCTAGGAATGAGCCAGCAGGCTGGGGCCACATTCCCATCAGGGCCCCACACCTGCCCTGCCAGCCAGGTCTTCAAACCTTTCCTAAAAGGCAGCAACTCCATCTGAAGCCTAAACTCTATTGGCAGGAGGTTCCAGAGGGCTGGTGCGGACACAGAGAAGGCCCTTTTCTGCATGCCAGAGAGGCAAGCCCCTCTGGTTGATGGCACAACTAGAGAACCCCTCCAGTCCACTCTGGTCGGATGGGCAGACACTCTTGGGATGATGCGATCTCTCAGGTATGCTGGCCCACTGCCATATATGGCTTTAAAGGTCAAAACCAGCACCTTGAATTGCACCCAGAGACAACCTGGTAACCAGTGGAGCTCCCGGAGTAGCAGGGAAGCATGGACATAATGTCCATACCCTATCACCACCTGGGCAGCCGCATTCTGAACCAGCTGTAGTTTCCGAATGGTTGTCAAGGGCAGCCCCATGTAGTGCACATTACAGTAATCTAGTCTGGAGGTGACCAGGGTGTGAGTGACCATGATCAAGGAGCCCCAGTCCAGGAGTGGGCACAACTGGCAAATCACCCAAAGTTGGGCGAAAGCCCTCCTGGCCAATAGACAAGATAAATAAAATAAACAATAGACAAGATAGACAAATGCAATAAATGAATACATAAATATTTGAACAAATGAATACATAAATATCCTGGCAATAGACAAGGTAAATTAAATAAACAATAACTAGAATCTTATGGATGTTTTCAAAAATGTTATCTAACTGGCCTTGCTAATTTTTGCTAATTGACAAATGCTTGATTTTGTTCCTAACTGTACAACCGAACTTGCCCTGGCATCTCATCACTTTGCTGCAGTTAGTCATGGCAAGTTTTATAAAGCTGATGCAAACACTCATAGTACTCCAGCAAATGTTTAAATATAGATTTTGTTGCTCAGATACATCATGAAGTATTTCAGAGTCTGAGACAATAAAACATTAGGTACTGCCACATCTATTCTAGTCACCATGCTATATCCTGCATTGTAGAGAGGGAATACTGCCCTATTATCTTCTTGACAGCCAATCATAACTCCCACGGAACAAGGTCAATTTACTGGCTAGAGAGGACCAATCATGTCCAGCTATTTTCCATGAACTCAAAAGAATTCTGGGAAGATGGAAGGAAATTACACAGAATAGCAAACAGCAATCAGAAACACCTCCAAGGTTTGACTAGCCATCCACCCAAAATGATTTCCTTTGCCCTAGGAACACAGAAGCTCTATTCAGAAGTCGCTCACCCTTCATGTGACGTGCAAACGGGGAATGTTTCAACCCTCCCTTTTCTGTCTTTGTAGGTAATTATGTGTCTTCAGTGGAGAAATTCCTTTTTGCAGATACACTCCCCACAGGAGCAGAATCTCAATTTATTAGGGTATATGTGAATGTGTTTTTTCATTATTTTCCATAGATGCTTAAGTTGACATGAACACTGCCTGTGGATACACAAAATGCCACACACCCAATTTTCTCAGTAACAACCATAATTCCTTTTCCATCCCTTTACCATAGAAGCTAAACAACGAGGAGTCCTGTTTTGCCTTGGGAGATGTGCCATCTTCTTACAGATGTCTTTTCACTGCAAATGCGCGTCACTGCTAAGGATCACATGTTCCAAATGGTTGAAGAAACCTAAAAACAGGCTGTAAAAACCAAACATCAGCCAGAGGAGAGTTTCATGTGGGTTGGGAGAAATTTGTTTAGCTCCACTTTGGACTCCGAACTAACCCAAAGGCATGCATGGATTGCACCTGTAAGAACAAGACAGTCAATGTAGGACATGAGGGAGACAAACTCTTGTAATATTGACTGTACCAAAATGGTCTCAGGTATTTTTAAACACTGAACAGTCCTTTCCATGCTTATTCCCCACCACAGGAATTTTGCTGGGCCAAAAAATGTGCATTGATTTACCTTAACACAGAATAGTTGGCTGAAGCTTCCTAATAGATCCAGATTTACCTCAGAAATATAATTACCATGCTATTTCATGCTGAGGGAATCTGGGAAGGCATTTCAGGTCATTTCCCTTTGGATGCATAAAATGAGGCCACAGCAAAAAAGAAAAGGAAAGGAAAAGAGAGCATTTCTTCCTCTTTGCCCCAGGATCTACAAAAACCACATTAATTTTTGCAAAGCAATCACACTTATATACGACCCCATAGTGCTTAGTGCACTCTCTGGGCAGTTCACAAGTTAATTAGAATTTTGGCCCAATACGCTGGGTTCTCATTTTATTGACCTTAGAAGGATGGAAGGCTGAGTCAACCTGGCCATGATTGAATGCACAACCTTTTGGTTGCAGTACAGTAGTTTAACCATTGCGCCACCAAGGCTCCTGTTTTGCCTGAGCAAGATTTATGGAAACACAGAAGCAAATACAGAAGGCTTATTTAGTTCCCTGGTCACATCAGCTGTTGAACAGCAAATGGATATTTATCTGGATCCATCTATTCTGATTTTCCCTTGCAGTTGTGTTTACTTTACTTTAATTTAACTTTTGCATTTGTATTGCCGCCCCCTCGCCACAGCGACTCTGGGCAGCTTACAATAAAAGCATAAAAAAAATAAAAACATCCATAAAATCCCATCTCCCATTTTAAAAAATCCCACCCACCCCATCTGTAAAAAAAGGGGATGATCTTATATAAGCCAGCAGGTGGGGGTCACACCTCCATTAGTGCCCCACACCTGCCCCACCAGCCAGGTTTTAAGTCCTTTCCTGAAAGGCAGCAATTCCATCTGCAGCCATAGCTCTGTTGGTAGGAGGTTCCATAGGGCCGGTGTGGACACAGAGAAGGCCCTCCTTCTTGTGCTAGAGAGACGAGCCCCTCTAGCTGATGGTACAATCAGAGAGCCTCTCCAGTCCACTCTGGTTGGACGGACAGAGATTCTTGGGGAGACGTGGTCTCTTAAGTATCCTGTCCACTACAAGCCACAAGCAGTACCAGACTCTCAGTAATACTGTTTCCATACCCAGAGCATTGAGTCTCGTTATCTTCTCCTGCCACCTATCTTTGTTAAAACCGAGTCAGGCTGCTTGTCTTTTTTTTTTCAGCCTGCAGGGGCATTTGTATTAATTTTGCAAAGAAACAAACCTAAGAGGGACAAAATGCCCCATAGAAGCCTAAGGCAAGAGTTTGTTTAAAATATTTGTTGGGAACTAGTTTCCGTGTCTGGCTATTTCAAAAGGGAAAATCTATAGAATATTTGTGTCTGGATGGGAAGTGGATTCTCACTCAAGAAAACTGATGCTACAATCCAGGGATAGAAATAAAATTCACCGAAGAAGACAAGCCTCCACCAATTATATAATCAGCTTGCCTGCCTACATTTCATCAAAAATGTTGGTTTTCTGATTGTGGGATATTGTGGTCTTGTATCCACAATTCATACAGTGCCCTCTTGTTCTCACAATCACTCACACTTGGCAAAAAGCAGGCATAAACATTTGTGTTTGTGTGAGGAGTGGTTAACTGATGAAAAATGGGGCTAGCTTCTCAGATTTCCCCCCTGCTTGGTTTCTCTTTGTGATTGGAAGTGATCATATTGTCTGTTGACATTGATGTCATCAACATTCAGGCTGCCACTTGCTGCGTAAAGTTTGGCATCCATTTCCCTGCTGTTAGTGCATTGCCTGGCATTTTGAATCATGGATACAAAAGCACAATAATTCACGTTCGTAAATCAGAGGCTTCTTGAAGAATTGAATTATTGACATGGTAGGGCACTCTTGAATTTAGAAATGCTGGCTGCAATAGTATAAAACAGAGGAAAGAAAGTCTAGTGGGACCTTGATGGTGTGTGTGTATGGGGAGAAAAAAATATTTACCCCCAACATTTCTTGAATTCTGTACCTGGCCTGGACATGTCCCAAACTGTTAAAGAGAATATCCACTTCTGGTTTTGATTTGAGGTGGCTGGGCTAGGATGTCTGAATCTTCCAATGCACACAACACTGCTGTTCAATGCCAGGAGCAGAAAAATTCATTTCCTGCTTAATTTTAATTTTCTGTTCTAGGGTTTGGTAGTCTGGGGACATTGAAAAAAATAGCCTTGGAAACTGTTTAATGCCCACAGTCTGCATAATGCCCATATAAATCATAGGTTCTACTTTTTCATCCCTACTAAATGAATGAGATTATGAAAAAAAAGGATAGTACCCAATCTATAAGTGCTAATTGAAGAATACAGATACTTCAAAGTCCCATGTCTCAAAATGGGTTATAATAGTCTAGTATTCATAACAAAATTTTAGGATTCATAACCAAAAGCTGATGGTATTCTAGCCTCAACATTACTTTGCATATTATGTTATTAGCCAGATAGTTTCTAGATAATTTCAAAAGTTGCTTTTTTAAAGCAATTTTAGAAACAGGTTTTTGACAAGTATTATACTTCTTACTCATCAATCCTAAATGGCAAGGGAAGTACTCTTTATTCAAGGGAATTGTAATTTTATAAATATTTGCATGGTGTACTATAAGAACTACCAATTAGAGAAAACTAGAGAATGTTTCCTTGTATTTTTTCAGCCTGCTAAAACCAACAGTGTTACACACACTAACAATGTGTAATGTTACAAATTACTTCCATGATCAAAACAATAATAACAATGATGGCAATGTGGATGCCCAGAAGTAATGAAAAAAGGTAAGGAGTTCCATTAGAAAAGTAATGTTCCAAGCTCTACTGTCACTATACCAATGCTCTTAATGAACTTGCTCATAAAATTTAATGAACGTAATTATAAAACTGCTGTTTTATAGTAACACAAAATCTGCAGATGAAATCTTCCTGCATCAAACCACAATACAGAATGAATTTCTGTGCCACATCTGCCCAATCAGTTTAGTTTTTGAATGCCTTTTCTCAACTGCAGTTTCTTGTAGAGAAGCCTGGTCCTTAAACGGCTCAGTTCATTGCATATAATAATTTTCATATGTGGCAACAATGAATAGAACTTAATGTATTCATCCCTAGCCAATTGTCTGACATGTGGTCCCTTCAAAAGAATGAGTTATGGGATACAGGTTTATTCCCTGCAGTTTAAAGAGACAAGGCTAGGGAAGAGAAAATTATTTCTCCCTCAGTTCAGTGTGAAGGATTCTCCTCAGCCTCCTGAGGCTGACAAATTTTTTGTTTTAATATTGTTTGTGCGTTTATATGCTTAGTAGAAAAATTAGATACAGCTAAGATTAGTAGAAGTCAGAAATTTCCATAGAAGAAAACAGACAGACAGACAGACACACACACACACACACACACACATATTGCTATCTACTGCACAGAAATAAACAATATTTGTTGCAAGGTGGATATATGGAAAGCATACTGATAGCCAATAGAGTCCCAAAGGCTGTTGAATAAAAAAGGTAACACTTTCATACAATTACAAAGCCAGAGTCTTCTTCCACATATTTCATTGGAAGCCTCCACACTTGGTAAGAATAACTCCTAACTATATTGGAATTTACTAGAGAAGGAAGGAAATATAAGTGCAAGTAATTCCTCTTCCCAGATTTGTTTTTGCTTTGTAATATCTAAATTGAAGTCTAATTGCTATCTCTGCTTCAAGGAGAAGAAGGAAAAACTCACTGCCAGTGGTATTGCTTTTGGACTTGGATTGGGAAAAGAACTGTTTCTGGGCTAGCTAATTCTGGAAAGGGGCTTGCTCCAAATAACACAATAAGCCCATCTGTTTACACCCACAAGCTCTCTCCCCAGTATCCTCCCACTCTTCCCTCCTGACTTTTTAGAGAGTTGAAAATGGGCAAGCAGAACATAAATACAAACATTCTTCTGTTGAACTCCACCTGGTTACTGGCCAGAGTGTTTTGCCTAAGATGTTGATCTTGATGACTGGAAGGTTGGCAGATCAATAGTTTGAGACGTAAGTGCTGTACAATGGAGTGAGCTCCCATCTCTGTCCCTGCTCCTACCAACTTAGCAGTTCAAAAGCAAAGAATTGGCAGGAGAGGTAACAATGTTCATGTGCTCTGGCATATAGTCATACCAGCCACATGACCATGGAACCATCTGCAGATGCAGACAGCGCTGGCTCTTTGGCTGTAAACGGAAATGAGCACCACACCATAGAGTCAGACATGACTGGCTTTCGAGCAAGGGAGACATTTACCTTTACCCTTATTTTGAAAGTTGTCCATTTTTTAAAAATGGCATCTGGAAACACTAGAAATTTCATACCCAACCCCATTCCACTTTTTTATTGCTTAAGTTTTCAATTTTTTTCTTACTTCTTTACAATCTTGGTTGCAGCAGTCACATAACCTGCTACTGATCTCCATGTTACCTGCTACTACTGCACATTCTTCCTGGCCCAAAAGATAACAGAGTGAGGGTAGAAGCACTACCCTCCTTGAGATGTGGCTTTATAGCAATAATAATAGTTGATTCTGAATTATAATGATGCTTTCCAGAACTTTCTAGGAAGAGAATACACAGAAATGGTTTACCATTCCTTTCCTCTGGGGTTACCGTGGGATTGTGCCACTTGCAAATGGCTACACAAGGCTGGCTCTTCTCCCAGGAGGTACAGTGTGGAATTAAACTCCCAACCTTTGACTCCTCAGCTAGATACCTAAACCATTAGGTTATCCAGCCAACTTTTATAGCAATGCTAACACAATGAGACTGAATGGTGACACCTGAAGCCAAGTCTAAGCAACTCCTTCTGCCCTCATTTTGCTGCTTTGTGAGTAAAATGCCAAAAAAAGTCTGAGCAGATGTGAGAGCAGTGCTGTCATTGCCAGAAAATAGAAAAAAAGACTTCACCTCTCCTCACATGGCCTCACCAAAAACATCTGCACAAAGAACACTGCTCACTTCCCTCATGCTCTTTCCACATTCACATTCAGAATCCTATTTTCTTTAATACTAGACATGACACAGACTCATCATGATGACTAGCCTTTGATAATATTATTGCTAGTGCTTGATAACATTTGTCTAATGGCAAATTTGAAACCATCTACTAGATTTTGTGGTAAAATAACTCAATTGTTTACTGTGCGGTGAATGAAGAAATATTTCCATCTGTGCTTCTTGACCTCCACGAATTCAGCTTAATGGAAAGATACCTGTTTCTAGTATAAATGAGAGAATCTTCCTAATAACTTTTCCCACATCATGCACAACTTTATAAGCATCCACCATATCCCACCAGTTCCCCCCCCTTAAAATCAAAGAGCACAAAATTGTAAATCCTTTCCACATAGGGAGTGATTCCCACCCAATCATTATTTTGGTTGCTCTTTTGGGGTTCTTTTTCAACTGCAAAATCTTTTCTGAGATGTGGTGTGAAATTCAAGTGCATTTTTCTGTTTCCGTCAGGCCCTGCCAGAGACGTCTGTATTGCATAATGGATCAACGGTCGGACTAAGATGCTTGTTAGAAACTGTAATATTTGTCTATCAAAGGTCTTCAAAGAAAAGAGGCTTTCAGTTGCTTGTTCTGCAGTATAATTTGTGTTTGTAATAGAATGACTTTATATAGCAAAGATGTGGTTACCAAAAAACATAAAACAGTACCAAGGGTGTTTGGAAAGGTTACCAACTGATATTTCAAATGTCACTGCATTTCTCTTTTAAAATGAGTCCAAAGTGATACGTCTTTTTCTTGATGCCTCTCACCTTGTTCAAATTATTCAGAGAAAGCTGCTTATGTGAAGGAAAGCAACGGCCTAGCTAAAAACAATTGCTACCAATCATGTATATGGTGGATTGGTGATGGGATGGAGTATCTGAGCTTAGCATTTTATTGTATTTTATTTTATTTTTTTGGATACCCAATGTGGTGTAGTGGGTAAAGCAGGAGTTCTCAACATTTTAAAGCTGGGGGCCAAGCCAGGCTCCCTCAGGCAGCTTCAGGGGCCGGACGGCCATTTTGCCCTTCCTCCACCACATGGTAGTATTATTATTATGTATCTTATTTTTGTAACTTTGTAATTTGAAAACTGTACTTTGTATTTTTTTTTTTGCTGAGAAATGTGTCTTATTGTATTTTTTGTATTATATATTGTTAATTTTTCCCCTATGTTGTAAGCCGCTCTGAGTGGTGCTCACACTAGGAGGGTGGGGTATAAATAAACTTATCATCTAATGGCACTTCCTGGTGTGGTGGAGGTGGTGGTGGGCCACATGAAATGGTGCCACAGGCTGCATCCAGCCCACGGGCCGCAGGCTGAGAAACCTTGGGGTAAAATGATAGACTAAGATTCAGGAGGCCTGGGATTGAATCCATGCTCAGCCATGGAAACTTGCTGGCATATTTGTGGAACTGATAAAATAACTCCTTAACTATCTCATTTACTGTACTTTGAAAGCTTTATTAGAGGTCAATGTAAGTCAGTTCTGACTTGAAATTACACAACAACATGTCATAAAATCTCACAGAGAGCTTAAATAATTCACTCTCATTCTCTCCCTCCCTCCCCCTTCTCTCTGTGCTTGTGTTTCAACTTATGTTTTCTGTTTCTGATACTCTAGTTCAGGACTGTTATATGGGTTAGTTCCCAGGTCTTTCAAAACTAATGGAGTCTGGTCTGCATCCTTTATCAGAAGCAGGGCAATTGACGGAGCTTCCAGGGTACTCATTGCCCTTCTTATTCTCTTCCATCTTCTTGGTGCCCCTCAGCAGTATATTTCAATTGTTCATCAACTGATATTCCATCAATATCTTTTTTCCCCATGGGACTATTCTTTTCAAAGGCATTCAAAGCCCAAAGATGTTTTATCAATGTCAACAAGAAAGTACATCTGGCTTAATATTTGGCTACAGGTTCACAAATTAGTTCAGAGCAACCTCACATCTGCTATGGAAGTTCTGGAGCAAGATCTTTACCTATAAAATAGTGAATGGGCCGTGCGTGTCTGGCATACACGGCCACACCCAGCCCAACCATCTCAAACCTAGCCGCCTACACTTACCTTAACACCCTGTGAGGGTCGCTGCAAGGGTCCGGTCACCGAAAATGGGGCAACCGCCCCACAAACATGACCAGAAAAAAGAACTACCCTTCCCAGCATCCTCCATGCCACGCCACCCCTCAGCCAATCAGGCTAAAGGGCGTGAGCACAGAGAACACTAGGAAAGGCGGTGCACAGTAAAAAACAACACCGAAGCACCGCAAACCCCTCTGAGAGACATTTCGTCTCCTGGAGGGAAGCCATCCCCAGCTCACCATGACAGGTGAGTGGCCACGTCTGTTGACAGCTGGGCCACCAGCTTTTGGTGCCCCCCGCCTGACCGGCAAAGCCCTTGATGATGGCGGGGACAGAGGACAGGCCGCACCATGGAGGCATGGAAGGTGAGCGGCCCAGCGCAAAAGGCTGCACTGGGGAAACGCAGAGTATGAAAGGCCCAGCCGGCAACAGGTAAGTGGGGCAGGGGAGAGGAACTGATGGGGGAATGGGCTCAGGGACCACGCTGCCCACCCAGGTAAGGGAGGAGAAAGGGAGGACATGAACCCGCCCCCTTCCCCCCCAGTCCCTGTCCCCCGCCCCACTTACCTGTTGCTGGCTGAGCCATTCGTACACTGTGCCTCCCCGGTGCGGCCTTCTGCACTGGGCCACTTACCTTCCATGCCTGCATGGCACGGCCATACCTGCATCCCCACCAGCCTGTGTGTGTGTGTGTGTGTCCTCACTGAGGCTTTTGGGGAGAGGGATAGCCCCTCCTCTCCCCATAGAGCTACGGCATATGTGTATTATGTGTGTGTGTGGTTGTGTTGTGTGTGTGTGTATTGAGTGTGTGGGTTGGTGTGCCGTGGTTGTGGTTGTGTTGTGTATGTGTGTTTGTAGTGAGTGTGTGTGTGGTTGTGTTGCATGTGCTCTGTGTGTGTGGTTGTGTTGCATGTGCTGTGTGTGTGTGTGTGTGTGTGTGTGTGTGTGTGTGTGTGTGTGTGTGTGTGTGTGTGTGTGTGTGTGTGTGTGTGTGTGGTTGTGGTTGTGGTTGTGGTTGTGGTTGTGGTTGTGGTTGTGGTGTGTGTATGATTATGTTGTGTGTGTGTGTGAGTGTGTACCCCCAAAAACCACCCCAACCACAAGCACACAAGTTAAAAAACACTAGTGTTTTCTATGATCTTCTTTCAAGTAAAGAATGAGGAGGCCATGGCCCTTCAAATGTTGCTGGGCTAGCAGCTTCCATCACCACTGTCTATGTTGGCCATGCTGGTAGTTACTGGAGTCTAACAATATCACTTTAAGCAGAGAAAATGGCAGCCTAAAATCTATTGCATTCTGTTGCAAAACACAGATTGCAAGGCACGTTTTCCTTCTGCTTCCGGTGGGAGGAACCACATGACCAGCCTGCTGAACCACATGACTGGCCCACAGCCCAAAAGGTTTGGGCACCCTTGATCTAGATGTTCCTTCAATTTGTTGTGAACTCTAGATCCAGACCTCATCTGATTCATATTTCAAGTGCTTAATTTATCAATGGGAAACAAAATTTGGGCAAGATGAAAATAATCCAATCATGTCTGGAGCAAAGAACAAGATGCCTCCTCCACATAGAGAAACCAGCAGGAGGACTAGAAGCCGAATGTTATTGGTGATAATACACTTGAGGGTAACACACCAGCTTATTGGGCACAAAATCTACATGGAACACAGTTATGTCCTCTGCTTACACAATTCATGTAATATGCAGACTTTTGTGTACAACAGATTTGTGAAGCTGAGCAAGCAATCGTGCACAAAAACTGATGCTCTCATGGCTTTCTCCCTAAAGTGAGCAGCTGCGTCAGCTGTAAGTAAATATCCATCTCGAGAAAAACAGGGTTTTGACAGATGACCAACTCTTTGGGAAAGATAGCAAAAGGGCTCCAAAATTAGATGTGTGTGCCATCTGTTTGACAGCCAAACATGAACAGCTCTGGCTATTATGAATCCGTCTTGGATTGAGACTAAAAGTCAGGGTTGTGTTCTGTTTTTAAATTTTCCGTGCTTCATTGGCATGCAGAAGGGCAGCTCAGGTTTCATTACTTTTTCCTAGGTCTGAATTTTTCTACTGAGAGAGAATGTGGAAACAGCAGATATAATAAACAGGGTTTTGTTTGCTATGCCCACATGTACTGTGGAACTTGTTATCCCTGCTCGTCCCAAATTGTATAAAGCGTTGCTTCATTTTGTTGTTTGTAAACCAGTCAGACTTCCCAAGATCTCCTAATTACAACTAGGGTGGGTGATTTATTTATCGTGTTATATTACTGGGAGGAGGTATTGGTAGAGGAAAGGGTTGAATGAGCCAGAAGTAGGGATGGGATATTTATGAATATTTCTGGCAAATTTGGCAAGTGTCGGGGAAAATATGAATGTTACATGTCTGTGGGAACTGTTAGAGATTTATCCTTCAGTATTTTATGGGAGCAGAAGCAGACGTTCCTGCCTACATTGCAAAGGATAGGACAACATGAAAGCAAAGGGAACCAAATTCAGTTTTTGTGTGGGTCAGAGAATAAGGAGGAAAGGGAGCAGAGTTTGAGCTCTGCAGTTTTACATCATTTTAGAATGGTGGCTGCCTCTTTCTGGAACAGCAGACTTTGAAAATCTACCTTTTGTAAACTTTGTCACCACTAATATGCAACCTGCATAGCTGTAAATGAATTCAAACATTATACATTCTGTTAAGTCTTCAACGACCTCCTTCCAAAGGAAACCAAGGCATACTAAGCCTGTGAAATAGCTTGTTGTTCAGAGAAATGGGGAAAAGTATAATCCTATATGGGATGTCTCAGCTGTCTCTTATTTTAATTACTTTCACAGTGTGACCTTTTAATGTTGTAAGCTGTCTTCAACTCGATAAAATTACATAGGAAGGTTTCTAAAAGATTAAACAAATAGATTGGGAGAGTCAGCATGAGGCAAAAGAAATGTTTGTGTGTGTGATTTGTTTCTCAAGTCTTGTATGGACACACAATTTCCTTGCTTCTCATTCCTTGAGATTTAGATTTGGTACATGAGAAACAAATCACACATATATATGCATATATACAGCAAAATGAGCGGAGGAGGAACTCTGATTCCCAATGGTCATGGAAGTGAAAGAGGCCATGCCCTGGGCCATAGCCAGGGAGTGGTCAGAGTGGGTTTGGCCTACACTGTTAGCAGTTACCCTCCCTGGCAAAGCGCAGTTTCCCATAGGAATGCATTGAAAAGAAGGCTTTGTTGCCCACCCTGAAAAAATATTTGCTCACCCACATCTAGAATCCTGGCTATGGCCCTGGCCAAGCCAGATGGACTGGCTGTGAAGGCACACCTTGTTAATATCCTGAAGGCTGCGGCAGTCCATTGCAGTCCTGTTGAATCCTGCACATCTCATTTTGTGTGTGCCGTAGGGGATGGCTCCAAGATCATAGTGTGTGGGTCACTTCATGGCAGGCTGGGATCCACCTTAAACAAATTCACGTCCATGACATTTTTCCTGCTTCAGGGAAAAAATGCATTCTTGGATACGAGTTGCAGTCGATGATGACATGCAGTACAGTGGTACTTCATGCATCGTATAGCGATTTTTCCTATGGGATGCATCATACAACAATTGAAAGATTGTTGTACAAATTTTTCCATAGGGAAAATTGTTATGCGAGACACCATTCCCCGCACCCCCCCCAAAAAAACCCTAATTGTTATGGGATTTCATTGCTATATGGGGCAATTGTTGTATGAGGTTTCACTGTACACTGTATATGCATTTATATGTACACACATATTTCCATTCTGTGTTGCAAGAAAACAAGTTATCACCTATCTACATTTGAATGTTGAGTATAAAACCTACCTACATTTGAGTGTTATTGTGATTCTCTGCTACCAGCACAAAGGCATTGTGTATGTATGAAGAGAAAGGTGGCAGGAAAACCCAAATTCAACAATATAGCTGAGAAGCAAAGCTCTGCCTGATGTCTTGCATTAAAGCTTTTTTGCACCTCCTCCTCAGAGACTTAAACACATTTGGTAATTAATCTACACCACCAGTATAATTATTGATGAATAGAAATGAAGATGTTTTACTTCAGCAGCTTTTATTCAAAGGTAAGTTCATTGACATCCCTGGTGACTGTCAGTTTAATCTCCTGTATACACAAAACTGAAGGGTTGTTTCGTTTTTCAAGTCACATTGTACTGTCAGAATCTTTGAAGCAAACGACAGCCTGCCATTATGTTTAGCTCAAAGTGGTAGTAATTGCAGTGAGTTTGAATTTCTTGGAACTACTTCATGTCCAGAAACATACCTTTATCTTTGTTGATCTTTTTCTCTAGCTGCTGTTCTATGCAAAAATAAAGCAGGCACATGGTTGAATTCCTTAATAACTACCTAAGTCATTAGATGATGACAATAGCCTACAGTGGTTGCAATGGAAACATGGGGTCAAGCTAGATGTTAAGAAGACTGCATATTCTTTGCGATTAACCCCTATCCCTTTCCATAATAGGATTTCCAAATGCACTTGCCTCAGCAGTCATACAGTACTTGCATTTTCAAGTTTGTATCAGAGGACAGTACTCTTAAAAGTATATTAAGTTTCATGGCTGCAGTCACCATCTGCAGTGATCTTAGATCCCAAGATGGCAAAGTCTGTCACTGCTTCCATTTCTTCCCCTTTGCCAGCGAGTGATGGGGCTGGGTGCTATGATCTTGGGGGCTTTTTATGTTGAGTTTCAAGCCAGCTTTTTGCACTCTCTTCTCCACTTTCTGACATTAGGGTAGTGTCAGGTAGTTGATATTTCTCCTAGCTATTTTAATTCTAGCTTGTGCTTCATCCAGCCCTGCATTACACATGATGTACTGTGCATATAAGTTAAATAAACAGGGTAATAATAAGCAGCCTTGTCATACTCCTTTTCCTATACTCTACAAACATTTACAGCAGGAAAAGGTATCTTAACTTAGTTACTCTTTGTAGTTACAGGCAGAAGTAAAACAGGTTCAAATACTGAGGGAAGCAGTAAAACATTTTGGAAAGTTATAATAATAGGACTATAATGTAAAGTTTGATTGAATAATATAAACCAGACTCTGGAGGAAACCAAAAGATAACGATCATTCCAGTCTATATTAATAATTTTGTGTCAGAGATTACTCTGGGCAGAAAGGATTTTAGGGGACACCTGAATAAGGCTCCTTTCATATCCCCAGGTGCAGCTCTCTTGTATCAAAACCCAACCTTCCAGTCTCAAGCTCAGATTCTTAACCACTAAGCCACCGGAAGAGCCGCTGCTCCAGTCTATGCTCCAACTGCCAATGTTGAAGAAGATGAACTTTGGGTTTGAGGACCATCCTGGAAGATGGGCTACTGGCAAGTGATAGGGTGCATCTCCCAAAGACCAGGAAGTGTGTATTTGGCCACAGCATGAAGAACTTCATCAGTAGAGCTTTATATTGAATTGGAAACAAATGGGAGACGCAAGCTCAGAGATAAAAACAGATGGAGGCTTATGCACAATATGCAAGCGTGGCGCCAAAATGGCCACCGCGCTCTTTGCGGGGGGCCCCCACCCAGACGCAGACATCCGGGTTAGTTAGGGGGCGTGGCCACCCCTCTATAAAAGGGGTGGCCACAAGGCAGCCTTGCTGCCATTTTACGAGAAGTGAAGGAGCGGAGAAGTTCGCTCCGACGTTGCTCCCCGGTTTGCTCCTTTTCCTTGAAACTTGATCGGAGGATATCTGTCCTCCGATCAGCGCCTGCTTGGGTGGCTATGGCATCCAAGCGCAAGGCCCAGGCGGCCCCTAGGCTGCGACCTAGGGGGAGGGCTCAGCCCACCCCCTCGACCTCCTTGGGGCAACCACCGGGCCAGAGGGCTCGGGCGGCCTCCCCACAGGGGGGTGGCGGGGTCATAATCCCCACTGCCACCAATGAGGGTGACCAGGCCTCTGCCTACCTGCCCAGTCGGAGGACTCGAGCAGGGGCTGCACAAGCCTGCTCCCCTGGGGTTTCTACCCCTGTTGCACCTTTGCCCGGCTTGGGGCATAGCGGCCCACTCGGGCACGGTGCGGGATTGCACCCCACCATTCTACCGGCCCTTCATGGGCCGGATTATTGGGCATGGCCCTATTCTGGCCAGGGATTGCCACATGGTTTTATCCCTCTGCCCACTCATCAGTTACCCGCCGGGCCGTCCGGCCCATCCGGCCCACCTTATCCCGGTGGGTCAGACACTGTAAATGCTCTCCTTGCCCGCATATCGGCACTCGAGGCATCAATGGAAATTGCTCCACCACCTTCGGATGGTGGGCTTCCCAGCTCTTCAGTTCTGGCCCACATGCTGGCCACGGCCGCGCTGGAGGCCATCAGGCCAGCACAAGCTGGCGCCTCACAGCTCCCCATCAGGCCATTACAGCAAGGCATTCCACCGGGGACCGGTCCTGCTTGGCAGGAACGCACTGGGACACAGAGCTCGATAGCCATCGCGAGCTCTGACACCCACCGCGGGCCGGAACCCCCAGTGGGGGCAGCCCATGGGGGTGCACCGAGTGAGTATGCTGGTCAAGTCAGTACACCGGTGACACTAGCTAATAATACTGTGGGGGTACAGTAGCCATGGCCGCAACAAGTTACTGCGGGAGGGCAGTTTAATCCACACTATCCTGTTACTTCCTGGGTGCCCAATTATCCCCCTGTTATTGCAGGGGTGATCGCCCCTATGAGTATGCCTAACTTCTTGGGGGTCCGACAGGGCCCATTACGCGTACCCCCACTTCAATCCGTGCCAACGGTGGCCCTGCCGACGGCCAGTTACTCCCTACCCGTGGGTGACCATTTATCCCAGGCTACTAGGGAGAAGATATGGCGTGGGGAATACGTTGACATTTTCACCCTCCTGAACCATGAACCCACTGAGGAAGAGAGGGAGGGGCAGGATGACAGGGACAAGGAGTTGTCCCGTCGTCGTAAGCCACCTCGCACTTGGCCCAATTGGTTACTGGCCTATCTGATTTATATGGTAGTATACCTACGTGCCCGTCCTGATTTGGCCATCCCAATGGTCCAGTACCTGGACAATATTTACCGGGCCATGGTTGATTTCCCTGGCCCGTCATGGTTGGCCTATGACGAAGAATTTAGGATGAGGGCAGCCCTTCACCCTGAGATGAGGTGGGACGAGCCCTGCCAGCAGTTGTGGCTTCTGTATATGACCCCCACGCGGCCAGCGCCTGGTGACTGGTACCACTGTGGCCATGCCATACAGCGGGCTGCTACTACACAGACTCCCCGCCAACCAGTGGGGCAGGGGGTTCCAGCCCGCCTGCTGTGTTGGAGTTTCTCTGCCAACGGAGTGTGCACCAAGCACCAGTGTAGATTTAGGCACGAGTGCCCTTCTGGTTCCGGCCCTCATGCCGCCTCCACATGCCCGCAGGCTGGTGGGTCACGAGGCAGAGGAAGGGGTTTTCAGGGGAGTGGCCAGAGCTCCCTCTGATGGTGCTACCTATTCAAAAGGCCCCACTCGAACGATGGGTGCGCGCTTATCCTAGACAGGAAGATGCGATCTACCTGCTTGAGGGCTTCCAGTTTGGCTTCCGCATACCCTTTAAAGGAGTTTGTGGGTCTCAGGATGCCCCAAACCTACTGTCTCTCAGGGGTAATGAGGACATTGCTGTGGAGCAGATAGCCAAGGAGGTTAAGGCACAGAGGGTGGCGGGGCCATTTGACGACTCCCCATATCCTAACTTGAAGGTACCCCCTCTAGGTTTAGTCCCTAAGAAGTCCCCGGGTGAATTCCGTCTGATTCACCACCTTTCTTACCCTGCGGGTTCCTCGGTCAATGATGCTATACCAGACGACCTTTGTTCTGTCAGGTATACGTCCTTTGACCAGTCCTTACAGATGGTATGCTTGTGTGGTCCCGGGGCGCTCTTGGCAAAGTGTGATATCAAATCGGCATTCCGATTGCTGCCAGTGCACCCCGATGACTGAACTGTTAGGTTTTTGTTTTCGGGGCAAGTTTTATGTGGACAAGGCTATGCCTTTTGGCTGTTCAATTTCCTGTTCGGCCTTCGAATGATTTAGCACCTTCTTCCACTGGGCTTTTCTTTGTAGGTCGGGGTCCTGGTCTGTAGCCCACTACCTCGACGATTTTTTGTTCAGGGTTGGACATGACACGGGCACGTGTGCACACCTGCTCACCACGTTTCAGATGCTTATGGGGGAACTGGGTGTCCCCCTAGCACCTGAAAAGACAGAGGGCCCAGCCACCACCCTTACCTTTTTAGGTATTGAAATCGACACCATTGCTCAGACATCCAGGTTGCCTATGGAAAAGGTGACTTGGATTTCTGATGCGATTTTGGCAATGCTTGCCAAGCGTAAGGTGTCCCTCCGGGAATTGCAGGTGCTTCACAGCCACCTCAACTTCGCCTGTAGGGTAGTGACACCAGGCAGAGCCTTTGCCAGGCGTTTGTGTGACGCTATGGTGGGCCTTTCTAAATGACACCACAGGGTACAGCTGACTAGGGGTTTACGAGCAGACCTTTTGGTTTGGCTCACATTCCTACAGGACTTTAATGGCATCTCCTTTTGGAGATCTGAGCTTATGGTCAGCCCCCATTTCCAAGTACAGCAGGATGCCTCCGGCTCCCTGGGCTATGGGATTTATTTTGAAGGACAGTGGGCCTATGGTCAATGGCCTCAGACATGGCAGGGCACGGATCGCTTATGCGATCTTACATTCCTGGAATTTTTTCCAATTTTGGGGGCCCTCATGCTCTGGGGGGACAGGTGGGCTAATTTGGTGGTTCACTTTTGGTATGACAATGCTGCTGTGGTGCACATTGTCAACGCCCAAACATCCAAATCCCCCAGAATCATGGCCTTAGTTCACCAATTTGTTCTTAGGTCCTTGCGCCTTAATGTGCTCTTCAGGGCCAGACATGTGCCAGGCATTAATAACGATATTGCTGACGCTTTATCCCACCTGTAGATCTCCCGGTTCCATGCCTCGGCTCCAGACGCAGAGGAACTTCCCTCTCCACTCCTGGCCGAGATTTGGACATTTGGCAAGGAGAGGTGAACCGGGTGATCAGCATGTCTTTGGCACCTCGCACGCGTAAGGCGTATCAACATACACTCCTTCACTTCAGAACCTTTTGTAGGCAAAGGCAGTTGCCTGACATGTGGCCGATACTGGTCATCCAGATTTTACAGTATATGGTGCACCTTCATGATCAGGGGTTGGCCCCATGCACTATCGCCACCAGGCTTTCCACCTTGGCATTTATGGCCAAGGCACGGGCCTTTACTGACACGGGGTGGACATGTGAACATGGCCACCACCCGGACACATGTCACCCTGTTTCACCAGGTGTTCTGACCCACCTTGCACGAGGTTGGCATAGACTGTGTTATGATAGGTATGAGGAGGCTCTTTTTCATGCAGCTACCATCGTAGCTTTCTTTGGAGCTCTGAGAATCAGCGAGCTGGTCCCATTGTCAAAGGGGGACGTGTCTCGTAGGGCACTGGAACTCGACGATGTGTCTATCAACCAGGAGTGGGCTCAGTTGAGGATTCGTTCCTCAAAGGCCGATCAGAATGGAGTAGGCAGTGGTGTTAGACTGCTATGATGTACATTTGCTGACATCTGTCCGGTTGGTGCCTTACATGCATTTTTGGCAGTGCGTGGTACGTGCCGCGGCCCGTTTTTCTGCCACCAGGATGGGTCTCCCCTTACAAAATTTTAGTTCTGGAGGATGACCAGTATGGCACTTCACAGTGTCAGCCTCCCTGGGGCTCGTTATGGCACCCATTCATTCAGGATAGGCGCTGCTTCAACTGCGGCTACGTTTGTGTACTCTGAGGCTGATATATGTCGGATGGGCAGGTGGGGGTCCGCTCGTTTTTCCTTATATGTACGTCCCCTCACTGTATGAGTACCAGTTATGTCCTTAATTCCTTCTCCTTCTTTTACAGACCCTGTGTGTCTACGCACACCGGTGGCGGTGGCAGTGTGGCTGGTGGGCCATAGTTATGTGCACTGGGCGGCACAGTATGCTGCATCAACGGAGTGGAGACCCCATCTCGGGCTGCGTGCATCCGCACGTATGCGGTGATATGGTATGCGCGGCATGTGATGGCGGGAACTGTTGCCATTCCTGATGTCCATCAGGGATGCTGGACCGCCTGATGTTCTGATTCTGCACCTTGGCGGCAATGATCTAGCACAGATCACTGGCCTTTCCTTAAAAATGTCGGTGTGCAGTGACCTGGCATTTTTACATCATTTATGCCCAGACACACGGTTGCTATGGTCTGACATCGTGCCGAGACAGTGTTATAGAGGAGGCATTGATCTCCATGCTTTGGACCGTGCCCGGCGGTCAGTGAACAGGGCTGTTGCCCGGTTTCTTGTTGAGAATGGCTTGGGGACAGCTATTCGATACCCGGGGATAGGGTTGCAGCATTTTGACCTGTATGCAGGAGATGGGGTCCACCTGTCGGCCAGAAGTATGAACCTCTTTCTGGAGGATGTGCAAGCGGGCCTGGTGACCGAGCTGACGGTCTGGGGGGGCGGTGAGTCATCATGGACGCCTTCCGGGTGGCGTGTAGCACTGGTAAGGTAAAGATTTATGACTCATAGGTATCTGGCAGGTTCGCAATTGACTGGCCAACACGTAGATAAGTACAGGGGAAACAGGGTTGGCCGGTCAAGGGCGAACCATGAAAGGGGTGATGTTAGGAGCTTCACAGCCTGCATCACCTTGATATTTGGATGGATACACGTCATAGGGTGGGGTCAGTAGATAGTATATTGACTTCGGTCAACAATTTGTTTGTGTCAACAAACAAATTGATACAAATTGATACAAACTGATACATTGGCATTTTGGGAGGAACCTTACCAGTGCTACTGCGGCCTGCTTGCCTTAAAGAATTACACTTGGATGATACACCAATTGAAAGTGATAATTCGGACTAGGGCATTATTCAATAAAAGTGGCCCAATGCCTTTAATCCAATACCGGTGTCTGAGTCTTTATTTGGGTGAGTGCGCCTGCAAAGAGGAACAGTCGGGGCAATTCTAATGGGGCCCAGTAATAATTTCCATAAAATGTAGGAAAGAAGGAAGGCTACAAGTCTAACAATCTCTGGTGTCCTTATGCAAATGCCAGTAGTATGGGAATCAAACAAGTAGTACTGGAAACCTTTGTTCAAATGGGGAAATAGGACATGATAGTGAAACTTGGTGGGATAACACCCATGAGTGGAACACAGCAATTGAAGGAATAAATTGTTTAAAAGGAATAGAAAGAATAGAATGCAAGCGCGGCGCCAAAATGGCCGCCGTGCTCTTTGCGGCCCCCCCCACCGGACTTGGGCATCCGGGTAGTTAGGGGGGGCGTGGCCAGCACCCTTTAAAAGGGGTGGCCACGAGGCAGCCGAGCTGCCATTTTGCGAAAGCGATGGAGAGGAGAAGTTTTTCCCTCCACCCCCTCCCTAGTTAACAGTGTGATATTTTGGTCGCTTCGGGGCCGGGTGGGAATTTTTGGCTGGAACCTACAATTGGCTCTTGGGTTCTGGCTTTTTTGCCCATTCCCACACTGTTGCTATGGTTTGATATAGGGGTTTATTGCTGTTGACTTTGGTCACATGGGCGGGTAGCACTGGTAAGGTAAATATTTATGACCCACAGGTATCCGTCAGGTTCGCAATTGACTGGACAACACTAGATAGGCACAAGTTGGTTAACGTTGTCCGGTCAACGACGAACCAGGCAATGGGGTGATGGCACGAGCTAGGCAGCATGCATCACCCCGTTATTTTACGGATACGCGTCAGAGAGTGGGGTCTGTAGTTAGTTTATTGACTACGGTCAAAAATTTGTTTGTTGCCAACAAACAAATTGATACAAATGGATACATTGTAGCCAATTGCCATGGGCAATTTTGGGAGGTACCTTACCAGTGTTACTGCGGCCTGCTTGCCTTAAGAATTATAATTGGTTGCGTACCAATCGAAATTTATAATTCGGACTAGGGCATGAATCAATAAATGTGGCCCAATGCCGTTATCCACTTTCACCAGAGTCTGAGTCCTTTTTTGGCAGGTGCGCCTGCAAAGGGTGGTGGAGTCCAATTGTATGTTGAAAGTACATGTACTGTACCTGCAAAGCAATACAATCATGATCATCATTGTTGTCTCTATCGTAATCATCATTGTGCCTTTAATCTTTACCGGCACTTGTTTTGCTTCCTGTTTTAACTCACTATTATGCATTAATATTATCACTATTATTAGTATACTATCACTGCTATGTAATTTGCCTTGAGAATGAAAAAGGTGTGATATATATGCCTAAATAAATATGGCCATACACATACTTGAGTTTCATAAAACTACCATGTGAGGAATCCATAATTCCTCAAAAGGTTAGAATTGCTTTTGTGTGTGTGTGTGTGTGTGTGTGTGTGTGTGTGTGTGTGTGTGTGTGTGTAATTCCAAATACATGAAACCAGACATCAGATGGGTGATGTGGATTTCATACATATTTATATTGAGAAGGAAATAGAGCAATTAGTATTTGGTAGGTTTCAGTGCTCCAGTGGGTGAAATATCAAACATCATACACATCAGTGCTGGATTACATGGCAAGACAAATATTTTACATGTGTCAGAAAGCTAATGACAAGTTCTGCCATTCATAAATGTGAACATTGTTTTTCATGAAAGATTGAAGTAACTTGTCATTTTTCCCTTCTGAAAAAAAAAGAATATTTCATTCTATGTCTTCAGTCTGACACAAGGCTGCTGAAGTTTCATTAGCATGGTTTCATCTGCTTCTTGCTATTGTAAATACTATATGGAACTAAGCATGAAAGGATAAAGTTGTTTGGCAAACAAGCCTTTGCGCAGCTAGCTAAGAGATGTCTAAACTTGCCATAGGTATAAGGACATATTTTACTTGCAAGATTAATGCTGATAAAAATGTCCTTCCAGTTTGCAATTTCTTGAGAATTTTATAATAAAAAACAAAATATATTGCCAAGTAATCTTGCTTCTTCTCACACTGTGTTGCAGGGGCGGACACACAACTGACAATTCTTACTGCCAACAGGTATAACTGTACAGGATAAATTTACAGTTCTTGCACTCCATATGTCTGGAAAAGTGGATCTTGTGCCACAAAAAATGACACTGAAATAGGTCAATTGTTTACTTTAGCAATAACAATAGTAATTGCACTTATATACTGTCCTATGGAGCTTAGTACACTCTCTGGACAGTTCACAAGGTAATTAGGCATTCCCCCCCCCCCAGGAAAAAAACATGCTGGGTACTCAATTTTACCAATCTCGTAAGAATGAAAGGCTGAGTCAACTTTGATCCCCGTGAAGATCGAACTCACAATGTTTTGGCTGCAGTAAAGCTGCTTAACCACTGCACCACTCTTTATTTGTATTTATTTAAATATTTATTGTCCGCCCTTCATCACAGCATCTGAGGATGGGTTACAAATCTGTATAAAACAATTTTAAAACATAGGCAAATTAGAACAATTTAAAACAATGCAACTCAAAACTTAAACATTCTAAACTTTAAAAAAACATTGAAATCATTGCCTTTAGTCTGTAAAGTGTCACAATAATTTGTCTTTTCTCTCTCTTTCTTTTCTCCTCTTTCCTTTCTCCCCTTAATTTTGCCAACATGAAGAGTCCAGCAGGATTCTTTAATCTTTGCCAGTTCTAACTGATAAATTTCTTGAGGATTTCAGATGGACCCTGAAAGCATGTCCAGACTTCCCCTCACTGATTTTTGGGTCATTTTAGGATGGTGATGGTGCCAAAATGGCCGCCGTGCTCTTTGCGCCCCCCCACCCAGACTCAGACATCCGGGTGAGTTAGGGGGCGTGGCCACCCCTCTATAGAAGGGGTGGCCACGAGGCAGCTGAGCTGCCATTTTAGATTCGCGACGGAGAGGAGAAGTTTTCTCCATCGCGTTGTCTGCCTTAGCTTCGCCCTTAGTACCTGGAGCGGTTTTTTCCGTTGCTCTTTGCTACCGTGGTACTTCGGGCTCAGGATCTGATCCCTGGCCAGGGACCCACGATTGGTTTTCGGGAGACATGGCTTCCAAGCGCAGGGCCACGGCGGCGAAGCCGAGGCCAAGGGGAAGGGCCTTCCATACCCCTCCACCAGACGGGGGGCAGCCTGCGGGTCGGAGGACTCGGGATGCGCCCCCGCAGCAGGGCAGCATGCGGGACTTGTCCACGGCAGCCAGTGGGGCTGACCAGGCTCCTGCCTGGCAGCCAGGCACCAGTTTACAGGGGCCGACACGGGCTGGCCCCTTGGGGAACCCGGCCCTCGGAGGGCATTTCAGGGCTCAGGACAGGGTGTCCCAGGGGGTCATGGTGCGGGTTTCCACCCCACCGTTCATCCGGCCCCCCATGGAACAGAGTTCTGGGCATGGCCCTATTCGGGCCCCGGATCGCCTCTTGGGTTTCCATTGCATCAACTACCTAGTGGGCCAGCCCTCTTAACACTGGGGGCTCGGAGGCCGTTGATGCACTCTTAGCACGTATAGCAGTGCTGGAAGCATCATTGGGCATTGCCCAGCCACCTTCTGATGGGGGCGCAGCCGCTGCTTCAACTGCGGCCCCTGCGTCGATCCCGGCCAACGCATCAGCCATGACTCTCCAGCGGGCCGTCAACAGGGTCGAGCTGCTCGAGGCTGTCCGGCCAGCCCCAGCTGGCACCTCACAACCCCCCGTGCATCCTGATTTACTGGTGGGGAGCAGTCAGGTGTAGTCCCAGAGCTCGATGCCAGTCGCGAGCTCTGACGCCTGCCGTGGGCCGGAACCCCCAGTGGGGGCGGGTCACGGGGGTATGACTAGTGAGTATGTGGTTCAATGTAGTGCACCACCAACACTGTCCAGTTACACTGGGGGGGGGGGTACAGTGGCCATGGCCACATCAAGTTAATGTGGGTGGGCAGCTGCCTCCACACTGCCCCATTAACCCCTGGTTGCCAAAGGGTCCCTCGTTTAGGGCAGGGGTGTCCGCTCCTGGGGGTGTGCCTAGCGTTCTAGGGGCTGTTCAGGGCCCGCTGCGCATACCTTCCATCCAAAACGTGCCGACGATGGCTTTGCCGACGGCTGGTTATTCCTTGCCCCTGGGTGATCATTTATCACAGGCCACGAGGGAAAAGATTTGGCGAGGGAGTATGTTGATATTTTCTCTCTCTTGAATCGTGAGCCCACCAAGGAGGAGAGGGAGGGACAGGATGACAGAGACAAGGAGCCGTCTCGTTGTCGTAAGCCACCACGTACTTGGGCTAATTGGTTGCCGGCATACCTCATATACATGGTGGTATACCTGAGGGCCCGGCCTGATTTGGCCATTCCGATGGTTCAATACCTCGACAATATTAACAGGGCGATGGTTGATTTCCCTGGCCCATCGTGGTTGGCTTACGATGAGGAATTTAGGATGAGGGTGGCCCTAAATCCTGAAATGAGGTGGGATGAGCCCTGCCAGCAATTGTGTGTCTTGTATATGACTCCCACGCGTCCGGCGCCTGGTGATAAGGTACCATTGTGGCCATGCCATGCAGCAGGCGGCTACAACACAGGTTCCCCACCAGCCGGCAGGGCAGGGGGTTCCAGCCCGCCTGCTGTGTTGGAGCTTCTCAGCTAACGGCATGTGTAGCAAGCATCAGTGTCGTTTCCGACACGAGTGCCCCTCTTGCTCAGGCCCTCACGCCGCCTCCGCGTGCCCGCGGGCTGGTGGGTCACGAGGCAGAGGTAGGGGCGGGCAGGGGCGGGCAGAGCTCCCTCTGAAGGGGCTAGCCATGCAAAAGGCCCCCTCCCCAATTAATGTCAATATGCTGGAGCAATGGCTCTCAGCTTATCCCAGACGGGAGGATGCGAGGTACCTGCTAGAAGGTTTCCAGTTGGGCTTTCATATTCCATTTAGGGGTGTTCGGGGACCCCAGGACGCTCCGAACTTACTTTCTTTGAAAGGTAACGAGGAGGTCGCTGCACGAAGCATAGCTAAGGAGGTTGAGGCTATGAGAGTAGCGGGCCCCTTTACAGAACCACCATTCCCTAACTTGAAGGTCTCCCCTCTGGGGCTAGTACTGAAAAAGACCCCAGGTGAATTTCGTCTAATCCACCATCTCTCTTACCCTGCGGGTTCTTCGGTCAATGATGCTATTCCTGATGACCTTTGCTCAGTCAGGTATACGTCGTTTGATCAGGCCCTACAGATGGTACGCTCATGTCGTCCCGGTGCCCTCCTGGCAAAGTGCGATATTAAATCGGCATTCCGATTACTGCCAGTGCACCCAGGGGATTTTGAGCTGTTGGGTTTTCGTTTCCAAGGAAAGTTCTATGTAGATAAGGCCATGCCTTTTGGCTGTTCTATTTCATGTTCGGCATTCGAACGATTTAGCACTTTCCTCCAGTGGGCCTTTGTTCGCAGGTCAGGGTCCCAGTCTGTAGCCCATTACCTCGATGACTTATTGTTCGGGGGTGAATGGGGCTCGGACACGTGTACACGTCTCCTCACTACATTTCAGACGCTTATGCGGGAACTGGGTGTCCCCTTAGCGCCCGAAAAGACCGAGGGCCCAGCTACCAAGCTCACCTTTCTAGGCATTGAAATTGACACTGTCGCACAGGCATCCAGGTTACCCATGGACAAGGTGACTCGGATCTCCGCAGCGATTTTGGCATTGATTGCCAAGCGTAATGTGTCCCTTCATGAGCTGCAGGTACTTCATGGCCACCTTAACTTTGCCTGCAGGGTGGTGACACCTGGCAGAGCATTTGCCTGGCATCTGTGTGATGCCATGGCAGGCCTATTAAAATGCAACCACAGGGTCCAACTGACATGGGGCATACGGGCAGACCTTTCGGTTTGGCTCACATTCCTCCAGGATTTTAACGGGGTCTCTTTCTGGAGATCAGACCTTATGGTCTGCCCTAAATTTCAAGTACAGTCGGATGCCTCCAGCTCTCTGGGTTATGGGATTTATTTTGAGGGGAGGTGGGCTTACGGCCGATGGCCTCACACATGGCTTGGCACGGATCGCCTCCGCGATCTTACCTTCCTTGAGTTTTTCCCCATTTTGGGAGCACTGATGCTATGGGGCGACGAGTGGGCCAACTCAGTGGTCCAATTTGGCGTGACAATGCGGCAGTGGTGCACATTGTCAATGCCCAGACGTCCAAATCCCCTAGGGTCATGGCATTGGTTTGTCAATTCGTTTTGAGAAGCCTACGCCTCAATGTGCTGTTCAGGGCCAGACATGTACCAGGTATTAATAACGATATTGCTGATGCTTTATCCCGCCTACAGATCACCCAGTTCCGTGCCTTGGCTCCGGAAACAGAGGAATTCCCCTCGCCACTCCCGGCCGAGATTTGGACGTTTGGCGAGGAGAGATGAACCGGGCGATCGGCATGTCATTGGCACCTCGCACGCGTAAGGCGTATCAACATGCTTTCATACAATTTAGAACCTTTTGCGAGCAATTACAGTTGCCTGAAGTGTGGCCAATACCAGTGGACCAGGTTTTACAATACATGGTTTATCTTCACAGTCAGGGTTTGGCCCCCCGTACCATAGCCTCTAGGCTTTCGGCACTGGCATTTATGGCCAAAGTGAGGGGTTTCAATGACTGTGTGAATGACTTCCGCATACGTCACGTTTTGGAGGGGTGGACACGTGAACGTGGCGGCCACCCGGACACACATCACCCGATTTCACCAGAGGTTCTGACCCACCTTGCACGAGGCTGGCATAACTTATGTTATGATAGGCATGAGGTGGCTCTTTTTCATGCAGCTACCACGGTAGCCTTCTTTGGAGCGCTCCGCATCAGTGAGTTGGTACCACTGTCTAAGGCGGATGCGACTCATAGTGCACTGGAACTCGACGATGTCTATGTTACACATGAGTGGGCTCAGTTGAGGATATGGTCCTCAAAGGTTGATCAGCATGGCGTAGGCAGTGGAGTCAGACATCTGTCCGGTTGGTGCCCTAAATGAGTTTTTGGCAGTGTGTGGTACGCACCCTGGCCCATTTTTCTGCCACCAGGAAGGGTTTCCCCTTACTAAATTCCAGTTTTGTAAGGTGACCGGTATGGCACTGAACAGTGTTGGCCTCCCTGGGGCTCGTTACGGCACCCATTCATTTAGGATAGGCGCTGCCTCCACTGCGGCTGTGTTTGGGTACTCCGAGGCTGATATACGCCGGATGGGAAGATGGGGATCCATGCACTTTGCATTGTACGTACGCCCCCTTCATATATGAATAGCAGTTAAGTCATTTCCTCTTTTCTTCTTTTACAGACCCTGTGTGTCTCCGCACACCGGTGGCAGTATGGCTGGTGGGCCACAGTTACGTGCACTGGGCAGCGCAGTATGCTGCAGCGACAGAGTGGGGACCCCATCTCGGGCTATGTGCAGCCGCACGTATGCGATGGTACGGTAAGCGCGGAATGAGATGGCGGGAACTGTTGCCATTCCTGTTTTCCATCAGGGATGCTGAAACGCCTGATGTCCTTATACTGCACCTCGGTGGCAATGACCTCGCCCAGGTCACTGGCCTTTCTTTAAAATTCACGATCTGCAGTGACCTAGCCTATTTACATTATGTTTGGCCGTCCACGCGGCTGCTATGGTCGGACATTGTGCCACGACATAATTACAGGGGAGGCTTTGACCTCCGTGCCCTTGACCGTGCTCGCCGCTCAGTGAACAGGGCTGTTGCCCGGTTCCTGGTAGACAAGGGCTTGGGGACAGCCATCCAGCACCCTAGGATAGGTTTGCAGGATTACGATCCCTATGCAGGAGATGGGGTCCTCTTGTCAGCCAGAGGTATGAACCTCTTACTGGAAGATTTGCAAGCAGGCCTGGTGACCGAGCTGATGGTCTGGGGGGGGGGGAAGCGGTGAGTCATCATGGACGCCTCCCCATGTGGCGGGTAGCACTGGTAAGGTAAAGATTTATGACCCATAGGTATCCGGCAGGTTCGCAATTGACTGGCCAACACTTAGACAGGTACAGGGGAAATAGTTTTGGCTGGTCAAGGACGAACCAGGCAAGGGGTGATGGCAGGAGCTTCACAGCCTGCATCACCTTGATATTTAATGGATACACGTCATAGGGTGGGGTCAGTAGATAGTTTATTGACTCCGGTCAACAATTTGTTTGTGTCAACAAACAAATTGATACAAATAGTTACATGTAGCCAATTGCCATTGGCATTTTGGGAGGAACCTTACCAGTGTTACTGCGGCCTGCTTGCCTTAAAGAATTACAATTGGATGATTACACCAATTGAAAGTTATAATTTAGACTAGGGCATTATTCAATAAAAGTGGCCCGAGTCTTTCTTTGGGGGGGTGCGCCTGCAAAGGATTTTTTTAGCCTTTCTAATCAACCCAGTGCTGTAACAATCAGTATGAGGGGGGAAATAATTACACTTTCTCTGCCCCTGTAGAAGAGCAGGCAAAGTATTTAATTTTGACATTGGATATGCTGAAGCAGCTTGTTAGCCATTTCAACATACTGGATGTTTTCCCTGGAAGCAGATTTTGTTGGTTGCAAACCTCCCCTATATGCCTTTCCCAGCATGCACAGACATTGTGAATGGATTATATGGGATAACCATAAAAAAGTAGAACCCTCTGAGGAGAGTTCAAAAAGAAGTTCTTGGGGGTGGTTGGGGCACTCCAACACCCACAAAATGTGGACACATGAAGCCAGGACTGACTACCAAGAACTCCAAAGAGTGGGCTAAATGCCCATCTGGATATGCTCTTAATTTGATACTACCAATGGACCACTGTTGTCCACTTTACCATAGAGCAACAGATCAGCTCAGAAATGTAAGGTATGCCTTTCTTTCTACAGCTGATTGCTGTTCCCCAGCCTCAGGTAGCTGCATCAACTGCCTAATGGAAGGGACAGCCTACATTTCAATAATGCCGTTCACCCTCAATCATATCCCTCTCCAATTCTTTCTTGCATCTTGGTAGACTCCTGTTTGAAATCACAGAATTGTACAATAATGGAGTTGGAAAAGTTCCATAACGCCACCAAGCCCAGCCCTCTACTCAATACAGGAATCCAAATCAAATTATATCTGACAGATGGCCATTTAACTTGTTGGCATATTCACCATATCCAAAGGTATTTGATTCTATCATCATACTACTCTAACAGTTAGAAAGTTTTTTCTGACCTAAATCTGACTTCTGATAATTTGTCCCTATTATTAAATGTCCTACACTGTGGACTCGCTGAGAATAGATCCTACCTCCCCTCTTCTGATTACAACCTTCCAAGTATTTGAAAAACACTATCAGATTTCCTCTCAATCTTCTTTTCTCAAACCTAAGCATGCCCAGTTATTTCAGTCTTTTCCAGTTCTCTGATAATCCTTAATGCCCTCCTATTTTCTTTGTTCCACTTCATTTTCATCAAGATGGGGTCTAACCAGTGCTGAACATAAGGGAACTTGTCATTAATGTTATTTTGGAGACTATATTTTTCTTAATACAGCCTCAAATAGCATTTGCCTTTTTTGCAGTTGCATCATACTGTTGGCTCTTTTTCAGCTTGTCTTCAGTGTTGAGTCCATCAGAGCTGACACTTATCTCTGAAATGTTTTATTCCAGTGTGAAATCAGATAATTATGTCTATCATATCAAAGTCCATATGAGTATCATTGTTGAAATTATTCCAAGCAACATCAGATTGTTTATTTCCGCAAGCTTTATTCTACATTGCTTCTACAAATAAAAATCCAAAAGTTATTGGAAACATGAAACCTTTTGAAAAGGTATAGGCAATTTCTTGCATCTTGGGGTGAGTGCTGGGTGTCATCTGTGTTTTTTCTGTCGGTGGGGCGATTATTGTCAATTCTATATTATCATTACTGTATTGCATTGTATTTTATTGTTCTTCTTGTACTGTATTATTCAATCTGTGATTTTGTAATGCTTTTGGATACTATGTATTTTTTGCTCTTATACTTTGTATCTGTATTGTATTTATTGATTGTAATAGTATTATATTGAACTGTTGTAGCCGCTCTGAGTCGGCCTTGGCTTGAGTTGAGCGGGGTAAAAATTCAATAAATAAATAAATAATAAATTTTAGTTATGCAGAAATTAAACTTACAGCAAAGAAAAGAATGTAGGCACAAATGCTGGAAAACATACGAAGACTGAACTCAAATTGCAAGCAAATACTTAAGTCTGAAAAATATATTTCAAAAGTAAGCTTTTGGATGTAGAAGTTACAGGCAAGAACTGAAATTCTATTTTCAGCCCCTAAATATAGGATCTGTTAGACTGAAAAAGGGACACTCAAAAAGCAGACAGTACATCTCTAAAGCACATCATTAAAAATCAAAAAGCCTTATAGATTTGAGGAGTGCTTATCCTTTATCATTTCCAGATACACATGAAAAATATTAGGTTTAGTCACCCAAGACTTTGTCATTTTCCAGCTAGCATAAATGGAGAGAAATCTGTGATCTTGTCATTCTTTGTCTATGCAGTTGTTGCTAAATGTTGTCTGATGCTCTTTGATGTCTGGTATGTAGTACTGGTACCTGTTCTCTGATGTTGTTCATGTCTCATGTGTGATGCTGTCTCTTGTTTCCCTATATTAATATTTATCTCATTTGTTTCTTTTTCCATTATCACTTGGCATGGGTCTCATTTATTAGCAGTTTGCTACAAGACCCATTTGTTTCAGTATGAAAAAATGCAGAAATCTACATGTTTTTGCTAAGGAAGCAAACTCAAGGAAATAAAGGTATCGCCTGCCTTCTGCATCTTTTGCATTCTTTATAATTTGAATATGGATCACACAGCTAAATCTTCCTTATTTGCTCGAGGAAATATATTTTGTTTATATGTTAACTTTTTTCTTGTGAACCTAACAGTTCCATAGTCAAGGATTTGCATGGTCCAGGATTTTCTCCCCTACTTCCTACATAGTGTTTTTATTTTCCTTATCAATGTGCACTCTTGAGTGTTAGTTTGCTAGAAAATAGATCCTTTAATATATCAAATTACAGTGGAACCTTGGTTAACAAACGTCTTGGTTAACATAAAAATCATATAACAAAAGGAAATCCATAGAAAATAGTGGCTTGGTTTAAGGATTTCTCCCCCAGAACAGATTAATTAATGCATTCCTATGGGAAACCGTATTTCAGTTAACATATTTTGGTTTTCAGTGCATTCCTGTGGGAAATTGCATGCAATGTATTCCTATGGGAAATTCAGTTTAAGTAATTTTCATTTTAAGAAAGTCCTGGGGAACACATTAATTATGTTAACCAAGGTTTTACTGTACTTACATTGTGAGGCAACTTTACTTTACACTAGCATATTTGTGCCCTGCCAGCCAGGCAGTTTTAATGTGTGTGTTGGTGGTTAGGGATGGTTTTGGGTGTGCACAACCATCACCACCCCCACATAAAATACCATTCCAACCACCAACACACAGATAATAATTGCCCAGCAAGGCAGGGGTGGTGTGTTTGTGTGTGTGTGTGTGTGTGTGAGAGAGAGAGAGAGAGAATGACACCCCTGTCTTGATGGGCAATAGTGAGGTGGGTTAGGGGGTGGGGGTGGGGCAATGTGGTGGGGTGGGTGGGCGGCGTGGGTGCCTGGCCCATTCTATGCTCCCCACCCCCTAACCCCCAATTCATGTACCCTTCTTTGTTGTTTGGGTCTTTTCCCCCAGCACGGCCTTCTTTGTTCAGAGGCGCAGTGGTGTCTCCTATGTCCCTGCAGGTGACAAGGCCACGTCTCCTGCAGGGACAAAATACAGGCCGGTGCACCTCCCTCTGCAGAAGGCCACGCTGGGGGAAAAGACCCAAGAGGCAAAGAAGGGTACGTGAGGTGGGGTTTAGGGGGTGGGGGTTGGGGCAAGGTGATGGGGTGGGTGGGCAGCATGGGTACAGGGCCCATGCCTCCCCCACTCTTCCTCGCCCCACTTACCTTTTGCTGGTTGCGCTTTTTCCCCTGGTGTATTTTTTTAAAAGTTGGTGTGCCACACTTTCCCAGCCTCCTCTGTGCTTGTGTCCCTCAGCATTATTGCCTGAGGGGTTGTGCAGCACAGAGGACTCTGGGAGTCGTAGTTTTGTTATTTTGGTTGCGTCTGTGGGGTGGTTGCCCCACTGGCGACTTTCGGAACCTTGCGGCGATGGCCGGGCGGGGTTAAGGTAAGTGCAGGCGGCTCTGTTTGGGATGGTTGGGCCGGGTGCGGGAGCCTTTGTTACATTCCAATGGTTAATGTCCCTCTTTATAGGTAAAGATTGACTTGGGTTTCCCTGTGATCACTTTGATGAAGAGTTAGTTTATTAACATTTATTATTTATTTATTAAATGTTTATAATGCCCATCTAGGATATATCTTACTCTGGGTAGTGCACAGACAAAGAAACAAAAGCAACATAATAGAACAAACAACCAAATAAAATAAACAACATAATAAATACCTGGAAAAATAAAAATTAAATACCTGGTGTCTGGGGGCAAATGAGGTCAACTGATCTGCTAACTTATTATCAGAGGTGTAATGTTGACTGTCTTGCAGTGTTTTTTCCACACACAACTGTTCAAACCTCACTTTGGTAAGCACAATGTAGATGATCAGTGTTGCGCTTTATTACATATCCCTTTATTATTTGATTTACTCCATACAGACAGCATTTCAGTACTCTATCCATTTCAAACTTTGACATTCTTGTATGTAGCATTACTGAGCCAAGCCTCCTCCATCTTGGAACTGTGCATTTGGTTTCTTCTTCCTAGGTATGGGACTTTGCACTTACCCCTGTTAAATTTTGTTCTGTTTTTGTAATGGTGAAGATGGTCTCAGCCCCTTGAAAGTAGAAAGAGTAAAGTAGAAATCTTCCTTGCTCTTAAAATGCAAAGCACACACACCATTGCTTTACAGTTTTCAGCCCAATACTCAAGCCTATCAAGATATTTCAGTTTTTCTCACAGCATTGGTACTTACATGTGTGAGTTAACAAGAGGAACTATGTCTGGGAAGATCTGTGCAGACCTAAGCACAGTTATGCATAAACTACTCCAGAGCATCAAGAAGGGATTTATTAGTGCATCGAACAATTCATCCTATTCCAATCTTTCCATGTGTTTTCCCCCTCTCTCAGGCTACACCTCAGGAAAACCTTGTGCATATGGAAATAAAAGGAGAGCAGTATATGGCTTGCTGCAACTTGGTCAGAAGTGATGCATTAAATAATAAAGACCCTGTCTACATCTTTCTCACTGACTGGCAATAACTAGCTCATTATAAACTACAATAGGATATACTTCCTCCCTAATGATGATCCACAAATGTCAAAGCAAGAAATTCTGGGGGAAGCATAATGGAAGTATGATATGAAATATGCAAAGCAAAGAGAAATGAAAATTGCAAAAAGGAAGTAATAACTCTTCCAAAGCAGTGGACGGGCTTCTGATCAGAGTGGCCAAGGATGATGATGGTTCCTTTCTTTCCCTTAATGCCAATAAAGCAATGGCAGTGATGTTGTGGATGGTCACGCTCCCTCAGACAGCTTTGGGGGCCGGGGGGCCATTTTGCCCTGCCTGCCACACATAGCACTTCTGGGTGTGGTGGAGACAAAGGGAGGCCACATGAAATGGTGCCACAGGCTACATCCGGCCCCTGGGCAGTAGGTTGAGAACCCCTGTGCTATAGGCTGCTTGTATGAACATACAAACATTATTAGGGATAGGTTAGTCAGATGTTAGGATGTCTGTTCAAATCTCAGGGACCCAAATCCTATTGATTAGCATAGAAAATAACACTAAAGTAGGCTCATTGAATTAGTGGGGATGTGGTGAGTCAACTCCTCCAAAAGTTCCATTGAACCAAATGGGCCTACTTTAACGGCAACTTACCTTAGCAAAGACTTACCATACTAAAGAAAGTCATAATTGGAATAAACAGACTTTAGAGAGGAGTGGAGTTACCAAACTCCTATTCTCTAATGTGATTTACTACGCTAAGCGTCAGCAGTTTAGACAGAGTTGCTCTGATCCTTGGGATTCCAGGTAGGGAAACAAATATCTGGACACACAGCACTGGAGAAAAAGAATACTTCTGTATAATGTCACTTTAAAACAGGGGTGCCCAAATAAAGGCCTGTGGGCCAGATCCATCTGGCCTGCACTGCCCACATCGCTCCTAGAAGAAAGAACATAAGAACTGCCTTGCTGGAACATGCCATAGCCCATACAGTCCAGCATTCTGTCACACACAGTGGCTCACCATTTGCTTCAGGGTATTCCCAAGCAGATGCGTTCACCTGCTTAGGATTCCCTGGAAATGGCATTGACAGATATCCTGCCTATCTCTCCAAACCGGAGGTTGTCCTTAGGTATCCATAATTATAACCATTGATACCCTTGTCCTCCATGAACTTGTCTAATCCTTTCTTAAAGCTGTCAAGACTCACAGCTGTCACCATTTCTTCTGGCAGGGAGTTCCATGGACAAGTGATCCTCTGGGTGAAAAAGTACTTTCTCTTATTTGTTTGAGAACTAACACCGAAAAGTTTCATGGAGTGTCCCCTAGTTCTAGTGTTGTGCGATAGGGAAAACCGTTTTTCCTTCTACTTTGTCCACACCGTGCATGATTTTATAAACTTCAATCAGGTCACCTCTTAGATGCCGTCGTTCAAGAGTGAAGAGGCCCAACCGTTGCAGCCTCAGATGGTAAGGAAGATGTTTCAGTCCCCTAATCATTCTGGTTGCCCTCCTCTGCACTTTTTCCAGCTCCATAATATCCTTCTGGAGGTATGGTGACCAGAACTGTACACAGTATTCCAGATGGGGCCTCACCATAGATTTATAAAGAGGCAAAATGACACTTGCTGACTTATTTTCTATATCCATCCTAATGATCCCTAGCATTGAGTTTGCTTTTTTCACTGCTGAGGCACGCTGGGTTGACACCCTTGAGCTGTCCACCAGGACACCAAGGTCTCTTTCCTGGTTTGTCGCAGTAAAATGCGCCTGTACGGATGAATTGGCATTGGGGGACGGATCTCACCCGCAGGCCGTAGTTTGGGCACCCCTGCTCTAGATTCCATTCCATTCCATTCCACTTTATTTTTGTATACCGCTCCACTCTGCCCGAAGGTGACTCAGAGCGGTTTACATAGGTGCATGCTATCTGAAAGCAGACAGCAGCGGAAAAGTATACAATAATAGAGATATAGAAATTACATCAGAACACAATACAATAAAAGCATAATCAAATACATAAGAACATAAGAACAGCCTTGCTGGAACAGGCCACAGCCTATCCAGTCCAGCATTCTGTCTCACACAGTGGCTCACCATTTGCTTCAGGGTATTCCCAAGGAGATGCCTTCACCTGCTTAGGATTCCCGGGAAATGGCATTGACAGATATCCTGCCTATCTCTCCAACCCGGAGGTTGTCCTTAAGTATCCATAATTATAGCCATTGATACCCTTGTCCTCCATGAACTTGTCTAATCATATCTTAAAGCTGTCAAGACTGACAGCTGTCACCACTTCTTCTGGCAGGGAGTTCCATAGACCAGTAATCCTCTGGGTGAAAAAGTACTTTCTCTTATTTGTTTGAGAACTAGTACCCAAAAGTTTCATGGAGTGTCCCCTAGTTCTAGTGTTATGCGATAGGGAAAACAGTTTTTCATTATCTACTTTATCCACACCGTGCATGATTTTATAAACTTCAATCAGGTCACCTCTTAGACGCCGTAGTTCAAGAGTGAAAAGGCCCAACCGTTGCAGCCTCAGGTGGTAAGGAAGGTGTTCCAGTCCCCTAATCATTTTGGTTACCCTCCTCTGCACTTTTTCCAACTCCATAATATCCTTCTGGAGGTATGGCGACCAGAACTGTACACAGTATTCCGGATGGGGCCTCACCATAGATTTATAAAGAGGCAAAATGACACTTGCTGACTTATTTTCTATACCCTTCCTAATGATCCCTAGCATTGAGTTTGCTTTTTTCACTGCTGTGGCACACTGGGTTGACACCTTCATTGAGCTGTCCACCAATGACACCTTTCCTGGTTTGTCGCAGAGAGTTCAAAACCCATCAGTTTATAAATGTAATTGGTTTTTTTTGCCCCAACATGCATCACTCTGCACTTACTAATGTTGAAGCTCATTTGCCACTGCTTTGCCCACTCCCCCGGTGTCAAGAGATCCCTCTGGAGCTCCTCACAATCTCTCACAGTTTTCACTACCCTGTATAATTTAGTGTCGTCAGCAAATTTGGCTACCTTGCTTTTTACTCCTACCTCTAGATCATTTATGAAGAGGTTGAAAAGCAGGGGTCCCAGTACTGAACCTTGGGGGACCCCACTCTTTACTTCCCTCCACTTGGAGAAGTGTCTATTTAGTGCTACCCTCTGTTTCCTGTCCCTTAGCCAGTTGCTGATCCAGGACAAGACCTGTCCCTTTATTCCATGACTGGTAAGTTTATTCAAGAGCCTTTGGTGTGGGACCTTGTCAAAAGCCTTCTGAAAGTCCAGATAAACAATGTCAACTGGATCCTCCTTATCCACATGCTTGTTGACACTCTCAAAAAAATCCAACAGGTTAGTGAGGCATGATTTGCCCTTGCAAAAGCCATGTTGGCTCTCCTTTAGCAGTGCCTTCTCTTCTATATGCCTATTAATTCTATATTTTAGGATGGTTTCCATCACTTTACCTGGGACACATGTCAAACTGACAGGTCGGTAATTTCCTGGATCACCCCTGGATCCTTTTTTGAAAATTGGTGTTACATTCTCTACCTTCCAGTCATCAGGCACAAAGCTGATTTGAGGGAAATATTATATATTTTGGCTAGGAGATCAGCAATTTCATCTTTAAGTTCCCTGAGAATTCGTGGATGGATGCCATCTTGTCTTGGTGATTTGTTAGTGTTTAGTTTAACAAGACACGCAAGGACCTCCTCCCTGGTTATTTCTATCTGGCTTAATTCTTCAGTTTCCCTCCCTACGCAGATAGGCTCTGTTTTGGGAATGTGGTCTCTGTCTTCTTCAGTGAATACTGAAGCAAAGAATTCATTGAGTCTCTCTGCAATCTCTGTTTCCTCTTTAATAACCCCTTGCCTTCCATTGTCATCTAATGGTCCAATGGCCTTTTTATTTCATGGCTACAATCCCCATCTGCAGTGATCTTTGATCCTGAGAAAGTAAAATCTGTCACTGCTTCTACTTCTTCCCCGTCTATTTTCCAGGAACTGATTGGGCCTGTTGCCATTATCTTGGTTTTCTTGATATTGAGTCTCAAGACAGCTTTTGCACTCTCCTCCTTCAGCCCAAACAAGAGATTCTTTAGGTCTTCCTCACTTTCTGCCATTAGGGTGGTATCGTCTGCATATCTCAGATTATTGATGTTTCTCCCAGTGATTTTAATCCCATATTGTGATTCCTCCATCCCTGCACTGCGCATTATGTGCTCTGTGTATAGGTTGAATAAGCAGAGTGACAAAATGCAGCCTTGTCTTACTCCTTTTCCTATTCCAAACCACTCTGTCATTCCATGTTCTGTCCTAACTGTTGCTTCTTGGTTCATGTACAGATTTCTCAGGAGGCATATGAGGTGCTCTGGTATTCCCATCTCTTTAATTACTTGCCACATCTTGTTGTGGTCCACACAGTCAAATGCCTTAGTGTAGTCAATAAAACAAAAGTAAACTTGTTTCTGGTATTCCTTTGTTTTTTCCATGATCCAGCGTATGTTGGCGATGTGGTCTCTAGTCCCTCTGCCTCTTCTGAAACCAGCCTACACCTCTGGTAATTCTCTCTCCACATGCTGCTGAAGTCTATCCTGTATTATCTTGAGCATCACCTTGCTGGCATGTGGGATGAGCGCGATTGTTCGATAATTTGAACATTCTTTGGCATTGCCCTTTTTTGGGATTGGGACGTATACTGATCTTTTCCAATCCTGTGGCCACTGTTTTGTTTTCCAAATCTGCTGGCATATTGAATGCAGTAATTTGATGCTATCATCTTTTAGCGCTTTGAAAAATTCAACTGGGATACCATCATCTCCACTAGCTTTGTTGTTTGCAGTGCTCTTTAGGGCCTTTATGACTTCGCTCTCCAGGATGTCTGGCTCAAGTTCAATTTCTTCATCATTGTGATTATCAGTAGTGTTGAGGTCCTTTTTGTAAAGTTCCTCTGTGTACTCTTGCTATCTTTTCTTAATTTCTTCTGCATCAGCTAGCTCCTTTCCGTCTTTGTCCCTTATCATGGTCATTTTTGCTTTAAATGTTCCCTTGATTTCCCCGATTTTTTTGAAAAGATCTCTGGTTCTGCCTCTTTTGTTGTTTTCCTCCATTTCTCTGCACTGTTCTTTTAGGTAGTTTTCCTTATCTCTCCTTGCTTTTCTTTGAAATTCTGTGTTCAAATGATTGTAGTTTTTCCTTTCTCCTTTGACTTTTGCGTTCCTTCTTTCCTCTGCTATTTTAAGAGCCTCATCAGACAACCACTTTGCTTTCTTACTCTTCTTTTCTTTTGGTATGGTTTTCTTTGCTGCTTCCTGCATGATGTCCCTCATCTCCGTCCATAATTCTTCTGGTACTCTGTCTACCGAGTCTAGGCCATTAAATCTGTTCATCACCTCCACCGTGTATTCTTTAGGGATGCTGTCTAGGTGATATCTTTCTGGTCTCCATGTTTTCCCTATTTTCTTTAGTCTAAGCCTGAATTTTGCGATCAGTAGGTTGTGATCTGAGCCACAGTCTGCTCCAGGTCTTGTTTTTGCTGACTGTATGGAGGTTCTCCATCTTTGGCTGCAGAGTATGTAATCAATCTGGTTTTGGTGTTGGCCATCTGGTGATGTCCATGTGTAAAGTCGCCTCTTCTGTTGCTGGAAGAGAGTGTTTGCTATAACCAGTGTGTTCTCTTGGCAGAACTCTATCAATCTTTGCCCTGCTTCATTCTGTGTTCCAAGACCAAATTTGCCTGTTTTTCCCTCCACTTTTTGATTTCCTACTTTGGCATTCCTGTCTCCTAATATAATTTGGACATCATTTCTTGGTGTCTGTTCTATGAGGTGTTGTAAGTCCTCATAGAACTGGTCCATTGTGGCTTCATCTGCACCAGTGGTTGGTGCGTATATTTGGATCACAGTGACATTGAAAGGTTTGCCGTGAAATCTGACTGACATCATTCTGTCATTTTTGAGATTGTATCCCATTACTGCATTTCTCACTCTTTTATTGACAATTATGGCTACTCCATTTCTTCTAAGGTTTTCTTGCCCACAATAGTAGATATGATGGTTTCCAGAGCTGAATTCACCCATCCTTGTCCATTTTAGCTCACTGATGCCCAAGATGTCAATGCTTATTCTTTCCATCTCATTTTTTACCACTTCCAGTTTTCCTTGATTCATAGACCTCACATTCCATGTCCCTATGCAGTATTGTTCCCTGCAACACTGTATTTCTCCTCCCCCTTTCGTATCCCTCCCCCTTTTCAGATCTGCTGTGCTGAGCATCCACTTGTTTTGCCTTTTGTTTTGCTCCATAGGGTTCTCTTGGCAAACTTTGTGGCGTGCCTTGCCGGTCTCTATGCCAGTCTTTTCCCATCACACATGTTATCACAGTTTAAACAGTTTTAAAACAAAGTATTATCATGCACAATATCACAGTTTATCGCATAGTATCAAAGTAAAAGTTGAACTAATTAATGAAAGGGAAAGAAATAAAGAAAGAAAAAGTCCACTATATCAAGTCCCTATGTAAGTAGTTTCTTGTACAGTCACTATGTCAGTTCCCATAAGCCATCTATGTTTAGTCAACTATATTATTTCAGTTCGATTACTTATCCTTTGCATGCACGCAGCAGCTCTTGCCTCCCTTCCGCCACATGGAGTTGGTCAAAGGCGCTTGCTTGGGCCTCGCTGTGATGGTGGTTGTGGATGGTATCTCCTGGGGGTGGTCGGGGGTCTCCTGAGGTATCCTTCTCTCTGGCCCCATGTCTGTGGATGGGGAGGGAGGGGCAAGATACTTTACTCACCTCCCCGTGGGCCTCTCTGGATGGCAAATGAGCAGTAGAGCTGGGCCTTCCTGAAGCCTTTTCTTCCTCTCCAGGCCCAGGTTTTTGGATGGGGAGGGAGGGGCAAGATCCTTTACTCACCTCCCCCGTGGGCCTCTCTGGATGGCAAATGAGCAGTAGAGCTGGGCCTTCCTGAAGCCTTTTCTTCCTCTCCAGGCCCAGGTCTGTGATGTTATACATATCAGTTATATTTATATAACTTTACTGTTCTTCCTTGGGTGTGTTTTCTTCCCACATCGTGTATTTACACCCCAGCCGCTCTCTCGTTCCTCAACCTTTTTAAGCCAGGGGCCAGGTTCTGGTGCGGTGGAGGCAGTGGGGGGCCACATGAAATAGTGTCGTGGGCCGTATCTGGCCTGTGGGCCATAGGTTGAGAATCCCTGGACTAGAGGCTGATCTCTCATCTCAGGATTTGATTCTAACATATCAAAGTATGAGATGTTGCTCATATCTGTCTCATTCACACACACAAACGCATGCATGCACAATCATTACTTTGTTGCATATTCACAAGTTGTAGCCTTAATCAGTAACTTCCAAGGACTACACACATTTAACAATTTGTTTCCATTCAAAAGGCATTGATGACTGTTTGCACATGAAACAAACAAGCAGGTTTTGCTTATCAGCTTACAGTGTAATATTTTTCAGGCAGTCACTCTTTTAAGTCTTCAATTGTTCCACTAAGATTTTATTTCCCTTCCATCAAACATTGCTTCTCTAGTCTTTTAAAAATTAAACTGTCTAAGTCTAGGAGAAATGAAATTGCTTGGAGTAATCAACGGTTCATCCTTTTCATCACAGGGACATTTTTAAAGTGCTGACATATTCCAGCTGTGGGGAATTATTCTTGTTTTGCTCAGAAAGGAAACATTTCAAACAGTATTCATTCTTTTCTCACATTCTGTCCTCTGAGATTTGGGGGGTGCTTTTTTTTTGGGGGGGGGGTTTAAAAGCAATGACACTTTTGGAAATGGTGAGGATAACTTTTCAGTGTTTGTGATGAACCCATTACTGCCAGAATGTATGGCTTAAAAGATAGAAATAATTTGGATAACAATGTCATATGAAGAACTGCCTTGACAAAACATTTGAAAACTAATAATCCCTCTAAAGTTGAGGGGAAAGATGATATTTGGAAATGATAATTATTTTATTACCTCAGGAATAAAGACCCTAAGAAGGCTTCCCAATGCAGAAGAATGCAGACAATTTTGTTCCATAGGGTCAATGTGAACACAAAAAAGACATAGGCTTATATCCAATTGCTAGTCCTAATTTAGGTCTGCCCATTGAATCAATTGCTGAATGGTAACTTCTGTAAACCTCCAAAGTTCAATGGGTCTGCTCTAGCTGGGACTATCAGCCACATCCAGGAACAAGAATTATCATCCTTTCTGGGTGAGCCTATCATAAGAGTAAAAATCACACATGGTGTATATAAAGCCTTCCTCTGGCTGTGCTGGATGCTGACCTTTTTTTAGCATTAACCATATAAGTAGGAACCTTCTAGGACAGTGGTGGCAAACCTGTGGCACATGTGCCAGAGGTGGCAGTCAGAGCCCTGTCTGCGGGTACCTGTGAAGTCACTCCAGCACAGAGTTTGCCCTGCCCTTCTGCCCAGCAACCCAATGGGAGCACTTCCTCCCTCCCCCAGAACAGAGTTCATCCCACCCCTCTGTCCAGCAGCCCAATTGGAGCACTTCCTCCCTCCCCCAGCGCAGTGTTTGCCCCAACCCTCTGCCCAATGGGAGTGTTTCCTTCCTCCCCTGTTGCTGTGTTGGCACTTTGCAATAAATAAGTTGGTTTGGGGTTGCAGTTTGGGCACTCAGAAAGGTTCGCTATCACTGTTTTAGGAGTTGGACTCTGAGACAGTAAGTTTTCCCAAGTCTGACAGAATTGTCCCTGACATGCTTGCAGGGATGTAAATATGATTTATCAACTCACCCACCAAAAGCTGGCCTTGCTGAAGTTATGAAAAGTGATTTGTCTTACTAAAAACTAAGGCACTGAATTTTCAAGAAGTAGTATAAATGCATCATATTACTTTTAACACCTTGCATCAGCACTGCTATCATCCAAGTTATCTTCAGGCATCTTTCCACCTCTAGATGTACAGTAAGCAATAAGTACTCACATTATTTGCACGTAGATGGTCCCAGGTTGAATCCACAGTGCTTCTCACGTAAACAGTCAGGCAACAGGTAACTGGAAAGATCCATACCTGTCAAGCATCCTGTATTGGTCAGGATTTCCCGTATTTCAGCGCTCGTTCCTCCCCTTTCCCGGCACCATCCCGTATCTTGAATGGCAGGGAAAGGGGTTACTTCGCATGCATGCCCATTAGAGGATGTGGTGCGTATGTGCAAAGGGGTTCTGCACATGCGCAAAGGGGTTCTGCACATGCACAAAGGAGTTGTTGCTGCGCAGGCACACCTGGGCTGGAGCAGTTCCTGTATTTTCCGGAGCCGCGCTTGACAGGTATGGAAAGATCTGAAATCCTATTCAGCAGGGTATCCCAACCTGTAGCCACACCAACCATTTTTTGTTTGGCCCTCCAACCTGCTTGTTTATTGCTATCACCCTCAATACATTTGTCCTCTGACTGACACTGTTCTTCCTACCTCACGTGGCACCATCTACTTCTGCTTTTCATTTTGGCAGTCTAATGTTTGTTCAGGACATGAAAGAAGAATTCTATTTTAATATTGTAATAATTGTTTGCTTTGTATTCTCTTTTTTAATCTTGAAAGCTGCCTTGCATCTAGGAAATAGATGGGGTAAAATATTACAGACAAACAGACAGAGAGAGAGATACTGTAGACAGACAGACAGACAGATAGATTTTGGTGTTCAGTCGCACAGTCGATTCCGACCCTTTGTGACCCTATGGACCATTGACCTCCAGGCACCTCTGTCCTCCACCATCTTCCTTAGCCCGCCCAGCTCTGTGCCCACTGCATTTACCACACCATCCATCCATCTCATCTTTGGAACCCCCTTTTTCTTTTGCCCTCCATCTTTCCCAGCATCAAGGCCTTCTCAAGTGAATCCTCTCTTCTCATTTGATGTCCAAAGTACTTAAGCTTCATCTTCACTATTTGACCATCTAAGGAGCAGTCAGGATTGATTTCTTCTAAGATTGACCTATTTGTTCTCTTTGCTGTCCAGGGGACTCTCAAAACTCTCCTCCAACATCACATCTCAAAGGAATCTATTCTTCTGCGCTCAGCCTTCCTAATGGTCCAGCTCTCGCACCCATACATTACCATTGGGAATACTTGCTTTGACTATGTGAATTTTTGTTTTTAAGGTGATGTCTCTACTTTTCACTATGTTCACCAGGTTTCTCATAGCTTGTCTCCCCTGAGTTAATCATCTTTTTATTTTGTGGCTGCAGTCGCCATCTGCAGTGATCTTAGATCCTAAGAAAGTAAAGTCTGTCACTGCTTCTACTTCTTCCCCATCTATTTTCTTTTTTTTTTATTTGATTTTTATTTTAAAAAAATTTAAACAGACATACAGGGAAAAAAAGGAAAACAATAACATTACAATACAGTAATACCTCAAAGATAACCTCAATACAATATTAACTCACATTCATAGAGGCTAGCACATAACAGTACTTATACTGATTGTTTACCATTTAACCACAATATTAGATACCACAATGTAAAATATTATTCAATCAAACAATAAAAGTTTTCTAAGCTACCTCTATAATAATTTTTTAATAATTGCAAATCACCCTGTGAATATATACAATGCCCGGAGAGTTTAGTTGCTATTTCAACTCCAAAAACCTCCTCGCGATGGTGCAGGTCCTGAACTGTCATTTACCATAAGAGAATGATCCACAAATGGTTTCCATATATTCCAAAACCTATTCTCTTTTAAATTATCTCGCTTCACTTTAATCTCCCATGTCAATTTGTCATTCAATGCTAGGCTCCACATTTCCTTGTACCATTCTCCGATCTGTATATCTACATCATTTTTCCAATTTCTAGCTATGCATTGTCTGCCTGTGGTCAATACAATTTCCAATAATTCTTTTTCCTCCTTATTCAAACCCAAACCTTCCACATTTGTTAAAAGAATGGTACCTGACACCAACTTGACCTTTTTACCCAATATTTCACCAAACTCCACTTCTATTCTTCCCCAAAAATCCCTTATTTTTTTACAACTCCACCACGTGTTCATATGTTCCATCTGTTACTTTACATCTCCAACGTAACTATTCTCTTTTATTATCCAGCTGATAAAGCTTTAGTGGTGTCAAGTACCATTGCCACAACATTTTAAAATTATGTTCTTTAATTCTTACAGACATTGTTCTCATGATCCTCTTTTTCCATTTGTTTCTCCATTCAACCTCCCCAATTTTTATATTCAAATTTTGTTCCCACTTCCGCTTCAAGTCTTCCTGTGGATCATTACCCTTGTTCAATATAATATAAAGTTTGCTTACAAGACCCTTAATGCCTCCTTCCCCTTTTCTGATCTTTATTACCGTCAAATTCCGTCTTATTTCTATCTAACCCTGCTTCTCTTTTATATTTTTTATTCCAGTTATCCGCCTTCAATTTCTGAAACCAATCCAAGTTTAGCTTCTCAAATATTTTTTTCCTCTTAGTATCATCATCACACACTTTTAACCAATCCGTCAATAAAAGCACCCCATTTTTATCCAATATTTCCATTTTTTCCTTATCTATTTTTATTGGGAAACACCCCATATCCGTCAATTCCAAAATTGGAGAGAGATTTGGGACTATATCTTTCTTTACTTTCTTCCACACTTCCATGAGACCTCTCATCATAATATTATTTGACCTTTTCACCTTGTCCTTTGTTCCCAAAAAAATCATACTACCATTGCAGGCGCACCCCCCAATAAAGGACTCAGACACCAATGAAAGTGGATAACGGCATTGGGCCACATTTATTGATTCATGCCCTAGTCCGAATTATAAATTTCTATTGGTAATTGACCAATCATAATTCTTAAGGCAAGCAGGCCGAAGTAACACTGGTAAGGTACCACCCAAAATTGCCAACGGCAATTGCTACAATGTATCCATTTGTATCAATTTGTTTGTTGACAACAAACAAATTATTGACCGTAGTCAATATCTAACTAATGACCCCACCCTCTGACGCATATCCGTAAAATCACGGGGTGATGCATGCTGTCTAGCTATAGCCATCACCCCGTCGCCTAGTTCGTCGTTGACCGGACAACGTTTAACCAACTGGTGCTCATTCCACTGGTGCTCATTCCACTGGTGCTCATTCCTGGTGCTCATTCCACTGGGCCTTCCTCCATCGGGGCCCAGCTCACTCCGGGGCCTTCCAGCCTTGGGGGGGTGGTGCAGTCCCCTCCCTTGGCAGGTGCCCACGCCGGCCCTGCCAGGCCTGGGTGTGGGGTCATGGCCATATTCGGGCCCCGTGGCGCAAGGGCCTGTACCCACGCCCGTAACGGGCGGGCCGGCTGGCCCGTGGCCCCAGGCCAGTGTGGAGGCCTTGCTGGCCCGCGTGGCGGCACTCGAGGCTTCCCTTGCTCGGGCCAGCCACGCTGGGGCTCCTTTTGGGGTGCACTTGGACGCGTCGTCTGCTGGGCAGCGGCAGGCGACGGGACGGGTTGAGCAGCTTGAGGCGCGTGGCGCAACTTCGGCCACTGCCTCGCAGCTCCCCGACCAACAGGCCAGCGCGGGTCAAGCCCCGGCGGCGAGCTCTATGGCAGTCGTGAGCTCCGACGCCCCCAGTGGGCCGGAACCCACGGTGGGGGCGGCCCGCGGGGGTGCAGCATGTGAGTATGCGGTACAAACTAGTGCACCTACACATGTGGCTACTTTGGGGGGGCTTTCCAATGGCCTTGGCCTCGCATGGGTGGTGCGGCGGTACAGCCGCTGACGCACCAACAGGCGACGTCAACCACCTCCCAGGGCTCCGGGGTGGGGAGCATTTCCTACCCTGTGGGGAATGTTTTAGGGGTGGCTGGGCTAGTCCAAGCCCCTTTCCAGATGCCCGCAGTTTCTGCTGTGCCTGTCTCGGCCTTGCCGACAGCGGGCTATTCCTTGCCACTGGGTGACCATTTGGCACAGGCCACAAGAGAGAAAATATGGCGAGGGGAGTATGTTGATATCTTCTCACTCCTAAACAGGGAGCCCACCAAGGAAGAGAGGGAGGGGCAGGATGAGAAGGATAAGGAACAGGCACGTCGTCGCAAGCCACCATGGACGTGGGCCAACTGGCTGCCGGCTTACCTCATCTACATGGCGGTGTACCTGAGGGCCCGGCCGGATCTGGCAATTCCACTGGTCCAGTATTTGGACAATATCTATCGGGCGATGGTTGATTTTCCGGGCCCGTCATGGTTGGCTTATGACGAGGAATTCCGTATGCGAATTCCCCTGCACCCTGAGATGAGGTGGGATGAGCCATGCCAGAGGCTTTGGCTTCTGTACATGACGCCCACGCGCCCCGCACCAGGGGAAAGATACCATTGTGGACATGCGGTCCAGCGAGTGGCTCCAGCGCAGGTTCCCCGCCAAGTGGCGGGGCAGGGGGTTCCAGCCCGCTGCTGTGCTGGACTTTCTCGTCTAATGGTTCATGCAATAGAAAGAATTGCAAGTACAGACATGAGTGTCCCACCTGTGCGGGCCCCCATGCAGCCTCTGCCTGTCCCAGGCCTGGAGGGACGCGGGGCAGAGGGAGGGGCGGACAGTGGGCTGGCAAGACTGCCACAGATGGAGCTGGTTCACCGAAAGGCTCCCTCCCCAATTAATGTGGACATGCTGGAGCATTGGCTCGCATTGTACCCGAAGGGGGAGGATGCAGATTATCTCCTTCAGGGCTTTAGACAGGGGTTCCGTATTCCTTTCATGGGTGATATGTCCCCTCAGGATGCCCCCAACCTTTTGTCCCTTAGGGGGAGGGAGGAGGTGGCTGCCGCCAGCATTAATAAGGAGGTCAATGCGGGCAGGGTCGCTGGCCCTTTCCCTGCACCCCCGTTCACTAACCTCAAGGTATCGCCCCTGGGCTTGGTTCCCAAGAAGTCACCAGGCGAGTTTCGCCTTATCCATCACTTGTCCTACCCAGCCGGCCGATCGGTCAATGATGCTATCCCTGACGACCTTTGCTCTGTCAGGTATACATCTTTTGACCACGCGCTGCGCATGGTGCGCTCATGTGGCCCGGGTGCGCTGCTGGCTAAGTGCGACATTAAGTCGGCTTTTCGCCTCTTGCCAGTGCACCCGGGCGACTTTGAATTGCTGGGTTTCAAATTTAGGGGCGAATATTATTTTGATAAGGCCATGCCTTTTGGCTGTTCCATATCATGCTCGGCTTTCGAGCGTTTCAGTACCTTCCTAGAGTGGGCTTTCGTCCGCAGGTCAGGGTCCCGGTCTGTAGCCCATTACCTGGATGACTTTTTATTCGGGGGTGAACGGGGCTGGGACACGTGCACACGTCTCCTCAACACATTTCAGACGCTAATGGAGGAACTCGGTGTCCCTTTAGCGCCCGAAAAGACCGAGGGCCCATCTACACAGCTAGTCTTCCTGGGGGTGGAGATTGACACGATAGCGCAGGCGTCTAGGTTACCGCGGGATAAGGTGTCAAGGATAGTGGCCCTTATCTCGGACTTGTTGGCCAAGCACAAGGCATCACTGAGGGAACTGCAGGTGCTGCATGGTCACCTTAATTTCGCCTGCAGAGTGGTCGCACCGGGCAGGGCTTTTGCCCGGCCCTTGTGCGACGCTATGGCAGGATTATCCAGGCCTCACCATAGGGTTAGGCTTACCCGGGGTATCAGGGCAGACATGCTTGTCTGGTTACAGTTCCTGAGGGACTTCAATGGGGTCTCATTTTGGAGGCATGACCTCCTGGCTTCCCCTCAATTTCAGATTCAGTCTGATGCCTCGGGATCCCTGGGTTATGGGATGTACTTCAATGGGAAGTGGGCCTATGGTGGGTGGCCACCGGCCTGGGCAGGCACGGGTCGCCTGCGTGATCTCACGTATCTGGAATTTTTCCCTATCCTGGGTGCTTTGATGCTATGGGGCCAGGAGTGGTCCAACTCGGTCGTGCATTTCTGGTGTGACAATGCGGCCGTGGTCCACATTGTGAATGCACAGACTTCTAAATCGCCCAGGGTTATGGATCTAGTGCGCCAATTTGTGTTGCGCAGCCTGCGCCTCAACGTACTGTTCAGGACCAGGCATGTCCCAGGGGTTAATAATGATATTGCTGACGCTTTGTCCCGCCTACAGATCTCCCGGTTCCGTGCCTTGGCCCCGGATGCGGAGGAAATTCCCTCGCCACTCCCGGAGGAGATATGGACCATTGGCAAGGAGAGGTGAACCGGGCGATTGGCCTGTCACTAGCCCCACGCACCCGTAAGGCGTATCACCACGCAATTAATTCTTTCAGGGCATTCTGTACTCAATTTCAATTGCCAGGAACCTGGCCGATCCCGGTAACCCATGTTCTGCGGTTCATGGTTTACCTGCATTCTCAGGGCCTTGCACCTCGCACCATAGCATCTAAGCTTTCAGCGTTGGCTTTTATGGCCAAGGTGGGGGGTCATGTGGACAGCACCTCTGACTTCTGTGTGAGACATGTTTTGGAGGGGTGGGTGCGCGAGCGCGGGCGTTGCCCGGACGACCGCCACCCGATTTCCCCAGGGGTCCTTACCCAGTTGGCCCGGGGCTGGCCTTGCCTCTGTTTTGATGCATATGAGGCAGCCCTGTTCCATGCAGCCACAACGGTGGCATTTTTTGGAGCGCTCCGCATCAGCGAGCTTGTGATGCTGTCTAAGGCGGATGCAAGTCGTAGGGCACTGGAACTCGAGGATGTCTGTGTAGCCAAAGACTGGGCTCAGTTGAGGATACGTTCCTCTAAGACCGATCAGCATGGCGTCGGCAGTGGTGTGCGACTGCTACGGTGTTCTTTGGCAGACATCTGTCTGGTTGGTGCCCTACATGAATTCCTGGCACTGCGTGGCACGCACCATGGCCCGTTTTTCTGTCACTAAGATGGGTCTCCCCTTACTAAATTTCAATTTTGGAAGGTGACAGGCAAAGCGCTGGCCAGTGTGGGCCTCCCAGGCGCCCGCTATGGCACTCATTCATTCCGTATAGGGGCGGCCTCGACCGCTGCGGCTTTTGGGTACTCAGGGGCTTACATACGTAGCATGGGACGGTGGGGATCGCAATGTTTTCAATTTTATGTGCGCCCACTCCCCCCGTGAGTACCAACCCGGTCACCTTACCTACTTTCCCTCATTTTTTCCTTTACAGACCCGGGGTGTCGTATTACACCGGTGACAGTATGGCTGGTAGGCCATAGCTACGTGCACAGGGCAGTGCGTTATGCTGCGGCGACAGAGTGGGGACCCCAACTGGGACTGGGTGCATACGCAAGTCTCACATGGCATGGTAAGCCTGGGATGTTATGGCGGGAGCTGCTGCCTTTCCTTTTTTCAGGCCAGAATGCTGACCCGCCTGACATTCTGATCATACACCTGGGGGGCAATGATTTGGGCCAGGTCACCGGCTTGTCGCTGAAGCATGCGATTTGCGAGGACCTCGCCTACCTGCATTACGTCTGGCCCGCCACAACCCTTGTTTGGTCGGACATGGTCCCCCGCCATTCCTACAGAGGGGGCGTTGACCTCCTGGCCCTTGACCGCGCTAGACGCATGGTGAATAGGGCAGTGGCGCGTTTCCTTGTCGACAGGGCTTGGGGGAGGGTCAGTCGTCACCCCGCTATTAGCCTCCAAAGTTATGACTTGTATGCAGGGGATGGGGTCCATCTGTCGCGAGGAGGTATGGACCTCCTTTTGGGTGATTGGCGAGCAGGCCTGTTGACCGAGCTGACGGTCTGGGGGGGGGGGCGTCGAGCCTTCTTTGAAGCCCCTCCGTGTGGCGGGTAGCACTGGTAAGGTAAACATTATGACCCACAGGTATCCGGCAGGTTCGCAATTGACTGGACAACACTAGACAGGCATAAGTTGGTTAAACGTTGTCCGGTCAACGACGAACTAGGCGACGGGGTGATGGCTATAGCTAGACAGCATGCATCACCCCGTGATTTTACGGATACGCGTCAGAGGGTGGGGTCATTAGTTAGATATTGACTACGGTCAACAATTTGTTTGTTGTCAACAAACAAATTGATACAAATGGATACATTGTAGCAATTGCTGTTGGCAATTTTGGGTGGTACCTTACCAGTGTTACTTCGGCCTGCTTGCCTTAAGAATTATGATTGGTCAATTACCAATAGAAATTTATAATTCGGACTAGGGCATGAATCAATAAATGTGGCCCAATGCCGTTATCCACTTTCATTGGTGTCTGAGTCCTTTATTGGGGGGTGCGCCTGTAATGCAAGCGCGGCGCCAAAATGGCCGCCGCGCTCTTTGCGGGAGCCCCCCCACAGGACGAAGGCATCCGGGTAGTTAGGGGCGTGGCCTGCTCCCTTATAAAAGGGGTGGCCACGAGGCAGCCGAGCTGCCATTTTGCGAAGCGACGGAGCGGAGAAGTTTTTCCCTCCACCCCCTCCCTAGTTAACAGTGTGATATTTTTTTCGCTTCGGGGCCGGGTGGGAATTTTTGGCTGGGACCCATATTGGCTTCCGGGTCCTGGTTTTTTCGCCCATCCCACACTGTTGCTATGGTTTGACATAGGGGTTTTTCTGTTGCTACTGTTGACTTTGGTCACATGGGCGGGTAGCACTGGTAAGGTAAACATTATGACCCACAGGTATCCGGCAAGTTCGCAATTGACTGGACAACACTAGACAGGCATAAGTTGGTTAAACGTTGTCCGGTCAACGACGAACTAGGCGACGGGGTGATGGCTATAGCTAGACAGCATGCATCACCCCGTGATTTTCCGCCGCTTGCGGGCCGTGGGCCGCAGCCCATACTGGACCCCTGCTCGGGTCCCCAGCCTCCGGCCAGGGGGTAATAGACCCCATCCCACCGTTCCCGGTGGGAGCCGTCAAAGGCGGCTGGTGGGAAGGTGCAGCCGCGGTCCTCCGACCCGGATTGCGCCTCCGCACCGCCCGAGCCACGCTCGCAGCCGCCTTCTTCTTCGAAGGCATCTCAGTCGGACCTAAGGGAAGCCGAAAAAAGGAAAGTAAGCAGCCAAAAGGCTTCCCGCTCAAGGTAAAAAAGCGACGGAGTAAGAGGAAAAACTTCTCCGCTCCGTCGCTTCGCAAAATGGCAGCTCGGCTGCCTCGTGGCCACCCCTTTTATAAGGGAGCTGGCCACGCCCCTAACTACCCGGATGCCTTCGTCCTGTGGGGGGGGGCTCCCGCAAAGAGCGCGGTGGCCATTTTGGCGCCGCGCTTGCAATGTCTCTATATTCTTTCATCTCCAGTTGCTCCCAAATTGTCTTTTCTCTTGCCAAGATCTTCACAACATTCTTAATTTGAAATGCTCGATAGTATGCTAACAAATTTGGCATACCCAAACCCCCTTTTTTCTGAGACAAGTACCATAGTTTCTTTGGAAGTCTAGATTTTTTACCACCATTACAAAAGCCATTGAACATCTTTTGAAACTCATTAATTTCCTTCTCCTTCAGATGGATCGCTAGTGCATCAAATAAAAAATTAATCTTTGGCAACAATATCATTTTACAAATAGCGATCCTTCCGAACCATGACAGCTTCAACTTCTGAAACTCTTGTATTTTATTCTTAAATTCCACTCTCAAGCTGTCATAGTTCAATCGTTTAAGTTCTTCTAATTTATTTGAAATAATTATCCCCAAATACTTCAGCTTATCTTTAATTTGTATATTAAGTGTCTCCACATTCCTACCCATCTCACTTGCTCCCAAATTACACAACATCAATTCTGATTTATCCCAATTTATCATTAATCCAGTTATAGCTTCAAATACCTGTAAGTGATCTTTGATCCTGTCTATTACCAGCTCCGGGTGTTTCACCATAAGCAACGTATCATCCGCATACATGCTCACTTTGTTACCCATAATCCCTTCTATATTTAAATCATCCCTTATATTTTTAGCTAGAATCTCCATTGCCATAATAAATAAGATAGGAGATAATGGACAGCCCTGCCTAGTACCAGCCTCTAAATTTACCACATCAGTAAGCTCCTCATTTACTCTAACCCTAGCGTTCCCTTTTTGATATAATAAATCTATTACCCTATTGAATCTATCCCCAAACCCATATTTTTTAACTATTTCTTTAATTGAAGACCACTGTAATGAGTCGAATGCCTTAAAAATATCTAATGATAATAAGCCCACCTTTTCCTTAGTTTGGTTAACGTTATCAATTAAATCTAATACCCTTCTAGTCAAATCCGCCGTATGCTGACCTTTTAGGAACCCAACTTGATCTACATTTATGTATTCCCCCATAAAACTGTTTAATCGATTAGCCAATATTGCTGTGAAGATCTTAGCATCCTGATTTATAAGTGAAATTGGTCTGTACGATTCCACTCTTTCGAGATTCTTGCCAGGCTTTGGCAGTAGAACGATTGTGGTGTTATACCATGAAGTCGGAATTGATCCTCCATCTAAAATATAATTATATAGCTTCACCAATTTTGGAACCACTACCTCCTTAAATTCTTTGTAAAACTCTGTCGATAATCCATCATCCCCCGGAGCTTTCCCCGTCTTCAACCCACTAATCACCTCCTTAACCTCTTTATCATTAATCCTTTCCTCCATTTTCTCCCTATGTTCTTGTTTTATTCCATTTCCTAACTGTCTCTCCAATATCTTTTTAAGCTTCTCCAGGTCTACTTCCTTTTTTGCATATAATAGCTGATAAAATTCCCTGACAATTTTACATTTATCTCCGTTCTTATTACACCTTGAACCTTGCTTATCAACCAATACCCCTATTTCTCTTTTTTCCCTTTTAGCCTTAGCTGCTCTTGCTAATAATTTTGAACTTCTATTACTAAATTCAAAATATTCTCTATTTAAATAAATCAAATCTCATTTAACTTTATCAATATCCTTACCCATTAGTTCTGCTTTAAGCCTTTGTAATTTCGTAAAAAAATTTTTATCTTTACTTTTCGCATGATCCTCCTGTAATTGTTTTATTTCTCTTTCTTTTTCTATCTGTTCTGCTTTATATTTTTTATATTTAAAATTTGCCAATTTTATACTTTCCCCTCTAAAAACCGACTTCATAGTATCCCATACCAAATTAAAATTAACCTCATTATTATCGTTCCACTACCAACTTTTTTTCCATCTTCCCATAATCTGCTCTTTACATTTCTGATCTTTAAACAAATTAGGATCGTACCTCCAATTTCTAACTCTTCGAGTATCTTTTTGTACTTTCAATTCCAAATATACTTTAGCATGATCCGATTCCTTGATAATCCCAATTTCCATTCCTTCTATGTCTTTAATCAAATTTTCGGTAAGAAAAACATAGTCTATTCTTGAGTAGGTCCCATGAACATGTGAAAAAAAAATATGCCCTTTCAGAGCCCTTAAACTCTCTCCAAGAATCCTTCAAACCCATAACATCCATCCATTTATCCAAAACCTTCCCTTTCAAGCCAATTCCACTTCTTGATATATTTGTACAATCTAACCCTGACCTTATCAAATTAAAGTCTCCAGCCACAATAGTTTTTGCAACGTTCTCTAATTCCACTATTTTCCGAATTTTTTCAAGGAACTCCGCTTGATGATCATTTGGAGCATAAATATTTACCAACATGATTTCCTCATCCTCCAATTTTCCTCTTACTATCAAATATCTACCCTCTTGGTCAACAACCCTTTTTGTAATCTCAAATCCTAATTTTTTAGAAATCATGATTGCCACCCCTCTAGCTTTTGATGTTCCAAACGCCATCTCATAATGTTGCATCCATCCTAAAAAAAGTCTATTCGTGTCTTTTGACTTCTGATGGGTTTCCTGTAAAAACAAAATATCTGGTCTATCTTTCTTCAGCGCCAATTCCAATCTACGTCTCTTAAGAACAGAACCTGTACCCTTCACATTCCATGATATTATTTTAATACTTCCCATAACCTACTTCCTTTCCAAGCTCTAAACTCTCCATCGGGCGTGCCACCAACCACCCCTTACCCCTATAACATACAAAACTACATAGAACACACACTATCTCTCTCCCCACTTTCTTACAAAAAAAGCCACCTTTGACAACCAAAGAGGGGAGAGGGGGGGAATGCAAGATGTGCCTTCCTACCAGTGCTACGCGCTATTCACCATTCTGTATCGATTAAATGCTTTAAATTGTTATAATCTGATTCTCATTACTCCTTGCTTGTCTCCTTCTCCACCATGATCAACGACAGCTCCTCCTCCTCTTCCCCATCTATTTTCGAGGTACTGATAGGGCCTGTTGCCATTATTTTGGTTTTCTTGATATTGAGTCTCAAGCCAGCTTTTGCACGCTCCTCTTTCAGCCCAATCAATAGTTTCTTTAGGTCTTCCTCACTTTCTGCCATTAGGGTGGTATCGTCTGCATATCTCATATTGTTGATGTTCCTCCCAGCAATTTTGATCCCATATTGTGATTCCTCCATCCCTGCATTGCACATTATGTGTTCTGTGTATAGGTTGAATAAGCAGGGTGACAAAATGCAACCTTGTATTACTCCTTTTCCTATTCCAAACTACTCTGTCATTCCGTGTTCTGTCTTAACTGTTGCTTCTTGATTCATGTACAGATTTCTCATGAGGCATATGAGGTGTTCTGGTATTCCCATCTCTTTAAGTACTTGCCACAGATAGATAGATAGATTTTTGAAAGTGGCTGTTAACCAATGAAAGACAAATCGTACAAACAGAAAAACAAACTTCTCCAATTGGTCTGATTAAATCTGGAGCATGTGTTGGTTAGAACCATTAAGAAAGTAGCAGTGCTTCTCAGAATGTATAAATCTTTATTACCTCCAGCAAACTGACCAATTTATTCCATTTTGAAATAAGTCAATAAGACATTTTTGTTTCAAATCCTTGCATCGAAGAACAATAAAACAAATAACATGAAAAGACTCTATCAAAAAGCTGTTTCACAATGAAAGTGACATAATGTCCTTGTTGAAGATGTCAATAAATTTGGCAATACACACTGAACAATCAATTCTGGGTTGTCTGTCAGGGCTCCATGTTTTTCTCTATTCACACAGGGTTAAATATTCTGAACAAGGTTGCTTCTGCCTTCCGAATGAGATCTAGAAATACAGAGTAGTAAATCATGATCAAAAACTCAGTTTGCTCTCCAAGCACGGATGAAGTCTCTCCAGTGTGGAGATCATTACTGTATTTTGTCAACATGCCAGACACTGGCAACAATAATTAAGTTTAATAAATTATAATTATATCTACCTTGTTAAAGATGCTGGATAAACAATGAGCCATCTGTAGAAGATACTTCATAGGCAATTTAGCTACAAATAAGGAAAGTCAAAAAGATGCATTGTCTATGTTTCTGTTATTAGGAAGGCCACTTTTTTTTTTTTAGAAATGCTTAACTCAAAACCAGCTGACTAATGGAACAATCTTATTTAGTCAAAGATGGCAAAGTCCCATCTGAGCCGACACTAAGCCAGCTGGGGCTATGCTGAATCCAAACATCTGCTGCCCTGAGGATGCCAGAAATCACTTAAGATGATTTTGCCCCTGGCCTCACTTTGTGCTGACAGAGTGGCTATTAGTCTATGGTGTGAGGGACCTGGGGCCAACTTATTTCCATGCCATCTCTTGTCCTTTTCGGGCTCTTTGTTTGGCTGATCTCAGCTAGCCTAATATCTATGCCAGAAGATCTGGGATTAGCCAATATAAAGAGGCTTTGGGAACTATGGATGATCAGAAAGCTGAACAAGCAGTGGGTGCAGTTTCAAAGTGGTGCAGTAGGCCTGCCCCAGTTCCATTCTCCTTCTCATTCATGGTCCTAGAGCAAGTGAAAAATAGTGTAGGAATAAGTGACACTGGGTATGCACAGAAGGCCTATTCCTGCACTTGAGTTAGTAACTTGTGACCCCACACAAGGCTGGAAAACATGTTAGCCCTCCTGATTAGGATGGTCAGAGGAAATAGGAGGCCGGACTCTTGTAATTTTAATAGGTGTATGAAAGAGGACATTTCAGCAGGTATAACTTCCATAACAAGACACTCAACTGAATTTTCCTTTTCAATAAAACCATGAAAGATTCAGGCACCTTGCCCTCACTCATATTAGTTACTCTACATCTTGTCAGATATGTAGCCATCGTATGCCTGATTGCTACTACCCAGAAAATACAGCATTGCTGTCTTCAACTAAAGCCTTCATCCACCCATAAACAAAAAAGTAATCAGCATTACTTTGCCATTTTACACAATCAAGCATTGCCAGGTTCCTGTTGCTAATTGAAACTATGAATCAAGAGTTCTAAATATGATTCATTCAATATGCTGGCATATTTAATTTCTAAAGCATCGTATTTTCAATTACAATTAGCTTTTTATGCCTCTGACTTCAATATTATTATTATTATTATTTTAATCAGTAGTAGACTTGAATTTTAGCTGTGCACAGCAGATGTGCTTTCATTTATGCTCACATTTGATCATTCCAAACAGGTTGAGACAATTGCATTTCTTTTAAATAAATTTGCAAGAGAAACAACCACAGTCATTAAAAAGTGTGACAGTCAGTGCTAAAAGAAGCAGCCCGGATTGTACTAATTTTGCAAGGTTAGCATCTTTTTCGTAAGATAAGCACCTCTAGTGAGCATTTTGAAAAGCTCTTCCTAATTATTTTCTGGGAAGGCAGCATATATGGCTTAATTCATTACTTCCGAGGTTATTTATTTGTTATTTCCATTTATAACCTGCTTCTTCTCCAGTGAGCTCAAAGCATTCTGTACAGTTCTCCTACTTTCCATGTTATCTTCACCACAACTCTGTCTTGGTAGATCAGACTGAGAGACAGTAACTGGCCCAAGTTCATCCACTTAGTTTCGTGGGTCCGTGGTCACCTCTACCACAGGTCTCCTAAATCCTGGCCTGACACTCCAACTGCTACATCATAATGATTCTGAAAGCTCCCCTGGAATAATTTTTAAACATTACTCGAATAAGAGCACTTTTTTTAAAAAAAAAGTGGCTGCCATTTTCTTTCGCTACTAAAGGCATTATAGAGCTGCTATTGCTCCCATCTGGAGCATCAAATGATTCTGGGATGCTTAATCAGATAATCCTAAACAATCCTAAACAATAACAGGGAAAGGGAATAATCAGATTAGGGAATTTGCTTGCTCTCTGTGGTGGGTCTTTCCTTATCATCATAGCATCACCACTGGAAGGGTAAATATCAAGTGACTGTGTGTTTCCCTTGTAGGTCAGCAACAACTTAAATCAGGGAATGTGGGCAAGCAAAAGAGGCTTAGGCAGCTAGGAAACTAGTGGAGTCCTGTTTACCCTGGTTGTAAAGAATCTGACACTGATTCTTAACCCTTTTGATGGTGAGCAAACCTAGCACCAACATTGCACCCACCTGTTAGAGGGAAAACGCCACATGGACAATGGTTAACTCTTCTGGTCAAATTTTTCTTTTTCTCCTAGGTCACACAAAGGTTATGCCTGCTATCACTCACGCTACATCCCATGTGGCTTCACCTGTGCACTTTTACTTGATTCAGCTGTGGAAAAAACAGAGGGGGCCCTAAGTACTTGAATACAGTGTGATAGTGCAATGCAGATCTACACTACAATGGTCCTTACTATAGTGCTGCTCACCCAGAGAAAGCCCGTAGTTATGGATTTAAGACCAATTGGGCTTAATCCCCCTAAACCTGCCAACCTTCAATGATGATGCAGCAGATAAAACCATTGTATTATCTATATTATTATCCAGTTCCACTATTTTATCCACATGACAAGCCCAGACAGATGACCCATTTAAAAAGAGAGACTTCTTGGGTTTATTTACTTTTCAAAAAATAAAATAAAAATTGAAACATGGAATGTAGGAATGTTATACAAGGCTGGAAAATTAGTGAATGCAGGTCACACACACACACACACACATACACCATATCCACAGTGGATACAGTCCAAAACTTTCTGATGATACCTGAAACTGTGGATAGTTGCAAACCTTGTTTTATACATAATGGAGTCATATACAGGTGAAACTTGAAAAATTAGACTATCGTGCAAATGTTCATTCATTTCACTTAAAAGGTGAAACAAATATATAAGATTTGCACTACATGCAAAGCGAGATATGTCATGCCTTAATTCATTATAATTGTGATGATCATGGTGTAAAGCGTACATGAGATTATGTGATGATTAAGGGGTACATGAGATTGGGGGATTGGAGTTTGCATAAACTGTAAGCCATAAGCATCAATATTATAAGATAAGATAGAGATAAAATAAATCTTTATTATCATTGTCCCCTTGTGGGAACAACGAAATTTCTCAGTGGCTATATATCAACTTGAATAAGGCAAACCTCATAATTTAAAACTTAAAAGATGAAACAAAGTAAGGCTTGAACTATCTCGCTTTGCATGCAATAAGTCTATCTCATATATTTGTTTCACCTTTTAAGTTGCATTACTGAACGAACATTTGCACAATATTCTAATTTCCTGACTTTCACCTGTAAGTGAAAGAGACAAATGCCTCCACTTCTCTTCTCCCTGTATACCAACGACTGCGTCTCAAAAGACTCCAGTTAAAATAGTTAAGTTTGCAGATGACACCACAGTGATTGGACTCATTCAGGACAACGATGAGTCCATATACAGAAAAGAGATTGAACAACTAGTCCTGTGGTGTAGCCGGAATAATCTTGAACTGAATGCAGGCAAAACCGTAGAAATGATAGTGGGCTTTAGGAGGCTTCGATCTCTAAATCCACCGCTTATAATATTAAATAATTCAGTATAAATAGTGGAGTCCTTCAAGTTACTAGGTACTGTCATATCTCAAGACTTAAAATGGTCATCTAACATTAAGAACATCATTAAGAAAGCGCAACAGAGACTAATTGTTCCGCGTCAACTCAGGAAGCTTAAATTGTCTAAAGAGCTGCTGATTAGATTTTACAGATGGATTATAGAGTCTATCATCTGCACCTCTATAATTGTCTGGTTTGGTTCTGCATCTAAACAAGACATAAACAGACTCCAACGAGTAATGAGAACTGCAGAAAAATTATTGCTGTTAATCTACCTTCTATTGAAGATCTATATATTACACGAGCCAAAAAGAGAGCAGAGAAAATATACAAAGACTCCACACATCCTGGCAATAACCTGCTCCAGCATCTACCGTCAAAACGATGTTTCAGAGCACTTCATACTAGGACAACCAGATAGAAGGACAGTTTCTTTCCAAATGATATCAACTTGCTGAATAACTAAATGGTGTGTTTTATTGCATTTTATCATTAGGGGGAGCATATGTACCAAAGACAAATTCCTGGTGTGTTATAGCACACTTGGCCAATAAAGGATTCTATTCTCTTCTATCTGATATAGTAATCCAGAAGCCAGAACAAACAGTCACCTGCACAGCAGGCAAAAGCCTTTCATGTGCACTAATGAAATGGTCCCCCTGGGAACACCATTAATAAACAACTGTTCCTTTTTTAGGGATTTTCCCCTGCAAGTGTCTTGTTTAGGGTTATTCATTTTTCGTTCCAAATACCCAAGAAGCCTTCAATAAAATTTAAAAGAGCCAGGAAGCCTTTGATAAAGATTAATTTATTCTGTACATTGCACACAATAGGAATTACAAGTATTTAATAATATAAAACTGGAATGAACTTTATTAAACTACTGATCTCTCGAATAAATGGGATTCTTAAGTTTTACATTAACCCTAAAGGGACAATGCAACATTGAAACATTTTTTAAACAATTACAAAAATTAAATGCACTGTACAGTATTTTTAAGAATGTCAAGAGCAAGGTGTTGATATTGATGGTTGGGAATCCTCACTAGTAGACATTGTTTATTAAGTACTTCTTCTGCCCCACGAAGGGGAAGAGAAAGTAAAACAATGTTTACATTGGATTAGGGCAGTGCTGCTATGCTGCATCACTTACAAACAATTTTTTAAAATTGAAAACTTTATATCAAAGGTGGGAAGGCAGGAGAGGACAAGGAGGAAGATCTTTTTCTTTGTGACATTTTTAAAGGTTGGTTTACATCTCTGCCCACAGCCGAATCCACAGAAGCAGGAAAGAAAATTACAGTTTTCCTATTAAGAGTGTGCCAGCTAAGATGATTTATGATTGAAGTAAAGATAAATGACCAGTAGGAATTGAATGAAATTAAGAGAAAGAATTTCCTTTGACTAAAAATCCATTCTTTGATTTCTTCTAAATGGGATCTGATGTCTTCTTCCATTTTGATATATTACAAGTAGCAAATAATTTGGTCAAATAAGTTCCACTGTTATTTTCACTTCCTGAGTATAGTCTACAGAATCATAACTATTGTAGTTGTTGCTGCCCTCCATGGGCAAATTCAAGTTGCATAATTTTGAACCATTATAATCTGCATTTAAATTGTATTCTTTTGCACCAGAAGAATACAATTTAAAGTAATTAAAGGCTTCCTATTCACCTCTTTCTAGGCTCCAAGTTTCGCTAGGGATTCCTTTCACTCCAAGGAAGCCTTTGGCTGCCAAATCACATTTGGTGAGATTGGGACCACTGGTAGTGATCCAGCATTATTATTATTATTATTATTATTATTATTATTATTATTATTATTATTATTATTATTATTATTATTATTATTATTATTATTATTATTATTATTATTATTATTATTATTATTATTATTATTATTATTATTATTATTATTGCTCCCCAGTCCCACTCCCAAAGTTCCCAAAATTTTCTCCAGGGGAAAAAGGAGTTGTAAGGAGCCTTGGAATCTAAAAGGATGGGGATAGGAAGCTTTTATTACTTTAAATTGATTGCCCCCAGCACATTGCCCAGATCATACCATATAAGTTACACCAACAGGATTTGGACCATTATTTAGTTTTTGAAGACTTGCCAACCAGGTTGGGGGGATGCATTAGGTCAGCAGCTTTGCTCATGTTGGTCGAGATGAGCTGGCCATGTGGATTTTCATCCATTCAAATTACAATCCCAATTACTTTCTAAACTAAAAATCCATCTTGCAGCCATTAAAAGCCGCCCAGAGTAGGAAAATCTCCTACATGGGTGGGGTATAAATATAATAAATAAATAAATAAATAAGGCAATGACTTGGGTGTAAAATTCAGGGCTTGAAATTCAGCAATAAATGTTTATTGATCTATCAACCATAATAAGCTTTGAATTTCATCTTTACCTATAAGGAGGGATGTTAACCGTTGGAATCTGGCATACACACCTGCACCTGTCCCTACTATACTGTGCCAAGTCGCCTACACTTCCCTTTAGGCCAACCAACCATTGCCACAAGGGTCCAGCAGCCACGAATGGGGCATCCACCCCACGAACGCAGACAGAAAAAAACAACTACACGTTCCAGCGTCCTCCATGCCATGACCACTTCAGCCAATCAGGCTGAAGGGCGCGAGCACATAGAATGTTGGAAAAGCTGGCACATGAAAAATAAAATAAAATAATGCCTCACGCAATGGGAATGTAAGGCTGCCGCAGGCTTACACAGCACTTCACGCGGAAGTGCAAGGCCACTGAAGACAGACACAGTAGGTCATGGCTTCACTAACCCAAACCTGCCAAAGCCATGGTGAGACAGCCACCAGCCTTCTTCCCCAGAGCAACGGGGAGAAGAGGGACTCCCCCTCCTCCTCGCTACCCCGGTGAAGAAATGGTGAGACCACCGCCGGCCTCAAGGTAAGTTGAGGCAGGGGGAAACCAGCAGCAGGCAGCACTTCATCAGGGGAGGCACACTCCCTGGTGAATGACTGGCTGCTCCCTTTGTACTACACACAACACTGTTTCGAGAAATAGCACGAAACAGCAGTGGAGGTAATAGAAAAGCAGCTGCCAGCAATCCGCAAGAAAGAGCACCACTCCTTATGGATCGTTGCCTGCCACACTACAATTTTACACAAAAAACACCTTCACAGCCACAAACACAATTCTCCTGTTAGGTAAGCCAGGGGGAAAGGAGGCCGAGAGGAGAGAACCATCATGAAGCAGATAGTTCTTCTCTGCCTCCTTCTCCCCCGACTGACCTAATGAACATTACCAGATGAAGAGTGGCTGACTGCAGGCTCTTCATTTTATCCATCGCTGCATCGAAAGCTTAATGTCAAAATAGCAATGGGGAAAAGAGGCAACGACAGACAGGCCGTTCTTCACCCCGCAAAACACAACCACAACAAAACAAATCAGTTTTTAAAAAAACAACCAGCCATCAAAAATACAAACACAAATAAATAAACTAAAAATGCCAATAAACCAAGTAAACAACAAAACAATAAACAACAAAACACATCTGAAATACACAAAGCTAACGAAAAACATGAAAAGTCACTAAAAACACCTATCTACAACATAACAACAACACAAAAATATCTTATTCAAAATCCAAAAACAAGACAATGTACAAAAATAAATACGGAAAAATCCAAAATAAGAAATAACAACCAGAAAAAATCAAACACAAAAAAACGTAGAAAATCCTCAAAGCAATACTAAACAACACTTAATTAAATACAGAAACACTCTACTTAAACCCCCAGCCCAGCACCCCAAAATCCCAACAAAATAGAAAATAAAATAATAACTCAAGAGAACTTATGAAACACATCCTCCCTCTATGCCTCCACAGCAGAACTGAAGAAACAAATAAAATAAAACTCTTAATCACAGCCCCACCTAGAGGCCAGAAGAGTAAATCCAAATAAAATATAACCAAATTAATAAAATTCAAAAAAATTCAAAAAACACAAAATCCAAAACAAGTAAAGCTAATTTATTTTAGAAAAAACTCCCCACAAACAAACAACAGAAAAACTAAAACAAAACCATTCTTCCCAATTTAGTCACCACCACCCAAACCACCCCTAACCACCAAAACACACAAAAAAACTGCTAGTGTCTTATATGCTACACACACCACTAGATGTATTGTTTCACATACAGAATCCATTCATCATGAATTCACTTTGCAATAATTTGTACATATAATGTTGTGCTCCAGTTTATTGTACTCCTCTTCTTTTGCATTTTCATTCTGAGAAACAAAAAGTTTCATTTAATCTCAGATATATTAGTTTTTTAAAAAAGCAATTTCTTTTTGCTGTGAAATATGTGGAGTTATTTTGTGGTTACTGACTGAAATCTCGTAACATCTGTGCCATGAGGCATGAAACTCACCCTGTCAGAAGAATAGCACCTTCATTGTAGAGTCACTCAATATTTATTTCAGTTGCAATGTTCTGGGAAGGTTTGACTGCTTAAATTGAACACTATTTCTGTGCTTTCAATTTTTATTGATTAGATTAAGACTTTTAACACTCCACTGTCAGCTCTCTTAAAGATTGTTCATTACTCCCTCTGTTGTTTTGCTTTGGAAGAGAATGGATTTCCATGTACCTCAGTTTAATTAAGCCATTAGTTAACAGAAATAATGCAGCATTAAGATGATATCTCTCAGGTTCCCAACAGCTTTTCCTTCTCTTACTTCTTCACAAAAACTAAGCAATACTGAAGAGAATAAACACAGTGCAGTTTTGTTGAAATCAAACATATCCTAGGGCCATGATGGTGAACCTTGGCACTCCAGATGTTCTTGGATTTCAATTCCCAGAAGCCCCCATGAATACACACAACTAGGTTTAATGTGATTCATCCGGCCCACGCTGCCCTCATTGCTCCTGGAAGCGGAAGTAAAACGAACTCATAAGGAAGAAGTAGAAATGACTGGAACATCTTCACACATTCTAGAAAAAACAAATGAGAATGAGGGAGAGGCAAACATCTATCTTTCCAGCACTTTTCAAAGAAAATATGTTTCCAAATAATAGTTAGGTCACTCTATGATGAGTTGCAATAAATTATGGTGGGCTCCCACTTTCTCATCATAAAAACATTTATGGGCCAAAATCCTGTTACTTTGCTAAGCCTCTGAAAGACAAATAGCATAACTTGCAATGGCTTCTAACTGGCAGTTCAAATTTACACTTGGGGTTTTTGGCACACACTTTACGGCTGACTTGGCAAATGCCCAAACATCCAAGCTGGGACTCATTAATTGCCAGGGAGATATATTCCTTCAGCAGGCGCAACTAAGCAATAGGATTTTTTGGGAGTTATTTATTTATCTGTTATTGATTTATCCATGCCAGCATCACAGATTTACCTGGCTTGGTGTACGTACCCTGATGAGCCATGCGAGTGATAGTAGCAGAAATCCCATAGACTCCTCTGGCTATTCGTGTTGTTCTTTATGTCTGTACATGGCCTTATAGGATTGTGGCCCTGTCTTTTATAAAACCTTTCTTTATTTTTATAGGAAGGATCCTACAAACAGGATTTCACACCAACCTTTCATAAAACTTTCAGTTGAAAACAGAAGCTAATAGTATTCTGTTTATTTATTTATCTGTTATTGATTTATCCATGACAGAGTGGTATAGAGGTAAAGGTAAAGGTTTCCCTTGCTCGAAAGCCAGTCATATCTGATTCTAGGGTTCAGTGCTCATCTCTGTTTCAAAGCCAAAGAGCCAGTGCTGCCTGCTTCTACAGACGTTTCCGTGGTCATGTGGCAGGCATGACTAGACACCGGAGATGCAGAGTGATATGCAAATTAATTTGTCAATGCTCCAAAATTGCTTTGAAGAACAAAAGTGCCTTATAATACTTAGCTGGCAGTGCAACTCTTCAAAGTCCGCCCTTTGCTGTTGACAGAAAGCAGAGAAGTGAACAACAGTATATCTTTCTCTTTGCAGGTGCACGCCCCCCCCCAAAGAAAGACTCAGACACCGGTATATGGATAAAGGCATTGGGCCACTTTTATTGAATAATGCCCTAGTCCGAATTATAACTTTCAATTGGTACTCATCCAATTATAATTCTTAAGGCAAGCAGGCCGCAGTAACACTGGTAAGGTTCCTCCCAAAATTGCCAATGGCAATTGGCTACAATGTATCCATTTGTATCAATTTGTTTGTTGAGACAAACAAATTGTTGACCGTAGTCAATAAATTATCTACTGACCCCACCCTCTGACATGTATCCATCAAATCACGGGGTGATGCACGCTGAAAAGCTCCTGCCATCACCCCTTGCCTGGTTCGTCGTTGACCGGTCAACGTTATTACACCTGTACCTGTCTAAGTGTTGGCCAGTCAATTGCGAACCTGCCGGATACCTATGGGTCATAAATCTTTACCTTACCAGTGCTACCCGCCACACGGGGAGGCGTCCATGATGACTCACCGCCCCCCCCCAAGACCGTCAGCTCGGTCGCCAGGCCTGCTTGCACCACACCCAGAACGAGGTACATACCTCCAGCTGACAGGTGGACCCCTTCCCCTGCCTACCGGCAAAATTTTTGTAAGCCTATCCTCAGGTGTCCAATGGCTGTCTCCCAGCCATGCTCAGCAAGGGACTGAGCAACAGCCCTGTCCACTGACTGCCGGAACAGTCCGAACCACGGAGATGCACGTCTCCCCTAAATTGGTGTCTCGGCACAATGTTAGACCATAGCGACCGTGTGTAAGCCATACGTTATATAAAACGCCAGGTCACAGCCCCTCGACAGTTTAGTAACAGCAGTGATCCGTATAAGATCGTTGCCGCCGAGGTGCCTATTAAGAACATCGGGCGGTCCAGCATCCCTGACGGACATCAGGAATGACAACAGTTCCCGCCCCCTTGTGCCGCGCATACCATACCATCGCATACGTGCGGATGCACACAGCCCAAGTCGGGGTCCACTCTCTGTCGCCGCAGCATATACTGCTGCCCAGTGTACATAGCTGCGGCCCACCAGCCCCACTGCCACCGGTGTGTAGAGACACACAGGATCTGTAAAAGAGGAGAAGAGGTTAAGGACATAACTAGGTACTCGTACAGTGAGGGCACGTACATATAAGAAATTGCGCATACACGTATGTCCGCCTCCGAGTACTCCAAACGTAGCCGCGATCAACGCAATGCCTATCCTAAATAAATGGGTGCCAATATGGGCCCCCACACCGCGAAGCGCGGCACCGGTCACCCTCAGTAACATTACTCCGGCAAGGGTAGACCTATCCTGGTGGCAGAAAAACAGGCTGGGGCGCGCAGCAGGCACTGTCGAAAATTCATGTAGGGCACCAACCGGACAGATGTCTCCAATAAAACCTCGTAGCAGTCTGACTCCACTGCCTACGCCGTGCTGAGTAACCTGTGAGGACCGTATCCCCACTTGAGCCCACTCATGTGTGACACAGACATCGTCGAGTTCCAGTGCCCTACGAGACACATCCGCCTTACACAGATGGTACCAACTCTGGCACCCACTCACTGATGCGGAGCGCTCCAAATAGGCTACCGTGGTAGCTGCGTGACCAAGAGCCACTTCACACCTCTCCGAACATAAGTAATGCCAGCCTCGTGCAAGGTGGGTCAGAAACTCTGGGAACTGAGGTGACGCGTGTCCGGGTGGCGGACACGTTCCCATGTCCACCCCTCCAAAACACGACGCAGAACGCATAGTGATACGCCGTACGCGTGCGAGGTGCCAATGACATGCCCGGTTCACCTCTCCTTGCCAAACGTCCAAATATCGGCCGGGAGTGGCGAGTGGAATTCATCTGCTTCCGGAGTAAGGCATGGAACTGGGGGATCTGCAGGCGGATAAAGCAGCAGCAATGTCATTATTAATACCTGGAACATGTCTGGCCCAGAACAGCACATTTAGGCGTAGGCTTCTCAAAAAGAATAGACAAACTAATGTCATGACCCTGGGGGATTTGCATGTCTGGGTGTTGACAATGTGCACCACTGCCGCATTATCACACCGAAAATGGACCACTGAGTAGGCCCAGTCATTGCCCCATAGCATCAGTGCTCCCCAAAATGGGAAGAAACTCAAGGAAGGTAAGATCGCTGAGGCGATCTGTGCCAAGCCAAAGGTGCTGCCATTGGCCGTAAGTCCACCTACCCTCAGAGTAAACCCCCATAAGTCAGGGAGCCGGAGGCATCCGACTGTACTTGAAATCCAGGGCAGACCATCAGGTCAGATCTCCAGGAAGAGACCTCATTAAAACCCAGGAGTAATTTGAGCCAGACTGGAAGGTCCACCCGTATGCCCCTGATCAGCCGGACCCTGTGTTGACGTTTTAACAGGCCAGCCATGGCGTCACACAGGCGCCTGGCCAATGCTCTGCCGGGTGGAACCACCCTGCAGGCAAAATTAAGGTGTCCATGAAGTAACGGCAGGTCACAAGGGAACACTTTATGTTTGGCAATCAATGCCAAAATCGCCGCAGAAATCCGAGCCACCTTATTCATGGGTAACCCGGATGCCCGTGCGACAGAGTTGATTTGGAAATGTGAGCTTAGTAGCTGGGCCTTCGGTCTTTTCAGGCACCAAGGGGACACCCAGTTCCCACCTGAGTGTCTGAAATGTAGTGAGGAGACGCGTGCACGTGTCCGAGCCCCGTCCACCCCCGAACCAAAAGTCGCCGAGGTAATGGGCTAGAGACCGAGACCCCGACCTGCGAGCAAAGGCCCACTGAATGAAAGTCCCGAATCGTTCGAATGCTGAACATGAATTAACTTAGTCAGAAGGGGTTGGACTTATCTAAGTAAAATTCACCTTGGAACCTAAAAACCCAATAGCTCTAAATCCATTGGGTGCACTGGCAGTAATCTGAAAGCTGAGTGCATATCACACTGTGCCAGGAAAGTACCGGGACTGCATGAGCGAGCCACCCATAGGGGCTGAACCAACTACGAGTACCTGACTGAACAAGGTCATCAGGAATGGCATCCCCAACTGGATAACCCACGGGGTGAGCTAAATGGAGAATTAAATGACATTCACCCTGGTTCTACCTCAGTACTAGCCTCATAGGGGAGATGTTCAACTTAGGAAAGGTGGTTCCAAGAAGGGACCCGCTACTCTCATAGCCCCAACTTCCATAGCTGTGCACAGTGGAGCAACCTCTTCGTTACCTTTCAAGGTAACCAGATTAGTAGCATCCTGGGACCCCTAACACCCCGGAATGGAATACAAAAGCCCCATTGAAAACCCTCCAGCAGGTACCCCGCATCATCCCTTCTTGGATGAGCTGACTGCCATCGCTCCAGCCTGAATACACTAATTGGGGAGGGGGGCTTTGACAAGGCTAGTTCTTTCAGACGGAGCTCTGATCGCCCCCTGTGCACCCCTACCTCTGCCCCGTAACCCACCAATCCGCGGGCACGCGGAGGCGGCGTAAGGGCCAGCGCAAAAGGGGACACCAAGTCGGTAACGACACTGGCGCTTAGTACACCCGTCGCCAGCTGAGCAGGTCAAACACGGCAGGCGGGCTGGAACCCCCTGCCCGACCAGTTAGCGTGGAGCCTGTGTCTGAGCAGCCCGCTGCACAGCATGACCTCCATGGTACCTATCACCAGGCGCCAGTCACGTGGGAGTCATGTACATGAGCACAAGTGCTGACAGGGCTCATCCAACCTCCTCTCAGGGTGTAGGGCCACCCTCATCCACATTCCTCATCGTAAGCCAACTGCGATGGGCCCATCCAATCAACCATCGCCCTGTAATATTAGCAATAGATGGAACCATCGGGATGGCCCAACCAGGCCGGGCCCTGCGGCATACCACCATATATATAAGGTATGCCGACCACCAGTTGGCCCCAGGTGCGCGGTGGCTTACGACGATGGGACAGCCCTTTGTCTCTGTCATCCTGTCCCTCTCTCTCCTCCTCAGTGGGCTCACAGTTCAATATGGAGAATATCCACATATCCCCCTCCAGACCTTACCCCTCGTGACCTGCGGCAAATGATCACCCAGGGGCAAGGAATAACCAGCCGTCGGCAAAGCCATCGATGGCACGTTCTGTATCAAGGGCACACGCAGCAGGACCCGGACAGCCCCTGTGATGCTCGGCACTGCCCCGGGGGCGGACACCCCCGCCCTTAACGAGGGACCATTTAGCACCATGGGATACTGGGATAAGATGGTAACTGATGCCCGCTCGCATCAACTGTACTCCCCCCGCCAAATCTTTTCCCTCGTGACCTGGGACAAATGATCACCAAGGGGCAATGAATAACCAGCCGTCGGCAAGGCCGTCACCGGCACATTAGGTACACGGGGCATACGCAGCGGGACCTGGACAGCCCCTGTGATGCCCGGCACTGCCCCGGGGGCGGAAACCCCCACCCCCAATGTTGTGCCAGTATGGAACCAAGGGGCACTGGGATAGGCTGGCAACAGATGCCCACTCGCCTCGACTTGACGAGGCCGTGGCCACTGAACCCCACCACTGGAAGTGGACTGTGATGTGGGTGCATTAACTTGAACCTGATACTCACTAGGTGCACCCCCGTGAGCCGCCCCCACTGGGGGTTCCGGCCCACGGCGGGCGTCGGAGCTCGCGACTGGAATTGAGCTCTGGGGCCACACCTGACCACTCTCCTGCTGTAGCTCTGGATGAACAGGGAGCTGCGAGACACCGGCAGGCACAGGCCGGAGCGTCTCAAGCAGCTCAACCCGGCTGGCCGCTTGTTGCAGTGTGGCAGCCGTTGAGGTAGCCGGGGAACACGAAGGGCCCCCAGCAGAGAGAGAAGGGCCCCCAGTGGGGGATCCACTGCCACAGATCCCCCAGTATAAAGTGGGCCGGGTGGGCCGGATGGCCCACCAGGCATATGACCAGGAACCCCAAAGTGAGATCCTGGGCCCGAATAGGGCCATGCCCAAAACTCCGGCCCATGAGGGGCCGTAGGGGTAACGTGCTGTGCACCCGCACCAGGCCCTCCCCCGCTGACCTGACCCATGGCCGGCAACTGCGGGCCGAGGGCCGAAGCCCCTGAAGGGCCGGCCGGAGGCTGACCAGCCGAGGGCCAAGCACCAGCCTGCATCGCCCCACCGGTATCAGTGGGCAAAGCTGGGGTAGTGCCCTGCCGCGTGGGCGTAGCCCTGGTCCTCCGACCTTAGGGCTGCCCCCCGCACTGCGCAGGGCCCGCAAAAGTCCTCCCCGTTGGCCGCGGTTTCGTCGCCGGGGCCTTCCATTTGGGAGGCATATCTGTAGAAAGAGCAGGATCCCTTTCCAGGGATCAACCTTACACCAAAAAGCATAGAGCAGCCAGCAAGCCAAAGGCTCTGTGCAACTCCTTCCTTCCCAGCCAGGAAAGACCAAGGGCTAAAGAGCCTAAGAGTCAAGGAACAGCGACGGAGAAAACTTCTCCTCTCCGTCGCTAATTTTAAAATGGCAGCTCGGCTGCCTCGTGGCCACCCCTTTTATAGAGGGGTGGCCACGCCCCCTAACTCACCCGGATGTCTGAGTCTGGGTGGGTGGGGCCTGCAAAGAGCACGGCGGCCATTTTGGCACCGCGCTTTCAATCTGTTTTGCCATTTTTCATTCACTGGACATTTTTGACCATCAAAAACTGTAGCTCAGATAATGAAGAAATAGTTCAAGTCGGATCTTTCCTAAATTCAAAATGATTCACATATCTGTATTCAGCACATGGCAATGAACATGATTAATGGTCATATGAGCCTTGAGTTCAGAAGACAGCTATCTAAGTCAGTTTTATCTATGACACACTCAATGGTGAAAATCTTTTGTACTGTAACTTTTTGATAACATTTAAAATATGCAGTAAAGGGAAAACCTATGCACAAATATCATGCCAGCTATCTCAACAATTCCCACGTCACTTTCAGAAAGCAATGCAACTACACCAAGAGTAAAAAAGGAAGGAAGGAGAAATTTGTTATTTAACAATGAAGTAGTGTTTGGTAGATGCACAAATGGGTCACTTCTGTGGACCAGCCTAGCCAGCAGCCTAGAATATTTTTAGTCGTGTAAGACGTGGATTTTTAGATTTTGATCTACAAAAGCTCATAGCGAAATTAATCTCTTAATCTTTAAAGTGTCACAATATTTTGTCTTTTTCCTTTTTGATTTTACAAAAATGTCGAGGCAAAGTAACACGGTTAGTTGACATTGTTATATTTTGTGAGTGGTTTGTTTACTGGAGAACTTTTGTCATTATTCTTTGTACCATAACCCCCATCACCCATGTTTTACAAGGCATGCCTGAATTTATTGAGACAAATGGGGTTGTTTGTCAAATTCTTCTCCCACTAACTGAAGATGGCTCCCTTACCTCAATAACCCCAGAGTGAATCATACAGTATCCCATATTCCGTATGAAAGGGGGGAAAGAGTCACAGCATTATAAGACTGTGCTTGCTAAAAAGCATGCACAACTGTGTTTTGCCTTTGCTTTAACTAACCCCAGAAAACAGCAGGCTCTCCACAGATCTAGACTTCAGATAGACCAAGACAGATTTTGCCTCAATAACCTGGTGTGATACATCATCTGAAAAATCTATTCACAAATGGATTTGGGCAATTAGGCCATGACATGAACATATTCTTTCTGAAGGATCTGTTGGAACTACAAGTCAATAATCCTAAATATATAGATGCAGAAGGCAAGATCAATCCTCCTAAAACATAAAGTTGCAAAAACTCCAGCCTTTTGTTATATTGTGAAGGAGGAGAACCACCCGTAAGGAGAAATAGTCCCAGAAAGGTGGGCCAAGCACAATAAAAGTGCAACAAGTATTTAATAATTAAAAGTGGATTTTTCAGTATGCGAGAACTAATAGGTAGGACAGAGCAAGTTCTTTCAGGATGATATGACTGGTATTGTAGATATGCCTGTCTGTCGGTGGGTTTATGGTACAAATGCACCTTGAGTCTGTCATCATTTGCTATATAAACTGAAATATCCAGAAAGGGAAGAGAATGAGGATCAGATGTATGTGTAAATGATAAATTGCTATTGTGGGAATTGATCCAGTTAACAAAATCCTGAACTAATGATGAGTTTTTGAAAATGAAAAATAAATCATCTATGTATCTTTTGTTATGGATAATCTGGGAATGCAAAAGGTTAACACGTGAATACAAAATAAAAGTTTTGTCAAAATCAATCATATAGATATTGGCCACGGAAGGTGCGAAATTTGATCCCATAGATACGCCTTGTAACTGCAAATAATAATTATCCTGAAACCTGAAAAAGTTGTGCTCAAAACAAATATCAATGAGATCTAAAATAAAGTGTGTAGGTGGAATTAGTTCTGGGCGAGAAGATAAAACGTCAGAAAGAAGGGTTCTAGCGTCTTGCAAAGGTATGTTAGTGTACAGAGAAGATATGTCGAGAGTAAGTAGAATGGAACCATGTGGCATGAAAGAGTTTTCCAATTGTTGTATAAAGTCTGCTGCATCTCGAACATAAGAGGGAGTATTGATTGAAAAAGGTCTAATGTAATGATCTATGAATTTGGACAAGGGTTCCAAAAGGAAATTCGTGGCGGAGATAATAGGTCTGCACAGAATATTAGTGGTGGATGGAGTCATCTTGTGGACTTTTGGAAGGAGGTGAAAAATTGGAACATGTGTATTATGTATGTTAACTGTGTTTTCTGACAGGGAGCAGAATGTATCTTTTCTCATGTATCTATTCTTATGCAAATAAGTGGATCAAAAATGTGCACACTCTGTTAGCCAATGGGCTTGTTGTATTATTGTTTCTATTACTGTTTATAGTGTCTATAAGTCAGAGTTTTGCTCCATCTAAACTGTGTTCAAACCCCACTATTAAAGAGCTGAATTTCACTACTTCACTCATCTGCTTCTTCATTCCCTGAACACAAAACTGGTGATGAAGGAGGGATGGCGTCCCCACACAGCAGCAACATCGGCCCATTTGACCCAGTGCGTCCAGAGAAATGGGCAACATATGAACGCCGATTCCGCCAAACAATGGCCTCACAGAAGATCACAGATGAAGACCTGAAGAGCTCCTGTTTCCTCGCTCAGTGAGGTTCTGAGATGCTTGAGCTAGCAACCCACCTCGTTCTCCCAAGGGACATGGATGTGGTGCCGTTTGCAGAAATCATGTCCGCACTGAGGAAACACCTGCAGCCAGAGGTCTCGATCTTCCCGGCCAAGGTGGCCTTCCAAAGAAGGGAGCAGCGACCTGGGGAGTCCATTACAGACTACACCGCCGCTCTGCGCATTGCTGCCGCCCTGTGCAATTGGGACAACATTGAAGAAGCACTCCGGGACCGTCTGCTGGCCGGCATGAGGGACGAAGATGCTCAATGTCACCTCATGATCAGGAATACGCTAACTTTCAAGGCTGTCCTAGAAGAGGCGGTAGCGTCTGAGGCCGCATGGTTTGGCACCAAGCTTTTCCGGCATCGCCACTCCACCACCAGTGCCACCGACTCAGCTGTACAAGCTCAGCAAAATTCATCTTCATCCTCCTCAGCTTCGCCTGGTTCCACCTCTTCATCAGAGTCCAGCGACACAGAGGGAGAAGTCCGAGCAGTCCGAAGAAAGGACTGAGAGAACCGTGACGATTGGGAGAATAAATTCTTTTGCAAGTGTGATAGCTGCGGAGCCCGGCATGACCGCAGGAAGTGCCCCTTCCACACTGCAGAATGACACAACTGCGGGTGACAAGGGCAAATTGCTAAAGTATGCCGACAGCGAAAGCAAAGAACTCCAGGACCTGAGTCCAAGAAGAGTCATCATCACAAAATGTCCACCACCAAAGTGTCACCAGAGCCTGAACCATGCCAAGTGGGCATCATCAGCGAGCATTTCTTCGCAGACCTGAGCCTGCAGGACGTCCCCTTCAAGATGGAGGTGGATTCAGGTACTACCTTTTCCATAATCCCACAGCGGGAGTTTTTGAGAATTCCTACTGCCTCTCGGCCCAAGCTCAAATCTTTTAAAACTTCCCTCTGGGATGTGCAAGGTTGCCAGATTCCGGTCCTGGGGGTGGGAAATTTCTTGGTCAAATTCAAAAACATTCACACCACCTTGCCATTGGTTGTAGTTAAGCAGGGCACTAACTGTCTTATTGGGACCCAATGGTTTAGGCCCCTTGGGAATCCGACTTTCTGGCATTCATGCAATAGACATTTGCGCTGCACCTCCTGAGGTGTTCAAAAAGGGTTTAGGGTTATACAAAAGACCCTCTGTTGACTTTGAGCTTGACTTAACCATCCGGCACATCCGGATGAAGTCACGCCGGGTACCCTTTGCTTTAAAGGAGAAGATAGAAGCCGAGCTGGACAAACTGGTGGGGCAGGGCATCCTAGTGCCAGTGGACTCCACAGAGTGGGAGACACCAATAGTGACTGCTTTGAAAAGTAACGGAGAGGTCAGGATATGTGCTGACTACAAGTGTACCATCAATAAAGCTATTCGCCCGAACGCATATCCTGTGCCTATGGTAAGCCACTTTCTTGCCTCCTTGCATGGAGGAAATTGCTTTGCAAAACTTGACCTTGCCCAGGCTTACCAACAATTGACTGTGTCTCCTGCTGCTGCCATAGCCCAGACCATAGCAATGCATGGGGGGGGCATTTAAGGTAACTCAACTACAATTCAGAATGAATGCGGCCCCTGGAATATTTCAATCTCTTGTAGAACATATTTTAAAAGGTTTGCCTGGTATCCTGCCATATTTTGACGATGTCCTGATCACCGCTAAGGAAACCATCGAACTAGCGGCCAGGCTCGATCGAGTCCTCTCGTGTTTTGAGAGGGCCGGTCTAATCTCAGCAGAGACAAATGTGTGTTTTTGGCACAGGAAGTGGAGTTCCTGGGGCACTGAATTACACCCCAGGGTATCTTGCCCTCTGACTCCAAGATGGTGGCCATGCGAAATGCACCCAGGCCAAAATGTAAAGCTGAATTGCAAACATTTCTAGGATTGTTAAACTTCTATCACACTTTTCTCCATCACAAAGCCTCAGTTGCCGAACCATTACATCAGCTTGTTAAGAAAGATACTGTTTGGCACTGGGGCCATTGCCAGGAGAAAGAGTTCCTAGAACTTAAAAGGCTGCTATCTTCGGATGCTGTATTAACTCATTTTGATCCTAACAAGGAAGTTGTATTCGTGTGTGATGCATCCCCTGTGGGGGTGGGAGCTGTGTTATGCCATGTACTAAGTGATGGGAGGGAAGCCCCCGTAGCATTCTATTCCCGTTCACTCTCAAAGCCTGAGAAAAATTATGCTCAGAGAGACAGGGAGGCATTGGCAGTCGTGGCTGGCACTAAGAAATTCCATGATTATCTTTACGGAAGACCTTTTACCATCATAACTGACCACAAGCCCCTCCTTGGAATCTTTGTGAATGGGAAGTCCACACCTCAAATTCTGTCCCCAAGGATGTTGCGTTGGGCAATTTTCCTAAATGCATACGATTTTACTTTGGTGCACAGGCCCGGCAAGAACATCAGCCACGCTGATGCCCTGTCACGTTCTCCACTGCCAAGGGTCAGGGAAGCTGATTGCGAGATCAAAAGCGACCACCAGGTCCTTATGATTGAGGCTTTTGACTCGCCCCCAGTCGTCCCCTCAGATATAGCCAAGGCTACCGCCAAGGATGTAACATTGACTAAAGTAATGTCTTGGGTACAAAAAGGCTGGCCTGTCTCTCCTCTAGCCGAGGAATTCAGAACATTCCTCCGCAAGTGTTTGGAACTGTCAGTAGAATGAGGTTGAAGCAAACAAATGTGGGGGACAAACATAGTACTAGAGAAATCACTGGAACCGTTTGTCAGGTACAGATTTAATACTGCAGTCTTCTCAAAATATAAACACAAAAGATCCGAAATCCTTTCGATATAGGATTTTTCAGTAATTTCCTCAGGGATCTAAACAACAATTTAAACATAATTACTAATCAATTATATACAAAAGTAATTTATTTTATTGTTAAATTTCTATACTGCCCACTCAGCCAAAGCCGATTCCGGGCGGTTCACAACAGTGAGTAAAAACAGATAAAAACAAATAAAACAGATAAAAATCAGCAATAAGAACCCACCCCTAAAAAGAGATGGGTGCAGGAACCGAAATGTACATCTTCATTATATACGATTCGCTTTCTCTTCCATTTTCAGCCTTTAAATGCTTATTTCACATAGCCACCTTAACACTCTAGCCCGATAGGAATTTTCGTAAGAGGTATTCGAGCGCGTTTAGTCTTACAAGTGGTAAGGTATTAATATTATTATTATAATTGTGTATTTGTATTGTTCCCAGTTTCGGGCATATATTACAGTCATGCTAATATTGTTTCACAGACGTTACAATTTCTGAAGAAGAATTGCACGAAATATCCAGTTTTACTGGATGGCTATCGAACTGTGAACTGTAAACTGCTTATTTCTAGGATTTTGTCTTCCACAAACTGTGTTCTAGGATTTTGTCTTCCACATCGTTAAGACCTGAACTGTATGAACTGTGAACTACTTATTTCTAGGATTTTGTCTTCCACATCATTATTACCTGGACTGTATCTTGGATTTGCTTATTGTATATTACTCCTAGGACTTTGTCCTCCACTTTGTTATAACCAGGACTGCACTAGTGTTATTTTCCTAGAACTTTGAATATTGTACTATTTACATATGCAATTGCTTGAACTTTTGGGGTTTGGATCACTTCGTAGGGTATTATCTATTTTGCATATTTACGATACTATATGATTGTTGTCTTTCCATCATGATATGTGTTCGTAACATTTTGTATTTTCAACACTTTGGCTAATGATCCTGAAAGAACTTGCTCTGTGCTACCCATTTGTTCTTGCAAACTGAAAAATCCACTTTTAATTATTAAATAATTGTTGCACTTTTATTGTGCTTGGCCCGCCTTTCTGGGACTATTTCTTCTTATGGGTGGTTCTCCTCCTTCACATTGCTCCCCCACCCCACCATCTCTCGCTTTTGTTATATTCTAGCATTAGGACTTATTTTTACTTCAACCTCACATATGCAGTACCATTCATTATCTAAGATGATTTATATTGTACACTGCAAAATGATGATGTCTTTGAAAGGAAAGCAGACCTATGGCCAGCTTTCTTTGTAAACTGTGGTTCAAGAAGGTAAAAACATGGAAAAGGTCCCTCAAGCCAATTGGAGAAGATGGCTTTTGTAACATCACCATGCACAGAAGTTGAAAATTACTTTTCTAACATTTAGAAAAATTATTTTTAAAAAGTGTAAATATAATGATATGCAGATTCGAAATTTGCATACCTTATACCTCTGCTTGTATGGTTGCCAATCTGAACAAGCCAGCTAGAGTCTCAAGGAACTCCTTTATTAAGATGTGGAAATTTGTACATATGACATTTTTTGGCGAGCCAGGCAGTAGGGTCAGAAAGAGAGGACAAGGTAGGGATGCCATATGTAAGGGAAAACTGGGAATTGCACAGGTTGAACCTGTCCAAGCCTGGTTCCAAAATAATCATTTAAAATTCCCACTTTTCTGACCAAGGGGGTTTGAAGAAAAAATATGCACTTTTTTCTTGCAATAGAGCTGCGCTTCTATTGAACACCAGCAGCAATAGCAAAGGAAGACAGAAAAAAACTGTGCCATTTTATTGCTGCCTCTATTGAAGTCATGGCAGCAACAGCTTGCAGAATGAGCACCTGTCTTTGTCCCAGCTCCTACAAACCTAGCAGTTTGAAGGCAAGAAATTGCAAGTAGGTAAATAGGGACCACTTCTGGGAGAAGGTAAGCAGTGTTCTGTGCGCTCTGGTGTCTTGTCATGCCTGCCACATGACCACGAAATATGTCTGCAGAAGCAGACAACGCTAGCTCTTCAGCTTTGAAACAGAGATGAGCACTGAACCTTAGAGTCGGATACGATGGACTTCCTAGCAAGGGAATCCTTTACTTTTACACATGACAGTCCCAATTTGGGAGGATAGGATTATGGTAACCCTAGGACAAGGTGACCCACTTCATCTCATGTTTTGACCCTGAAATCTACAGGAAAGGGGTGCTGCTGAGATTGCGACCCCATCGCTCCATTGTGGATAGCTGTGACATATCATTATACTGATTTTTTTTTAAAAAAAATCACTTTCCAATCTCCGGTTAATAAGGATCTTTTCATTGTGGCCTCTTTATTCCTACTTCAATTCAGTTATTTCATTTAATGGTACAATTCTTTCAATCAATGTATGTTGAAAATGTATATGTTTATATATTTTTAAAGTAAGAAGCAAATTCATATGTGTATTAGATATCAGTATGTTTAGGCTCTGTGCTATTTCTCTCTCATTTATGCTCTGTTTGGAAATGCATGGGCAGGTACAAATGGTGAGAACTATGATTCATACCTACAATTAGGAGATATGAAAACAGGTTTAATAACAAAAAGATAACTTTCTGAAGCAAAGATGGTGAGAAGGGGATTGATGTTGAACAGTTGCAGTGGATTCTGTCAAAATGAACCATTATTTTAGTGCAAGACAGATAAGGAGAGCAAAAAATACATGAAAATTAAGGAGAGCACAAAGCTAATGGGAATCTCAAGGCAAAATGTCATTCAAAGAAAGCAGGTGTGCCAAGATGATGTTAAGGATTAAATTGTTTAGGGTGGATGTGATTTTTCACGAACTAGATATTTAAAATGCTAGGATTCTCTCTTCCTCTCTTTGCTTTGTGTTTTTTCTTAATTATCTCATGTTTCGCTATCTCCTGATCTGCCTTGTACTAAAGCAAATGGCTCTTTTTGACAGAATCCACTTCAAATGCTCAACATCAATCATTTTTTCACCATCTTTGCTTCAAAAAGCTATAACATAGCTCCACGTAATAATGGGCTCAGGTTACAGGGAGACAAACTTGGGCTAAGTATCCGGAAAACCATTGTAACTGTTACAGCAGTAGGACAATGGTGAGCTCTCCAACGGTGGTGGAATTCAACAGTAAGTCAGAAAGCCACCTGTCAGATATATTTTAACTTTTATTCCTGTATTGAACAAGAGATTGGTCTTGATGGCCCTACAGCCTCTTCCAACTTCATTATTCTGGGATGCTATACGGCTAAATTTCTAATTATTCATTTCATTTTAGTGATTTGTAGAGATAAAGTATTTGTCAAGTTAAAGATACATGTAAGGTGAGTTCTAATGCAGCCATTGGTCCATTGTTCCTGGAGACCCACAGCTTGGAGCTCTTGACTTTGAGTTTTTGAGTATTCATGGGCAGCACCATTTGGACAGAGGTAGCTGAGGCCTTCCCTGATATAGAAGGGACCACTAGTGATGAGGAGGAACCACCAGCAGGGGGAACTAGGGTGAGGGGGGTGAGAGACAGAGAATATAAAGAGGACACTCAAGGCAGCTGAAGAAGTGGACCCAGGAGTGCCAGTGGAAGAGGTTGGAGAGGAGTATGTAGAAGGAATGGAAGAAGGCACCTCTAGGTGCAGAATCCTGGTCAGTCCAACCCAGAGTGTCAAGGGCTGGAACCAGCCAAGGAACCCAGGGAAGAGGACCACAAAAGCAGTGAGGATCCTGTGAGGAAACTCCTCTGCCTGCAGGTTGGACTGCCTGCAGGTGTTTTAAGAAGATCCCTAGCAAGGGGATCTGGGTGTAGCTGCAGGTTCCTGAGAAAGAAACAGTCTGCCAGGACAGGAAGAAGCCACCCTATTGGGGGGAACAATGAAGGCGGAAGAGACACCGATGTGATCAAGGGTCTAAGCAACAGAATCAGGCTGGTATATTGGGTAATTGGGCTTTGTCCCACCCCACCCTCACCTCTAATGCCCTGGGGTGCCAATAATAATATTATTATTTTATCCGCCCAGCACACTGCACCCCAGATTAAACCATTTCTCCAAGCTCCCCCCTTCAGCTTGAAGCAATGGTCTATTCCAAAGTGCTGGACACCGGGCAGAGCTAGCGAGGGGGGATGAACAAGCAGTTCCTGGGGGCAGCCTTCTCCCCTCACTTGGTCCACCTGGCATGGTGCACAGCAATGTATGGGATTCCCCCGCCAACTCCCAACCCCAAATAGGCGCCCCATCACTCCCTGTCCAGCACTTTCCCATTGTGCCTAGCACACCCCTGGACAGAATCAGAAGCCAGGATAAAGAAGGATTGTCATACCTATGAATTTAGTCAGAAAAGTCTCTTGTCCTCACTGCTACCTCATATAGAGTAACTGGATTTGGGACTGGTGAAGATAACAACCACTGCTTGGACTTTATAGACTGATAGACTGTGGATTCTGAAGAGGCTTGGTGCCATGAACCTCACCCTGCAGGGAGTACTGTATATCTAACTAGCAGAGGTTGCCCGGCATTGCCGGGCTGTTTTAAATTGTGTTGGAAGGTTAAATTGTGTTAATGTTTGTTTGTTTTTAATTGCTTAGTCTGTAATTTTAATTTTTAAAATGTTTATTTATGTAAATTTTTTGGGCTTGGCTGTTATTAACTGTGATCTGCTTTTTTTTGAGGATTAATAAAAGAACAAAGTATGATATAATTTTTTCAAATTGTTTTATGTAAGCGAATAATGTTTTAGTTTTTTGAATTTTTTTAATTAGTTGTACCGTAGGTAATAATTGTAATAATGTAAAAGTAAATGTTTTTTACATTCAATGTTTTTAAAATGTGTTTAGATGTTTTGGGTTTTAATTTGAGTTAAAACTCAGCACAGGATTTTTAAAAGTTTCTATTGTATTTTATTGACATATGTTTGTGATTTGTGTTAAAGTGTGTTTTAGTGTAATTAGAACATAAGAACATAAGAACATAAGAACAGCCTTGCTAGAACAGGCCACAGCCCATCCAGTCCAGCATTCTGTCTCACACAGTGGCTCACCATTTCCTTCAGGGTATTCCCAAGCAGATGCCTTCACCTGCTTAGGATTCCCTGGAAATAATATTGAGAGATATCCTGCCTATCTCTCCAACCCGGAGGTTGTCCTTAAGTATCCATAATTATAACCATTGATACTCTTGTCCTCCATGAACTTGTCTAATCCTTTCTTAAAGCTGTCAAGACTGACAGCTGTCACCACTTCTTCTGGCAGGGAGTTCCATAGACCAGTAATCCTCTGGGTGAAAAAGTACTTTCTCTTATTTGTTTGAGAACTAGTACCCAAAAGTTTCATGGAGTGTCCCCTAGTTCTAGTGTTATGCGATAGGGAAAACAGTTTTTCCTTATCTACTTTGTCCACACCGTGCATGATTTTATAAACTTCAATCAGGTCACCTCTTAGACGTCGTCGTTCAAGAGTGAAGAGGCCCAACCGTTGCAGCCTCAGATGGTAAGGAAGGTGTTCCAGTCCCCTAATCATTCTGGTTGCCCTCCTCTGCACTTTTTCCAGCTCCATAATATCCTTCTGGAGGTATGGCGACCAGAACTGTACACAGTATTCCAGATGGGGCCTCACCATAGATTTATAAAGAGGCAAAATGACACTTGCTGACTTATTTTCTATACCCTTCCTAATGATCCCTAGCATTGAGTTTGCTTTTTTCACTGCTGAGGCACACTGGGTTGACACCTTCATTGAGTTGTCCACCAGGACACCAAGGTCCCTTTCCTGGTTTGTCGCAGAGAGTTCAGACCCCATCAGTTTATAAATGTAATTGAGGTTCTTTGCCCCAACATGCATCACTCTGCACTTACTAATGTTGAAACTCATTTGCCACTGTTTTGCCCACTCCCCCAGTGTTGAGAGATCCCTCTGGAGCTCCTCACAATCTCTCACAGTTTTCACTACCCTGTATAATTTAGTGTCGTCAGAAAATTTGGCTACCTTGCTTTTTACTCCTACCTCTAGATCATTTATGAAGAGGTTGAAAAGCAGGGGTCCCAGTACTGAACCTTGGGGGACCCACTCTTTACTTCCCTCCACTTGGAGAAGTGTCCATTTAGTGCTACCCTCTGTTTCCTGTCCCTTAGCCAGTTGCTGATCCAGGACAAGACCTGTCCCTTTATTCCATGACTGGTAAGTTTATTCAAGAGCCTTTGGTGTGGGACCTTGTCAAAAGCCTTCTGAAAGTCCAGATAAACAATGTCAACTGGATCCCCCTTATCCACATGCTTGTTGACACTCTCAAAAAATTCCAACAGATTAGTGAGGCATGATTTGCCCTTGCAAAAGCCATGTTGGCTCTCCTTTAGAAGCGCCTTCTCTTCTATGTGCCTATTAATTCTATCTTTTAGGATGGTTTCCATCACTTTACCTGGGATGCATGTCAAACTGACAGGTCGGTAATTTCCTGGATCACCCCTGGATCCTTTTTTGAAAATTGGTGTTACATTCACTACCTTCCAGTCGTCAGGCACAAAGCCTGATTTGAGGGGAAGATTATATATTTTGGCTAGGAGATCAGCAATTTCATCTTTAAGTTCCCTGAGAACTCGTGGATGGATGCCATCTGGTCCTGGTGATTTGTTAGTGTTTAGTTTAACAAGACATGCAAGGACCTCCTCCCTGGTTATTTCTATCTGGCTTAATTCTTCGGTTTCCCTCCCTACGAAGATAGGCTCTGTTTTGGGCATGTGGCCTCTGTCTTCTTCAGTGAATACTGAAGCAAAGAATTCATTGAGTCTCTCTGCAATCTCTGGTTCCTCTTTAATAACCCCTTGCCTTCCATTGTCATCTAATGGTCCAATGGCCTTCCTAGTTGGGTTCTTACTTCTAATGTACTTAAAGAAGTCTTTGTTATTTCTCTGAGTATTTTTAGCTATACGCTCCTCAAAGTCTTGCTTTGCTTTCCTGATTGTTGCCTTGCATTTGTTCTGCCAGAATTTATGTTTCTGCCTGCTGTCCTCATTCGGACAAGCCTTCCATCTTCTAAATGAGCTTTTCTTGCTCTTGATCACTTCCCGAACAGCTCCTGTAAGCCACATTGGAGTCCTCTTGGACCTGGCAGTGTCCTTTTTCCTTTTGGGTATGCATCCCAATTGGGCCTCTGTTATTGTTTTTGTAAACAGCCTCCATGCCTCTTGGAGTGTTTGGACTCTCTCAATTTTCCCTTTCAGCTTCTTTTTTACTAGTTTCCTCAACTTTGGGAAATTTTCTTTTTTAAAATTTAAGGTCTCTGTGTTAGATTTTATCAGTGACTTGCGGTCTATGACCAAGTTAAACATAATTGAGTTGTGGTCACTGTTCCCTATTGGATCAGTCACATTAACATCTTGCACCAGATCCTGAGTATTACTCAGGATCAAGTCAAGGATTCTTGTACCTCTAGTTGGGTCTTCAACCATCTGTCCCAGGAAACAATCATTTAGCATATCTAGGAACTTTATCTCTTTATCATGTGCTGAACAACAGTTCACCCAGTCTATGTGAGGGTAATTGAAGTCCCCCATTATAACCAGGCTTCCCTTCTTGGATGCCTCCTTTACAACATTCTCCAACTGCCAGTCTCCCTCAAGTGTTTGGGTCGGAGGCCGATAGTATATGCCTACTGTTAGACCATCCTTGTGGCCTGGTACTCTTACCCACAGAGCTTCTAATGGTGACTCCAAATCACCTAGATATTCCAATTCATACAATTTTATCACTTCTTTGACATACAAGGCTGCACCACCTCCCGTTTGCCCCTTCCTATCCTTCCTGTACAGTTTGTAGCCTGGGATAACTGTATCCCATTGGTTATCATCCGTCCACCAGGTTTCAGTGATACCAATAATATCAATATTCTTATCTATTGCTAAGTATTCCAGCTCCCCTATTTTGTTCCGGAGGCTTCTGGCATTTGTATACAAGCATTTATATATGCTTTTCTGACACAGTCTTTTGTGTCCAGTTGCATTGTTAGACTGCCTCTTGCATCCTTCTGCTAGAATGCTAGTGACTAGCTCCTCGCTCTGCTCAGTAATTTTTGCATCCTCCTCACTACCCAAGTACACACTTTCCCGAACCAGATGCTGCCCAGCTCCTGTCGGCTTGTTTTTAGGTGTTGTTTTTGTTTGTTTTTGTGTATTTTTGGATGTTTTTTACTGTGTTTTTAGTAATTTTTGACTTGTTTTTATTGGTGTGACCTTTTGTGTAAAATTGTGAATTTGTGTTATGTTTTTGATTTGTTTTTACTCTTGTGGCCTTTTGTTTGGGGCTGTTGGGTGATTTTGAATTGTTTTTACTATTGTGGCCAGCAGGTGGTGCTGGTAGGGGTTATTGTATTTTGACTGTTTTTTCTCTCCTGGCCTCTGAGTGGCGCTTCTTCTGGTAAGTAGTCTCTTTCTTTATTTATTCATTTCTTTTCCGGTCCTCGTGGAGGTAGGACATTTTTTGGTAAGTTTGCTTGTTTTCTTTCTTTTGTGTGTGAGGTGGTGGTGTTGGTGGTGGTGTTGGAATTTGTATTTTTTGTCTGTTTGTTTTGTTTTTGATTGTGTTTTTGTTTACTTTGTATTGTTTTTAGGTGTTGTTTTTGTTTGTTTTTGTGTATTTTTGGATGTTTTTTACTGTGTTTTTAGTAATTTTTAAAACATTATTTATTTATTTGGTGGTGGGGAGGGGCGTGGTCGGTGGGGGTTAGGAAGGGTGGGCTAGGTGGTGGGAGGGGGCGTGGTTGTTGGGGGTTAGGAAGGGTGGGCTATGTGGTGGGGAAGGGGCGTGGTCATTGGGGGTTAGGAAGGGTGGGCTAGGTGGTGGGGAGGGGGCATGGCCATTGGGGGTTAGGAAGGGTGGGCTAGGTGGTGGGGAGGGGGGCGTGGTCAGTGGGGTTTAGGAAGGATGGGCTAGGTGGTGGGGAGGGGCGCTTTATTGTGTTATGGTGCTTTGATTGTGTGGAGTCATGAAAGTAGATTGGGGTTTCCCCTTTAAAATCAGTGGGTGGGGGGTTGTGACCCCCTCTCCGCTGGCTCCCCTGGGGTTGGGAGGTTTGGGGGGACAAAAGGGGTATGTCCCCCCAACCCTTCTGGACCCAGGAGACCAGGGAGAGGGGATCAATTCCACCCACCTCTAAATAAAATAACTCAATTTTTAAAGAGAAGAAACTGCTTGGTTTCTTCTCTTTAAAGACGGAGGTTTTTTGGGGGGGATCGATCCACTCTCCCTGGTCTCCTGGGTCCAGAAGGGTTGGGGGGACATACCCCTTTTGTCCCCACAAACCTCCCAACCCTAGGGGAGCCAGCGGAGAGGGGGATTGCCACCCCCCTACTGATATTAAAGGGGAAACTCCAGTCGGGACCTTCAGGTGCCGTGGGTGAGGGAAATAAGGGCGGTTGGTGTTCGCGTGGCTGTGAGGCGGTGAGTTGTTGTTGTTTTTTAATTTTTTGGGTGCCGGCTTCCTCAGCGTTCTGCACGCTCATGCCGCGCAGGACTCTGGGGCTTGTAGTTATGGATTTGTGATTTGTGTTTGTGGTGTTTTTTTTCCCTGCGGCTCAATTTTGATTGGCTGCGGCACATTTCTCAATGTTCTTTGTGGTCGCGCCTCTCAGCCTGATTGGCTGTGGCACGGCGCTGCGCAAAGAACGTTAGGAAATGAAGTCGTTTCCCTTTTTTGTGTTTGTGGGGCTCTTGCCCCACTGGCGCATTTCTCAATCTTGTGTTTACCTGCGTACCCAGTTCGAGCATGTGCACGAATGGTGAGTGCAGGCTAGTAGGGCCTGGCTAAGGAGCCTATGCAAAGTTCCAACAGTTAACCCTTGATTTTATAGGTTAAGATAGTTGCTCACTGGCAACTAAAATTACTTGCAGAAAGAGCTAACCTAGAGGGTCACATGTGGGATATGGAGGAAAGTGGCCCTAACAATATGAGAGTACAAAGGGGAATGGGGATATATAGGACTGACCCATGGTTTCAACAGGAGCAACTTGCTTTAAAATGTTCAGGTTCATCATGCCCTCACATCTTGCTCAGACTACAGTGTGTTTGGGATTATACTGAGTCTGACATGGCTATCATGCAAAAAATGGTGGCACTTTTTGTTTGCAAAATCACTGGCTGTAGTTCAAGTCCTGGCAGTGGTAATTTGGGAATTACTTTCTTTTAGATGTTTTACCAAAGCTGAAATAACATTGACTATTAATATTAGTTGTTGAAAAAAGACACACTTCATTTTAGAAAACAGAAAATGAGGATGAGAAAAGGAAGAACGGTACACTTCAGAGCTTATGGTAAGAACAAAAATAGTATCAGTGTATTTTTGAGGATTCTATTACTAGAAGACCATGGATGATCTTCTTTCAGTTCCTAGCTTAGAGTACAGTCTTACCTCAGGTGATTATTTTTGATGCAATAGGAGCCAGTCTTCCAAATCCAATTACTGTTAAGTGTTCATTAACCAATGCAAAATTGCACAATGTGTTCTAAGAAGATACACATGACCTCAACGTGAGGTGCAAATGAATTTATTCTGATCAGCAGCACTAATCAACTACTTAATGAATTCATCATGTTTGGATAGTGCCTTACAGGGCTCCCAAACCCAGAGTTCACTGAATAATGCCACATACTTACTCCTCCTTTGAAGTATAATGAAGCATAAAGGACTAGCAAATGAGATGGGAAGCTACTTGAAGCATCATATGCGCGTGCAACTGTCACATTAGTCAACTGAAGTCTCTCCCTTTAAATCTTGCTGAAAAAAGTAAAGTCTTTACTTAGAAACAGACATTGTAAAATAATTATCCTTGTGAAGTACTGTGTGAGGAAATGAATAATACCATTGCATCTAGGCTTTTTAAAATTATTAGCTGCATGTCAATTAAGAATGAGTCCTGTTTCAAATTCTTGTGTCATCCTTTTGATTTTCTGCACAGCAAGTACAAAGTGTCTTCAGTTTAGGCTGACTGTGTAAAACTCAGGCAGCAATGCTCCAACAGAACAGTTAATCCATAAAAAGATATGGACTGTCTCTTTGGTGCCTACGTAGATGGGAGTTTAGATAAACCACAATGAACTGTACGAGAAAGAAGAGGACTTCAGGGTATTAAAATATAATTTGTTGTTCAAAGTATCAACACTGTACTGAAAGATAAACCCCAGCATTCCTATCAATGTTATATAGGCTGATAATATTCAATTCTTGTATTTCATGAAACTGCATGGGAGCCAAGATATGCACCCTGACATTTTTCTGCTGCTGTGGGTCATCATGAAATCCATTTGCTCAAATCACTTGGCACAACTACTAAAGGCTGAAAAACCATTCTCTTCACCCTCCATCTTCCAAAAAGAGAAAGATTACTGAGATGCCTCTCTGAATTGGAACAATGGTCAGGAAGAGACAATGAAAGACATTAGACAATAGTGGTCACACACAGCAAGATGCTCTTTCAATTGTGCTAACTAACAGCAGTCCAAGAAGTAGGATGCAGAGAGAAACATAACATGGAAAGCAGTATAAGCTGTGTTTTACTGCAAATCATTTTAAGTACAGCTGGCAAAGATGTAGTTTAACAGTTATGGAGCAAGAGAAGAAGCAGTGCTTTGATCTATGATGTCCTTTGATCCTATAGATCAGTGATGGTGAACCTTGGCACTCCAGCTGTTCTTGAACTTCAATTACCAGATGCCCAAGTCAGCACTCCTGCTGATCAGGGCTACTGGGAATTGAAGTCCAAGAACAGCTGGAGTGCCAAGGTTTGCCAACACTGTTATAAACGATGCCTTCTGTTAACAGATAGGCTGCTTGAGAAAGGAGACTTCAACATACATGCTTAGACAGAAGACAGAGCCAATCTGTGGCTTCTTTAGGAAGACCTGAGAAAGATCCTGTACTGGAAAATCTCTGCTAGACATTGTAGTCAATATTAAGCCCAGCCTAACATAGGACAAGGAAGCTTCTTATGAGTGTCTGTTGAGGCTGTGCTTTAGAATTAAGTCTGCAGTTGCTGCTTGTTAGAAAATATGACCCACAGAATACAAGGAAAATTACTTATAAGAAAATATGTCTACAATAGTGTTACCTAGAGACTCAGGAGTTAAGCTGCTGTACTGCAGCCAGAATGTTGTCAGTTCAATCCTGGCAGGGATCAAGGTTGACTCAGCCTTCCATCCTTCTGAGCTCAATAAAATGAGTACCCAGCATATTGGGAGCAAAATGCTAATTACAACTGTGAATTACCCAGAGAGTGCACTGAGAGCTATGTGGCGGTATATAACTGTAATTGCTATTGCACTAGGTTTCTAGGTTTCCCTTGCTCGAAAGCCAGTCGTATTCGACTCTAGGGTTCAGTGCTCATCTCTGTTTCAAAGCCAAAGAACCAGCACTGTCTGCTTCTGCAGACGTTTCCATAGTCATGTGGCAGGCATGATTAGACACCGGAGCTCACGGAACACTGTTTACCTTACCACCACAGTTATCTACTTGCAATTTCTTGCTTTGAAACTGCTAGGTTGGCAGGAGCTGGGACAAAGACAAATGCTCATTCCGTCCTGCAGTACTTGGGAATTGAACTGCTGACCTTCCACCTCCCAGTCAGCGTCTTAGACACTACCTAAGTGAAATACCAAACTATACCAGAACAATCCTAAATCCAATTGTGAGTCCCAACTAAAGCTGATCCACTGAATCTGAATTTGCTAATCCCAGCTAGAATGTTCGTTGTTTAGTAACAGATTTAATAGTATAGGATATAGTCTCAGAACTGCAGAGCTGGATGGGACCCTATGGCTCATCAAGTCCAGATCCTGTCAAGGAAGCACAATGGGCAATTAAACTCCCAATCTCTGTCTCTGCAGCCAGATATCTGAACCCTGATCTATTCAGCAATTCATAGTTGAGCTAGCAAGTGGGTGTAGTATACAGTCCAATCTTTTGAAAAACTTCAAGCCTTTGAACTACTATGGAACAGAAATTGCACCTTATGGTAGCACCCAAACACTTGTGCGTATTCTTGTTGAGCAATGCATAAAGCTATTTCTGTTCCATGCATAATTCTTTGATTTAGATTTGTGGTTTGAAGGCATTTGAGTCATCCTGTGTTGAGGCTTTCAATTAACTCATTAGCAGATGTATAATGTCAGGATGTAAGGGACTGCGGTTGCTCAAGTGATTAAGATGCTGAACTTGATGACTAGAAGATCAGAGTTTGATTCCCAAGTACTGCATGACAGAGTGAGCTCCCGTCTCTGTCCCAGCTCCTGACAACCTAGCAATTTGAAAGCAAGAAATGGCAAGTATATAAATAGGTGCCACTTCAGTGGGAAGGTAAACAGCGCTCTCTGCACACTGGTGTTGAGGCATGACTGCCACGTGCCCATGGAAACATCTGCAGAAGTAGGCAGCACTGCCTCTTTGGCTACAAATAGAGATAAGCACTGAACCCTAGAGTTAGATATGACTGACTTTCAAGCAAGGGCAACCTTTACCTTTACCTAATGTCAGAATGTTTATTTGAACCCACTAAACATTTACAACTTAACAGAACCAAACTTCATGATAATCAAACTAACTGTGATCAAGGAATCTTCTGTTATTACTGTTGTAAATAGCCACACTGATCATATGTTAATACTGGTTGTAAAAAGCACACTGATTTGTAAACCTATCTGTTACATCAACCAACTATTGATCCATGAAAACTAATATTAGTTAGCCTTTAAAGTGCAACAATGGGTTTTTTTTGCCTTTTTTTGTTTTGTTTTGTTTACTCTCTGATATATAGGTATTGTATTATGCCTGATATTCGTCACTTTCAGTTTTGGAACATTAAATTTAATTAAACAATTGCACAGAGATAGTTATTCAGCTATTTTCTTTCTTCCCACCTTTGCTTGAACAGAATTATCTACCCATTACTCATTAAGATTTCAAGCTGACATTGTTAAAATATGTTGTATACCTTGGTTCAGTCATCATTCCCAAAGGAGATTGCAGCCAAGAAATCTGAAGAAGGCTAATACTTAGGAGAGCAATTATGAAGGGACTGAAAAAGATCCTATCCCTAGAGGCCAAGGTCAATATATCTATCTGTTTTGTGGTAGCCCAATTAATATGCACAGATGTGGAAACTGGACAGTGATGAAAGCTGACAAGAAACCAATTGATTAATTTCTTATCTGGTGTTTGAAGGAGAGCTTTGCAGATAGTGTAAGGTAGATCGTGGAAAAACAATTAAGTGGTTACCATATCAGATTAAACCTGAATGCCTCCTAGAAGCAAAAGTAACTAAACTAAAGCTATTGTATTTTGACACATCAGAAACAAAACAAAAAAGCAAAAGCAATCACACTTATATACCGCCCCATGTTGCTTAGTGCACTCTCTGGGAGGTTCACAAATTAATTAGCATTTTGCCCCAACATGCTGGGTACTCAATTTACCAACCTCAGAAGGATAGAAGACTGAGTCAACCTTGAGCCCTGGTCAGGATCGAACTCACCACCTTTTGGTTGTAGGACAGCAGTTTAACCACCAGGGCTCCTCCAGAACACATGACACACTGGAAATGTTTAAGAAAAGCTGGAGGCACCTGAAAAGAGAGAGCAGAAATATGAGCAGGATTGAGTCACTAGATGAAGCCAAAGAAGGGCAATTAAAGACAGAAGTTTTTGGAAGCTGGTCATTCATAGGGTTATCATTGGGCAGAGGTGACTTGATGGCACATAATAACAACATTTCAAAGCAGTTGATTATTAATTGACCACATACGTTCAGCAACAAGGAAACTAGAAATATTGTGAAAAAGCTTTATAGCTTCCTCAGTCCCTTCCTCAGCTCTGTATATATTTTGTGACATGTTTAATACAAACTTCAGATTAGCTTATTTCCCATGACAGAAACTATACCTTGTACTCTGTTTTTCCCTCTTTTTGAATTCTAACCAAATTTCACATACAAATGAATCAGACCATTTAAAAGCTAGCACAGAGACTACATTCTCAGGTTTGGTCTTACTTTGTTCTTGGTTTGCCTTGAGTCCACAGAAAGAATCATTCATCCATCCAGAAATGCAGGGCTCAAGTTTATGATTAATTCCTCTTTAACACACTGGGACAAGTATAACAAAAATGGTTGCTTTGTGGAACCTGACAAATGAAAACAGGATGGTTAGTGTGTTCAGTCTCTTGACCACTAGGTAAAAAGTTCAGATTCATCCTAGGCTGAGGGATGAGTTTCCAATTTAGACCATTTGAAACTTGGTTCAAGCACTCAGTGTTTATTTGGATATGGAGAGGCGTGTGAGGAATGGCCCATGTTTTTCTAACTATTTACAGAGTTGTGTTTCTAATGAAATCTCCCTTTGGAGGATACCAAGCAATGAATGGCATATCTTTTTTGGAGTAGCAATAGCAGTTCCACTTATATGCTGCCCCTTAGCACTTATTGCAGGATCTGGGTGGATCACAAGTTCATTAGTATTTAGCCCCCAACATGATGGGTACTCATTTTACTGACCTCAGCAGAATGGAAGGCTCAGTCAACCTTGAATCCTGGTCTGGCTCGAACTCACAATGTTTTGTCTGCAGTACAGCAGTTTAACTACTGTGCCACCAGGGAGTAGTTTGTTTATCCCAGGGGTTCCCAAGCTTTTTATACCGCAGGCCTGACCATGCCCCCTTGACAGCTGAGCAGGCCGTACCATGCCCCCAGAAATGGAAGCAGGCACATTTACAGCTGTCGTAAATGTTGCCACTTCCATGTTTACAACAGTTATGGGCACATTTACGCATGTGTGGACACATTTTATGGCTAACGTAAACACATCCACTTCCAATTCTGGATGTGGCATCATCAGTGTGGGCCACATGAAATGGTGCCTCAGTCCATATCCGGTCCATGGTCCATAGGTTGGGAACCCCTGGTTTAGTCCCTTCATTTGCTTCCTTGTGGATATCACTTGCAATATCTTCTTAGAAAGATTCTCTCAATGTAAGCTATTTTAAGATACATCGTGCTATGTACCCATTATGCAGCAGCGCTGAAATGAGAACTCAGAGCTCTGGGGTCATTATTAGGTCTTGCAATTCATAAATAGCAAAATGCAATATGACAAATTGAGTTCTGGATTGATTTCCTTGGCTTATACATAACAGCCAGAAACACAGCAGCGAGCCAATGAACTTATTGTTTCTTTTTCAGTGCACAGATGCAAAAGTATTATGTTATAGATGTGTCCAGTCTGCGAACAATGCTGCTTCTCCTGCCCCCCCCTCAGCATATTTTGATTTGCACAACATCAGTTTTTTGTGAGAAGCTGCCTTGACATGTTATAACAGCTTTTATCACTTCACCCATGAAACCTAAACTCAGCATTTATGCGGTATTTGTGTCTCCATTAAACAGCCCAGCAGGCAATCTATAGAATAGTTCTCTTATTATGCTAGTCAAAATCAATTCTTCAGAGAGTTTTTTTTGTAATTCAGGTCTAGTATTAAGCATTTGGGCTCCCTAACATGGAGATTAAATGTTTCTAGTGTCTGTCAGAACAGAAGCACCATTTAATGAAAGCATGATAGGAAGAAAGTAGGAAGATTGGGTGAGAGCTGCTCTGTCAGGTTCATGCGTACGTTTGACAAAATACTGCAAAAAAAACCCAGTACTTTTAAAAGCAGTCTTCATGGTTATGTTGTATCTGTCTATTCAGCACAGGTGTTCCTGCAAAATAATCTGGTCATCTCACTCTTATTTCCTGTCTCATAGATGAATCCTGAGTATTTTTGTCCTCCTCATACATTCTTGCAGCAATTTGAATTGTTGTCCATCAACAACTTTGAAGGGTTTTTTTGCTCTTCTCCCCCAAAACATTGCAGGCGCACCCCCCCAATAACGGACACAGACAACATTGAAAGTGGATAACAGCAAAGGGCCACATTTATTGATTCAATGCCCTAGTCCGAATTATAAATTTGTATTGGTAAAACGACCAATCATAATTCCTAAGGCAAGCAGGCCGAAGTAACACTGGTAAGGTACCACCCCAAAATTGCCAACGGCAATTGGTTACAATGTATCAAATTGTATCAATTTGTTTGTTAACAACAAACAAATTGTTGACCGTAGTCAATAACTAACTCATGACCCCACCCTCTGACGCGTATCCGTGAAATCACAGGGGTGATGCATGCTGGTTAGCAATCATCATCACCCCATCGCCTGATTCGTCGTTGACCGGACAACGTTTAACTACTTTATTCCTGTCTAGTGTTGTCCAGTCAATTGCGAACCTGCCGGATACTTGTGGGTCATACTGTTTACCTTACCAGTGCTACCCGCCCATGTGACCAAAGTCAACAGTAGGAACGAAGAAAGACCCCTATATCAAACCATAGCAACAGTGTGGGATGGGCAAAAAAGCCAGGACCCGAAGCCAATGTGGGTCCCAACCAAAAATTCCCACCCGGCCCCGAAGCGACCATAATCACACTGTTAACTAGGGAGGGGGTGGAGGGGAAAAACTTCTCCGCTCCGTCGCTGAGGCAAAATGGCAGCGCGGCTGCCTCGTGGCCACCCCTTTTATAAGGGAGCTGGCCACGCCCCTAACTACCCGGATTCTCTGTCCTGTGGGGGGGGCCCGCAAAGGGCGCGGCGGCCATTTTGGCGCCGCGCTTGCATTGCAGGCGCACCCCCCCAATAACGGACACAGACAACATTGAAAGTGGATAACAGCAAAGGGCCACATTTATTGATTAAATGCCCTAGTCCGAATTATAAATTTGTATTGGTAAAACGACCAATCATAATTCCTAAGGCAAGCAGGCCGAAGTAACACTGGTAAGGTACCACCCCAAAATTGCCAACGGCAATTGGTTACAATGTATCAAATTGTATCAATTTGTTTGTTAACAACAAACAAATTGTTGACCGTAGTCAATAACTAACTCATGACCCCACCCTCTGACGCGTATCCGTGAAATCACAGGGGTGATGCATGCTGGTTAGCAATCATCATCACCCCATCGCCTGATTCGTCGTTGACCGGACAACGTTTAACTACTTTATTCCTGTCTAGTGTTGTCCAGTCAATTGCGAACCTGCCGGATACTTGTGGGTCATACTGTTTACCTTACCAGTGCTACCCGCCACACGGAGGGGCTTCACAGAAGACCTGACGCCCCCCCCCCAGACCGTCAGCTCGGTCAACAGGCCTGCTCGCCAGTCACCCAACAGGAGGTCCATACCTCCTCGCGACAGATGGACCCCATCCCCTGCATACAAGTCACAATTTTGTAGACTAATATCGGGGTGATGACTAACCCGTCCCCAAGCCCTGGTGGTGAGAAACCGCGCCACTGCCTTATTGACCGCGCGCCTAGCTCGGTCAAGGGCCAGGAGGTTAACGCCCCCTCTGTAAGAGTGGCGCGGAACAATGTCCGACCAAACCAGGGCTGTGGCAGGCCAGACATAATGCAAGTAGGCGAGGTCCTCGCAAATCGCATGCTTGAGCGATAAGCCGGTGACCTGGCCCAAATCATTGCCCCCCAAGTGGATGATTAGAATGTCAGGCGGGTCAGCCCCCAGGCCAGAAAAAAGGAAAGGCCGCAGCTCCCGCCATAACATCCCAGGCTTACCGTGCCATGAGAGACTGGCGTGGTCACCCAGTCCCAGTCGGGGCCCACTCTGTCGCCGCAGCGTAACGCGCTGCCCTGAGCACATAGCTGTGGCCCACCAGCCATACTGTCACCGGTGTAATACGACACCCAGGGTCTGTAAGAAAATTGAGAAAAAGGAAGGTAAGGTGACTGGATTGGTACTCATGGCGGGAGTGGGCGCACATAAAACTGAAAACATTGTGAGCCCCACCTCCCCATGCTACGTATGTCAGCCCCAGAGTACCCAAAAGCAGCTGCTGTAGAGGCTGCGCCAATACGGAACGAATGTGTGCCATAACGGGCACCTGGTAGTCCCACCCTGGTGAGGGCTCTGGCTGTCACCTTCCAAAACTGAAATTTAGTAAGGGGAGACCCATCTTGGTGACAGAAAAACGGGCCGTGGTGCCAGCCACGCAGTGCCAGGTATTCCTGTAGGGCACCAACCGGACAGATGTCTGCCAAAGAACACCGTAGCAGTCTTACTCCACTGCCTACGCCATGCTGATCTGTTTTGGAGGAGCGAATCCTCAACTGGGCCCAGTCTTTGGCAACATATACATCTCCGCGTTCCAGTGCCCTACCACTTGCATCCGCCTTAGACAGCATCACGAGTTCGCTGATGCGGAGCGCTCCAAAAAATGCCACCGTTGTGGCTGCATGAAAAAGGGCTGCCTCATAATGATCAAAACAGAGGCCTGGCCAGCCCCGGGCCAACTGGGTAAGAACCCCTGGGGAAATAGGGTGCCGGTCATCCGGGCAACGCCCGCGCTCGCGCACCCACCCCTCCAAAACGTGTCTCACACGGAAGTCAGAGGTGGTATCCACATGACCCCCTACTTTGGCCATAAAAGCCAACGCCGAGAGCTTGGATGCTATGGTGCGAGGTGCAAGGCCCTGTGCATGCAGGTGAACCATGAACCGCAGAACATGGTCCACCGGGATGGGCCAGGTCTCTGGCCATTGAAATCGAGTAGCAAAAGACCTATACAAATTGAATGCTTGTTGATACGCCTTACGCGTGCGTGGCGCTAGTGACAGGCCAATCGCCCGGTTCACCTCTCCTTGCCAATAGTCCACATCTCGTCCGGGAGTGGCGAGGGAAATTCCTCCGCATCCGGGGCCAAGGCGCGGAACCGGGAGATCTGCAGGCGGGACAAAGCGTCAGCAATATCGTTATTAACCCCTGGGACATGCCTGGCCCTGAACAATACGTTGAGGCGCAGGCAGCGCAGCACAAAATGGCGCACTAGATCCATGACCCTGGACGATTTAGAAGTCTGTGCATTGACAATGTGCACAACGGCAGCATTGTCGCACCAGAAATGCACCACCGAATTAGCCCACTGTTCGCCCCATAGCATCAAAGCCCCCAGAATGGGAAAAAATTCCAGGTATGTGAGATCCCGCAGGCGACCTGTGCCTGCCCATGCCGGTGGCCACCCACCATAGGCCCACTTCCCATTGAAGTACATCCCATAACCCAGGGATCCTGAGGCATCAGACTGGATCTGGAAATTGGGGGATGCCAGGAGGTCAGACCTCCAAAATGAGACCCCATTAAACTCCCTCAGGAATTGCAACCAGACAAACATGTCTGCCCTGATACCCCGGGTAAGCCTGACTCTGTGGTGGGGCCTGGATAACCCTGCCATGGCGTCGCATAAGCGCCGGGCGAAAGCCCTGCCCGGTGCGACCACCCTGCAGGCAAAATTGAGGTGCCCATGTAGCACCTGCAGTTCCCTCAGGGATGCCTTACGCTTAGCCAGCAATTCCGAGATAAGGGTCACTATCCTGGACACCTTATCACCCGGTAACCTAGAAGCCTGTACTACTGTATCAATCTCAACCCCCAGGAATACTAGTTTGGTCGACGGGCCCTCGGTCTTTTCGGGCGCTAAAGGGACACCCAGTTCCTGCATTAGCGTCTGAAATGTATTGAGGAGACGTGCACACGTGTCCCAGCCCCGTTCACCCCCGAATAAAAAGTCATCCAGGTAATGGGCTACAGACCGGGACCCTGACCTGCGGACGAAAGCCCACTCTAGGAAGGTACTAAAACGCTCGAAAGCCGAGCATGATATGGAGCAGCCAAAAGGCATGGCCTTATCAAAATAATACTCCCCTCTAAACTTAAAACCCAGCAATTCAAAGTCGCCCGGGTGCACCGGCAAGAGGCGAAAAGCTGACTTAATGTCGCACTTGGCCAGCAAGGCACCCGGGCCACACGAGCGCACCATGCGCAGCGCATGGTCGAACGATGTATACCTGACCGAACAAAGGTCATCAGGTATCGCATCGTTGACCGATCGGCCGGCTGGGTAGGACAAACGATGAATAAGGCGAAACTCACCTAGGGACTTTTTAGGAACCAAACCCAATGGTGAAACCTTAAGGTTGGGAAAAGGGGGTGCGGGAAAAGGGCCGGCGACCCTGCCCGCGTCTAACTCCTTTTTAATGCTGGCCTCGGCTACCTCCTCCCTTCCTCTGAGGGATAAAAGGTTGGGAGCATCCTGAGGAGATCTATCACCCATAAAAGGGATACGAAATCCCTGCTTAAAACCTTGGATGAGGTACTCCCTGTCCTCTCCCCTTGGGTACGATGCGAGCCAGCGCTCCAGCATGTCCACCTTAATTGGGGAGGGGGCCTTTCGGAGAACTAGTTCCATCCGTGGCAGGCTTGCCAGCCCACTGTCCACCCCTCCCTCTGCCTCGCACCCCCCCAGGCTTGGGACAAGCAGAGGCTGCATGGGGACCAGAACATGTGGGACACTCGTGCTTATACCTGCAGTTCTTCCGACTGCAGGAACCATTGGACGAGAAAGTCCAGCACAGCAGGCGTGCTGGAACCCCCTGCCCCGCCATTTGGCGGGTAACCTGCGCTGGAGCTGCTCGCTGGACCGCATGTCCACAATGGTATCTATCCCCCGGGGCAGGACGTGTGGGTGTCATATACAAGAGCCACAGTCTCTGGCACGGCTCCTCCCATCTCATCTCGGGGTGCAGGGGAATCCTCATACGGAATTCCTCATCATATGCTAGCCATGAGGGGCCCGGGAAATCTACCATCGCCCTGTATATGTTGTCCAAATATTGGACCATGGGAATAGCTAGATCCGGCCGCGCCCTCAAATACACCGCCATGTATATCAAATAAGCGGGGAGCCAGTTAGCCCAGGTACGCGGCGGCTTACGGCGGTGTGCCTGCTCCTTGTCCTTCTCATCCTGACCCTCCCTTTCTTCCTTAGTGGGCTCTCTGTTCAGGAGTGAGAAGATATCCACGTACTCCCCTCGCCATATCTTTTCTCTTGTAGCCTGAGCCAAGTGATCACCCAATGGCAAGGAATACCCTGCCGTCGGCAAAGCCGAAAAGGGGATAGCTGGCCTACCCAAAGGGGCCTGAGTTAACCCTGCCACCCCAAGTACGTTCCCAGCAGTGTAAGAACCAAGGCCCGCCCCAGCGGGCATGGTGGCAGTAGTTGTCGCCGGGTGGGTCGCCAGCGGCGTAGCCCCTGCACCACCCGCGCGAGGCCAAGGCCACTGAAAGGTCCCCCCTATATTGGGAATGTGTGTGGATGTACTCGCTTGCACCATATACTCACATGCTGCACCCCCGCGGGCCGCCCCCAACGGGGGTTCCGGCCCACTGGGGGCGTCGGAGCTCACGACCGATGTAGAGCTCATCACCGGGGCTTGACCCGCGCCAGGTTGCTGGCTGGGGAGCTGCGAGGCAGTGGCCGGAGCCGCGCCACCCGCCTGCAGCAGCTCAACCCTCCCCGCCGGCCGTTGTCCTGCTGCCGATAGCGCCTCAAAAGGTACCCCGAAAGGGGCACCTGCCTGACTGGCCCGGGCCAAAGACTCCTCTAAGGCCGCAATACGGGCCAGTAAGGTGTCTACAGTAACCATGGGTAAAGAGCCGGCCGGCCCACCTGACCCTTGCATGGGGACAGTTCCCTGCACCCCATGGCCCATATATGGCCATTGGCCAGGGCCGAAGCCCGGTAGGGCTGGTGAGGAAACCTGCCAAGGCGGGGCACCGGGCCACCCCCCAAGGCTAGAGGGCCCCGGGAGAGGCTGCGGCCCAGAAGTAGTCGGCCCAACGGGTTGGGCGGAAGGAGGAGCGGTGTCCACCGCTCGCGGGCCGCGGGCCGGAGCGCCCTCCGCGCCCGCACTCTGAACGGGCCAAGGGGCGACAGACCCCAAGCCACTAGCCCCGGCCGGGGATGGCAAAGGTGGCTGTTGAGGAGGCGGCACCACGGTCCTCCGACCTGGGTTGCGCCTCCTAACAGCCCGTGCTGAATTCGCAGCAGCCTTCTTTTTGGAAGGCATCTCGAGCAAAAAAGGGAAGCTAGCTAAGCAAAATCGACCCAAAAGGCTTCCCGGCAATACCAACGAGCGACGGAGGCGCAGGGGGAAAAACTTCTCCGCTCCGTCGCTGAGGCAAAATGGCAGCGCGGCTGCCTCGTGGCCACCCCTTTTATAAGGGAGCTGGCCACGCCCCTAACTACCCGGATTCTCTGTCCTGGGGGGGGGGCCCGCAAAGGGCGCGGCGGCCATTTTGGCGCCGCGCTTGCATTCTGTAACCTTAATTCAGGGTGAAGCTGCCCAAAAGTACACTGAATGATTTTGCTGTTTGTTTATTGAACCAACTTGTTATGATAATATTCTCAAAGCTTGAGTCTTACAAGATGTATTGGTCATGGGAATGATGACTTCACTAGGAATAGTTTTTGATCTGCATTGGGTTGTTAGGATGAATACATGGCTACGGTTTGTGTAGTGTTTATGTTTCTTTTCAACAGCAAATGATTCAGACTTCTTCAACACAACAAGAGCTCTATTGGATAAAAGCCAACTGGAGTGGCCTCTTCGAATGCTTAAGGATGGAAGAACATGTACTGACTCTTTCCTTAACTTCCTGTCCTTGGCATAATATACCTGTCTTGTACTAGTAAAGTACTACATGCCCTTGGAACTTCCTGAAGCTAGAAATAGTTTGGCTTGATTCTTTTATGCAGTCCACCTGACTGTGGTATTTGCCAACAATTTGCTATGTTACTTTATCTGCTTTAGTCCTTACCTTGGATTTTCTCTCTCCACTTCACAAAAGTTAGGGATATATGTGAAAACTTACAAATTCTCCCAAGCAAAACAAGTTTCAGTATAGAGTAAAACCTTGTATAAAGAGTGCCTCGATTAGAGACAAACTCGCTTAAAGAGCAGTATTTTCTCTGAATGGTCACCTCGCTTAACAACTAAAACCAACCAAAAACTTGCTTAACAACTAAATTGGGGTTCCCAGCCCCCCCCCCCCCCCACCAGAAGTCACAATTGGTGACATACAATGGTGTTTCGCTTAGAGCAATCCCATGGAATGCATTATGCTCTTTAAGTGAGGCACCACTGTATGTTTAAAAGATTTGTGGGTATCAACTAGGGCTGTTGACATGCAGCATATTTGTGTGAACCCATGTCTTCCACTAGAAGGGAGTTATCAAATAGCTCTTGCAGAAAATACATGGGGTTGCCACTCAGATTCCATTTGCTAAACACACTTTATTACATGATGTTCAGATGTACATTGTTGAAGACCCCTATTTCAATCTATACCTATAAATCTGTGCGTTAACCGTTGGAATGTGACAAAGGATGTTGCACCAGGCCCCACTAGCCCCGACTGAGCCTCTGTGCACTCGCCTGACCGGTGTTCGCAAGTAACTGTCGGGTTGAATTTGGCGCCAGTGGGGCAGGAGCCCCCTGGCCGCAAACAAAAAGAAAGGACTCCATTTCCCAACATTCCTTGGGCCATGCCACAGCCAATCAGGCTGAGAGGCGTGAGCAAAAGGAACATTCGGAAATGTGCCGCGGCCAATCAAAATGAAGCCGCAAGGAAAAAATGCTGCACCAACGGTAAACATAAACCCAAAACTACAAGCCCCAGCATCCTGTGCGCCATGAGTGTGCAGAACACTGAGGAAGCCGGCGCATGGAAAATAAAAATAAAAAACACACTAGGAGCGCAAGTCCGCCGCAGGCGGCCGCAGCGCCTCAAAGCGACGCAAACACCCGCCAGCCTTCTTGCACAGAGCAATGGGGAGGAGAGGGACTCCCTCTCCTCCACGCTACCCCGCTGAAGACACGGTGAGACCACCACCAGCCTCAATAAAAGTTGAGCCGGGGAGGAGAAAAACCACAACAACAGAGGAAGTTCAAGGGGGGAGGTATTGATGCCTTCGCCCGCCCCCCCCCCAAAAGCAAAACAATTCCTCCAGAAAGGAAAGGCACCGGATGGTGCTCTGCCCGGTACCTTTACTTTCCGAGTAAGTGTTTCGCTTTCAAGGGAGGGCGAAGGCATTATTGCCTCCCCCCCCCTTGAAAGTGAAACAATTCCTCTTCTGTAGCATGGGGGGGTGGGGAAAGAGGATACCCCTCCCTTCCCCCCCACCCATGCTTTGGCGAGGCAATGGGGAAAAACTATGTTTTCCCCCGCAGCCTCGGAGGCCTGCCCAAGCCAGCCCGTAGCTTGGGGGAAGGGGATACCCCCCTCTTCCCCCCCAAACCCAGGCTACGGCAAGGCACTGGCCAGCCCCCCTGTAAAAAAACATACATATAAATAAATAAAAGAATCCCCACCCCCACCCCAATGCAAGGATTTAACGCGGCCTGGCCAGCAAGGCAAGGTCACGTTAAACCCTCCCAACCTCCCCCCCCCCCACACACACATACACAACCATTGAACCCATTCCCAGGTAAGCAAAGCCACCGGACGGCGCTCCGCCCGCTGACTTTACTTACCCCAAAAATAAAACACAAAAATCAGAATCAAAAACATTCAAAAATAATCAAAATCAAACCCAAAAATAAGAACAAGACAGAACACACAGAAGGCCCCCCCCCAAAAAAACAGAGAAATTAAAGAAGAGAACTCACCCCCATGTCCTCACTCCACAACGTCTGGAATTGAAATGAGGAAAGAAAGAGACTACTTACCGGAAGAAGCAACAACAAGAGGCCAGTAGAGAAAAACAAAGCAAAAGAAAACCTGAACAGCACCACCCAGAGGCCACAGGAGAAAAAACAGTCAAAAATATTCACATAAATGATTCACACATTTCTAAAATCCTGTGCTCAGTTTTCACTCAAAAATAAAAACACAACATTTTAAAACGTTTTAAAAATATTAAATTTGAAAAAACATACACTTACACATTTTTAAAATTTTTATCCAAAGTACAACTATTTTAAAAAATTCACATAGTAAAACATTATTTGGTTAAAAAAATAATTGTAAAAAATTATATCATCCTTTCCTACTTTTTTTAATCCAAACAAACAAACCAAAAAAATCTGATCACAGTTTATTGCAGCCCATGCATATAAATAAACATTTTAAAAATCACAAAACCTTTCAACACCATTTAAAACAGCCCGGCACCATTTGTTCAAGAAAAAAAAAAAACCTTTACTATCCAACACAATTTAAAACTGCCCAGCACCGCCAGGCAAAATCTGCTAGTAACCTATAACTTTGAAGTCCCAGTCCTTTGGTTCTTTAACATTGAGCTCAATGGAAGTCTGGCTCTAGGTAACCATGAAGATAACTGTAGATAGGCATTGATACGCTGCTTGTCCCACTTGGAGGTTATCAAATCCAAGATTCCAGAACAGCTCCAGATCATAAAGGAGCCATGCCTGGCATCTTTCATTGCACTGTTGCCACTGCATTGGGGTCAGCCAATTCTCTCATCCTTTGTTGTTTCAGCAGGGAGTTGGGCTTCTTGAGAAAGTATGTCATTGACAGGTCAGTCTGCATGCATTCAATATCTCTTCTAGACCCCCAGTTTGTGGTGGCCAGCAGCATCAACCTACTTCCTCATTCTTGTTTCCTACGGTCTTCAGCATCCCTCTCCTTCTGCCTCCATTCCTCTTATCTCCTCACCCATCTGTTCCACCCTGTTTACTGATCCCACATCTGTTCCATCCTGTTTACTGATCCATCTCCCAGGAGTTTTCCACTACTGGTTTCCATCCCCCTCAGATGATTCCATTTACCACGCCAGATTTTTCCAGATGATTCTCATTATCGAGGGTTGGCTCCTCTTTTAGTGTACCTGGAGCTCAGGTACTTAGTTCCAGGGAAGTTGCTTTCCTTGGAATATCATTGCTGATCCAGACCTTCCACCCTTCTCTATTGAGTTCGAGCACCAATACTGTAGCTCCTAGAGAACCTCTTTGTTGCTCCATGGGAGGTCCAGAGGTCAGCCTGAATATGCTATCCCCCTCAGCATTGTGACATTGTGTCAGTTTGGGGGTCTCCCAAATCAAAACAAGCAGCCATGATTTCATTTCTAGTACACATCAGAATTATACAACTGTACCGGGAAAAGAAATCAGAGGATTAAAATATTAAGGTTTTTTTTAAAAAAAATACTGCAATAAGAAATGGGGGAAAGCAAGTAGAAAGCAACAATAAAATTTAAAGCATGTACTGAGTTGAAATCAGATAACAAACATGGAGAAGAATGTCAGCTTCACACAAACATCCCCCCTAATAGAATAAGGCTCTTGAATAAACTTACCAGTCATGGAATAAAGGGACAGGTCTTGTCCTGGATCAGCAACTGGCTAAGGGACAGGAAACAGAGGGTAGCAGTAAATGGACACTTCTCCAAGTAGAGGGAAGTAAAGAGTGGGGTCCCCCAAGGTTCAGTACTGGGACCCCTGCTTTTCAACCTCTTCATAAATGATCTAGAGGTAGGAGTAAAAAGCAAGGTAGCCAAATTTGCTGACGACACTAAATTATACAGGCTAGTGAAAACTGTGAGAGATTGTGAGGAGCTCCAGAGGGATCTCTTGACACTGGGGGAGTGGGCAAAACAGTGGCAAATGAGTTTCAACATTAGTAAGTGCAGAGTGATGCATGTTGGGGCAAAGAACCCCAATTACATTTATAAACTGATGGGGTTTGAACTCTCTGCGACAAACCAGGAAAGGGACCTTGGTGTCTTGGTGGACAACTCAATGAAGGTGTCAACCCAGTGTGCCTCAGCAGTGAAAAAAGCAAACTCAATGTTAGGGATCATTAGGAAGGGTATAGAAAATAAGTCAGCAAGTGTCATTTTGCCTCTTTATAAATCTATGGTGAGGCCCCATCTGGAATACTGTGTACAGTTCTGGTCGCCATACCTCCAGAAGGATATTATGGAGCTGGAAAAAGTGCAGAGGAGGGCAACCAGAATGATTAGGGGACTGGAACACCTTCCTTACCATCTGAGGCTGCAACGGTTGGGCCTCTTCACTCTTGAACGACGACGTCTAAGAGGTGACCTGATTGAAGTTTATAAAATCATGCACGGTGTGGACAAAGTAGATAAGGAAAAACTGTTTTCCCTATCGCATAACACTAGAACTAGGGGACACTCGATGAAACTTTTGGGTACTAGTTCTCAAACAAATAAGAGAAAGTACTTTTTCACCAAGAGGATTACTGGCCTATGGAACTCCCTGCCAGAAGAAGTGGTGACAGCTGTCAGTCTTGACAGCTTTAAGAAAGGATTAGACAAGTTCATGGAGGACAAGAGTATCAATGGCTATAATTATGGATACTTAAGGACAACCTCCGGGTTGGAGAGATAGGCAGGATATCTCTCAATATCATTTCCAGGGAATCCTAAGCAGGTGAAGGCATCTCTTTGGGAATAATGCCCTGAAGGAAATGGTGAGCCACCGTGTGAGACAGAATGCTGGAGTGGATGGGCTGTGGCCTGTTCCAGCAAGGCTGTTCTTATGTTCTTATGTTCTTAAGATCTTCTACTGTACTCTTAATTTGCTCAAATATGAGAACAGTCCCCGAGTAAGGTAACTTGGGGTATTCAGATAGATTGGCTCACTTCCCTAAATCTTTTACTTTTAGAATTGAGTATGTATGTTTTAGGCCACAGTGACTTAGTGGTTAAGATGCTGAGCTTGACAACCAGAAGGTTGGCAGATCAGCAGTCCGAGACTCAAGTGCTGCCCCAGCTCCTGCCAATTTAGCAGTTCTAATACAAGAAACTGTGAGTAGATAAATATGGGGAAAGGTTGTTGTGATTCCATCTGGGATGACAACATTTTTTTATGTTTATTACATCATACTCATGCAGCATTTTAAATCTGTTTTTCTTTTGTTTCTGTGATACTCTCTGCTTAGCCTAACTGAAGCCATTTTTAGTTGGCAACTCCTATTGAATGGCATCATCCCTTTTCTCTGGGAAAGTACATTTTGGTTCTTCTTCCCTTAGTCATTGTCTGGGAAGATGTTCTATCTCACTGTCTGAGATGGAACATAGATAAGATAGCCACCTGTTATCCTTTGATCTAAGTACAGAACATGTCAATTAGCACTTTTCAAGGACACTTTCCCAGACAAAATGGTACAAAAACCAGGGCTTTTGCTCTGTTAAAAAGTTGAATTTTGATTCCAGTGGGAGCTCTATCTCTCCAGCCATCTGAGATAGACTCCCCATCAAACCATCTCATATGGGGCAGTGGGGCACCACCGCACTTAGCCTGTAATCCAGAAATGATGGGACTTAGGTTTTGCAGAGACTTCAATACTTTGAATTTATTCTGAGACTATGCTATTTTTCTTCTATTTCAATTTTATTGGACTTTGTTATTTTCTTCAATAAATCATAAAAGGACATTGATTGTCAAGACTGCTCATTCCGTTCCACTGAAGCGGAGCGGATTGAAGGGGGATATTTAACAATAAGGCCTTTTTCCTAAGAGAAGGATTGCAACTTTTAGGTTACTTTGTGGGAGCCGCTGCCAAAGGAGAAACTTTGTTTCGAGGCCTGGAATCCAGCTACAGAAGAGCGAGCTGTTGCAGAGGTAACAGCTTTACTCCCACACACTTTACCCAGCTCCAAAATGAGATAAGGGTGTTTTTCACATGGGAATCTGGAGTCTCGTCCCTATGGGCTTTGCAGTTTTAACTTCTTCTGCGACATCAGTCATAGATTGCCATTTCCCTGCGAACCTGTTGTCCAGCTCTGCTGGACCAGCCTTTATCGACCCAACTTTTAGAAAGCACACCCTTCTCAGCCACGTCAGCTAAATCACCGGGGCTTCTCACCTGTGCAGCACCTGCAGGCCTCCGAATCAGAGGAAGCCAAGGCTTTGCCAGATGGGAAAGATCCTGATAAAGGTAACAATGTTCCATGTACACCAGTGGCTTGTTATGCCTGTCACATGACCACAAAAATGTCTGCAGCACTGCACTTTTGACTATAAATGGAGATGAACACTGCCCCCTAGATTCAGACACGAGTCCTTTACCTTTATTATGTGTGCTTGCAGAGTGTCCACTTTATAATCTGCTCCAGGATTTTCCTTGAGATTGATGATACTGACTAGTCTGTGGTATTCAGATTCCATCTTTTCACCCTTTTTTGAAGACAGAAACAAAATTAGCCCTCCTCCAATCATTCAGCATTTCATCCATCCTTCATGATTTATAATAAATCCAATAGACAGTAGATAATTTTGTTTCAAAGAGAGTATTTTGAGGACCCTACTAATACTTGTTCATGTATTTATTAAACAGAGGAATAAAACATAATTCATCTACTGCTATTATTATTCTGCCAAAATGTAATCCTTAACAATGCTTCAGAAGAAAGAACTAAGTCTATTTTAGCTACTGTAGAACAATTATTTTACTGACACATTCTTTGTTAAATAATGATCCCTCTAATAAAGCATCTGAAAAGTCTCAGAGTAAAGCGTCTTTTGAAGAAGCAGCAAGATGCAAAACAATATGGAAGAAAAAAATTGGTAGTACAGTCTTTTATGGTTTCTTAACAATTTCCTCATTAAAAGGAACAGCAGAATTAATGGGCTGTTTCTGTGGCAAGGACTTTCCAGTGGTAAAAAATGTTTACACCTAAATTCAACACAGTTAATATTTTCACAATCAAAATGGTCAAATCTCAGCCAATTGCCAAATCTCATTTTTCAGTAGTCCATTTCTCTTGGGGCCTGAAAGGTTTCTGTTAGACCAGTGGTTCCCAATGTGGGGCCCATGCCCCACAGGGGGACTTCAATTCCCTGAGGCCTAAGTCAGTACATTGGCTATTCAGTGCTTTGAGGAACTGACTTAGGTTTCTGGGAATTGAAGTTCAAAAACCAAAAGTTGTGAATCACTGCTGAAAGGTAAAGGTAAAAGTTTCCCTTGCTTGAAAGCCAGTCGTATCCGACTCTAGGGTTCAGTGCTCATCTGTTTCAAAGCCAATGACCCAGCGCTGTCTGCTTCTGCAAATATTTCCATGGTCACGTGGCAGGCTTGGCTAGACACTGGAGTGCACAAAATGCTGTTTACCTTCCAACTGAAGTGGTCCCTATTTATCTACTTGCAATTTCTTGCTTTCGAACTGCTAGGTTGGCAGGAGCTGGGACAAAGACAGGAGCTCATTCCCCCCTGTAGTACTCAGGAATTGAACTGCTAACCTCCCGCCTTCCAGTCAGCGTCTTAGCCACTTGAGCCACTGCTAGACTGATATGAAACAGTTGGGATATTTCTCTTCAGATCATTTATTGAAAGGGTTTTGAAAAACCAACCTAGCTTGTAATTTCTGAGGCTTCATGTTTTCTTACTTTTCAGTCTGCAATAACAGATTTTTGCTCATGATTCATTACTAGCATTTGTACCTAATATTTTTTCTTTCTATAAACATGTATTAAGAAAAACATAAATAAAAAAAATAAAACTGCATCACTGAAGCAACTTTAAAAGAAGACAAATGGCTACATGTGAGAGCAAAGATTCCCAAAGCTAAGGAATTGGTGATATTAAGATCTATATTTTTACATTACTAATAGCTACACAGAATACATTAGCAATCAGATCTCAGTTTTATGCCCTGGGATTTTTTTCTTGTAAAGGCCATATAAATTAATTATGAAGAGACCATGAGTAAAAATAAAACTTCCTCCAAAGACATGGATTTGTGCCAAACAAACTGTAACTTTTCTTTGGGATAGCACTTTCCCCATTTATTTTTTTGCCGATGGCTAAGTCATTGTGAATAAACATACTGATTTAAATAAGGAAAGTATCACACACACTCAGGCTAAAATCTGAGTCATAAAAAACCCATTACTTGAATGCATATTATTAATGTGAACCATTGCTCAAATAGAGGTGAAGTCTAAGAAAGTGTATAAATAATCTGTTTATAATGCTAGAGATTATATGTATTTTTCAAAAAGCGCAAAGTGATCTTAAATTAACCAAGAAGAACTTCTGGTGATTCAATTAAACTGACAAGCATGATAGATTGCTGGAAAATACTTTGTTTTCTTCTTATATTTCAAATATTTTCTTTTTGTTCTTTTTTTTAAAAAAGGACAATCCTAAAATTTTGTATTGTCCAAAATCATCACGTATTACCTATGAGAGGATCCTTGAAATAAATAACGTAAAATAAGAATTTTAGAAATTGATGAAAGTGTCACTTTTAAAGAAATACGAGTCATGATACTTAACCTAAAGGTAGCCAGGAGAAGTCAGTTGGGTGATTCAGGGCTCATAATTACAAGATAACACAAGTCATTTTCTTTAGAGCAGAGATGGATTTCTTCTTCTTCTGCCATATCTGAATCCGAATATAGGCGACCATCATGGTGATCAGCCATGAAAACTGTCCTGAGAATATAATGCAGTGGCCTTTCATCTGTCTTCCGCATCACAGCATGACACCTGTACCACTGATTCAGTTCCTCGAGTCACTTTCTGGTCCTGAGCCCTTTTGGCACACAAAAGTCCTCATCAGCCCCCAGCCAGTATTGGTGAAGCTAATGTTCTCCATCAAATGGATTCAAGTGGGATTTAATCCACTTGGGGACCATCACCCTTCCCTCTGGACTTAGACACACAAAGCCGTTAGTCCTCAGGGTTGTCAGGTTAGTTAACCACCACCTGATACTCAGTGTTTAGTTGCTGGCAGTATGGTCTACTCTATTACCATAGCAGGATAACCTGGCCAGACTGGACAGACATGGGCAGAGGTCAGTTTATATCTACTTGCACCACAAATCCAACAGCAATGACCTTAACCCCCTCCCCCCACAAAAAATAGACATTATCTTTGGGAACTATGCCTACCACCTCCAAAAGCAGAGCATAGAAAAGTTACTTCTGTGGACTTGACACTTTAGCCAACATAGCCCAAAGAGAATTAGTCAAACAAAGAGGAATTTTAAAAAAATTGGAATGATCTGACCAATTTAATTAACAAACCAATGTTCATAGGAATTTTTTAAAAATACACCAGACCTTTTGTCCCTCCAGTCCAGAACTGAAACAATTGATCCTCCCTTTCCTTCATTTTTTACACTTTACTTTGAATTTATTAATTGGAGATCCAAAGATTCATAATGGAACATCAACAGATTCTTAAACACAAGATCACAATTAGGCTGAATGACATTGTCTGAAGTCCAGTCATAAGTAATTACTAGAGTAGTTTCATTGAATCAGTGGAGATTTGGTGAGCCAACTCCTCTGTAAGTTCCACTGTTTTAGTGGGACTCTCTGATATGCTGGGTTTCAATAATTAAATATTCACCACTAATATATATTGTTTTCTTTTCCCATTAAACCTGACAAGCCTATCTCTGAATACTACTGTTGGGAAACAGGAGACAATTTACTAATAGTCATACATTATGGATCCATCCCCTTCTTGACTTTTACAAAACCTTTAGTCTTGCAGAAATGGAGACTGATCTCTATTACCTCCTGGCACCCTTAACAAGACGCCTTGTAAGAAGAAGAATTTATTGGTCTTTCAATTCCTTGAATTGTGTCCTAGTTTCTATTCCATAATCCATAATCCATCTGCAGAAAGCAAGATAAAATTGCCCAGTAGAAACTCTGCCACATGCATTTCCCAGTTGTCTTTTGTAATTCCTTTAGCTGCTTGTCAATTCCTTAACTAGAAAGTTGTTTTCAATCATTCATCTACAAATGTGATGTAACATCCTGCGTAATAAACAGATGCCATGGATATTGGCCTTCAAATTGAAAGCTATTAAATATGCTGGACCATACAGATGTGATTAAGTACTTTAGCTATAAACCCTAATTCTGTTTATATCTAGTTATACTCTCTAAAAGGGAAACTAGCAAATTAGAAGGAGCACAGATAATTATGAAGTCATCTAACATAATTGCAAAAACCTGGAAGTGCTGATTTCTAAAAAATGTGAACATTTTGTTATACATTAAACTTCTGCCACTAGTTTCAGGAGAAGATTTTGTTTCTATGGTTTCAGTTCTTCAGTAATTTGTTTCAGCTTATTTAATGATACGCTCCTAAAGGTAAAGATCTCTCTTGCTCAAAAGCCAGTCATGTCCGACTCTAGGGGGTGGTGATCATCTCCATTTTCATCCAAACAGCCAGTGCTATCTGTAACTGCAGGCATTTCCATGGTCATGTGGCAGGGCATGACTAAGGTGCTGGAGCATGCGGAGTGCTGTTACCTTCCCCAACAAGGTGGTACCTATTTACCTAATTGCAATTTCTTGCTTTTGAACTGCTAGGTTGGCAGGAGCTAGGGCAGACAATGGGAGCTCACTCTATCATCCAGCACTCTGGTGTCAAACTGCTGACCGGATGGTCTTCTGGTCTTCGAGCTCAATGTCTTAACCACTAAGACACTGCAGCCCTGGTTTGAGAGGGCCAGAAAGTCTTTGATTTGGAGCATCAGAGGTGACCAGTGGGAGGTACAGAAACCTCAATGCATTGCAGGCATGGAACACAACCTTTCTTGTTGGATACATTCTTGTTGGATACATTCGGAGGCTACTGCTGGTCCAGAAAGTAGCTGCCCAGGTGGTGATGGGTTGTGGACATTATGCCCGTGCCTCCCCACTACATTGGGAACTTCACTGGTTACCAGTCTGCCTCCGGGTCAAGGTGCTAGTTTTGACCTTTAAAGCCCTATACGGTAGTGGGCCAGAATACCTAAGAGATTGCATCACCCCAAGAGTGTCTGCCTGTCCAACCAGAATGGACCGGAGGGGCTCCCTAATTGTACCATCAGCTAGAAGGGCTCGCCTCCCTAGCACACAAAGAAGGGCCTTTTCCATGTCCACACCAGCCAACAGAGTTAAGAATACAGACAGAATTGCTGCCCTTCAGGAAAGGTTTGAAAACCTGGTTGGTGGGACAAGTGTGGGGCCTTAATGAAATATGGCCCCCCGCCTGTTGGCTCATTTCAAGCTAAGCATTAATCTAGAGTGTCCCTCCCTCTGCATTTCTCAAATTTCTTTTATTTCTTTTATGAATAGGGTGGGGGTAGGAGGGTGGGTAGGGGGTGGGTGATTTGGGGTTTCAATCTGTTTTATATGTTTTAATCTGTTGTAAACTGCCCTGAGTCGGGTTCGCCTGAGTGGGTGGCATAGAAATCTGAAAATTAAATTAAATTAAATAATCACTGAATTTAAAACTTTGTCTCCACCTCATCACACAAATTGTATGATCATTATATTATTATTATTATTTATTTATTTATTGGGGGCGGGGGGGGGGGGGAGAAATCATATTTCCCCAATGGGAAATGCCTACTCGTAGAAACATTATACTCACATAAACACCACCAGATAGTGAATCAAGTGAGACCTGGTCACAATCCCTGAGGTGACAGTGAGGGGGACAGGTTTTATTTATTTTATTTATTTATTTATTTTTCACGCTTATATACCGCCCACTCAGGTACAACCCAACTCAGGGCGGTTTACATAGCGGATAGTAAATACATAAAAGACACATGATAAAAAAAGTTAAAAGTGAAAAAAGTAAAAAAAAACACCCCTAAAGGTGCGCAAGAACTGAAGGGACCTTGGGGGAAGGCACACTTCTCTATACCAACCACCCAACGGTACCCCCATCCTCACCCGCACCCCAAACTTGGCCCGCCAGCCAGGTCTTTAGTTCCTTCCTAAAGGGCAACAACTCCATCTGGAGACGCAGTTCCACAGGCAGGAGGTTCCAAAGGGCTGGTGCAGACACGGAGAAGGCCCTCCTCCTTGTGCCAGAGAGGCGAGCCCCCCTGGCTGATGGCACAATTAGAGAGCCCCTCCGGTCCGCTCTGGTTGGACGGACAGACGTCCTTAGGGCGATGCGGTCTCTAAAATACCATGTAGGGCTTTAAAGGTCAAAACCAGCACCTTGAATTGCACCCGGAGACAAACTGGTAACCAGTGCAGCCCCCGAAGCAGTGGTGAGGCATGGGCATAATGTCTACACCCCATCACCACCCGGGCCGCGGCATTCTGGACCAGCTGCAGCCTCCGAATGGTCATCAAGGGCAGCCCCATGTAGAGCGCATTACAGTAGTCTAGTCTGGAGGTCACCAGAGCGTGAGTGACCGTGAGCAAAGAGTCCCGGTCCAGGAGTGGGTGCAACTGGCGAATCACCCGAAGTTGGGCGAAGGCCCTCCTGGCCACAGCCGCCACCTGTTCTTCGAGCAGCAGCCGCGAATCCAGGAGGACCCCCAAGTTGCGCACCGGGTTGGTCTGGGGCAAAACAGCCCCATCCAAAACCAAAGATGGTAGCTCCCGGGATAACACAGGACCCCCTATCCATAGCCACTCAGTCTTGCTAGGATTCAGCTGTAGCCCATTTGCCCCCATCCAGACCCCAACAGCCTCCAGACAGCTGGAAAGGACTTTGAGTGCATCACTGGGGTTCCCACGGGCCGAGATGTACAACTGTGTGTCATCCGCGTACTGGTGGTACCGCACCCCGTGGGAATGGATGATCTCACCCAGCGGCTTCATGTAGATGTTAAATAGGAGAGGAGAGAGTACCGAGCCCTGAGGCACCCCATATTTTAGGGGCCTAGGACTTGACCTCTCACTCTCCAACCACACCGACTGGGTCCGGCCCCTCACAAATGAGGAAAACCAGGACCACACCATACCCTGGATCCCCAATCCTCGGAGCCGTTCCAGAAGGATACCGTGGTCAACAGTATCGAAGGCCGCTGAGAGGTCAAGAAGAGCAAGGACGGACGGATGACCGCCATCCCACTCTCGCCAGAGATCATCCATCAGCGCGACCAATGCAGTCTCAGTACCATATCCAGGCCTGAATCCTGACTGGAATGGGTCCAGATATTCCGCTTCATCCAGCACCCCCTGCAGCTGACGTGCCACTGCCTTCTCCAGAACCTTCCCCAAAAAAGGAAGGTTGGATACAGGTCTGTAGTTGGTTAGGATTGCTGGATCGAAGTAGAACCCGGGTGAATGTCGTCTAATCCCCCATCTAGCTTACCCTGCGGGTTCTTCGGTCAGTGATGCCATTCCTGATGACCTTTTTCAGTCAGGTAAATGTCGTTTGTTCAGCCCCTATGGGTGGTATGCTCATGCGGTCCCGGTGCTTTCTTGGCACACTGTGATATGCACTCGGCTTACCGATTACTGCCAGTGCGCCCAATGGATTTTGAGCTATTGGGTTTTTAGGTTCCAAGGGGAATTTTACTTAGATAAGGCCACCCCTTTTGACTGCTCTATTTCATGTTCGGCATTCGAACGATTCGGTACTTTCATTCTGTGGGCCTTTGCTCGCAGGTCGGGGTCTCGGTCTCAAGCCCATTACCTCGATGACTTTTGGTTCAGGGGTGAACGGGGCTCGGACACGTGCACGCGTCTCCTCACTACATTTCAGACACTCAGGTGGGAACTGGGTGTCCCCTTAGCGCCTGAAAAGACCGAGGGCCCAGCTACTAAGCTCACATTTCTAGGCATGGGAATTGACTCTGTCGCACAGGCATCCGGGTTACCCATGGATAAAGTGGCTCGGATCTCTGCGGCGATTTTAGCATTGATTGCCAAACATAAAGTGTCCCCTCGTGAGCTGCAGTTACTTCATGGCCACCTTAACTTTGCCTGCAGGGTAGTTACACCCGGCAGAGCATTGGCCAGGCGCCTGTGTGACACCATGGCTGGCCTGTTAAAACGTCACCACAGGGTCCGGCTGATCAGGGGCGTACGGGTGGACCTTTCGGTCTGGCTCAAATTACTCCTGGGTTTTAACAGGGTCTCTTCCTGGAGATCAGACCTTATGGTCTGCCCTAGATTTCAAGTATAGTCGGATGCCTCCGGCTCTCTGGCTTATGGGGGTTTACTCTGAGGGTAGGTGGACTTACGGCTGAGGGCATCACGCATGGCTTGGCACGGATCGCCTCCGCGATCTTACCTTCCTTGAGTTTCTTCACAATTTGGGGAGCACTGATGCTATGGGGCGATGAGTGGGCCAACTCAGTGGTCCATATTTGGTGTGACAATGCGGCAGTGGTGCACATTGTCAACACCCAGACATGCAAATCCCCCAGGGTCATGGCATTGGTTTGTCTATTCTTTTTGAGAAGCCTACACCTAAATGTGCTGTTCAGGGCCAGACATGTTCCAGGTATTAATAACGATATTGCTGATGCTTTAGCCCGCCTGCAGATCCCCCGGTTCCGTGCCTTACTCCGGAAGTAGATGAATTCCACTCGCCACTCCCGGCTGATATTTGGACGTTTGGCGAGGAGAGGTGAACCGGGCATGTCATTGGCACCTCGCACGCGTAAGGCGTATCACCATGCATTCATGCGATTTAGAACTTTTTGCGAGTAACTACCATTACCTCAAGTGTGGTCAATATCAGAGGACCAGGTTTTACAATGCATGTTTATCTTCGCAGTCAGGGTTTGGCTCCCGTACTATAGCCTTCGGGCTTTCGGCATTGGCATTTATGGCCAACGTGGGGGGGTTTCAATGACTGCGTGAGTTACTTCCGTATGTGTCGTGTTTTGGAGGGGTGGACACGTGAACGTGTCCGCTGCCCGGACACGCGTCACCCCAGTTCGCCAGAGTTTCTGACCCACCTTGCACGAGGCTGGCATGACTTATGTCGGATAGGTGTGGAGTGGCTCTTGGTCACGCAGCTACCATGGTAGCGTTTTTGGAGCGCTCCGCATCAGTGAGTGGGTGCCAGAGTTGGTACCATCTGTGTAAGGCGGATGTGTTTCGTAGGGCACTGAAACTCGACGATGTCTATGTCACACATGAGTGGGCTCAATTGGGGATACGGTCCTCAAAGGTGTTCAGCACGGCGTAGGCAGTGGAGTTATACTGCTACGAAGTTTCATTGGAGACATCTGTCCAGTTGGTGCCCTACATGAATTTTCGGCAGTGCCTGCTGCATGCCCCAGCCTGTTTTTCTGCCACCAGGATGGGTCTACCCTTACCAAAGTAAAGTTACTGAGGGTGACCGGTGCCGTGCTTCGCGGTGTGGGGCCCGTTTTGGCACCCATTTATTTAGGATAGGCGTCGCGTTGATCGCGGCTACGTTTGGGGTACTCGGAGGCGGATACATGTGTACGCGTAATTTCTTATATGTACATCCCCTCACTGTATGAGTACCTAGTTATGTCCTTCACCTCTTCTCCTCTTTTACAGATCCTGTGTGTATCTCCACACCAGTGGCAGTGGGGCTGGTGGGCCGCAGCTATGTATACTGGGCAGCAGTATATGCTGCGGCGCAGAGAGTGGACCCCAACTTGGGCTGTGTGCATCCGCACGTATGCGATGGTATGGTATGGGCGGCACAAGGGAGCGGGAACTGTGGCCATTTCTGATGTCCATCAGGGATGCTGGACCGCCCGATGTTCTTATTAGGCACCTCGGCGGCAATGATCTTATACGGATCACTGCTATTCCTAAACTGTCGAGGAGCAGTGACCTGGCGTTTTTATATCATGTATGGCTTACACATGGTCGCTATGGTCTAACATCGTGCCGAGACACCAATTTAGGGGAGACGTGGATCTCCGTGGTTCGGACTGTTCCGGCAGTCAGTGGACAGGGCTGTTGCTCGGTCCCTTGCTGAGCATGGCTGGGAGACAGCCATTGGACACCTGCGGATAGGCTTACAAAATTTTTTGCTGGTAGGCAAGAGATGGGGTCCACCTGTCGGCTGGAGGTATGTACCTCTTTCTGTGGTGCAAGCAGGCCTGGCGACCGAGCTGACGGTCGGGGGGGGGCAGTGAGTCATCATGGACGCCTCCCCGTGTGGCGGGTAGCACTGGTAAGGTAAAGATTTATGACCCAGAGGTATCCGGCAGGTTCACAACTGACTGGCCAACACTTAGACAGGTACAGGGGTAATAGCTTTGGCCGGTCAACGACGAACCAGGCAAGGGGTGATGGCAGGAGCTTAACAGCCTGCATCACCTTGAGATTTAACGGATACATGTCATAGGGTGGGGTCAGTAGATAGTTTATTGACTCCGGCCAACAATTTGTTTGTGTCAACAAACAAATTGATACAAATAGTTACATTGTAGCCAATTGCCATTGGCATTTTGGGTGGAACCTTACCAGTGTTACTGCGGCTTGCTTGCGTTAAAGAATTATAATTGGATGATTACACCAATTGAAAGTTATAATTCGGACTAGGGCATTATTCAATAAAAGTGGCCCGATGCTTTTATCCATATACTGGTGTCTGAGTCTTTCTTTGGGGGGTGCGCCTGCAAAGCACCACAGTGCTAAATGCAGGTTTTCACCCCATTCTGTAAGAATGTCCTGGGTTTGGCTGCTCTGAGTGAGTCTAGTTTTCTCACTTTCCTTATCATGGTTTATCATGAATAGGGCTGTTGGGTGATCAGACAGAAGGACCTGTTATTCCTCAGCTTCATTGTTGTTAGTCCACTCTGTGCCAGAAAGTGGAACCTGTGCTCTGGCATTCCATGTGCTCTGTTGCTAATATCAGAAGTGAGGCAAACTAAGATTTCACTTCAATTTCAACTTGGTGATAGGGCAGTGTCTTCTACACACTAAAGAGCAGCGAATGGATACAAACTGCAGCACCCAGAACTGGCTGGTGTATTTTGTGTGTGTGTGTGTGTGTGTGTGTGTGTGTGTGTGTGTGTGTGTGTGTGTGTGTGTGTGTGTGTGTGTGTGTGTGTGTGTGTGTAGGTGGGTGGGTTATATTCAATGGTGGGCTCCAAAAAAATTCACTACCACACTGTGGGCATGGTATGCTGGGCATGGCCAGGTGAAAAGCCCTGCATTGTACCTGAATTAGGACTATTTTATTTCAAAACTTGGATGGGCGGGGCCAGCCAGAATTTCTGCTACCGGTTCTGGTGAACTGGTGTGAACCTGCTGATGCCCACCACTGGAGGTCTTGGTTCCTATGTCTAGTCCAGTGTTTCCCCAACCGTTGGTTTTTGGACTTCAATTTCCAGAAGCCTAAGTCAAGTTCCCAAAGCACTGATCAGCTAATGCATTGATTTAGGCTTCTGGGAATTGAAGTCCCCCTGTGTGGCATGGACCCCATGTAGGGAAACACTGGTCTAGTCCCAAATACCAATAGCAATTACACTTACATAGTGCCTGATACCACTTAGTGCACTCTATGGGAGTTCCACAGAGTAATTAGCATTTTGCTCCCAACAATGCTGGGTACTCATTTTACTGATCTTGGGAAAATGGAAGGCTGAGTCAATCTCGAGCCCACTTTTTCTCCTTATTCCTTTTTCAAATGTTGACTAATCTCCAAATACATTAACACTTTTATGGCTTTTCTGTGAACCTTCCCCAGTTTGGCAACACCTCCCCAAAAATTAAGCTAGTTGCATAGTTCCAATTTCCAGTAATGACACCTTAATAGGGAGAAACATCTGTTTCAACCCAAGGAAGTGCAAGACTTGAATTTAGAATCACCCAAACTGAAGGGCAAATGGATCCACTACAATTTGCAAATAACCCCCCCCCAATTTTTTTCCCCTAAAGCCATTAGCTTCTTGAAAAATATCAAACTGTCTATTCAAAAAATCTCCAGTTCATTCCATCAGAGCCACTGATTCTTAAAAGGCTGAAACAAAAGAATAACTTGATTTGAAAGGTGTCCAGCTCAGTGAATGTAATATAAAATATGTCATCTATGCTACAGTGGAGTGCCAACTACAGATAGGCTGCCAAAATAAACTCTGCAGGAACTAGTTGAGATAAATCTATTTCCCGAAATGTGTCAGTATCAGGTCATCCTGAGATTGTGCCATATATGTTTTGTGCTACTTGGATGGATTACAGTATTTTAATCAAAGACGATTATTTTGGCTTCAGCAATTAGAGCTTTTGAACTTCTTCAAGTGATTTAGCAAAAGGAAGGAAAGATGGGTAAAGCCTAACTCTTTTTAAAATGAAATAAAGTGGTTTTACACTAGAAATATATTGTGCTATATACCCACTAACACTGAAAGCTCCTAATGTTTAAAGAACAGAGTAATTGCTTGGCAGCAGTAGCCATACTAACTAAGGGGTTCTCATAGTTTTTAACTGTGGAGTTTTTACATGTGTAAGCCGCCCTGTGTCACCTTGGCGAGAGGGCGGCAGTACAAATGTGATTAAATAAATAAATAAATAAATAGTCCAAAAAGTAACTTTTCTAAGCTTTGAATGATTGTAGTTGTTCAGTCGCACAGTCATTTGCGACCCTATGGACCATTGTCCTCCAGGCACCTCTGTCCTCCACCATCCTCCTCAGCCCACCCAGCTCTGTGCCCATTGTGTCTACAATACCATCTAGCCATCTCATCTTTGCCCTCTACCTTTCCCAGCATCAAGGCCTTCTCAAGTGAATCCTCCCTTCTCATTTGATGTCCAAAGTACTTAAGCTTCATCTTTACTATTTGCCCTTCCAATGAGCAGTCAGGGTTGATTTCTTCTAAAACTGACCTATTTGTTCTCTTTGCTGTCCAGGGGACTCTCAAAATTCTCCTCCAGCACCACATCTCAAAGGCATCTATTCTTATGCACTCAGCTTTTCTAATGGTCCAACTCTCACCCTCATACATTACCACCGGGAATACCATTGCTTTGACTATGCACATTTGTTTTGTTTTCAAGGTGATGTCTCTGCTTTTCACTATGTTCACCAGGTTTCTCATAGCTTGTCTCCCAAGAATCAGTCATCTTTTTATTTCATGGCTGCAGTCACCATCTGCAGTGACCTTAGATCCTAGGAAAGTAAAGTCTGTCACTGCTTATACTTCTTCCCCATCTATTTTCCAGGGACTGATATAGCCTGTTGCCATCATCTTGGTTTTCTTGATATTGAGTCTCAAGCCAGCTTTTGCACTCTCTTCTTTCAACCCAATCAAGAGGCTTTTTAGGTCTTCCTCACTTTCTGCCATTAGGGTGGTATCGTCTGCATATCTCAAATTGTTGATGTTTCTCCCAGCAATTTTGATCCCATATTGTGATTTCTCCATCCCTGCATTGCACATTATTTGCTCTGTGAATAGTTTGAATAAGCAGGGTGATAAAATGCAGTCTTGTCTTACTTCTTTTTCTTATTCCAAACCACTCTGTCATTCCGTGTTCTGTCCTAACTGTTGCTTCTTGGTTCGTGTACAGATTTCTCATGAGGCATATGAGGTGTTCTGGTATTCCCATCTCTTTAATTACTTGCCACATTTTGTTGTGGTCCACACAGTCAAAAGCCTTGGTGCTTTGAATGGCAACACAGCAAAATTACTATGGCTTAGGAATTAAGAAAAAAGTTCAAACTAACAAAGTCATACTGTACCATATCGGCAAATGTATAAAGAGCTGAGTTCCCAATTCTTGAAGAAGCCAACTATATTACATGCCATCTAACTCTGACCTCAGCATTAAATATTTCACTTCATCAATGTCTCTCTGAAATAGGAGGAAACCTCTAAACATAGAGTTGAATTTGACTCTGAGCTTGTAGGAATCTCCAAATCCCCTAGTGTTAGAAGTGATATGATTGTTTTGGTGTCTTGCACGGAAGACAAAGAAGGAGCCGCAGTGGGGGCTAAAACACAGGTTTATTTCATGATGGTCAGGATGAACATGTGGTAATGGCGGAAGTACAGCTCATTTTATACTGCAGTAGTACATTTGAATATTGTTGCATGGTAGCTCATTGGCTGCTACCGGCGTGACATCATTCAGAGTCATGCCCATCTTCTCCAGGTGATCCTAGTGCGGGAAAGGTTCCCACGGCTGCCGGTGATTTGGGGAATGTGAACCATGTGAGCTAAACGCTCGCAGCTGCCCTCTATGGGCAGCTTGCTCGCGTTCCTTAAACAGCTGGGTTACATTGTAATCATTATCAGGTTACATTCATACATTCTTAAAGTAATACTGTTACATACACAACACTCCTCCCCCCTAGGATGGGACGAAGTCCCTCAACCATTGTGGCTTCCCGCACGTGCACTTGGGGCGTGTGGCTGCTTGGTTTAGGTCAGGGGAACTAGGGGCTCCGAATCCCACAGAATCTCGTCCTGCAATGGAAAGGGGGGACTCATTAGTCGTTCGGCGGGGACTCTGCAACAACCTTGCATTGGGGGAAGGGAACGGAACATACAACTGAGATGTGAACCCCTGCCTGTTGCCCGTGGCGCCCGGGGACCCCCCCAGCATGAACCTCGGAACCGACGAGGAGACCCTTGTTGTCTCCCCCCGGTCCCTTGCGCCTGCAACCGGCGTACTTGCACCACTCCCTGCTGCCTGACCCGGAGTTCTAGGGGATAGGGAGCATGAACTTCCCCCGGCTGCCTGGCTCGGGGGGCTTGGTGATATGGTATACTCTAAAACAAAAGGGCTGGGGGGACTGGAGGTACCAGGGGCTGAACTGAAACCCCTCTTCTCGCTCGGACGGGTGGGGGACCACTTCGCGACACCCCCCTGGTACGGCAACATAAAGTCAAACTCATTCCACTCTTTCAAAGTATCGTCCTCCTCGGCTGAGAATCCAGGGTATGTATTTGTACCCAAGGATGCCCCCGTGTCTCCCCCTTTGGTTACACGGGTGGGGGAGGACCCTAACGCTGATTCCCTTTCACTAGTGACTCGCCTTCTGAGTTGGTCCGCGTGCCTTCTCCAGAGTAGACCTGTGCTAGTCTCGACCCTATAGGATACTGGCCCCGTTTGTTCAATGATCGTCCCTGGAACCCACGTTGGTCCCGAGGCCACATAGTTTCTGCAGTGAACCGGGTCCCCTACTGAAAAGCTTTTGGAACTCTCTACCACTATATTTCTCCCTTCATCGTCCACCCTGGTCGGATCCAACCGATCAAAAAGGGTTACTGGCCACCTCCTCATGAGGAGCTCAGCTGGCGAAAGCCCTGAAGCTAGAGGAGTTGCCCTATAACAGATGAGGAACTGACACAGTTGGAGGTTCAACTCACCGGGACCCATGCGCCGCAGTGCGTCCTTCGTCGTGCACACTTGGCGCTCTACCCGACCATTTGTGGCAGGGTGAAATGGGGCAGCGGTAATATGGCGGATGGCATTTCTCTCGATAAACACCTTGAATTCCGCAGAAGTGAAGGTACTGGCGTTATCGCTAACAAGGATGTCCAGCAGGCCGAAGCAACTGAACACCCTGCGCAAGTGTTTAATGGTTGCGGCAGATGAGGTGCTAGTCATGGGGATCACTTCCAGCCATTTGGAATACGAGTCGACTATCAGTAGAAACATGGACCCACGGAAGGGGCCAGCGAAGTCGACATGTATTCGGGACCATGGCCCGCGGGCCGTGTCCCATTCCCTATGGGGTAGCCGGGACTCCTCGGGCCGAGAGCTCTGGCAGCTCTCACACGTGCCCACTAAGTGTTCTATATCAGCGTCTATCTGGGGCCACCAGAAGTAACTCCTGGCCAGTGCCTTGGAGCGCACTATTCCCGGGTGGCTGGTATGCAGTAGCCTCAGCACCTTCACCCACAACTTTTCGGGGATAACTACCCGCTGGCCGCAGAGCAAGCAGCCCCTTTCAAGGGAAAGCTCTACTCTACGCCTGAAAAATGCCTTGAGCTGCTCCTCGGGGGGAGTTGTGGGCCACCCTTTCCTTACCCAGGAACTGACTTGGGCCAGAATTTTGTCGGCCGCCGTGGCTTTGGCGAGGTCTGCCGGGACTATGGGGGGTGAGTCGAGAGACTCGATCAGCAGGACTTGATGGTCCTGCTCTACCTCGCATGCGGGATCTCCTAAGCTAGGGAGAGGAGACCGGGACAGCGCGTCCGCATGGGAGATCTCCTTCCCTGGGTGATAGACCAGCTCATACTGGTAGGCGTTAAGGAAAATCGCCCAACATAGCATTCGGGGGGACAGGATTTGTGGGGTGGGCTTGCCTGTGGTAAAGATTCCCAGAAGAGGCTTGTGATCAGTCACAACCGTAAACTCGCAGCCGTATAGGAAATCGTGGAACTTCTTTGTTCTCGCGATGATGGCCAGGGCCTCCCTATCTGTTTGCACATAGTTGCGCTCCGCCTTTGAAAGGGACCTGGAGTAGTATGCAACTGGGGCTTCCTGCCCGCTCTCTAACACGTGGCACAGCACCGCCCCCACCCCCACTGGGGATGCATCACAGACTAAAACTACTGGTCTCCTCGGGTCAAAATGAGTCAGTACAGCATCCGAGGATAAAAGCGCTTTGAGCTCCTTGAACACTTTCTCTTGCCTGTCTCCCCACCGCCAAACTGCCTCTTTCTTTAGTAGCGTGTGCAGTGGCTCCGCAACGGATGCCTTCCTTGGCAAGAAGGAATGGTAAAAATTGAGAAGCCCTAGGAATGACTTCAGCTCCGGTTTCGCGGTGGGGCGAGGGGCGTTTTGCACAGCCGCAACCTTGGACTCGGAAGGCTTGATGCCCTCCGGGGTTATCTTGAACCCGAGAAACTCAACCTCCCTCACAAAAAATACACATTTGTCCCTTCTCAGTAGAAGTCCCACTTTCTTGAACACTGAAAGGACCCTGTCTAGTCTCCTCGCTAGCTCTGATTCGCTCCCCGCTGTTATCAAGACATTGTCAAAATATGGGAGCACGCCAGGAAGCCCCTTTAAAAGGCGTTCTACAAGGGACTGGAAGATCCCGGGGGCCAAATTCACGCCGAACTGTAGGCGCGTTACCTTAAATGCCCCCTTGTGTGTAACGATGGTTTGCGCGGCGGCAGCAGCTGGGGTTACTGTGAGCTGCTGATACGCCTGCGCCAGGTCTAGCTTGGCGAAACACCTCCCTCCATGCAACGTGGCCAGTAAGTGGCTAACCACCGGCACCGGATATGCATTTGGCCGAATGGCCTTGTTAATTGTACATTTATAGTCAGCGCAAATCCTGACCTCCCCGTTTGATTTTAAGGCTGTAACAATTGGAGTCTCCCACTCCGCTGAATTAACTGGAACCAAAATCCCCTGCCCCACCAATTTGTCCAGTTCCACCTCAACCTTGTCCTTGAGGGCGAAGGGCACTCTTCTTGGCTTGAGGCATATGGGCCGGATTTCTGGGTCCAACTCAAAAGAGACAGGGGGCCCCTTGTAAGTCCTGAGCCCCTTTTTGAAAACATCCGGGTGTGCATCGCACACGTCCCGCATTGGGTCAGTCTCTATGGTGTTAATGCCGGACAGTTCGATCCCCAGGGGAGCAAACCACTGGGTTCCCAAAAGGCAACATCTTCCCCCCTTGAGAACCACTAAGGGCAGTTTCTCTGTGTAATTTTTGAACTTTACCATGAAGTTCCCCACCCCCAACACTGGGATCCCATAGCCCTGCATGTCCCGCAATCGTGACTTCATGGCCCGCAGTTTGGGCCATTTGGGGGAATGCGCATGAACTCCGTCTGGGACAGGATGGAGTAGGACGACCCTGAGTCTATTTCCATCCTCACTGGAACCCCTTGTAACAGTACCTCTGCAAAGAAGCGCTGGTGCTTCAGGCCCACGTGGTTCACGCCTTCCGCACCATCGCTGGCTGAGACGCCTTCCGCTGGTGTGCTCAAGGGTGTTTCGCTGCCCTCTTGTCCTCGGTTCGCCCGCGCCTGCAGACTCTGGCAATGTGGCCCTTCCGACCGCAGTTGTGGCACTCGGCCTTCTGGAATGGGCATCTCGTCTGGTCGTCAGATGCCCCGCAGCCGTCGCAACGGTGGCCTTGTCGCTCGCTGGTCCGGTGCCTCTCCCCGCATTTCTTTACCCTCTGAACATCGTCGTCCTCGCTGGAGCAGGAGTCCGCCGTCGTGGACGACTCCTCGGAGGTTGCTGGCGTGCCTGCGGGCGACCAGGGTGCCCACCAGGCTGTCTTCACCGATGTCCGCCGGGCCGCTTGCACGGTTGACTTGGCCCTCTCGGGTGTGGCCCCTCGGGACTTGAACATTCTGACCCCGCTCCTGGCCGCCTCGGCTGCTTGGGCTTCCCGCAGTACCTCATTGAACATGAGGCGATGGTCGCGGGTCATCAACTTCCTCTGGACCTCCTCGTCCCTCAGGCCACACAGCATGCGGTTTTGGAGGGCCGTGTCCAGGTCCTCCCATTGACAGTTGACCGCCGCGAGCCTGAGGGCCGCCACGTAGGCAGACACGGACGCCCCTGGGCACTGGTCCCGCCTATGGAATGCGACCCGGGCCGGGAAAATCGAGACGGGAGGCTGGAAGTGCTCACTCAGTAGCGCCAGGATGCGGTCGATGGGCACCACGGCTACCTTCCGGGGAACCACCAGGTTCATCAGGATACGCAGCGTGGCCGGCCCCACCTGGGCAAGGAAGTGCGAGCGCATCTTTGCGTCATCGTCGATGCCTGCAGCATCCATCGCGTGCTGAAACTGGCACTCGTACAGCTCCCATTGTTCTGGATCGCTGATATCAAATTGATGAGGCTTGACCTTGGGATACGCCATGGATCCCACCTTCGTCGCCAATTTGGTGTCTTGCACGGAAGACAAAGAAGGAGCCGCAGTGGGGGCTAAAACACAGGTTTATTTCATGATGGTCAGGATGAACATGTGGTAATGGTGGAGGTACAGCTCATTTTATACTGCAGTAGTACATTTGAATATTGTTGCACGGTAGCTCATTGGCTGCTACCGGCGTGACGCCATTCAGAGTCACGCCCATCTTCTCCAGGTGATCCTAGTGCGGGTAAGGTTCCCGCGGCTGCCGGTGATTTGGGGGAATGTGAACCATGTGAGCTGAACACTCGCAGCTGCCCTCTATGGGCAGCTTGCTCGCGTTCCTTAAACAGCTGGGTTACATTGTAATCATTATCAGGTTACATTCATACATTCTTAAAGTAATACTGTTACATATACAACAATTGTCATTGCTTATTCTCTCTTGACTGTGAAGAGCATGCAAATCAGTTTGCAAATGTCACCATTAGTAGACATAGGCTTCATTTGCAATCTGTATTTTCTTCTTCCAGTATTGCACTAAAAACATTGGCCAGAATCATATCACCAGTTTACATTCATAGAAGAGAACACAAGCGTTTTGCTAATGAGTGCAAATTGCTGTCAAGACATACACAATTTATCTTATGCAAACATAAATTAGCAAGAGGGTTGTAGCTATTATCTTGATTCTTATTTTTTATTTATTTATTTATTACATTTTTATACTGGCCATCTGGGATATTTCCCACTCTTGGCTCTTACGAGGAGACAGATACCAAGCATTTGAATTGCTGTTATTGTCTATCATTTTAGGCTAGGATTGTTAAGACAACATATTAGTAAGAAAGCAAGTGGACACCAATATCTATGGTGTACCCATGAACACTTAGAACACCTCTTTGCCACCTCTCTGTACTCCTCACATGTTCGTTGTATAATACACATTTCATCACAGAAGTGTAGATGCCAGAGAGTAAACCTGTTGCGATCATTCAGCTTCTTGTGCATGCTGTTGCACAAATAACAACCATTCATAAGAACATAAGAACAGCCTTGCTGGAACAGGCCACAGCCCATCCAGTCCAGCATTCTGTCTCACACAGTGGCTCACCATTTCCTTCAGGGTATTCCCAAGGAGATGCCCTCACCTGCTTAGGATTCCCTGGAAATGGCATTGAGAGATATCCTGCCTATCTCTCCAACCCGGAGGTTGTCCTTAAGTATCCATAATTATAGCCATTGATACCCTTGTCCTCCATGAACTTGTCTAATCCTTTCTTAAAGCTGTCAAGACTGACAGCTGTCACCACTTCGTCTGGCAGGGAGTTCCATAGGCCAGTAATCCTCTGGGTGAAAAAGTACTTTCTCTTATTTGTTTGAGAACTAGTACCCAAAAGTTTCATCGAGTGTCCCCTAGTTCTAGTGTTGTGCGATAGGGAAAACAGTTTTTCCTTATCTACTTTGTCCACACCGTGCATGATTTTATAAACTTCAATCAGGTCACCTCTTAGACGCCGTTGTTCAAGAGTGAAAAGGCCCAACCGTTGCAGCCTCAGATGGTAAGGAAGGTGTTCCAGTCCCCTAATCATTCTGGTTGCCCTCCTCTGCACTTTCTCCAACTCCATAATATCCTTCTGGAGGTATGGCGACCAGAACTATACACAGTATTCCAGATGGGGCCTCACCATAGATTTATAAAGAGGCAAAATGACACTTGCTGACTTATTTTCTATACCCTTCCTAATGATCCCTAACATTGAGTTTGCTTTTTTCACTGCTGAGGCACACTGGGTTGACATCTTCATTGAGCTGTCCACCAGGACACCAAGGTCCCTTTCCTGGTTTGTCGCAGAGACAAACATTTGTCTACATTAAGTTTGGATTTAGTGTTTACATTTGTGAACTGGTAGTCTTTCTCTTGCATTATTTATACAAGTAACCAAGATAAATGTAATATATTTTACACTGCTGTTAAATGTGTGCCAAAGCCATGGGCTTCCTTCTCACATCCCTTCTAAAAATAAAAATAAAAGTTTATGCTGTAATGCAGCTTTGTTTGCTTTGGCATTACTACCTAAGGATAAAACCATGTATCACAGTACTGATCAGCAATACACATGGACACAATATCTTATGACTGCTATCTATAAAAAGAGGAAGGTTTATTTTTTTTAAAGAAATGATACATGAATTAAAAGAATTAATGCACAAATAAAACCAAAGCATAATAACCTTTTATGGCATCAGGTTGTTCAGCATACACACATAAGGCCTTCCTTTTCTTCTTTATAGCTAACTTTCCATTAATAAACATATAGCTTGCATGCTTTAACACAAATATTAACAAGAACAGACTTTTATTCATAACCTCTTTTCAAAACAAATTACATATATTCACACTTCCTGTCTCCCTGACACCTTAACAGTCCTTATTCCGACTGTAACTCTTCCACACATATATACTTATAGTCCAACAGGAACTTTCCAGCCAGGAACCACACAAACCAAACAGCCTGTAGTTCCATTAATGAATATTCTATTATGCTTCTCAACAGTTGCAACAGTCACTTTGTTACAACCATCAGTCAACCCCAGTTAGTTACCGTGCAAACAAATATACATAACAATGCAAAATTGTCAAAACAAACAAATACCCTGAACAGCACATAGTAAGTTTGACTTTTGAAAAATGATTACTACTTTTGGTGTGACGATATGAACATTTTCAGTATTTTCATTAATGTAAATAGATATTTTGAGCCAGTGGTTAAAGAAGGTCTGGGTTCAAATCCCTGCTCAGTCAAAGAAACTCACAATGGAATAGCAATGCTAGACCAATCCATGAACCTTGGAAATTCTATTGGGATTCCCATAAATTGGAAGCAACTTGACAGCATGAAAGAATGGTCTAGATATTAAGCCCCTTTAGAACAAATGCTCTGACTACTTCCAGGCACATTTCTGATATTTACACTGAATGTTTTCTCCCCCACTTTAGGTTACTTCTAAAGAGCAAAGGAGAGTAATGCATGGAGCTCAGACTATGTTAAAATGAGGCTTCTGGTTCATAAAACTGCATTAATGTGCCTCTTGCTACTGAAACGAAGATCACGAATAGCTTTAGAGTAAATGGTTGCCATTTATTGTGTGAGTAAAAAATCTACAGTTATCACCTTTATATAGTTTTTGTATGCTAATATCCAGCACCACACATAATTCTACTACAAACTGTGCTTTGCTCTTTATAGGTTAGTGGTAAAATTGTGCTTCCCCTCCCAAACCTTAAATTCCTAATCACAAAACTGGTCGCAGCAGCCATTAGCTGTTTTTATACATTCTAGTTTGGTGGTTATGAAACACAATTATTTTAGAGTTGTGTTATACTAAATGCTCTCTCCCCATAAGAGGGCTAATGGCTTTTTTCTTGACCTTCTGACCCCTGAGAACAAATACTTCCATGTATTGTGTTTGTGATAATGAAGCTTTGTCATAATTAGCACATAATTAGGAAAAATATACCCTTTTGTTGGTATCGCTCCACCTAAGATAAGGAAAGAAATAGCAGCAGATCCCGAGACCTAAGTAAGAGAATGACCACCCAACATCCTCTGAACAGATATGAGTGTCAAGTCCACAGACTCTACCAGCTCAGATCCAGAAAGAGCTTTATTGAGGGTATGCAAGAGCAAAACCAAATTAGAAGAATGAGGAAAGAGCTCACTGGAAAAGGAACATTAAAGAAGGATATAGCTGAGGAACTCAACCTCTCCTGCACCACTTGGAGGACTCTGATTAGGCTGAGGGTTGGGGTGTCTAAGTGTAAGACCAACATGGTCAAGTGGGGGCTGCAAGCAGGCAGCAACACAGTGTATGAATGTGACACATTCTGACACATTTACTGGTCTGCTGATTACTGCACTGATGAGGACTTAGGTTTTTCCAACAACAAAGTCAAGAAAGTGGCTTCATTTTGGCAGTCCAAGATTTGATCAGGATGCAAAAGAAGAAGCAGACCAGGACAGGTGCTGCTAGCACATTGGAACTCCCGGATAGGGATGCTTCGGGCAACAGAAAACTCAACTTATGGAAAGAAATTCTTAGGAAATGATGTCCCAATTTATGGAAGAAAGTTGTGATATGGAAAGGGTTTCCACAGGGTGCATTGCATCTGGCAGGGTTTATAGCACTGCCTCATGCCATTTTGGAGTCTGTGGGTAGCACATAAATCCTTTAAAGTGCCAGTGCCACCGCATTTTTTGAAATGGAGATCCTCCCTCTGCCGGGTCAACAATGGAAGGCTGCACGAGGACTCACCCCATGGAGCTGTGCCCTGTGGCATAGCTGCAGCACATAAGCCCTCCGCCACAGCCACCATGCCTCCCCCCCTGCCACTACTCCTTTTCACTGTGGCTCCTTCTGCCCCCATATCCCATCACAACAACAACAACTTGTCTGGGCTCCAGCACTTCTTCCATCCATCTCCCCAGCTGGCGGGCAGCTGGAGTGGAGTGAAGGGGGTGTTCTAAGAGGATTCCCCTTTCTCTCCCTCACCTTGATCAATCTCTAAGAACACCACCCCCCTCTCCAGCTGCCCATCAGCCTCTATAAGCATGTGACTGTGATACCACTTGTATTTCTATCTGCAGCTGACATTTTAAACATGAGATTTATCAAGGTCACAGAGTGTACACTGAAGCTCCTGCTAGATTTTAAAAGACCCTATATTATTTCCAGAAAGGTGAACCAAAGGTGAGACTTCTATTCAATATCCTATTATCTAAAAGTATAGTAAAGGTAAAGGTTTCTCTTGCTTGAAAGCCAGTTGTATCCGACTATAGGGTGTAGTGCTCATCTCTGTTTCAAAGCCAAAGAGCCAGTGTTGTCTGCTTCTGCAGACATTTCTGTGGTCATGTGGCAGGCATGACTAGACACTGGAGCATATGGAACGCTGTTACCTTCCCACCCAACTGCTCCCTATTTATCTACTTGCAATTTCTTGCTTTCGAACTGCTAGGTTCACAGTAGCTGGGACAAAGACGGGAGCTCATTCCGTCCTGCATTACTCGGGAATCGAACTGCTGACCTTCCACCTCCCAGTTAGCATCTTAGCCACTTGAGCCACTGCATATAAGAGAGCTGCAAATTTATATACACTGAATATGTCTATTTGAAATTAATGGGATCTACTTCTGAGTAAATGAATGTTGCTGCAAAAATAACATACAGAAAGTCAGACTATCCTGTGAAAGCTGGACAATTTGCTTCACAAAATAGAATCTTAACATATATTGAATGCATATATGCATGGCAGAATGCATAGTAAATGATTTTCTGAGGCCATCTCCAATTGGGTTCAGCAATTACCCAACACACAGCTTTACCTTATTCATTATCATTTTCCCAGTTAATAAAGATGGAATATGGGAGGAGGTAGGGGAGGTAGGATTTAAAATGTCCTTTTGTACTGTGGTGAGATCTTTGCAAATACGCAGTTTCAATATATTATGGTGTGAGCTGAAATACAGCATTGTAATACACGTGTTCTGTTCTGCTCTCAGTTTTATTATCTTTTTAGATTCTAAGGTGTGTTATCACTAAAGTCCTCAGTCCTCCTTTGAGGCTCAATCACCACAGCACACCGGTCTGTATGTGTTGCATAGATTCTGAAGAGGATATTCAACTTGAAGAATAACAACGCTGGGAAATCAAAGTAATATAAATGTATAACTTTGGTAGCAGAGAAAATAAGAGGAACAATATTTTTTCTTCCAGGCCAATATTTTTACCCTTGCCAGCCCCTGTCAGAGTGCCTAAATGTAAGACCAACATGCTCAAGTGGGAGCTGCTGGCGGACAACAACTGCCCACTGTGCGAATGTGGAGAGTTAAAGAATCTGCCTCATTTGCTAGTCTGTCAATTACTACCAGAAATATGTACCAATGAGGATTTAAGTTTGGCCAATGACCAAGCCAAGAAGGTGGCTTCAATTCAGCAGTCCAAAGCATTGGGATTGTGTTTGACCATTTACACAAATAAATATACTGGAACATGCATATGGAGAAACCAGAACTGAGTCACTCTTTTTAAAATTCAGGATAAGCAGAAGCACTTTAGTTTGGCAGTATACTGTATAACTACTGCAGTTTCGTTCACTTGTCATTTTTGTGTTTTGTCTGGCAATGCTTTTTTTAAAAACAGCTAGCAGGATAAAGTGAAAGAAGGACAGAAACATAAAATGCTGCTGTACTGCTTCTCTGCTGCCCATGACATGGAAATAAATGTGCACAGTATGCTTAGTTTATGTCTGATGATTAAAAGTGACAGGGTGTGAACAAAATAAGTTGCAAGCAACAGTGAAGCAAAAGAATCCTAGGAAAGTGCAAGAATGACAAGAATAGCTATCAAGAAACTAATTAATCTTTTGTCAATTTCTATCAGCCTTTAGGTAGAGAGGAGAGAAATACAGGCATGTCTCAACTGATTCAAGGTGTTTTTAAAATGACAATACTTTTCTTCCACCCCCAATCATGATTTCTTATCATAGCAAAAAAAGGAAGGGAATTCTACTCCCTATTATTCCTTGGTGCATAGTGTGTATATTAAAAAGCTTCACTAGCTTTCTTGCATATTTGCATTCTCTTCTACACATAACATAACTAGTTTTTTTTCTTCTTTTGCTTTCTAAAGTTATCTGAGTTTAGAAGGACTGATGTCTTTGGAAAGAATAAAAGCTTACTGTGCTAAACAGCTAATAAGGCATATATAGCAGCAGACTGCAATTATTTGAGGAAAACAAGCAGACAGAAGACTAGCCAGAATAATGATATGGAAACAAAAAAGCACAATCCAAGTTGAATTTCAGGAGAGAAAAAACATCAATGTAAGAACCAAAATAGAATTAGGCATGTATTTCAGAGATCAAACCTTCACTTGCAACAGCATAAAAAGTCATAAGGTCTGGATTATTTTGTTTTGTTTTTTCTTGATCTGATCTGATTCTTTTTGGCTCGGCAATTCATCTATCAGTTTATTAGAAGTCCCAGATCAAGGAAGACGCTGGCTTACATGTACTTCTCCTGTCTTTCAGTCAAGTTTGTGAAGGTTTCTGAAGCTCACAAAATTGCAGAAATCAAGACAGAGAAACATCTGCTGTACATTATTTCTACAACATGAACAATTTTTATGTTAGGGCAGCAGAGAATGCTCCTGCTATTCTCTGTCTTGGGATGAAAGGATGGAATAGAGGAAAAAGAGAATAAGAAATTGTATAATCTACATGATCAAACTTTGGAACTACATTTAAAAACTAATATTCTCTACTTTTTTTTACAAAATAAGGGGCAACAATGTTAGTTTTTATTAGTTTCCTGAGGATAATGCAATGTTCCTTTTTTTGAAAGACATTTTGTAAAGTTTTGTCATTGTTACTTGTTAACTATGTGGATGGCCGGACATCCTGCTATGGTAATGGAGTAGACCATACAGTCAGTGACTCAACATCAAGTGTTGGGCAGCGGTAAATAACCTGACTTCCTAAAGGGGCCAATAGCTACGGGCAGATGAGCCCTGGAGGGGGGGGATGGTCCCCTCAGTGGAGGAAATACTACTGGAAACCATCATATTGGGCCCAATGGAAAAATGAATGGAGGAGGAACTCTGATTCCCAATGGTCATGGAGGCAGAAGAGGTCATGCCAGATGGACTGGCTGTGAAGGCACACCTTGATAATATCCTCAATGCTGCAGCAGTCCATTGCAGTCCTGTTGTTAAATCCTGTATGTCTAATTTCATATGTGCTGCAGGAGATAGCCCCAAGATCATAGTTTATGGGTCACTTCATGGCAAGCTGGGATCCATCTTAAACAGTGGCATTTTTCCTGATCATCTTGGAGGGCAAAGGTGACCCAGAACCAGCTGGACTCCAAGACCAGGCCTTCCGGTGACCTGGGGCAGGAAAAAAAATGTATGCTCAGATCAAGTTGCAGCCAACAGCGACTTGGATGTCATGGAGAGACCCTCATTGAAGAATGTGAATAATGTTTTGCCCTAGGCAATGACAGGACCTTTCAATTGATCCTTCCTCTTCAAAAGCATCAATATGAGATTATTCATTTCATGAATGGTATTGGGCAAGAAACCATAAAACATTGACTATATAATTTTGACAAAGGCCCACATATGGTCATTAATAACAAAATGCCATAATTAAGAATTTTACACAATAATCCCTATTAACATAGAAGGTCTGTCAATACCTAAAGAATATCTATACATCAGCTCTCACAGACACATAATGATACTGTTTATATTCACAAAATGCACAGAGACAACTATCAGCAATCCTCCAGAATATACGACATGAAACTTGCTACTAAGGGACCACATCCATAAATGCTCTGGCTTAAGCAAATTAGAAAAAGCTACTTGTAACTGCAAAAATGGTATGGCAACAGGCCACATAGCTCAAATAAAATATTTTCCCACAGTAACAAAATAGTGGTTCTTTAACCTTCTTAATTATTTTGACTGTCAGGATTCTAAAAGTTTGGAATTGCATACAGTATTATGATAGAAATCAACTAAAATCTAATTCTAAAAAGACCAACTACAGGTATGTGCCTTACGTTTGACCAAGCCCTACGGATGGTGCGCTCTTGTGGTCCTGGTGTCCTTCTGGCAAAATGTGACATTAAATCGGCATTCCGATTACTGCCAGTGCACCCAGGGGACTTTGAGCTATTGGGTTTTAGATTCCGAGGGAAGTTCTATGTAGGCAAGGCCATGCTTTTTGGCTGCTCTATTTCATGTTCAGCATTTGAACGTTTTAGGACTTTCCTTCAGTGGGCCTTTGTTCGCAGGTCCAGGTCTCGGACTGTAGCCCATTACCTCGATGACTTTTTGTTTGGGGGTGAATGGGGCTCAGACATGTGTACGCATCTCCTCACTACATTTCAGATGCTAATGCAGGAACTGGGTGTCCCTTTAGCGCCTGAAAAGACCGAGGGCCCATCCACTACACTCACATTTCTGGGTATTGAAATTGACACGGTCGCACAGGCATCCAGGTTACCCACTGAGAAGATAACCCGGATCTCTGCGATGATTTTGGCCTTGCTGGCCAAACGTAAAGTGTCACTTCATGAGCTTCAGGTACTTCATGGCCATCTTAACTTTGCCTGCCGGGTGGTGACGCCCAGCAGAGCATTTGCGCGGCGCTTATGTGATGCCATGTCTGGCCTGTTAAAGCGCCACCACAGGGTCCGACTGACCAGGGGCATGTGGGCTGACCTTTTGGTTTGGCTTACATTCCTGCGGGAATTTAATGGGGTCTCTTTCTGGAGATCTGACCTTTTGGTTTCCCCTAAATTCCAAGTACAGTCGGATGCCTCCGGCTCCCTGGGATATGGGATTTATTTTGAGGGGAGGTGGGTTTATGGCCAATGGCCTCCAGCATGGCGGGGCACGGATCGCCTCCGCGATCTTACATTCCTTGAGTTCCTTCCAATCCTGGGAGCTTTGATGCTATGGGGCGAGGAGTGGGCCGACTCAGTGGTCCATTTTTGGTGTGACAATGCGGCGGTAGTGCACATTGTCAACACTGAGACATCTAAGACACCCAGGGTAATGGCGTTGGTTCGTCATTTGTGTTACTAAGCCTACACCTGAATGTTCTTTTTAAGGCCAGACATGTACCAGGCATTAATAATGATATTGCTGATGCTTTATCCCGCCTGCAGATCCCCCGGTTCCGTGCCTTGGCTCCGGAAGCAGAGGAATTCCCCTTGCCACTCCCGGCCGAGATTTGGACATTTGGCGAGGAGAGGTGAACCGGGCGATCGGCATGTCATTGGCACCTCGCACGCGTAAGGCGTATCAACATGCTTTCGTTCAATTTAGATCCTTTTGTTTGCAACTCCAGTTGCCCGAAGTGTGGCCCATTCCAGTGGAACAGGTTTTACAATTTATGGTTTATTTACACAGTCAGGGTTTGGCTCCTCGCACTATAGCATCCAGGCTGTCGGCACTGGCATTTATGGCCAAAGTGAGGGGTTTTGCTGACTCCGTGAATGATTTCCGCATACAACATGTTTTGGAGGGGTGGACACGGGAACATGGCCACCGCCCGGATACTTGACACCCGATTTCACCAGAGGTACTGACCCACCTTGCACGAGGCTGGCATAACCTGTGTTATGATAAGTATGAGGTGGCTCTTTTTAATGCGGCTACCACGGTGGCCTTCTTTGGAGCGCTCCGCATCAGTGAGTTGGTACTACTGTCTAAGGCGGATGCGACTCGTAGGGCACTGGAACTCGATGATGTCTATGTCACTAATGAGTGGGCTCAGTTGAGGATACAGTCCTCAAAGGTTGATCAGCACGGCGTAGGCAGTGGAGTTAGACTGCTACAATGTTCCATTGCAGACATCTGTCCGGTTGGTGCCCTACAGGAGTTTTTGGCAGTGCGTGGCGCGCACCCTGGCCCGTTTTTCTGCCACCAGGATGGGTCTCCCCTTACTAAATTTCAATTTTGGAAGGTGACCGGTATGGCACTATCCAGTGTTTGCCTCCCCGGGGCTCGTTACGGCACCCATTCATTTAGGATAGGTGCTGCATCCACTGCGGCTGCATTTGGGTACTCTGAGGCTGATATACGCTGGATGGGAAGATGGGGATCCATGCGTTTTGCATTATATGTTCGCCCTCTTCAAGCATGAGTACCAGTTAAGTCATTGTTCTCTTTTCTTCTTTTACAGACCCTGTGTGTCCCCGCACACCGGTGGCAGTATGGCTGGTGGGCCACAGTTACGTGCATTGGGCAGCGCAGTATGCTGCGGCGACAGAGTGGGGACCCCAACTTGGACTGCGTGCAACCGCACGCATACGTTGGTACGGTAAGCGCGGAATGAGATGGCGGGAACTGTTGCCATTCCTGTTTTCCATCAGGGATGCTGAACCGCCTGATGTCCTTATACTGCACCTCGGGGGCAATGACCTTGCCCAGGTCACTGGCCTTTCCTTAAAATTCACGATTTGCAGTGACCTAGCTTATTTGCATTATGTGTGGCCGTCCACAAGGCTGCTATGGTCGGACATCGTACCGCGTCATTCATACAGGGGAGGTATTGACCTCCGTGCCCTTGACCGCGCTCGCTGCTCGGTGAACAGGGCTGTTGCCCGGTTCTTGGCAGACAAGGGTTTGGGGATAGTCATCCGACACCCCACAATTAGTTTACAAAATTATGATCTTTATGCAGGGGATGGGGTCCACCTGTCGGCTAGAGGTATGAACCTCTTTCTGGAGGATTTGCAAGCAGGCCTGTTGACTGAGCTGACGGTCTGGGGGGGGGCGGTGAGTCTTCATAGTAGCCTCCCCGTGTGGTGGGTAGCACTGGTAAGGTAAAGATTTATGACCCATAGGTATCCGGCAGGTTCGCAATTGACTGGCCAACACTTAGACAGGTACAGGTGTAATAGCTTTGACCGGTCAACAACAAACCAGACAAGGGGTGATGGCAGGAGCTTTTCAGCATGCATCACCCCGTGATTTGACGGATACACGTCATAGGGTGGGGTCAGTAGATAGTTATTGACTCCGGTCAACAATTTGTTTGTGTCAACAAACAAATTGATACAAATGGATACATTGTAGCCAATTGCCAATGGCAATTTTGGGAGGAACCTTACCAGTGTTACTGCGGCCTGCTTGCCTTAAGAATTACAATTGGATGAATACACCAATTGAAAGTTATAATTCGGACTAGGGCATTATTCAATAAAAGTGGCCCGATGCCTTTATCCATATACCGGTGTCTGAGTCTTTCTGTGGGGGGTGCGCCTGCAAAGATCTCCAGCATGATCAATATTTTCAAGAGTTGTCAGGAACTAATTGGGGCAGACAACCACAAATACTATGAAATCATAGCTCTGGCCCTCTATTGCTCCAAAGGTGAGTATATCAACCTACTGTGGCATAGTTCAGGCCAGGGAAAACAGGTAGAATTACCACCCAATGAAAGCTGAAGAATTATTACTGTATTCCTGAAGCCAATCCCCGATGATGTTGGGAAGGCCAAGCGGTCTGTCCTGGAAGCCAAATTCAGGTTGTTAGGAAGAAGATTGAAGTCCCGGACTTCCAAGGTAGCATTTTCAGAAGTGCTGCCTGTTCCTCATATAGGACCTACCAGGCAGGCAGAGCTCAGAAGCCTCAATGCGTGGATGAGGTGGTGGTGTCGAGAGGAGGGCTTCAGATTTGTCAGGAACTGGAGAACATTTTGGGACAAGCCAAATCTGTTCAGGAGGGATGGGTTGCACTTGAACCATGATGGGACCAGATTGCTGGCACTCAACATCAAAAAAGCTGCAGAGCAGCTTTTAAACTGATAACTGGGGGAAAGCCGACAGGAGCTGGGCAGCATCCGGTTCAGGTAAGTGTATACTTGAGTAGTGAGGAGGATGCAAAAATTACTGAGCAGAGCAAGGAGCTTGTCACCAGCACTCTTGCAGAAGGATGCAAGAGGCATTCTAACATTGCAACTGGACTCAAAAGACTGTTTCAGGAAAGCATATATAAATGCTTGTATGCAAATGCCAGAAGCCTCCGGAACAAAATAGGGGAGCTGGAATACTTAGCAATAGATAAGAATATTGATATTATTGGTATCACTGAAACCAGGTGGACGGATGATAACCAATGGGATACAGTTATCCCAGGCTACAAACTGTACAGGAAGGATAGGAAGGGCAAACGGGAGGTGGTGTAGCCTTGTATGTCAAAGAAGTAATAAAATTGTATGAAGTGGAATATCTAGGTGATTTGGAGTCACCATTAGAAGCTCTGTGGGTAAGAGTACCAGGCCACAAGGATGGTCTAACAGTAGGCATATACTATCGGCCTCCGACCCAAACTCTTGAGGGAGACTGGCAGTTGGAGAAAGTTGTAAAGGAGGCATCCAAGAAGGGAAGCCTGGTTATAATGGGGGACTTCAATTACCCTCACATAGACTGGGTGAACTGTTGTTCAGCACATGATAAAGAGATAAAGTTCCTAGATATGCTAAATGATTGTTCCCTGGGACAGATGGTTGAAGACCCAACTAGAGGTACAAGAATCCTTGACTTATTACTTATTATTACATAATGCAAGATGTTAATGTGACTGATCCAATAGGGAACAGTGACCACAACTCAATTATGTTTAACTTGATCATAGACCGCAAGTCACTGATAAAATCTAACACAGAGACCTTAAATTTTCAAAAAGGAAATTTCCCAAAGATGAGGAAACTAGTAAAAAAAGAAGCTGAAAGGGAAAATTGAGAGAGTCCAAACACTCCAAGAGGCATGGAGGCTGTTTACAAAGACAATAACAGAGGCCCAATTGGAATGCATACCAAAAAGGAAAAAGGGCACTGCCAGGTCCAAGAGGACTCCGATGTGGCTTACAGGAGCTGTTCGGGAAGTGATCAAGAGCAAGAAAAGCTCATTTAGAAGATGGAAGGCTTGTCCGAAAGAGGACAGCAGGCAGAAACATAAATTCTGGCAGAACAAATGGAAGGCAACAATCAGGAAAGGAAAGCAAGACTTTGAGGAGCGTATAGTTAAAAATACTCAGAGAAATAACAAAGACTTCTTTAAGTACATTAGAAGTAAGAACCCAACTAGGAAGGCCATTGGACCATTAGATGACAATGGAAGGCAAGGGGTTATTAAAGAGGAGAGATTGCAGAGAGACACAGTGAATTCTTTGCTTCAGTATTCACTGAAGAAGACAGAGACCACATGCCCAAAACAGAGCCTATCTGCGTAGGGAGGGAAACTGAAGAATTAAGCCAGATAGAAATAACCAGGGAGGAGGTCCTTGCATGTCTTGTTAAACTAAACACTAACAAATCACCAGGACCAGATGGCATCCATCCATGAGTTCTCAGGGAACTTAAAGATGAAATTGCTGATCTCCTAGCCAAAATATATAATCTTTGCCACAAATCAGGCTTTGTGCCTGATGACTGGAAGATAGCGAATGTAACACCAATTTTCAAAAAAGGATCCAGAGGTGATCCAGGAAATTACTGACCTGTCAGTTTGACATGTGTCCCAGGTAAAGTGATGGAAACCATCCTAAAAGATAGAATTAATAGGCACATAGAAGAGAAGGCACTGCTAAAGAAGAGCCAACATGGCTTTTGCAAGGGCAAATCATGCCTCACTAATCTGTTGGAATTTTTTGAGAGTGTCAACAAGCATGTGGATATGGGGGATCCAGTTGACATTGTTTATCTGGACTTTCAGAAGGCTTTTGACAAGGTCTCACACCAAAGGCTCTTGAATAAACTTTCCAGTCATGGAATAAAGGGACAGGTCTTGTTCTGGATCAGCAACTGGCTAAGAGACAGGAAACAGAGGGTAGCACTCAATGGACACTTCTCCAAGTGGAGGGAAGTAAAGAGTGGGGTCCCCCAAGGTTCAGTACTGGGACCCCTGCTTTTCAACCTCTTCATAAATGATCTAGAGGTAGGAGTAAATACCAAGGTAGCCAAATTTGCTGACAACACTAAATTATACAGGGTAGTGAAAACTGTGAGAGATTGTGAGGAGCTCCAGAGGGATCTCTTGACACTGGGGGAGTGGGCAAAACAATGGCAAATGAGCTTCAACATTAGTAAGTGCAGAGTGATGCATGTTGGGGCAAAAAACCCCAATTACATTTATAAACTGATGGGGTCTGAACTCTCTGCGACAAACCAGGAAAGGGACCTTGGTGTCCTGGTGGACAGCTCAATGAAGATGTCAACCCAGTGTGCCTCAGCAGTGAAAAAAGCAAACTCTATATTAGGGATCATTAGGAAGGTTATAGAAAATAAGTTAGCAAGTGTCATTTTGCCTCTTTATAAATCTATGGTGAGGCCCCATCTGGAATACTGTGTACAGTTCTGGTCGCCATACCTCCAGAAGGATATTATGGAGCTGGAAAAAGTGCAGAGGAGGGCAACCAGAATGATTAGGGGACTGGAACACCTTCCTTACCATCTGAGGCTGCAACGGTTGGGCCTCTTCACTCTTGAACGATGACATCTAAGAGGTGACCTGATTGAAGTTTATAAAATCATGCATGGTGTGGACAAAGTAGATAAGGAAAAACTGTTTTCCCTATCGCATAACACTAGAACTAGGGGACACTCCATGAAACTTTTGGGTACTAGTTCTCAAACAAATAAGAGAAAGTACTTTTTCACCCAGAGGATTACTGGTCTATGGACCTCCCTGCCAGAAGAAGTGGTGACAGCTGTCAGTCTTGACAGCTTTAAGAAAGGATTAGACAAGTTCATGGAGGACAAGGGTATCAATGGCTATAATTATGGATACTTAAGGACAACCTCCGGGTTGGAGAGATAGGCAGGATATCTCTCAATGCCATTTCCAGAGAATCCTAAGCAGATGAAGGCATCTGCTTGGGAATACTCTGAAGCAAATGGTGAGCCACTTTATGAGACAGAATGCTGGAGTGGATGGGCTGTGGCCTGTTCCAGCAAGGCTGTTCTTATGTTCTTATGATAAAATAAAATACCCAGCTGACATGGTACATGGTGAATCATGAAGGAACAACTGAGAATACCAGTGATACAATGTAGGAAAAAAGAGAAGCTTAAAATCGATGGAAGCCCAGAAAAAATGAGTTTCAAGACTCCTTGGAACTAAATAGGTCATGGACTGGAGTTAATGCACCTGAAAAACTTCCCATCAGTCATTTTAGACCAGGGGTGGCCAACCTTTTTTCACCGCTGGCCTGAACATGTCCCCGGACAGCTGAGCAGGCTGGACCATGCCCCCCAGAAGTGGAAGTGGGCACATTTATGGCTGATGCAAATGTGCCCCTTCTGCATTTAGAACAGTCACTGGTACATTTGTGCATGTGTGGGCGCATTACGGATGATGTAAATGTGCTTGCTTCCACTTCTAGGTGTGGTGGAGGCAGCAACGGGCTGGGTAAGATGCATCGGGGGCCAGGGCTGGCCCACAGGTCATAAGTTGGGTGCCCCTGTTCTAGGCTATTATAAGTTCCAGTCAAACATTTAACATTCCTCCTTACCATCATCTTACTTAAGGAAGGTAAATGGTAACAGATAATACAATGGCCTTACAATGCGATCTTGACTTTTAATTCATCCCTGACATGACATAATCTTTTTTAAAGGACTACTGGTCCTGTATGTTATGAACTATGACTTAAGGACATTCATGCTCATGTTGCAGCTTGGTTATGAAAACTCACTTGGGGTGTGGAACTGGTAATATTAGCCCTTAAATGTCTTACTTTGAAAGGCCTATTAGGTTTGCTATAAGTTGTTTCTGACTTGATGGCACATAGCATAATGCAACATTTCCCAAGAAGATCAGGGGAAATACAACAGGGTGGGCGAGCAGTGGGATGCCTTGAAAATTAGCATGGTTGCCTTAGGTTAATATAGGGTACACGTTTCATTATCATTTTAATGTTCACCGCAAGCTGCAATGTGTTGTAGTGGTAAAAACTATGCCTAAAAATTATGCCAACGTTTCGCTACACAGCTTTGCTCCATGGCATGCAAAACTTACTGCAAACAGAAATGTTATAGTTATCTCTTATAATTTGGGGAGTAAAAGGGACTGGCAGGTGGGGAGCCTATAAAATGTTATTGCAGCACCAGTATTTGTGCACTAGTGCTGCCAGAAAGGGTGGCAAGGCAGGCAGTTAGGAATTGAATGGCCTTGATAAATTGAGAAAGAAATGCATGATTATCACACCTCTCAATACCCCCTGCTGCCCTTGTACATTTCTAATTTGTCTTTCAAAGAGGTTATTTCTGGCAACCACATTTAATTGGAGGCACTGCTGCTCTATAGTAAGCTGATAAACAATTAAACCAGCAAGGTGTTTTCTTCAAGCTTCTTCTGTTAACATTGCTAATTTCTGTGTTGACTGGACAGAAGAGAAAGGCAGGTGCTTTTATTTGTTGTTTTGTATATTCAAAGATGGGAAAGGTTGCCTTCCGAAACTACAGTCATGCTGGTTGGAGGATGCTGGAAGATGTCCTCCCAAAAAAAGCAACATTTTCTACCTTGGAAAGTACATAAATGATGCTTCCACTGCCAATCCCGATGAGAAGGTACTCTTTACCAAGCCTGGAGTTCCAGATAGACCAGTCACTGGTGGCAATTGCCATTCTGTTGGGGGGGGGGGATAATAAATGTATTATTTATTTATTTATTTATCAGCTGCATTTATATTGTTTCTTTCCTCCAGTGAGTTACGATGGTATATGTGACTCTTCTCCATTCCCTTTATACTCGCAACATTTAAAATCTGCTTCTAGGGCAAACCAGGAAAGCTATACAGCTATCCTTCAGGACTGAGATCCCAACAGGGTGCATGTGCATTGTTCAGTCGCACAGTTGAGTCCAACTCTTTATGACCCCATGAACCATCACATGCCAGGCACCACCCTCCACAGCCCGCTCAGCTCCACACGCATTGTGTCAACAATGCCTTCTAGCCATTTCATCCTCTGCCGCCCCGTCTCCTTTTGCCTCCGATCTTTCTGAGCATCAAGGCCTTCTTGAGTGAGTCCTCTCTTCTCCTTTAATGGCCAAAGTACTTTAGCTTCATCTTCAATATTTGTCCTTCCAAGAAGCAGTCAGGGTTAATTTCTTTCAGGATCAACTTATTTGATCTCTTTGCTGTCTAGGGTACTCTCAAAATTCTCCTCCAGTACCACATTTAAAAGGTGTCTATTCTTCTTCACTCAGCCTTCCTTACGGTCAAGCTCTCACAACCATACATTACTACTGGGAATACCATTGCTTTGACTATGCAGACTTTTGTTGGCAGGGTAATGTCTCTACTTTTTATTAAGTTCCCTAGGTTTCTCATAGCTTGCCTCCCAAGAATTAGTCTTCTTTTTATTCCATGGCTGCAGTTGCCATCTGCAGTGATCATATACTCAACAAATTGATGAATGAAGTCACATCCATTCTTATTTTGAATAAGGCTATATGCCAATCAGAAAATTTAGCTCCCTCTCCACTCGCCAAAGAATATTTGTAGGGGAACTAGTACAGCTTTACTCCAGCTTTATGATAGCCTTTGAATTTTTCTTGTAATATCAACTTTGCTCATCCAAAATTTCTACAGCCTCTTCTTATTTTCATGAATATTATGGAATCAACCTTGCCTATTTCTGCCCTACTTTGTGGCTAACCAATTTCCTTTTTCTTTAAAACCAGAGGAAAATAAATTGTTATAATAAGGAAAAAGGTTATCCTTGGTTTTCATTGTTCCATCATTAAAGTGACATGTAAGATACAGTCCTCGTAGGGCCAAACAGGAAACAGTGAGTTATACAATTAAAAGTGGAACAATAAGAGACATGGGATTTTTCTCTTACAACTTTCACAGCTTCTCAGTTTGAAAATGAGCTTGCTGATGTATGGAGATTAAATATTGGAAGGGTTGAGGCAAGTAAGAAATATTTGGGGAAAATCTCTTCAGGAATAATGTGTTACTGTGAAACTACCTCTTTCTTTTGTTTTCATTCTAGGAGGTGGAGACTGGACTTCAGTTTACACCAGAGAAGGGACCAAATTCACCTCCCTTTAACAAACCATAGAAGTCCTTAAATGGTTTTTAAAAACAGGAAGGAAGGAAGAAAGAAAGAAGGAAAGAAAAAAAACTAAAATATGCCTTTCTCCTAAAAATGATACTCATTAAGGTAAAGGTAAAGGTTTCCCTTGCTTGAAAGCCAGTCGTATCTGTCTCTAGGGTGCAGTGCTCATTTCTGTTTCAAAGCCGAAGAGCTAGCGCTGTGTGCTTATGACTCAAAATAAGATTTAATTTAAAATGCAGCTAAACATAAAATAAGCTTAAGTATTAAGTGAAAACACAATTTAAAACCCAACTGTAAAAGTGAAGAAAAGGCACCCATTCAAGAAGAAAATAGTCATGTGTGTGTGAGAGAGAGAGTGTGAGTGTGAGTGTGAGTGTGCGTGCAATCGTGCAATCGTGCAATTGTGCACGTGCATGCGTGCATGTGTGTGTGTGTGTAGGAGAAAGAGAGATGTCTTCATAACGAGACCCCTATCCTAATTATTTGTAAAAAGCATACTATTTGGACCTCTTAATATCATTTGCAAAAGGATGTATCGATAAAGAAATCAGCAAAAGTGATGTATTGATTTCAACAGGAGCCAAATCAATGTTTGTCACAAGGAGAAAGACAAAATTACTTCCAGTAAGTGCACTGAAAATTGCATTAGTTCTTTGCTTGGTAACAGCAAATTGCTTAGATCCTAATTTGCAGATGCTACAATACAATTTTCTTGTGAAAACGATGATTGTAAAAACCATTCTGGGGAAATATGGGATGAAAAAATGCAATAGAATATTACATATAAGTGGGAAAACAATATCAACTGGAAACCTTGAGGCAAGCTGGAATACTGTTTATTGCAGCATGAAATATTAAGAATAGCTCACAGATAATGATGTGGGGTTTGGTGGGAAGGAACTCTAGATCCAGGACAAAATCCTTAATTCCAGGCCCAACATTTTTCAGTTACAGTCTTGTTCAGTGCACTTTAATCATGATATCAATATAAAAACATTTCACAGAATTCTGGCCAAAAATTTCTATGTTATTAGATTTCTGCAAGTGTCCCCTAAGGAAGCACTGCATTCAAATCAAAATGCCCTAAAATTATTTATTCACCAATGCCTGATGTCCTCTTCTGCTCCCATCCCAGCCCGCCCATGATGCTTTCCTGACTGCTTTTTCCTTCTTAAACTTAAATAGACTTTGGCCAAAGTATACAAAAACCTACTACCCATGTAGTATCCTGAGATTCTAGGTTATCATTTGTGGTCAAGGAAATTGGCCAGCTGCACGACTGTGGTTGCACAATGAATACCAGTTGGCATGCAAGTGCAAGATGTATCAGAGCATTGCAAATATGTGCTTCCTTTGGAAACAAACAAGCAAACCAGCATATTTCTAGGTTTCATGAAAGCTTAAGGGAAACTTCAAAACTAAGGGAACAACTCTGAGATGGACAATACTTTGACTTTTGAGGAAAAAGAGCACATTTACATGGTGAACCTCCTATCTGTCTTCATTGATTTTTTTTCTTTTGCCACATACATAGCACCTTTCTTTGTCATCTCTCATAACTTAACATAGTGCACAACCCAAACTCCAAACTAAGAACCACTGAGGTGAGTTTGAATAAGGGATAAGCCCCTTTGGTCAGCACAAATGCCCTTAGGCCAGCCTAACCATTTGTGCTAGCTGCTAATTGGTAGCTGTCAGGTAGTTTCCATGGCAACTGTGGTGGGCTTATGGTTTTTAAATTTTTTTCTCATTGTGCTATTTTCCCCTTAGATCAGCTTAAGTTCCTTCTTCTTCTTTCATGTCCTGATTAAACCCAGGACTGCCAAAATAGCTTGGCTTTGTCACTGGCCAAAGTTAAGCCCTCATCAGTGCAGTAATCTGCAGACCAGTAAATGAGCCAGATTCTGTATCTCTCCACATTCACACAGTGTGCTTTTGTCTGCCAGCAGCCCCCACTTGAGCATGTTGGTCTTGCATTTAAGGGACTCCAACCCTCAGCCTATTCAGGGTCCTCCAAGTGATGTTGGGGAGTTTGAGTTCCTCAGCTATATATTCCTTTAATATTGTTTCTTGTCTAGTGAACTCCTTCCTCCATCTTCTAATTTGGTTTTGCACTTGCATACCCTCAAGAATGTTTGTTCTTGCCATAAAGCTCTTTCTGGATCTGAGCCAGTGGACTTGAGGCTGATATCTGTTCGGAGGATGTTGGGGGTCATTCTCTTTCTTAGTTCTCTTGGCATCCACTGCTACTTCTCTCTTTGCAGGCGCACCCCCCAATAAAGGACTCCGACACTGGTAAAAGTGGATAACGGCATTGGGCCACATTTATTGATTCATGCCCTAGTCCGAATTATAAATTTCTATTGGTAAAACGACCAATCATAATTCTTAAGGCAAGCAGGCCGAAGTAACACTGGTAAGGTACCACCCCAAAATTGCCAACGGCAATTGGTTACAATGTATCAATTTGTATCAATTTGTTTGTTGACAACAAACAAGTTGTTGACCGTAATCAATATCTAACTAATGACCCCACCCTCTGACGCGTATCCGTGGAATCACGGGGTGATGCATGCTGGCTAGCTATCGCCATCACCCCGTCGCCTAGTTCGTCGTTGACCGGACAACGTTTAATCAACTTATGCCTGTCTATTGTTGTCCAGTCAATTGCGAACCTGCCGGATACCTGTGGGTCATAATGTTTACCTTACCAGTGATACCCGCCCATGTGACCAAAGTCAACAGCATCACAGAAACCCCTATATCAAACCATAGCAACAGTGTGGGATGGGCGAAAAAACCAGGACCCGAAAGCCAATAGTGGGTCCCAGCCAAAAATTCCCACCCGGCCCCGAAGCGACCAAAATATCACACTGTTAACTAGGGAGGGGGTGGAGGGGAAAAACTTCTCCGCTCCGTCGCTTCGCAAAATGGCAGCTCGGCTGCCTCATGGCCACCTCTTTTATAAGGGAGCTGGCCACGCCCCTAACTACCCGGATGCCTTCGTCCTATGGGGGGCCCACAAAGGGCGCGGCGGCCATTTTGGCACCGCGCTTGCATTGCAGGCGCACCCCCAAATAAAGGACTCCGACACTGGTAAAAGTGGATAACGGCATTGGGCCACATTTATTGATTCATGCCCTAGTCCGAATTATAAATTTCTATTGGTAAAACGACCAATCATAATTCTTAAGGCAAGCAGGCCGAAGTAACACTGGTAAGGTACCACCCCAAAATTGCCAACGGCAATTGGTTACAATGTATCAATTTGTATCAATTTGTTTGTTGACAACAAACAAATTGTTGACCGTAGTCAATATCTAACTAATGACCCCACCCTCTGACGCATATCCGTGGAATCACGGGGTGATGCATGCTGGCTAGCTATCGCCATCACCCCGTCGCCTAGTTCGTCGTTGACCGGACAACGTTTAATCAACTTATGCCTGTCTATTGTTGTCCAGTCAATTGCGAACCTGCCGGATACCTGTGGGTCATAATGTTTACCTTACCAGTGATACCCGCCACACGGGGAGGCTTCCAAAAAGGCTCACCGCCCCCCCCAAGACCGTCAGCTCGGTCGACAGGCCTGCTCGCCAGTCCACTAATCCAGAGGTCCATACCTCCCTGCGACAGATGGGCCCCATCCCCTGAGTAAAGCTCGTAAATTTGCAGACTGATGGCGGGGAGGCTAATGGCGCATCCCCCGCCCTTGTCAAAAGGAACCGGGCAATAGCCCCGTTCACGGAGCGTCGGCTCAGTCAGAGCCCTGAGGCCAAACGCCCCCCTGTAAGCATACCGCGGTATCGTGTCCGACCAATTGAGGGATGTGGCAAGCCACACATAATGTGAGTAGGGCAGGTCACTGCGAAACGCAAGTTTCCGCGATAGGCCAGTGACCCGCCCCAAACCATCGCCCCCAAGGTACGTAACCAGGACATCTGGCGAGCCAGCATCCCTGATGTAGAAAAGGGATGGCAACAGTTCCCGCCATAACATGCCGCGCTTACCATAGCACCTGGGACGTGCGGATGCACCCTGTCCCCGTCGGGTACCCACTCTGTCACCACAGCGTAACGCGCTGCCCCATGCAGCGTAACGCGCTGCCCTGTGCATGCGGCTACGGCCCACCAGGCATACTGTCACCGGTGTAAAACGACACCCAGGGTCTGTCAAGTAAAAAAGGGAGGGGGGAGAAACAGTGCAGTGACTAAAACTGGTACTCGCAGTGGAGGAGGGCGAAGACAAAACTGAAAACATTGTGACCCCCCACCCTCTCATACGGCGTATTTCAGCCCTGGAGTACCCAAAACAACTGCAGCAGAAGCCGCCCCTATCCGGAACGAATGGGTGCCGCAACGAGCCCTTGAGAGGCCAACACTGCCTAGTGCCTTCCCGGCACCCCCCCAAATTGAAATTTAGTAATAGAAGATCCACCTTGGTGACAGAAAAATTGTGCCATGGTGCGTGCCACACAGTGCACGGAAATCCTGTAGGGCACCAACCGGACAGATGTCTGTCAGGGAACATAGTAGCAGTCTACTCCACTGCCTACGCCGTGCTGATTCACTTTAGAGGAGCGTATCCCCAACTGAGCCCAATATTGTCCCCACAGACATCTTCGAGTTCCAGTGCCCTACGACTTGCATCCGCCTTATACAGCATCTCAAGCTCGCTGATGCAGAGCGCTCCAAAAAGGCCACCTTTGTAGCCGCATGAAGTGGGCTGCCTCATGTATCAAAACAGAGGCCAGGCCAGCCCCGGGCCAATTGGGTAAAAACCCTTGGAAAAATCTTGCATCCGCCTTATTCAGCATCTCAAGCTCGCTGATGCGGAGCGCTCCAAAAAGGCGACCATTGTAGCCGCATGAAGTGGGCTGCCTCATTTATCAAAACAGAGGCCAGGCCAGCCCCGGGCCAATTGGCAAAAATCCTTGGGAAAATCTTGCATCCGCCTTATTCAGCATCTCAAGCTCGCCGATGCGGAGCGCCCCCAAAAAGGCCACCGTAGTAGCCACATGAAATGGGCTGCCTCATCTATCAAAACAGAGGCCAGGCCAGCCCCGGGCCAATCGGGCAAAAAACCCCTGGGAAAATCGGGTGGCGGTCGCCCGGGAAACACCCGCGCACGCGCACCCACCCCTCCAAAACATGTCTCACATGGAAGTCATTGGTGCCGTCCACACGACCTCCCACTTTGGCCATAAAAGCCAACCCTGACAGCTGAGATGCTATGGTGCGAGGTGCAAGGCCCTGGGCATACAGGTAAACCATGAACCGCAGAACATGGGCCACTGGGATCGGCCAGGTTCCTGGCAGTCGAAATTGGGTACAGAATGCTCTGAAAGAACTAAATGCGTGGCGATACGCCTTACTCATGCATGGCACTAGTGACAGGCCAATCGCCCGGGTCGCCTCTCCTTGCCAACGTTCCATCTCTCGTCCGGGAGTGGCGAGGGAAATTCCTCCGCATCCGGGGCCGAGGCACGGAACCGAGAGATCTGCAGATGGGACAAAGCAGCAGCAATATCATTATCAACCCTTGGGACATGCCTGGCCCTGAAGAGAATGTTGAGGCACAGGCTGCACGACACAAACTAGCGCACTAGGTCAATAACCCCGGGCGATTTGGAATTCTGTGCATTGACGATGCAGACAACAGCCGCCTTGTCACGCCAAAATGCACAACCGAGTTGGCCCACCCCTTGCCCCATAGCATCAAAGCACCCAGGATAGGGAAACATTCCAGATACGTGAGACCACGCAGGCGACCCGTGCCTGCCCAGGATGGTGGCCACCCACCATAGGCCCACTTCCAATTGAAGTACATCCCATAACCCAGGGATCCCGGGGCATCAGACTGAATCTGAAATTGAGGGGAAGCCAGGAGGTCATGCCTCCAAAATGAGACCCCATTGAACTCCCTCAGGAACTGCAACCAGACAAGCATGTCTGCCCTGATACCCCGGGTAAGCCTAACCCTATGGTGGGGCCTGGATAATCCTGCCATGGCGTCGCACAAGCGGCGAGCAAATGCCCTGCCCGGAGCGACGACCCTGCCAGCGAAATTGGGGTGACCATGTAGCACCAGCAGTTCCCTCAGTGATGCCATGCGCTCGGCCCGCGAGTCCGAGATAAGGGCCAGCTAGCCTTGACACCTTATCTCACTGCAACCTAGAAGCCTGCGCTACCGTGTCACTCTCCACCCCAGGAATACTAGCAGTGGAGATGGGCCCTCGGTCTTTTCGGGCGCTAAAGGGACACTGAGTTCCTCCATTAGCGTCTGAAATGCGTTGAGGAGACGTGTGCACGTGTCCCAGCCCCGTTCAGCCCCGAATAAAAACCATCCAGGGAATGGGCTACAGACCGGGACCCTGACCTGCGGACAAAAGCCCACTCTAGGAAAGTGGTGAAACGCTCGAATACCGAGCCCGAATGTAACAGCTAAAAGGCATGGCATCATTGAAATAATATGCTCCCCGGGACGGGGTGCAGGGACAGGGCCAACGACCCTGCCCGCATAGACCCTCTTGTCAAAGCTGGCAGCAGCCACCTCCTCCCTCCCCCTAAGGGATCAAAGATTGGGGGCATCCTGAGGGGACCTATTACCCAGAAAGGGATCCGGAACCCCTGCCTAGAACCCTGAAGGAGATAACCCGCGTCCTCTCCCTTCGGGTACAATGTGAGCCAACGCTCCAACATGCCCACCTTAATCGGGGAGGGAGCCCTTCGGTGGACTAGATCCATCTGCGGCAGTCTTGCCAGCCCCCTGTCCGCCCCTCCCTCTGCCCCGCATCCCTCCGAGCCCAGGACAGGCAGGGGCCGCATGGGGGCCACACATGTGGGACACTCCTGTCTGCATTTGCAATTCTCCCCATTGTAGGAACCATTGGACAAGAAAGTCCAGGACAGCAGGCGGGCTGGAACCCCCTGAGCAAGGCGTGTGGGGGTCACGTACAAAAGCCACCGCCTCTGGCATGGCTCATCCCACCTAATCTTGGGGTGCGGGGAAATCCGCCTACGGCATTCCTCGTCATAAGCCAACCACGATGGGCCCGGAAAGTCAACCATCGCCCGGTATACGTTGTCCAAATAGTGGACCATCGGAATTGCCAAATCCGGCCGGGCCCAGGGGTACACCGCCATGCCTATGAGGTAGGCCGGCAACCAGTTGGCCCACGTACTTGTTGGCTTGCGACGACGTGCCTGCTACTATCCTACCCCTTCTGCCCCGCGCTCTCCTCCTTGGTGGGCTCTCGGTTTATGAGTGAGAATAAATCCACGTACTCCCCCCGCCAAATTTACTCTCCGGTGGCCTGTGGCAAGTGGTCACCCAGCAGTAAGGAATACCTGGCTGTCGGCAAGGCCGATACAGGCACCGCAGAGACTGCGGGCATCTGAAAAGGGGCTTGGACCAACCCAGCCACCCAACACGTTCCCCTCATGGTAGGAAACACCCCCCACCACGGGGCCCTGGGTGTTAGTTGTCGTCGCCGGGTGGGGCGTCAGCGGCTGTACCGCCGCACCACCCACGCGGGGCCAAGGCCATTGAAAGGCCACCCCCGTAGTGGCAATGTGTGTAGGTGTATTGGCTTGTACTGCATACTCACATGTTGCACCCCCGCAGGCCGCCCCCACCGGGGGTTCCGGCCCACCGGGGGGGTCGGAGCTCACTACCGCCATAGAGCTCATCATCGGGGCCTGACCCACACCTGCTTGTAGGGCGGGGAGCTGCGAGTCAGTGGCCGAAGTTGCGCCACGCGCCTGCAGCAGCTCGACCCGTCCCGTCGCCTGCTGCTGCCCGACCGACGGCGCCTCAAAACGAACCCCACAAGTAGCCCCAGCATGGCTGGCCTGAGCCAAGGAGGCCTCGAGGGCCGCCACGTGGGCCAGTAAGGCCTCCACGCTGACCTGGGGCCAAGGGCCGGCCGGCCCGCCTGTTAGAGGCGCGGGTACAGGTCCCTGTACCCCAGGACCCGAATAGGGCCATTGTCCCGCACCGAAGCCCGGAAGGGTCGGTGCAGGCACCTGCCGAGGCAGGGGGCCACACCACCCCCCAAGGCTAGAAGGCCCCGGGGGGAGCTGCGCCACAACTGCTGCAGGCCCAGCAGAATGGGCAAAGCCAGGAGCGGTGTCCACCGCTTGCGGGCCGCGGGCCGCAGCCCACACCGAGCCCACGCTTGGGTCTCCCGCTTCCGGCCAAGGGGTGACCGACCCCATCCCGCCGGTCCCGGCGGGTGCCGGCAAAGGCGGCTGCTGGGGAGGCGCCACCGTGGTCCTCCGACCCGGATTGCGCCTCCTACCCGTGCGAGCCGCACTCGAAAGCGCCTTCTTCTTCGGAGGCATCTCACTCAAGGCAAAAGGAAGCCGAAAGAGAAGATTCGCCGCCAAAAGGCTTCCAATCTAGGTAAGGAGCGACGGAGACACAGGGGGAAAAACTTCTCCGCTCCGTCGCTTCGCAAAATGGCAGCTCGGCTGCCTCATGGCCACCTCTTTTATAAGGGAGCTGGCCACGCCCCTAACTACCCGGATGCCTTCGTCCTATGGGGGGGCGCAAAGGGCGCGGCGGCCATTTTGGCGCCGCGCTTGCATTATCCTAGGTGGAGCAATACCAACAAAATGGTATATTTTCTCAACTGGTGTAGTTTGAAAAATTATATCCTCTTGTGTTGGAAGGGATTTGGAGACAACATAGCCTCAGCTAATCTAAATTTGCTCGACCAGCCGAAAATCAGCCCAGCTAGTTAGGACTGTGCCCATTGTTAGTTTCTTTTGTTAGCTAGCAAAGAATGACCACATATATCTTTGTGGGAGGAAAGGCAAAACTGCTGAATGATATATTAATGTAATTATCACATATAGCATGTACTGTTCAACATATTATGTCTGTCTGTGCACATTAAAATAATTAATAAGTATATTTGGCATTCCAGGCATGCAATCACACCCTTATCCACATACAGTCCTGCCAACCAGTTTTAAGGGAAATGTTACCTTGACATATTCTATGGGATATACTTTAATACTCCAGTAATCTATATATAAATAAATCAATTTTGCCTTCATATACCCTAGTGGGACATTTTAGTCCCCTTGACTCACATTTTGTTGTAAAGTCCACACTGGGCTAGGTTTACAAGGTGGGCATTATTTATAACTCTCCAGGCAATAATGAGTCTGAGTTTCAGCTATTTGCCATCTACAGGTTTCTCTCTTTGCTTTGTTTTTACAGAGCAAAAGCTTTGAGGGCAAAGGATTTCTAAACAATTTATTGAATTTTCCTTCAAAGTTGGGGGTGTTCGTGCTTTTGTTTTGATTCACTTTTTGTCACAGCACATATAATGCACTGGAATAAAAATATTCAGCCTCAGATTTTACAACCCTATGACCCAAACAAATAGAAGTCATATATTCGAACTGTTAGTAGATACCTGGAGTGAGGGGGGAGGGCATTGGGGTTAGGCACTTGAATTCTCAGTGGCTTCTAGGAATACATGTACATCTACAATTAAATTTAACTGAAACCAAAAATCCTACTGCTAATATTCAACACACTGAAACTTACAAGGTATGGATTAAACACTAGCCCAAAATTGGCAGGAAACCAAATTGAGTTATTAATATCCCCAAGAAAAGAAACTGCTCTTCAGGTATCTTTTTGTTTTTGTTTTGCCCTAGCTATCTAAACTTTTACCATCACCCTGAATAGGCAAGTGACTGATACATGTCCAGCAAAACATTTACCATTAAGGAGCCTCCATTCCTAACAATCTCTTTTCTGTTCCATTTGTCCCTTAACAATCTAACCCTCTTCCTGAAAGGGCCAAAGATCGAACTTAGATTGTTTTCTTTTTTTATTATTATTATAAATTTTGTATTTATTTTCAAAGAAACAAAATAAAAATAACAAACATACAGAAAGAACAATAACAATACAATGCAATATTACAGCAAGCTCATTAACACATAATGATTAAACTAGTTGTTTGCAGTATAACCCACAGTATTAAATACCCACATTATAGGTTATCACTATAACCATAGCATTCATATGAGCTTTCAGTATTACAACTATTTATTATTTCTTTACTGGTTACACAACACCCAGTGAATATTTACAATGCCCAGAGAGTTTAGTGTCTATATCAACTCCAAAACCCACTTTGAAATGGTACAGGTCCAGAGCTGTCCCTAGCCATAAGAGAGTGATCCACGAACGGCTTCCAAATATTCCAAAACCTATTTTCTTTCAAATTATCCCTTTTTGCTTTTATCTCCCATGTCAGTTTGTCATTCAATGCTAAACTCCACATTTCCTTATACCACTCTCCAGTCTGTATAAATACATCATTTTTCCAATTTCTGGCGATACATTGTCTACCTGTGGTTAACATGATTTCCAATAATTCTTTTTCCACCTTATTCAAACCCATACCTTCCACATCTGTTAATAGAATGGTACCTGACACCAACTTAATTCTTTTACCCAATATTTCCCCAATCTCTCCTTCTATTCTTCTCCAAAATTCATTTATTTTTTTGCAACTCCACCACATATGTTCATAAGTTCCAACCGTTTCTTTGCATCTCCAACATAAATTATCCCTTTTATTATCCATCTGATACAGCCTCAGTGGTGTCAAGTACCATTGCCACAACATTTTAAAATTATGTTCCTTGATTCTTACTGACATTGTTCTCATTATCCTCTTTTTCCACTTATTTCTCAATTCAATATCTCCTATTTTTATATTCAAATTTTGTTCCCACTTCCGTTTCAAATCTTCCTGTGGATCATTACCCTTATTCAATATAGTATAGAGTTTGCTTACTAGACCCGTAATGTTCTTTTCCCCTTTTCTGATCTTTAATACCAATTCTTCAAATTCGGTCTTTGTTCTATCTATACCTACTTCTCTTCTATATTTTGTGTTCCAATTGTCAACCTTCAGTTTCTGAAACCAATCCAGTTTTAACTTTTCAAATATTTTTTCCTCTTGGTTTCATCTTCACAAACTTTTAACCATTCCTTCAGTAAAGACACTTCATTTTTATCCAATATTTCCTTTTTTTCCTTATCTATTTTTATCGGAAAACACACCATATCAGTCAATTCCAAAATTGGAGAGAGATCTGGGACCAAGTCTTTCTTTACTCTTTTCCACACCTTCATGAGGCCTCTCATCATAGTATTGCTTGTCTTTATCGTTTTATCCTTAATTCCCAAAAAGATCATTTTGCCAATATTCCTATATTCTTTCATCTCCAATTCCTCCCAAATTACCTTTTATCTGTTTAGTCCATTCCCTAACTGTCTCTCCAAAATCCCTTTAAGCCTCTCCACATCTACCTCCTTTTTTGCATATAATGTTTGATAAAATTCCTTCACAATTTTACATTTGTCCCTATTCTTATTACATCTTACCCCTTGTTTATTAACCAACACCCCAATTTCTCTTTTTTCTTTTTTTGCCTTAGCTGCTCTTGCTAATAATCTTGAGTTTCTATTACTAAATTCAAAATACTCTCTATTTAGGTAAATCAAATCTCTTTTGACTTTATCAATATCCTTACCCATTAATTCTGCCTTAAGTCTTTGCAGTTTGGCGAAAGTTTTTTTATCTTTACTTTTTGAATGCTCTTCCTGTAGCTGCTTTATTTCCTTTTCTTTTTCCATCTGATCTGCCTTATATCTTTTATACTTAGTACTCGCCAGCTTTATACTTTCCCCTCTGAAAACCGACTTCATGGTATCCCAAACAACGTTAAAGTTTACTTCATTATTGTCATTCCACTGCCAACTTTCCCTCCACCTTTCCATAATTTGTTCTTTACATTTTTGGTCTTTAAATAGGTTAGGATCATACCTCCAACTTCTTTCTCTTCGATTATCTTTTTGTAATTTCAATTCCAAAAGTACTTTAGCGTGATCTGATTCCTTAAAAATCCCTATTTCCATTCCCTCGATATTTTTAATCAAATTTTCTGTAAGAAAAACATAGTCTATTCTAGAGTAAGTCCCATGGACATGTGAAAAAAAAAGAATATGCCCTTTCCAAGCCCTTGATCTCTCTCCACGAATCCTTCAAACCCATCGCAACCATCCATTTGTCTAAAACCTTCCCTTTCAAGCCAATCCACATCTTGCTAAATTCGTACAGTCTAAGTTTGACCTTATCAAGTTAAAGTCTCCAGCCACAATGGTTTTTGCAACATTTTCTAGCTCCACTACTTTCCGAACCTTTTCTAAGAAATCCGCTTGATGTTCATTTGGAGCATATATGTTTACCAACATTATTTCCTCGTCTTCTATTTTTCCTCTTACAATCAAATATCTACCTTCTTGATCGGCAACACTTTTTATTATCTCAAATCCTAATCTTTTAGAAATCATGATTGCTACTCCTCTCGCTTTTGAAGTACCAAATGCCATCTCATAGTGTTGAATCCATCCCAAAAAAAGTTTGTTTGTATCTTTTGACTTTTGGTGCATTTCCTGTAAGAACACTATATCGGGTCTATCTTTCTTCAAAGCCAGTTCCAACCTCCGCCTCTTAAGAACAGAACCTGTACCCTTTACATTCCAGGTTAATATTTTAATATTTCCCATAATCTATTTCCTTTCTAGCTTCTAAACTCTCCATTGGGCGTGCCACCACCAACCCCTTCCCCCAAAAACACAAAATTCTACATAAAACACACACTGTCACTCTCCCCACTTTCTTAAAAAAAAGATGCCTTCGATAACCAAAGAGGGGAGAGGGGAGACATGCAAGATGTGCCTACCAACCAGTGCTACGCGCTACCCACCCTTATATAGTTTTTAAATAATTTGTTTTTTGTTAATCTATTTCTCATTGCTCCTTACTTGCCTCCTCCTCCACCATGATCAGTGACAGCTCCTCTTCTTCTTTTCCCTGTGGTGTTCCACCTGTAGCACCACCAGCCTCTGCCCTCTCATACTCCCTCCCTAGAGCACCCGATTCCAACAATTCTTTCTTAAAATTTATCCACTCTTCCGTACCTGTTTTTACCAGCTCCAGCAAACTCAAATACTCCAGTGGATCGGTCCCTTCATCAATTACTTGCATTCTTTTCTCATAAAAAAAGCGCAATTGCTGTGGAAATCTCCAATTATACCTTATGCTTTTGCTCATCAACAGTTTAGTTACAGGTCTCATCTTATATCTCCACATTCTTTCTTTCATTGAAATCTCATTGTATACTTCTACATCAGAACCATCAAATTTCAGGGCGCCAGAACCAGCTTGTTTCAAAAAGGCCATTACTCTAAGCTTATCTCCCCAATTTGCAAATTTTACCAAAACATTTCTTTGGAACGCCTTCCCTCTTCTTGGACCCACCCTGAATGCACTTACAATATCTTCCTGTACAAATTCCTTTCCCATATTCAAACCATTTAACCACTGAACCACTCTTTCTCTTAGCTGGTCTGGCATCCGTTCAACCACCTGACGGATCACAATGTTCTGCTTTCTCATCATATCTTCCACAGCATCAATCCTTTTCTCATGCTCTTCCAATTTCAGTTTATTCTCCCGCACCACCTCCTGAGTCCCTTTTATTTCCTTTTTTATAACATTTACCTCATTTTGGACCAATTTCACATTTCCCTCTATTTTTTGCAAACTTAAATCCACTTTTTTTTGAAAAATCCATAACAGATGATACCACCTTATCTTGGTTTTTCATCATTTCATTTCTGTCTTTCACCCTTGATTCCTCATTTTTCTCCAATTTCTGAAACAATTTGCCAAAATCCACCATAATTTGAGTATGATCATAGGGTTCAGGTGGTGGTGATGAAGACTGAGGGACCTCTTCCATTGGTGCTTTTTCTTTCCTCTTAGACTTCACAACTGGTTCTTCCTCTTTTGCTTTCCCTCTTGTGCCTTTATCCATGATGACACCCACTAAAAAAGTCCAGTGTTGCAGAGCGTTGCAAAATCGTAATCAATCCACTCAAGCCTGTACCGCTGCAGCCACTAGTAATGCCTATCCACACCCTTCCAACGAGGCTTGTAGAGAGGAAGAAATCTAGCGAAGAATTAATTGTTGTAATCCACAAAGAAGCAGGAACCGGAAAACGATCCAAACAAAAAGAAAAAAGGAGTAATCCACAACTGGCCCGTTTCCCCAATGTAAACAACCCAAATATTTGCACTCCAAACCGCAAAATTATAAACTCCAAGGAAACAGTCACCCAGATTTTTCCATTTGAATCAAAGCCACCAGGGAGGGGAATGAGAGAAGAAGGAAAAAACCAAATTCCAAGCTGTGTAATAAAAGGCAAAAAAGAGGAGCAATATTTCCAAAGAAAAAAGTGTTAGTTGTAATCCACACGGTGAAGGGGTAAGAGAAAAAAAAATCCTTCTCCTAGGGCGAGCGAATCAAAACGCCCTTTTCCAGCGGGCACGTTAACTTAAGGGGGAGACCCTCCCTTCTTCCTCTGTAAATCGGCAGGCTTTCCCCACACTCCTTAGCCTTAAAAAACACTGAAGCCTTCGGAAACTGGAGCCCAGACAAAAACTTCTTTAACCACTTTACTGTCGCCAAAGCACGCCGCGGTTCTCCTGGGGCGCAAAAGAGCCTTAGACCAAAACACAACCACTTTCGTTTTCCAGGATCGACAACCCAATTTTATCCACTTCCACACCCGCTTCCAAGTCCGGGCTCTTCTAAGCAGAATCCCCAGCTACCTTTAGCTTTTCCACATAGACTTTCATAAACTTACGTAGAGTCGCTTTCTGGCTGATTTTACTGCCGCCTCGAATCTCAGATCTCCACTGTCTCGCAGGTCCCGTTCTCGGTTCCTCGGCAGGAGAAGCTGCGGCTTCCATCGTGCGCCTCTCCTACCCAGGAAACCTCCCAAACTTTGACAGCCAGACTTCAAAACTTTCCAAATAGGCAAGCAGGAGTCTTATCAGCAAAAAATACCACTTTAAAATTTTCTCATTTTACTCGTTCACATTAATTACCACTTTGGTAAGCGCGAGCATCCAGATCGAGATGTTACTCGTCGGCCATCTTAGCCACGCCCCACTTAGATTGTTTTCAACTAACTCAAAAATCCTCAAGTGAAAACCATACTCTGATGGGCTAGGCATCCCAAAGCAAGATTCCAACTTAAAAAAAAATCTTTTTAAAAAAATCAGCTTTGTCATTTGTTAGGGAAGGAGAATTGTCAGAAAAGCAACAGAAGCGCAATCATAAAATCTAATATAAGATTTAAGCTGAATTCCCAACAACCAATATTAAACAGTAACAAGAATGAATGATGTTGGGGAACAAATGAACTGGTGTATATAGAAAGAAGAGGAAGAGGAGAAATTGCAGTAGGAGGGAACGACCTGTAGTGCAAGATTTAGTAATTCATTGGATTGTTCCTTGAATCCTATATTTATAGTATAGGCTTCATATAATAACTGAGTGATATCAAGTCAATTCTGATTTACAGCAACCATCTCCAGAGTTTTGTAGGTAGATAATACTCAGAAGTGTTTCACCGGCTCCTTCTTCTCAGGGCTGTAACAATAGGATGCCTTACCCACGAGTAGGCCCTATTGTCCTTCTGAGTTGCAGCCCCTGGCTGGACAATCCAGGCATCAGATGTGTGTAGATTCAGGTAGTGTCAAGCCAAGTAACCACTCCCAGTCTTTTCAGGCATTTTATAAGAGGATTGAAAGCATAGCAAGGTACATGATACAGTCCATCAAAAGAACAGGAAGCAAGGAAATGAACCAAACTGGTTCTCTACCCCCCACCCACCCCTTCTCTCAAGCTTCTACATTTTGGCAGCTTGCAAAGCACAGCATTCCAGAGAATGTCTGCCTGTGTGTGTGTGTGTGTGTGTGCATCTCTGGGATATATCTCCTCCCACAGGACCCACCTCTGGCCCACTCCCTTAGGGATTCCAGCCAATGATCTTACATCAAGACAAGTCAATCACACATTAAGTTTCATTTCTTCTAAACCATGAGGCAACCCATGAGGCAAAGATGTTTACGTATTTTCACTCTCCCCCAGGTTTGAAATCGCCATTTTGGATGGAACAAAGTGCAGGGTATACTTCGTTCCATTACAGAGACACCCTGGGACTAAGCCCTGGTGGCACAGTGGTTGCACTGTTGTATTGCAGTCAAAACTGCTGACATTGTAAGTTCTATCGATAGGGCTCAAGGTTGATTCAGCCTTCCATCCTCCCAAGGTCGGTATAATGAATGCCCAGCATGTTGGAGGTAAAATGTTAATTACTTGTGAACTGCCCAGAGGGTGCATTAAGTGCTGTGGGACAGTATATAAGTGTAATTGCTATTGCTACACAGGCTACCTCTTCTCTTAGAATGCACAGTGAGGAATTGAAATCTTGAATCCCCAGAGATTTACCTGGCAAAACTATCCCATAAAACTTCTCACATATCTTGGAAATCCTATTAAGGTCGCCATAAGTAGGGTATAATTTGATTGCACATAGCTACAGCAAGAACGTAAGGAAACATTTTCACCTTGAAGTTCCACATCCTCCCCCCAGCGGCCTTTAAAGGGAGGAAAGACTATTTCCCACTTATAAAGTATCTCCATTCCCAGAGCATGATTTCATACATTTTAAATGCATCTTTTATTCAGGATATATTTCAATTTTAAATTTATTTATAGGATTTTCCTCCTATTAAAAAAAACCCTACTGTTCCCATTCCTTTCTTAAGTGAACGTGATTCTGGATCAACCTCAGTAAGAAACTTTCCATATTAAAAGTTTAATCAACATTTTCACACCACACATTCAAACATGTGGGAACAATTCTAGTTATCATGAGAAAGGAGGAACCTGAATGACAACATTTCCTTCATAACTAAATCATCTCGCATTTGAAAAATCAACTCTATTATTGTGAGGGGGAGGGAAGAGTCTGATTTTGAAATAGTTCAATTTTTAATGCTTATTTTTTTAAAAAAAAATCCACCTGCAGTATAAAAGAGAGTAAATAAAACAATACAAATCATAGTGGCAGTTTAAAGGCTAACTGCCTACCATCTATTGCCTAAAGGGTAAACTCATTAGCAAATGTGTAATGCTAACCATTTGCAATTCAACAGGGTGAAGCTTCACAACTAATTTGAATAATAGATACTACCAGTTGTAAAAAAGTAAAACCACACTGATTTGTATAAAGTGAAGGTAAAGGTTTCCCTTGCTCAAAAGCCAGTCATATCCGACTCCAGGGTTCAGTGCTCATCTCTGTTTCAAAGCTGAAGAGCCAGCGCTGTCTGCTTCTGCAGACTTTTCTGTGGTCATGTGGCAGGCATGACTAGACACCAGAGTGCAAGGAATGCTGTTTACCTTCCCAGCGAAGTGGTCCCTATTTATCTACTTGCAATTTCTTGCTTTCGAACTGCTAGGTTGGCAGGAGCTGGGACAAAGACTCATTCTGTCCTGCAGTACTCGGGAATTGAACTGCTGACCTCCGGCCTTCCAGGTAGCGTCTTAGTCTCACAGAGATATACTTATTGTAAGTATTTGTATACTTATCTGTTATACTAACCATTTTGCACCTCTAATGTCTGACAAAGTGGACTTGAACCACGAAAGCTAACATTAAAATAAAGCATTTAGTATTTAAAATACCACAACGCTTTTGTCTTTTTGTTTTGTTTACTCTCTGATATGCTTGAAACACAGCTACTATTCCAGAAAAAATATCAGTATAAAGGCATTTTTATATTTAAAAACCGTTTCCTCAAATTGATAGGCTGGGATGTTGCTACGAATTCTAGTGACATTCTATCTGCCATATCCAAGTGATTTAAACTGGATAAAAATGCTTGCTGGGTCTCTTTTAAATATTACTCTTGCCCTCACATGCTGAAGCACACAGGTACAGTATTTCAGGAGATGAAGGGACATGGTGGGGTGGATAATGCAAGTGCAGCGCCAAAATGGCCGCCGCGCTATTTGCGGGCCTCCCCCACACGACGAATGATCCGGGTAGTTTAGGGCGTGGCCAGCTCCCTCATAAAAGGGGTGGCCACGAGGCAGCCGAGCTGCCATTTTAGCTAAGCGACGGAGCTGAGAAGTTTTTTTCCTCTGTGTCTCCGTCGCTCCTTACCTTGTGTGGAAGCCTTTTTTGGCGGCGAATCTTCACTTTCGGCTTCCTTTTGCCTTGAGTGAGATGCCTTCGAAGAAGAAGGCGCTATCGGGTGCGGCTCGCACAAGCAGGAGGCGCAATCCGGGTCGGAGGACCACGGTGGTGCCTCCCCAGCAGCCGCCTTTGCCGGCACCCGCCGGGACCGGCGGGATGGGGTCGATCACCCCTTGGCCGGAAGCGGGAGACCTGAGCATGGGCTTGGTGAGGGCTGCGGCCCGCGCCCCACACGCGGTGGACACCGCTCCTGGATCTGCTCATTCTGCTGGGCCTGCACCAGCGGTGGCGCAGCTCCCCCCGGGGCCTTCTAGCCTTGGGGGGTGGTGTGGCCCCCTGCCTTGGCAGGTGCCGGCACCGACCCTTCCGGGCTTCGGTGCGGGGCAATGGCCCTACTCGGGTCCTGGGGTACAGGGCCCTGTACCCGCGCCTCTCACAGGCGGGCCGGCCGGCCCTTGGCCCCAGGTTAGTGTGGAGGCCTTACTGGCCCGTGTGGCGGCCCTCGAGGCCTCCTTGGCTCGGGCCAGCCATGCTGGGGCTACTTGTGGGGTTAGTTTTGAGGCGCCGTCGGTCGGGCAGCAGCAGGCGACGGGACGGGTCGAGCTGCTGCAGGCGCGTGGCGCAACTTCAGCCACTGCCTCGCAGCTCCCCGGCCAGCAAGCAGGTGTGGGTCAGGCCCCGATGATGAGCTCTACGGCGGTCGTGAGCTCCGACGCCCCTGGTGGGCCGGAACCCCCGGTGGGGGCGGCCTGCGGGGGTGCGACATGTGAGTATGCGGTACAAGCCAATACACCTACACACTTTGCCACTACGGGGGGGGGCCCTTTCAATGGCCTTGGCCTTGCGCGGGTGGTGTGGTGGCCCAGTCGCCGGCGCCCCACTCGGCGATGATGACTGCTACCCAGCTCGCTGGGGTTGCAGGTGTTCCCTACCCTGCCGGGAATGTATTGGGGGTGGCGGGGCCAGCACAGGCCCCTTTTCAGATCCCCGCGTTGGCTGCGGTCCCGGTTTCGGCCTTGCCAACGGCGGGATATTCTTTGCCACTGGGTGACCACCTAGCGCAAGCCACCAGAGAAAAGATATGGCGGGGGGAGTATGTAGATATCTTCTCTCTCTTAAACAGAGAGCCCACCAAGGAGGAGAGGGAGGGGCAGGACGAGAAGGATAAGGAGCAGGCACGTCGTCGCAAGCCACCACATACCTGGGCCAACTGGCTGCCGGCTTATTTAATCTACATGGCAGTGTACTTGAGAGCGCGGCCAGATCTGGCTATTCTGATGGTCCAATATTTTGACAACATCTATAGGGCGATGGTCGACTTTCCGGGCCCCTCGTGGTTGGCTTATGACGAGGAATTTTGCATGCGGATTCCCCTGCACCCCAAGATGAGGTGGGATGAGCCATGCCAGAGGCTTTGGCTTCTGTACATGACGCCCATGCGCCCAGCGCCGGGGGAGAGATACCATTGTGGACATGCGGTCCAGCGAGCGGCTCCAGCTCAGGTTCCCCGCCAGGTGGCGGGGCAGGGGGTTCCAGCCCGCCTGCTGTGCTGGACTTTCTCGTCCAATGGTTCCTGCAATAGGAAAAATTGCAAGTACAGGCATGAGTGTCCCAACTGTGCGGGCCCCCACGCAGCCTCTGCCTGTCCCAGGCCTGGAGGGACGCGGGGCAGAGGGAAGGGCGGACAGTGGACTGGCAAGCCTGCCGCAGATGGAGCTGGTTCACCGAAAGGCTCCCTCCCCAATTAATGTGGACATGTTGGAGCGTTGGCTCGCAGTGTACCCGAGGGGGGAGGATGCAGATTATCTACTTCGGGGCTTTCGACAGGGGTTCCGTATTCCTTTCATGGGTAGCAGGTCCCCTCAGGATGCCCCCAATCTTTTGTCCCTTAGGGGGGGGAGGAAGTGGCGGCCGCCAGCATTAATAAGGAGGTCACTGCGGATAGGGTCGCAGGCCCTTTCCCGGTGCCCCCGTTCACTAACCTTAAGGTATCGCCCCTGGGCTTGGTTCCCAAGAAATCTCCAGGCGAGTTTCGCCTTATCCATCACTTGTCCTACCCAGCCGGCCGATCGGTCAATGATGCTATCCCTGATGACCTTTGTTCAGTCAGGTATACATCTTTTGACCATGCGCTGCGCATGGTGCGCTCATGTGGCCCGGGTGCGCTGCTGGCTAAGTGCGACGTTAAGTCGGCTTTTCGCCTCTTGCCGGTGCACCCGGGCGACATTGAATTGCTGGGTTTCAAATTCCGGGGTGAATATTATTTTGATAAGGCCATGCCTTTTGGCTGTTCCATATCATGCTCGGCATTCGAGCATTTCAGTACCTTCCTGGAGTGGGCTTTTGTCCGCAGGTCAGGGTCCCGGTCTGTAGCCCATTACCTGGATGACTTTTTATTCGGGGGTGAACGGGGCTGGGACACGTGCGCACGTCTCCTCAACACATTTCAGACGCTAATGGAGGAACTCGGTGTCCCTTTAGCGCCCGAAAAGACCGAGGGCCCATCTAACAAGCTAGTATTCCTGGGGTGGAGATTGACACAGTAGCCCAGGCTTCTAGGTTACCGGGGGATAAGGTGTCCCGGCTAGTGGCCCTCATCTCGGATTTGCTTGCCAAGCGCAAGGCATCGCTGAGGGAACTCCAAGTGTTACATGGTCACCTTAATTTTGCCTGCAGGGTGGTCGCACCGGGCAGGGCTTTTGCCCGGCGTTTATGCGACGCCATGGCAGGGTTGTCCAGGCCCCACCATAGAGTCAGGATCACCCGGGGTATCAGGGCAGACTTGTTCGTCTGGTTACAGTTCCTGAGGGAGTTCAATGGGGTCTCATTTTGGAGGTCTGACCTCCTGGCTTCCCCAAATTTTCAGGTCCAGTCTGATGCCTCAGGATCCCTGGGTTATGGGATGTACTTCAATGGGAAGTGGGCCTATGGTGGGTGGCCACCGGCATGGGCAGGCACTGGTCGCCTGCGAGATCTCACATACCTTGAATTTTTTCCTATCCTGGGGGCTTTGATGCTGTGGGGCGAGGAATGGGCCAACTCGGTCGTGCATTTCTGGTGTGACAACGCTGCGGTTGTCCACATTGTCAATGCACAGACTTCCAAATCACCCAGTGTTATGGACCTAGTGCGCCAGTTTGTGCTGCGCTGCCTGCGCCTCAACGTTTTGTTCAGGGCCAGGCATGTCCCGGGGGTTAATAATGATATTGCCGACGCTTTGTCCCGCCTGCAGATCTCCCGGTTCCGTGCCTTGGCCCCGGATGCGGAGGAATTTCCCTCGCCACTCCCGGACGAGATATGGACCATTGGCAGGGAGAGGTGAACCGGGCGATCGGCCTGTCACTGGCGCCCCGCACGCGTAAGGCGTATCAACAAGCTTTTAATTCTTATAGGGCATTTTCTGCCCAGTTTCACCTGCCAGAGACCTGGCCTATCCCGGTGGATCATGTGCTGCGGTTCATGGTTCACCTGCATTCCCAGGGCCTCGCACCTCGCACCATAGCATCTAAGCTGTCAGCGTTGGCTTTTATGGCCAAGGTGGGGGGTCATGTGGACAGCACCTCTGACTTCCATGTGAGACATGTTTTGGAGGGGTGGGTGCGCGAGCGCGGGCATTGCCCGGACGTCCGGCACCCTATTTCCCCAGGGGTTCTTACCCAGTTGGCCCGGGGCTGGCCAGGCCTCTGTTTTGATCATTATGAGGCAGCCCTTTTTCATGCGGCCACAACGGTGGCATTTTTTGGAGCGCTCCGCATCAGCGAACTTGTGATGCTGTCTAAGGCGGATGCAAGTTGTAGGGCACTGGAACTCGAAGATGTCTATGTTGCCAAAGACTGGGCCCAGTTGAGGATACGCTCCTCTAAGACTGATCAGCAGGGCGTAGGCAGTGGTGTAAGACTGCTACGGTGTTCTTTGGCAGACATCTGTCCGGTTGGTGCCCTACAGGAGTTTCTTGCACTGCGTGGCACGCACCATGGCCCGTTTTTCTGTCACCAGGATGGGTCTCCCCTCACTAAATTTCAGTTTTGGAAGGTGACAGGCAGAGCCCTCGCCAGGGTGGGCCTACCAGGTGCCCGTTATGGCACACATTCATTCCGTATTGGGGCAGCCTCTACAGCAGCTGCTTTTGGGTACTCCGGGGCTGACATACGCAGCATGGGAAGGTGGGGTTCACAATGTTTTCAGTTTTATGTGCGCCCGCTCCCACCGTGAGTACCAACCCAGTCACCTTACATCATTTCCCTCAATTTTTTCTTACAGACCCTGGGTGTCGTATTACACCGGTGACAGTATGGCTGGTGGGCCACAGCTACGTGCAAAGGGCAGCGCGTTACGCTGCGGCGACAGAGTGGGGACCCCGACTGGGACTGGGTGAACACGCCAGTCTCACATGGCATGGTAAGCCTGGGATGTTGTGGCGGGAGCTGCTGCCTTTTCTGTTTTCAGGCAGAAGTGCTGCCCCGCCTGACATTCTCATCATGCACCTGGGGGGCAACGATTTGGGTCAGGTCACCGGCTTGTCGCTCAAACATGCGATTTGCGAGGACCTCACCTACCTGCACTACGTCTGGCCTCCCGCAACCCTGGTTTGGTCGGACATTGTCCCGCGCCATTCTTACAGAGGAGGAGTTGACCTCATGGCCATTGACTGCGCTAGGCGCGCGGTCAATAAGGTGGTGGCGCGGTTCCTTGCCGACAAGGCTTGGGGACGGGTCAGTCGTCACCCCGCTATTGGACTAGAAAATTATGATTTGTATGCAGGGGATGGGGTCCATCTGTCGCGAGGAGGTATGGATCTCCTGTTGGGTGATTGGCGAGCAGGCCTGTTGACCGAGCTGACGGTCTGGGGGGGGCGTCAGGCCTTCTTTGAAGCCCCTCCGTGTGGCGGGTAGCACTGGTAAGGTAAACAGTTATGACCCACAGGTATCCGGCAGGTTCGCAATTGACTGGACAACACTAGATAGGAATAAATTAGTTAAACGTTGTCCGGTCAACGACGAACCAGGCGATGGGGTGATGGCGATAGCTAGCCAGCATGCATCACCCCGTGATTTCACGGATACGAGTCAGAGGGTGGGGTCATGAGTTAGATATTGACTACGGTCAACAATTTGTTTGTTGTCAACAAACAAATTGATACAAATTGATACATTGTAACCAATTGCCGTTGGCAATTTTGGGTGGTACCTTACCAGTGTTACTTCGGCCTGCTTGCCTTAAGAATTATGATTGGTCGTTTTACCAATACAAATTTATAATTCGGACTAGGGCATGAATCAATAAATGTGGCCCAATGCCGTTATCCACTTTCAATGGTGTCTGAGTCCGTTATTGGGGGGTGTGCCTGCAATGCAAGTGCGGCGCCAAAATGGCCGCCGCGCTCTTTGCGGGCCCCCCCACAGGACGAATGATCCGGGTAGTTTAGGGCGTGGCCAGCTCCCTCATAAAAGGGGTGGCCACGAGGCAGCCGAGCTGCCATTTTAGCTAAGCGACGGAGCAGAGAAGTTTTTTCCCCTCCACCCCCTCCCTAGTTAACAGTGTGATATTCTGGTCGCTTCGGGGCCGGGTGGGAATTTTTGGCTGGTACCCACATTGGCTTCCGGGTCCTGGCTTTTTTGCCCATCCCACACTGTTGCTATGGTTTGATATAGGGGTTCTGCTACGACTACTGTTGACTTTGGTCACATGGGCGGGTAGCACTGGTAAGGTAAACAGTTATGACCCACAGGTATCCGGCAGGTTCGCAATTGACTGGACAACACTAGATAGGAATAAATTAGTTAAACGTTGTCCGGTCAACGACGAACCAGGCGATGGGGTGATGGCGATAGCTAGCCAGCATGCATCACCCCGTGATTTCACGGATACGAGTCAGAGGGTGGGGTCATGAGTTAGATATTGACTATGGTCAACAATTTGTTTGTTGTCAACAAACAAATTGATACAAATTGATACATTGTAACCAATTGCCGTTGGCAATTTTGGGTGGTACCTTACCAGTGTTACTTCGGCCTGCTTGCCTTAAGAATTATGATTGGTCGTTTTACCAATACAAATTTATAATTCGGACTAGGGCATGAATCAATAAATGTGGCCCAATGCCGTTATCCACTTTCAATGGTGTCTGAGTCCGTTATTGGGGGGTGCGCCTGCAAAGTGGTGCCAGCCAGAAACCTCCTTTCTCACGGCCTACTGCCTCAACGGAGCACCACAGCTCCACTTCAGCTCCTTCTAGAAAATGTGCTCCATCAGTCACCAAACAGTGGGGCATATGCTCATGTGGACACCTTAATTGCAACTAAATAGAGAGGGGGGGGTGTTGTAACAGTAATTGAGAGCAAAAATAGACTGCAATTAGAATTTAAAGTGTCTTAATGTTGGAAAGAGGTGAGTGAAATCAGACCTCAAAGCAGTTCCAGACTTAGGTCCTACTATATATTCAAGATGCTTTATTTAGTAAATATTTTCCTCTTTTAGGGTCTGTTTTTGGTCTGAGAACTGTGCAACAGCAATGTTGTTGTTGTTCAGTCGCACAGTCGACTCCGACCCTTTGCGACCCCATGGACCATTTTCCTCCAGGCGCCTCTGTCCTCTACCATCCCCCTCAGCCCTCCCAGCTCTGTGCCCATTGTGTCTATAATACCATCTAGCCATCTCATCCTTGGCCTCCCCCTTCTTCTTTTGCCCTCCACCTTTCCCAACATCAATGCCTTCTCAAGTGAATCCTCCCTTCTCATTTGATGTCCAAAGTATTTTAGCTTCATCTTTACTATTTGACCTTCCAATGAGCAGTCAGGGTTAATTTCTTCTAAGATTGACCTATTTGTTCTCCTCGCTGTCCAGGGGACTCTCAAAACCCTCCTCCAACACCACATTTCAAAGGCATCTATTCTTCTGCGTTCAGCCTTCCTAATTGTCCAGCTCTCACATCCATACATTACTACTGGGAAAACCATTGCTTTGACAATTCTAATTTTTGTTTGCAATGTAATGTCTCTGCTTTTCACTATGTTTCCCAGATTTCTCATCGCTTGTCTCCCAAGAATCAGTCGCCTTTTTATTTCATGGCTGCAATCCCCATCTGCAGTGATCTTTGATCCTAAGAAAGTAAAATCTGTCACTGCTTCTACTTCTTCCCCATCTATTTTCCAGGAACTGATGGGGCCTGTTGCCATTATCTTTGTTTTCTTGATATTGAGTCTCAAGCCAGCTTTTGCACTCTCCTCCTTCAGCCCAATCAAGTGATTCTTTAGGTCTTCCTCACTTTCTGCCATTAGGGTGGTATCGTCTGCATATCTCAGATTATTGATGTTTCTCCCAGCGATTTTAATCCCATATTGTGACTCCTCCATCCCTGCACTGCGCATTATGTGCTCTGTGTATAGGTTGAATAAGCATGGTGACAAAATGCAGCCTTGTCTTACTCCTTTTCCTATTCCAAACCACTCTGTTATTCCATGTTCTGTCCTAACTGTTGCTTCTTGGTTCATGTACAGATTTCTCAGGAGGCATATGAGGTGCTCTGGTATTCCCATCTCTTTAATTACTTGCCACATCTTGTTGTGGTCCACACAGTCAAATGCCTTAGTGTAGTCAATAAAACAAAAGTAAACTTGTTTCTGGTATTCCTTTGTTTTCTCCATGATCCAGCGTATGTTGGCGATGTGGTCTCTAGTCCCCCTGCCTCTTCTGAAACCCGCCTGCACCTCTGGTAATTCTCTCTCCACATGCTGCTGAAGTCTGTCCTGTATTATATTGAGCATCACCTTGCTGGCATGTGGGATGAGCGCGATTGTTCGATAATTTGAACATTCTTTGGCATTGCCCTTTTTTGGGATTGGGACGTATACTGTGGCCACTGTTTTGTTTTCCAAATCTGCTGGCATATTGAATGCAGTAATTTGACGCCATCATCTTTTAGCGCTTTGAAAAATTCAACTGTGATACCATCATCTCCACTAGCTTTGTTGTTTGCAGTGCTCTTTAGGGCCTTTATGACTTCGCTCTCCAGGATGTCTGGCTCAAGTTTAATTTCTTCATCATTGTGATTATCAGGAGTGTTGAGGTCCTTTTTGTAAAGTTCCTCTGTGTACTCTTTCCATCTTTTCTTAATTTCTTCTGCATCAGCTAGCTCCTTTCTGTCTTTGTCCCTTATCATGGTCATTTTTGCTTTAAATGTTCCCTTGATTTCCCCAATTTTTTTGAAAAGATCTCTGGTTCTGCCTCTTTTGTTGTTTTCCTCCATTTCTCTGCACTGTTCTTTTAGGTAGTTTTCCTTATCTCTCCTTGCTTTTCTTTGAAATTCTGTGTTCAAATGGTTGTAGTTTTTCCTTTCTCCTTTGACTTTTGCGTTCCTTCTTTCCTCTGCTATTTTAAGAGCCTCATCAGACAACCACTTTGCTTTCTTACTCTTCTTTTCTTTTGGTATGGTTTTCTTTGCTGCTTCCTGCATGATGTCCCTCATCTCCGTCCATAATTCTTCCAGTACTCTGTCTACTGAGTCTAAGCCATTAAATCTGTTCATCACTTCCACCGTGTATTCTTTAGGGATGCTGTCTAGGTGATATCTTTCTGGTCTCCGTGTTTTCCCTATTTTTTTTAGTCTAAGCCTGAATTTTGCAATCAGTAGGTTGTGATCTAAGCCACAGTCTGCTCCAGGTCTTGTTTTTGCTGACTGTATGGAGGTTCTCCATCTTTGGCTGCAGAGTATGTAGTCAATCTGGTTTCGGTGTTGGCCATCTGGTGATGTCCATGTGTAAAGTCGCCTCTTGTGTTGCTGGAAGAGAGTGTTTGCTATGACCAGTGCGTTCTCTTGGCAGAACTCTATCAATCTTTGCCCTGCTTCATTTTGTGTTCCAAGACCAAATTTGCCTGTTATTCCCTCCACTTTTTGATTTCCTACTTTGGCATTCCAGTCTCCTAATATAATTTGGACATCATTTCTTGGTGTCTGTTCTATGAGGTGTTGTAAGTCCTCATAGAACTGGTCCATTGTGGCTTCATCTGCACCAGTGGTTGGTGCGTATATTTGGATCACAGTGACATTGAAAGGTTTGCCTTGAAATCTGACTGACATCATTCTGTCATTTTTGAGATTGTATCCCATTACTGCTTTTCTCACTCTTTTATTGACAATTATGGCTACTCCATTTCTTCTAAGGTTTTCTTGCCCGCAGTAGTAGATATGATGGTTTCCAGAGCTGAATTCACCCATCCCTGTCCATTTGAGCTCACTGATGCCCAAGATGTCAATGCTTATTCTTTCCATCTCATTTTTTACCACTTCCAGTTTTCCTTGATTCATAGACCTCACATTCCATGTCCCTATGCAGTATTGTTCCCTGCAACACTGTATTTCTCCTCCCCCTTTCGTATCCCTCCCCCTTTTCAGATCTGCTGTGCTGAGCATCCCCTTGTTTTGCCTTTTGTTTTGGTCCATAGGGTTCTCTTGGCAAACTTTGTGGCGTGCCTTGCCGGTCTCTACGCCAGTCTTTTCCCATCACACATGTTATCACAGTTTAAACAGTTTTAAAACAAAGTATTATCATGCACAATATCACAGTTTATCACATAGTATCAAAGTAAAAGTTGAACTAATTAATGAAAGGGAAAGAAAGAAAGAAAGAAAAAGTCCACTATATCAAGTCTCTATGTAAGTCAGTTTCTTGTACAGTCACTATGTCAGTTGCCATAAGCCATCTATGTTTAGTCAACTATATTATTTCAGTTCGATTACTTATCCTTTGCATGCACACAGCAGCTCTTGCCTCTCTTCGGCCGCATGGAGTCGGTCAAAGGCGCCGGCTCGGGCCTTGCTGTGATGGTGGTTGTGGATGGTATCTCCTGGGGGTGGTCAGGGGTCTCCGGAAGTGTTCTTCTCTCTGGCCCCAGGTCTTTGGATGGGGAGGGAGGGGCAAGATCCTTTACTCACCTCCCCCTTGGGCCTCTCTGGATGGCAAATGGGCAGTAGAGCTGGGCCTTCCTGAAGCCTTTTCTTCCTCTCCAGGCTCAGGTCTTTGGATGGGGAGGGAGGGGCAGGATCCTTTACTCCCCTCCCCTGTGGGCCTCTCTGCATGGAATGAGCAGTAGAGCTGGGCCTTGCTGATTCCTTTTTCTTCCTCTCCAGGCCCAGGTCTTTGGATGGGGAGGGAGGGGCAGGATCCTTTACTCCCCTCCCCTGTGGGCCTCTCTACATGGAATGAGCAGTAGAGCTGGGCCTTGCTGATTCCTTTTTCTTCCTCTCCAGGCCCAGGTCTTTGGATGGGGAGGGAGGGGCTGGATCCTTTACTCCCCTCCCCTGTGGGCCTCTCTGCATGGAATGAGCAGTAGAGCTGGGCCTTGCTGATTCCTTTTTCTTCCTCTCTAGGCCCAGGTCTTTGGATGGGGAGGGAGGGGCTGGATCCTTTACTCCCCTCCCCTGTGGGCCTCTCTGGATGGAATGAGCAGTAGAGCTGGGCCTTGCTGATTCCTTTTTCTTCCTCTCTAGGCCCAGGTCTTTGGATGGGGAGGGAGGGGCTGGATCCTTTACTCATCTCCCCAGTGGGCCTCTCTGCATGGAAAGAGCAGTAGAGCTGGGCCTTGCTGATTCCTTTTTCTTCCTCTCTAGGCCCAGGTCTTTGGATGGGGAGGGAGGGGCTGGATCCTTTACTCACCTCCCCTGTGGGCCTCTCTGCATGGAATGAGCAGTAGAGCTGGGCCTTGCTGATTCCTTTTTCTTCCTCTCTAGGCCCAGGTCTTTGGATGGGGAGGGAGGGGCTGGATCCTTTACTCACCTCTCCTGTGGGCCTCTCTGCATGGAATGAGCAGTAGAGCTGGGCCTTGCTGATTCCTTTTTCTTCCTCTCTAGGCCCAGGTCTTTGGATGGGGAGGGAGGGGCTGGATCCTTTACTCACCTCCCCTGTGGGCCTCTCTGCATGGAATGAGCAGTAGAGCTGGGCCTTGCTGATTCCTTTTTCTTCCTCTCTAGGTCCAGGTCTTTGGATGGGGAGGGAGGGGCAGGATCCTTTACTCCCCTCCCCTGTGGGCCTCTCTGGATGGAACAGCAATGTAGTGTGGGAATAAAATCTTAGTTCTTATTCCCTCCTGCCCTCTTCTCAGTCAAGTGACACTGTTAGAAAAGATCTTAGCAACAGAGTTTCCCTTGTACCAACAGGCCAAGTAGTGTTTTACATGCCTAAAAAGATGTCAGCTCTTTTCCTACCTCACTGTAACTGTAACTGGGATATTTGTTGTTGTTCAGTCGCACAGTCAATTCCGACTCTTTGCGATCCCATGGACCACCGCCCTCCAGGCACCCCTGCCCTCCACCATCCTCCTCAGCCCGCCCAGCCCTGTGCCTACTGCATCTACAACACCATCTAGCCATCTCATGTTTGGCCGACCCCTTCTTCTTTTGCCCATCACCTTCCCCAGCATCAAGGCTTTCTCAAGTGAATCCTCTCTTATCATATGATGTCCAAAGTACTTCATCTTCACCTTTACTATTTGTCCTTCCAGGGAGCAGTCAGGGCTGATCTCTTCTAAGATTGACCAATTTGTTCTCCTCACTGTCCAGGAGACTCTCAAAACTCTCCTCCAACACCACATTTCAAAGGCATCTATTCTTCTGTGCCCAGCCTTTCTAATGTTCCAGCTCTCACAACCATACATTACCACTGGGAATACCATTACTTTGACTATGCGGACCTTTGTTTGTAGTGAGATGTCTCTACTTTTCACTATGTTCCCCAGGTTTCTCATAGCTTGTCTCCCAAGAATCAGTCGCCTTTTTATTTCATGACTGAAATCCCCATCAGCAGTGATCTTTGATCTGAAGAAAGTAAAATTTGTCACTGCTTCTACTTCTTCCCCCATCTTTTTCCCAGGGGCTGCTAGGGCCTGTTGCGATTATCTTAGTTTTCTTGATATTGGGATGAGGAAAACAGAAAAGTGGGTGACAGTGGACCATTTTCTTCCAGTTCAGATTAAAATCTCATCCAAGTGAAAACACAAAATCACAGTGTTTTACTATCATGTTGAAAGTGAGCATTATTAAGATCTGTGAGATTTCATATTTTGACCCAGAAAAATGACAAACGTCTATACTTCAAATGTCAACATGTGTCATTCCCTTCTTCATTGTCTCAAGTGAAGTCAAAGCATGATTGATCTTCTTACATTATGCAATTCAATATTAGAGCACAGCAAAAGGGCTGTTATGGCATGAACACTTGGAGTCATACAAACTACTCAACAACCCCATGTAGGAGTTATGGATCTGGATCTGGAACTTTGCAATCTCATCATGCTTGATGTTATGCAAATGGAGTGTAGTTTGGCTGAGCTATTATGTAAAAGTTTGGATTTAATATTGGATTTCAAGCTGCCTTCATACCTCTTCTCTTTTGGCATATGCTTTCCTATGCTAGCTGTGGGATTCTGGGAATTCTAGATCAATAAAGAAACTTTTTCCACCTCAAGTCTCAATGGTAAAATAAAGGTTGCTCTTGCTCAAAAGCCAGCCGTATCCAACTCTAGGGTTCAGTGCTCATTTCTGTTTATATCTGAAGAGCCAGCACTGTCTGCATCTGCATACGTTTCCTTGGACATGTGGTAGGCATGACTAGATACCAGAACGCACAGAACACTGTTTACCTTCCCACTGAAGTGAACCCTATTTATCTACTTGCAATTTCTTGCTTTCGAACTGCAAGGCTGGCAGGAGATAGGACAGAGATGGGAGCTCACTCCATCATCCAGTACTCAGGTCTCAAATTGCTGACCTGCTGACTTTCCAGTCATCAAGTTCAGCATCTTAACCATTAAGCCACCACAGTCCCATAGTTTTACCGGTACAGGAAAGCAATTTTCTGTTTGCTGAAAGGGATTTTGTTCCCTTTTCTTCCCTTGGGAAGGGGGCATAACCACATACTTGACACCACCACCACACGGCAATACTTACAATGGGTTTCTCATTCTTGACAATTTATACATCCTACTCCTGCCTCATGACAATTCACAGAAAGGCAAATCTAGAGGGGTGAATAAATCTGTCCATCTTTTAATAATGTGTTAATGAACACTATTACAGTGGCACAGTATTGAAACATTTGTGTGAGTATAAAAAACCTGAAATCATTAATCTCAATAGATAATTTTCCTCAGGATTATCTAAGGGTCATTTATTCAGATAACAAGATTGCCTTGAAAACAAAGCAGCTTTGTGCTATGGTTAAACTGTAGCAAGAAAGCTCTGGAGAAATAATGTTTTAATAGAGTTGCAAAGGGTGATCGTCCTTTGTAGAGAATCAAACAATCTATAACACTCTAATAGCAAACAAATAACCACTCCAACTCCTCAAGATGATGCCAGTGGATGTTGGATTGCCTGTAGAGCCCAGCTAGTCTTGCCATTGATACGATATAACCCTAAGAAGTGGTGACTGATCAAATTCTCCTGCCTTGGTCAATTCTTTAAACGCCAAAGGAAACAGACAGCTGTCCCATTACTTGGACAGATTAAGATCACTGAACAGTTGAAACTAATGCCTGAATGTTGGTACACAACAGCATTATATAGAAAGGAATGGCATTATTATTAGTAGTAGTATTATCAAACGTATACACAGCCAACCAGAAGTTTGGACAGGAGGTTTTGAACCTCACTTCTCCTCATCATCATCATCATCATCATTATCATCATCATCATCATCTCAACATTGCTGGTGCAGGGGAAGATCCAAAGTTCAAACCTAAAAATTAGGAATTATGTTTCTAAAAATATACAGGAGAAGTGACATGTTCACATCGTCGTGGACGGCGGTGACGGCGGTGGCGGCGGTGGCGGCAGTGGTGGCGGCAACATTACTATTACTATTACTATTACTATTACTATTACTATTACTATTACTATTACTATTACTATTACTATTACTATTACTATTACTATTACTATTACTATTACTATTACTATTACTATTACTATTACTATTACTATTACTGAATCAGACATAGCTCGTGGAAGAAAACCCTGATTCCAGCATAGTCTTTGCATGGAAAAGCAGAAATGGCAAAATTTTACGACACTTGCACTATGAACTGAAAATACAAAAAAAAATACATATTGACTCAAATACAGTAGTGACAAGGAGTGACAAGGATGGTGTGGGCCAGATGAATTAGTGTCGGGGGCCAAATTCATCCCCCGGGCCATAGTTTGGACACTCTTGGCCTAATGTATAAGATATAGCAATATAAACCTAACTAAGAGCACTGGTAGCTCAGACCAAATACGTGGTGGAGTGTCTCAGCTTACACTTTTTAAGCATCTTTCTTGGTGGTAGTCTGTTCTTAGAAAGATTTTTCTAGAGTTAGTTATGATAGTCTGTTACAGTGAAATAGAATATCTTGTAGTACATGAGATAATATGTTTTTCATGTACGGCAGGACACTTTACCATATTTGTGATATTCCCCATGCTTGTATTCTTCAGACGTATGCATTCATTCTGCATGTGAAGTTGTTGGCTGCTATCTATGAAAGTTCATGCCAAATAGAACTTGGTAGTCTTTAAAGTGCCACATGACATGCTGTTATTATTGTGAGACAGGTTTATTTATTTATTATATTTTTATACTGCCCACCTGGGATATTTCCTACTCTGGGTGGTGTACAGACAAATAAACAACATCAACATAATAAAACAAACAATGAAATAAAATGAACAACGCAATAAATAGCTGATGGCAACTGAAGGCAAGCAAGCTCGAAACTGACCAGCTAACTTATTGTCAATGGCATGGTATTTTTAAAGGCTTCCTTAAGGAGGAAAGGTTTAAGTGATTTTTAAAAAAGATGTTCATGGATAGGGCCTGGCTCAGTAGAATAGGTAGTGAATTCCAAAACAATGGTGCCACCACTGAGAAAGCTCTGTTTCTCGTCATAGACTTTCTAGCCATCCTCGGGGTCAGCACTTGGAGCTGCGCAGATTATGATGAGCAGTTGATGTGGTGAGTTGTCCTCATGGAGAGATGCTCCTACACATAACAAGGTCCCAAGCCATATAGAGTAGTGATGGTGAACCTTTTAGAGGCCAAGTGGCCAATGAGGAGGAGGTGGCACATGGGCAGGCACCCATATGATGTCGCCAGAGTGCCTCCAGCAAAGTCACATGGGTGTGTGCACAAATGCACTGCTTGCAGTGCACTGGCAACACAATCTGTGTGCCTCCCCCATAGGTAGTCAGGCAGACGGCCCCTCAAACACCAAAACCTCCATCTTGTTAGGGTTCTGTTTCAGCCTGTTAGCTTTTGTCCATTCCATTATCAAATATGCCTCATGGTCAGGTAAAAATGGGCTGGTGAGATATACAAAGTTTGGAGAAACATGTATCTTCTTTCTTCTCTATCCTGAAACTTCCCCATGTACTGTATCACATTAAATGTTTTCTTTAATTAAATACTTTTGGCACCAGGGACACTGAGAGATGAGGGGCAGAAAGCCTGTGCTACCACGAACACTAAAATGAATTAAGGCAGGAGTTTCCAACCTACGGCCCATGGGCTGGACCCGGCCTATGGTACCATTCCATCGGGCCTCCTGCTGCTGCCGCTGCACCCAGAAATGGAAGCAGGCACATTTTACAGCTGACATAAATGGGAAAGTTTCAGGATTGAGAAGGAAAGAAAATATGCACGCGTAAATGCGTGCACAGCTGCCATAAACGTGGAAGTGGCTGCATTTACAACAGCCATAAATGCAACCGTTTCTACTTCTGGGGAGTGTGGTCAGGCCCACAGAGAAAAAGGTTTGACCACCCCTGGATTAAAGCCATTGCTTGTTTGCAGGCGCACCCCCCAATAAAGGACTCAGACACTGGTAAAAGTGGATAACGGCATTGGGCCACATTTATTGATTCATGCCCTAGTCCGAATTATAAATTTCTATTGGTAATTGACCAATCATAATTCTTTAAGGCAAGCAGGCCGAAGTAACACTGGTAAGGTACCACCCAAAATTGCCGACTGCAATTGTTACAATGTATCTATTTGTATCCATTTGTTTGTTGACAACAAACAAATTGTTGACTGTAGTCAATATCTAACTAATGACCCCACCCTCTGACGCGTATCTGTGAAATCACGGGGTGATGCATGCTGTCTAGCTGTAGCCATCACCCCGTCGCCTGGTTCGTCGTTGACCGGACAACGTTTAACCAACTTATGCCTGTCTAGTGTTGTCCAGTCAATTGCGAACCTGCCGGATACCTGTGGGTCATAAATGTTTACCTTACCAGTGCTACCCGCCACATGGGGAGGCTTCCCAAAAAGGCTCACCGCCCCCCCAAGACCGTCAGCTCGGTCAACAGGCCTGCTCGCCAGTCCGCTAACCAGAGGTCCATACCTCCCTGCGACAGATGGGCCCCATCCCCTGAGTAAAGCTCTTAATTTTGCAGACTGATGGTGGGGAGGCGAATGACGCGTCCCCCACCCTATTCAAAAAGGAACCGGGCAATAGCCCTGTTCACGGAGCGTCGGCTCAGTCAAGAGCCGCGAGGCCGAACGCTCCCCAGTAAGCGTACCGCGACATCATGTCCGACCACTTGAGGGTTGTGGCAAGCCACACATAATGTGAGTAGGGCAAGTCACTGCAAATCGCAAGCTTCCGTGATAGGCCAGTGACCTGCCCCAAGGCATCGCCCCCAAGGTACATAACCAGGACATCAGGCGAGTCAGCATCCCTGATGTAGAAAAGGAATGGCAACAGTTCCCACCATAACATGCCGCGCTTACCACACCACCTGAGACGTACGGGTGCACCCAGTCCCAGTCGGGGTCCCACTCTGTCGCCGCAGCGTAACGCGCTGCCCTGTGCAGCGTAACGCGCTGCCCTATGCAGCGTAACGCACTGCCCTGTGCAGCATAACGCGCTGCCCTGTGCACGCGGCTATGGCCCACCAGCCATACTGTCACCGGTGTAATACGACACCCAGGGTCTGTCAAGGAAAAAAGGGGGGGGGAGAAACAGTGCAGTAACTAAACTGGTACTCAGGTTGAAAAGGGCGAACACAAATTGAAAACATTGTGATCCCCACCCTCCCATGCGGCGTATTTCAGCCCCGGAGCACCCAAAACAGCTGCAGTAGAAGCCGCCCCCCTTCTGAACAAATGGGTGCCGCAACAAGCCCCTGAGAGGCCAACACTGTCTAGTGCCTTCGCGGCACCCTCCAAAATTGAAATTTAGTAAGGTAAGACCCACCTTGGTGACAGAAAAACGGGCCATGGTGCGTGCCCCGCCGTGCAAGGAAATCCTGTAGGGCACCAACCGGACAGATGTCTGCCAAAGAACACCGTAGCAGTCTTACATCACTGCCTACGCCATGCTGATCTGTCTTAGAGGAGCGTATCCTCCACTGAGCCCAGTCTTTGGCAACATAGACATCCTCGAGTTCCAGTGCCCTATGACTTGCATCCGCCTTAGACAGCATCACAAGCTCGCTGATGCGGAGCGCTCCAAAAAAGGCCACCGTTGTGGCTGCATGAAATGGGCTGCCTCATATCTATCAAACAGAGGCCAGGCCAGCCCCGGGCCAATTGGGTAAGAACCCCTGTAGAAATCGGGTGGCGGTCGTCCGGGCAACGCCCACGCTACCGCACCCACCCCTCCAAAACATGTCTCACACGGAAGTCAGCGGTACTATCCACATGACCTCCCACCTTGGCCATAAAAGCCAACGCTGACAGCCTAGATGCTATGGTGCGAGGTGCAAGGCCCTGGGCATGCAGGTAAACCATGAACCGAAGTACATGGGTCACTGGGATCGGCCAGGATTCTGGCAGCCGGAATTGGGTACAGAAGGCTCTGAAAGAATTGAATGCATGGTGATACGCCTTACGCGTGCGGGGCGCCAGTGACAAGCCAATCGCCCAGTTCACCTATTTTCCTTGCCAATGGTCCATATCTTGTCCGGGGGTGGCGAGGGAATTCCCTCCGCATCTGGGGCCAAGGCACGGAACTGGGAGATCTGCAGGCGGGACAAAGCATCAGCGATATCATTATTGACCCCCGGGACATGCCTGGCCCCGAAGAGGACGTAGGGGCGCAGGCTGCGCAACACAAACTGGTGCATTAGGTCCATGACCCTGGGTGATTTGGAAGTCTGTGAGTTGACAATGTGGACAACGGCTGCATTGTCACTCCAGAAATGGACGACCGAGTCGGCCCACTCCTCGCCCCATAGCATCAAAGCCCCCAGGATAGGGAAAAATTCCAAATACGTGAGGTCACGCAGGCGACCCGTGCCTGCCCAGGCTGGTGACCACCCACCATAGGCCCACTTCCCATTGAAGTACATCCCATAACCCAGGGACCCCGAGGCATCAGACCGGATCTGAAAGCGAGGGGAAGCCAGGAGGTCAGACCTCCAAGATGATACTCCATCGAACTCCCTCAGGAACTGGAGCCAGATAAGCATATCTGCCCTGATACCCCGGGCGAGTCTAACCCAATGGTGGGGCCTAGATAAGCCAGTCATGGCGTCGCACAAGCGCCGAGCAAATGCCCTGCCCGGTGCGACCACCCTGCAAGCGGAATTGAGGTGACCGTGTAGCACCTGCAGTTCCCTCAGGGATGCCTTGCGTTTAGCAAGCAAATCCGAGATAAGGGCCACTATCCTTGACCCCTTATCCCCCGGTAACCTAGAAGCCTACGCTACCAAGTCAATCTCCACCCCCAGGAATACTAGCTTAGTAGATGGGCCCTCGGTCTTTTCGGGCGCTAAAGGGACACCGAGTTCCTCCATTAGCGTCTGAAATGTGTTGAGGAGGCGTGTGTACGTGTCCCAGCCCCGTTCACCCCGAACAAAATTCATCCAGGTAATGGGCTACAGACCGGGACCCTGACCTGCGGACGAAATCCCACTGCAGGAATGTGCTGAAACACTCAAAGGCCGAGCATGATATGGGGTAGGACAAGTGATGGATCAGGCGAAACTCGCCCGGTAACTCCTTGGGCACCAAGCCCAAGGGTGACACCTTAAGGTCAGGGAACGGGGGTGCAGTGAAAGGGCCAGCAACCCTGCCCGCAGGAACCTCCTTGTTAATGCTGGCAGCAGCCACCTCCTCCCTCCCCTTAAGGGACAAAAGGTTGGGAGCATCCTGAAGGGACCTATCACCCACAAAAGGAATACGGAACCCCAGTCGAAAACCCTGAAGCAGGTAAACCGCCTCCTCCTCCTTCGGGTATAATGCGAGCCAACGCTCCAACATGTCCACGTTAATCGGGGAGGGTGCCATTCGGTGAACCAGCTCCCCCTGCGGCAGTCTTGCCAACCCCTTGTCCGCCCCTCCCTCTGCCCCGCATCCCTCCAGGCCTGGGACAGGCGGAGGCAGCATGGGGGCCGGCACAAGAGGGCCACTCATGCCTGTACCGGCAATTCTTCCCATTGCAGGAACCATTGGACAAGAAAGTCCAGCACAGCAGGCGGGCTGGAACCCCCTGCCCCACCCCTGCCCCGCCACCTGGCGGGGTGCCTGCGCTGGGGCCGCTCGCTGGACCGCATGTCCACAATGGTATCTCTCCCCAGGCGCAGGGCGCGTGGGAGTCAGGTACAGAAGCCACAGCGTCTGGCAGGGCTCATCCCACCTCATCTCGGGGTGCAGAGGAATCCGCATACGGAATTCCACATCATAAGCCAACCACGACGGGCCCTGGAAGTCGACCATCGCCCGGTAAACGTGGTCCAAATACTGGACCATCAGAATCGCCAAATCCGGCCGGGCCCTGAGGTAGACCGCCACGTATGAGGTAGGCCGGCAACCGGTTGGCCCACGTACGTGGCTGCTTGCGACGACGTGCCTGCTCCTTATCCTTCTCATCTTGCCCCTCCCTCTCCTCTATGGTGGGCTCTCTGGTAAGGAGGGAGAAGATGTCCACATACTTCCCACGCCAGATCTTTTCCTTGGTGGCTTGGGCCAAATGGTCCCCCAGGGGCAACGAATACCCCGCAGTCAGCAATGCCGACACAGGAACGGCAGGAACTGCGGGCATCTGAAAAGGAGCCTGGACCAACCCGGTCACCCCTAAAACCTTCCCAACTGCGCAAGTAGTACCCCCCACACCGGGGCCCTGGGTGAGAGCTGGAGTCACCGGGTGGGCCGTCGGCAGCCGAACCGCTGCACCACCCGTGCGAGGCCAAGGCCATTGAACCCCCCCCCCAACATTGCCATGTGTGTGGGTGCGCTAGATTGAAACACATACTCACCTGCTGCACCCCCATGGGCCGCCCCCACCGGGGGTTCCGACCCACTGGGGGCGTCAGAGCTCACGACCGCATCTGAGCTCGCCGACGGGGCCTGACCAGCACCGGCCTGTTGATCGGGGAGCTGCGAGGCAGTGGCCGATGCCGGGCCACGCGCCTCAGTCAGCTCGACCTGTCCCGCCGCCTGCCGCTGCCCAGCAGACGATGGACGAATCTGCACCCCAAAAGGGGTCCCCTGGGTGGTTACCCTGGCCAGTGAAGCCTCGAGGGCCGCAACGCGGGCCAGAAGGGCCTCCACACTGACGTAGCCCCCCAAGCCAAGAGGGGGCAAAGGGCCGGCTGGCCCACTAACTGCAGGCGCGGGTCCAGATCCCTGGACCCCGGGGCCCATATAGGGCCATGATCCCAGGCCCGGCCCCGGGGCCGGGGAGAACCCTGCCAGGGGAGAGAGCTGAACCCCCCCGCAGGCAGCTGCGCACCAACGGGGGAAGGCCCCACAGAATGGGCCGCGCCAGAGGCAGTGGCCACTGCTTGCGGGCCGAGGGCCGCGGCCCCTACAGGGCTGGTATGCAGACCTCCAGCCCCAGGCTAAGGGGGAATCAACCCCATACCACCGGTCCCGGTGAGCTCGGACAAAGGAGGCTGCTGGGTAGGCGCGGCCGCGGTCCTCCGACCCGGCTGGCGCCTCCGCGCAGAACGAGCCACGTTCGCAGCCGCCTTCTTCTTAGAGGGCATCGCAGCTAACCGATGGGAAGCCGAAAAGGAGAAAATTCAGCAGCCAAGAGGCTTCCCGGTGAAGGTAAAAGCGACGGAGGTAAGAGGGAAAAACTTCTCCGCTCCGTCGCTTCGCAAAATGGCAGCTCGGCTGCCTCGTGGCCACCCCTTTTATAGAGGAGCTGGCCACGCCCCCTAACTACCCGGATGCCTTCGTCCGATGGGGGGGCCCACAAAGAGCGCGGCGGCCATTTTGGCGCCGCGCTTGCATTTGAACCATTTTAATTCCAAGTATCTTTCTTTTATCCCATATACCTGTATATTTTGGGTGAGTTAAGAGGATATGTTGTTCAGGGTTTTCTGTATTTTGCCAAATACCTTTCACTAATCCTGCTAACATCTCACTCTTGTGTGCACATAGTGCTCTTCTGACTCTATATGAATCTACACTTTCAGAATGAGCTGGATATGATCCATAAATTAAAATTAGAGTAGAATAGTGATAGATCTTCCCACGAAACACACAAGATTATGGGATCGATGTATCATAGTTTTTTCAAAAGGAAAAAACATGAAACTAACTGAAACAATTGTTTTCCTACCCCAGTGTAATTTCTTCAAAGTAATTTTCTTCACCCTTCCTTTGCAAATTAAAATCATGTTTACTTTCAAACAGTCAATCACAAATCAAGTCATGTTAAATGTAAGATCTTATGTGCATTGGGGACAAATGCTTAGCAATGCAAATGCAAAGGTGAGGAATTGCAACATTTTCTATTCATTGGAGATGATGGCAAGGAATTTTCTCATTCTTTTTGATATTCTGGCTTTGACAAGAACTATGCTTTGCACACAAAAAGCCCATTTTTGTATAACATTATCCAATGTTAGCACAAAATTGGACTACAATAAAACCCCTACTTACGTAAAAAGTCCGTTCCGTAGGCTTTCGCTTAAATCAAATTTTTATGTAAAATTAGGAAAAAAATATTTTTACATAACTCAAAGCAAACCCATAGGAAAAAATGATTTTTTAAAATGTAAATCGAAGCAACCCCATATGGAAATGAATTTTTATGTAACTCAAAGCAAACCCATAGGAAAAAGAAACTTTATGTAACTCAAAGCAAACCCATAGAAAATCATGTAAATCGGGACATGGGTTTAGCACAAAATCATTATGTAAGTCGCATTTTTTGTAACTCGAGGCATTTGTAAGTCAGGGGTTTTACTGTATATTGTTAAATGTGTTAATTTCTCCAGACTATAATAATTTATGGTTGTAGTACAACAGTTTAACCACTGCACCACCAGGGCTCTTACTTTCACGTGCTTTAGTAAAGGTAAAGGTCACCCTTGCTCAAAAGCCAGTCGTATCTGACTCTAGGGTTTAGTGATCATCTCTGTTTATAGCCAAATATGCTGTCTGTGCCTGCAGATGTTTCCATGGACATGTGGCAGGCATGCCTTAACACCTGGGTGCATGGAACACTGTTTACCTTCCCACCAAAGTGATCCCTATTTATCTACTTGTAATTTCTTGCTTTTGAACTGCTAAGTTGGCAGGAGCTGGGACAGAGATGGGCACACACTCCATCATGCAGTATCCGGGAATTGAACTCTTACCTTCCAGTCAGCGAGTTCAGCACCTCAACCACTTGCACTATTACAATTGCATGTTGTCAAGTACAATCTAATTCATGGCAACCATTTCTATGGATTTCTACAGTATCCCTTCTTCTGGGGAAACCCTGGGACTGTGCAGTGTGCTATACAGGCTAGCTAGCTCTTCTCCTAGGATGCACAGTAAAGAATTGAAATCCCTACCTCTGGATCCCCAGATAGATACCGGGTAAAACTATCCATTAAATTTCTAACAAATCTTGGCAAACTACTGGAATCACATAAGTTGGATGACTTTCAGCAAAACATACATTATGTTCCACATACTGCTGGATATTTATTTATGTATTTTAAGACAATGTGAAATTAGTGTCTCTGGTGCTTAATTTGTCACAGTTTCACACACACACTGTGACTTGCTATCACAACTGTAAAGCGTTGAGCAACAAATCGTCCTTTTTTCATTATCACCACACTTCAGAAGACTTAGGGATAATTTTAAAGAAGCCTTGCTCTGGATGCTGTTACAATACAACGTTTCTGTTTGAGTAACATTTTGATCCTAAACTTACATATTCAGAGAACAAAGTGTTGTTGGCTTCAGTGAATTTCATTTGCAAGTTCAATGAGCCTAAGATTGCAGCCATAGTTTCTCTTTTCATGTTGATATTATTATTTCTACTTGAATTTCATGTCTTTTTGAAATATTTAGCAGCTGAAGACTTGCATCTAAATGAATTATGTGGCAGAGGAAATACAGCTATTTCAGAAAATGGGAAAAAATGGACATGTTAAATATACAAAGAATTTGCTCCTAATCATATTTGCTCAGAAGTAAGTCCCACTGAGTTTCTTAGGACTAGTTTTTCAGTGTGGTCACATTGCAGCCATAATGGGTTAGTTGTGCTGGACAATGTGATCACTGCCAAAATGAAGTCATATAGGTCAGTAACTAGGTATCTAGGATGGTGTAAAACTAGCAGGCAAAATCCTTGCAATAATATTGATTGTCATGTTAAGTCATTCCTTTTCTTTTCAACATTTTGTTTGCCTTAAACACATGGAAGTCACTGAATGCATTGCAATTTTCCTACAAGGTATTAAGGTTCTGTGTGTCAAACTGCCTCTAGTAAGGTATGGCTGATATGTATATGAATAAGCAACACCTGCTGGGGGGGGGGACACACCTTTATAAGGCCCTGTTGTGTATGTAACAGTATGACTTTAAGAATGTATGAATGTAACCTGGCAATGATTACAATGTAACCCAGCTGTTTAAGGAACGCGAGTAAGCTGCCCATAGAGGGCAGCTGTGAGCGTTCAGCTCACATGGTTCACATTCCCCAATCACCGGCAGCCGTGGGAATCCTTCCCGCGCTAGGATCACCTGGAGCAGATGGGCGTGATGCAGAACGACGTCACACCGGTAGCAGCCAATGAGCTACCATGCAACAATATTCAAATGTATTACTGCAGTATAAAATGAGCTGTACCTCCGCCATTACCACATGTTCAACCTGACCATCATGAAATAAACCTGTGTTTTAGCCCCCACTGCGGCTCTTTCTTTGTCTTCCGTGCAAGACACCAAATTGGCAACGAAGGTGGGATCCATGGCGTATCCCAAGGTCAAACCTCACCAGTTTGATATCAGCAATCCAGAACAATGGGAGCTGTACGAGTGCCAGTTTCGGCACGCGATGGATGCTGCAGGCATCGACGATGACGCAAAGATGCGCTCGCACTTCCTTGCCCAGGTGGGGCCGGCCACGCTGCATATCCTGATGAACCTGGTGGCTCCCCGGAAGGTAGACGTGGTGCCCATCGACCGCATCCTGGCGCTACTGAGTGAGCACTTCCAGCCTCCTGTTTCAATCTTCACAGCCCGGGTCGCATTCCACAGGCGGGACCAGCGCCCGGGGGAGTCTGTGTCCACCTATGCGGTGGCCCTCAGGCTCGCGGCAGTCAACTGCCAATGGGAGGACCTGGACATGGCCCTCCAAGACCGCATGCTGTGTGGCCTGAGGGACGAGGAGGTCCAGAGGAAGTTGATGACCCGCGACCATCGCCTCATGTTCAATGAGGTATTGCGGGAGGCCCAAGCAGCCGAGGCGGCCAGGAGCGGGGGCAGAGTGTTCAAGTCCCGAGGGGCCGTACCTGAGAGGGCCAAGTCACCCGTGCAAGCGGCCCGGCGGACGTCATCGAAAACGGCCTGGCGGGCACCCCGGTCGCCCGCAGGCACATCAGCAACCTCCGAGGAGTCGTCCACGATGGTGGACTCCTGCTCCAGCGAGGACGACGACATCCAGAAGGTAAAGAAATGCGGAGAGAGGCGCCAGACCAGTGAGCGACAAGGCCGCCATTGCGATGGCTGTGGGGCATCTCACGACCGGACGAGATGCCCATTCCGGAAGGCCGAGTGCCACAACTGCGGTCGGAAGGGCCACATCACCAGAGTCTGCAGGCGCGGGTGAACCGAGGACAAGGGCGCATCAAAACACCCTCAAGCACACCAGCGAAAGGCGGCCGGTATCGGGAAGGTCTCAGCCAGCGATGGCGCGGAAGGCATGAACCGCGTGGGCCTGGAGCACCGGCGCTTCTTTGCAGAGGTACTGTTACAAGGGGTTCCAGTGAGGATGGAAATAGACTCGGGGTTGTCCTACTCCATCCTATCCCAGACGGAGTTCATGCGCATTCCCCCAAATGCGTGGCCCAAGCTGCGGGCCATGAAGTCACGATTGCGGGACATGCAGGGCTATGGGATCCCAGTGTTGGGGGTGGGGAACTTCACGGTGAAGTTCAAAAATTACACAGGGAAACTGCCCTTAGTGGTTCTCAAGGGGGGAAGATGTTGCCTTTTGGGAACCCAGTGGTTTGCTCCCCTGGGAATCGAACTGTCCGGCATTAACGCCATAGAGACTGACCCAATGCGGGATGTGTGCGATGCGCACCCGGACGTTTTCAAAAAGGGGCTCGGGACTTACAAGGGGCCCCCAGTTTCTTTTTAGTTGGACCCAGAAATCCGGCCCATACGTCTCAAGCCAAGAAGAGTGCCCTTCGCCCTCAAGGACAAGATTGAGGCAGAACCGGACAAATTGGTGGGGCAGGGGATTTTAGTTCCAGCTGATTCAGTGGAGTGGGAGACTCCAATTGTTACAGCCTTAAAATCAAATGGGGAGATCAGGATTTGCGCTGACTACAAATGTACAATTAACAAAGCCATTCGGCCAAATGCATATCCGGTGCCAGTGGTTAGCCACTTACTGGCCACGTTGCATGGGGGAGGTGTTTCGCCAAGCTAGACCTGGCACAGGCGTATCAGCAGCTCACAGTAACCCCAGCTGCTGCCGCTGCGCAAACCATCGTTACGCACAAAGGGGCATTTAAGGTAACGCGCCTACAGTTCGGCATAAATTTGGCCCCTGGGATCTTCTAGTCCCTTGTGGAACACCTTTTAAAGGGGCTTCCAGGCATGCTCCCATATTTTGACAACGTCTTGATAACAGCGGGGAGCGAGTCAGAGCTAGCGAGGAGGCTAGACAGGGTCCTTTCAGTGTTCGAGAAAGTGGGACTGAGACTGAGAAGGGACAAATGTGTATTCTTTGCGAGGGAGGTTGAGTTTCTCGGGTTCAAGATAACCCCAGAGGGCATCAAGCCTTCCGAGTCCAAGGTTGCAAAACGCCCCTCGCCCCACCGCGAAACCGGAGCTGCAGTCATTCCTAGGGCTCCTTAATTTTTACCATTCCTTCTTGCCAAGGAAGGCATCTGTTGCAGAGCCACTGCACGCGCTACTATAGAAAGAGGCGGTTTGGCGGTGGGGAGATAGGCAAGAGAAAGCGTTCATGGAGCTCAAAGCGCTTTTATCCTCGGATGCTGTCCTGACTCATTTTGACCCGAGGAGACCAGTAGTTTTAGTCTATGATGCAGCCCCAGTGGGGGTGGCGGCGGTGCTGTGCCACGTGTTAGAGAGCAGGCGGGAAGCCCCGGTTGCGTACTACTCCAGGGCCCTTTCAAAGGCGGAGCGCAACTACGCGCAAACAGATAGGGAGGCCCTGGCCATCATCGCGGGAACAAAGAAGTTCCACGATTTCCTATACGGCCGCGGGTTTATGGTTGTGACTGATCACAAGCCTCTTCTGGGAATCTTTACCACAGTCAAGCCCACCCCACAAATCCTGTCCCCCCGAATGCTACGTTGGGCGATTTTCCTTAACGCCTACCAGTATGAGCTGGTCTATCGCCCAGGGAAGGAGATCTCCCATGTGGACGCGCTGTCCCGGTCTCCTCTCCCTAGCTTAGGAGATCCCGCATGCGAGGTAGAGCAGGACCATCAAGTCCTGCTGATCGAGTCTCTCGACTCACCCCCCATAGTCCCGGAAGACCTCGCCAAAGCCACGGCGGCCGACAAAATTCTGGCCCAAGTCAGTTCCTGGGTAAGGAAAGGGTGGCCCACAACTCCCCCCGAGGAGCATTTCAAGTCATTTTTCAGGCGTAGGGTAGAGCTTTCCCTTGAAAGGGGCTGCTTGCTCTGGGGCCAGCGGGTAGTTATCCCAGAAAAGTTGCAGGCGAAGGTGCTGAGGCTGCTGCATACCAGCCACCCGGGAATAGTGCACTCCAAGGCACTGGCCAGGAGTTACTTCTGGTGGCCCCAAATAGACGCGGATATAGAACACTTAGTGGGCATGTGTGAGAGCTGCCAGAGCTCTCAGCCCGAGGAGTCCCGGCTACCCCATAGGGAATGGGACACGGCCCGCGGGCCATGGTCCCGAATACACGTCGACTTCGCTGGCCCCTTCCGCGGGTCCATGTTTCTGCTGATAGTCAACTCATATTCCAAATGGCTGGAAGTAATCCCCATGACTAGCACCTCATCTGCCGCAACCATTAAACATTTGCGCAGGGTGTTCAGTAGTTTCGGCCTGCTGGACATCCTTGTTAGCGATAATGCCAGTACCTTCACGTCTGCGGAATTCGAGGCGTTTATCGAGAGAAATGCCATCCGGCATATTACCGCTGGCCCATTTCACCCCGCCACAAACGGTCAGGTAGCGCGCCAAGTGCGCGCTACAAAAGACGCGCTGTGGCGCATGGGTCCCGGTGAGTTGAACCTCCAACTGTGTCAGTTCCTCATCTGTTATAGGGCAACTCCTCTAGCTTCAGGACTCTCGCCGGCCGAGCTCCTCATGAGGAGGCAGCCGGTAACCCTTTTTGATCGGTTGGATCCAACCAGGGTGGTGGATGAAGGGAGAAATATAGTGGTAGAGAGTTCCAAAAGCTTTTCGGTAGGGGACCCAGTTCACTGCAGAAACTATGCGGCCTCGGGACCAACGTGGGTTCCAGGGACGATCATTGAACAAACGGGGCCAGTATCCTACAGGGTCGAGACTAGTACGGGTCTACTCTGGAGAAGGCACGCTGACCAACTCAGAAGGCGAGTCACTAGTGAAATGGAGTCAACATTAGGGTCCTCCCACACCCGCGTAACCCAAGGGGGAGACATGGCGGCGTCCTCGGGTACAAATGCATACCCTGGATTCTCAGCCGAGGAGGACGATACTTTGAAAGAGTGGAATGAGTTTGACTTTATGTTGCCGTACCAGGGGGGTGTCACGGAGTGGTCCCCCACCCGTCTGAGCGAGAAGAGGGGTTTCAGTTCAGCCCCTGGTACCTCCAGTCACCCCAGCCCTTTTGTTTTAGAGTATACCATATCACCAAGCCCCCCGAGCCAGGCAGCAGGGGGAAGTTCACGCTCCCCATCTCCTAGAACTCCGGGTCAGGCAGCAGGGAGAGGTGCAAGTACGCTGGTTGCAGGCGCAAGGAACCTGGGCGAGACAACAAGGGTCTCCTCATCAGTTCCGAGGTTCATGCTGGGGGGGTCCCCGGGCGCCACGGGCAACAGGCAGGGGTTCACATCTCAGCTGTATGTTCAGTTCCCTTCCCCCAATGCAAGGTTGTCGCAGAGTCCCCGCCGATCGACTAATGAGTCCCCCCTTTCCATTGCAGGATGAGACTCTGCGGGATTCGGAGCCCCTAGTTCCCCTGAGTTAACCCAAGCAGCCGCATGCCCCAAGCGCACGTGCGGGAAGCCACAATGGTTGAGGGACTTCGTCCCATCCTAGGGGGGAGGAGTGTTGTGTATGTAACAGTATGACTTTAAGAATGTATGAATGTAACCTGGCAATGATTACAATGTAACCCAGCTGTTTAAGGAACACGAGTAAGCTGCCCATAGGGCAGCTGCGAGCGTTCAGCTCACATGGTTCACATTCCCCAATCACCGGCAGCCGCGGGAATCCTTCCCGCGCTAGGATCACCTGGAGAAGATGGGCGTGACGCAGAATGATGTCACGCCGGTAGCAGCCAATGAGCTACCGTGCAACAATATTCAAATGTATTACTGCAGTATAAAATGAGCTGTACCTCCGCCATTACCACATGTTCATCCTGACCATCATGAAATAAACCTGTGTTTTAGCCCCCACTGCGGCTCCTTCTTTGTCTTCCGTGCAAGACACCAAAGGCCCCTTAGCCCCTTGCATGAAAGAGATAATTGAAGATGATCTCTTATTTTATATACAACAGGATCTAATGGATCAAAATAAAACTCCACAAGTATGCTTAGATTTTTCAAATGCATCATTCAGCAAATGGAAACATATCTTCAATGCTGAAGAAGAAACAGCTACTGTTGTTCCTGTTTACCTTGAAGTCACAAATTCTCAGTCAGCTAGGACTAGAACTCTGGTAGCCTCCTTCTGCTCTGTGGTCTCATATTTTCAGCAGCAGAAATTTGAGGTTTAGGGTGGTGGTCAACTAAGGTGATCAACAGTCTGGAATTAATGTATAGAGCCAGTTTCCTACCATGCATTGGCAGGAACTAATGAGACTTTTTCTATTTTGGCCCAATTTTGTTTACTACTAAGAATCAATGTTGTTCACCCTCTGGGATCAATCTCTTGCCTGCAAAGAAGAGGTGCTCTGTTATGTTCTCAATTTATCAACTGTTAACAGATATGTATTATTAGCAGAGCTGCAGTGGCTCAAGTGGCTAAGACGCTGACTTGGAGGTGGAAGGTCAGCAGTTTATTTCCCGAGTACTGCAGGATGGAATGTGCTCCCGTCTTTGTCCCAGCTCCTGCCAACCTAGCAGTTCAAAAGCAAGAAATTGCAAGTAGCTAAATAGGGATCACTTTGGTGGGAAGGTAACAGCTTTCCATGTCTAGTCATGCCTGCCACATGACCACAGAAATGTCTGCAGAAGCAGACAGCGCTGGCTTTTTGGCTTTGAAACAGAGATGAGCACTGAACCCTAGAGTTGGATATGACTGGCTTTTGAGCAAGGGAAACCTTTACCTTTACCTTAGCAGAGCTGTTCAATTTGACAAGGAGTTGCCAGCATCTAAGATGGCACATACATTGGCAAAGCTAGCCCATGCATACATTTAGGTCATACACACTTAAAGTAAAACCCTGACTTACATATGCCTCGAGTTACATAAAATTCGACTTACATAATGATTTTGTGCTAAAACCTTGTCCCAATTTACACGATTTCCTATGGGTTTGCTTCGAGTTACATAAAGATTCTTTTTCCTACGGGTTTGCTTCGGGTTATGTAAAAATTCCTTTCCCTATGGGTTTGCTTCGATTTACATAAAAATTCATTTTTCCTATGGGTTTGCTTCAAGTTACATAAAAAACAATTTAATCAAAAACCTACGGAATGGACTTTTTTCGTAAGTATACCCTCAAGCACCAAGTACCTGATTAGCAGTCACAACACTGGATTAATTTAATGTAGTGATGTGTGGATAACCCTCCAGCTCCTATTTCCTCTCTATTACACAAATTTCTTACTCACTTTGCATTTTTAAAGGCAGTAGATTAGAAATCAGCCTAAAGAAACAAATAATGATTGCGGCCATTTTAATGGAGATGTTTTAGCAAGTCTAAACAGGTCAAGCATCAGTAACTGAAGAGTATTGTGCAGAATTCAGAACAATTTTATAATTTGCCAGTGGGGCCATTGCAAAAAAGATAAGATGTTCAAGTGTATATTTGATTAATAGTTCAGAGAGGTCAGCTAATTATTCAGCCACCAAAAGGTAAAAAGAATACTTGCCTCTTTCATAAATAACGGATTGGGTATATTTGGTTTGGGATGTTCTTACAAATTAAACATACAATGTCATAATAGCTCATATAACAGGTAAGATATTCCATATGACCATTCATTGAAATTTAAAGGACAGTGGCCAAAACCCTCTTGTATAATTATGTTAGAATTGGGGAATGACATCACCACAGTAGTAGATCACTACTAAACAGCGTTCCGTGCCTGCCACATGACCATAGAAACGTCTGCAGAAGCAGACAGCGCTGGCTCTTCGGCTTTGAAACAGAGATGAGCACTGAACCCTAGAGTAGGATACGACTGGCTTTCGAGCAAGGGAAACCTTTACCTTTACAAATAAGAATCCCTGCTGTGGTTCCTTGTGTAACTCCTCACTATAACTATTTGGCTGGCTTTGAGCTCAACCCCAAATCCAAACAGGGACTCTTCAATTAGGCACTGTTTGGATTCTGGTTCAAGTGCAAAACCACCAACTCAGATGAAACAAAGACTTTTGTGAAGAGGAGTAGAGACGCTAATCTGCTGCTGTGGTGAAGTGCCTATGCTGACGTAAATTATGAAAGAGGATTTTGGTTGACGTCAGTTCCTGGATTACATACATACATACATACATACATACATACATACATACATACATACATACATACATACATACATACATACATACATACATACATACATACATACATATCTTTATTTGACCATCAGTCAGCACAAAATAACACACAGAGATTTAAACTAACATTTAAGCCTAACAATCTTTACCTTCAGGATATACATACTCTATGTTAATAGGCCCAAGTCAATACTGTCAATTTTAATCTTGCATTGCTTGAGTGCCAAAAATAGGAATTTAGAAACTTGTACGGCTGACAAAGCAGCAACGCTATTCAAGAGAAATTGAAACTGATTTTCTCTAGGCTCAAATCTGATTTGGCAAAGAAGAAGGTAAAGGTTTCCCTTGCTCGAAAGCCAGTCATATCCGACTCTAGGGTGCAGTGCTCATCTCTGTTTCTAAGCCGAAGAGCCAGCGCTGTCTGCTTCTGCAGACGTTTCCGTGGTCATGTGGCAGGCATGACTAGACACCAGAGTGCACGGAACGCTGTTACCTTCCCACCGAAGTGGTCCCTATTTATCTACTTGCAATTTCTTGCTTTCGAACTGCTAGGTTGGCAGGAGCTGGGATGAAGACGGGAGCTCATTTCCGTCCTGCAGTACTCGGGAATCGAACTGCTGACCTTCCGCTTCCCAGTCAGAAGAGGAGCTATGAATATTTGTCTAATGTCAGCATAGAAAGGACAATTCAGAAGGATATGGTCAGTTGACTCAACCGCTTTCTGGAGACAGAGACAGGTTCTTTGGGCATATGGTATACCTTTGTATCTTCCCAATAGAACAGCTGTATTGAGGGCGTTCAATCTAGCGGCGGTATAAAGCCTGCGATATTCCACATAACAAATTTCAGCCAAATATAGAGTTGGAGTGCTTTGCCAAATCTGGTCCCCCAAATACATCTCCGGTTTCAAAAAAGCAATATCCTCTTGCTTGCCGATATTGCTCAGCCTTTGGGCTATTATGGCTCTAGCTTGCGTGTAAATCATGGATTCTAGTTACAAATGGGACAACCCGCAAACCTGAACTCTATCAATAATGTCCCTTTCTCAGGATGATTGAAAATTATCCCTTAATATTGAAAGGGCTAGGCCTACAGGTTTAACACACAGCTTGAGCCACAGCCACAACTTTGCTTTCCAGGCTACATGCCGAAAAGGTTGCCAGCCAACTTCTAATCTCATAACTGCTCCTGCTATTGATGGTGGAATCCTAAATAAAGATCTAAGGAACCGTGATTGAATTGACTCCAGTTTCAAGTAATCGGAATTGGAATCCAAGGGGCTACCCACCAATTTAAGAGGGAGGACTTTCATCTCAGGACAACCTTCACAGATTGAGCTTGTTCTTGGATTATATGATTTCTGCAATCTTCTTTATAAAGAAAACATGTTTAAAATAGACACTAACATCAGAAGCAATGACTTTTTGTCCAAAAGAAACCAAAAGGCAAGCCCACTCTTTAAAAACAGACCAAGTCAAACAGCAGAATAAAAAAATAAAGCAGAATAAAATGTATTTAATAGGGAATTGGTCTAAGCAGCTGTCTTTATAGTCCAACCAAAGCAAAGAAGATAAAAGGATCAATCTTTCTTGTGGAAGGAATTTCATACTGCAACCACTGTTCCACATCCCCACTAGCTATATCTCCCACCCTTAGCAAGATATCATAAAGTATGGACAGCTTCACATAGGAGCAGATGGTCTTCTAAATATCTTAGCCCCAAATTTTCTACGGCTTTGTAGAGAAATGAGACATTTAACTAGGCTCAGAAACAAACTGAATGTAGTTAGTATTTGACGAGCAATTACAATCATGGAACTACATCCCACTGCTAATCCCAGCTAGATTAAACTCAGTAGATCAATGGCTGATGGATAAGGCAACACTTATGTAAACTAGACCACATCTGTAGAGCTACTGAGATTGGGATAAGTGACTCTCCTTTTACCTTTCTGCACAGCCAAAAGGAAGCTGATTTTGCTAAACCTTCCCCTTTCTCTTGCAAATCAGGAGAGAAAGAAAAGCTAAAACTGCCAGGTGTTTTTTTTTTTTATTACAGCAAGAATGGGAATAAAGATCCAACAAAGAGGAATGGACATAAATCCTATGTTCAGTTCTTTAGTGTATGAGAACCAAGACACAGGAACAGCCGAAGTATTGGCTTAACACATCTTTATTGCATGGTGGTACGGGGGAACATGTGGCAATGGCGGACGAACAGCTCAATATATACAGTGGCTATACATTTGAATGTGGCTCCACGGTAGCCCATTGGCTACTGTCGGCGTGACGTCATTCCAGGTCACGCCCTTCTTGTCCAGGTGAGGTTGTGGCGGGAATCTTCCCGCGCTGTAGTTCTTTGGGGAATTGGAACCGTGTGAGCTGGGTGCTCGCTATTGCCACCAGGTGGTCATTAGCTCGCGTCCTAATTACAACGGGTTACATTGATACAGCTGGTGATTGTTTAAAGGCATAGCATTGAGAACACAACAAGTTCTTAGGATTTTTTGTTTTAAAAAGAAATGCATCAATACTTGGGATAACTTGTGTGGTGTAGTGGACAGAGTAATAGACTGAGGCTCAGGAGTCCTGGGTTAGAATCCCCAGTCAGTCATGAAAACTCACAGAAAGTGTGGAACAGATAAAACACCCTTTCAATATTTCACTTTGAAAATCCTTGTAGGGTCACTATATGTTGCTTCCAACTTTTAAAAAAACACATAACAACATCACTATTTGCATCTATATTACTGTTACTGATACTCTGATCCTCCTGGTAAACTGTTACATTAAGCATTGTGTTGACCTTATGATGATGGGCATTGAAGTCCCCAACCATCTAGGAAATGAGGGCTACATAAGCATCCCCAATGCCAAAAGAAGGCCACATCTTAAATCAAATTAACCAAACTATTAATCTACCAATTTAATTGAAAGTAAACATTTGGGTTATATTTGGTTTGGGGAAATGTTAACATGAATATATTCCATTTTGGAACAATATCGTACTGTGGAATTCTTTGATCTAGCGACACATACTTACCTAGTCAGTGGGATTTTTGTGGCTGTTTTCTGATAGCCAAGGCAATCGTGTCCAAGTCAAGGTTTGTGACAGACAACATTAAAATGTCATGTAAATGTTCATTTGTAAATCATGACCTACACTTGGATCTCACAATTTTCATCTTAGAAAAAGTTGGGTCACAGATGTATGTGGTGCCAAAGACTGTGAACATATCTTTGCAAAATTTCTTTGAGTTGATAATTATATCAGAAATCTAAAAGACTATTTCACTGTATCACAAAAAAAGTCTGATACTTGGTCTACTCCATGTGTCCTATACTAAATCTAGTGTGCTGAATCCAAATCTGAAGTCTGATTCTACCTAGGGCATCAGGAGCCTAAGTTAAGTATGCATATAGACGTGATTGCCCTGTTTATTAACACAGCTGCACCTACTTGTCTTTAGCTCAAAACAGACTCACTATGGCCTAGCTGTACTATCCAATAAGATGGTTTAAAACTATAGACAAGCCCTTGGTCCATCTCACCTTATATACCTATTTCTGACTTGCCCAGACATGCCTGGCCTCTGCTGGAACATGCATGCCACCAGGGGACATGATTCAGCTGAGGCAGCAGCAGACATAGTGATAGCTGCAGCTGTTATAATGTTCCCATGTAAAAATACATTACCAATTACCAACCATTTGAACAGCGATAACATGCTTATAACTTACAATCTGTACTTGATAGGCAAATTCTGAGTTCAGATTTGGAAATAGCAAACTCGTTATCATGTAAATCGCATGTGTTATTTCCAGTAGCAAAACTGTCCAGTGTTTAATATATCTGAGATGATCACTGTCTTGTAAATCAATTAGTTCCATCTCAAAAAAAGTTGCTTGCATCTTCTGGTGCTACTTCAATGGATTCTACAGCATTCTTATTTCTTTACCATGTTTATGACTATCAGTGAATCTGATACAGAATTTTAACCATCCTTGATGGATGGAGCCTTGTTTGCAAAAGTAGGCCAGACATCTCCCACCCATACAGCTACTTAATCTTCCTTACATGCACACATATATATAGCCTTCAGTAGGATAACACATGTAGAGGGGGAGTGAAACAGTTGAGTGGTACTGGGAGTTAAATCTGCTGGAAGGCAAAGCACCTGCAAACAAAAGAAACATCCAAACATAAGTTACCAATGGCTAAAATGCTAGTATAGAGTAAAAGACCAAGACAGAAGAAACCATGGAGACCAGAAGAAACAATGCTGCCATTGTGCTTTTTGTAAGAAAGGGACAAGAAAAACAGCAATAGATGGTGCTACTTGAGTCAGGAAGAACAGTGTGGTTCTGAGGGAAAATGCCTTGATGATGATAGCAGCAAACAAAGCAGGTTGGAAGGCCACACAGAAACAACTCCTTGGGTGGGCATATGCAGCACTGAGTTTGCAGGTTGGGAACACTGATGCAGGAAAATCTTTGCAGACACTCTCCGATAGTCATTTAGGATGCTATTTATTGCAGAGCACAATAAGCATAAGAAACATCCAAACACAAGTTACCAAACAGTCCTATGATCCACGAACAGAAGTCACATGGAAGCCTAAGACAAGTGAATTGGTGTCTAGCCGGATATCCCACTACAGTAATGGAGTAGACCTTGCTCCAGCAACCCAACATCAAGTGCTGGGCAGTGGTAAATAACCTGACTCCATAAAGGGGCTAACAGCTACAGGCAGATGTGCCCCTTTAAGTGGGGTGATGGTCCCCTCAGTGGAGGAAATGCCACTGGAAACCATCATATCGGGACCAACCGCAAAATGAGCGGAGGAGGAACCCTGATTCCCAATGTTCATGGAGGCAGAAGAGTCCAAGCCAGATGGACTGGCTATGAAAGTGCACCTTGATAATATCCTCAAGGCTGTGACAGTCCATTGTTAAATCCTGCATGTCTCATTTCATATGTGCTGCAAGAGATGGCTCCGTGATCATAGTGTGTGGGTCACTTCATGACAAGTTGGATCCACCTTAAACAAATTCAGGCCAATGGTAATTTTCCTGCTTCAGGAAAAAAATGTATTCTCGGCTATGAGTTGCAGTTGACAATGATGAGAACAGAAGGGCAAACTAGGTCTTGGTTTTCAGTAGAGAGTTACTAAACTGATAACCATTGCTCCCCTTTTCCCATGTATAACTTAAAACTCTATATTGCCAACCAGATAGTGCAGGAAGCATGCCCATCACATCTGGCTCATTTTGACTTTTCTGCTTTAATTGCATATTTTACATCTTCTCTGCTAGCTGAAGATGCCTATTGCTTGGAAACTTATGGCATTTCTTATTTTGCAGTGACCCAACAGTTACTGCTCAGTTCAACCCACCTCCTTCAGTAGAAGAGTGTAGCAGCATCTACTACAACCTATCTTTTTTTTCCTCTTAATAGCCAAATTTCTGGGGTTAATATTCTCAATTTTTGCTCTGGAATCTGCTTCCTGAATTTGTGATTGTGATGCAAGCATTGCTTAATAGCAGCTAAACTACTCAAAGTCTATTCTTAGCTCTGATTTTGCTGCCTGGCCATGTAACCAAAACCCAACCTGGATAGTTTTTGGGGAAGTATAATTTGTTATCTTCTTATGAGAAGCTTTCATAATAGGCAGAAAGTGAAGAAGACCTAAAGAAGCTCTTGCTTAGGTTGAAGGAGGAGAGTGCAAAAGCTAGCTTGAGACTCAACATCAAGAAAACCATGATAATGGCAACAAGCCCTATCACTCCCTGAAAAATAGATGGGGAAGAAGGAGAAGCAGTGACAGACTTTACATTCTTAGGATCCAAGATCACTGCAGATTGGGATTGAAATAAAAAGGCGACTAATTCTTGTGAGACAAGCTATAAGAAACCTAGGAAACATGGTTAAAAGTAGAGAAATCACCTTGCAAAAAAAATAGTCTGCATAGTCAAAGCAATGGTATTTTCGGTAGTAATGTATGGTAGTGAGAGCTGGAACATAAGAAAAGCTGAGCGTGAAAGATTAGATGCCTTTGAAACGTGGTGTTGGAGGAGAATTTTGAGAGTACCCTGGACAGAAAGAGAACAAACAGGTGGATCTTAAAAGAAAATAACCCTGATTGCTCCCTGGAAGGTCAAATATTGAGGATGAAGCTAAAGTACTTTGGACATCAAATGAGAAGAGAGGACTCTCTTGAGAAAGCCTTGATGTTGGGAAAGGTCAAGGGCAAAAGAAGAAGGGGACGGCAGAGAGTGAGATGGCTAGATGGTATTGTTGACACAATGAGCATAGAGCTGGTTGGGTTGAGGAGGTTGGTGGGGGATATAGGTGCCTGGTGTAGGGTAGTCCATGGGGTCGCAAAGGATCAGACTCGACTATGCGACTGAACAACAACATAATAGGAGCCCTGGTGGCACAGTGGTTAAACTGCTGTGCTCAAGCCAAAACATTGAAGCTTAATCATGGTTGACTTAGCCTTCCATCCTTCTGAGGTTGGTAAAATGAGTACCCAGCATGTCGAGATCACAATGCTAATTACCTTGTGAGAGTGCAATTACCCAGAGAGTGCAATAAGGGCTATGGGACTGTATATAAGTTTGATTACTTTGTGATTGCGTTGCTGTGTGGTGCCATTGAGTCAAACCTGTACAGAAGGAATATGACAGACATGACATGGCAGGGAAGAGGTGGAAGAAGCTACATTTGTTTATTAATATGATTTAAATTAAAGATGTTGCTGCTGAGTTGTCTCTGTGCAACAAACAGAACCAACAAATAAAGTGCCTTGCCCGTTTGGTCTTCTATTTGCAACACGCAGTTTGGTATAAGGACAAGCTAGGCTTTCTGTGCCATCCCCGATCATGTCGTAACAGAAGCGAAGCCAGAATGAGAAGTTGGCCTGGGCCGGCAAAGCCCGTGGAAGGGTCTTTGTTTAGTCAACAGCACCACCTACAGCTCAGAGGCCAGAACAGATCTCTGTGTGGCTTGTTTCAGCTCAGCTCACAAAGCAAGGGTGACATTTCGACCTGATGGAGAAAGTGCCCTTTTGCCTCCTGTGAGATCTGACGCCAGATCTTTGAAGAGAGGCGGATGAAAGGAGCCTCCTCAAACTCGGTAACTCCGGTCCCCTGTGCTTTCCGAAGCATGCAGATCCCATCTGGGGCTTGTCAAGAGGATGGTTTTGGACCTCACCTCTCAGCATCTCCCATCCAGCCATGGGTCTCTGGGGGATCCTGGTAGCTGGACCTCCCCAAGCTTTGATTTGTTTCCTTCCAACACCACTGCCTTTGAGAACCTGGCACATCCTCCTTCCCCCGTGGGCTGCCCTTCCCTCTGCCCAGGTTCCCGCCCCGACGGGGTGTTTCTTTGGCTTTCTCTTTGGCTCCATCAAAGGCTGCTCTGTTAATGAAATAGGAAGCCGTTTCTTCTCCAACGAAAGCCACTGGCTCAAGGCAGTAATCAATGGCCCTTATATATATACCTACTATTTGTTCGGCAGGGAGGGCCATGGGAGGGTCCGCCTGTGCCTGCCTCTCTCTCTCTCTCATTTTTTTGGCTGCTTTGAAAAAGAGTGTATGTCCAGATCTTATAAAATAGCCCTGTAGGGCACGGATACCACCACGCCCTTCACATCTATTCAGGGCTGTCAAGGACAGGAGAAAGCAACCCTCACTATTACCCAGGGTTTGGGCCTGAAAAGAGGCTTCACTCATTCTATGTGGCCTTTGTTCCAAATTTAGCTGCTCCTATTGAATAAATAGGACACATGCATACTGTACCATCATCATATTGACTTAGGGTGACCCTAGTTGGATTTCCATTGCCTATATAATATTTGAGGGATGTTTTTATCCTTGGTGCAACCCTTATGTCTCTGTAGCCCAGCAGAGAGTCACAAGTTGTAATCAGATGGCTTGAAAGGTACATGGTGTATTGCACCGGAAAGGGTCACTTAAGTGTCCTTAAGCATGACCTCTCTGTTTGCCAGGAATTGACCCAGCCCTGCCATTAAATGTAGAAGTATGAACTTGAGCATAGATCAGAGCTGGGATGGAGTGGATTTACCTGTGCACATCAATGGGAAATGGATTGTATCCCAAGTGGCCAGAATTGTTCCACAAGTGGCCAGAATTGTGATCTGTTTCTCTGTGGTGAACACACTTACACTCTGAGACACCAAACTGCCTCTTCAGCAGCAACATACCAGGCTCTGTACAGAATAGAATCCAGTTATTTGTGAATGAATCAGAATAACAACTCATGCAGTTTTGTGAGGCCAACAATCTGTTTATTGCAAATACATGTTAAAAAACACACAAATAGATGACTGCACACATGGATGTCACCAAACAGTCAATACAAATATCAAATAGACTACAGAATCAGAAGATGGAGAAGCTGTATCCTCTCTGCCAAAATGAGAGAGGTACTGATCATGAACTTTTAATATCCAATATTAGTGTAAAGCTGAAAAAACAACTAAAAGAAACAAAGTTCCAAAATACAATTTAAATAACATTCTTGATGAATGTAGTCCACATAAGGAATAGATTTGTATTATTAAACTCAATTAACCATAAGCTAGAAGAACTGTGGATTGACATTAAAAGGGTAGGAGGCTGAAAGACAATTTCTGCAGTCAAAGGGGGGGGGGGAGCAGAAATGGATGTCAGAAGGAACACTTAAAATTGTGAAGGACAGGCAAAAATCATAAGTAAAAGGTGACAGAAATATGATCAGAACCATGAATGCAGTTTTTCAGTGACTGGCATATAGAGACAAAAAAACAGTGCAAATAAATAAATGACAAAAGGGAGGAAATAAGATATTCCTCCTCCCCCAGGAAGATCTAAGAAATCCAAGGAAATTTTTAATCTAGATAGGGAATGCTGAATAACCAACAGGGAAGCATCTAATCTGGTCACAAGAAAACAAAGGGAAGGTGGTGACAGTATGCTGAAGAACTAAACAGAAAGGGTGACAGATTCCTTTGAAGACGAATTCTATGACAAAGAACCTACAGATCTGAAAAGTGAAGTAAAAGCTGCCCTGAAAGTGTGCAAATGCAAGCGCAGCGCCAAATGGCCGCCGCGCTCTTTGTGGGGGGCCCCACTCGGACGCAGACATCCAGGCTAGTTAGGGGGCGTGGCCACCCCTCCATAAAAGCTGCCATTTTGCGAAGCGCCGGAGCAGAGAAGTTCGCTCCGACGCTTCCTTCCTTGCTCGCCTCTTTTAAAGAGGCTCGCTCTGCTTCTCGATCTTCGATCGGAGGTTTTCCCTTCCTCCGAACAACACCTGACTGCAGTGGCTCAAGTGGCTAAGACACTGACTGGGAGGCAGAAGGCCAGCAGTTCGATTCCTGAGTACTGCAGGACGGAATACTCTTTACCCAAGCGCAAGGCTCAGGCGGCCCCTTGGTCGCACCAAGGGGGGGCTCGGCCCACCCCCTCTACTGCTTTGGGGGTGCCACTGGGCCGGAGGGCTCAGATGGCATCCCCGCAGGGGGTGGGTGGGGTTATCATGCCCACTGCCACCAACGAGCCCAGTCTGAGGACTCGGGCGGGGGGCGGCACAGGCCTGCTCCCCTGGGGTTCTTACCCCCGCTGCTTCTTTGCCTGGCTCAGGGCATAGCGGCCCACTCGGGCACGGTGCGGGTTTCCGCCCCACCGTCCTTCCGGTCCCTCATGGACTGGATTACTGGGCATGGCCCTATTCTGGCCAGGGATTACCACATGGGTTTATCCCTCATCAATTACCCGGTGGGCCATCCGGCCCACCTTATCCTGGTAGGTCAGATGCTGTGGATGCTCTCCTGCCCGCATTTCGGCACTGGAGGCATCAATGGACATTGCTCCACCACCTTCGGATAATGGGCTTGCCAACTCTGTGGTTCTGGCCCACATGCCGGCCACAGCTGTGCAGCGGGCTGCCAACAGGGTTGAGCTGCTGGAGGCCATCAGGCCAGCGCAGGCTGGTGCCTCGCAGCTCCCCATCCGGCCTGGACGCACAGAAACACAGAGCTCGATGGCCATCGCAAGGTCCGACGCCCACCATGGGCCAGAACCCCCAGTGGGGGCGGCTCGTGGGGGTGCACTGAGTGAGTATCCTGGTCTAATCAGCACACCTGTGACACTAGCTCATAACGCTGGGGGGGTACAGTGGCCATGGCCGCAACAGGCCAATTACACCCTGGTTCTTACAGGGGTTACCGCCCCAATGCTTCCCCATAACTTCTCGGGGGTCCAATAGGGCCTATTATGTGTTTCCCCACTCCAATCCATGCCAACAGTGGCTCTGCCGACGGCCGGTTACACCATACCCCTGGGTGACTCTTTGTCCCGGGCTATTAGCAAGACGATGTGGCGTGGGGAATATATTCACATTTTCCCCCTCCTGCAACGTGAACCCACTGAGGAGCAGATGGAGGGGCATGACGACAGGGACAAGGAGTTGCCCCGTCACCATAAGCTGCCTTGCAATGGGGCCAATTTGTTACCAGCCTATTTGGTATCCATGGCAGGATATATAAGGGCCCGTCCTGATTTGGCCATCCCAATGGTCCAGTACTTGGACAATATTTACCGGGCCGTGGTTGATTTACCTGGCCCGTCATGGTTAGCCTATGGCCAAGACCTTAGGATGAGGGCGGCCCTTCACCCTGAGATGCGAGCGACGAGACCTGCTAGCACTTGTGGCTAATATATATGACTCCTACGTGGCCAGCGCCTATGCTCCATATGGAGAGTCTACTTTCGGGCAACTACCTCTGTGGCTTTCTTTGGGGCTCACAGATTAAGTGAGCTGCTACCACTTGCAACAGGGGACATGTTCTGCAGGGCACTGGAACTAGAAGATGTGTTGCTCTATCAGGAGTGGGCTCTGGGGAGGTTTCGCTTCTCAAGGGCCGGCCAGCCGGAAAAGGGTAGTAGCCTGGTGCTGCCATATGTCCGGTTGCTCCCCCACGTTTTTGTGGCAGCGCGTGGTTCACGCCCTGGCCTGTCATCTGCTACCAAGACGGGTCTCCCCTTACTGAATTACAATTGGTACCCATTCCTTCCGGATGGGCGCCACATCAACTGCAGCTGCATTTGGGTACCCGGAGCCTGACATACGTTGCATGGGCAGGTGGGGATTTGCGCATTTTTCTCTGTCTGTTCGTCCCCTCACTGCATAAGTGCCTTGTTCTGCCCTCTATTCTCCCCCTTTATCTTACAGACCTTGTGTATTTCCGCACACTGGTAGTAGTGTGGCTGTGCACTGGGCGGCACAGTATGCTGCTTCGTCAGAATGGGGACCCCATCTCGGGCTACACGTAACCGCGCATATGCAGTGGTATGGTGTGCATGGCATATAGGTGGCGGGAACTGTTGCCATTCCTGATGTCCATTGGGGATGCTGGACTGCCAGATGTTTTAATTCTGCACCTCAGAGGCAGTGATCTTGCACAGATCGCTAGCCTGGACTTAAAGACTTCCGAGTGCAGTGACCTGGCGTTTATTTGCCATTTATGGCCGTATACACGGTTGCTATGGTCATACATCGTGCCAAGGCACTATTATAGGGGAGGCATTGACCCCCGCGGTTGGACGGTGCCCGACGGTCAGTAAATAGGGCTGTTGCCTGGTTCCTTATCCAGAATGGCTTGAGGACAGCCATTTGTCATCCGGGGATAGGGTTACAGGAATTTGGCCTGTATTCTGGAGATGGGGTTCACCTGTCACCTCTTTTGAATAACGTGCAAGAGGGCCAGGTGACCGAATTGTCAGTCAAGGAGGGTGGCCCCTGCTGCGATTTTGGCAATGTTGCCAAGTGTTAGGTGCCTCTCCGAGAGTTGCAGGTGATGCATGGCCCATCAACTTTGCCTGCAGAGTGGTAACACCAGGCAGTGCCTTCGCCAGGCATCTGGGTCATGCTATGGCGGGTCTTTATAAATGACACCGCAGGGTACGGCTGAGTAGGGGTTTACAAGCAGACCTGTTGGTTTGGCTCACATTCCCACAGGACTTTCATGCTGTCTCCTTTTGGAGGCCTGAGCTTATGGTCAGCCCCAGTTCCAAGTGCGGTCGGATGCCTCCGGCTCCCTGGGGTGTGGGATTTATTTTAAGGACAGTGTGCCTATGGTCATTGGCCCCAGGGATAGCAGGGCACGGATCACTTACGCGATCTTACGTTTCTGGAGTTTTTCAATTCTGGGTCCCCTTTATGCTCTGGGGGGACAGGTGGGCTAATTCTGTGCTTCACTTTTGGTGTGACAATGCTGCGGTGGTGCACATTGTCAATGCCCAAATGTCTAAATCCCCCGGAGTCATGGCCTCAGTTCGCCAATTGTTCTTGGGTCCATGTGCTTTAATGTGCTCCTTAGGGCTAGACATGTGCCAGGCATTAATAACGATATTGCCGATGCTTTATCCCGCCTGCAGATCTCCCGGTTCCGTGACTGGGCTCCAGACACAGGGGAACTCCCCTCTCTACTCCTGGCTGAGATATGGACATTTAGTGAGGAGACGTGAACCAGGCGAGTGGCATGTCTTGGCACCTCGCACGCGTAAGGCGTATCAGCATCCACTCTGTCACTTTAGAGCCTTTTGTAGGTTTGGTGTATGAGAACCAAGACACAGGAAACAGCCAAGGGCTGAGTTAACTCAGGTTTATTGCATGGTGGACAGAGGGAACATGAGGTAATGGTGGACGAACAGCTCTATATATATGGTAGTAACGTATTTGAATGTGGCTCCACGGTAGCCCATTGGCTACTGCCCGCGTGACGTCATGGCTGGTCACGCCCTTCTTGTCCAGGTGTAGGTAGCGGCTGGAAACTTCCCGCGCTGTGGCCTTTTGGTGGGTTTGAACCAAGAGAGCTTGGACGCTCGCTGCTGCCAGCTGGTGGTCATTAGCTCGCGTCCTATTACAGGGTTTATAGTGATCAGCTGAAGGTTACATTGTTACTCATAGGCAAGGTTACATTGGTTCAGATACATAGTTATCACATGACAACAGTAGGCACAGGCACTTGCCTGAAATGTGGCTGATACCGGTCGACTAGGTTTTACAATATATGGTGCGCCTTCATGATCTGGGGTTGGCCCCACGCACCATAGCCACCAGGCTTTACGCCTTGACATTCATGGCCAAGGCACGGGGCTTTCCTGACTGTGCGAGTGTCTTCTGTATACACCATGTATTGGAAGGGTGGACACGTGTACGTGGCCGCCGCCCGGACACACGTCGCCCTGTTTTCACAGGTATTCTGACCCACCTTGCACGAGGTTGGCATAGACTATGTTACAGTAGGTAGGAGGAGTCTCTTTTTCATGCAGCTACCACTGTAGCTTTTTCTGGAGCTCTGTGAATCAGCAAGCTGGTCCCATGGTCAAAAGGGGACGTGTTTCGTAGGGCACTGGAACTCGATGATGTGTCTATCAACCAGGAGTGGGCTCAGTTGAGGATTCGTTCCTCAAAGGCCAATCAGCATGGAGTAGCCAGTGGTGTCATACTGCTACGATGTACATTTGCTGACATCTGTCCGGTTGGTGCCCTACATGCAATTTTGGCAGTGCCTGCTGCGCACCCTGGCCTTTTTTTCTGCCACCAGGATGGGTCTCCCCTTACCAAATTTCAGTTCTGGAGGGTGACCGGTACCGCACTTCACAGTGTGGGGCTCGTTATGGCACCCATTCATTCAGGATAGGCGCCGCATCGATTGTGGCTGCGTTTGGGTACTCTGAGGCTGATATATGTTGGATGGGCAGGTGGGGGTCCACACATTTTTTCCTTATATGTACGTCCCCTCACTGTATGAGTACCTAGTTATGTCCTTAATTCCTTTTCCTTCTTTTACAGACCCTGTGTGTCTACGCACACCGGTGACAGTGGGGCTGGTGGGCCACAGCTATGTACACTGGACGGCAGAATATGCTGGGGACCCCATATCGGGCTGCGTGCATCCGCACGTATACGGTGGTATGGTATGTGCGGCATGAGATGGCGTGAACTGTTGCCATTCCTGATGTCCATAAGGGATGCTGGATTGCCTGATGTTTAGATTCTGCACCTCGGCAGCAATGATCTCGCACGGATCACTGGCCTTTCCTTAAAATGTCGAGGTGCAGTGACCTGGCGTTTTTACATCATTTATGGCCATACACATGGTTGCTATGGTCTGACATTGTGCCGAGACACTGTTTTAGAGGAGACATGGATCTCTGTGGTTTGGACCATGCCCGGCGGTCAGTGAACAGGGCTGTTGCCCAGTTCCTTGTCAAGAATGGCTTGGGAACAGCCATTTGACATCCGGGGATAGGCTTGCAAAATTTTGACCTACATGCAGGAGATGGGGTCCACCTGTCGGCCAGAGGTATGAACCTCTTTCTGGAGGATGTGCAAGCAGGCCTGGTGACCAAGCTGACGGTCTGGGGGGCGTGGTGAGTCATCATGGACGCCTCCCCGTGTGGCGGGTAGCACTGGGTAAGGTAAAGATTTATGACCCATAGGTATCCGGCAGGTTCGCAATTGACTGGCCAACACGTAAATAGGTACAGGGGAAACAGGATTGGCCGGTCAAGGGCGAACCATGAAAGGGGTGATGTCAGGAGCTTCACAGCCTGCATCACCTTGATATTTGAACGGATACACATCATAGGGTGGGGTCAGTAGATAGTATATTGACTCCGGTCAACAATTTGTTTGTGTAAACAAACAAATTGATACAAATTGATACATGTAGCCAATTTCCATTGGCATTTAGGGTGGAACCTTACCAGTGCTACTGCAGCCTGCTTGCCTTAAAGAATTACAATTGGATGATACACCAATTGAAAGTGATAATTCGGACTAGGGCATTATTCAGTAAAAGTGGCCCGATGCCTTTAATCCAATACCGATGTCTGAGTCTTTATTTGGGTGGGTGCGCCTGCAAAGAAATAAATAATATGGAGTGGATGGATAGAATAAGGATATAATTATTACAAGTCACTGAGACTGAATCTGTTAAAATATTAACAATAATATGCTGACAAATATGTCAAACAAAACAGATTAGAAACATTCAACATACATTGCAGTCCCCAAGAAAGAAGATGCCAAGGAGTTCAGTTAACTACAGGACCATTGCTCTTCTTTCCATTGCATGCAATGGTGCTGCCACAAAAGTATTTACCTTATATGAACCAAGAAATGTCTTATATTCAAACTGTACTCCGAAAAGGAAAAGGGATTCAGGTGAAGGAAGTGTGAAAACTGGTGGAAGAAATACCAATAATTTAAATATGCAGATGATATCATCTTATTGCAGAAAACAACAATGGCTTGAAATGACTTTAAAGTGAAAGAAGAAAATTCCAAAGCACGATGACAGTTGAACATGAAGATCAAAATAGTCACTATAGAAGAACTACAAAACTTTAATGTTGACAATTAAGAAATTGAGAGTGAAAAAATGATGTTTATCTGAGTTCAATCATCAATCTAAATGGGGATTACAGTCAAGAAATCAGAAGAAGACTGAAACTCAGAAGAGCAGCAATGAAAGAATTAGAAAAGATTATCATGTATGGATGTGTCACAAGAATCCAAAGCAAAGAACATCCACACTATTTTATTCCCAGTCCCCATGTATGGGTGCAAAATTTGGACAATAAAGAAATCTGACAGGGAAAATTTGATTTGTTTGAAAAGTGGTGCTGGAGGAAATCTTTGTGGATAACTTGGACTGCCAAAATGATAAACAAGTGGGTCCTAGAACACAACAAGCCTGAATTGATGAAAATGAAACTGTCCTACTTTGGGTACATAATGAGAAGGTAAAATTGTCTAATAAAGACAATAATGTTCGGGAAGGCAGAAGGCAGCAGGAAACAAAGAATGCCAAACACAAGATAAATCGATTACCTAAGGGAAACCACGAGCTATAATTTACAGGAGTTAAGTAGGGTTGCTGAAGACAAGATGTTTTGGAGACTTTTCATTCATAGGGTCAAAGTCCCCATAAGCCAGGGCCAACTTGATGGTAAACAACAACTATTTGTAGGTTTATCTATGCACACACTGCCACATGCATTCAATACATATACACACATACAATTGCCAATAAATCAAAGTATTATGTTATTGTTTCAATCATAAAATGGATCAAAGCACCCTGAACCTGTTTGTGTTTATGTGGAAGCAAAGCTTCTAATAGCAGGGCTATTTAGATCCACTCAGAAGCAAAGAGAGTGTGTGTATAGGTTTATGACCTATAGCTACTGAAGTGTGAAAAATGTTCAGTGCAACATAGCAAAACAACAAGTGACCCCTACTATTTTGAATGGAGCATTTCCCAAGGAAACAGCCATAACCCACAATCTATACTGTTGAGATGTGCTGCTTCTTAAGCAAAAGCAGAAAAAGTACCCCCTCCATCAGAGTGTGATATGTAGGACTGCTGTATGTGCTGATTAATTGGGAAGGTTTAATCAGATTGTAACTTGAAATACATATCTATTTATATTCTAGAAGACATTTTGGCTTTAGTTTTCAATAGGAACTGTGAAAGAAAATGTTAGTCTTCTAACAATGATTCATGGGTTCATTTGTTTATTGAATTGTAGGTATTTTATATTTCTTTTAATATTGTCATTATTAAAAAGGTGTTATTTATGAGGAGGCATTAACATATTAAAACGAATTATCATTATTACCCATAACGTTATTTTGAAAAAGTAAATGTATGCTAAAGTTGTTGGGTTCTTTAAAAATGGGTTATATAGCACTTAAATAATACTAAAATAAATTGGGGCATATTTTTAGTTTCCATAACTATACTTCCTGTTTACTTTGGAAAATAATTTGGGTATTGCAGTGGCTATCAAGGAATGAGCTCATGAACAAAACAGATTGATGTAGCCAGGTGTGGTACAATTAGGGCTCAAATTCATATCATGCCCTCTGAAACTGGGGGGGGGGGCTTTAAAGCAGGGGTTCCAAACCTTTTCAAGCTGGGGGCTCTCTCTCTCTCTCAGTAAGCTTCAAGGGCCGGATGGCCATTTTGCCCTGACTGCATGATGGGGGGTGGCTATTTTGTCCCAACAGCTTCAAAGGGGCAGCCATTTTGCTTCTCGAATGCCCTTGGACGGGAGGGGAGCAACATAAAATGGCACCATAGGACAGATCCAGCCCACGGGCCTTAGGTTGGGAACTCCTGCTTTAATGTGTAGTTTGGCCCTATCTTTCAACTTTGCAGGATAATGATGCAGAGTTTTGATTACAAGGCACTTACTAGTATTATTACTAGACAGGGTATGTGTGATGATATAGATGCATTAATATAACATGTAAAGGTGAATGTTGCAAGATAAAAATATTCTTAAGAAAGCTGAAGGCTACTGAGTTGTCTTACTTTCTCCATTTATTTAACTACCTTCTCCTCCTAGTACATTGAGAAAGAGGGGAAGGATGATAACAACTATCACAAATCAGTCTTCTCCAGTCCAGTGCCCATTCACATATGCTACTATGCTGTCTGGTGACAATGCAAGCGCGGCGCCAAAATGGCCGCCGCGCTCTTTGCGCCCCCCCCCCCACAGGACGAATGATCCGGGTAGTTTAGGGCGTGGCCAGCGCCCTCATAAAAGGGGTGGCCACGAGGCAGCCGAGCTGCCATTTTAGCTAAGCGACGGAGCGGAGAAGTTTTTCCCTGTGTCTCCGTCGCTCCTTACCTGGAAGCCTTTTTGGCGGCGAATCTTCTCTTTCGGCTTCCTTTGCCTTGAGTGAGATGCCTTCGAAGAAGAAGGCACTTTCGGGTGCGGCTCGTACGAGCAGGAGGCGCAATCCGGGTCGGAGGACCACGGTGGCACCTCCCCAGCAGCCGCCTTTGCCGGCACCCGCCGGGCCCGGCGGGATGGGGTCGATCACCCCTTGGCCGGAAGCTGCGGCCCGTGCCCCACACGCGGTGGACACCGCTTCTGGATCTGCTCATTCTGCTGGGCCTGCACCAGCGGTGGCGCAGCTCCCCACGGGGCCTTCTAGCCTCGGGGGGTGGTCTGGCCCTCTGCCTTGGCAGGTGCCGGCACCGACCCTCCCGGGCTTCGGTGTGGGACAATGGCCCTTCCCGGGTCCTGGGGTACAGGGCCCTGTACCCGCGCCTCTCACAGGTGGGCCGGCCGGCCCTTGGCCCCAGGTTAGCGTGCAGGCCTTACTGGCCCGTGTGGCGGCCCTTGAGGCCTCTTTGGCTCGGGCCAGCCACGCTGGTGGGGTTAGTTTTGAGGCGCCGTCGGTCGGGCAGCAGCAGGCGACGGGACAGGTCGAGCTGCTGCAGGCGCGTGGCGCATCTTCAGCCACTGCCTCGCAGCTCCCCGGCCAGCAAGCAGGTGTGGGTCAGGCCCCGATGATGAGCTCTACGGTGGTCGTGAGCTCCGACGCCCCCGGTGGGCCGGAACCCCCGGTGGGGGCGGCCTGCGGGGGTGCGACATGTGAGTATCCGGTGCAAGCCAATACACCTACACACATTGCCACTACTGGGGGGGGCCTTTCAATGGCCTTGGCCTCGCGCGGGTGGTGCGGTGGCCCAGCCGCCGGCGCCCCACTCGGCGATGTCGACTGCTGCACAGCTTGCTGGGGTTACAGGTGTTCCCTACCCTGCCGGGAATTTATTGGGGGTGGCGGGGCTAGCACAGGCCCCTTTTCAGATGCCCGCGCTGGCTGCGGTCCCAGTTTCGGCCTTGCCAATGGCGGGATATTCTTTGCCACTGGGTGACCACCTAGCGCAAGCCACCAGGGAAAAGATATGGCGGGGGGAGTATGTCGATATCTTCTCACTCTTAAACAGAGAGCCCACCAAGGAGGAGAGGGAGGGGCAGGATGAGAAGGATAAGGAGCAGGCACGTCGTCGCAAGCCACCACGTACCTGGGCCAACTGGCTGCCGGCTTATTTAATTTACATGGCAGTGTACTTGAGAGCGCGGCCAGATTTGGCTATTCCGATGGTCCAATATTTGGACAACATCTATAGGGCAATGGTCGACTTTCCGGGCCCCTCGTGGTTGGCTTATGACGAGGAATTCCGCATGCGGATTCCTCTGCACCCCTAGATGAGGTGGGACGAGCCGTGCCAGAGGCTTTGGCTTCTGTATATGACGCCCACGCGCCCTGCGCCAGGGGAGAGATACCATTGTGGACATGCGGTCCAGCGAGCGGCTCCAGCTCAGGTTCCCCGCCAGGCGGCGGGGCAGGGGGTTCCAGCCCGCCTGCTGTGCTGGACTTTCTCGTCCAATGGTTCCTGCAATAGGAAAAATTGCAGGTACAGACATGAGTGTCCCACCTGTGCGGGCCCCCACGCAGCCTCTGCCTGTCCCAGGCCTGGAGGGACGCGGGGCAGAGGGAAGGGTGGGCAGTGGACCGGCAAGCCTGCCGCAGATGGAGCTAGTTCACCGAAAGGCTCCCTCCCCAATTAATGTGGACATGTTGGAGCGTTGGCTCGCATTGTACCCGAAGGGGGAGGATGCAGATTATCTGCTTCGGGGCTTTAGACAGGGGTTCCGTATTCCTTTCATGGGTGACAGGTCCCCTCAGGATGCCCCCAAACTTTTGTCCCTTAGGGGAAGGGAGGAGGTGGCTGCCGCCAGCATTAATAAGGAGGTCAGTGTGGGCAGGGTCGCCGGCCCTTTCCCTGCACCCCCGTTCACTAACCTTAAGGTATCGCCCCTGGGCTTGGTTCCCAAGAAATCTCCGGGCGAGTTTCGCCTTATCCATCACTTGTCCTACCCAGCCGGCCGATCGGTCAATGATGCTATACCTGATGACCTTTGCTCAGTCAGGTATACGTCTTTTGACCACGCGCTGCGCATGGTGCGCTCATGTGGCCCGGGTGCGCTACTGGCTAAGTGTGACATTAAGTCGGCTTTTCGCCTCTTGCCTGTGCACCCGGGCGACTTTGAATTGCTGGGTTTTAAATTCCGGGGTGAATATTATTTTGATAAGGCCATGCCTTTTGGCTGTTCCATATCATGCTCTGCATTCGAGCGTTTCAGTACCTTCCTGGAGTGGGCGTTCGTGCGCAGGTCAGGGTCCCGGTCTGTAGCCCATTACCTGGATGACTTTTTATTCGGGGGTGAACTGGGCGGGGACACGTGTCCACGTCTCCTCAACACATTTCAGACGCTAATGGAGGAACTCGGTGTCCCTTTAGCGCCCGAAAAGACCGAGGGCCCATCTAACAAGCTAGTATTCCTGGGGGTGGAGATCGACACAGTAGCGCAGGCGTCTAGGTTACCGGGGGATAAGGTGTCCCGGTTAGTGGCCCTCATCTCGGATTTGCTGGCCAAGCGCAAGGCATCGCTGAGGGAACTCCAAGTGTTACATGGTCACCTTAATTTTGCCTGCAGGGTGGTCGCACCGGGCAGGGCTTTTGCCCGGCGCTTATGCGATGCCATGGCAGGGTTATCCAGGCCCCACCATAGAGTCAGGATTACCCGGGGTATCAGGGCAGACATGTTCGTCTGGTTACAGTTCCTGAGGGAGTTCAATGGGGTCTCCTTTTGGAGGTCTGACCTCCTGGCTTCCCCGAGTTTTCAGGTCCAGTCTGATGCCTCAGGATCCCTGGGTTATGGGATGTACTTCAATGGGAAGTGGGCCTATGGTGGGTGGCCACCGGCATGGGCAGGCACGGGTCGCCTGCGTGATCTCACATACCTTGAATTTTTTCCTATCCTGGGGGCTTTGATGCTGTGGGGCGAGGAATGGGCCAACTCGGTCGTGCATTTCTGGTGTGACAACGCTGCGGTTGTCCGTATCATCAATGCACAGACTTCTAAATCACCCAGGGTTATGGACCTAGTGCGCCAATTTGTGCTGCGCTGCCTGCGCCTCAACGTTTTGTTCAGGGCTAGGCACGTCCCAGGGGTTAATAATGATATTGCCGACGCTTTGTCCTGCCTGCAGATCTCCCGGTTCCGTGCCTTGGCCCCGGATGCGGAGGAATTTCCCTCGCCACTCCCGGACGAGATATGGACCATTGGCAGGGAGAGGTGAACCGGGCGATCGGCCTGTCACTGGCGCCCCGCACGCGTAAGGCGTATCAACAAGCTTTTAATTCTTATAGGGCATTTTCTGCCCAATTTCACCTGCCAGAGACCTGGCCTATCCCGGTGGACCAGGTGCTGCGGTTCATGGTTCACCTGCATTCCCAGGGCCTCGCACCTCGCACCATAGCATCTAAGCTGTCAGCGTTGGCTTTTATGGCCAAGGTGGGGGGTCATGTGGACAGCACCTCTGACCTCCGTGTGAGACATGTTTTGGAGGGGTGGGTGCGCGAGCGCGGGCGTTGCCCGGACGACCGGCACCCTATTTCCCCAGGGGTTCTTACCCAGTTGGCCCGGGGCTGGCCAGGCCTCTGTTTTGATCATTATGAGGCAGCCCTTTTTCATGCAGCCACAACGGTGGCATTTTTTGGAGCGCTCTGCATCAGCGAACTTGTGATGCTGTCTAAGGCGGATGCAAGTTGTAGGGCACTGGAACTCGAAGATGTATATGTTGCCAAAGACTGGGCCCACTTGAGGATACGCTCCTCTAAGACTGATCAGCAGGGCGTAGGCAGTGGTGTAAGACTGCTACGGTGTTCTTTGGCAGACATCTGTCCGGTTGGTGCCCTACAGGAGTTTCTTGCACTGCGTGGCACGCACCATGGCCCGTTTTTCTGTCACCAAGATGGGTCTCCCCTCACTGAATTTCAGTTTTGGAAGGTGACAGGCAGAGCCCTCGCCAGGGTGGGCCTACCAGGTGCCCGTTATTGCACACATTCATTCCGTATCGGGGCAGCCTCTACAGCAGCTGCTTTTGGGTACTCTGGGGCTGACATACGCAGCATGGGAAGGTGGGGTTCACGATGTTTTCAGTTTTATGTGTGCCCACTCCCCCCGTGAGTACCAACCCAGTCACCTTACATCATTTCCCTCGTTTTTCCTTACAGACCCTGGGTGTCGTATTACACCGGTGACAGTATGGCTGGTGGGCCACAGCTACGTGCAAAGGGCAGCGCGTTACGCTGCGGCGACAGAGTGGGGACCCCGACTGGGACTGGGTGAACACGCCAGTCTCACATGGCATGGTAAGCCTGGGATGTTGTGGCGGGAGCTGCTGCCTTTCCTGTTTTCAGGCAGAAGTGCTGCCCCGCCTGACATTCTCATCATGCACTTGGGGGGCAACGATTTGGGTCAGGTCACTGGCTTGTCGCTCAAGCATGCGATTTGCGAGGACCTCGCCTACTTGCACTACGTCTGGCCTCCCGCAACCCTGGTTTGGTCGGACATTGTCCCGCGCCATTCTTACAGAGGAGGAGTTGACCTCATGGCCATTGACCACGCTAGGCGCGCGGTCAATAAGGTGGTGGCGCGGTTCCTTGCCGACAAGGCTTGGGGACGGGTCAGTCGTCACCCCGCTATTGGACTAGAAAATTATGATTTGTATGCAGGGGATGGGGTCCATCTGTCGCGAGGAGGTATGGATCTCCTGTTGGATGATTGGCGAGCAGGCCTGTTGACCGAGCTGACGGTCTGGGGGGGGCGTCAGGCCTTCTTTGAAGCCCCTCCGTGTGGCGGGTAGCACTGGTAAGGTAAACAGTTATGACCCACAGGTATCCGGCAGGTTCGCAATTGACTGGACAACACTAGATAGGAATAAATTAGTTAAACGTTGTCCGGTCAACGACGAACCAGGCGATGGGGTGATGGCGATAGCTAGCCAGCATGCATCACCCCGTGATTTCACGGATACGAGTCAGAGGGTGGGGTCATCAGTTAGATATTGACTACGGTCAACAATTTGTTTGTTGTCAACAAACAAATTGATACAAATTGATACATTGTAACCAATTGCCGTTGGCAATTTTGGGTGGTACCTTACCAGTGTTACTTCGGCCTGCTTGCCTTAAGAATTATGATTGGTCGTTTTACCAATACAAATTTATAATTCGGACTAGGGCATGAATCAATAAATGTGGCCCAATGCCGTTATCCACTTTCAATGGTGTCTGAGTCCGTTATTGGGGGGTGCGCCTGCAAAGGGAGGAGTCATAGTACAAGATACATCAAATACCAGATTGTATTACATCTAAATGCTCTGGACTAGTGGTTCCCAACCGTGGGTCCCCAAAGGTTCTTGGATGAAAAGTTCATAGAAATCCTGGCCAGCACAGCCAATGGTGAAGGCATCTAGGAGTTTTAATCCAAGAACAATGGGGACCACATCTCTAGGGTGATCTGTCCATTTGAAAATTGCTTTCAGTTACATTCACTTGAGTTGGGACATAGAAGCAGTCCAGCTATTTGTACAAATAAAGCTTTTCACTTTGTGAGAAGAAATTCAGTGCAGAAATGACCTCATAGTTCATAGCTTGCACGGCAGGTGTGGGGTGCTGCTGCTGTTTTAACCCCACCACGCTGGCTCATATGAGGACCGCCTGGGGTCTAAATGGGGTTGGTGGTGATATTTTAAGGCATTTTAATGGTTTTAATGGTTTTTAAATAAGATTTTTATCACTGTGTAGTAACATGATGTTTTTATACCTGTAAGCCACCCAGAGTCGCTTCAGAGGGAGGGCGGCAATACAAATGCAAATAAATAAATAAATAAATAAACTACAATGACATATTGCGCAAACAATGCAAAAAAATTTCCTCTCATATTGCATCATGTTCCTAGCCTGCGTAGATTAAAATCAACAAAGAATGCTTTCCAATTATGTTATGCTGATGGGATAAAATCTATGAGTACTAAGAAGGGGTGATTTCCCACATTCTTCGGGGGGGGGGGAATCAGAATCCTTTTCATTTCCCTCCATCTCTACATCTGTGTCTCTCAAAAACTGCCTCAGGAATGTTTTCCAGTGGTCTGGTGCTAGATTATGGGGCACATAGGAGGCACCAGGGGAATGTGGTTACTCTTTTCCAGTTCTTTTGTATGCCTATATTCTGCCAGCAGAAGACAATCACTGGATCTTGCCCAAGGAACTTAGGAGTTCTTTAATTATACTGACAATGCTAAAAGGGCCCAAAACTGTTTTGTAGGTTTCTATAATAGAAATGTGGAAACAATGATTATCCCAGAAACAGAAAATTGGAGTTACTTGACTTTCTTTTAAAAAGAAATTCTACTCTTGCTCTTAATACATTCACAGTCTCATTAGATTAATTTGTGCAAACTGAAATGTATTCACATGAGAAATAATTGTATAAATCTGGAATGCAGACTTATTCTGAAGGTTGACTAACCATGTCTGATGCACCTATTGTATTAAGAAATGAAAAGATACAACGGAACTACATTAGGACCAGGAGATCAGGTTTATATCTCCACTGAGCTGCAAAACTAAGTGTGCAGTCGTTCTATAGTCAGGTTTACCTCAAAGGGTTTTTACTCTAGAGAGGAAAAAAGACATGATATTCTGGCTTGAAGATAATGGAGGGACAGATTTTGCAAACATCTTTCAGGTTAATTTAGGGTATTATAATGTATGCAGCGAGGGCTGCAGTGGCTTAGTGGTTAAGATGCTGACCTTGATGACTGGAAGGTTGCCATGTTTGCAGGTCAAGACCTAAGTGCTGTGTGACCGAGTGAGCTCTTGTCATCTGTCTCAACTCCTGCCAATCTAGTAGTTCAAAAGCAAGAAATTGCAAGTAGATAAATAGGTACTGCTTTGGCGAGAAAGGTAACTGCATTCTGTGCACTCTGACATCTGGTCATACTAGCCACATGACTACAGAAACATCTGCAGAAGCCACATGACCAGGGAAATGTCTTGCCTGTAACAGGGCCATAGCCAGGGGTGGTCAGGGCGGGCTTCGCCCAACCTGAATTAGCAGTTCATCTTTACTAATTTATGCAGCAATTTAACGTCAACTGAAATATTTCTCTCTTCCAGCTCAGCCCTCAGTGAATGTAGGACAGGTTCTGAGCTAACAGTGAACTAAATTGTTAGCCATTTCCTACTAAGGACCTCATATCTGGTTTATTACCCTTTGATAATATATGTTTAGATCCTTAAGATAGAGAGCATCCAGGTCCCAAATTACTGTGCCACCCTTCTTCCCTAGTGCCTTCCTTCACTAAAAATAGCTGGAAAAATTATATTGTGGGGATATCAAGCCTACAGATCTTGATCAAGCTTCTCCACTGTCTAATTAGCAGAGGAGTTCCTAGGCTTGATGACTGAAGAATGCTGCTCTCCTTTCCAGGGATGCTGGGAGCCCAACCGAACAAATGCGGATTATTCCCATCACCTTCGATCTGAATGCGAGGCAACCTGATCTGGAGGTGAGCAGGTCAAGAGCCGATGGGCGAGCCTTTATTTTCCTATTGAGGGAGGTCTCCTCACCCACTCATCCCAACATTTTTTTCTTTTCCAAAGTTGTCTGGAGATGGCTCAGGGGCTGTGGCGGCTCAATGGTTAAGAAGCTTGCCTTGTTAGCTGGAAGGCCAGCAAGTCAGCAGTTTGAGACCCGGGTGCTGCACAACAGACTGAACATCATCGTCTGTCCCAGCTCCTGCCAACCTAGCAGTTTGAAAGCAAGACATTGCAAGTTGATAAATATGGACCACTTCAGTGGGCAAAAGATCTTGGGGACTTGAAAGGAGCCTCTTTCGGGCATCTCCTGAGCGGAGTTCCTCCAGCAAAAATCCTTTCAGCCCAGAAAGCACCTTTGTGTGCTTCTGACAAGATATTTTTTTTAAAATTGTTTCCAACCTACAGCCAAAAAGTATTTATCATTAACATCCCTGCTGAGGTGCTGCAAACATGTTCTTGTTACATGTTGTTGTTCAGTCGCATAGTTGAGTCCGACCCTTTGCGACTCCATGGACCATCGCACGCCAGGCACTCTTATCCTCCTCCATCCTCCTTAACCTGTTCAGTTCTGTGCCCATTGCATCAACAATACCATCTAGCCATCTCATTCTCTACTGCACCCTTCTTCTTTTGCCCTCGACCCTTCCCAGCATCAAGGCTTTCTCAAGTGAATCCTCTCTTCTCATTTGATGTCCAAAGTACTTTAGCTTCATTTTCACTATTTCACCTTCCAAGTCAGAGTTGATTTCTTCTAAGATCAACCTTTTTCTTCTCTTTGCTGTCCAGGGTACTCTCAAGACTCTCCTCCAACACCACATTTCAAAGGCATCTGTTCTGTGCTCAGCTTTCCTTATGGTCCAACTGTCGCAACCATACATTACCACTAGGAATACTATTACCTTGTCCATGTGGACTTTTGTTAGCAAAGTGATGTCTCTACTTTTAACCATGTTCCCCAGGTTTCTCATAGCTTGCCTCTCAAGAATCAGTCACCTTAAAGTCTGTCACTGCTTCTACTTCCCCATCTATTTTCCAGGTACTGATAGGGCCTGTTGCCATTATCTTGGTTTTCTTGATGTTGAGTCTCAAGCCAGCTTTTGCACTCTCTTCTTTCAATCTAAACAGTACAGTGGCACCTCACTTAAAGAACATAATGCATTCCACGGGATTGCTCTTTAAGTGAGTTTGCTCTTTAAGCGAAATACCATTGTAAGTGACCAACTGTGACTTCTGGTGGTGGTGGTGGTGGTGGTGGTGGTGGTGGTGGTGTTGCGAACTCCGATTTAGTTGTTAAGTGATTTTTGGCTGGTTTTAGTTGTTAAGCGACATGACTATTCAGAGAAAATTCTGCTGTTTAAGTGAGTTAGTCTCTAAGCGAGGCGTGCTTTATGCGAGGTTTTACTGTACAGTACTATAAAAGTGGACTGCAGTGGCTGTGGGCTGCAGTGGCTCAAGTGGCTCAGATACTGACTGGGAGGTGGAAGGTCAGCAGTTCAATTCCTGAGTACTGCAGGACAGAACGAGCTCCCGACTTTGTCCCAGCTCCTGCCAACCTAGCAGTTTGAAAGGAAAACATTGCAAGTAAATAAATAGGGACCACTTTGGTGGGAAGGTAAACAGCGTTCCGTGCACTCCAGTGTCTAGTCATGTCTGCTACATGACCACGGAAATGTCTACAGAAGCAGACAGCGCTGGCTCTTCGGCTTTGAAACAGAGATGAGCACTGAACCCTAGAGTCGGATACAACTGGCTTCCGAGCAAGAGGAACCTGTACTATGAAATTAATGGTGCAGATTACATCTGCTGTAGATTACAGTATAATACTTCTGGGTGAGTTCTACATACTATCCATGGCTTTCTAACCTAATGGAAGAACTCTGTTCTGCCAGGTCTATACAACATTATTTCCTTTCCTTTCAACCCAGAATAATTTCTGACACTAAATAATAATAATAATAATAATAATAATAATAATAATAATAATAATAATAATAATAATAATAATAATAATAATAATAATAATAATAATAATAATAATAATAATAATAATAATAATAATAATAATAATAATAATAATAATAATAATAAGTAGTAGTAGTAGTAGTAGTAGTATCTGGAGATATCCCAGCGCAAGAAGAAGCGGGAAGGGGGTGGATGGGTTTGGGTGGGCTGTGGGCAGGGAGGGAGGATCATGTTGCCGAAGGTGTGGGCCCGCTGCTGGCCCCACAGAGCTCGCCTTCTTCTCCCCAGGGAAACTTTGACCGCTTGTTCCACATGGTGGGCAAAGCGAGGGGGCGGGCGTGTCGTCGGGGTGGCGTGAGGGGTTGTTCTCCAGCGCCCAGACCAAGAGAGGGCCGAGCGGCACCGCACCTGGCACGAAGACCCTGAGAGGATCGAGAGAGAGAGAGAGAGGACAGAGAGAGCGGGAGTCTCTCAAGAGGGCCGAAACGAGAGAGCGAGACGCGCACACAAGAGGAGGCTGTGAGGAGACAGACGCCGTCCCGCCTGTGTTTTATCCGCGCCTCAGTTTCCTTTCCCCGTCGCCCGCTCCCGTTGTTCCTGAGGGGGTTTAGTTTATTTTATTTTTCTGAGGCGGCGTAATTCGTCCCGGGGAACACCCTTCCTTCCCTTCTGAGGTGGGGCTCTCTCGGCCCTGCTCGGCTGAACAGGGGGGCTCTTTCATTCCTGCCCTCCTCGCGGACTTTCTCGGGACAGTCGACGACTTTGGCCCCGGCGCAAAGTGAAGAGGGCAGGACAAGAGGCAGCCACTGGACGGACGGACGGACGGACGCAGCGCTGAGCACACTGACTCCCCGTGGCCCAAGTTGCTGCATCTGCCGTGGAGAACGGTAAGAAAAAGTGGGTTTAAAAAAAAAAAGACAAGGACAAAGTAACGACGAGGAGGACGGAGGGAAGGAGGTCTCCCAATATCGACAGTTCTCTGAGGGCGCCAGTTTTCGCGGGAAGGGGGTAGACTTGAAACAGTTTTCTCAATCTCTCTCTCTCTCTCTCTCTCTCACACACACACACACACACACACACACACACACACACACACACACACACACACGGCTCTATGAGGAGGGGGGCGCCGCCTCCCCCCCCCCCAGGGGTCCTCTGTCTTTTTCCGAGCAGATAGATATCCCTCGTCGCTGCATCTCTCTTCTGGGGCACTTTTAGTTGAAATCCTGATGCTCAGCTGCATACGTTACACCGAGAGTCGACCCATTGAATCAATGGAGTTTACGCCATAGCAATAGAAATCCCTCTTATACACCACTTTTTAGAGCACAGGGCAATTAGCATTTTGCCCCCAACATGATGCTGAGTGCTCATTTTACTGACCTCAAAAGGATGGAAGGCTGAGGCAACCTTGATCCCTGCCAGGATGGAACTCGCAACGTTTTGTCTGCAGTACATCAGTTTAACCACTGCACCGCCAGGGCTCGTGTTCTCTCGCTAATCCAGTGGGCTCACTCCAGGTGTGGCTGACACAGCTAAGCAACAGGATGTCAGCTGCAGTGGCTCAAGTGGCTAAGATGATGACTGGGAGGCGGAAGGTCAGCAGTTCGATTCCCCAGTACTGCAGGACGGAATGAGCTCCTGTCTTTGTCCCAGCTCCTGCCAACCTAGCAGTTCAAAAGCAAGACATTGCAAGTAGATAAATAGAGATCACTTTGGTGCGTTCCGTGCGCTCTGGTGTCTAGTCATACCTGCCACATGACCACAGAAATGTCTGCAGGAGCAGACAACGCTGACTCTTCAGCTTTGAAACAGAGAGGAGCACTGAACCCTAGAGTCGGATACGGCTGGCTTTTGAGCAAGGGAGACCTTTACCTTTACTAAGTGAATATAGCTAGGCCTTTATGGAAACCACAGAGGAAATTTGAGGATGAAAGTGGGGATAGTTCTGGCCTCTACCATCACACTGTTTTCTGACTTCCCTAAGTTATATTCTTTTTTTATATTTCTGAAATTTAGTATAAGTTTTTTTAGTAGCCATAGCAAGAATAGTGGGATGCCTCTCAAAGCATGGATCAATTAAATGACCCTTCTCTTAATTGGTAACCTCACAGAAGTGTAGTAATACATTTCCTATTAACCCAAGCCAGTAGTGATGATAGGGCTGTAGTCCATCTGGAGGGGTCTCTGATGGGGGAAACTCTTAAGCAGCAGCAGAACTGTATGGATGGAAGATAGAAAGGAAGAGCCATAGTCCACTGTGGGGTGAATGTGCCAATGTCTCTACGGATATTTTGAGTTTTTCACTCATACTCTAGGTTGCTTAAAGTTAGAATAGTTATAATTCTATGGTTGTGTTCCTCTGTTTGGTAATTCTTGATTTGCTTACATGGATACACAATAACGGATTGTGAAGTGCTGGGGTAAATTTAGTGGCAACTCTTGAATGACATTGTCAGAGCATTTTTGGATAATGAGGTTGAATGATCCTGAATGACAGATGTCTTGAGATAAATGCGAACAATGAAAAGATTGGAAAGTATAGAGTTCCCTAATGCAATCCCTAGTAGATAGCAGTTCAGAGAGAATGAAAATGGACACAAGGATGAGCAGGGTAGAATCATTTACATTGTGAGAAGTGTGATCTTTAGCAATTTCAGAGTCTGGCTAAAATAACGGCCCTGAACTAAGAGAAAGTCAGAGGAGCAGTTCCAATATTCAGTTTGCAGGCTCAGTCTCAGATTTCACATTTTAAAAAGAAAATCAGCTTAATAGACAGATATTATTAGCAGTTGCACACTTTCATGGTTTCCCCTTTCCTCAAGAGAAGAAGAGTTACATCTTCATGACTCTGCTATGACAGAATGATTCTGACCCTGTTCCATTCCCCAGTATCAATCATCATCTTGCCCAAGATGAATTGTAGCTACAAAATTGAACATAATAGAGCATCTATACAGATGATCATTCTCCTCTTGTTTCACCACGTCATACTACTAGTGTTGATGTTAGTGAGATGTGGAGTTAGACATGGTAGAGAAAATGTAGGTGACTGGGATAAAAGAACCTTCATAGAGAAGGTCTAACGAAGTAGGAGAGAGTTTGGAAACGGAATGCATTGATCTTCTCATGGTTGTAAGTTCTTCTGATGCACTAACAAAAACAGAAAGAGAAACAGTTGTCTGGATCAAGCTAAAGCCTGGGATCATGATGGCACTCCATTAGAGCAAAGCAGAGAACAATTGCATTCATTCACACTCAAGTTCCCAAATCTGAATAGACAAAATAGTACTGAACAGGGAGATCAGGCGTTTATGCCTTTTAATGAACCTGTATTCTGATAACTGTCAAACTTGATCATGGACATGTTAACTCCCCCCCCCCCCCGCACATACACAACTCAGAGGTGTAATAAATATACTGTATATGATGGAGAAGTGTATCTTAACCTATAAATCCAAGGGTTAACCGTTGGAACTGGCTATAGGTTGCTATGCCTCGCCCTACTTGCCTGCACTCACCCTTCGTGCACACGGCCGATCTGGGTACGCAGGTCAACGAAGGATTGAGAAAACCGGCAGTGGGGCAACAGCCCCACAAACGCGAAGAAAGGGAAACAACTTCACTTCCCAACATTCCTTGCGCCACGCCGCCCCAGAGCCAATCAGGCTGAGAGGCTCTCGCACGGCGCAGCGTTCGGAAACGCGCCGCAGCCAATCAAAAGAAAAGCATTTAAAAAAAACACAGCACAAACACAAAGCACCAACCCATAACTACAAGCCCCAGCGTCCTGCGCGCCATGAGCGCGCAGAATGCTGAGGAAGCCAGCACCCAAGAAATAAAGCAAAAACAAAAACACCGGGAGAGCAAGTCCGCCAAGCTGCGGGGAACAAAGCCCCCCTCTCCAACGGCGCCTGAAGCTCCTAATCAGAGTTTCCCCTTTAATATCACTGGGTGGGTGGGGGTGTTGTGCTCCCCCTCTCTACTGGCTCCCCTGGGGTTGAGAGGGTGGGGGGGGAACCAAAGGAGTCTGTCTCCCCCACCCTCCTCACCCCAGGGGACCCGCCAGAGAGTGGATTCCCTCCCCCCCCCCACGCCCCATGTTAAAGAGAAGAAACCAAGTGGTTACTTCTCTTTAAAAACGGAGTTGGGGGGGAATCCCCCTCTCTACTGGCTCCCCTGGGGTTCAGAGGGTGGGGGGGACCAAAGGAGTCTGTCTCCCCCACCCTCCTCACCCCAGGGGACCCGCCAGAGAGGGGATTCCCTCCCCCCCCCACACGCCCCATGTTAAAGAGAAGAAACCAAGTGGTTACTTCTCTTTAAAAACGGAGTTGGGGGGAATCCCCCTCTCTTCTGGCTTCCCTGGGGTTCAGAGGGTGGGGGGGACCAAAGGAGTCTGTCTCCCCCACCCTCCTCACCCCAGGGGACCCGCCAGAGAGGGGATTCCCTCCCCCCCCACACGCCCCATGTTAAAGAGAAGAAACCAAGTGGTTACTTCTCTTTAAAAACGGAGTTGGGGGGGAATCCCCCTCTCCTCTGGCTCCCCTGGGGTTCAGAGGGTGGGGGGACCAAAGGAGTCTGTCTCCCCCACCCTCCTCACCCCAGGGGACCCACCAGAGAGGGGATTCCCTCCCCCCCACACGCCCCATGTTAAAGAGAAGAAACCAAGTGGTTACTTCTCTTTAAAAACGGAGTTGGGGGAATCCCCCTCTCTTCTGGCTCCCCTGGGGTTCAGAGGGTGGGGGGACCAAAGGAGTCTATCTCCCCCACCCTCCTCACCCCAGGGGACCCGGCAGAGAGGGGATTCCCTCCCCCCCCACACACGTCCCATGTTAAAGAGAAGAAACCAAGTGGTTACTTCTCTTTAAAAACGGAGTTGGGGGGGATCCCCTTTTCTACTGGCTCCCCTGGGGTTCAGAGGGTGGGTGGGGGACCAAAGGAGTCTATCTGAGAGGGGATCCCCCCCCCGACACCAAAAATCACAAAAACAAACAATCAAAAACATTCAAAAATACACAAAAACAAACAAAAATAACACCAAAAAGTAAACAACAACAAACATTTCCAAACACACCCAGCCCCCAGCCAAACACCACAAAATCCCACCACCACCACCAAATAAAGAAAAACAGCTAACTCACCACCACACGACCTCATACCACAACGACTGGAAAAGAAATGAATAAAGAAAGAGACTACTTGCTGGAAGAAGCTCCACCCAGAGGCCACGAGAGAAAACACAGTCAAAATACAAGATAACCCCTACCAGCAGCACTTGCTGACCACAATAACAAAAAAAATACAAAAAGACACAATAGCCCCACACAAAAGGCCCCAAGAGTTTTTCGAAAAAGTATATCATCCTTTATTCTTTTTTTCATCCACAAAACCAAAACACCAAACAAAACTCATCACAGTTTAAAACAGGCCATCAAATTTTTTTTGTATAAATAAACATTTTAAAAATTTCAAATATTGATTAACCTCTTCTTTACAAACATTAACAACAACAACAACAACAACAACAACAACAACAACAACAACAACAACAACAACAACAACAACTTTCCAACATCATTTAAAACACCCCGGCAACGCCGGGCAACCTTTGCTAGTACATTATAAATGGGGAAGTGTTTGCACAGAATTCACTTGCTGCAGATATAAAAATTGGGATCTTCCAGAGAGTTGGTGATGCTTGTTGATATGATGGGAGGTTTTAAGAGAGCATTTGCAAAGAAGTTCAGAAAGACAGACAAATAGTGTTGACATTGTATAAAAAATAGGTGTCATGGCTATCTGGATATATGGGGGCTCTCCTCTTGTCATCTGTGAGAGAGTGGGGAGTCCCATACCTTTCCAAAGTGTCTCATACCCATATCCACCACTAGGACAGCTGTGCTTAATCTGTAGGACTAATGTCTATGAACTGGGTTATGTAGGATCTGGGTGGGGTGACATCCAGTGGTGGTATTTAACAGGTTTGCCCCAGTTTGCCAGAACCAGTAGCAGAAATTTCTGGCTGGCCCCGCCCATCCAAATTTTGAAATAAAGTAGTCCTAATTCAGGTGCAATGCAGGGCTCCCCCCCCCCCCCCGCCATCCCCAACATAGCATGCTCACAGAGTAGGTAGTAAAAAAAATTGAATCCCACCACTGGTGACATCACCTTAGAAAAATGGTTGGAGATAGTGGAAGTGATGTATTGCATCTATGACTGCCTCTCCCCATATCAGATCACATATATAATTTTGTCTGCTGAAATTCATACTTAAAATCAATGCTAGAAATAAGTTACTGATAATGTATTATCTATAAGTAACTTCTTTCTTCAATGATTAATTGAATGGCAAGGAAGTATGCAATTGGTCTAAAATTATCTACAATCCTGATCTCTTAACTAATTATTATTATTTTTACAATACTACTTCAGAAATTTTATTGCAATAGACAAATTTTGCTTTCTGGCTGGCTGGACTATTGGTTTATCTCAGGTTGTTAAATTATAGAAATCTTTCATTGAAAAACAGAAAGATGCTTATAAGAATGTATAGAAATATTGTAATTGAAAGATATTTCATGGAATACTTTGTGGCTCAAAAATATCAAGTTCAAATTGAATTAGGTTCTTGAACAAGCAGCTTGTAATTTTTAGGTAACAAAATGTTATTTGAGATTTTAAAAAACCCTACATGTGTTTGGGATTTTAGTCAATGGTGTTTAAGCAGGATTAGGGGAAGCAGCTGGTTAAACAAATATTGGGACAGAGTGGACGCAATGCTATAAATTAATAATGCTAGTCTTTATTTATGCCATGAATGGGTGGTTTTGTAGAGGTATACAGTAATGTGTTAACCATGGTCATCATATGCCACCTAGTGGACATGACAGTATTTCATTGACATTAAACACACGCACATACAATGTATACATCTGTAACCAATTTTGCATTAATAAAGCCAATGTTAGTTTTATTTCCTTAAGAAATAGTACTTTCCCTAAAATCAGTTTAACATTATTTGAATGTAGCAAGAAATTGTTTTTTCTTTACAATTTCTAAAGAGATCAATTACATGAGCTTCCTACCCTCTTTTAGTAATGGCAGCAACCCCATCTGAATCATGTTTTAGGCACATTTTTCTAAAATACAAGGGTTTGCAGGTAATGCCAAAAGTGCTCTCTGATTTGCATTAAAAAAATGAAGGATGAAGAATGAATAGTTAGCACACTAACTATTTAGTTAGTTAATTAGTTAGTTTAGTTTAGTTTAGTTTAGTTTAGTTACAGTAGTTAGTTTCTATACTGCCCTTCTGTGTGTTATCCCACTCTGGGCATTGAACAAACAGAAAACAAATAACAACAATACCCACAGCAAATAAAAACCCAAATCAATACCGAGAGCAAATAAAAACCTAACTAAATGTGAGCTGGATGGAACAACTGTCAGATGGATACACAATTGTCTACCGAATCATATTCAGAGACTGCTTATCAATGGCTTCTCCTTCAACTGGGAGGAGGTAACAAGTGAGTACCTCAAGGCTCAGTCCTGGATCCAGTGCCCTTCAGTATTTTTATGAATGACTTGGATGAGGAAGTGCAGGGAATACTGTAATCAAATTTGTAGATGACAACAAACTGGGTGAAATAACTAATATCCTGGAAGACAAAAAAAGAAAAAAGATTTGGGAATGGAAGACTGAAGAAATTGGGCATGTTTGATCTTGGGGGTGAGGGGAGAGACTATGACAATTATTTATTTATTTATTTATTGGATTTCTATCCCGCCCACTTGCCCTAGGGCAACTCAGGGCAGCGCACAGTCACATACATACCCCCTTAAAAATATAATCTGAAACAATAAAAATACAATAAAAACTATATACAAATCTTCTGAATTTAAAACAACCCACCCTCCCCACCCATCAGTAAAAAGGGCCAAAAATTCTAGCAGAGCCAACAGGCGGGAGTCACCACCCGTCAGCCCCCGAAACATGCTCTGCCAGTGAGGTTTTTAACTCTTTCCTAAAGGGATACTTTGATGTAAGCAGATTGATTGCACATGAGCTGGCAGATGGGCTAAACACTACTTTATTGTAACATGGTCAATCTGTACATGAGGCAATGGCGGAGCCTTGCCTCCTTATATATGGTACATAATACATTTGAATCTCTCCCGAAGGCACCTATTGGTTGCAGTATCAGTGATGTCTTTCTGACGTACTACATACCTGACTTAGTTCACCTGTGGCGGGAAGGTTTTCCGTGCTAGTTACTCATTGGGTAGATTGGAGCCACATGAGCTCCATCAGCTGCACTAATGACGAGCAGCTGAACTGCATGCATACATAACATATCTCCCCCCCTAGGATGGGACAAAGTCCCTCAACCATTGTGGGGGCCGGCGGGCGCGCTGCGGTCGGCCAGTCGATTCAGCAGTGCTGCCAGAATCAGCTGTTGCGGCTGAACTTTCCCTCTGGGAAAACTGCAGTGTCCCATCAAATCCCGGCAAGGGCAGGGATGGGGTATCTCTGTGTAGGGGAGGATGGGGGGGACCTCTGGGACAACTCAAAGCCCCGCTGCTCACTGGGACGAGTGGGGGAACACTCATGAAAACTCCCCCCATCCTGTAGCAAAAAATCAAACTGGGGTTGTTCATCTCTGGGTTGGGAGACGGTCTCCTGTGGGTCTATGCGGCCTGTTAGGCTGAGTCCTGTATTCCCCCCTTGGGTTACGCGGGTGGGGGGCAACCCTAACCCTGACTCGTCAAAATACCCACTTTCCCCCGTGGCTGTCATGACTCTTCTCCTAAGCTGATCGGCATGTCTCCGCCACAGCAACCCCGACCCTGACTTTACTTGGTATGATATGGGCCAGGTTTGTTCCACCACTTCCCCGGGTACCCAGGCTGGCCCTGAGCTCACATAATTTCTGCAGTACACTGGATCGCCTGCCCCAAACACTTTCATCTGATCTCCTGCCACATTCGTGCCTCTATCCTCCACTCTGGAAGGATCCAAGTGGTCAAAAAATGTTATGTCTTCTTCACATCAGGATCTCCACGGGGGATTGCCCCGATGCAAGCGGAGTAACCCTATAGCACAGGAGGAATTTGCAGAGCTGTAGCTCCAGATCCCCCAGACCCATCGTCCTTAGTGCCTCCTTTGTAGTGCGGACCAGGCGCTCTACTTGACCGTTTGTGGCACGGTGAAATGGAGCGGAGGTAACATGCCTGATCGCATTCCGTTCGAAAAATGCCTGAAATTCGGCGGACGTGAATATGGTCACGTTATCTATAATTAACACATTGGGCAGGCCAAAACATGTGAACACCTTCCAAGAAATCATGGAATTTCTTCGTCCCTGCGATGATTGCAAGGGCTTCCCTATTTGTGCATAGTTGCACTCTTAAGGAGGCGTTCCACAAGCGCCTGAAATATCCCGGGGGCTGAGTTCACACCGAACTGGAGGCGCGTCACCTTAAACGCACGCTTGTGTGTAACTATCGTCTGGGCAGCTGCAGCCGCAGGTGTAACCGTTAACTGTTGGTAAGCCTGCTTTAGGTCCAACTTTGCAAAGCATTTACCCCCATGTAACTTGGCCAGCAAGTGGCTAACTACCGGCACCAGGTAGGCATTGGGGCGAATTGCCTTATTGATAGTACACTTGTAATCAGCACAAATTCTAACCTCCCCGTTAGATTTCATGGCAGTTACAATCAGTGTCTCCCAATCTGCGGAGTCCACTGGAACCAAAATCCCCTGACCCACCAGTTTGTCCAGTTCCGCTTCGATTTTGTCCTTTAGTGCAAAAGGCACTCTTTGCGGCTTGAGCCATACGGGGTGAATGGAAGAGTCAATATCAAAGTCCACTGGAGGCCCCCTGTACTCCCCAAGTCCTTTCTCAAAGACCGCGGGATGTGCATTGCACACATCCTGAATGGGGTCACCTCGGATGGCGTTGATGCCAGTCAGTGCAATGCCCAGCGGTTCGAACCGCTGGGTCCCTAGAAGACAACTGGACACCCCACACACACACACCTTAAGAACTACCAAGGGCAGCTTCCTTGTGAAGTTTTTGAAACGGACAGTGAAATCTCCCACCCCCAGGATCGGAATGTAGTTACCCTGAATGTCCTGAAAGTTCGTCCTGAGGGCTCTCAGTTTGGGGCGGTCCCTAGGGGATATTTGCAGAAACTCCATCTGCAAGACTATGGGATAGGCAGTCCTTGAATCCACCTCCATCTTTACCTGGACCCCCTGCAACAGTTCCTTCACAAAAAAACGGGTGCGTCGGTCCAACACACGTCTCACCACAGTGTCCCCCGCATGCACTTTCTGGATGGCCTCAACCTTTTTGCCATAGCGGCTGGTCCAGTCAGGGTATCGGCTTCTGCGTTGCCTGCACACCTTCACTATGTGTCCCAAACGTCCACAGTTGTGGCACTCTGCCTACTTAAAGGGGCATTTCTTTGGGTCGTGTGAGCCCCCGCACCCCTCGCAGCGTCAGCTTGCTTCGGTGGTGTCTCTCTTTTCAGATGGCCTTTTTCTCACTTTCTGGACCTCTGGTTCGCTCTCGCTCTCGCTGGATCCCGAAGAGGATGTGGCGGTGGCCGCCGCAGCTCTCAACGCTTGTGCATGGTGTGATGAACAGCTGTGGGCTTGCACCATGGACGCCGAGCTTCCCGGGGCTGCGGACCTCATCCTGCATGCCCGTACTCCATTCTTTAGCACCTCAGCAGCTTGTGCGGCACACAAGACCTGCTCGAACGTGATGTCCTCATCTTGGGCTAACAGTTTTCGCTGAGCCTCTTCATCCCACAGGCTAAGTAGGAGACGGTCTCGCAACACCTCGGCCAGGAAGGCTCCCCACCAGCATAGAACGGCCACCAGCCTCAGCACGGCTACATACTCCACCACAGTTTCTCCAGGCCGTTGGTCTCGCCGGCTAAACGCCAATCTTGCTGGGAACATGGACACCTTCGGGCGGAAATGTGCCCGCAGGGCAGCGAGAATTTCAGTCAGTGGTACCGTCTTGAGTACCCTCGGCATCAGGAGGTTCCTTGTCAGTTCCAGGGTTGGCAACCCACACTGAGCCAGTAGGCAGGCTCACCTTTGTGCTTCGCCCTCGATCTCCACATCCATCGCGTACAGAAACTGTTTCTCGTAGAGGTCCCATGACTCCGGCTGGGAGGTATCGAACGGAGAGAGGGTGACCCTATGGTATGCCATAATCCCATTCTCGTCGCCAATTTGATGTAGGCAGATTGATTGCACACAAGCCGGCAGATGGGCTAAACACTACTTTATTGTAACATGGTCAATCTGTACATGAGGCAATGGCGGAGCCTTGCCTCCTTATATATGGTACATAATACTTTTGAATTTTGCCTGAAGGTGCCTATTGGTTGCAGTATCGGTGACGTCTTTCTGACGTACTGCATACCTGACATAGTTCACCTGTGGCGGAAAGGTTTCCTGTGCTAGTTACTCATTGGGTAGATTGGAGCCACGTGAGCTCCATCAGCTGCGCTAATGGCGAGCAGCTGAACTTGCATGCATACACAACAGATACATAATAGCACTTCTTAAATACCTGAAAGATAATCATATGGAGGAGGGGCTGGATCTGTTCTCAATCATCTCAGAATACAAGACACATAATAATGGGCTCAAATTACAAGAATCCAGATTTCAGCTGAATACAAGGAAAAATGTTTTAACTGTTAGAGCAGTACAACAATGTAAACAAATACATGAGGAGGTAGGTGGTGAGTCCTCCATCATTGGAGGCATTCAAGAGAAAATTGGGCATCTATCTGTCACATCTGCTTTGACTTGGATTCCTGCACTGAGCAGGGGGTTGTACTTAATGACTTTGTAAACCCCTTGAAACTCAGTTCTAATATGATTCTAAGGCAATATCATAATTGCCCCATTCCACTTGAGCAAAGAGATGAAAACCTTAATAATTTTACAGCAATTTTACTGGTTTCATGAACAAAAAGCTATGGTGGACAGCAATTTCAATTGTAACAAAACTGGTGAAAGTATGGATCTATAATAAAGTAGTGTGAAACTGGCACAACTATATAGCATAGATTAATGTTTCTTTTCCTTTTAAATGTGAGTTGGAAAGCCAGTGTAAACAGGTACTGGAAAACATGGATAAATTTCAAATAAAACTCAGAGAGCTGCGTGATATGACAACTCTACTAGTCTTTTCCTTTCTCACCATGTTCCCTGTTCTTACTCCTGTCACTCATTCAGCCATTCCCCATTCTCTGTTTCATTTCAGAGAAGAGGATTGCTCATTCTCTATTTCCACCCATCCATCTAGAGTAAGATATAAGCAACATTCACCAGGGACCAGTATTTACAGAGATGTGGCACCTATTTTGGCCTAGTAGTGAGAGGGGTAGATTTATGTTTACACAGGCTAATTTAGCCCTTGCAAAAATCAGCTGCAAGTATTTGGACTAAACTGCAACATTTTCTTTCTTGTCTTAAGGAGAATCTTACTCCAAAGGAACCTGGAAGCTTCTGTTGTGTATGTTCTCTTCTATTTTTTAGTTAATAATTTTCTAGTCTTGCATTTTTAGTTTATTAATGTCTAAAAGGAAATGCAAGTTGAATTAGATACAGAGGAAGAAGAAGGAAGAAGGTCCAGTGTATAGGAAACAAGTCCTGTAGGAAAGATTAAAGCAGGGATTCCCAACCTTTTTGCGTTGCAGGCCGAACCACATCCCCTGGACAGCTGGGTGAGCCAATTACGTGGTTCCTCCTGCTGTAAACGCTGCTGTAAAATGTGTCTGTGTCTGTCGTAAACACGTTTATGACAGCTGTGGGTGCATTTATGGCATGGTGTGTTTAGGGCAGGTGCAGATGCATTTATGTATGTGCAGGCACATTTTATGGCTGTCGTGAACACATCCACTTCCAGTAGTGGCAGGTCACATGAAATGGGCTGTGGGTTGGCCACCCCTGGATTAAAGGAATAGACTATGATTAGAATGAGACAAAGGAAACTGAAGACACTTTTTGTATATTTGAACTACTGTATTTATTTAGAGTACTGTATTATGGAAGACAATGAAGATTTCTTCTGTGCTGGGAATAGGGTTGCCATATGTCCCGGTTTTCCGGGATTTTCCTGTATTCAAGCTGTCCCGGCTGATTCAAGAAAAAACATGTAAAAGTCTCGGATTTTTAAATTTGAGCACAGGAAGCAAGATCACCCCTCGCCAAGGGATTTTTGGAAAGAGTTAATTCACTGCCTTCCTTTCAATTATCCTGCTTGAAAGCAGTGAAGGGAAAACAGCACCCTGAGAAGCCTGCCAGGGAGAGTAGACACTTGCAAGCAAGATAACTGAAAGAAAGGCATGGAGGCAGTGAAATAACTCTTTGCAATATCTTTGCAATAATCCCTTGGCTCACCTTGAAGTTTGGGGGACAAGGAGTCGTCCTCAGCCCTTTTCCTCGAAAGCCGGGAAGAAGCAAGAAATACCCATATCTAAGAAGCCAAACCTCCACCATACACTGGGATGGAGGATTCCTTCTTCACATGACCACAAGGGGTTAATTGCATAGGGTCGATATTCCCTGTCTGCCCTGGACAGGGATTCTGTGGGGTCTTAGAGCTGCGGTCTCCCTGACAGCCCCATACAATGCATGCACAGTTTGAAGAATGCAATGGCAGTCCCGGTTTGGCGGGAGAGAATTATGGCAACCCTAGCTGGGAAGAACTGTGTCTTAACAGGTTTAAGTTACAAACAGAGGAGATTTTTGTTAAAGATTAGACATAAGAACAGCCTTGCTGGAACAGGCCACAGCCCATCCAGTCCAGCATTCTGTCTCACACAGTGGCTCACCATTTCCTTCAGGGTATTCCCAAGCAGATGCCTTCACCTGCTTAGGATTCCCTGGAAATGGCATTGAGAGATATCCTGCCTATCTCTCCAACCCGGAGGTTGTCCTTAAGTAGCCATAATTATAGCCATTGATACCCTTGTCCTCCATGAACTTGTCTAATCCTTTCTTAAAGCTGTCAAGACTGACAGCTGTCACCACTTCTTCTGGCAGGGAGTTCCATAGACCAGTAATCCTCTGGGTGAAAAAGTACTTTCTCTTATTTGTTTGAGAACTAGTACCCAAAAGTTTCATGGAGTGTCCCCTAGTTCTAGTGTTATGCGATAGGGAAAACAGTTTTTCCTTATCTACTTTGTAGACAAGAGTTACAATAACTTTAACTTTGGAACCAATTATTTGTATTGCAGCACTGTACTATGGTAGTCCAGTGTTTCCCACTGGAAGTCTTTGGGTAGAGATCTGGACAATGATTTTTTAAAGATATGCTAGTTCTGTATTTCATCCAGCACATTGGAGTAGTTAATAGATACTGTCTGCTTAGACAACCCTGAAGAGGGTTTCCATAAATCAGAATTTATTTGATGATGATGATTACTACTACTAAATTATAACTCATGAAGAGTCTTAAAAACAATAAAGCCTGCCTATGACTCACACAGACAAAAAGAGTAAATTCATGTTTGCAGAAAGCACACTGATGTGATGTGCCAGTTTGTTAAAGTAAGGGACTGCTAGAAAGGGAGTGCTGCCCACCTGAAATTGTCATATTGCCCAAGCTGCTGGGCAAGCACTAAATCTGAAGTTACTGCAGGACAATATTAAATTTGTAGATGAGTGCAAACTTGATTGAGAAGATGCTAGAAGTGATGCAACTTGGCTTATACTGAAGAAAATGCATGATTAGCAGTAAAAAGAGAAAAAGATTTCACCAAGTTTTTAGACTGACCTTTACCTGTTTTACCTCTGCTGGTCTTCGTTCAACATAGACTGATACTCTTAAGGCTGCTGAGGTTACATTTTTTTCTTTCTCATATTTCCTTCTTGGTGGATGTTTTGCCTTAGCTCTCAAGAGGTAAGGGGACTCCATAACCCCTTGCCTCTCCCCTGCAGTTAGTTTGACTAGGATTCCAAATATCTTTCCTATTTTTACGATATGTCTAACAATAACTCCCCCCCCATTTCTTTTTTCTTTCCTTTTTTATAATGAATACAAAATGTGGATGTGATTTCCTTTTAAAGTCAGAAATGTGCTTTGTTAATTATTGTAAAATTCAGGGACTGAATGATACTGCTTGATGTCACTTGCTGTGCTAATGGAATGCTTCCTTTATGCTCTTCAGTAAGCTTCAAAACAGGTTGTTTCTCATGAATTGGAACAACAAAGGGGGAATCCTGAACATGATTGATGCACTGAATATAAACATATAAAAGAGGTAGTATAAATGGTGCATCTCAGGAAAGAATGCTTGGAAAACATATTTTAGCAGAACTACATAAAATATTATTACTTTAACAAGCTCATTGTGTGATGTATGAGCTAATTGCTGAAGCAAACAAGAATTTCATCTGTCATGAGATGAATGAACCCTAAGAATTTAAACTACCTTGATAAAATGCCCAGGCAGATAATAGGGTCAACAGATAGGATTTCAGTCTTCATGCATGGGTATGTATATGATGGTGAAAGGAGAATAAATAATGTTGTATTGACCTGGCAGAACAGAGTTCTTCTGTCAGGTTAAAAAGCCAGGGATATTATGTAGAAACCACAAATAAATATTATGATCTACAGCAGATATAATCTGTACCATTAATTTCATAGTACTATGTAACAAGAACATGTTTGCAACACCTCAGCAAGGATGTTAATAAGTCTTTTTTGGGGTCTCTGTAAATTAGAAATAAGTTGATGGTATATAGCAAAAACAAAATCCTGTTTAGAAAATCCATGACATTTTGGGTTTTTTATCTCATAGCAGGAAACAGTTATCTTGTCACAGCATTCCATTGATCTTATATTTCTGGAAAGACAGAATAATAGAGAATTACATAGAAGCAGAGGAACTTCTATTTGGAGGTGTGGTGAATTACAGAATAATAGTTTGAAAATATGGGGTTGATCAGTGTCTTTCTCTGCTTTTGATCTTTAGAACTCCTGCTAGTCAGCACTAGCTTAGTTAGGGATGACCGAGATAATCTATACCTATAAAATGGTGCGTTAACCGTTGGAATGTGACAAAGGATGTTGCACCAGGCCCCACTAGCCCGTAATGGGCCTCCATTCACTCGCCCGAACCCGGTTCGCAGGTAACTGTCGGGTTGAAATTTTCGACCCGGGGGCAGGAGCCCCCCAGTCGCAAACAAAAAAAGGGAACTTCAATTCCCAATGTTCCTTGCGCCGTGCCATGCCAGAGCCAATCAGGCTGAGCGGCGCGGCAAAAGGAACGTTCGGAAATGCGCCGCGGCCAATCAAAAAAAACCTGCCACAGTAAGCAAACACACGCAGGCAAAACTACAAGCCCCAGTGTCCTGCGCGCCATTAGCGCGCTGAACGCTGAGGCGGCCTGCACGCGAAAAATAAAAATTAAAAAACGCCCGCCGTCGCTGCCCTTCTTCCACACGGGCCAGCCAGCATGGCCCATGGGGAAAAAAATAACCCCACCCCCGCCACCACTGCCCTTCTTCCCCACGGGCCAGCCAGCATGGCCTGTCGAAAAGAAAACAAAGAAAGCACCACCCCCGCCATTGCCCTAACTTCCTTCCCTCGGGCCAGCCAGGATGGCCAGTGGGAAAGAAAGGCCCCCCCCACCAGTGTCCTTCCTTCCCATGGGCCAGCCAGCATGGCCCACAGGAAAGAAAGCCACCCCCCCCCTGAAAAAGTAAACACAAAACAAAAACACTCAAAAACACACAAAAATCCGAAAATGAAACACAAAAACAGCCAAAAACAAACAAGAAAAAACACACAGACCCCCCCAAAAAAAATCCCAAACACCCCCCCCCCCCCCCCAAAAACACAAGAGAGCTTACCAAAACACGTCTTCTATCCATGAAGACCGGAACTCAGATGAGAAAATATTTTTTTTAAAAAAAAAACAGAAGTGACACCCAGAGGACAGAAGAGAACAATTGTAGAGAGGCAGAAAAGCTCACCACCCCCACCCAGAGGCCAAAAGAGAAAAAACATTCAAAAATATTGAAACTAATAAGATTAATTCAAAAATTAATCAAATAAGTTATAAAAACATTCAAAAATAATCACACTAATCTCAAAAAAATACCAAAAATAACAGAAATCACTTTTCACTCAAAAAAAAACCAAAACAAAAAGTAAAAATGCGTAAAAATAAAGATTTAAAAAACCAAAATTAAATTTTGAACTAAATAATATTAAATTAAATTAAATTAATTAAGTTAAATTAAAATTTGCATAAACAGAAAACAAAAACCTTCAAAAACCAATTTAAAGAGCCCGGCACTGAGGAAGCCAGCACGCAAAAAAAAAAAAAGCCAAAAAAAGCCCACTGGGAGCGCAAGTCCGCCGCAGGTGGACGCAGCGCCTCGAAGCCAAAAAATCACAAAACCTTACACCACCATTTAAAACAGCCCAGGACCATTGGTTCAAGAAAAAAAATAAAACCCTTTACTATCCAACACATTTTTAAAAAGCTCAGCACCACCAGGCAAAATATGGTAGTACTGTATATTTAGAGAGTACCTACTTGGGGAATTTAACTTAAAAAGGGAATTTAACTTAAAAACTTAATAGAGAAAGCTATAGTGTCAAATACCCACCCCCCCAACGTGTTTAACACCATTGTTGTGCCATGAAAGGGGGCTTGTGTGGTTCAATAGGGCTATGGGCTATGCTGTGTAGAGCCACCCAAGACTAATAGGTCATAGCAGAGAACTCAGTCTAAAAGTGATCCACTGGAGAAGGAAATGGCAACCTACTCCAACATCCTTACCAAGAAAATTTCATGGACAGTATCAAAATGCTAAAAGATAAGGTGCCGGAAGATGAGACCCTCAGGTCAGAAGATGTCCAGTATGCTACTGGGAAAGAGTGGAGGGCAAGTAAAAGTAGCTGCAGAAAGAGTGAAGCAGCTGGGTCGAAGCTGAAAGGATTCTCAGCTGTGGCTGTGTATGACAGTGAAAGGAAAGGCTGATGCTGTAAGGAACAATATTGCATAGGAACCTAGAATGTAAGATCTATGAATCAAGGCAAGCTGGACATGGTCAAAAATGAGATGGCAAGATTGAACATTGTTATCCTGGAAATCAGTGAACTAAAGGGACAGGAATGGGGAATTTAACTCATGGGACCATTATATCTACTTCTGTGGACAAGAATCCTTAGAAAAAATGGTGTGGCCCTTATAGTCAATAAAAGAATGAGGAAAGGAGTAATGGGATACAAAAATGACAATGATATCAGTCAAAATCCAAGGCAAACCACTCAACATCACAGTAATCCAAATCTGTGCCTGAAACACTTATGCAGAAAATGCCAAAGTCAACTGGTTCTATAAAGGTTTACAACATCCTCTAGAACTGACAAAAATGTATTTATCATCATAATGGACTGGAATGCCAAAGTAGAGAGTCAAATGGTAATTGGAATAATGGGCAAGTTTGGCCTTGGAGTAAAAAATGAAGATGGTTACACTCATACCTGTCAAATTTTGGATTTGAAAATAAGGGAAATTTTGGACACACCCCTCTGTGGGTGTGGCCAAATCTGTGGGCATGGCCAAATATAGCCATGCGACTTGCTGTGCTCTAGTCATGCCTGCCAAATGGCCATGAAAATGTCTGCAAACACAGACAGCACTGGCTCTTTGGCTGTAAATGGAGATGAGCACTGCACCCTAGAGTTGGATACAACTGGCAGATTTTACTTTCTTAGGATCAAAGATCTCTGCAGATGGTGATTGCAGTCGTGAAATAAAAAGGCGACTGATGCTTGGGAAACAAGCTATGAGAAACCTGGGGAACATAGTTAAAAGTAGAGGCATCACTTTGCAAACAAAAAATTGCATAGTCAAAGCATTGGTATTCCCGGTGGTAATGTATGGGTGTGAGAGCTGGACCATAAGGAAAGCTGAGTGCAGAAGAATAGACACCTTTGAAATGTAGTGTTGGAGGAGAGTTTTGAGAGTCCCCTGGACAGCGAGGAGAACAAATAGGTCGATCCTAGAAGAAATCAACCCTGACTGCTCCTTAGAAGGTCAAATAGTAAAGATGAAGCTAAAGTACTTTGGACATGAAATGAGAAGAGAGGATTCACTTGAGAAAGCCTTGATGCCAGGAAAGGTGGAGGGCAAAAGAAGAAGGTGGCAGCCAAAAATGAGACAGCTAGATGGAATTGTAGACGCAAATGGACACAGAGCAGGGCAGGTTGAGGAGGATGGTGGACAGGGGTGCCTGGCGGGCAATGGTCCATGGGGTCGCAAAGGTTTGGAATCGACTGTGCAACTGAACAATTTTTAATTTAATTTAATTTAATAGTCATATTTATATATGCCGCCCACTCAGGCAGAACCCGACTCAGGGCGGCATTACAACAAGTTCTAAAAAAACACATAAAAAACACTTTTAAAGACCCATATCCCACCCACTTTAAAAGACCCATATCCCACCCACCCATCTCACCCACTATAAAAAAAGAAGAGAGAGTTCTTAATTGTTTACATAAGCCAGCAGGCAGGGACCGTGTTCCCATTCGGGCCCCACACCTGCCCTGCCAGCCAGGTCTTCAATCCTTTCCTGAAGGGCATCAATTCTCTTTGAAGTCTTAGATCTGTTGGCAGGAGGTTCCAGAGAGTTGGTGTGAACATGGAGAAGGCCCTCCTTCGGGTGCTAGATAGATGTGCAGCCCTAGTTGATGGCACTATTAGAGAGCCCCTCCGGTCTGCTCTGGTTGGACGGGCAGACACTCTTGGGACAATGCGGTCTCTAAGGTATCCTGGCCCACTGCCATATAGGGCTTTAAAGGTCAAAACCAGCACCTTGAATTGCACCCGGAGACAAACTGGTAACCAGTGCAGCTCCCGAAGTAACGGTGAGGCGTGGGCATATCGTCCGCATCCCATCACCACCCGGGCTGCCACATTCTGGACCAGCTGCAGCGTCAGAATTGTCATCAAGGGCAGCCCCATGTAGAGCGCATTACAATAATCTAGTCGGGAAGTGACCAGAGCGTGGGTGACCATAAGCAAGGAGCCCCATTCCAGGAGCGTGCGCAACTGGCGAATCACCCGAAGTTGGGCAAAAGCCCTCCTGGCCACAGCCGCTACCTGTTCTTCTAGCAGCAGCAGCGAGTCCAGAAGGACCCCCAAGTTGCGCACTGGGTCTGTCTGGGGCAAAACAGCCCCATCCAGTACCAAAGATGGTAGCTCCCTGGATAACATGGGGGCCCCTATCCATAGCCACTCTGTCTTGCCGGGATTCAGCCGAAGCCCATTGGCCCCCATGCAGACCTCAATGGCCTCCAGGCATCCGGATAGGATTTTAACGGCATCACTGGGGTCCCCATGGGCCGAGATGTACAACTGGGTGTCATCCGTGTACTGATGGTACCGCACCCCGTGGGAACGAATGATCTCACCCAGTAGCTTCATGTAGATGTTAAATAGAAGAGGAGAGAGCACCGAACAACAACAACACATGTAGTTTTCTCTCTCAGAGGCATCTGAGGGGCATATTGGGAGGGGGAAGGTCTTCTATGGGGCAAGAGCCAGTGACATTGCTTGGGTCTCCTCTCTGGCAGGTGACAGCCTCAAAGAGCCTTGAAGAAGTTGAGGGGAAATGCCCTCAGGTTCTCTCTCATTGGGACAGAGGCATGCATGTTGACAAACAAACACACACACACACCCCACCCCACCAAGGCACCAGAAATTGCATCACGGGCGGGAGGCGTCCCTCACCCGCCCTCAGTAAGAAGAAAGCACAGAAAAGCCAGAGAGCACAAACCAGGAGGGGGGATGAGGAGCAGCCCAACCGCTTCCTTTTCCTTCTGCGTTTTCTCGCTCTCTTTCTCTCTTGCTCAATCTCTCGCTCCTCGATCGGCCAGGCTGACTAGTTACACAGGGCTCCCTTTCCATCACCAAACCCCAGAGCCCGCACCGCCCCCCAGAGAGAAACCCAATGAGCGGACACTCGGGTCACCACCCACCCACCTGGCGCAGATGGGCGCAGCTGCTTCCTCCTCCTGCCCGCTCGCTCAGGCACCTCCTGACGTCTGAGCCATGTGCAGGAGGGCAGCAGGAGGAGGATCCCATCCCTGGGCCAGCCCCAACGGCTCTGCCTGCCTGCTGCCCAGTTGCAAGAGGAGGAGGAGGAGGTGAGGGCGGGGAGCCACGGAAGAAGGAAAAAGGAGCAGGGAGGGGTGTGGAGAACCAGATGGGGAAGCATGTCTCTAGGGCAACGCGCCTCCTGTCCACCACTCCTTCCTTGCAGTGGCAGGGCTGGCACAGGCTACCTTCTTCTGCCGCAGCTTAGATTGCACTGCAGTTCCACTACCACCGTCCTCTCCCCATCCGCCTGGCTAGGACTGAAAATGGACTCGGGGGCAGGGAGGAGGAGGGTGAGGCTGAGCTGAGGTGCCAAGCCAGCCCCAGCAGGACCTGAGGCAAAAAGCCTGCCACATAGTGACCTCTGGTGGCCGGGGAAAAACTGCAACTTCGGTCAGGAATTTTTTTAAAAAATAAGGGAAAATATGGGGAAATTAATAAAACGGGAGGGGCGGGAAGAGGGGTAAAAATAAGGGGGTTTCCCGGGTAAAACAGGATAGTTGACAGGTATGCACTATCATTGTTGCAGTGTGAATGGATCTGGGTGGGCTCTGAAGGATGGCAGAGTCTGGCACGAAGTTTTCCATGGGGTCATGAAGGGTTGGACTCAACTGTGCGACTGAACAACAAAAATTAATAAAATTACTGTTCTATCTCAGACTGATCTTCAAGTTACTACCACCATATTTATATGGGAATAGGGTTTACATTGAGATGTTGATGTGTAAGGTATAGATATCTGCAGATTATATAAATAATTTTATGTGTTTACTAAGGAGATGCAGTGAAAACATGGAAATTCTAGGTGTACAGTAGTTGCAGAATGATGCATATGACATCTCAACAGAAGTGCCAACCTTCCAGATCCAGTAGCCTTTACGGGCAGACCATTCTAATTGGCTCATAGGACCAAATTTCAGATTTGTTATTTAGTGGTAATTCATCTCTGAAATTTATATTATTGTGTTTATTGTAATGCAGTTCTGCCCAAAAATAGTAATAATATTTTTGCTGCTATAGCTGTTGTTGTGAAAAATCAGGAATATTACATTTTCTCAAAGGAACACAAAGTAGTTAACAATAGCAACTACAGTGCACTTATTTATCACCCCATAGTGCTTATCACACTCTTTGGGTGATTTACAGGTAATAAGCATTTTGCCCCAACATGCTGCGTATCATTTTACTGAACTCAGAAGGATGGAAGGCTGTGCCAATCTTGTAGCCCATCAGGATCGAACTCACAACATTTTGGCTGCAGTACAGCTAGTTAACCACTGTGCCACAAGGACAAACTTTTGGAGAATTCCTCATAGGAACATAAAGTTCCTCATTATATTATTGGATCTTCCAGGCACATCGAGCCTTGTGGATAAGTATATGTACAGTAATATGCTTTATAAACAGTGCAAATCAGTTCCCTCTGCAAACAAGCTATTCTGAACAGGAAGCTTGTTTTAGCTATTTTCCCTGATTGGCAGCCCTTTGTTTTAGGCAGTGCACTATTGTTGACTTACGGTCCTTTGCACAGTGGACATTGTTTCCCATTGAATAACAACTGGTTCCTTATTGTTTCCATGGCAAGAGGCTGGTACCCAGTGTTACTGTTTTGAAGGTCAGTTCCGAAACCCTCACATCACAATGCAAACCTATTCATCTAAACACCAGTCTCATGAATAACAATGCAAATCACACTCCCAGACTTTGAATAGCTATTAAACATAATTGGGTGTATTGTTTGCCAGAACTTGTTTTAAAATCTAGAGAATTGCATAAATGGTATTTTAATGTGAATGGGTTTTATAGTAAGTTAATGGGATAAATTCAGTGGACAAAGAGGTGTTATAAATTGGAAAGAATTACTATTTTAGAAGAGCACGGGAAGTTTTCTGTTTTGAAAAATGGGAAAATATTCAGCTTCTGCAGAATGCACAGCTTACAGTTGCATAGACAAAATTGAATCACCACAGGACTCCGTGGCAACCTTGGAACTTACCCTACTTTTCGCCTTATAGGTGAACATAATACTGATTTAATTTCAGAAGAATGGAGCCAAATATAATGGGAGCAGAGCATGGAAAAGTTACTTTTTTGAACTGCAGGAAATGGTAACAAATTTCCTGGAGTCAACACATTATCTATCCATCTCCATAACTGCCTGTTTTCTTGGCCTCGAAGTGAGCTGTGTCAACATTATAAAGTTCTTCCCAACTTTCCATTTTCCAGGCATCTAGTATTTTTTGCTCTATATGGGAGTTAAACCTGCATCCGAGCATCCATCTTCTTACCATTTTTCTGGTTTGATCCGGTTTTGAACTTTCTGTTCCTAATATCTAGGTATCTTTAGGATAGAACCTGCATGACAAATATAAATACTAGGTAATTATTTTCTCTTTTGAAAAATAGGCAAAAAAACTTTTAAAGGATTTCTCTATATTCCCTGAAAACTTCCCAGGGATTGTGCCACACAAGAAGAGTACACATCAACAGACAACAGTGCCTAGGTATCAGTAAATAACTACAATAAGCATAACTGATTGAATCCTGAATGGTGAAAAATGCCAGCAGGAAATGTCAGAAGCATCGGGGAAGCAAAAGACAGGTCATCTGGACAGCATTGGCAGGAAGATTGACACAACAGATAGCCTGTGGTGGGTGAGAGCAGTGTTAGCAGCATGTGGTACAGCAAAGGTGAGTGAATGAGCACAATCATGGAATAGCATTTGTGAAAATGAAAGAGACAAAGGAAGAAAGAAGCAGACTGAAGCATGGCATCCTAATATTGTGAGTAGAGCGTACCTTTCTCTCTTACTTAAACAGGGCTTCAGGGAAGCCCATCAATGGTAGACTGACTATAAGGGAAACAAATTTTTCTATAGTTTCAGGTTCCAGCAGTATGGAGTGTCAATGTCCTCTGCCTGAGCAAACACTCTCTTACTGGGCATGTTTGTAGGTGGATGGGGGAGCAATCTCATTGCGACTTTGGTCAAGCCTCACACCAGACCAACTGCTTCTCAGCCCAATAAGACAGTCTCTTATTGGGCTACTACATGGACAGCTCTACCTCTGCAATATCCTTCCTCTGGGGTGCTGTTTCTGGAGGACAGCTTCCTGCCACATTTGTATGACAGTGTCCCAGAAAGCTTGCCCTGTTGTTTCAGGTGTGAGGGACTGGACATTAGACTACAACTGCTAGTACTGCTGTTTCAGTACTATGGATAATGCTAGTTTCTTCCTGAAGTGTTTGATCCCTGAGTGCTAGCAGATCTCCTTCACTAGTTGTTGCTGCATGTGATGGAAAGTTGGCTTGCATTGCTCTCTGTTCTTGTTGCTGCTTAATATCCATTGCCCACTGTTTAATTTGGGCATCCAAAAAGGTTTCTAGAATGTACTCCTCCCTCTTCCACAAGTAGACAAACCTGTAATGTAGCAAATCCTTTAACTTGCTCTCCACCACCACCACTTCAGGATAGAAAAAATGCTGTTCTTCATCTATGGAATCCACTGTCCACCTAAACTAGCCCCTGGTTATGCCTTTCATCATCATTCTCAGCTCCTTGAAGGATTTGTGTTTGTTTAATTAGTTTTGAACTCAGTAACATATTATTTTGGAAAATTGTTAGAATGTTTCCTGGATGCTTGAATGATTTGAAAAACAATTAGTCATAAATCTATCTCCTTGAATTTTTTTGTTTATTTCAAGTGGCAAAAAATAAAGGAAAATATTTATATGAAATCTACATAAAGTGAAGTTTGAAGAAATATAATCTAATGGGAACTTTTGCTTGAGGTTTTGTTACAAACTGGCACAGGCTCATGACATTTCACACTTCACTTTCAATTAGAGATTTGTTCAGACTTTATTGTAAATATAGTTTATAAGACTGTAATTATTTATTTTGATAAATGTTGGTACATTTGTTAACTCAGAATCTTCCCATTAGAAAGGTTCTCTTACTTGTTAATTCTGACAATACACACATTTGTCTGAACTTTGTTTTGGCAATATTTACAGAGCTGTGTATTTTTGCTTGCTATTTGTTTCTACTGATAAACAGTGGAAAATTAATAAACTAACTATAGAGACTGCTAGTTTAGAATTAGGCCTAGGTTTGCTGGGTATTTTGGCCATATTCCAGGACACAATAATCAACTATTACACAAAAGATCAACCCCAGGCTTTAAGTTTGGCAACATGTTTTGAAACAACCTACAAAATATCTTTCCATAATTGGAGAAACAGAAATTGACTTATTGCTTTAATGAAGAAGTTAAGAAATCAAGTAAGAACAATAGGAACACAAACAAAAAAGACAATGTTTTAAACATTTGGTTTCATTTTATTAAGCACTCCAGCAGTAAAATATTTTTGATTTGCCAATGGTTACATAATGTTTTGGCAAGATACACAGAAGTGTGTATGTCAGAGTCAAAATTGTATTCATTATTTTACATATAAGCCTGATTTTCAAAACAATAATATTCTTATATATTTTCTTGCTGTAGTGCAGGGGTTTTCAACCTTTCTAAGCAGGGGGCCCGATCATGCCCCCTCAGACTGTTGGTGGGCCAGACTGGTGTTCCCCACCCCCACCCCCGCTGCCTTTGGCAGCGGTGGAAGTGGAGGGGGAGTGATCCTGCTGCCACCCTGAACCCCCACCATTCCTCCACTGCCGTTGCTAACTCCCACACACACACCACCAGTCCAGCCTGCAAACACTCTACCCATTCTGCCACCGCTACTTCCCTACTTATCAGCCTGCTGTGGGTAAAGGAGGGGCCCTGCCTGAACTTTCCTGCACTCAGGCAGAATGGCACCTGGGAAAGATGTGGACAGCCGCATGCATCTGCCACTTCCACCTCTGCCACCAACATCCTTGTCCCTGGCGCCTGGCTTGGCATGTCCCTAATGCTACTCTGTAGCAGGGCAGATGTTGTAAGCCTTCGTACAACATCACCCTGCTATGGAGTGAGTGTGCAGGCTGGATGGAATGGCCCACAGGCCATAGGTTGAGAACCCCTGCTGTAGTGGCATGAAAGTCTGCCCAGGTTATCCTACTATGGTAATAGAGTAGACCATTTTGCCAGCAACTCAATGCTGAGTGTCAGGCAGTGGTTAACTAACCTGGCATCCCTGAGGATTAGCAGACTTAGTGAAATTCACAGGGAAGAGTGATGTCCCCAAATGGATTAAATCCCACTTGAATCTATCTTGATGGAGGGCAGCAACTTCATCAAGATTGGCCTGGGGCTGAGGATGACCTTGCATGCCAAAAGGGCTCAGGACCAGAAAGTGACTCGCGGAGCTGGATCAGTGGTATGTATGTCATGCTGCAATATGGAAGGCAGATGAAAGGCCATGGCATTATATCCACAGGACAGTATTCATGGCTAATTGCTATGATGATCACCAATATTCGGAATCAGATGGGGCACAAGAAGAAGAAGCAGTGGATTGCATTTGTTATTATTTTATTTGTATTTGTTGATTACTTAACTTTTTTAAAGCAAAAAAGTTGAGATTTGCATGTGACATTTTATTTCTATGTAGATTTTAATTTCATCCATAGGGCCCTCAGATGTTCTTGGAGTTCAATTCCCAGACGTCCTGATTGGCATGTGTGCTGACTTGTGCTTCTCCAAAGCCCCCTAGTCAATATCACAGTTTCATTCAGCCTTAGGAAACAAAATGATGAAAAGCTAGCATTTACAATCCTTCAGAAGGGATTGCTATCTTCATGAAAAGCAGAGTTAATTAGAGAGTGTGTGAAATAGATTGAACCTCTGTGTTTAGGGAAAGAATAATTCCATCCAGCTCATGCAGCAATGCTGACTAAAGGAAGTCATAGGATTTTGAGGTAGGAATCATTAGTCCCGTCATGTTGGCTTTATGCTTGTTGCGCATATATAAGATGTGTTGTTCTTCAGTTGCATAGTCCAGTCTGACACTTCATATCCTCATGGACCGCAGCACACCAGGCTTCTCTGTCATCTGCCATACTTCATACTTCACCCAGATCCACACCTACCACATTAACAATACTGTCTAACCATCTCATTCTCTGCCGCCCCTTACTCCTTTTGCCTCCAATCTTTCCTGGCATCAGGGTCTTCTCCAGTGAGTCCTCTCTTCTCATTTGGTGGCCAAAGTATTTAAGTTTCAGCTTGAGTATCTGTCCTTCCAAGGAGCAGTTAGATTTGATCTTCTGCAGTGTATGCAGGAGTGGCATGTGACCAGAGAAAGGGGGGCAGAGTGTTGTTCTGATGTGTAATTGAAGAATGACTCCCCCCACTCATATTGAAACCATGGAGGATTTTTGTCTCCTGTTAGTGATGGTAGTATAATTGATTTAGTACAAAAAGTAAAAATAAATTAGAGAAAACAAATGGCAAGCAATATTTTAGGCAGTTTTAGGAGCCAATACTGGCAATGTTCTGCTTGACTCAAACACTGATGGCATGGAAAGATTTAATGAAATCATTAACAAGTACTTTTCAATTGGTGAGTGTTGTCTTGATCTTACATTCATTTCAAAGCAGCATTTTTGTCTTACAAAGACAACCAGTGGGAATCTTTTAACTTCAAGTAACTGTAAACAGACTTGGAACATTTGGAATGACTGCTCAACTCAGAATCTGATTGGAATATTTCTAGTACAGGTGTCTTCTTTATCCTTTCTAAAATATATGGAGGGAGTGGAAATAAGTCAAAGACACAGCTGCATGGAATAGATAACTTCACAAGTAGAAAGGTCATGCTAACCTTTAAGTACAGGTTTGTGTTTTATTTACTAGCATTCTTTGTGGCAGGATTGCTTATCAACCAATAACAGCAATATTTGAAATACAGTACTCTTTTTTTGCCCCCTGACTCTTTGCTAATGGGATTAAAACTTGCCATTTGCAAAAACCAGCAAATAGGAAGAAAGAACTGCTTTGCTGACTAGTGTGCAAGCACTGTTTCAACACTGCAGGTATGCAGTTTAATAGCATCTCATGCACATTATTAGTGCTGTGTGGCTGATTTGGACAGATTCCCAAGAGCAAACCAATTTGCTTGTTCAATGCAGATTCCAGGACAAAGTGTGGTGAATTTACAAATACAGTGCAGATCTGGGATACAAATCAAATGGGATGGGTGCAACTTGATTTAGCCTTTTAAAATCAGTTTTAAATATGTCTAATGTGCAAAGCTACGAGGCCTTAAATATGTCTGTTTAGGAAAGCATGGCTCCAGATTTCAGGGCACCAGTGCGAAAATAGATAGGGTTATAGTCATTTAGTTTTCCAGACCACTGTTGACTTTGCATATTTACAAATCAATTTGGCTCTGAGATGCAAGACACTCTGGATGGAACTGGGATATGTTCCAAAACTCTGAAATGATCTCTAGTCCAAACTGAGAGACACATGCACAGTCCTATTCATTATTTGTTATAGGAACAATAGCCATTAACAGTTGGTTAAGACAGTGCCAGCAGCTAATATGTCAAAGGAAACAGGATAGAAATGCTTTTTCTGTTGTTACAAAAGTATGCTATACTGTAATATAAACTGCCTTGAGGCTTTGCAGTTACCTCTGAATTGACACTCATGTCAAAATATATAATAAAAAACTGTTAATATAATTAATTGATTTTTATTGGTTCATTGTTCAATATATAAATTGCATTACATTTTTTTTGCAGTAACACAGCCTTGCTTTGTTTTGTATCAAATTTGTAATTTAAAAAATATTATTTTCTTATTAGCTACTTTGTATTACCAAAAGAAAACAGGATATAATGTGGCTCAGTTACTGAAGGTTGCAACCCTGTACCTACCTTACCTGAGAATAAGTACAACTGAATTCAGCTATGTAAAAATGATTTAAGCTTCAGCACTATGCACAATTATTAACTTAGAATCCCAGTAAATCCTCCTGAATGTCAATAGGTCCTATCATATAACTGAACATTAAAATAAGTTGCAATTAACCTGTAAGTACTTATATCACGTTGTTATATGAAATATGTTAAAGTAATAAATAAATGCATTTAAACTACATTGGTACATTCTGTGCTTGATTTTTATACATCTTAATATTGTAAAGTTCAAATACAATAAACTGTTCCTTAAAGCTTTTTTTTTATATTATCAGCATAAATGGAAGATGAGCATTTTCAGCCCTAACTTTAGGTAGGATGAGATGTTACCTCGGAATGAACATCCTGGGAAGTCATGATTGGAGAGGGCTTTATGCTATGCAACTGCTGCAGAACCTTTAAGCTAGTCTGCTGCTTTTAGGAATATTAAAAGATCTGTGGGTCTGGCCAGGTTATCCTGCTATTGTAATAGAGTAGACTATACTGCCAGAAACTCAATGCCAAGTTTCAGGCAGTGGTTAATTAACCAGACAACCCTGAGTACTAATGGCTTTGGGTGCCAAAGTCCACAAGGAAGGGTGATGGTATCCAAGTGGATTAAATCCCACTTGAATCCATCTTGATGGGCAGCAGCTTCATCAATACTGACCTGAGGCTGATGAGGACTTTTCATGCCAAATGAGTTCAGGACCAGGAAGTGACTTTCAGAGCTGGATCAGTGGTATGGTGGTCATGCTGTGATGTGAAAGGCAGATAAATAACCACTGCATTATATCCTCAAGACAGTCTTCATGGCTGATCACCATGATGAGCACCTATATTTGGATTTGTATATGACAGAAGAAGAAGAAAATATCTCTCCCATTGCTAGTACAGAAGCAGTATTCAATTGTTAGCCTAGTTGTGTTCTGTACACAAAATGGGAAAGAACACCACTTTTTCTTTAACCTCAAGCAGCAAAATATCTTGAACAGAACTGCTTTCTGAGTTTATAGACATTGTGTTGATTCTTAATTTTGTTAGGATTACTTCATTTTATTTACATATGAATGTAAGTAGTTTTCCATAGAAGATCTGTTTGCATTTCTTTTAATAACCATAAGTCTGCTTCAGATGCTACATATCTTTAACAGACAAACATTTGTTTAAAAAACCATAAAATCTTCATATAAATGTTTGAGCATAATAATCCCCCCCCCCTGGATGATTTCTCTTGAGCCAGTTGAGGCTGATGACTGATTTCACAGGAGCAGAGAATCCACTCTGAGTTTTAGTTTGAGTGCTGGTGAAGCTCTCCAAGGTGCTGAACCATAATCTCCAAATAGTTCCTGTAAAGACTAAAATTGTGGTATCTAATGAATAGTAGTCTTTAGGAATCATTCCTTCTCCACTATTTTTCCTTATTACAAATGTGTCTGCCATTTGACATTCCCAGATCATTTGATGGGCAGAGAGATGTAAAAATATGTGTGCAGGACATGTTACATGAACAAGGATTTTTCCACTGTAACAAAGAGTATTGTGTTCATATTACACGCCATATCTTGCAGCACTGCTGTGGTTTAGTGGTTAAGATGTTGAGCTTGAAGACTGGAAGGTCAGGGTTTGATACCCAAATGCTGCACAATGGATCTTGGGGACATGAAAGGCGCCTCATGCTGGTTTCCCCTGAGCGGAGTTTGTCTGGCAAAATTCCTTTCAACCCAGAGTAATTTCTGACACAAAATTTATTTACTCCATATCTTGGGGTAGACATTTGCTCTGTAAATGAATATTGGCATTCTTCAATTCAGCATTCTCCAAAGCTGTACTGCAGCGTATATTCTTTTTTTCTAGGCAAATTTTCTAGGTTAGATAGAAGTGTGTTGCAGCTCTTTCCTAGTGCAGATAATTATCTGCTGATTTCCTGTGGTAAAAATTCATATAACTAATATTTTCTTTCCATTTGGGACACAAGTGGGCAGGCTAGCTCTTTGATGACATTAAGCCTGAATCCAGTTAGAGCTAAAAGGGTGTTTGTGATGTCTCTACATCCTCCACCTCAAATAAGACAGAATGTCTTTAATTAGAATAGTAGTAACAGTTGAAAAATAGTGAGTAATGCAATGAGCTGGTATTAAAATATAACCTTACAAACTCTAATATATACGGGCTCTGCTGACACCTTCAGATGAATATGTGAGACTGGCATCAAGTGCCTGCCTCTCTCCCTTTCACCTGTCTGTAGTTTCCACATGTTTTCATGGGGATGTTATGTTTGGTAATGCAACACTATGACCAAAGGTTTTCCAAATGATTGATACAGCAAAAAAAAAAAAAAAGAAAGAAAGAAAGTTTGTGGCTATGTGTAGAAGAGAGACAAGAACAGAAAATACCAAGTTTTCAGAAGTGTTTACTTAGGGTTTATTTAGTTAGTTTGCTTTAATCAAACGACATTACGTGGAGTCATTGATATTGAAAATATAAAATATATTCATGAAAACTAAGAACATACATGAAAATATGCTGCCCATGTGGCAAAAATGCGTTGCTGTTTGGAATGCATTTTTCATTGTTGCATTATGCAAATGGCCAGAGAACTCATGGAAGTAGTTTACTTAGCACAGTCTTTGTACCAAACAGAAATGTAAAATTATAACAAGAGTTTATTTTAGTCAAATTTTGAAAAAATAAAGTACAGTATTTCATATAAGAACACAGGTTTGTTTGTTTTTATCCAGACACCAAAATTAGTTTTCTGGCATGGTTAAAAATACAATATTTACAACAATTGTGGAAAACTGTATGACAATTTTGGTAAATATAGAACATTTTGCCCATGCCCAAGTAGCTGAACAGTTTTGTATGGTTTGGGTTTCCAAAATACTTCATATCAATCTTTCTACATTTTGAAAGAAATATGAATGTTTGAAACTCATTACAATTTTATTGTTTTGAGATGTTTGTTTGCACTGAAGAGCTGCTTACCTGCTGAGCTATAGTGCAAATAAATGTATAAACATAGTGGTTTTATACTAGCTGGTTTTACAAGATAGCCACTTTAAGAAAGGTGATGAAGGCAGGGTCCCCTGGAATACATTATAAAAGTCCTTCTTAGTGTCACTTACTACCATATGCCTTGATTCTCTACTGAAGTAAGCATATCTACATACTGAGTAGCATACTGGTGGCATCTCAGAAGCACAAATAACTTTTCCATATGATAGTCACACACCTAAATGGGCCAATGGCTATGGGTGGCCCTTTAGGTGGGGTGATGACCCCCTCAGTGGAGGAAATGCCACTGGAAACCATCATATTGGGCCCAATGGCAAAATGAATGGAGGAGGAGCTCTGATTCCCAATGGTCACTGAGGCAGAAAAGACCATGCCAGATGTACTGGCTGTGAAGGCACACCTTGATAATATCCACAAGGCTGCAGCAGTCCATTGCAGTCTCAGTGTTAAATCCTCCATGTCTCATTTCATACATACTGCAAGATATGGCTCTGTGATCATAGTGTGGGTCACTTCATGGCAAGCTGGGATCCACCTTAAACAAATTCACACAAATGGCATTTTTCTGGTTTCAGGAAAAAATGTATTCTCGGATATGAGTTGCCACCGATGATTATGTTGGCCACATAAATATCTACATAGTAACCCTTGTATGTAACATACAAAAGTTGCTCTTTTGAACATAACTTCTCAGAGTATTCCAACCATTATATCCATGATAGTTGAAGAATTATGTGAGTTGCAGTAAAAAATCATAATATTTTCATGCTTCTATAGTTCCAGTTATTCTCAGGTCTTCTATGTAATTTAATGGCACTCACTAAAACAGTAGCTCCAGTTGGCATAAATACTCTTCTACAGAATGTTATTCAGTTTAATGGTTAGCTTACTCAGTTTGAAGCAACCTCTTTAGTCAATTATGTCTCATAATAACCCCCTTTAAACACTGAAGAACCAATATATGCGGATTAAAATGCCTGAATGGGGTCCCAAGATAAGTAGATACAGACCCCTTTTAGGCATTCTAAGAGCTGAACTATACTTAGCAGAGAGCATGTTATTAGAAAAGGGAATTTTTTAAGTGCTAAAAGATATTTTTGTGGATTGCAAATTACTTTGCTTTTTGTGACTGGTTATCAGGAGGTAAACATGATCTTTGTTTGCAACTATGTTTGTTCATATATGAAGGTCTACCAGAATCATATCTGTAGAATACTAATGGGATTATGTAATTTGTGCTTTTAATGATATGTTATCTGTAATATGTAGTTTGCTTCCCAGCGACTATTTATAGGTGTGCTGCCTTGATAATGCCTCTTTGTGTTCATTTTCCCAAACATGTTGAAGAGGATGGTGGAGGATAGGGGTGCCTGGTGTGCGATGGTCCATGGGGTTGCAAAGGGTCAGACTAGGCTATGCATTGAACAACAACAATTTTGAAGCACAGAATATAATTAATGTTGCAGACTTAACTACATGAGTAGCACTGGATTTTACTTCCAGATGTCAGGATGACTAAGGTCACATGGAGGATGCAAAGGTGTGACTCTCCTGCAATATACAGACTTTACTTCTTTATATAATAGGCATCATGATATACAAAATCAGATGCCAAAAGGATGAAGTGCATTACAAAAGTGTACTCACCTTTTAAAAACCAAGAGTGTGCAAAGTATCAGGGTTCTTTTCCTGTGGGTTACTGGAATTTGGAATGAGTAACCATTTTCAATGATGTAGGCTGTCAGGAGCATGTTTCATTAATATAACAATGCTAAATTTGATTTCTAGTTGAACCCATGAAATTCAGGCAGCAGTTCACAAAGAAGAACACAAGTCAATGATGTTGATGTTTCTCCAAAATGGTTTTCTTTGTCACTGTTTCATATAATGACAGCACTAGCTATGCATCGCTATGCAACATTTGAACAATGAAAATAGGATTCCCAATGCCTTTCAGAACAACCAGTGAGCAGTTAAATAGACAGGAACTGTTCAAATATTTAGTATGTTTCTAAATTTTGTTTTGAGGAACCAAGCAGGGTTGTTGTTTTTTAATTGCTAGGTTAGCATTATCTTTTCAAACATACTGGACTGACCAGCCATAAATGTCAGTGTTCTGTATAGATTCCTGCCAGGCCTACAAATGGAACTTTACTAATGAATGAACAAGGTCAAGACTTCTGACGCTCTTCTGTGCCAGCCCACACTGTGGATCTAAGTGGAAGCTCTGTTATCAATGCTATGTCATCTGTTACATCTGGCTAGTCTTATGTTAACTTTCACAACTTCTTCCTTTGCAGTAATCTGTTCCCCTCCCCCCGCTCCAAGCATTCCTTCATAAAGATGGAATGAAACTAGCTCTGCTTACTGAGTAAACTGAACCAGAGCAAGGATAAAAGACTTAAATAGAATATTAAACTGGATGGCTTTAAATAAAGATTGATCCATTAGAGCAGGGGTTCCCAACCTTTTTACGCCACTGGCTTGACCACACCCCCTGGACAGCTGAGTGGGCCAGTCACGTGCTTCCCCTGCTGTAAATGCTGCCATAAAACACTCTGTGGCTGTCATAAATGCATTTAAGACAGTTGCAGGCATGTTTGCACAGGTGTGGGCATGTCCACCTCTGCTTCTGGTGCAGCAGTGGTGGTGTTGTGGGCCACATGAAATGGTGCTGCAGGCTGGGTCTGGCCCACAGGCCATAGGCTGGCCACTCCTGCATTAGAGGCTACTAGTCAGAATGGATATACATCACTTGAATTATCACAAGCACAATATCTTTCTGTATATCAGTTGGTGAGGAATGCAAGATAGATGATGCAATGGGATTCATGTCTGTCTGGTAGGCATTCCTAAGGTAAACCTGTTGACCACTTTGTTAAGACATTACTATACTAGATGAGCCTTAGATCTCATTTGTCATGACTCTTCTTCTTAGGTTTCTGTTCTTAACTTCCCTGGTTCCATATACTGTACTTCAATCTGATGCAGAGATGTGTTACTATTGTTCTTCAAGGCTTAGGAGATCCAATAATGGCAGTTATTGAGATGGAGATGCTTGTTCTTCATGAGCAATTCTTACTGAAGAATGTATGTATCTGATGAAGTTAGCTGAAGTCTAAGATAGCTTTTGTGAACTAAAATCTGCTAGTTATTAAAGTGCCACTAACCTCTTTGTCATCTATTATTTCTAAACATGCTTAATAATGGTATTTGGTGCCTGCTCTTGTATTGTGTGGTAAAGTTTAGTGATAGTAGATTTTTCAATAACAGTTTATGCTATTCTAAGTTATCAGAGGCATTTTATATTCCCCTGTCTTGGTGAGCATTAAAGCCAATGATACTCATGTTTAATGATGACTTTCTAGGTCATTGAACATTTGTACTGCACACCATCCTGGAATATCATGTGCGGAAAGATAGTATATATCTTAAATAATAAAGAAATAAGACATGTGCAATGCACCCCTTTCCCACTGTGTTTTGTTTAACACCAAATCTCCTTATGCCCTTCTCTCTCTTCTTGGCGAAGTGGCTCAGGAGGAGTTACATGGGGCACTTTTGTTGCTTCTTCTTTAGGTGCTTGCACCACACAAAGCACAACTGCAGGAAAAGTCCATAATTTCAGGCTATACTGTGCCTCCTGCGAAATCTCTGTGGTCTTCTGGGGTGGAGTGACTGCTTCCCCACATACTTCCTTCCCCATGTGTGCAGTCTCAGGCTTGCAAATGGAGCCTGGTGGGAGTTTGAGGCAATAGGAATGATGGCAAAGCTGAAGCAAGCTTTTTCCTCCTTCACCACCAACTTCACACAAGAGAGATGAGATCCAATTGCAAAGATTCCCCTCCATGCATGTGATTAAAACTTCATTTAAAGTGAACTGTGTATAGTAGCTACTTCAAATGTTTTGAATTCCTTCTTGAATGCTAGAAGTATTCATCTTTCTCTGAAGAACAAAAGTTGAAAGATTTTTTTTTAGTTTTAAGTAAAAGAAAATAACATAAAATAGGTATTTATCTTCTGGGATGAAAATATTCAAGTAATTTTGTTAGTAGTGGTACGGTTAAAAGCATGCAGAACTTAAAAAGTTAGATTTAAAGGAAAACAAAACCAGATATTAATGTCTTTTCTCCTAGCATCCATCATAAAACTAAGAGCCCATTCTCACAAAATATTTCACATTTGTGGTGTGGGTCCTGAAGGAATCATATTCTACAGACACTAAGTACTAATTTATATCCCATGCAAATGGATCATGCATACAACATGCTTTTGGATGATCCCCATTAACTGTAATTATCTAGGGATCAACCTAAAGCTGTTTATCCATAGTCACACAAAACATTTCTAAATATATGATGCCATGGGAATTTCCCCACAAATGTATTGTCTATTTGCAAGTAGATCAGCCTGAGAAAGGTAAGCAACCAAGCAATTACACTTATATACCACCCCATAGTGCTTAATGCACTGTGGAAGCATTATATTTTCTTCAGAAACTGGGCATCTGTTGGTTATCTCCTCCATTATCCCGTAGTTAAATTTAAAGGCAGAATGTGATGTTGCATTACATGCAGTAATTAAATTAACAAATCCTAGAGTGATCAACATGGAATTATAGGACCCTCAAGCCACTATTAAAACTATGTTCATCATACACACAAATGGCTTCATTTCATTTAGTTCATGTTGCTGACTTTTCAACAGCAGAGGTATAAAATTTACAAACTTCTTGGTGTTTAATTTGTCCTTAACTAGGTAAGAAAGGGAAAACTAATACAATTACTACCACAATTTGACTGAATAACTCTGGTTTTGTGGAATGGTCCTTTACATTAATATATACAAGCTATAGTCTCTATCCTTCAATTTCAAATTGCCATTCAGAAAAGTCAAGTTTCCAGTTGCCATCTATGTAATGGATAATTATCATTCCATCTAAATTAAGAAAAAATAAAAACAGATCTGATAAAACAGGTTTCATAAAAAAGCTAATCCTAAATGAAAGGAAAGATGTCACACTATTTCTCAAAAATGCCAAATAACTATGGTGCGTAATATGGACAATTCCTTTTAACTTCTTAAAATCCCAAGGCAACATAAATTGTGTACTGCTAGTGGCAAGATGTGTCTGATAAAACATGTTTTGATAAATCAAACAGCGAATGTAGTGGCTATTGCCTTTGGGGAAAGACAGTGTGACTGTATGTGTAAAGAGCATTTGATTAGATATATTACACCACAATAAAATTCTGTGTCTGAAACACCCGTTCTTGCCCATCCTTTGTTTCTTGGTCAGAGTAAGCCTAAAACTGTAGGAGAAGAGTCCTTCAAAGAAGTCCTGAAAGCTGCTCTTACCCTTACACTGATTTTCTGCCTCTCAAAATCTCTGCAGTTCGAACAAAACCAGTTTGTGTTTTTCATATTTAGAAGATAGATTTAAATTGTTTGTACTCATCTGTAACGATTTCAGTAGAGCGGGGTTCCCAACCTAAGGCCTGTGGGCCAGATCCAGCCCATGGTGCCATTTCATGTGCACCCCCCACCCCTCCAAGGGCATTCAAGAAACAAAAAGGCCACCTCTTTGAAGCTGTTGAGACAAAATTGCCACCCCCTTTGTGCAGGCATGGCAAAATGGCCATCCAGCCCTTGAAGCTGACTGAGAGAGCATGACCCGGCCCCTGGCTTGAAAGGGTTGGGAATCCCTACAGTACAACCTCTTTCTCACTAGGCATATGCAGGATTACTCTCCAAAACACTCAGGAATATTATCCTATATTAGATATTGTACTGTGTAGTTTCCATACAGTCTTGAAAGTATGATGAGGCAAAGCAGGAAGACAGATTTCATGTACTTTTCCCTACAGCTCTTGTCATAAGCAGAATATTCCTGTGGCAAGCAAACAGAGGAAATCATCTGTTTTAGGCTCTGTACGTCTCATTAAGCCAGCTTTCACCATGTTCCAAACTCTCTGAGTCCATCACTGACATAAAAGCAGTGACTGTAATGGAAACTGAGACGTCTTCCAAGTACCAACGTTTGTTGGCAAAGCAAGCCAATTACAACCAACATATTAATTTATAAAACACATTTTTTTTCCTAAGAGGGATGGTGAGTCAGAATTCTTCTATTCAAATAAAGGGGCACTTTGAACGGTATCTTATGACATATTTTCTTAGTTCTTTTTCAGTTTTGTAGACTAGTAGGCAATTGGGGGGGGGCAACAAAAATAAGTGAATAAAAATAAATATGATCTGCAGTAAATTAATTTTGTTAATATAATATTGAGAAACTCGTTCCTCTTCTTTTGACATATTGAGAGGGTACATATTGAAAGGGTACATTTAAAAAAAGAAAAGAAAACAAAATTACCAGCCACTTATGGAACTTGCTAACCTTCTCCATTAAGTGTTATCCATTATATTTTCATATTTGCCCCCTTGTTCCTAAAAGATAATGCATCTTGTTTTGGCATTATTTCTTTCCCTTTCACTAATACACAGTCTAAAAAATCTCCCAATATTTTTCTAAAATATTTTTAGTAATCCCTTTTTTACCTTATCTCATATCTTTATTTATTATTTATAGCTATATTAAAGCTAAAGGTTTTCCTTCCTTGAAAGCCAGCCGTATCCAACTCTAGGGTGCAGTGCTCATCTCTGTTTCAAAGCTGAAGAGCCAGCGCTGCCTGCTGCTGCAGACGTTTCCGTGGTCATGTGGCAGGCATGATTAGACACCAAAATGCACGGAATGCTGTTACCTTTCCACCGAAGTGGTCCCTATTTATCTACTTGCAATTTCTTGCTTTCGAACTGCTAGGTTGGCAGGAGCTGGGACAAAGATGGGAGTTCATTTTGTCCTGCAGTACTCGGGAATTGAACCGCTGACCTTCCACCTCCCAGTCAGAGTCTTAGCCACTTGAGCCACTGCATATCTATTTATGTGGGACTTTGGTGGCTCAGTGGTTAAGAAGCTTGCCTTGTTTTGTATTGTTGTTTTGTAACAATTCTCTTTAATTCTAACATATTTTTCATAATTCTTTTTTCCATATTCTAACCCATTATTCCTCTTTAATATCACCACCTAAATTAATTTACCAAGTTGTTCTTAAAGCTTGTTGTTTAACTTCATATTCCAGCAATATTTTATATATACTTACTTACTAAACCCTTTGTTATTTCATTCTGTCCCACTTATATTATCAATTCTTCAGACTGCTAATTGTCTACAGCTAACCATGTTGTTTTAAACAATATTTAGTCCATTTCTCCAATTGCAATATATCAATTAAGATACTTCAACTTTCTCAATATTTTTATATGTTCACTGTGGATACATTGTGCTTTTTTGCACTCCTGAACAAAAAACAAAATTCCCTGCCACTCATTTGCATCTGCCTCCCCACCAATCAATAGGGAAAAGTACAGATTGATATCTGATATCAGCAGAGGATATATTCCAAGAACTTCTGTGGATACCTGAAACTGCAGAAAGCAGGGAACCTCATATTATAACCCACTAGCATATTTTGCCCGGCAGTGCCGGGCTTTTTAAAATTGTGTTGGATAGTAAAGGGTTTCGGTTTGTTTTTTCTTGAACCAATGGTGCTGGGCTGTTTTAAATGGTGTTGTAAGATTTTGTGATTTTGTGGCTTTGAGGCGCTGCATCCGCCTGTGGCGGACTTGCGCTCCCAGTATTTTTTTGGGTTTTTTTGCGTGCCGGCTTCCTCAGTGCCGGGCTCTTTAAATTGGTTTTTGAAGGTTTTTGTTTTAATTTAATTAATTTTAATTTAATTTAATTTATTTATTTAATGTAAATTAATTTTATTATTATTATTATTATTATTATTATTATTATTATTATTATTATTATTATTATTATTATTATTATTATTATTATTATTATTATTATTATTATTATATTTACATTTCTATACCGCTTCACTTCCCCTAAGAGAACTCAGAGCGGTTTACAGCATGTAAAATAAGTAAGAAATACAATCCAAAATACAGAAACAGTATACAAATCAGATTCAGACAAAATACAAAATCACAATTATAAAATAGTCAATTAATTACATCAAAAAGTACACAATATAAAAAATTCCAAACATCAATACAAATCATCACAGAGTAACAATATCAAAAATGTACCCCGCACAGTCCTTCTGGTCCTTCCAGAGGGGAATGGGACAAAAACGTGACCAGTCCTGGAGCTCCTAGTCGACCGGCCTCCTTACCTCCACCGAGGCCAAGACCATGAGCGACGATGATGGCAAGTCCAGCTGGCCGGAGCGGCGATGGGCTTCAGCATGATGTGACGGCCCACAGCTGTGGCAATGGTCCTTGGGGCGGCGGTGATTGCTCCCTCAGCTGTCCTTACTCCCCGCCGACCCGGGGGGAGGAATGCGAAACTCCAGCATCCAGTGTTGGGGTGGGGGCGGCGGCAGCGCTTTTGAGGGTGCAGTCCACCCCCAGCTGTTCTGACTCCCCGCCGACCGGCCGGGCCGGGGGGAGGAGCGCGGAGCTCCAGAGTCCGGCGTCCGGTGCTGGGGTGGGGGCGACGGCAGCGCTTTTGAGGGCGCAGTCCACCCCCAGCTGTTCTCACTCCCCGCCGACCGGCCGGGCCGGGGGGAGGAGCGCGGAGCTCCAGAGTCCGGCGTCCGGTGCTGGGGTGGGGGCGGCGGCAGCGCTTTTGAGGGCGCAGTCCACCCCCAGCTGCTCTCACTCCCCGCCGACCGGCCGGGCCGGGGGGAGGAGTGCGGAGCTCCAGAGTCCGGCGTCCGGTGCTGGAGTGGGGGCGGCGGCAGCGCTTTTGAGGGCGCAGTCCACCCCCAGCTGCTCTCACTCCCCGCCGACCAGCCGGGCCGGGGGGAGGAGCGCGGAGCTCCAGAGTCCGGCGTCCGGTGCTGGGGTGGGGGCGGCGGCAGCGCTTTTGAGGGCGCAGTCCACCCCCAGCTGCTCTCACTCCCCGCCGACCGGCCGGGCCGGGGGGAGGAGCGCGGAGCTCCAGAGTCCGGCGTCCGGTGCTGGGGTGGGGGCGACGGCAGCGCTTTTGAGGGCGCAGTCCACCCCCAGCTGTTCTCACTCCCCGCCGACCGGCCGGGCCGGGGGGAGGAGCGCGGAGCTAGCTTGTCCCACTAGCTCCATTTTATTTAGTTTAAAATGTAATTTTGGTTTTTAAAATCTTTATTTCAACGCATTTTTTATTTTTTGTTTTGGTTTTTTTGAGTGAAAAGTGATTTCTGTTTTTTTGGTATTTTTTGAGATTAGTGTGATTATTTTTGAATGTTTTTATAACTTATTTGATTAATTTTGGAATTAATCTTATTAGTTTCAATATTTTTGAATGTTTTTTTTTTTTGGCCTCTGGGTGAGGGTGGTGAGCTTTTCTTCCTCTCTACAATTTTTCTCTTCTGTCCTCTGGGTGTCGCTTCCGTTAAGTTTTTTCTTTATTTTCTCATTTGAGTTCCGGTCCTCATTGATAGAAGACATCTTTTGGTAAGCTCTCTGGTTGTTGTTGTTGTTTTTTTTTGGGGGGGGGGGTGTCTGTGTGTTTTTTCTTGTTTGTTTTTGGCTGTTTTTGTGTTTCCTTTTTGGATTTTTGAGTGTTTTTGATTGTTTTTGTTTTGTGTTTTTGTGTTTACTTTCTCAGGGGGGTGGCTTTCTTTCCCATGGGCCATGCTGGCTGGCCCATGGGAAGGAAGGGCAATGGCGGGGGAGGCTTTCTTTTCCATGGGCCATGCTGGCTGGCCCGTGAGAAGGAAGGGCAGCAGCAGCGGGGGGTTTCTTTTTTTTCCCGTGGGCCATGCTGGCTGGCCCGTGGGGAAGAAGGGCAGCAGCGGTGGGGTTTTTTAACTTTTATTTTTTGCGCACTGACTGGCCCATCGAAAGGAAGGGCAGCGGCAGTGGGGAGTGTCTTTTTTTCCCCACGGGCCATGCCCGTCTTTTTTTCTCACACCGGCTGCCTCAGCATTCTGTGTGCTAATGGCGCGCAGGACGCTGGGGCCTGTAGTTTTGCCTGCACGTGTTTGCTTACTGCAGCGGTTTTTTTCCTGTGGCTTTTTTTGATTGGCCGTGGCGCATTTCCGAACATTCCTTTTGCTGCGCCGCTCAGCCTGATTGGGTGTGGCGCGGCACAAGGAACGTTGGGAATTGAAGTTCCCTTTTTTTGTTTGAGTCCAGGGGGCTCCTGCCCCCTGGCCGAAAATTTCAACCCGACAGTTACCTGCAAACCAGGTTCGGGCGAGTGAACGGAGGCCCATTACGGGCTAGTGGGGCCTGGTGCAACATCCTTTGTCACATTCCAACGGTTAACGCATCATTTTATAGGTACAGATATATCTGATGGAGTCAGCAAATTCCTCAGTCAGTCTTTGAGGTCTGCTAAGGAATAGTTTATATTATACATAGTGGCCTCTAGTGACCAGCTCTGGTAATGTGTTTTGGAAACACATTTATTTATTTATTAGTTCAAATTTATATTGCCGCCCACTCGCCGAAGCCCACTGTACGTATTTTAGAGATTCTTCAATAAATGTAGTTGAACCTTGGATAATTGAAACTGCAGGTGTGGGTGTGGGTGTAAATATTCCCTTTTCCCTCCCTAGTTGATTGTTCATTAACTCCTCCTACCATTAGTAGGTGGGAGATGAGATGGTGATTTTAGCAATATCTATCAAACAAAAATGCCAGCTTTGGCAGCCACTGTAATCTCTTTTATGTCTTTGTAGTGGTTATGCTTTCATTTCTTTTAAGATTCAAACAGAGGTGGATTGCTGTCTCCATGGATTGCTAGAAGAAACAGATTATCTAGATCTATTTCAATCTGATTTTATGCCTGTTTGTGTGACTGAGTCTGTGTTGGTTTCCTTGGTGGTTGGCAAAAACTGGACATAGTATTCAGTATCATAAGTTCTTCTGAATTGCCTCAATCAAATGGGACTTAGAGGCACTGCTTTCTGAAGGGTAAAACTCAGAAGGTTGTGCTAGGGGACTCTTTTGCCCAGTGGAAGCTTGTGGGAGTCTCAGAATAGGGGCAATGGAGACTTGAAAATATTTATTTTAAAAATAATGCTATCTGATTGCTACTGCCAGGGCCGGCCCTACCATAAGGCGAACGGAGCAGTCGCTCCAGGTGCCCACTCCCAGGGGGCGTAGCAGTGGTAAAGTCCCTGTAAAATTTCACCAAGTAATTTAATTTAACCCCATATATTAGGGGTGACCAAGGGGGTGCCATAGTTGGATCTCGCTCCATCCTAAAACTTGCCTCGGGCCAGCACTGGCTACTGCTGTGATCAAGCTCATGCAATATGGCATTGATTTTTTTTACTATTAAAAGCTTCTCACATTTCCTGACCTAAAACTCTCAAAGGCTTTCCTAAGGCAAAAAAAAGAGCCCTAGGTAGCCCCTGAACCTAGAAGGAATAGAACAGGGAGATTTTAATTATTTTTAAATTAACTGCTTCTGAGTAATGCTGTGCAAAGTGGTGTGAACAGGATTTTGCACAGACATGGGATTGATCCAGTTACATATGGGTTGAAATGCAGATGGCATTTTTGTTCCTTCTGTCCCATGTTATAGTGATTAATGACCACATAGGAATGCTGCTGACATGCTCCTACTGCAGGGTAGCATCACAGATTGGCTCAGGATGCCATTGCAGTGCCACACAGTTTATGACTGCAAAAAGCTCTAGTCCCACTAGTGTATTTGCTACAGCAGCAGCTCATGGATTAAACAGCAAAACTGCTGAGAGTTAAAGAAAAACATCTGTAAAATCCAAACTGAGTCCTAACTCTGACAGAGCCCTATTTTGAGGGGGTTTGATCTATTCCAGTGTTTCTCAACCTTTGGCTTTTGGACTTCAATTCCCAGAAGCCTAAGTCAGTCCATCGGCTGATCAGTGCTTTGGGAAATTGACTTAGGCTTCTGGGAATTGAAGTCCAAAAACCAAAGGTTGAGAAACACTGATCTATACCAATGTTTTGGTATAGATCAAAGGGGGGGGGGAATATTCACTGCTGTTTCCATATTAGACTTTTTCTTTCTTGTCTGCAGAATCTCTCTTAGTAACAAAAAAATTCCAAGCACATTTTGAAAAGAACAAGAGAGAAGGAGGAAGGAAGGGAAACAGAGAACACCAAGCTGTGAAAGCAATGCTTCTAAAGGACACAATGATCCAAACCCTCAGCATAAGAGCACTTGCATTCTGTGTCTCATCTATTTTGGGTCTTCATTTCCTTAATTACAATTCTGAGCCTGGCAGAGATTTCCCCTGCAGCTCTCAGCAGCTCAGCTAACTGCAGAGACCCTACCTGGCACACAATTTAGTGCGTCAGCATTCTAGACAGAAATGAATGAAAAATCAATCTGGGCAACTGCAGTATTAGCACATGGAACTGTAACCTACTTTGTGCATGATTTTTAACATTTCATTGTGGTCTAGATTCTTTATTCTGAAATAAAGTAAGCCTTTGCTGGTCAGTCTGTATACTTCATAGACTAGATGAAAACATCACACTTCTGGGCTAAATAAATTAGGATGCAAAAATCCCCGGTGCTATTATAATACAGTACAGCACATGTATCTGATATACCATACACAATTTACTATTGGGCTTAAGCAAAATAAATTTAGAGTACTTAACAAATCAACAAACCAAAGCCCACTTAATATTTAAGAATCACAGTCATTATCTATTTTTGCCTTAAATTTATTACATGTTTTCAGCTTAAGCTTTTAATGGACAAAGTTATTGAGTTGCATGTCTCAATTTGTTAAATGTCAGTTAACACTTTCTGTAGCTAAGTCCCTTTTAAAGTCTGTCTGTTTATAGGGATTTGTTTTCTTGAAAGTAAGTCAGTGCTGTAACTTTTCAAGCAGAGTGGGTTAAATCTTCCTAGAGCAATGAGAGATTGATAGGACTGTAACAAGTTGTGCACTGACTGCATCAGTGTCAAGATTTCTACATTTCACCAACTACTTTGTATGTGATGCTCTCACAGTGAAGAAGATTCTTGGACTACAAAAATGAAGAGCCTGATTTTTCTGGTGCTGATTTCTTTCTGCTCAGCAGACGATCCTCTTGCCAACTTCTCACAAGAGCATGGCAGAATTATTCACATCCATGGTAAGTAAAAGAAATTAAACAGCATTTGTAATACTATAGATTTGGTGCAGATTAGCTACTTGCCTATTGTATTGCATTAATGTATTGTGAACACTGAAACTTGCTCTCTTTCTAGATTTGAACAGTAGACTTTCAATATGCAGTCCTGCAACAATTAAAAACAAAAATAATATTTGTTCAAAGTGCATTCATATTAAAAGCTGCACATAAACAGCTGTTTTATACTGAAATACATTTACCTTACTGTAGAATAAACATGACCTACAACACATTCAGAAAGCCAATAGCTTATGTGACAGATACTTAATGAGGTTTGGTTCTTAAAACATAGCATTCAAAGAAAGAAAGAATGTAAATAGTAGCTTACCTCACGAAAGAGATGCATTTCCACATGACTTTCATTTATATAAAATGGTATGTTGCTGCTCTGTCTAACCATGCATATCCAGTTGAATCTGCAGTGCAATGCAGCTATTTTTTCAGTTCCAACCTCAACAGCTGAGGGTCATCCTGTATGAAGCAAGCCAAAACAGTTATTAATGCAAAGGTGACAGGCACAATAAACGTCACTGAGTTTTTCTCATTTATGAACATTAAATTTTGACAGCTTGAATTATGTAGTTTCTGGATTGGACACAATACAAAGTTTGAAGGCTCACTGCTACTTCTTTAAGGGTGCTTGAGCTTTCCATAAGCACCTGCCACCACTCTACAGTTTGATATAAGGAGGCTGTAGTGCCTCAGTCCTTTCAGTGGGGATTTCAAGTATCCAGTAGTATCTATAGGCATGAGGTCCTCTATTCAAGGTCAAAACAGAAATTGCAGTGAAATGGTGTGGTAGTGGAAGGCACTAAAAAGTACTACAAGCTGTATGATTAAAAGAAGATATTGATAATGAAACAGAAGCAGATGGAGTTTGTTAAAAAAATTATGTTAACTAGGTGCATTGCTAAGAATTCAACTTTTATTTTTAGTTCTCTTGTCTTCTTGGTAACAATTCTTTTGAAACATAACTGTATTCTTTTATAACATCATTTTCCACTTTAGCAAAGGAGTAAGGAGCATAAGTTCGAAGTCTTTTTCAAATGCTCAGTTTTTTTAAAAAAAAAATTGTCAGTGAAATCCATTATTTCAGACCCTTTCCTTTTATGATCTTACACTGTGATGATCCCTTGAGGAACAAGGAGAGACAAATTAAAAATGAGTGCATCTTTTCAGACAGTAAAACTTTAATTCCATATTAACTGCAACAGGAAAATATCTTTATCTCCTTTTATTACATTGCCACTTCAGTGAAAACTACTGCTTCCTTTTCACTGGTGGCCATGAGAAAAACAATACCCATCCCATGTTTTGTTGAATCAGAGGATGAGTTGAGAGATGTTGCTTTTTTAAAAATTGTTGTACACAACTTTTTTTGTCAAACAGGACAGACTTAATTGCATTTTAATCTTAATATCACTTTTAAGTGGCTCAGAAAAAATAACAATAGCAAGCTCCTGTTAAATAAATTTGTATCAGAAATTACTCTGGGTTGAAAGGATTTTTGCTGGAGAAACTCCACTCAGGGGATGCCCAAATGAGGCTCCTTTCATGTCCCCCAAGATCTGTCATGCAGCACTCAGGTTGAACCCCAACCTTCCAGTCTCCAAGCTCAGCATCTTAACCACTAAGCCACTGCAGTTAGCTCCTGTTAAAATGTAAGTTAATAGTTGAGCACCAAGGAGCTTCTGATTGGATTCTATAGTGTTTTCATTATTAAGCTAACAATAAGCTTCTAGTTGGAAAAAAATATTTCAAACTAAAACTAACTGCCTAAAAAGTGTAAATCCTCCCAATACTTATGGGTTTGTGACCTTATATGCTGCAGAGGGTTTCTAGGGAAAAAATTGGTTGATCATATTTCTGAGGATAATCATGAAGAGGTAGGGGTTTTTTTGAAAGTTGTACAAACAATAACAACAACAACAACAGTAATGTTAACAACAATGGCAACAACAATAATTGTGTGCTATGAAGTTGATTTCAGTTTATGACTCTTAGATATAAATTACTCTAAAGTAGTTTACCATCCCCTTCTTTTGGGTGGTGTTCTGGAACAGTGCAGCTTGCCCATGGTTACACAGACTGGCTCTTGTCCCAAGAGGCACAGTGGGCAATTGAACTCTTAACCTCTGACTTTGCAGACAGGTGCTCAAGGAACTATCCAGACACCTCACCTAGCCAGCATGTTTACTGCCCATGTCATTTGGAGGTACTGTATTTTGGGAGTTATAGTTCAAAAGAAAAAAAAAACAACTTCCCCATATCTTATTTTAGGCACTAAGTGCTCAAGAACCACCTAATGAAAAGTGTTGTGTTCTCAATACTATGCCTTTAAACAATGTAACAATCACCAGCTGCATCAATGTAACCCGTTGTAAGTAGGACGCGAGCTAATGACCACCAGGTGGCAATAGCGAGCGCCCAGCTCACACGGTTCCAATTCCCCAAAGAACTACAGCGCAGGAAGATTCCCGCCACTACCTCACCTGGACAAGAAGGGCGTGACCTGAAGTGATGTCACGCCGACAGTAGCCAATGGGCTACCATGGAGCCACATTCAAATGTATAGCCACTGTATATATTGAGCTGTTCGTCCGCCATTACCACATGTTCCCCCATACCACCATGCAATAAAGATGTGTTAAGCCAATCCTTCGGCTGTTCCTGTGTCTTGGTTCTCATACACTAAATTGGTGACGAAGGTGGGATAATGGATCCCCACGAGATCAAGACACACGCTGGTCACGCCGGTTTCGACATCAACAAGCTGGAAGATTGGGAGCTCTTCGAAATGGACTTCCAAGATGCGCTGGTGGTGTCCGACATTACGGACGAGGGAAAGAAGAGGGCCATCCTCACCCGGATGCTCGGAAATGCCGCCAAAAGAGTATTGGTGGACCTGGTATCACCAAAGAAGGTGAGCGAGCTGTCGGTCAAACAGCTCCTGAAAGCAATGCGCGACCATTTCCAGCCCTCGGTTTCGATGTTTTCGGCTCGAGACGCGTTCTGGAAGAGAGTTCAAGCGCCCGGTGAGTCCATCGCCGCTTTTGCAGCGGCCCTGCGGTTGGCCGCCGGCCCATGCAAGTGGGAAAATCTGGAAGTCGCCCTCAGGGACCGCATGCTGTGTGGCCTGTGGGACGAGGAGGTTCAGCGAAAGTTGATGAACCAAGAGCCACCCCCGACGCTGCGCGAAGTCGTGAAAGCGGCGCAGGCTGCAGAAGCCACGAGGGCCGGAGTCAAGGGGTTTAGAGAAAGGCCCCCACAGTCTAACAAGGCAGCGGGCTCGGTGCATGCGGCCAGACGGACGCCGAAATCTCCCACGGAGAGCAGCGACGACGAGGACGTCCGGAGGGTTCGGAAGGAAGGCCGACGCTGCGACAGATGTGGAGCGGCCCATGACCGCATCAAGTGCCCGTTCCGGAAGGCCGAGTGCCACAACTGCGGATGCCGGGGGCACATCACCAAGGTCTGAAGACGGCGGCGCAAGGAACAGAAAGGCTCATCAGACCGCTCGCCGAGGACCAAGGAGGGCGCCCGGCCCGCGAGGAAACAGGATGGCGTGGGCCGCATCTCCGACGACAGTAGTGATGACGCCCCAGTGTACAGCGTGTCCTTGGGACACCCCCATTACTTTGTTGAGGTACTGGTGCAAGGGGCCCCTGTTAGGATGGAGATAGACTCGGGTTCCTCCTACTCATTCATGTCCCAGCGGGAGTTCTTGGGAATTTCCCCCCACGTGCGCCCTAAGCTCAAAGCGTTGAGGTCCACGCTGCGGGATGTACAGGGAAATAGCATTCCGGTGTTGGGGGTTGGAAAATTCAAGGTCCAATACAAGCAACACGCCGCGGAACTTCCCCTGGTTGTTCTCAAGGGGAGAAGTTGCAGCCTCCTTGGGACCCAATGGTTTAAGCCCCTGGGTCTGTTCATTGGGGGGGTGCATGCCGTTGGGACTGACCCGATACAGGAGGTGTGTGATGCGCACCCCGAAGTTTTCAAGAAAGGACTCGGAAAATTCAAGGGACCCCCAGTAGCGTTCGACCTGGACCCAGAGGTCCACCCAATAAGACTCAAGCCGCGCAGAGTGCCTTTCGCACTAAAGGACAAGATAGAGGCGGAACTGGACAAATTGGTGGGCCAGGGGATTCTTGTTCCTGTTGATTCCGTGGAGTGGGAAACTCCGATTGTAACTGCGCTAAAGGCCAACGGGGAGGTTCGCATATGCGCTGATTATAAGTGCACCATTAATAAGGCGATCCACCCAAATGCATATCCGGTGCCGGTAGTCAGCCACCTGTTGGCCAGGTTACATGGGGGAAAGTGTTTCGCAAAACTTGACCTGGCGCAGGCCTATCAGCAACTCTCAGTAACCCCAGCTGCAGCTGCTGCGCAAACAATAGTCACTCGTAAGGGGGCGTTCCAGGTGACGCGCCTACAGTTTGGCGTGAACTCGGCGCCGGGCATTTTCCAGTCGCTTGTGGAACGCCTCTTAAAGGGGCTGGATGGGGTCTTGCCATACTTTGATGACGTATTGATAACGGGGGGAAGTGAGGAGGAGTTGGTCCCCAGTGATCCCCAACCTTTTAGACCAAAAATGTTATTGAACTTAAAACCATATTTCATCTCCACTTTGGTTCTGTATTACCAGCCATTTCCAATATTAATCATGTACACTGTCCAGAGTGGGAATACCTGCCAGATAGACAATATAGAAGCCCAATAGAATGACCGACCGACCGAATGAATGAACAAACAAATGAACAAACAACTGATTAATTGATTGATTTCCACAAGGATGAAAACATATGCCTTACTCCTAGGGAGTAAACCACATGAAACATAAGAAAATGTACTTTTGACTAAATATGCAGAAGGAAGAGTTATTTTAGTCAGAGTTTCTAACCTTAGTGCCAGAACTGGGATGGAAGGTTAGATTTATTTATTTTTTTAAAAAGTGGGGATTTGAAAGCCATCCAGTGGCACACTTCTCATCTATATGTTCTAAATCAGGGGTTCTCAACATATGGCCGGTGGGCTGCATCCAGCCCATGGTACCAGATAATCTGGCCCGCACCCTCCAGCCACCACTGCAACTGGCAGAATCGGCCGTGGGCTCATCGTAAATGTGTGGGCCATCATAAGTGCGTTTATGACAGCCGTAAATGGGAGAAACCAGTCCGGCCCCCTCAACTGTTTGAGGAAGCGTGACCCAGCCCCTGACTGAAAAGGTTGAGAACCCCTGTTCTAGATCATGCAGTTATCTGCCATGCTTCTTGTCTGTAGATAAGAGGTTTCCCCTAAAATTTAACACAAATTTTCAAAGGAGTCCAATCTGGGAATTCCTACATCTTCTAACTGTTGTATCAAGGGATTTTTTAATATCCATTCTATATGTATGCTATTGATGGTTGTTTTCTCCCATAGCTTTTTCCCACCAAAAAGCTAGACATATTACGAAAGCTATGTAAAAATTATTAAATCATTTCAGATTTTTCACATCTGCTAATGTCATATAAACCTATGTTGACAGGGTTATTAGCATAGTTTGCTGAATATGTGATTCTTATTCTTATCTGACTAAACTGGCTTTGTTACCATGTTGTGGTCTTAGAAGCCTTTAATTCGTAAAGACTCTTGTATAATATACAAAAGTTACGAAAAGCATGAGGTTAAAAGTAGCCCATCTTTTCTCTGTGTGTGTTGTTTCTTCTCTAAAAGTTATCTCTTCAGGGCACAAATGTAAAACTTTAGCTGTCACATATCATCACAATGAACTGAAAACTGTGGAATGTGCTTATCTTTTAGAAATCTATCCATACTCTTTGTAGTCAAATTCTTCAACATATTATTTATTTTCATCTCTTATTCCATCAAGACTTCCTTTCCTGTCCTATTTTGTTGCTTCCTTGTTAATCTGGCCTTGATAGCGCCAGTGTTCAAGTCTCTATACCACTACAGGTCTTAAGGGGGGGGGGTCATTCCATCATCAATTGGATTCAATATTGGTGGAACGTGTGTGAGCCCTATGTGAAAGGAATTCTCTAAACCATTAAAAACCTTTCCAGTTAACTAGTGAATGAATGTCAGGTACAGTAATACCTCATACAAAGTCCACTTCATACAACATCGGATTCATACAACATCGCCTAATTCCTTGAAAAAAGCTGCCTCATACAAAGTCGAGTAATGTTGTATGAGGCATTGGGGTTTTCCCAGGTTGCAAACAGAGTAGTCTTGTTCTTTATTCAAACCCCTGGGATGTAAAGTAGAAAAACGGTGAATATAAAATGCCTCCCATTGTAACAGGAAGCGTTCTTTATTAATGGAATGAAATCGACGAGGGGAAAACGATTTGAGTACAGCTGCTTTCAGATCAGTGGGAGCATGCTTCTTGTCAACATAATGGGAGACAAGAGGTGCTGTGAGAACCTTATTACGAATACGCGAAATGTGTTCCCCGAGTCTAGTTTTAAGTGGTCTAGATGATTGTCCCACATAGGGCAAACCACAAGGGCAGATTAAAATATACACGATGTCACGTGAATTACAGTTGGAGAACCTGGAAAGTTGTAATCTGAAAGTATTGCCCGGAATGGAAATAACATCCGTTTTCCACATGTAACAACAAAACTTACAGTGTCCGCAGGGATGGTGCCCGAGAGGAAATGTAGAAGTGGTTGTAGAAGGTAGTAGACAGTCAGTTTTATATTCACCGTTTTTCTACTTTACATCCCAGGGGTTTGAATACAGAACAAGACTACTCTGTTTTTCTTTAAGCTTTCATTTCGATTGCCTCCTGTCTCTTTAATGAATATTTCTCGTTTACTATGATTATTTGCACATGACTTTTCCTCGGTATTATATATAGCTGTTGTATTTTCTACCTCTCCAACGCTCTCACCCTCTATGAATTTTCTCTTTGAGGTGAATTGCAGCGCCCTATTACAGGTACTATTGCTAGGTTTTATACCTCTGTATATTGGTGTTTCGTGCTTTGTACTTATTTTTGTTTCATATAGTTGTTACTTGAAGTATTGGTTTCTTCGCAGATCTTGATAAAGAGTACGAAATATTCTGTACCGGAAGAATATCGACCTGTTTCTGCCATCACCACGTTTCTCCTCTGTGACGACTGCTTAGCCCTCCTGGCTGCTCGTGTTGTTACTTCTACCTGTATAGCCCTCCTGGCTGCTTGAACTGTTACTTCCTCCCATTGTCCTTGTTACATGTTTTGGTTTTTCATCGGACCTTTGATGACCACTTACTTCTATCAGCATAGCCCTCCTGGCTGCTCGAATTGTTACCTCTTTGCCACATGATATGGTTTTTCATCGGACCCTTGATTACCACTTTGGATTCGTTTCCACGTTCCCTTTCTCTATGTATTTTCAGCCCTCCTGGCCATACTAATTGTATTGCATATTTTTGTACATGACTGTATACTTGTACCTTTTTACGGATTTTTGATACATATTGTATATGCCTCTTAGAAACCTACCTTCCAGATCGTTGCTACCTTTATTAGGACTCTATATTTTGTTACACTTTCAGTGACTTTGTCTTTTTCTCTCCAGATTCTATAGTTTACTTTACATCTTTTTCTGGTTGGTCCATTTGTATATTATTTAGTATTTTTCGTACACCTTATTAAATTTATTTCACTTTTCCTGCTTTTGATTCTTTTTGGGGTGTTTTTCCTCCCTCCCTGCATTTACTTTACACCCCCACCGCCTTTTTCCCTCCCTGGGCAGTATAAAAGGCAGGACACATGCATGCATTGCTCTTGTGGGTTTTGCATGAGGCGAAGAGTGTTTAGGAGTGGTTTTGAGCAGGATTTTGGATTTTTTTGAATTTTTTGTCAGAATTTTTAGAAGCATTCCTGGGATTTTTGCAGCATTCTTCAGGTTCTTGGACAATCAGGGTTGTTTGACAAGTTTTTGTAATGTGTTTAGCCTTTAGACAATGATTTCTTAAAATTCTGTCAGTTTCCTGTCTGTTTCCTTGAGTTTGCCCTGAAGTCTTTGCTGTTACAGTACGATGTATCCCTATGGAAACGACGTTGTATGAGGCATCGCGGCAAGGATTTGGACATTGTATGATGCATCGTGGCTAGTATTTTGCATGTCTCATACAAAGTCCAAATTCGTATAAAGTCCAAACTTGTGGAACCAAGTTTGGACATTGTATGAGGTATCACTGTACTGTAGTTCACAGATTCCTCATCACTAGAACATAAGAACAGCCTTGCTGGAACAGGCCACAGCCCATCCAGTCCAGCATTCTGTCTCACACAGTGGCTCACTATTTCCTTCAGGGTATTCCCAAGGAGATGCCTTCACCTGCTTAGGGTTCCCTGGAAATGGCATTGAGAGATATCCTGCCTATCTCTCCAACCCCGAGGTTGTCCTTAAGTATCCATAATTATAGCCATTGATACCCTTGTCCTCCATGAACTTGTCTAATCCTTTCTTAAAGCTGTCAAGACTGACAGCTGTCACCATTTCTTCTGGCAGAGAGTTCCATAGACCAGTAATCCTCTGGGTGAAAAAGTACTTTCTCTTATTTGTTTGAGAACTAGTACCCAAAAGTTTCATGGAGTGTCCCCTAGTTCTAGTGTTATGCGATAGGGAAAACAGTTTTTCCTTATCTACTTTGTCCACACCGTGCATGATTTTATAAACTTCAATCAGGTCACCTCTTAGACGCCGTCGTTCAAGAGTGAAAAGGCCCAACCGTTGCAGCCTCAGATGGTAAGGAAGGTGTTCCAGTCCCCTAATCATTCTGGTTGCCCTCCTCTGCACTTTCTCCAACTCCATAATATCCTTCTGGAGGTATGGCGAGCAGAACTGTACACAGTATTCCAGAGGGGCCTCACCATAGATTTATAAAGAGGCAAAATGACACTTGCTGACTTATTTTCTATACCCTTCCTAAATGATCCCTAGCATTGAGTTTGCTTTTTTTCACTGCTGAGGCACACTGGGTTGACACCTTCATTGAGTTGTCCACTAGGACACCAAGATCCCTTTCCTGGTTTGTCGCAGAGTTCAGACCCCATAAATGTAACTGTTTTTTTTTTGCCCCAACATGCATCACTCTGCACTTCCTAATGTTGAAGCTCATTTGCCACAGTTTTGCCCACTCCCCCAGTGTCAAGAGATCCCTCTGGAGCTCCTCACAATCTCTCACAGTTTTCACTACCCTGTATAATTTAGTGTCGTCAGCAAATTTGGCTACCTTGCTTTTTACTCCTACCTCTAGATCATTTATGAAGTGGTTGAAAAACTGGGGTCCCAGTACTGAACCTTGGGGGACCCCACTCTTTACTTCCCTCCACTTGGAGAAGTGTCAATTGAGTGCTACCCTCTGTTTCCTGTCCCTTAGCCAGTTGCTGATCCAGAACAAGACCTGTCCCTTTATTCCATGACTGGCAAGTTTATTCAGGAGCCTTTGGTGCTAGCTATAAGAGACAGTTGGATTTGCAGTCCAGCACAATTTTTTTTATTTTTATTTTTTTTGCACACTATGTGAGAGAATAGGGATTAGAAGCGAACTGGAACAGAAAGTTACTTTGCCAGCTCGGCTATTTGTCATCTCTCTTCAGCTTTGCATATTCCAGGGTCTCCCTTGAGGCAGAAACATATTATGAAATACTTATGACTCAGAAAGGTCATTCAGGCTTCTAGATTTTTGAAAATAATAATTCACTGAGATAGTTCTCTGAACTTTTTGACATTTTCAAGTGCCAATGATTGAAAAAGAAACATGTAACAATAGTGCTAATAACAAGTCAAGTTTGAAACAAAGAAGGTCTGTGGGTTCTGTTTGTTTATTTCTTAATAGTTTTCAAAACATTTATAGAAATAATTCTCTTATAATTTTCCATAACTCGAGCTGTAAATCCTCCCTTGCATATGAGCAATAGAATCACAAAATTATTTTTCTCATCTAAGAGTGCAAGTTATTTTCTGAAGTTATCAGCAGCAGAACAGAACCAGAATGATATTTTGTATATATTAACCAGATTTATGCAAATAACACTTTGATGCTTTAATAAAAATTGCACAAGATGCATGCTGCCTTCCTTTTTTTTAACAAATTGCAGATTTGTGTTTGGTTTTTGAAAAGGAAAATACACTGGTTTTGCAACAATTGTTGCAGTTTGCATAAATTTTAGAGACTTGGATAAAGAAAAAATAGCATGACTTCTTCTGCACCTCATCTGGAGGTAAGAAATCTTTCGAAAATCCCTTATTAAGGAGTTTTGTATAAGCATAATAGCCCAAATTGATAAGAATGTAAAATTTAATGAGTATACATTTCATCCCGATTTATAACTTAAGTGAGGTTATGACAAAAACATGGAGGGATTTTGAAAATAATTAAGATAATGATTGAAGATATGAGTTTTTATGTAATCTACAATATCTGTCTAAAAAGCTTACTCTGCAATTGCATCGGTACAGATTCACTTGATCACAAGCCTCATTTAGAAACACAACCTTGTCAGGAAGTTTCTTTAAGTCAGTATGTGCTATCTAAACCCACGGTTCCCATCACATGCCCCACAGGGGGACAATTTGATTTTTAAGGAGGACAATTTGAGAATGAGTTTAGACCAAGTTAATGGCCTTTTAGGTTTCCTCCACGAGAATAGGTGTTCCCTTATTGAATTATTTATTTATTTGTATTTGAGTCCTTTCCTGAAGGGCAGCAATTCTGTCTGCAGTCATAATTCTACTGGTAAGAGGTTCCAAAGGGCTAGTGCGGACACGGAGAAGGGCCTCCTTCTTGTGCTAGAGAGATGAGACCCTCTAGCCGATGGTACGATGAGAGAGCCCCTCCGGTCCGCTCTGGTTGAATGGACAGACATTCTTGGGGAGATGCGTTCTCTTAGGTATCCTGGCCCACCACCATATAGGGCTTTAAAGGTCATCACTAACACCTTGAATTGCACCCGGAGGCAAACTGGTAACTAGAGCAGCTCCTGGAGCAGTGGTGAGGTGCGGGCATAATGGCCACACCCCATCACTACCCGGGCCGCCGCATTCTGGACAAGCTGCAGCCTCCGAATGGTCACCAAGGGCAGCCCCATGTAGAGTGCATTGCAATAGTCTAGTCATAGGGGGAGGGAGCATCAGGATTTTAGAGATGCCTAGGTGGGGCATGGCCAAAAAAAATGGTTGGGAACCACTGGCCTAAACTAACTAATAACTGTTCTCAGGGGTGGAATTTTTTTGTCAGACTTGTTTCATTATTCAAGCTAAATTTTCATGCTGTCCTGTGCTAATCACAGTTAGTCCGCCTCAGATCAGACTCACAAAGCAATCTTGTCAGATCTATCATTAGGCTTAGTGAGGCAATTGCAGCTGGTAGTGGTCTACTAGGTGTAGCCAATTTGTTGCCTGACCCTCTTCCATTTCTCTGTTGCTGTGGAGATATAATGTCATGGGCAACCTTCCAAAGGCAGTACTTTCTTCACTGACTGATTTTTGAGGAAGCAATGGAACTGATTGAATCTCTAGAGCTGGTTTCTGTAAGCTTCTGTGTGTAATGCAGAACTGCCATCTCCAATGTCAGGGAGATCACTGGTGTTGTCCTTTAAGCCATTAAATTCCGATGAAAAAATATCAAGCTTCATTTTACTTGCACTCCATTTTAGTCTGTCAAAGACATAATTAATACAAAAAGAAAGAAAAGTAAAAAATAGCAACAACAGAAAAGGCCAACGTGGTTCCTCAAAAAGCTCAAAGTGGAGCTAAAAACTAAAAAAGTAAAAAAAAAGGAGGAAGTGGACAGAAGATTACAGAGAGATAGCAAAGAATTACAGGGGAGGTGTTAGGAAGACAAAAGTTAGGAATGAACTGAGGCTAGCAAGAGAAGCTATAAGCAACAAAAAGGCATTCTTCAGTTATGTGCAAAGCAAAAGACAGAAACATGAAACAGTGGCTCAGCTACTAAATGGATAAGAAAATAATAAAAGATTACAAAGAAAAGGCTTGGTCTTTTCCCAAAAGATAGCATAAGACCCTCCAGGCAAATGTCAGAATTGCAGCTTTAGATTGCTAAACAAATACTTAAAGAATACCTTATTATTTTGAAAGATGGCTAGATAAGTTACATCCAAGGATACTGAAGGAACTGGATGTAACCATTGTGAAATCATGGACAATGGGTGGAGTGCCAGATGACTGAAGGAGGGCTAAAGTTGTCCCTATCTTCAAAAAAGAGGAGCCGGGGAACTACAGACCAGTCAGTTTGACATCAATCCTAGGGAAAATTCTGGAGCAGATTATAAAGTGATCACTCTGCAATTTGGTAATAATTTGAAGCCAATATGGATTTGTCAAGAACAAATTCTTCCAGACTAATTTCATCTCATTTTTTGATCAAGTAACTTCCTTGGTAGATGGTAGGAATGCTGTAGACATAATATAGCTTGAGTTTAATAAAGCCTTTGACAAAGTGTCCCATGCTATTCATATAAGCAGCTGACTAAAAGCCCTCATGGTATGGTGGCTAAAACTGCTGTACTACAGCCAAAGTTGTGCTTTGCAGGCGTACCCACCCAAATAAAGACTCAAACAATGGTATTGGATTAAAGGCATTGGGCCACTTTTATTGAATAATGCCCTAGTCCGAATTATCACTTTCAATTGGTGTATCATCCAGTTGTAATTCCTTAAGGCAAGCAGGCCGCAGTAACACTGGTAAGGTTCCACCCAAAGTGCTAAATGTATCTATTTGTATCAATTTGTTTATTGGCACAAACAAATTGTTGACCGGAGTCAATATACTATCTACTGACCCCACCCTATGACGTGTTTCTGTTCAAATATCAAGGTGATGCAGGCTGAGAAGCTCCTGACATCACCCCAATCATGGTTCGCCCTTGACCGGCCAATCCTGTTTCCCCTGTACCTATCTACGTGTTGGCCAGTCAATTGCAAACCTGCCGGATACCTCTGGGTCATAAATCTTTACCTTATCAGTGCTACCCGCCACACGGGGAAGCGTCCATGATGACTCACCGCCCCCCCCCCGACCGTCAGCTCGGTCGCCAGGCCTGCTTGCACATCCTCCAGGAAGAGGTACATACCTCTAGCCGACCGGTGGACCCCATCTCCTGCATATAGATCAAAATCCTGCAAGCCTATTCTCGTATGTCGAATGGCTGTCCCTAAGCCATTATCAACAAGGAACCGGGCAACAGCCCTGTTCACGGACTGCCGAGCGCGGTTCAAGCCACGGAGATCTATGCCTCCTCTGTAGCATTGTCTCGGCACAATGTCAGACCATAGCAGCCATGTGCGCGGCCATAAATGATGTAAGAATGCCAGGTCTCTGCACACCGACATTTTAAAAGAAAGGCCAGTGATCTGTGCGAGATCATTGCCGCCGAGGTGCAGAATCAGGACATCAGGCAGTCCACCATCCCTGATGGACATCAGGAATGGCAACAGTTCCCGCCATCTCATGCCGCGCATACCATACCATCGCATACGTGCAGATGCACGCAGCCAAAGATGGGGTCCCCACTCTGTCGCTGCAGCATACTGCGCTGCCCAGTGCACGTAACTGTGGCCCACCAGCCATGGACACACAGGGTCTGTAAAAGAAGGAGAAGAAATTAAGGACATAACTAGTACACATACAGTGAGGGGACGTACATATAAGGAAAAACACATGGACCCCCACCTGCCCATCTGACGTATATCCGCCTCAGAGTACCCAAACGCAGCCACGGTTGAAGCGGCGCCTATCCTGAATGAATGGGTGCCGTAACAAGCCCCAGGGAGGCCGATACTGTGAAGTGCCATTCCGGTCATCTTCCAAAACTGAAATTTGGTAAGGGGAGACCCATCCTAGTGGCAGAAAAACAGGCCAGGGTGCGTGCCACGCACTGCCAAAAATTCATGTAGGGCACCAACCGGACAGATGTCATCAATTGTACAATGTAGCAGTCTGACACCACTGCCTACTCCATGCTGATCGGCCTTTGAGGAGCGAATCCTCAACTGAGCCCACTCCTGGTTGAGATAGACATCTTCGAGTTCCAGTGCCCTACGAGACCTGTCCCCTTTTGACAATGGGACCAGCTCACTGATACGGAGAGCTCCAAAGAAAGCTACAGTGGTAGCTGTGTGAAAAAGGGCCTCCTCATAGCCATCGTGGTTGGTGTCATTTATGCCAACCACGTGCAAGGTGGGTCAGAACACCTATTGAAACGGGGTGATGCGTGTCTGGGCGTCGGCCACGCTCACGCGTCCACCCCTCCAATACGTGTCATATGTGGAAGTCATTCACACAGTCGGGAAAGCCCCGTGCCTTGGCCATAAATGCCAATGCTGAAAGCCTAGTGGCGATAGTGCGTGGGGCTAATCCTTGATGGTGGAGGTGGACTATATACTGCAAAATCTGGTCGACTGGTATCGGCCACACTTCGGGCAACTGCCTTTGCCCGCAAAAAGTTCTAAATTGGAGGAATGCATGTAGATACGCCTTACGCGTACGAGGTGCCAAAGACATGCCGATCGCCCGGTTCACCTCTCCTCACCAAATGTCCAGATCTCGGCCGGGAGTGGAGAGGGAAGTTCCTCTGCTTCTGGAGCCAAGGCATGGAACTGGGAGATCTGCAGGCGGGATAAAGCATCAGCAATATCGTTATTAATGCCTGGCACATGTCTGGCCCTGAATAGCACATTAAGGTGTATGGACCTCAAAACTAATTGGCAAACTAATGCCATGACTCTGGGGGATTTGGATGTCTGGGTGTTGACAATGTGCACCACTGCAGCATTGTCACACCAAAAGTGAACCACCGAATTGGCCCACCTATCCCCCCATAGCATTAGTGGCCCAAGTGCGAGGTGGCTTACGACGACGGGACAACTCCCTATCCCCCTGCCCCTCCCTTTCCTCCTTAGTTAGCTCACAATTTAAAAGTGAGAAGATATCTACATATTCCCCCCACCAAATCTTCTCCCTCATAGCCTGGGATAAGTGGTCACACAGGGGTAAAGAGTAACCGAACCGGCCGTTGGTAGTGCCGCCGTCGGCACAGATTGAATTGGGGGTGCGCACAATGGAGCTTGCAGCACACCTGGGACATTAGGCGTACCCGAAGGGGCGGTCACCCCTGACATAACCGGGGAGTAATTGGGTAACCAAGAATTAGCAGGACAGTATGGATTAAACTGTCCTCCCACAGTAATTTGACGTGGCCATGGCCACTGACACCCCCCCCCAGCCGAATTGGGTAGTGTTACTGGTGTGCTAACTTTACCCATATACTCACTTGGTGCATCCCCTGGGCCGCCCCCACTGGGGGTTCCGGCCCACGGTGGGCATCGGAGCTTACGATGGGAATCGAGCTCTGCGTGCTCCTGCGCCCCTGCCGAGCAGGACTGGTCCCCGGCGGGAAGGCCTGTTGCAATGGCCAGATGGGGAGCTGCGAGGCACCAGCTTGGGCTGGCCTGATGGCCTCAAGCAGCTCGACCCTATCAGCAGCCCGCTGGACAGCCGTGGCTGGCGCGTGGGCCGGATCCGGAGGGTTTGCGAGTGCACCATCAACAGGTAGCGGAGCAATGCCCATCGATGCCTCCACTACCCAAATGTGTGCAAGGAGAGCATCGGCCATTTCAGACCCACCTGGATAAGGCCCACCGAGCAATTGCTAGGGGATAAGGCCAAATGGCGATCCCTGGCTCACATAGGGCCATGCCCTGTAATCCGGCCCATGAGGGGCCAGAAGAGTGGTAGGGCGGGGACCCGCACCATGCCCAAGTGGGCCGCCATGCCCCGAGGCGGGCAAAGGTGCAGCAGGGGTATGAACCCCAAAGGAGGAGGCCCTTGCCGCCCCCGCCCTAGTCCCCAGACTGGGCGGGTATGCAGGGGCCACATTGGTGGCAGTGGGCACCGAAGCCCTGCCACCCGATTGCGGTGGTGCTGCCCGAGTCCTCCGGCCCAGCGGCAGCCCCCGGGAGGTCGAGGGGGTAGGCAGAGCCATCCCCCTAATGCACAGCCTGGAGGCCTCAGCCTTGCGCTTGGGTGCCATGGCCACCCAAGCAATCGCCTTTTCGGGGGAGGAAGATTCCTCCGAAAAGCTTTTAAAAATCGAAAGAGAAGCGGCGGAACAAACTTCTCCGTTCCGTCGCTTCTAAAATGGCTGCACAGCTGCCTCGTGGCCACCCCTTTTAAAGAGGGGTGGCCACGCCCCCTAATTACCTGGATGGCTGAGTCCGGGTGGGTGGGGGCCTGCAAAGAGCGCGGCGGCCATTTTGGCGCCGCACTTGCATATGATCTGAATTTGATCCTGATGGGTGTCAAGGTTAACTCTTCTAAGGTTGGTAAAATGAGTACCCAGCATGTTGAGGGCAAAATGCTAATTACCTTATGAACCATCCAGAGAATGCACTACACGCTATGGGGTGGTATATAAGTCCTAGTGCTATTGCTAGGTGTGGCCTGGAGAGCGTGTCAGGTAGATATACAGTTGGGTTACAGAATCATACTTAGAGGATGCTTATCAATGACTCCATCTCAAACTGGGAGGGAGTAACAAGTGGGGTATCACAAGGCTCAGTTTTGGGCTGGGTTGTCTTCAACATTCTCATTAATGCCTTGGATGTTGGAGAGCAGGGAATAACTGTCAAATATGTAGATGACACAGAATTGGAGTGAAGTTATATTTTAATGCAGATTACATTAAAAGGACATATTGTTTGAATTAAAGCCTTATAATCTGCACTTTTAAACATCCCTTAATTGAAGAGTAAGCACTCTAATATGTTTGGGGAAAGTAATGTTTCTCCATTTCAAAGGTCAATTTTCAGCATTAATAAGAAGCTTGTAGAGGCATTTAATTGTTATAACTGTGCTTGCAAAATAGCAACGGCTCTCGCAAAATAAGTTTAAATTGAGTCAGTCCTTCACATGTTAGATTTTCCTAACATGTCTATTACCTACAGATGTATAAATGTATAAAATGAATACATATTTCTATATTTTTCTACACACACACACACTTTCCACATCAATATTGCTTTTTCTGGCCAGTTCTATAGTTTCATTATGTGTGCATGGTAGGATAGCCCCAGTTTAGTAAATTTTTGCACTAGTGAGAGTTCAGGCTTGACCTACTTAAGCACACATTTGTCTTCCTTTCTCTCTATCTTTGGTATCTCTAAGACTCTCTTCCAATACCACATTTCAAATGAGTTGATTTTTGGTTTCTCTTCCTCCTCTGTCTTACTTTTACACAGATGATTTTGACCATCGTCTTTAGTGGTAAACTTTGCTAATTCTGAGCTCTCCTCCCTTATTTTTTTAAAATTTCAAAAGGCATGGGGACATCTTTTTGGAAAAATGCACATAACATGTTCATAAAAGGTTCCTTATCCCAATGAGAGTTTGGAAAATGGAACATAGCTGTATAGTCTGCATTCTGTAGAGGTGGCATGACAACAACAGTTTACCTGAAAGTTTAAAGAGTGTGTGTTTCTGTGTTATATGTATCACACTTACTGTATTTTCTGGCGTATAAGACTACTTTTTAACCCCAAAAAATCTGTGCCAAAGTCGGGGGTCATCTTATAGGACAGGTACTTAACTGCAGCTGACAAGTATATTCCAAACTCTATATTTTAACTGGAAAAGTTGAGTGTCGTCTTATACGCCCAGTCGTCTTATATGCCGGAAAATACGGTACATCTTTGCTTCATCAGTTCATTAAGTCCTAAAGCAACCCTTTAAAATGTTCTGGCACTAAGGGACTACAGCCACATCCTAGTCATCCTTACTTCTATTCTTTCCCAGGAACCACAGTATGTATCAATGGTGGCGAACCTATGGCACATGTGTCAGAGGTGTCACTCAGAGACCTCTGTGCACCCATGTGTCGCCCCAGCACAGTGTTCACTCTGTCCCTCTGTCCAGCAGCCCAATGGGAGCAGTTCCTCCCTCCAGCACAGAGTTCACCCCACCCCTCTGGCCAGCAGCCCAATGGGAATGTTTCCTCCCTCCTTTGTTGCCATATTGGCACTTTGCGATAATTAAGAGGGCTTTGGTTTGCATTTTGGGCACTTGATCTCTAAAAGGTTCGCAATCACTGTTATATACTATATGCTCATTTTTCTGGAATCCTCTAGTACTGGCTAATTCTACAAAATACAAGTTTCTATTAAAATTTGTGTGTTGTGCATACTTAAATGTCTGTTTTTAAAAGAAAGGAAATTAAATTCTACAAAAAAAATCCCTCCTGTTTATGACTAGAATGTTGTGCTTTTGTATCCATGTTTAAAAATGTGAGGAAATGGCCTAGTAGTGCTGTACAATATCATACCTACACTGTCAGCAGGAAAAAAGATCTCCCATTCACAAACTGGAGGTTTTTAAAAAATGAATTGAATTGTGTTATTCGTAGTCAAGAATTCTATGCCATTGAGTCACAGAGTGATCTTGCACTGGTTGCTTGGCTGCACCTATGATGTGGTACTGATGTATTCTAAATGGCATAAATGAGAGCTAACATAGATCATGGAAGTGTTACATTTTACATATTTATTTTGTTGCCCATTGACTTATTGCTTTGATCATCTGGAAACATCTTCTTGCATATGGACCATACCTAAGACAGGAGACTAGGACTTTGATCTAAGCACCAAAATACATAGTGTATAGAAAATTGCTGTTACAGTAAAACTTTGAGATGTGAAAAACTCATGACACGAAAGGAAACCTCGAGAAAAAAATTGTTTCGAGATATGAATTTTTTTAAGATACAATTTTGGGGGGGGGGGATTTGACACTTCCTATGGCAGCAGGAGGGTGTTTGGAGCAGTTACACTCCATTTTTGGATATATATTTTTGTCACATTTTGGCGCCACCAGAAGCTGTCCCCACAACCAGGAAGTGCCAGAAATTCTTCCTTCCCCTCAACAGCTGATCATCGAGGACTAGTCCTGCAATTACCAGAGTTAACCACTAGACGGCGCTGTTGGAAATGTGCCAAATATGCATTGAAATGCATTGAAAACCTTCCGGAGCTCAGAAAAAAGTGAGGGGGGGGGGAGTTTTTTATCTGTTCAAAACTCTTTCTAAAGTGCACTTCAGAATTTTTCACCATGTTTTTGCCACTTTAGAAAGTGCTTTGAACAGAAAAATTGCATTGTTGTAATTATTTTTGCTTTTTTTCTGAGGTCCAGAGCACATAATTTGATTTTCAATGCATTCCTATGGGAAACCATGTTTCGAGATACAAAATTTTCAAGATACGCAAAACCTTGAGGAACAAATTAATTTCATATCTCAAGGTACACAGTATAAGGGCTCAAACCACCCACTAGTATTTGGTGCTGGAACGGCATGAACCTGCTTGCCTTGCACATATATACACCTCCAGCTGCTCCCGTCCAAAGGAATGCAGAGGGGAACATGGCTATTTTAGTTTTAATGTGCTGAAATACAGGCATTCCCCTAATTCCTCATGCTTCCATTTGTTATACCAGCTTTAAAAGACACAAGCTTAACCAATAGAACAGCAAATCCATAAGAGCCCAAAGTGCTAGTTAATAACTCTGCTTAAACATCTTACTTTTTGCTGGCAATCCACTTACTCATGTGCAGGATGTTCCTATTTTCATCTGTGAAGTGTAGGCCAATGTTTCATACTAATCAATTTTCATTTTCTTTCCCCTATGTGACCAGATAATGGACCTCGCCTTCTCGTAGCAGCAGAACAATCTAAAGTCTTCTCACATCGAGGTAGCAATGTTACACTGCCTTGTAAATTTTACCGTGAGCCCGCATCATTTGACTCAGGCACCCATAAAATCCGGGTCAAGTGGACCAAACTCACCTCAGATTACCTCAAGGAAGTGGATGTCCATGTTGAAATGGGTTACCACAGAAAGACCTATGGAAATTACCAAGGAAGAGTGTTCTTGAAGAAAAGTACTGAAAATGATGCTTCTCTTGTAATCACAAATATAATGCTGGAGGATTATGGAAAGTACAAATGTGAAGTGATTGAAGGTTTAGAAGATGATACTGCTGTTGTGTCACTAGATTTAGAAGGTAAGAAGTCCTGGCATAATTGAGATTGCTTAACAGAATGATTACACTATAAGTGGTAGAAGAATTTTATAATGTGGCTTGCAGCTTTTGAAACAAGTTTCAGTGTTAAACTATTTCTTATTTTTATTGTTTAGGCTGGGGTGCCCAAACTACTGCCTGTGGGATGGATCCGGCCCACAGTGTCAAATCATCCTGCCCACACTGCCCTCACTTCTCCTGGAATCGGAAGTAAAACATGCATGTGTGTGCGCATAACATGCCTGCACATGCACATGTTGCTATCATAAATTATCCAATTGCTGTCATAAATGCATTTACAACAGCCATGGGTCATTTACAGCAGTGTTATGCATATGCGTCGGCACATTATGTGCATGCACATGTATGTTTTACTTCTACTTCTGGTGGGAGGAACCAAGTAACCGGCATGCTCAACCACATGACCAGCCCACAGCCAAAAAGTTTGAGCACTCCTGGTTTAGGCTCTTATTGTTTTGTTGCAGCCTAGCCAGACTTCACTCCTCTCACAAATAAAGCAAGGAATGTTACATCACCAAGACACTATTTTTTCCCCATACCCAATTAATGTATTAAAATAAAATTAAGGTAAATATTTAGCTACAGATTTAGCCAATGTTTATAGAGAGCAGAAACTGCAAATACAGAAGGTGGGAATGTAAGTGTATATTTGTGTTGTGCACTTACCTCTTTGGTCAGTTTTCAAAGTGGTAGTGACATTAATCTGTGCAAGCCTCTCAAAACAAGAAATTAAACAAAACAAATAAAAAAAACAATTACAATTACAGTTATATACCGTCCAGCCCATCAATCCTAAAGCATTTTCTGACCAGTTCACAGTTAATTAGTGTTTTGCTCCCAACATGCTAGATGCTCATTTTACCAAACTCAAAAGGAAAGATGGGTGAATCAACCTTGAGCCCCCTCATGAGCAGAGTTTTGGCTGTAGTACTATGACAATCACTGCACCATGAGGGTTCTAAAGACAAAAATAGCCGTGTAAATTAAATGTCAGTCAATAAAGTGGCAATATTTGATATGTCTTAGTATTTGAAGGGAATCCATATAGAGTAATGTGGTAAGTGCAACAGTTGTGTGATAGTGAATAATGAAAGCTTTCTATAACTTTCAGCCGAGTCCTGAAATTGTTACCAGGTGCATACTAGTTATTTTTCAGTTACCACATAATAAACAAAAAATACATGATTGTGGCCTTCATTGCAGATCAATGAACTATGCAATTCATTGACCTTAACTAGTCTCAAGTCACTTGCTATTTATTAGGATTAATTTATTTTATTAATACTATAAAAATGATTAGCATGTCTTTTTTGTATTTCATATTCAATTTGTTTTCAGACATTTGTACATGTACAAGAAACACATGAAATCTAAGGCATTATTGTAACAAGCTATTTAATAGTTAGTTTTGGTTGGAGATTTATTGTTGGTTGTTCATGCATTTATATATATGTTCACATTTGCCTATTGTACAATTAACTTTTGCACTTATGATGAAAAAGTTATTTGTGGATGTATTTCTACTTAATGCTCAAAATTTATTACCCATTTCTTTTGGTTCCTATCTAACAATGATAAACCTGTGTCCTAAATATTATATTTGATGTGTTTGAGAAAGTGAATTATAATGTGTTCATCCTTTTTAGAGGTATCATAGTACTTCTTTTCAGTTTTGATTTTGTTAACCTTCTTCCAGCGAACAGATGCCAGCATGCATAGATTTAATCCATACATTATTTTCCTACAAACAACATGGAAAAAATGTAGGGTGAGAGAGTGAGTGACCCAACTAAGAATATCTATTAAGTATCATGGCTTTGCTGTTATTTGATTTAAGATCTTCTACATTTTAATAATGAATGATATAATTTCCATGAATAGGGAAGTCTTTAAAGGTTTTCTGACTACAGTATTTTGCAGATTGGAGACCTGTCAGATATCCAAAGGCAGATGGTTGCATAGAGAGAGGACTACCACTGAGAAAGATTCTCTTCCTAGTATCACTTCCTCTTGCTTCTCTGGGGGTGGCCATCCCCAGTGAGGCAGTCTACAAGAACCTTGCAACACAAGTAGAATTTCTGTTGGAGAGTTGCTCCAACAAATAAGTAAAAGGAAAACGTTGTCCTTGCTCAAAAGTCAGTCATAGGGTTCAGTGCTTATCTCGGCTTATAGCCAGTTTATCTGCAGATGTTTCCATGGACACGTGGCAGGCATGCCTAGGCACCGGAGTGCACAGAAAGCTACTTACTTTCCCACTGAAGTTGTCCCTATTTATCTACTTGCAATTTCTTGCTTTCAAACTGCTAGGTTGGAAGGAGGCTTCAACAACTAGCAAGGTCCTAAACTGTATATAGTGAAATACTTATTTTTAAGCAGGTACACAACCAGGGTGAAACTTATAAACAAGAAAAACAAATGGAAACAGGCCTTGTGTCAAGTCATACTTTTGGAAAATCTAGCTCAGTATGCTTGCTCAGAGGCCAACCCCTTCCCATCTGCAATCCTGAATTGGCCATTCTGACCTGCAGAGGATGCCTAGTCGACTCATCTCCCTGACACTATTGGGAAGTGATGGTCCTCCAGCCCAACTCCTGTTCACTGGCTAGGGTTGTAAAACAAAACACAGAGTGAACTTCAGTAATAAAACAATACAACTTTATTGCCTTCAAAGGCAAAGAGTCACTAAGGTAAAGGAAAGATAAAGGTTTCCCTTGCTCGAAAGCCAGTCGTATCCGACTCTAGGGCTCAGTGCTCATCTCTGTTTCAAAGCCAAGCTCTGCAGACATTTCCGTGGTCATGTGGCAGGCATGACTAGACACCGGAGCACACAGAAGGCTGTTACCTTCCCACCAAAGTGGTCCCTATTTATCTACTTGCAATTTCTTGCTTTCAAACTGCTAGGTTGGTAGGAGCCGAGACAAAGACAGGAGCTCATTCCGTCCTGCAGTACTTGGGAATCAAACTGCTGACCTTCCGCCTCCCAGTCAGTGTCTTAGCCACTTGAGCCACTGCAATCCCAAAAGAGTCACTAATGCACACTATGTATAAAGTGGGTCTCCCTGAATAGCCAGACAGTTAATTTTTATACTTTTAAGTACAATTTTCCAAAGTAAACAACTGAGCATGTACAGGAATGCATGAAATAACAGCTGAAAAAGCAATACTAGAAAAGTAATGCATCTTTCTCTGATAGGCTGTTTAGACTGTATGATCAGGAAATGCCTTATCTATTGTACACCTCTTTTCTACCTGACATAGTGAATACATACTTCCATATCCGCACTCATGGCCAGTAATGAACACTTGCTTATCACTTGCACATTCTATTTCTTCCCCTCAACATCATCCCACTTGTGATGGAGCTGGGGAGAAGAACCTGCCTACTAGCCCAAAATTGTCCTCCATCCTGATCTACACAGACTGGCAAAAAAATTCTAAGATTTCTACAGGAATTCAGGGTTCTTTCACGGTGCTGAACTAAAATGGAGAGAATGAGTTCTTTTGCACATGTCACAGACTGTGTCCATATTTTTAAAAGAGACACATGTAAGTAGCTTAGATATCTATATATGCTGTCAGAGGGAGGAAACAGTTCAAATTATTCTGACTTTAACAAGTAGAAACCTTCCAGCGGCAGAAAAGGAAAGCCACTTTGGAAGCAAAAAGGGATGGAGAAATTCAAATCAACCTTTGTGCCATGTGGTCAGTAAAAAATATACTTCAATTTTATCTGTTTTCATAAACAAAGCAAATCCCTCAGTATTTGACCATGTTGTTACAGGCTGAAAACTTAGAGCACTGTTATTGGTCCATGTATACAGAGATAAATCAATGAATGACTCAATACTGTACAAGTGTTGTGTTCTGATGGTTTTACTGTACACATGGATTGCAATGTATCTGAGTCAATGTAACCTTGCCTATAGCAACAATGTAACCTTCAGCTGTATCATATAAGCCCTGTAATAGGATGCGAGCTAATGACCACCAGCTGGCAGCAGCGAGCGTCCAAGCTCTCTTGGTCCGAACTCATCAAAGGCAACAGCGCGGGAAGTTTTCCCGCCACTACCTACACCTGGACAAGAAGGGCGTGACCTGAAATGACGTCACGCAGACAGTAGCCAATGGGCTACCATGGCACCACGTTCAAATGTATTACTGCTGTATATAAAGAGCTATTGATCCGCCATTACCTCATGTTCCCTCTGTCCACGATGCAATAAACCTGAGTTAACCCAGCCCGAGGCTGTGTCCCGTGTCTTGGTTTGCATACACCAAATTGGCGACGAAGGTGGGATGATGGATCCCCACGGAACAGCCAGGGCACAGAGCGGGTTCAACATCACCAAACCGCAAGACTGGGAGCTGCTTGAGATGGACTTCCAGGCGGCACTGGTGGAACTCAGAGTCAAACAAGACGACGAGGAGAGGAAGAGGGCCATCCTCACCAGAATGCTCGGGATGGAAACCAAGCGGACGCTGGTGGGCATAATCGCTCCGAAGAAGGTGAGCGACTTTAAGGCGAGCGACATCATGAAGCTGCTGCGAGAGCGGTTCTGCCCCTCGAGGGCAATGTTTCCCGCTCGGAGCGCGTTTTGGAGGCGAGTCCAAGCGCCAGACGAGTCGGTTGAGGCATTCGTGGCCGCCATGAGGATAGCCGCCGCCCCCTGTAAATGGGGCGACATCCTGGAGATGGTCCTCAGGGACGGCGTGTTATGTGGCCTGAAAGACAAGGAGGTGCAGCGCAGCTTGATGAATAAGGAGCCGCCACCCACGCTGGCCGAAGTCATAGAGGCCGCGGAAGCCGCAGAGTCCACGAATGCCGGAGTGGACGAGATGCATCAGTGGCGTGAGTGGCGTCCTAAAGCCGGCAAGGCGGAAAATTCGGTGCACGGGAAGGCCGGACAGTCGGTGCACGCGACTCGGCGGGCCTCAAAGTCGTCTACGGAAGGCAGCGACGGCGAGGAGGTCCAGAAGGTCCGGAAGGGCGGTCGACGCTGCGAGGGTTGCGGAGCGGCCCACGAGCGCGCGAGATGCCCGTTCAGGAAGGCCGAGTGTTACACCTGCGGCCGTCGGGGGCACATCGCCAAGGCGTGCAGAAAGCGGAAAGAGGGCCGGAGGCAATCACAAGACCGCGCGGCCAGGCCGGACCATCCAGCAAGGCCCAAAGATGGCGCCCAGACCACGAGGAAGCAGGACGGCGTGGGCCGCGTCTCGGACAGCAGCGAGGCCGACGCCTCAGTGTTCAGCGTGTCCGCGGGACAGTCCCATTACTTCGTTGAGGTATTAGTACAAGGGGCCCCTATTAAGATGGAAATTGACTCGGGGTCCTCCTTTTCCATAATTCCCCAGAAAGAGTTCCTGAAAATCGACCCCCACGTGCGGCCAAAGCTTAAAGCGTTGAGGTCCACACTACGGGACGTACAGGGAAACAACATTCCGGTATTGGGGGTTGGGAAGTTTCGGGTCAATTTTAAGAGACATTCTGCGGAACTGCCCCTAGTTGTCCTGAAAGGGGGAAGCTGTAGCCTCCTGGGAACACAGTGGTTTCAGCCCTTAGGGTTGTTCATAGGGGGGGTGCATACCGTGGGGGGGGACCCAATACAAGCGGTTTGCGATGCGCATCCCGCCGTTTTTGAGAAAGGACTCGGAAAGTTCAAGGGACCCCCTGTAGCTTTCGACATAGACCCGGAGGTCCGCCCGATAAGACTCAAACCACGCAGGGTGCCGTTTGCACTCAAGGACAAGATAGAGGCGGAATTGGACAAACTGGTGGGCCAGGGGATTCTTATTCCTGTTGATTCCGCGGAGTGGGAAACTCCAATTGTAACGGCTCTAAAGGCTAACGGGGAGGTGCGCATTTGCGCAGATTATAAGTGTACAATTAACAAGGCGATCCGCCCTAATGCATACCCGGTGCCAGTGATAAGCCACCTTTTGGCCAGGCTAAATGGGGGAAAGTGTTTCGCTAAGCTCGATTTGGCACAAGCCTATCAGCAACTTCCTGTGACCCCCGCCACGGCCGCGGCACAAACGATAGTTACACATAAGGGAGCGTTCCAGGTGTCGCGGTTACAGTTCGGCGTGAACTCGGCACCCGGTCTTTTTCAATCGCTCGTGGAACGCCTCCTAAAGGGCCTGGAGGGGGTGTTGCCTTATTTTGATGACGTGTTGATAACAGGGGGGAGTGAGGCTGAACTAGCGAAAAGGTTGGACAAGGTACTGACCGTGTTCGAGAAAGCGGGGCTGAGATTGAGGAAGGATAAATGTGTTTTTTTCGAAACAGAGGTCGAGTTTTTAGGGTTCCGAATCACACCCGAGGGGATTAAGCCGTCTAAATCCAAGGTAGCAGCCATTAAAAAGGCCCCTCGCCCCACATCCAAGACCGAGCTGCAATCTTTCCTGGGGCTCCTAAATTTTTACCATACATTCCTCCCGCGGAAGGCGTCCGTGGCCGAACCGCTCCATCGGTTGCTGAAAAAGGAGGAGCCGTGGATGTGGGGTGATGAGCACGAGAGGGCGTTCAAGGAGCTAAAGCAACTCCTAACATCTGAGGCAATCCTGACGCATTTCGACCCCAAACGGCCTGTGGTCCTAGTTTGTGATGCATCCCCGGTGGGGGTGGGGGCGGTGCTTTGCCACGTGTTGGAGGACGGAAGGGAGGCCCCGGTAGCATTTTACTCAAGGTCCCTGTCCCAAGCGGAGCGGAATTACGCGCAAACCGACAGGGAAGCATTAGCAATCGTATCGGGGACCAAAAAATTTCACGATTTTTTGTATGGCCGCCCGTTCAAAATCGTGACCGATCACAAACCGCTGTTAGGGATTTTCACGGCGCACAAGCCCACGCCGCAGATCCTGTCCCCGAGAATGCTGCGATGGGCTATTTTCCTCAACGCGTACCAACATGAGTTGGAGTACAGGCCCGGAAAGGAGATCAGCCATGCTGATGCGCTTTCGAGATCCCCTTTGCCATTGTCGGACGCCCAAAAGGCGAGAGCAGAAAAGGACCGCCAGGTGTTGCTAATTGAGGTTTTAGACGCTCCCCCAATAGTGCCAGCCGACATTGCTAGGGCGACAGGCAAGGACAGGACACTGGCGAAGGTTTGCTCATGGGTGCAGAAGGGGTGGCCGGGTTCGTCCCCGAGTACGGAGTTCGACCCGTTCTTTAGGAAAAAGCTAGAGTTGTCCCTAGAGAGGGGGTGCCTCCTGTGGGGCCAACGGGTGGTGGTCCCTGCGCCCCTGCGGACGAGGGTGCTCGAACTGCTGCACGTCAGCCACCCGGGCATAGTTCGTTCAAAGGCGCTGGCCCGGAGTTACTTCTGGTGGCCGCAGCTGGACACGGATATTGAGCACATGGTTGGCACTTGCGAGGCTTGCCAGGGGTCCCGCCCTGAGGCGGCCCGTCTTCCACATAGGGAATGGGACACAGCACGGGGACCATGGTCCAGGGTGCACGTAGATTTCGCTGGCCCATTCCGAGGAACCATGTTTCTCCTAGTCGTGGATGCGTTCTCCAAGTGGCTGGAGGTTATCCCGGTAAAAAGCACGTCCTCCGCCACGACAATTAGCCGGCTACGGAGAGTCTTTTCCACGTTCGGTTTACCCGACACTTTAGTCAGCGATAACGCTAGTTGTTTCACCTCCGCTGAGTTCGGGGCATTCATGGAGACAAACGCCATTCGGCATATCACGTCCGCACCGTTTCACCCGGCCACGAATGGCCAAGTGGAACGGTTGGTGCGTACGACGAAGGAGGCGCTGCGGCGCATGGGCCCGGGGGACCTGAATCACCAAGTGTGCCAATTCCTCTTAGCGTATAGGGTGACCCCTTTGGCGTCCGGCTACTCGCCGGCAGAGCTCTTGATGCGGCGAAAACTGACCACGCTCCTGTCCAGGCTAGACCCAACGAGAGTCGAGGATAAAGGGAAAAACGTGGGGTTGGCAGTCTCGAAAGGTTTCGCTGCCGGTGACCCTGTTCACTGCAGGAACTATTCCAGCGCAGGGCCAGCCTGGGTACCAGGGACGGTTGTAGAACAGACGGGGCCAGTGTCGTACCGGGTCGAGACGAACACCGGCCTCCTCTGGAGGAGGCACGCAGATCAACTGAGGCACCGAGTGATTGGGCCAGTCAGTGGAGCTCAGCAACAGGATTCAGCGTTAGGGTTCTCCCCCACCCGCTCAACCCAAGGGGGAGACAGCAGTGGACAACAGTCCCAAGCATGGGGGGAAGGAAGCAGAAGCAGCGGCCCCGACTCATATCCCTTTGATACGCCAGCTCTAGCAGGGGCCGGGGAAGGGGGAGAGGAGTTCGCGACCGCTGCCCCCGATAGTGATTTTGATTTTGATTTGGCGAGCCGGGGGGGTTTTCAGGAGTGTTCCCCCACCCATCCAAGCGAGAAGAGGGGTTTTTCGTTAGCCCCCAGTGCCCCCGGTTCCTCCCTAAGAAAGAGCACACCTCCCAACAGCGCCGCGGAGCCGCGGAAAGTCACTAACGAGTCTCCCTCTCATATTGCAGGACAGGAGACCAGGGGACAAAGAGAAGGTAGCAAACCCGGGGAGAGGCAGCCCGCACCGAGACCCCAGCGTGTTCGAAATAAGCCATCTTGGCTGAGAGACTTTGTCTCATAAGGGGGGGGGGAGTGTGTTAAGGTGGGCTCGAGACTTTGTCTCGTCCTAGGGGGGAGGGATGTTGTGTTCTGATGGTTTTACTGTACACATGGATTGCAATGTATCTGAGTCAATGTAACCTTGCCTATAGCAACAATGTAACCTTCAGCTGTATCATATAAGCCCTGTAATAGGACGCGAGCTAATGACCACCAGCTGGCAGCAGCGAGCGTCCAAGCTCTCTTGGTCCGAACTCATCAAAGGCAACAGCGCGGGAAGTTTTCCCGCCACTACCTACACCTGGACAAGAAGGGCGTGACCTGAAATGACGTCACGCAGACAGTAGCCAATGGGCTACCATGGCACCACGTTCAAATGTATTACTGCTGTATATAAAGAGCTATTGATCCGCCATTACCTCATGTTCCCTCTGTCCACGATGCAATAAACCTGAGTTAACCCAGCCCGAGGCTGTGTCCCGTGTCTTGGTTTGCATACACCAAAACAAGACAGCTTCCCATGTTCTCAACTCCCTATGTCATTTTCAACACTACTTCCCTGAAAATAATCTCTAATAGGAAATAATGTTATAATCCGAACAAGTGAGATAAGTTTCTTTGCCAGAATTACAATAATGTTAGTTCAAAAATATTTGTTAGAGCACATATCCATGCCAGGTTAAGATGGTTGTGCTATAGTTTGAGTACATAGCAAACTTTACTATATCCTATATTGATGCTGGCTGTAAGTAGTCTGACTGCTTTGTTTAGACTAGTACTAGAGGAAGTCGATTTCTTTATTCTGGCTATAGCTAGACTCTTTTTTTATGTTGATTTAGGGTACAGGAAATTTAAGCCCCTCTGTAAATAGAGTGCAATCAAAGGCATTGACTACAATGTTAAATCAACAATTCTAGTATTATTTGTAAGAGATGCTGTAAAAAAAATCTTAACCCTGATTATTGTGAATAATCAAAATTCATTTCTAGAAGGTTGTCTTTCGTAAACTGTATTGATCTGTGTGTCCCCTGAACCAGGATGACCACAGGAAGGTGTTCAGAATGTGCTTTTGGGGAGATATTTGTCTAATGTGTGCACATAAAAAAAACCTCATCCTATTTTCTAAACTCTTTTTTGTTCATTCACTGGGAAGCATAAATAGATGTTAATGCATGCAGCTGGTAATTTGTACCTTTAATAAAGCTAGAATTATAAGAATATGGGGGAAATAACCCTTTCTGTTGGCTGGCAGTGTCCCTCGATATTCAGATCTTGGCAGTGATGAGGATGGAGGACATGAATATTTATGAGACAAGTCCCTAGCTGAGTAGACTAATATTCATTCTTTAGTTTGACGTTCCTCTCCAGTTTAGTTAGCAGCACTTAGCTGTCAGAGGTTAGCTGCATGAAAATTATGCAACATGCTTGAGATACAACTAGAAGCTGTCTTTTATGATATACTAGATCAGGAGTTCTCAACCTTTTTAAGCCAGGGGCCGGGTCACACTCCCTCAGACAGCTTCAGGGGCCGGATGGCCATTTTTTCCTTCCTCCACCACATGGCACTTCCTGATGTGGTGGAGGCAGTGTGTGTGTGTGTGTGTGTTGGGGGGGCATGAAATGGTGCTGCAGGTTGAGAATCCCTGTACTAGACGCATTTTACTTCCAATTCCAGGAGTGACAAGGGCTTCATTGGCCAGATGAATTGATGTTGGGGACCGAATCCAGCCCCTGGACCATAGTTTGGGCACCCCTGATCTATATCCAGTCTGTGCCCCTCCCCATTGGTTTGCTTATAATCTTGTTCTACCATTCATTCTGTGAATTTATTTTAAAGAAAATTCATGTAAATTTATAATTTTCTCCATACAGCATTCCTTTTGCTATGTACCTTAGCCATAGGCTGCACTTTTGGGGATGCAGGTTTCTCATAAAAAGCACATTTCTTCATACATTTTCCTCAATATATAGGGATTTTTTAAAAAAATTCATTGGATGAGCTGAAAGTTGCCAGAGATGTGATCTGAATATAATTATGTTCCTCTCTGTAGAGAAGATGGAATTAGAACATTTTGCATAAATATGCTGACCAAACAAATCTTATATCTCTAAGTTGAAGATTTGAATTTTATTGGGAAAATGAAAGCTCAACAAAATCAAGACTGAGAGTTTTTCACATCTTTGTTGATACCATATTAACTTTGTTAATCATATTTATTTATTTATTTATTTATTTATTTATTTATTTTATATCACACCCATCTGGGATATTGTCCCACTCTGGGCAGTTAACTCTGTCTTTAGCAAATCTATAAGTTTTTTCACTATTCTACCTCTTTGTGTCAGTTTATTTCTGGATCCAATTTAAGGAAATAGGTATGGTTTATTCTTTCTGTAGAGGGTAACCATATTATGTAAATAAAGGTGCTTAGCTTTCAGTATATCAGTCTTTCAATTCTCTATAAATATTTTTGTGTGTGTATGGCAGTGATTTCTAAAGTGGTGTTTGCTTATATAATAAAATCTCAAGCCAGTATGATCTGTGATTGGGAATTCTGAGAAGTGTAATCCAATACTGATCACCAATTAATGGAAAGGGACATTGTTTTGAATGGAAAACCCACTGAATCTGCTCATTGTGCTGTTTTGTTTATAGAACATTTTGGTCTTGATTTCCTTCCATCTGTTGAATCAAAGGCAGGAAAAATGGAGTCTCAGATATTATAAAGAGGTTCAGTGTCCCAGCAACAGTATAGCCATGTATCTCATACAACCAAAGCCTCCTCTGTTCCCTTATCTTCAGATTCATGCCCTGAAACAATTCAGATAACAACTTGTGAACTCATTTTCTTACTTCTCATGTGGCCTTCTTTACACCAAAGGGTTTTGCAAACAGAAGTTATGTTTCTGAAGTAGATTCCAATAAGCTATCAAAAGTCAGTTTGTACAAAAGCAATATTCACATAAAATGTATACTTGTACAAGTAGGGAGGTGTGAGATAAGCAAAATCATCCAGGATTGTCATAATTGTTTCCATGAATTAGAATAAAAAGTAAACTTTTTGATTTTCCAGGTCATTTTAAGGGATTGATTAGTTGTGTACACTCTATTGTCATGCAGGGAAACTATTTTAAACTGTTGGAATCAGAACTTTGAAATGTTACTCTTTGTATTACAATTCCCAGAAACCCCTAGCTAGCATTGCTTGCTAGGGAATTCTGGGAGTAACACTTATTCTGGGAGTAACAATATATATATTATTATAAGTAAAGCCATAAATTACAAACAAACAAACCTTATACGTACAAATTCATACAAAAACGAGAGAGAAAAACATACACCATTTCTACTTCCACCAATAGTATCATCCCTTTTTACCTCCCCATGCTATACATATCGGAATTTGCATTACCTTCCTTTTATACTTAATGTTCCCAGAACTTTGTGCTTCCTGACTAGGCTCAACACTTTCTTCATTTGTTAGAGCATATATCACAAATGGGTTCCATATTTCTCAAAACATATTACTGTTGATTATACCTTTTTTAATTTGTATTCATTTGTTAATTTGTCATTTAATGCCAGTTGCCAGACTTCCCTATACCATCTTTCTTTACTAAACTTGAACTTATTTTTCCATTCTTTGGCAATTAATAGTCTTGTCACAGACAACAATATAAGCAACAACTCCTTTTTATTTCTATCCAAGCTGATTTCTTCTATCTCACCCAGTAACACTATTTTGGCATTTAACATATAATTTCTAAGCTTTGCTTAGACTCTGTGTAGTCAGGTAGTCATAAATCAAACTACAACCCTGTATGTCCATATCTGAGAATAAGTCTCACTGAATTTATGCTTAGGGTTGCACAGTCAAAATCCCAAAATGAAAAGTCATAATAAATCAAAGAGTATGAAGGCTAAACACCATGTTATGTATGTTACACAGCATGGAATTTAGCCTTCACTCTCTTTCAGTTATGTCATGTCTTATTTCCTAGTAAACCTAAGGTCTGCCTTCTGGAATAAGGTAACCATAGACTGAGGAAGTTTAACTCCATCCACCAACCAATTCTCCCTCAATATATTTCTATGCAGAGTGGATTTAAAAACAACTGCAGCAATAAGAACTGCAACTGGTGCCAAGAAATTGAGGCTTTCCAGCACAGTACTGTATTCCTTCAAGAAATCATCAGCTGGCCAAGAAAGCAACAAACATGCATACTTATGCATGCACACACTGATCAGCCTTTTCTGATCAGCTTATGTTTTAGGAAGGAATAGGTTTCATGAAGGTGTCAGAAGCCACTGCTATTTTTGCTGTTGTGAAGATTATACTAAAGGATAAACTGAAATGCTTCATTTTAAAGCTCTTGTCACAGTTTTCACAAAATACTATGCTACTATGCTAAGTTCATGGAGGACAAGGCTATCAATGGCTATAATTATGGCTACCTAAGGACAACCTCCGGGTTGGAGAGATAGGCAGGATATCTCTCAATGCCATTTCCAGGGAAGCCTGAGCAGGTGAAGGCATCTCCTTGGGAATACCCTGAAGGAAATGGTGAGCCACTGTGTGAGACAGAATGCTGGACTGGATGGGCTGTGGCCTGTTCCAGCAAGGCTGTTCTTATGTTCTTATGTACTCCAATTGTCAATTTAATATCCTTTGTGCCTGAATCTCCTACTTGCTATTTTTCTTCTTCTCTGAACTTCCCTGGGTTACTTTCCACAGGTTGCTCAAATTGTGGTGAACAAAAGCAAACAAGGCTGATGTTTTCAGTCGCTAAATGACCATACAGTACTTCACAACAGCGTGCAGAATTTATGTCCTACAGGATAGGGTATGATCCTCTCCAAGAGAGAAACCTGCTGTTGGAGGAGACAGTCACACAGAATTCTCAGACTAAACAGATGACTAGCAGACTTCCAGATGTAAAACTTAAGAAGTTGAGCTTCTCGCATTGCATACAAATAAATTCTGTCCATCCAGCCACCTCACTTTCACTTCAAGTAAATCTTTCTTTTTTGACAACACTCCCATGCATTATTAAATATTTTAAATATATATATGAATAAACAATAAATCCCCCACCCTTGTACTTTCTCTTTTAGGCATTCTATTTCCTTATTTTCCACGGCTGGGTCGCTACAACTTAAATTTCTATGAAGCTCAGCAAGCCTGCCTGGACCAAGATGCTGTTATAGCTTCATCTGACCAGCTATATGAAGCATGGAGAACAGGGATGGATTGGTGTAATGCTGGTTGGATCAATGATGGATCGGTGCAGTACCCTATCAACAAGCCAAGGGAGCCTTGTGGTGGGAGCAACATGGTGCCTGGAGTTCGGAGTTATGGCTTCTCAAATAAGGATCACAGCAGATATGATGTCTTCTGTTTTACATCCAGATCTAATGGTATGGTACTGGGCTAATTTTTCACAAAAGTCTATTGATGCTTTAGAGGAGAAAGGACTACCCATAGGGACAGCTTAGAAAAGTTGCTTTTTGGACTGCAACCCAGTGGAGGATTCTGGCAAAGAAAGTAACTGTTCTCCCTAGAAATATGTATTGTTTATAGGGAAGTTATAAGTAATAGGATTTAGGACAGGGTTCCTCAACCTTTTTAAACTGGGGGCTGGTTCACATCCCCTCAGACTGTTCAGGGACCGGACTGGTGGTCCTGCCACCACCTTTGATGGCAGGTTGGTCTTGCCACCACCAATGGCAGTGGGGCCACCCTGAGACCCCACCACTCTACCACCACCACTGGTGACCACCACAAACCACCCCCCACTCCCCCCCACTTCCCTACTTACCGGCATGGAATAGCTGTATGGCACCAAATGATCCAGCCCGCACCCTCGCTTCTTCGGCCGCTGCCTCAATCCTTGTCTTCTGGCTTGACATGCCATGTGCATAACGGCACTCCATAGCATTATTGTAAGCCTTAAAACATGCTGCAGAGCACCACCAGGGACATGCCAATCCAAGCAGAGGGGACAGGGATTGAGGAGGTGGTGGCAGCAGCAGAAGTAGCAGCTGGAGCAAGGGTGTGGGCCACATGAGTTGTTGCCATGGGTTGGATCTAGCCTGTGGGCCGTAGGTTGAGAATCCCTGCACATGCATGCTCAGTAGCCTGTTTGTGCATGCACATATCTGTTTGAATTCCAGTTCTTTACATGAGCTCATTGGATTATGGGGGCTTCCCCCAAACTTTACCAGCTTCCTGAAGAAGTTATTCTTCACTGTGTCTTTCTGAAACCTTACAGACTAAAAGTGGAAATGTCATAGAACTTGAACAGGAGGTATACCCTTAATGAGAATGTTTGGCTCAGAATGCACAAGAAGGGTATCAAAGAAGCCATTAAAGGGGATGGAAGTTACCTGCCTGCTGGGAATTGCAGAGCTGCTCAGCAGTCATCTGACAAACTAAATGTGTGCTCTGTTACTTTGAAATCACTGCCGTATAAAAGGCAGAAGATGAGAACTATCAAACAGCAGGCTTCCTTCTTTCTTCAGGAACAGTTTGGACTGTCTTCTCAAATGAAAAGACTCAGATGTGGGACACTCACATGTGTCTTAACTTGTATCCTTGTTGAGGAGCAGATGTTTGGCCTGTAGCCCACATACTTAGAGATGTTCTCATTCTCTGATTACAGACACACTGGGTATTATTCACAATGAAATGCATTTGCCTTAAAACACGCAAAGAGTAAACTTTTTTCTTTGCTTTGGACTGTCCCAAGTCTGCCTTTCAAAAACAGACTGACTTGAAAATATTGTGCAAATATTTACCTTGTCTAGATCCAGCTCAATTGTTCTATAAGGGGCTGGGCTAAATCCTGTGGCAACATAATCCTATCCCATTTAAACAGTTTTTGTGTACTTTGTAGAAAGGGAATAAATAACGTCCGTGGGATTTTTTTTAAAAAAGGATCAGTCAACTTTAAACTAAAGCTTGAAAAGTTACTTTTTAAAATTATACCTCCCAGAATTCTCCAGCAAGCTTGCTCACTTTTATTGTCTATGCCAGGGGTTCCGAACCTAAGGCTTGTGGGCCAGATCCAGCTGGTCTGCCCTCGTAGGACGGGTAGAATACCTTGGGGTGACGCAGTCCCGTAGGTAGCCTGATCCACTACCATGAAGATCTTTAAAGGTTAAAACCAGCACCTTGAATTGAACTCGGAGGCACACTGGCAACCAATGCAGCTCCTAAAGCAGTGGTGAGGCATGAGCATAATGCCCCCGCCCCATTACCACCCAAGCAGCCGCATTCTGGACCAGCTGAAGCCTCCGAATGATCGTCAAGGGCAGCCCCATGTAGAGCGCGTTACAGTAATCCAGTCTGGAGGTGACCAGAGCATGAGTGACCGTGAGCAAGGAGTCCCGGTACAGGAGCGGGCGTAATTGGTAAATGACTCAAAGCTGCTCAAATACCCTCCAAGTCACGACTGCCACCTGCTCTTCAAGCAGCAGTCGTGAGTCCAAGAAGACCTCTGAGTTACGCACCGGATCTGTCTGGGGCAGTGATGCCCCATCCAGAACCAAAGATGGCAACTCCAGTGATAACATGGGGCCCCAAACCCACATCCACTCAGTCTTGCCAGGATTCAGCTGGCAGGGTTGAGATTTTCAGAATTTTAGGACTTGCAGTTGCAGAGGTAACCTAGAATCTTCAAGACAGGTTTCTGGAACAGGGAGAGAAATAAAAAGATAAACGAGATGTTTTTCTGCATCCATTGTTGGTTTCATTCCAAATGCATCTTCTGATGAGGAGAAGGGAATAACCCTTCTGTCCCATTCCCCGTGGAAATTGCCCTAGTGCATGTTGGAAGGGTATATTTTCAGTACCTCTTAAACTCTATAGAGAACTACAAGAAATCCCAGAATTCTGAAAATCCCATCCCTAATATTTCTGACTCTCTCTGACTTTAGGGAATATCTTGGGCAAAAAGATTATAAAGAGACAGTATTATTGGCAGCTGGCAACAACATAATATTTAATGCTTTTAAAAAGAGGGATGAAATGTTAGTAACTGCAAAGAAAATATTATTTTATTGCATTGGGCCAAAATACATTTTAATTATTTCTTACTCAATCTTTTCATGCCCTCTATTTTTCTTTTTCTTTGCTTTTTCTTAGGTCGTTTTTACTACCTAATACACCCTACCAAACTGACCTATGACGAAGCTGTGGAAGCCTGCCTCAAAGATGGTGCACAGATTGCTAAAGTAGGCCAAATGTTTGCAGCCTGGAAATTCCTAGGATACGACCGCTGCGATGCTGGCTGGCTGGCTGATGGCAGTGTGCGGTATCCCATTTCCAAGCCAAGACATCGCTGCAGCCCTTCTGAAGCAGCAGTACGCTTTGTAGGCTTTCCAGATAAAAAGCACAAGCTCTATGGCGTCTACTGCTTCAAGTCATACCAATGAATGTAAGCCTAGAGCACAACAATATCTGATCCATCAAGAACATGTGAAGGATATTGTTCCAGTGTGAACTCATGCAATTTACCAAAACTGTGATGGACCTTTTTTTACTTACTGTAAAGAGTCGTTTAAAAAAACACACACACAACCCTTTAATTTGTTTTGGTTATTTTAAAAAAAATCATTCAACAGATATTTTAAATTAATATAATTTAAAGGAAGCTCTAGGTAAGGAGGGCTTGAAGTGAAACTGTTTAAGCCACATCATTCTGACCTAACATTTTTCTTCATGAATGGGGCATGCAATAGCTTGATGTTTGCTAGAACAAAGTTCAAGAATGTAAGGCAACTCAAAGAAAAAACCTTTTTTCCAAGGATTATATGTTTTATATATCTGCATCTTGTTAAAATAGACCAGAGAATAGTGGCCTGAGCTATAATGATCTTTTTTTTTTTAACTACAAATTTCTTGTCATTTTGTTAGCAGTTAATATGAAAAATGCAAAGGCTATTGAAAACAACAGTGTTTTATAGTCTGCAACATGAGAATCATTTCACTATTTAAAATTATGCCTTTTAGTAAAATCTGCTTAATAATACCATAACATTCCAACAAGCTTCATCAAATCTTCTGAATATCATTCCTGGTTTTATTATGTATGCAGTAGAAATGTGTGTATGAGTAACTAAAGAGAGGATCCTACTTTCTTCTAGTTTTTTAAATTACAAACTAAATATGCCTGAGATGTGTTGCATTATTTTGAATAGCTTTATGAAGATGTTTTGGTGGATTTTTGTTTTTTAGAGAATTCCTAAAGGCCATTTTGCTAAGCAGCATTTAGCTTCTACTCAGGGCAGTTATATATAAATAAACTGCTGGACAGAAACACACACATAAATTTATTAAATATAGCAGCTTGATATCATGATAGCTTTTAAACTATTATTGTCTTTATAAATGAAACATTTAAATATTTAATATTTCTTTCTTAGTTACACATGTGAGAGATAAATGTCTGATAAATCTTGAAACATATGATATACTCTGTGATTAAAAGTGACTCCATTTAGGAAAGGATGAAAAATCTTAGTATTCACTAACCCGGTCCAGTTACAATCCCATTTTCATTCACTCTTCAGTGAGTTTTCCCTCTTATTTTAATAGAGATGGGGAATCCATGCATACATCTTTTTGTGCTTCTGGATTTGTATTTTCACTTTAATGAATGAGGAAGCTCTTGTAAATAAAGGAATTCTTTGCATATATTAAAGTCCCATGGCCACATTCATGGAAGAGGGTAATCAAAAGAACCAGCCATCTTGACTGTTGGGATTCTAGAATATTTTCCCTAAATTTTGGGCTGTAATATACAACTATTCAGAGTTATGTATAGTAAAAATTACCTTTTACATGATATTCTGGATTGAAAATAAAAAAATACAGTGGTACCTCACTTAAAAAGAATAATGCGTTCCATGGGATTGCTTTTTAAGCGAGTTGCTCTTTAAGCAAAACACTTGGGAAAAGCACCGCTGCCGCCATTGTAAGTGACTGATGGTGACTTCTGGCAGGGGGATTGTGAACCCCAATTTATTTGTTAAACAAGTTTTTGGTTGTTTTTAGTTGTAAGCAAAGGCGACCATTCAGATAATTCTGCTCTTTAAGCGAGTTAGTCTCTAAGTGAGGTGCTCTTTATGCGAGGTTTTACTGTAGTAATATATGCTGACATAGTGAACAGAGCTCACCAGAAGCCTTGATTTAATAAGTTTTGTTTAAGTAAATTGGGGGGGGGGGATTAGTCATTAAGAACTTGAATGGTTATGCAACATGATTTTTCTTTCCTCCTATCCATACCAGTTAATTCTGAAATAATATAGAGGGGTACATGGGGAAGGGGATATTATCCCATTCACCTGATGAGAGCTACTGTATTTCATTAGTAGGCAGGATAATTGGATGATACACAGTTAATTTTTTCTACAATTTCAGTGGAATTTATAATGCCATTGTGTACCGCCTAGATGATCTGGATGTCCCACTAAAATTTAGTGGGGTTGCTTTAATGAGACCTAATTTCCAGGAAGTATGCATTTAATTGCAGCTTTCTTCATGATTAGCTTTATCTGGATTGGGACCAATGAATCTTATTTTCAAAAGCTAATAGCAGATTCATGCTTCTTTATGGCATATGAATCAATATTTCCTTGTGAGAAAGGCAAATTATGCAATATATTTGTGCTACTTTATGTAACATGATGTTTATGGACATAATACAGCCAATTGATTTGGCCATAATACAATGTACTTTTAGTGTATGAAACTAAGACACAGGACACAGCCTTGGGCTGGGTTAACTCAGGTTTATTGCATCGTGGACAGAGGGAACATGAGGTAATGGCGGATCTATAGCTCTTTATATACAGCAGTAATACATTTGAACGTGGTGCCAAGGTAGCCCATTGGCTACTGTCTGCGTGACGTCATTGCGGGTCACGCCCTTCTTGTCCAGGTGTAGGTGGTGGCGGGAAAGCTTCCCGCGCTGTTGCCTTTGATGAGTTCGGACCAAGAGAGCTTGGACGCTCGCTGCTGCCAGCTGGTGGTCATTAGCTCGCGTCCTATTACAGGGTTTATATGATACAGCTGAAGGTTACATTGGCTCAGATACATTGTAATCCATGTGGAAGGTAAAACCATTAGAACACAACACCCCTCCCCCCTAGGACGAGACAATGTCTCGAGCCCATACTTCAACACACTCCCCCCCCTTAGGAGACAAAGTCTCTCAGCCAAGATGGTTTATTTCGAACACGCTGGGGTCTCGATGCGGGCTGCCTTTCCCCGGGTTTGCTACCTTCTCTTTGTCCCCTGGTTTCCTGCCCTGTAATTTGAGAGGGAGACTTGTTAGTGACTTGCCGCGGCTCCGCGGCGTTGTTGGGGGGTGTGCTCTTTCTCGGGGAAGAACCGGGGGCACTGGGGGCTAACGAAAAACCCCTCTTCTCGCTTGGAAGGGTGGGGGAACACTCCTGAAAACCCCCCCGGCTCGCAAAACCAGAATCAAAATCAAAATTACATTCGGGGGACGCGGCGGCGGCCGCACATTCCTTTTCCCTCCCCCCGGGCTCTGATAGAACTGGGGTATCAAAAGGATATGAGTCGGGATCACTGCTTTCCCCCCCGGATTCGGACTGATGTCCCTCATTTTCTCCCCCTTGGGCTAAACGGGTGGGGGAGAACCCTATCGCTGAATCCTGTTGCTGTGCCCCACTGACCGGCCCTTCACTCACTCGGCGCCTCAGTTGGTCAGCGTGTCTCCTCCAGAGGAGACCGGTGCTCGTTTCCACCCGATATGACACTGGCCCTGTTTGTTCTACTATCGTTCCTGGCACCCAGGCTGGCCCTGCGCTTGCATAGTTCCTGCAGTAAACAAGGTCGCCGGCGGCGAACCCTTTCGAGACTGCCAATCCTATGTTTTTTCCTTTATCCTCGACTCTCGTCGGGTCCAGCCTGGTCAGAAGCGTGGTCAGTTTTCGCCGCATCAAGAGTTCTGCCGGCGAGTAACCCGACGCTAAGGGGGTCACCCTATACGCTAACAAGAACTGACATACTTGGTGATTTAGGTCCCCCGGGCCCATGCGCCGCAGCGCATCCTTTGCTGTACGCACCAACCGTTCCACTTGGCCGTTCGTGGCCGGGTGAAACGGCGCGGATGTGACATGCCGAATGGCGTTTGCTCCCATGAATGCCTCGAACTCCGAGGAGGTGAAGCAACTCGCGTTATCGCTGACTAAAGTGTCGGGTAAACCGAACGTGGAAAAGACTCTCCGTAGCTGGCTAATTGTTGTGGCGGAGGACGTGCTCTTTACTGGGATAACCTCCAGCCACTTGGAGAACGCATCCACCACCAGGAGAAACATGGTTCCTCGGAATGGGCCAGCGAAATCTACATGTACTCTGGACCACGGCCCCCTTGCTGTGTCCCATTCCCTATGCGGGAGGCGGGCCGCCTCTGGTCGGGATCCCTGGCATGCCTCACAAGTGCCGACCATGTGCTCGATGTCCGCGTCCAGCTGTGGCCACCAGAAGTAACTGCGGGCCAGCGCTTTCGAACGAACGATGCCCGGGTGGCTGACGTGCAGCAGTTTGAGCACCCTCGGCCGCATGGCTGCAGGAACCACCACCCGTTGGCCCCACAATAGGCACCCCCTTTCTAGGGACAACTCTAGCTTTTTCCGAAAGAATGGGTCGAATTCCGTGCTTGGGGACGATGCCGGCCACCCCTTTTGTACCCATGAGCTGACTTTTTCGAGTGTCCTGTCCTTGCCTGTCGCCCTCGCAATATCGGCTGGTACAATTGGGGGTGCATCTAAAACCTCAATTAGTAACACCTGGCGGTCTCTTCCTACTCTAGCCTTCTGGTCGTCCGACAAGGGCAAAGGGGATCTCGAAAGTGCATCGGCATGGCTGATCTCTTTTCCGGGCCGGTACACCAACTCGTGTTGGTAAGCGTTGAGAAAAATGGCCCATCGCAGCATTCTCGGTGATAGGATCTGCGGGGTGGGCTTGCTTGCCGTGAAAATCCCTAACAGGGGCTTGTGATCCGTCACGATTTTGAACGGGCGGCCATACAAAAAATCGTGAAACTTTTTGGTCCCCGCTACAATTGCCAATGCCTCCCTGTCGGTTTGTGCGTAATTTCGCTCTGCCTGGGACAGGGACCTTGAATAAAATGCAACCGGGGCCTCCCTTCCGTCATCCAACACGTGGCAAAGTACTGCCCCCACCCCCACCGGTGATGCATCACAGACTAGGACCACCGGCCGTTTGGGGTCGAAATGCGTTAGAATTGCGTCAGAGGTCAAGAGTTGCTTTAATTCTTTGAACGCCCTCTCGTGCTCGTCACCCCACATCCAAGTCTCCTCTTTCTTAAGCAACCGATGGAGCGGTTCGGCCACGGACGCCTTCCGCGGAAGGAATGTATGGTAAAAATTGAGGAGCCCCAGGAATGACTGTAGCTCGGTTTTGGATGTGGGGCGAGGGGCCTTTTTGATGGCTACTACTTTGGATTTGGATGGCTTGATACCCTCGGGTGTAATCCTGAACCCTAAGAACTCGACCTCCAGTTTCGAAAAAAACACATTTGTCCTTCCTCAGTCTCAGCCCCGCTTTCTCGAACACCGTTAGTACTTTGTCCAATCTCTTTGCCAGTTCGGCCTCACTCCCCCCAGTTATTAATACGTCATCAAAATAAGGCAACACCCCCTCCAGCCCCTTCAGGAGGCGTTCCACAAGCGACTGGAAAAGGCCGGGTGCCGAGTTCACGCCGAACTGTAAACGCGACACCTGGAACGCTCCTTTATGTGTGACTATCGTTTGTGCCGCGGCCGTGGCGGGTGTTACGGGAAGCTGCTGATAGGCTTGTGCCAGGTCGAGCTTAGCGAAACACTTTCCCCCATTTAGCCTGGCCAAAAGGTGGCTGACCACCGGCACCGGGTATGCGTTAGGGCGGATCGCCTTGTTAATTGTACACTTATAATCAGCGCAAATGCGCACCTCCCCGTTAGCCTTCAGAGCTGTTACAATTGGAGTTTCCCACTCCGCGGAATCAACAGGAATAAGAATCCCCTGGCCCACCAATTTGTCCAGTTCCGCCTCTATTTTGTCCTTTAGTGCGAAGGGCACCCTGCGCGGTTTGAGTCTTATCGGGCGGACCTCCGGGTCTAGGTCGAAAGCTACAGGGGGTCCCTTGAATTTTCCAAGTCCTTTTTCAAAAACGGCGGGATGCGCATCGCACACCGCTTGTATTGGGTCCACCCCCACTGCATGTACTCCCCCTATAAACAGGCCTAAGGGCTGGAACCACTGTGTCCCTAGGAGGCTACAACTCCCCCCCTTGAGGACAACTAGGGGCAGCTCCGCAGAGTGTCTCTTAAACTCAACCCGAAATTTCCCGACCCCCAACACCGGAATGCTGTTCCCCTGTACATCTCGTAGCGTGGACCTCAATGTTTTAAGTTTGGGCCGCACGTGGGGGTCGATTTTCAAGAACTCTTTCTGGGGAATTATGGAATAGGAGGACCCCGAGTCAATTTCCATCCTGATAGGGGCCCCTTGTACTAGTACCTCAACGAAATAATGGGACTGTTCCGCGGACACACTGAGCACTGGGACGTCGTCCTCGCTGCTGTCCGAGACGCGGCCCACGCCGTCCTGCTTCCTCGTGGTCTGGACGCCATCTTTGGGCCTCGCTGAACGGTCCGGTCTGGTCGAACGGTCCGGTGACTGCCTCCGGCCCTCCTTCCGTTTTCTGCATGCCTTGGCGATGTGCCCCCGACGGCCGCAGGTGTAGCATTCGGCCTTTCTAAATGGGCACCTCGCACGCTCATGGGCCGCTCCGCAACCATCGCAGCGGCGCCCCCCCTTTCGGACCTTCTGGACCTCCTCGCCGTCGCTGCCTTCCGAAGACGACTTTGAGGCCCGTTGAGTTGCGTGCACCGATTTCTCCGCTTTACCGGCTCTGGGACGCCACTCACGCCACTGGTGCATCTCGTCCACTCCAGCATTCGTGGACTCTGCGGCCTCCGCGGCCTCGACGACCTCTGCCAGCGTTGGTGGCGGCTCCTTATTCATCAAGCTGCGCTGCACCTCCTTGTCTTTCAGGCCACACAGCACGCCGTCCCTGAGGGCCATTTCTAGGATGTTGCCCCATTTGCAGGGGGCGGCGGCTACCCTCATGGCGGCCACGAATGTCTCGACCGACTCGTCCGGCGCTTGGACTCGCCTCCAAAACGCGCTCCGAGCGGGAAACATCGCCCTCGAGGGTTGGAAGCGCTCCCGTAGCAGCTTCATGATGTCGTCCGCCTTAAATTCGCTCACTTTCTTCGGAGCGATGATGCCCACCAGCGTCCGCTTGGTCTCCATCCCAAGCATGCGGGTGAGGATGGCCCTCTTCCTCTCCTCATCGTCTTCCTTGACTTTGAGTTCCACCAGCGCCGCATGGAAGTCCATTTCAAACAACTCCCAGTCTTGCGGTTTGGTGATGTTGAACCCGCTCTGTGCCCTGGCTGCTCCTTGGGGATCCATCATCCCACCTTCGTCGCCAATTTAGTGTATGCAACTAAGACACAGGACACAGCCTTGGGCTGGGTTAACTCAGGTTTATTGCATCGTGGACAGAGGGAACATGAGGTAATGGCGGATCTATAGCTCTTTATATACAGCAGTAATACATTTGAACGTGGTGCCAAGGTAGCCCATTGGCTACTGTCTGCGTGACGTCATTGCGGGTCACGCCCTTCTTGTCCAGGTGTAGGTGGTGGCGGGAAAGCTTCCCGCGCTGTTGCCTTTGATGAGTTCGGACCAAGAGAGCTTGGACGCTCGCTGCTGCCAGCTGGTGGTCATTAGCTCGCGTCCTATTACAGGGTTTATATGATACAGCTGAAGGTTACATTGGCTCAGATACATTGTAATCCATGTGGAAGGTAAAACCATTAGAACACAACAGTACTGTTTTCATCTTGACTGCTTTCATAAGTTAACATTATAAGAGGTAAATCCATACTGCCATGGAACTGGGAAAGTACGCTTTTCCAACCTCCATTAGGATAACTCACATATTTCTAAGGACTAGCAAACATTGCTATGAAAAGGTCTAAACAATTTTGCAAGATTTACAAATCAAAGATGGTGGAACAATAAAAGATATATGTATGCAAATGTTTTGATTTTAAAATAGCACAAAACTAAATACTGGTATGATTGCAAATGTCTTTTTTGTGTAGTTTTAATCAATGGACATGTGCTAATGTTCTTTGGTAACCTAAATGGCACATGTAAAGCCTTGAATTAAGTCAAAAATAAAAATGGAATAATGGTGGATCAACTGTGCTTTAATGATGTTGTTTGGTAAAGATCATGGATTTTACAATCCAAAAATGTGATAAAGAAATATCATATGGTTCTTGAGGATTTTTGATCCCCAGGATTCTGTGAAAGAATATTCTGGAATAAACAGGATTGGGTTTTCTCTCAATTTCCCATCTTGCTAGAGATCACCATCACGTATCATTGCAAAAAGCTGATTTGAATAACAGAGGGGGCAAAGGGATTGCAGTGATAGAGGAGCCAAAGAAAACTGAACAGTACCAGCAGAGTTCCACCTGTTTATCTGGTATCAAGCCAAGAATTTAAAAAAATGAAATTTATATGACAAAGACTTCTGCTCATTAGATGAACACGTATGGCCTCTCTTGAGTTTTAGTTCCACTCATCTTCAGTGAGGACCAAACTATAAATTACAGATGCCCTGTAAGAAGAAATTTCTCAAGTGCTAGGAACATCTGGCCAGGCTGTGCAGGATGGCAGATGAAAGAGGAGCCTGGTGTGTGGTGGTCCATGGGGTTGCAAAGGATTGGACTTGGCTGTGTGACTGAACAACAAAAAGAACATCTAATTGCGAACCAGAAGCTTTACACACCTAGCCTGTTTTGCCAATTATTTTGTGGTTTTTGATTTATTTCTTTGTCTGTCTGTTTTTGAGATTTGTCATTGGAGTACGCAAAGGCTTCATTTGCAACAATGATCAACTATTTGCAAGTATGATATGATGAATCACAGCTTTTTTATTGTTATTATTAGTAGTAGTTTTATTTATACACCAGCTTTCTCCCCATGCGGGACTCAAGGTGTCTCACAGAATTAAAAAGATCAAATTAAACACAGTATAGTAGAACCTCGGATAAAGTCCAAACTCCATTCCACAAGTTTGGACTTTATCCATTTTTGGACTTTATCCAAATCAAATGGGCGATGCATCGGATAACGTCCAAAAATGGACTTTATCCAAGGTTCCTATACCAAATACCTCAGATAACGTCCATTTTAGCGGGTTTGGACTTTATGTGATGCATCACATGTGCATGAAAACCGCAACTTTATCAGAATCGGACTTTATCCGAATCGGACTTTATCTGAGGTACCACTGTATTTGTTCAATGAAAAAAATAAAATACAGTAATAGTTAAAATGGATTAAATAATTAAAACAAGATTAAAACATTACTATTTTTTAAAATAAAGAAAACAATAAAACAGACAATAACTTAATTAAATACCAGCATTAAGGGACTCGATTAGAATTATTAAAAGTCTTTCTGAAGAGCTGATCTTCAGCTTTGGGTGGAAAGGTAAAAGGGAGGCAGTTAAAATAACCTCCCAAGGGAGCTCATTCCATAAATTGGAAGCTACCACAGAAAAGGCCCTCTTCTGTGTCCCCATCAAGCATGCCGAGGGCTTCTTTCTAAAGCTCTTAAGAGCAGAGTAGGCTCATACAGTCCTTCAGATAGCCTAGACCCAAGCCATATAGGGGTTTATAGGTCATGAACAGCACTTTGAATTGGGCCTCGAAACAGACTGGTAGCCAGTGCTGTTGTTGTAGTAGGGGCATTATACACTTCTTATCAGCAGTCTGGCTACTGCATTTTGAACCAGCTGAAACTTCCAAACAGTCTTCAAAGGCAGCCCCATGTAGAGCTCATTACAGTAACCCAAGTGGGACATCACTAAGGCACGTGTCACTGCAGCCAGATCAGCATATCAAGGAACAGGAACAGCCTGTGCACACGTTTTAACAGTGCAAATGCACTCCTGGCCACTGTTGAAACCTGGGCATCCAGACTCAGGGTTGAGTACATCATCATCCTGCCAAGCACAGAAGACTGGTCAAGAGTGTATCCTGCAATATACATGGGGCTAGATACCACCTGGTATGTCAAGTCTGAACTCTCACTGCAGCAAAAATGAGTAACTTGGGGCTCACCTACCATGCTCATAGAATGAAAATACAGAATTGACCTGAAAAGACAATATTGCTAGGGAAAGTGGAAAAGAGGATTCATATTTGTATGTATTTGATACATTTATATATCATCCATCATGTTCTGTCTGTGTGACAGACATATTAATTAGGAAGAGTTAACATGTTGACTGAAAAAATGTAAGTAATTTGCAAGACCTGTGCAAAATTTACTGCAAATGACAATATTGCAAGGAAGAGGGAACAGCTTACCATGAGGTGCTGTTTGTTTGCAAGATTTGCACTGATCTGTTAATAATAGTATTTTAGAGGCCTTTAACTCATATAGTCACCACACATCAGAAGTGACTTGATGGCAAATAGTTGGAGTTTTTCAGTTGTTTAGTGACAAGACGGAATTGGTACCAAAACTCTGCTAACTTTAAGTAAGATCATCCCCAACCACAAAGAGAAAAACAGTCATATGATATCTTAAATGAGGGAGCTTCTTAATATTTGTTCTGTATACTTTTTAAAAACAACTATTAAAATATTTTACTACCAGAAATCCATATTTAATTAATCCATTGTTAATGCCTATGAAAATCCATTTTTAGTTAAGAGTTAGCAATGATTCCATTTTTAAGGTCTAGTTGGATTGGAAGGAGTTAAAAGGTTTCCTCTTTAGTATCAGTTAATTTTGGTATGTCCTGACTAGCAGGGCCAAAACTTCAGATTGCCCTAAGATTCAGTGAACTTGCAACAATGTATCAAGACTTTTGAACCCTCCCTGTTGGTAAAACTATTCAACCCAGTAACTGTTTAAGTTAGATCTCTAAAACAATACTAGTTTAGATGATAAATGGGTTTTATGTGTATCAGTACTGAATGTGTAGCCTCCTGGCCTCAGAAAGCATAAGGAAAGAAAAGATTCGAATGTAACCTTATTAGAAATTTATATTGTAATTTACAGATTCCTAAAATGGACTAACAATCAGATATTTCGCTGCTGCAACTCTACAATGATAGTACCCATGTAGGGTTGTCCTTTTACCAAACTCAGATTGTCTGAAAATTGAGTCTGGCCATAAATTTGCAGGATACAAGCCAGAATCCTATTATTTACATATGCTTATATAAATCAAACAGAGTAAATGGTAATGGCAAGTCATTACAGTATTAGTTAAGAAGCTATAGTTTAATTTCCTCATTGCTCCAAGCCTTGACATCTTAACTTGTGGTAATTCACAGTTGTGGTTTATGCTGGATATCTTACACCTGGCCACTGGATCTGATCAGCCATTATTGATCTTAGATCATCTTAAACATTCTCAAATTATTAAGCAGGCTGTCTAGTCTCTAGAAGAAACTCAGAGCTATTCTGTTGTAAATCCATAATCCCACTAGGATCAAGGGCTTTGAAGAAGACATTTATTGTAAATCAACATTTCATCATAGAAATCTGTAGCTCTTTGCAAGGAGTGACCTTGGTGCAATGGAAAAGTAAGAACCTCAAAATCATTCCAGGTCATAATATGGACTGTTTGTTTGATACAGTTAATTAGTTGGCTACAATGGCTTTCACAGCTGATCCAGGTACTGTAATACCATTACTGAGGTTGGTTTCCACACTATAAAAATATCACATTAGTTAGGACAGAATGTATTATTCATTTCTCATAAATATTCTAACCAAACTAAGAGTTACCTCAGATCCCCTTAAGAGATATACAGTATTGTAATGGCATTGATATATATTCTTATATTGCAAGTATTGGGAATTAAAAATGTGATTACAAAGGAAATTAACACAAAGCCTATTAGAATGGCCCGCCCCCGGCAACTGATGGATCCTGATGGATTCCAGAGGGAACTGGGGGATTTCCCTCTGGATCGGCAACACGATTCGCCCGAGGCGCTGGTTGACCTGTGGAACAGGATGACAACAGCGGCCTTGGATGAAATCGCACCACTACGGCCTCTCAGAGCTCATGGAGCTAGGTCATCTCCGTGGTTCACAGATGAACTGCGGGAGCTCAAACGGGCAAAGAGACGCCTAGAGCGCCGCTGGGTGAAGACCCAGAGAGACTCCGATTGGACACTAGCTAGAGCCGCTATTAGGGCCTATCTAGTGGCGATGGAGGTGGTGAGGCGGCAATACTTCACCACCCTTATTGCCTCCGCTGACAATCGCCCGGCCACCCTGTTCCGGGTTACCAGGTCTCTCCTTGGTAGGGGGACCCCGGTGCCTGGTTGGCAGGGGTCGGCTGAGGACTTTGCTGACCATCTAGTGGAGAAAATCGATCGGATTCGCTCTGGGTTTAATTCCGGCGTGGATGGGGAGAGTCCGGAGGGAGCTGGAGTACAGTCTTGCCATACCATCTGGGACCGGTTTGATCCAGTTGCCCCTGATGAAGTGGACAGGCTCCTTGCAGCTGTGCGCGCCACTACCTGCCCATTGGACCCCTGTCCCACCTGGTTGGTGAAAGCCTCCAAGGCGGTGACAGGTGACTGGGTTGGGGCTGTGATCAATGCATCATTGCGGGAGGGGGTGTTTCCTGCACCTTTAAAACATGCTTTGGTGCGCCCCCTCCTGAAGAAACCTTCCCTCGACCCAGCTGTCCTAACCAACTATAGGCCTGTCTCTAACCTCCCCTTTTTAGGGAAGGTGTTGGAGAAGGCAGTGGCGTGTCGGCTGCAGGGGGTGCTGGATGAAGCGGATTATCTGGACCCCTTTCAGTCAGGATTCAGGCCGGGATATGGTACCGAGACGGCATTGGTCGCACTGATGGATGATCTCTGGCGGGAGCGGGACGGTGGTCACCCATCCGTCCTTGCTCTTCTTGACCTCTCAGCGGCTTTCGATACCGTTGACCACGGTATCCTTCTGGGACGGCTCCGAGGATTGGGAATCCAGGGTAATGTGTGGTCCTGGTTTTCCTCATTTCTGAGGGGTCGTACCCAGTCGGTGTGGTTGGAGAGTGAGAGGTCCAGTCCTAGGCCCCTCAAATGGGGGGTGCCTCAGGGCTCGGTGCTCTCTCCTCTCCTATTTAACATCTACATGAAGCCGCTGGGTGAGATCATTCGTTCCCATGGGGTGCGGTACCATCAGTACGCGGATGACACTCAGTTGTACATCTCGGCCCATGGGGACCCCAGTGATGCCGTCAAAGTCCTTTCCAGATGCCTGGAAGCTGTGGGGGTCTGGATGGGGGCTAACGGGCTACAACTGAATCCCAGCAAGACTGAGTGGCTATGGATAGGGGGTTCTGCATTAACCCGGGAGCTACCATCGTTGGTTCTGGATGGGGCTATTTTGCCCCAGACAGACCCAGTGCGCAACTTGGGGGTCCTCCTGGATTCACGGCTACTGCTAGAGGAACAGGTGGCGGCTGTGACCAGGAGGGCTTTCGCCCAACTTCGGGTGATCCGCCAGTTGCGCCCACTCCTGGACCGGGACTCCTTGCTCATGGTCACTCACGCTCTGGTTACCTCCAGACTAGATTATTGCAATGCGCTCTACATGGGGCTGCCCTTGACGACCATTCGGAGGCTACAGCTGGTCCAAAATGCGGCAGCCCGGGTGGTGATGGGGTGTGGGCGTTATGCCCGTGCTTTGCCACTGCTCCGGGAGCTGCACTGGTTGCCAGTTTGTCTCCGGGTGCAATTCAAGGTGCTGGTTTTGACCTTTAAAGCCCTATATGGTAGTGGGCCGGGTTACCTAAGAGACCGCATCGCCCTGAGGACGTCTGTCCGTCCAACCAGAGCGGACCGGAGGGGCTCTCTAATTGTTCCATCAGCCAGAGGGGCTCGCCTCTCTGGCACAAGGAGGAGAGCCTTCTCCGTGTCTGCACCGGCCCTCTGGAACCTCCTGCCAACAGAGCTACGTCTCCGGACGGAATTGCTGCCTTTCAGAAAAGATCTTAAAACCTGGCTGGCGGGTCAAGTGTGGGGTGCAGGTGGAAGGGTAACCGCCATTGGGTGGTTGGTGTAGAAGAACTCTTCCCCATGGTGCCTTTGGATCCTGCAGCCCTTGTTTTTAGAGGGTGGGTAGTTTTAACTGTTTTAACTGTTTTAACTTGTGTTTTTAATTTTTATTGTGAACCGCCCTGAGTTGGCTTTGGCCGAGTGAGCGGTATATAAATGTGATAATTAAATTAAATTAAATTAAATTTAAAGCAAGCAGATACTGTATTTTACATGCTTACTAATAATGAATAATAATGCATTGACTTTACAACATTACTGTAGTTTACAGAACATTCTACTATAAGGGAACGGTGCTTGAACAATGTCTGAAGGGAATGCTCAAGAGCTGGTTTATGACAGTGCTGCCATTCTTGGCAAGCAAGAAACAACTATCATGACAAACAATGAACCAATGTGCTGTGTCATCCCCCCCCCCCCCCCCGTCCCCTCGCATTTCACAATGTATTGGCATTTTAATGTCTCTGAATGGCAACAATTAAATCACATTGATCTTTTTTTTTTAAAAACGGATCTTCTGTCTTCATGAGCAAGCAGTAGTTTTTGAGCATTTTTTACTTGTGTTGCTTGTGTTTCTTTAGGAATTACAAATAAAAGTAGTAAAGAACAAAGCCTATTTCACTCCTGCAACTATTTCTCCTCAACAAAATCCTAGAGAGAGGTTAGATTCCACACTTTTGTCCTTGCATATCATTCTACTTTATAGGTATAATAAGACATAAGCATCAAGGTGTTCTGCACTGAAGCAGTCAAATTTTTTATTTGTTCATCTCAAATGTAGATTCTCAAGTCACTCCTTACTTTGCCTTGCCTATTGTTTTGACCACGTTTACAGTCAAATTGCAGCAGAACCTTGCTTAACAAATTCAATGTGTTCTCCAGAACCTTTTGTATTACGGAAAAAAATTGTAAAGCAAATTTCCCACAGGAATGCATTGAATGCAGTTTCCCATAAGAATGCATTGTAACCCAAATTTTGAAATGCAAAATGTGTTTTCCCATAGGAAAGCACTGAAAACCAATTAATCCATTCTGGAGGGGGGGGGATTGATAACCGAGCCACAATTTTCTATGGATTTCCTTTTTTTACACGGGTTTTGTGTCAAACGAGCTGTTTGATAAGCGAAGCTCTACTCTTTAGGATTCACAGTAATGTGATGTGTGGACTGGGTGAGGGGGTATGGAGAACAGTTGGGCAACTGAGTCAACAGGGGTACCAAGGCAAGTTCACTGGCTGTGACTTCTGCACATACAGTTTAGAATGAACTAGGATGGCAAAAAACAAGTGTCTGTAATCTTTATTGGAGTACTCTTTGGGTTGTTTGGGTACTCCCTGGAAAAATGCTTTCATCAGTTACCTTTCAAGTACTTTCCCCTCCATTTCTGGCACAATGTCATTATTGCAAGGTGAAAATCAGTGGAACAGAGCGATACTTTAGAGGCAATGTTACCAAACACTTCAAATACCATAAACACTATACATGGGAATAACAGTAAAATAAAGCTACAAGATCTGTTCTTTGCAGATGTCAGTGTTGTCAGCTGGAAAGCTTTTTACTTATACCCTTTTTTATTGTTTCTAAATATAAAAATACAAATTTCTGCTTATACACATAGTTAGGCCATACCTGTCAAGTATCACGTATTGCCCGGGATTTCCCATTTTTCAGCGCTCGTTCCTCCCCTTTCCCACCGCTGTCCTGTATTTGAACGGCAGGGAAATGGGTTACTGCACATGTGCGCCCATGGAGCGCATGTGCAAATGGGCCACTGTGCATGCATGCCCACAGTGCGAATGCACAAACGGGTTACTGTGCATGCATGCCCACAGTGTGCATGCACAAATGGGCTGCTGCGCATGCATATGCAGTAATTTCCCATATTTTGCAGAGCGGCGATTGATGGGTATGAGTTAGGCTGCTTAGAAGTGCTGAGAAGGGAGTGTTGGTGCAACAGGAAGAAAGCTTTTGGCATGAGCCATGGGGCTGCAGAACATAAATTTATTCTGTGGACATAGGCAACATGTTGCAGTGCATGGCTAGTTTCCATATTATTTCCCCAAAGAAATGAAATGTGGAAATTGCACTTGTTTTCTTTGCAGACTCTTTGTTACTGCCAGGTATATCTCTTAGTTCTGCCTCTGAAACTGTGCTTTTTAAAAACCCAAATTGACAATTTACTGTGGCAATTATGGTTTGAAAATTGTGAGTTTGTAACATCCCAAGGTAGGTAGGGATAGCTATTTGGTGAAACACATCTGATCCAGGAATGTGTTCCCAGGGGAAAACCTGAGCAACACACGCACAGTAGGATGCTATGGCCTGCATGTTTCTGACACAGATTGAAATAACAGCTCCTTGTCCCTTTAAGTGAGCCTGGTCTCAGAGATCCATACAAAAGTTGGCTTAGATACATTGGTTGGCTTTCTGTCGAGAGCTTGATGTTTAATGTTGCTGTTGGCAGCTTGCTTTGTTTTTTATGCAGTGTTTAAAACATTTCATACCTCAAGTCATTCAGTAAAGAAAGACACCTTTTTTGTCTGTTAGTTTCTATGTATCAAAAAGATATGTAGCTGAAAGCTGAAAGCATTTAAATCATGGGTGCCCCTGAACTACAGCCTGTGTGCCGTATCGGGCCCCTGACACCAATTCATCCAGCCCCCGACACACTCGCCTTTCCCAGAAGTGAATGAGGGACATGCCCGCTAATGCACATGTGCATCCTGAACCACTTCTGGGAGTGGGGGGATGCATTTGCGCATGCACAGAGATGTCCAGGACCACTTCTGGGAGTGGTGAAACCACTTCTGGGTGTGGCAGGGACACATTTGCATATGCGCAGAGATGTCCAGAACCACTACTGGCAGTAGCAAAAGCACTTTCGGGAATTGCAGGGACACATTTGTGCATGTGCAGAGATGCCCAGAACCACTTTCGGGAGTGGTTCCTGATATGCATGTGCAAACATGCCCACTTCCAGGGGCATGGTCATGCCCACTCAGCTGTTCCAGGGCTGTGGTCAGGCCCCCGGCACAAAAGGTTTGGGCACCCCTGATTTAAATTATGGTTGAAGCTGCGCTCCAAGAAGTGAAGTAATTCATACCACAGATAAATTTGGCCTAATAAATACATACTGGTATACTTTATTTAAAAATATATTAAACTCCATCCTAAGTGTACACAAGAGGTAAAGCTCCACCTGATTCTTTGACAAGGAATAAACCTGAGCTTACCTAGAATATCTAGTGAGATTTTCTCCCCTAACTACAGATCAAGTGGATTGAGCTACTGTATGACAAGGACTTGGCTACGTATCTGTTCTTTGCAGATGTCAGTGCTGTCAAAACTAGTGTTTCGTTTTACATATTCTGCACTGTGAGTGACAGAATATGGATTAGAATGGCAAGGAAGTACTGTTTAGTTAGGCTGGAAGTTGATGTCAGGAAAGGTACATATGCATGTCAATGAGTTAAGCAAGATTGATCTGTTATTAGTGTATCTTGGCTGTTGGGCAAAACCAATGCCACTTTTCTTTTTTCTTTTTGCTTTAAAGTGAATTTCTCACATGCCCCCTTCCTCTTTTTGGATATGGGGAGTCTGGAGCTGGCTGGATCACCACCTGCACCACATGACAGCTGCTCCACTGAAAACCTAGAACTAGAGCAGGTATGCACTGTAAAAAGAAAAGAGAACAGAAAGTAAGAGCTCACTTGTCTGGGCCCTTTTCATAGTCATTATTGGCATGAAGTATGGGAATTGTAGGGCCTCCTAAAGTGCTATGCTCTTGCAATCCCTGCAGAAGCTATAGGACAGTGATGGCCAACCTTGGCACTCCAGGTATTCTTGGACTTCATTTACCAAAAGCCCAAGTCAGCACTTCTGTTGACTAGAGCTTCTGGGAATTAAAGTCCAAGGACACCTGGAGTGCCAAGGTTGGCCATCACTGCTATAGAATGCAAAAAACAGTGGAAACCATTTGAGACGAACAATAAATGCAATCCCGTAATAGGTTTTTCAATGTGAGTCTTCCTCAGGAGACAATCATAATAAATCTACAGAGTAATAAAAAATGAAATTCATTAATTATAATGAACAAGGACTGTAATATAGGCTTTGCAGGCGCACCCCCCAAAAAAGGACTCAGACACTGGTATAAGTGGATAACGGCATTGGGCCACATTTATTGATTCATGCCCTAGTCCGAATTATAAATTTCAATTGGTACTCAGCCAATTATAATTCTTAAGGCAAGCAGGCCGCAGTAACACTGGTAAGGTTCCTCCCAAAATTGCCAATGGCAATTGGCTACAATGTATCCATTTGTATCAATTTGTTTGTTTACAACAAACAAATTGTTGACCGTAGTCAATAAACTATCTACTGACCCCACCCTCTGACGTGTATCCGTAAAATCACGGGGTGATGCATGCTGAAGAGCTCCTGCCATCACCCCATTGCCTGATTCGTCGTTGACCAGACAACGTTAACAAACTTGTACCTATCTAGTGTTGGCCAGTCAATTGCGAACCTGCCGGATACCTGTGGGTCATAAATATTTACCTTACCAGTGATACCCGCCCATGTGACCAAAGTCAATATCAAAGCCCCTATATCAAACCATAGCAAAAGTGTGGGATGGGCAAAAAAGCCAGAACCAGTGAGCCAATTGTAGGTTCCAGCCAAAAATTCCCACCCGGCCCCGAAGCGACCAAAATATCACACTGTTCACTAGGGAGGGGGTGGAGGGAAAACTTCTCCTCTCCGTCGCTTTTACAAAATGGCAGCTCGGCTGCCTCGTGGCCACCCCTTTTATAAAGGGGTGGCCACGCCCCCTAACTACCCAGATGTCTGAGTCCGGGTGGGGGGGCGCAAAGAGCGTGGCAGCCATTTTGGTGCCGCGCTTTCATTGCAGGCGCACCCCCCAAAAAAGGACTCAGACACCGGTATAAGTGGATAACGGCATTGGGCCACATTTATTGATTCATGCCCTAGTACAAATTATAAATTTCAATTGGTACTCAGCCAATTATAATTCTTAAGGCAAGCAGGCCGCAGTAACACTGGTAAGGTTCCTCCCAAAATTGCCAATGGCAATTGGCTACAATGTATCCATTTGTATCAATTTGTTTGTTTACAACAAACAAATTGTTGACCGTAGTCAATAAACTATCTACTGACCCCACCCTCTGACGTGTATCCGTAAAATCACGGGGTGATGCATGCTGAAGAGCTCCTGCCATCACCCCATTGCCTGGTTCGTCATTGACCGGACAACGTTAACCAACTTGTACCTATCTAGTGTTGGCCAGTCAATTGCGAACCTGCCGGATACCTGTGGGTCATAAATATTTACCTTACCAGTGCTACCCACCACATGGGGAGGCATCCATGATGACTCACCGCCCCCCCCCCCCAAGACCGTCAGCTCGGTCGCCAGGCCTGCTTGCACCACACCCAGAATGAGGTACATACCTCTAACCGACAGGTGGATCCCTTCGCCTGCCCACCAGCAAAATTTTTGTGTAAGCCTATCACCCGGTCTCCAATGGCCGTCTCACAGCCATTCTCAGAACGGGATGGAGCCAGAGCCCTGTCCACCGACTGCCGCATCTCCCCTAAATTGGTGTCTCGGCACGATGTTAGACCATAGCGACCGTATGTAAGCCATACGTGATACAAAATGCCAGGTCACAGCCCCTCGACGGTTTAGTAACAGCAGTGATCCGTACAAGATCGCTGCCCGAGGTGCCTGTAAAACATTGGGCGGTCCAGCATCCCTGTCAGACAGCAGGAATGGCCACAGTTCCCGCCCCCATGTGCCGCGCATACCATACCATAGCATACGTGCGGATGCACACAGCCCAGCCGGGGTCCACTCTCTGTCGCTGCAGCATATACTGCCGCCCAGTGTACATAGCTGCGGCCCACCAGCCCCCTGCCACCGGTGTGTTAAGATCCCTAGGATCTGTAAAAGAGGAGAAAAAAGGTGAAGGACATAACTAGGTACCCGTACAATGAGGGGACGTACATATCTGAAATTGCGTGTAGACGCATATCCACCTCCAAGTACCCAAAACATAGCCGCGCTCAACGCGATGCCTATCTTAAGTCAATGGTGCCAAAACAGGCCCCACACCACGAAACGCGGCACCGGTCACCCTCAGGGACTTTACTATGGTAAGGGTAGACCCTTCCCGGTGGCAGAAAACAGGCTGGGGTGCGCAGCAGGCACTGTCGAAAATTCATGTAGGGCACCAACCAGACAGATGTCTCAAAAACTTCGTAGCAGTATACACCACTGCCTACACCGTGCTGAATAACCTGTGAGGACCGCATCCCCACTCGAGCCCACTCATGTGTGACAGAGACATCTTCGGGTTCCAGTGCCCTACCAGACACATCCGCCTTACACCGGTGGCACCAACTCTGGCACCCACTCACTGATGCGGAGTGCTCCAAAAAGGCTACCGTGGTAGCTGCGTGGCCGAGAGCCACCTCCCACCTATCTGTACATAAGTAATGCCATCCTCGTGGGTCAGAAACTCTGGGAACAGGGGTGACGCGTGTAAGGGGGGCGGACACGCTCCCGTGTCCAGCCCTCCCAAACATGACGCATGAATGCATAGTGATACGGCTTATGCGTGCGAGGTGCCAATGACATGTCCGGTTCCCTTCTCCTCGCCAAACGTCCAGCCATCGGCCAAAAGTGGCGAGTGGACTCCCTCTGCTTCCAGAGTACGGCACGGAACCGGGTGATCTGCAGGTGGTGGAAAGCAGCAGTAATGTCATTATAAATACCTAGAACATGTCTGGCCTAGAACAGCACATTTAGGCGTAGGCTTCTCAAGATAATAGATGAACTAATGTCATGACCCTGGGGGATTCGCAAGTCTGGGTGTTGACAATGTGCACCACTGCCGCATTGTCACACCGAAATTGGACCACTGAGCAGGCCCACTCCTTGCACCATAGCATCAGTGCTCTCTAAAATGGGAAAAAACACAAAGAAAGTAAGATCGCGGGGCGATCCGTGCACCCACCCTCGGAGTAAACCCCATAAGTCCGGGAGCCGGAGGTATCCGACCGTACTTGAAATCTAGGGCAGACCATCCAGGTCTGATATCCAGGAAGAGACCCCGCCAAACCCAGGGATAATTTGAGCCGGGCCGGACAAATTAAGGTGGCCATGAATTAACTGCAGCTCACGAGGGTACACTTTATGTTTGGCAAATAATGCCAAACTCGCCACGGAGATCCAAGCCACCGTAGACATGGCTAACCCGGATGCCCGCGCGACAGAGTCGATTGAAAGGTGAGCTTAGTAGATGGGACCCCGGTCTATTCAGGTGCCAAGGGGACACCCAGTTCCCACCTGAGTGTCTGAATGGCAATGAGGAGACGCGTGCACGTGTCCAAGCCCCGTTCACCCCCGAACCAAAAGTCGTCGAGGTAATGGGCTAGAGACCGAGACCCCGACCTGTGAGCAAATGGCCACTGAGTAAAGTCCCCAATCGGTCAAGTGCTGAACATGAATTAACCCAGGTAAAAGGGGGTTGGCCTTAACTAAGTAAAATTCCCCTCAGCACCTAAAAAAACCCAATAGGTCTAAATCATTGGGTGCACTGGCAATAAGCTGAAAGCCGAGTGCATATCACACTGTGCCAAAACAGCACCAGAACTGCGTGAGCGTGCCACCCATAGTAGCTGAACCAACTATGAGTACCTGACTGAATAAGGTCATCAGTAATGGCATCCCTGAATGGAGAACCCACAGGGTAAGCTGAATGGAGGATTAAATGACATTCAACCTAGTTTTAGCTCAGTATGAGCTTCATGGGGGAGACATTCGACTCAGGAAAGGTGGTTCCAAGAAGGGCCCCCCGCTGCTCTCGTAGCCCCAACTCCCTTAGCTGCGGACAGTGGAGCCCCCTCTTCGTTACCCTGCAAGGGAACCAGATTAGTAGCATCCTGGGACCCCCAACTCCCCCGAATGGATCCAAAAGCCCCCATAGAAGACCCTCCGGCCGGTATCCCACCCAATCCCTTCTTGGATGAACTGAGTGCCATCTCTCCAGGCTGACTATACTAAATGGGGCGGGGGGGGGCTTATGACAAGGTTAGTTGTTTCAGACGGAGCTCTGATCGCCCCCGTGCACCCCTACCTCTGCCCCGTAACCCACCAACCCGCGGGCACGCGGAGGCGGCGTGAGGGCCAGCGCAAAAGGGGGCACGAAGTCGGTAACGACCATGGTGCTTAGTACACGCATAGTCAGCTGAGCAGGCCGAACACAGCAGGCAGGCTGGAACCCCCAGCCCGACTAGTTAGCATGGAGCCTGTGTCTGAGCAGCCCGCTGCTCAGCATGACCACCATGGTACCTATCACCAAGCACCAGTCATGAGGGAGTGATGTACATGAGCACCCTTGCTGACAGGGCTCATCCCACCTCCCCTCCGGGTATAGAGCCACCCTCGTCCGCATGCCTCACCGTAAGCCAACTGCCACGGGCCCATCTAATCAACCATCACCCTGCAAACATTAGAGGTGGATGGAAGCACCAGGATGGCCCAAGCAGATCAAGCCCTGGGGCATACCACCATACGTCCAAGGTATGCCACCAACCAGTGGGCCCAAGGTGCGCGGTGGCTCATGACGATGGGACATCTCTATGTCTCAGTCGCCCTGTCCCTCTCCTCCTAGTGGGCTTGCAGTTAAATAGGGAGAATGTCCACATGTCCCCCTCCAGCCCCTACCCCTCATGGCCTGCGGCCAGTAACACCCAGGGGCAAGTAATAGCCGGCCATTGGCAAAGCCCTCGACGGGACAGTCTGCATAAAAGGTATGCGCAGCAGGACCCGGACAGCCCCTACGATGCTCAGCACTGTCCCGGGGGTGGACACCCCAGTGCGTGGTGGCTTACTATGGCGGGACCGCCCATGTCTCTGTCCTCCTGTCCGCACCGCCTATCCTTATTGGGGTCACGGCTCATAGGGAGAATATATCCACATACTCCCCCCACCACATCTTTTCCCCCGTGACCTGGAACAAATGATCACCAGGGTGCAATAAAGAACCAGACATCACGGAAACCCCCACCCCCAACGTCATGCCAGAATTCAACCAAGGGGCACTGGGATAGGCTGGCAAGTGATGCCCACCAGCCTCAAATTGGCGAAGCCATGACCACTGAACCCCACCGCTGGAAGTGGACTGTGATGTGGGTGCATTCAACTTGAACCTAATACTCACGAGTTGCACCCCATGAGCCGCCCCCACTGGGGGTTCCGGCCCACGGCGGGCGTCAGAGCTCGCGACCGGAATCGAGCTCTGGGGCCACATCCGACCACACTCTGGTTGCAGTTCTGGACAAACAGGGAGCTGCGAGACGGCGGCAGGCACAGGAGGGAGTGTCTCAAGCAGCTCGACCCGGCTGGCCGCCTGCTGCAGAGTGGCAGCAGTCGAAGTAGCCGGCAGACACGAAGGGCCCAGGTAGATAGGGAAGGGCCCCCTCCCACTGGATTGCCCAGGATGCCTCCAGCACAGCCAAACATGCTAACCAGGCATCCCCTGCCATGGAAACCCCTAGTATAAGGTGGGCCAGGTGGGCCGGCCGGCTGTCTAGAGATTGGGCCAGAGACCCCAATTTGAGATCCTGGGCCAGAATAAGGCCATGCCCAAAACTCCGGCCCCTGAGGAGGTAAAACGTGCTGTGTGCCAGCACCAGGCCCTCCCCCCCAATCGTCCCGGCCCATGGCTGGCAACTGCGGGCCGAGGGCCGAATCCCCTGAAGGGCCGGCCTGAGGCTGAGAGGATCCCTAGGGATGCCTCTAGCGCCGCTACGCAGGCCAGTAATGCCTCCACCGTCGCAGATCCCCCAGCAACAAGGAGGCCAGGTGGGCCGGACGGCCCACTGGGCAATGGTCCAGGGCCCCCAACTTGAGAGCCAGGCCCCAAATAGGGCCATGCCCAAAACTCCGGCCCATGAGGGGCCGGGTGTAAGCCCTGCTGTGGAACCGCACCAGGCCCTCCCCCATGCTCAAAGCCCATGGCCGGTAAGCGCGGGCCGGGGGCCGAAGCCCCAACCGGCCTAAGCTGCCCCATCCCACCAGTCCCGGTGGGTGCCTCCGGTAAGGAGTCCTGTTGAGGGGGGGCGCAGTCGCGGTCCTCCGACCCAACTGCTGCCCCCTGTTTGGGCGAGCCTGAGTCGCCGTAGCCTCCTTCTCGGGAGGCATAAGCAAGAATGATCCCTTCCCAGGGATCGAAACCCGATGGCTGGGAAGCAGAAAATAAGCAGCAAAGATCGCGCTAAGTTCTGCAGCCAAAACAGCTTCCCTAGAAAGACAAAGAGCGACGGAGAAAACTTCTCCTCTCCGTCGCTTTTACAAAATGGCAGCTTGGCTGCCTCGTGGCCACCCCTTTTATAGAGGGGTGGCCACGCCCCCTAACTACCCGGATGTCTGAGTCCGGGTGGGTGGGGGCCCACAAAGAGCGCGGCGGCCATTTTGGCCCCGCACTTTCATTATCTGTATAAACACAACATGAGTATATTACGATATATAAGAAATTTACCCTCTATGGCCATTCAACACGTATAGAGGGTTAATTATAATTAATGAATTTCATTTTTTATTACTCTAGAATTATTATGATTGTCTCCTCTCCTGAGGAAGACTTACATTGAAAAACCTATTACTGGAAAGGTTTTTGGGACACTTTCATGAATTTTTGAATTACCCACTAACATATACTGGTATATATTTTTGATGAACTGTCAGCATTGGGATGACTTGATGCCTGGATCAGAATGTTTGTGATATATTGAGTCTGGATATCTCCATAAATACATTTACAGAGAAGTAATAGTATTGTTTAAATGAAAATTGGACATTAAAGACACATTTAGAGTTTTTTGGATCACATTTATTGTTCGCCTCAAACGGTTTCCACTGTTTTTTGCATTCTTCCACCGTTTGGTCATACGTCTGTCATCACTGCTATAGGACATAACAACACTAGGTAAAAGTAAAGGTCGCCCTTGCTCAAAAGCCAGTCTTATCCGACTCTAGGGTTTGGTGCTCATCTCCGTTTATAGCCAAAGAGCCAGTGCTGTCTGTGTCTGCAGACATTTCCATGGAGATGTGGCAGACATGACTAGACAATGGAATGCTGTTTGCCTTCCCACCAAGGTTATACCTATTTATCTACTTGCAATTTATTGCTTTTGTTGCCAGCTTTAGTTGGCAAGAACTGGGACAGAGACACTACAAGACAACAAAAAGAGGCTTGTGGGTCAATGTTGGATCGGGGCCGTGAAGCGGCCGTTGGGTCCCGGAGGAGACTGGTCAAGTAATGACACGAGACAAGATGGAGCGAAGACCAGTGGTTTATTGAGGGAAAATCATCATCATATATAGGAATTCAAGGCGGCGTGTGATAGAATCGTAATCTGACAGAAAATCACATCGCATGTTTACACGGGTTAATTGGGAACCTCTCCCGGGGAAGTTAATTAACTAAATTAAACACTGGCAGGGGAAGTCCATTGTTCCTAGCTTACCCAAGAGTAAACATGGCCACTGTTGACGTTAGGGCTTGGGGTAATTCGCAGGTGCGATATTACCTATTACCTAACCGCTTAGTTAGACATTCAATTTCCTCTTGCTCGGATTGCTTGTCAGGTCAGATATGGGTGAATCAATCTTATGACTATTAATCCGCTCCCCAATTTCTGTCCCCTCTGAGCCCAAAGGCTCGGAGCGTTCTCACAAGTCATGGCCTCTGTCAGGGACAGTATGCCAATTGTGCTCGCGGATCCTGCAGGTCAGGACAGAAAAATTCCTCACCCCACCGTCAGCTGAATAGATAAATGGAAAACCAGGGACAATGTTGTAGAGATCTGCACAAATTAAGGGTTGCATCTCAGTTCCAGTGCATGACATTGAGCCCTCCCATCTCTCCTACATCACACTCCAGAATTCCTGGCATTCAGTTTAAAATTTTCATAAGATGGAATAGTATATTAGAGTGTAAGGTGACGCTGAATCTCAACACATAATTGTGAAAGAAACATGACCTCTCCTCATATTTATGTATGAAACAGAATAAATGTTCATTTGAGGCTTATAGAAAGTCACCCTGTAAAGCAATGGCATACATTCAATTTGATTAAAAAACTCAAATAGGTTAACCAGACTATTTTTGCTTTTTTTATCAAAGTTAAGCTGATTGTAAAGAGCTCAGCTGCAAAGGAATCTAAACCCATCACAACAAAATAAAATTATTTCCTTATATCTGAACAGCAGTAGAGATAAGAATTGTCAGGCAGCATTATGAATGGCTCAAGTTTAGTAGCCTTGGTTGTAGAGTCTGTTCCAAAGAGAAATAAGAACAGGAACACTTTAAAGAGTTATTCTGTGGCAGCCCAGAAGAACCTCTTTTCACCAGAGAAAGGATTTTAGTCCTACTGGGGAGAACGTTCAGATAGTGCATGAGTATAGAAGGAGAATGGATGGATGGATGGATGGATGAATGAATGAATGGCATCTAAAATGTCCATGTGAAATACCACTGAGAATAATCTCCAAAAGGGGTAAGTGTAGGAATAACGTAAGGTTATGTCTTAAGGGAAGAATCCTTCTTAAACTGAGACTAGCAGCAGATCACAAGTGAAAGATCGGTGGAACTGAACAGAAGGAAACAAAAAGATCTACCAGAAGAGGCTTGGAAGTTGGCAGTGATACTCAGGAGAAACACAACTTGATTCCTATTATTTTGTCAATTTGCAGCAGCAAATAGAGAATATCTATTATTCTACTGGATCCCAGGGCAAGAAGGTGAAAAATCTCACATGCTGCATGTGTCATAATTTTTGCATCTCACCTTCGGCCCACATTCTACACAAACATGCGGATTCTTGTAAGCAGCAACTATACAACATAAACCTAGTATGGAAACAGCTCGTGTGAAACCAAAGAGAAAGTAACACCCAGTGGTGTGCTGGCCCACAGGGATACAAGGACTCATCCCGGTGTGCCCCAGCGACTAGTGCACCCCAGCAGCAGGCAGAGGTAATGGGAATGTATAGGATTTCCCCCCCCCCAATGCCCCCAATAGGCTCCTCCATCAATTCCTGTCCACCGCCCTCCCAAGGTGCCCAGCACACCCCTGGTAATGCCCAGAGGTATCGTTAAGTATATTGCAAAAAGGCCAAGTGTTCCAGTTTTGTAAAATATGGGATCACCCTACAAATAAACTGATTTGATTTGATTTGATTTGATTTATTGGACTTGTATGCCGCCCACTCGGCTACGCGACTCAGGCAGCTAACAGCAATCACAATATATCACTATACATTTAAAATTAAATACAATATAATACAATATAATACAATGCAGCAAAACAACAAAATATCAACAAATGCATCAACAATATCATCAGTGCATGTCATAAGACAATTACAATTACAAAACAGTCACTTCCTTCCAAGCAGACAGTTTAAGTTCTAATTTTGTGTGTGTGTGTGTGTGTGTGTGTGTGTGTGTGTGTGTGTGTTAGTGCCCAAGGAGATAGAGGAGGAGGTAGAAGAGGAGTGCACATGTAACCATGTGACATTGCTGTTGTGCCTCAAGTGGCGCGCACACACACATGCACGTGACATTGCCTGTGTGCCTTGAGTGGTGCACATTTGGTGCCTGCCCAAGAGTCACCTCCACCTCCTTGGGCACTCACTGATCTAGGGAAAATATCAGGTTCCTATATAGCAGTTATTGTAGATAACCTGAGTTCAGAGCACCAAGCCATGCCTGTGTCCAAGGAAATGGCTAATTGTAAATCAAAAAGAACTGGATCCAGTTGGAAGAGCAGAAGCAACTTCCAAGTCTTTGTGGAACTTGTGCAACATCTTTAAATAAAATGATAAGGTTTTCGACCTGGTATGGTTCCTTTTTGAAAAGAGGTCCTCTGTGGTACTGTTTCCAGTCCTAGATTCTGCCATGGGAGACATCCTTTATTTTGTGGGTGTTTGGTCTTTGCTATCTTGCCAGTTTTTCACACAAGCCAAAGTGCGCAACCTTGTGGTATACCATGGTCTCCTTGAAATACTAAGAAGTCTTGGACTTGGGGTGTTGGAGAATTTTCCTGGTTACAGTGTGTTAGCTTTCCTGGAAATCACACCCACCAGGAAAGTTTTGGATAGGGTGGCTGAGCAGCTTGTGTGGTCCTTTCTGTCATGGTTCTTGACATCGCCTGTGAGGTATATTTCTGGAGCCATTGGATCACAAAGATGGGCCTTTGAAAGTGCTCTTCCCTGTAGAGGCAAGTCGGTTTAAGGTGGAAAAAGCAGACATGTTCATAACAAATAGTGGCAAAGATGCTAAGTTTGATGATTGGAAGGTCGGCAAGTTAGCAGATAGACACATGAGTGTTACATGACAGAGTGAGATTCCACCTCTGTCCCAGCTCCTACCCACCCAGCAGTTTGAAAGCAAGAAATTGCAAGTAGATGAATAGGTACCGCTTTGGCAGTAAAGGTAACAGCATTCTGTATGTTCTGGTAGCCACTCATGCCTGCCATGTAACCACGGAAATGTCTGCAAATGCAGATAGTGCTGGCTCTTTTGCAGTAAAAGATGAGCACCATGTCCTAGTGCTGTGATGGCGAACCTTGGCACTCCAGATGTTCTTGTACTTCAATTACCAGAAGCCCAAGCCCCCATGAATCAGCACGAAGGGGTTTACTGTGATTCATCCAGCCCGTGCCACCCTCGTCGCTCCTGGAAGGGGAAGTAAAACATGCCTGTATGGGTGGCGCGGGCTGGATGAATTGCAGTAAACCCATGCATGGGGGCTTGGGCTTCTGGGAATTGAAGTCCAAGAACATCTGGAGTGCTAAGGTTCACCATCGCAGCACTAGTATCTGATAGCTTTTGAGCAAGAGCAACCTTCACCTAGAGAGAACCAGGTCCAGAATAGTGTCCAGACCTATCTTTGCCAATGACAAAGCCAAGAAAGTGGCTCCATTTTGGCAGTCCAGGATTTGATCGGGACACCAAAGAAGGACTTTTGCTTGAAAGTCTGCTGCAAAAAGATTAGAAATACAGTATCAGGATCAGAATGTAGCCAACTTTCTTGTCAGCTAAAGTAAGGTCATGGAGTACTCTAAAGAGCTCTATGTGATGGCATGAAGCCTTATTAACATGCTTAATGTTATAATCCCTCTTTGCTGCTTGCATAAGCTACATTATACATGATAGAAAACTTTCTAACTGTGGCAAGGTTAAAATGTGAGGGAGTTTTTTCTCCACCTACACTTGAGTCTTTTTTGCTTCATTGCCCATAACTCATCAGAGCCAACCAGATCAGCAGGGGCAAAACTCAACAACCCCCTTCTTCAATAAGGATACAAGACATTAAGCATCCAATTACAGCTAGTGGGTATTAAAATCAGACATAAAGTTGGTACATCCAGCTGGACCAACCAGAAAGGAAGAAAACGGGAACAATCTGCTAGTAATGAGTCTGTTTGTAACATGTGTAAGTTCATCTCCCTTGCATGTCCATGAGAGGCAGTTGAAAAGAGATCCCATCTGAATGCAGGTCCCCACCCCATAAAGTTCACAGGAACTACCATGGGGGAAAAGCCAGGCACCAACAAAATACATGGGCACTGATGGTTCAAACTGTTCACAGTCCAGGAGAACAAGTTTGTTCTGATCTGCCACACTCGTCATTGTACATGCACACCCCAATACTAGGGAGTTCCCCAGGTATGGTTATTACAACCATGGCCATGTTCAATTTATTTATTTATTTATTTATTTATTTATTTATTTATTTATTTATTTATTTATTTATTTATTTATTTATTTCGACTTATGTGCTGCCCCACTCGTGAAGTGCGACTCTGGGCGACTCACAGACACATCAATATAGAACAACACAACAACATACATAATAAAACACAGCCCAACACTAAAATATCAATATCAATAAAAACAAAAATAAATAAATCACAAAGTCCTTGCCGCTCAACGTACCCAATAGAGCCCAGGGCCCAACATCCTCGACAGAGCCCGCGGCTCGGTGTCTCTTCAACCCTCCGGTCAGGCTGGACAAATAGAAACTCCACTCTGCTGCCAAATGGGAGAACTACCTATTATTGTCTCAAATGCAAAAGTTTACTATATAGACCAGTGGTGGTGAACCTATGGCACACATGCCAGTGGTGGGACTCGGAGCCCTCTCTGTGGGCACCCATGCAGTCACCCCAGCACAGAGTTCACCCCGTCCCTCTGCCCAGCAGCCCAATGGGAGCGTTTTCTTCCTCTTCTGTTGCTATGTTGGCACTTTGCGATAAATAAGTGGGTCTTGGGTTGTAGTTTGGGCACTCGGTCTCTAAAAGGTTTGCCATTGTTTGGTCTGCTAAAACCCACAACCTGCATGCTGCATGTGATCTTCATTGGTTATAGTGATGTGAAACCAAATAGAAAAGTATCTGTCCAAAGATACCCAGAACAGGAGTTCTTTAGAGGTTTTTGTATAACCTTGGTCAATAAGAAAACTAACAGATAAGAAATACTGTGATAAAACTTTGTTTCAAAAAAAGAGAAAGGAGGGAAAGAGGGTGTGAAAAAAACCTTTTCAAGGCAGGACTGGCAGTCTATTTGATGTTCTTCATTATTGAGGAAGCACACATTCTCTTGTTAGTTTCCCCTAGCATTAAAACACAGAAGTATTGCTTTTGGATCAAAGTGTAGGAGAGTTTTCTGCCTCAAAGGTAAACTCCAGGAATTTACTAATTATTAGCCATAAGTCAAGCAGTGTAACTAAACTGCGGTCTGAGTATAATTTTAATGGGGGGGAACTTCACTTGCTTTGCAGGGCCCAACTTACTTTTAAAGTTGCTTTTATACATAGAGGGAAAGCATCTTGTCTCTTTCGGTGGGCTTTCCACTGTAAGACAATACCTTGTAGCATTCTGATTGTAGCAAACATTAGTTTTACAGCTGTAAAAAAGCACCTTTCCAATCTTTGGATTTTCTGTTTCAAACATGCAATAAATGTCTCTAGGATGGGATAACTACCTATTGCTGCCTCAAATGAGAAGTTGACTACATGGGCATTAACATGGGCATTGACTACATAGAAACAACAAAACTACAGGTCTCCCGGTGGCTTAGTGGTTAAGATGCTGAGCTAGAGACTGGAAGGTCGGGTTTTGATACCCAAGGGCTGCACTTGGGGATATGAAAGGAGCCTCATTCAGTTGGCCCCTGAGTGGAGTTTCTCCAGCAAAAATCCTTTCAACCCATAGTAAACTCTGACAGGAAATTATTATTATTATTATTATTATTATTATTATTATTATTATTATTATTATTATTATTATTATTATTATTATTATTATTATTATTATTATTATTATTATTATTATTATTATTATTATTACTACTACTACTACTACTACTACTACTACTACTACTACTACTACTACAAAACTTAAATGAAAGTTGGTCACTATGGAAATGAGATATCTGAGGGAGGTTGCTGGAGTGACTAGAAGGGATAAAATCAGGAATGAGATTATAAAAGAAAGAATTGGAAGTAAATACACAGAATTAACAAATAAATTGGTATGCCCATTTGGACAGAATGTTTTGGAATTATATACCATACAAGGCATATGCGAAAAGAGGAGAAGGACAAAGAGCACAGGGCAGACCAAGAGAAAGGTAGGTAGATAACATCAAAGACATTTTATAAGAAAGCCAAATAATGCTGGTGGAAGCAGCTGTAAGTGCCAGAAGGGGAACTTTGCATCTCCCGTGACACTTAAAGAAGAAGAAGTAGTAGTAGTAGTAGTAGTAGTTGGTGGTGGTGGTGGTGGTGCTGCTGCTGCTGCTGCTGCTTGGTCTGCTACAGCAATGTGCTGGTCAGTTCCTAAAGAAGGCAATCATACAATGTCTTTGCTGAAAAGAACCAGCCTACCATTAATTGGGCTAGAGCATCCATCCACACCTTTCTGAGCCCTGTCAGAGGCTCCTTTTTGGGGCGGGGGGAGAGTGGTATCTGCTTTGATTCTATTCTAATGCATGAGATTGTTAGAAAAGAACCAAACACAGGCTTTTTGGCACACAACCCAGTGCTTGAATAATGGCACAACATGATATTTCTTTTCTCTCTTCTAGTGAGGCCACAACCCTGTAACTGTAAAATAACCAAATATTGTTGTGAAAGATGTTGACGCTACTCCTCACAAAGTGGCAATCACAATATAATGCAGTTATGTCTTCATTAGTGGTAAAAGACATTGGCCAGAATCCAATTAGTGATTTACACTAGTGTAAGTGAAATAACATAAATCACAGCTCAAAACTGGCACTAGTTAACAAGATGCCAGTCTTAAATATGGGCATGCTACACAACACAACTAGGTCAGCAGTTAGTACAACCAGCACTTCATGAGTGGTAATTTTCTGCTGCAGTGTATATCATTTTAGTTCTGTATACTCACATCACCAACAGAATTCTGGCTAGCAACTGCAAAGGCTGGGTTATTGTATTTACAGCTAGCTATCCTGTAAGTCTGAGAACTGAGTATGTGAAGACCTTTTGTTGTTTAACATAATTTCAGCTACCTTTTTCTTTCTCCCTCTACCCTGTCTGCCTCTCCCCCCCCCCCCCTCTCTCTCTCATGTACATGTATATCTGAGGAAGAAAATGCCAAATTCCCACAGAAGGTCTTTTGATCAGTAGTGCTACTAATCTTATCCTTCCTTCCCTGGTACGCGATTGAACTATTGCTCCTTAAGGGTGGGAGACAATTTAGAGTGTCTACAGAGGGGGGGGATACCCCACCATGCAGGTAGCCTGCCAATTATGCCTTTCCTTTTAAACATGAGATCAGCCTTCTCTGCTGATACACGGGCCTCTTTGAATCCTAGCTAACATAAACAAGAGTACTCTGAGTGCAACAAAAGCCCCTTTATTCTCTCTTATTTTAAAAATAATAATAATCAAATGTGTTTAATGGGTTGAAACTGAAAGCTTGCTTTCGTGCACTTTTTCAGAAAGTTTTCAACAGTCACCACTGAGTAGAATGTGCTAGGATATTTTTTTAAAATGGAATAAATGTAGGAGGAAGGTGATACCTTTTCTAAGATCACTTGAAAAAATCAAACATTGCAAGCTTTCATGATTTAAAGATCACTTCATCAGGCAGAAAAATTCATGGCATGCTCTTTCAGCCAGGTTGGTATGCTTAGATTATGCATTCACCAGTCTTTTCCAAACTGCACTCCTGTAGATATTGGGATAAAATTATCATCGTCCCCAGACAGCATGGATCTTGATCATGCTTGCTAGTGATTACGATAGTTGCTGTTCAACAGATCTAAGGGGTGCTGACTTGAAGAGGGTTGCTGAACATTGCAGGCGCACCCCCCCCCCCAAAGAAAGACTCAGACACCGGTATATGGATAAAGGCATCGGGCCACTTTTATTGAATAATGCCCTAGTCCGAATTATAACTTTCAATTGGTGTAATCATCCAATTGTAATTCTTTAAGGCAAGCAGGCCGAAGTAACACTGGTAAGGTTCCTCCCAAAATGCCAATGGAAATTGGCTACATGTAACTATTTGTATCGGAGTCAATAAACTATCTACTGACCCCACCCTATGATGTGTATCTGTTAAATATCAAGGTGATGCAGGCTGTTAAGCTCCTGCCATCACCCCTTGCCTGGTTCGTCCTTGACTGGCCAAACCTATTTCCCCTGTACCTGTCTAAGTGTTGGCCAGTCAATTGCGAACCTGCCGGATACCTATGGGTCATAAATCTTTACCTTACCAGTGCCACCCGCCACACGGGGAGGCGTCCATGATGACTCACCGCCCCCCCCCCCCCCAGACCGTCAGCTCGGGTACCAGACCTGCTTGCAAATCTTCCGGAAAGAGGTTCATACCTCTGGCCGACAAGTGGACCCCATCTCCTGCATACAGATCGTAATCCTGCAAACCTAACCTAGGGTGCCGGATAGCTGTCCCCAAACCCTTGTCTGCCAGGAACCAGGCAACAGCCCTGTTCACCGAGCGGCGAGCACGGTCAAGGGCACGGAGGTCAATGCCTCCCATGTAATTATGCCGCGGCACAATGTCCGACCATAGCAGCCGCGTGGACGGCCAAATTTAATGTAAATAGGCTAGGTCACTGCAGATTGTGAATTTTAAAGATAGGCCAGTGACCTGGGCGAGGTCATTGCCACCGAGGTGCAGTATAAGGACATCAGGCGGTCCAGCATCCCTGAGGGAAAACAGGAATGGCAACAGTTCCGCCATCTCATTCCGCACTAACCATACCACCGCATACGTGCGGTTGCACGTAGCCCGAGATGGGGTCCCCACTCTGTCGCTGCAGCATACTGCGCAGCCCAGTGAACGTAACTGTGGCCCACCAGCCATACTGCCACTGATGTGCGGGGACACACAGGGTCTGTAAAAGAAGAAAGGAGAAAATGACTTAATTGGTACTCATACCTGAAGGGGGTGTACGTACAATGCAAAGCGCATGGATCCCCATCTTCCCATCCGGCGCATATCAGCCTCAGAGTACCCAAACGCAGCCGCAGTAGACGCAGCGCCTATCCTAAAAGAATGGGTGCCGTAACGAACCCCAGGGAGGCCCACACTGTGAAGTGCCATACCGGTCACCCTCCAAAACTGGAATTTAGTAAGGGGAGACCCATCCTGGTGGCAGAAAAATGGGCCAGGGTGCGTACCACGCACTGCCAAAAACTCATGTAAGGCACCAACCGGACAGATGTCTTCAATGGAACATCGTAGCAGTCAAACTCCACTGCCTACGCTGTGCTGATCAACCTTTGAGGAACGTATCCTCAACTGAGCCCACTCATGTGTAACATCGACATCGTCGAGTTCCAGTGCCCTACGAGTCGCATCCGCCTTAGACAATGGTACCAACTCACTGATGCGGAGCGATCCGAAGAAGGCTACTGTAGTAGCTGCGTGAAAAAGAGCCACCTCATACCTATCATAGCATAAGCTATGCCAGCCTCGTGCAAGGTGGGTCAGAACCTCTGGTGAAATCGGGTGACGTGTGTCCAGGCGGCGGCTACGTTCACATGTCCACCCCTCCAAAACATGACGTATTCAGAAGTCAGTGACGCAGTCATTGAAGCCCCTCACTTTGGCCACAAATGTCAGTGCCGAAAGCCTAGAGGCTATAGTACAGGGAGCCAGACCCTGACTGTGAAGATAAACCATATACTGTAAAATCTGGTCCAGTGGTATTGGCCACACCTCAGGCAACTGTAGTTGCTCGCAAAAGGTTCTAAATTGTAGAAAAGCATGTTGATACGCCTTATGCGTGCGAGGTGCCAATGACACCGGTTCACCTCTCCTTGCCAAACGTCCAAATCTCGGCCGGGAGTAGCAACGAGAATTCCTCTGCTTCCAGAGCCAAGGCACGGAACCGGGGGGTCTGCAGGCGGGATAAAGCATCAGCAATATCATTATTAATACCTGGTACATGTCTGGCCCTGAACAGCACATTTAAGCGTAGGCTTCTCAAAACGAATTGATGAACCAATGCCATGACCATGGGGGATTTAGACGTCTGGGCGTTGACAATGTGTACCACTGCCGCATTGTCACACCAAAAATGGACCACTGAGTTGGCCCACTCGTCGCCCCATAGCATCAGTGCTCCCAAAATGGGAAGAAACTCAAGGGAGGTAAGATCGCGGAGGCGATCCGTGCCAAGCCATGCGTGAGGCCATCGGCCGTAAGCACACCTCCCCTCAAAATAAATCCCATAACCCAGGGAGCCGGAGGCATCCGACTATACTTGAAATTTAGGGCAGACCATAAGGTCTGATCTCCAGAAAGAGACTCCGTTAAAGTCCTGGAGGAATGTGAGCCAAACCGAAAGGTCTGCCCGTATGTCCCTGGTTAGTCAGACCCTGTGGTGGCGTTTTAACAGGCCGGCCATGGCATCACACAGACGCCTGGCAAATGCTCTGCCAGGTGTCACCACCCTGCAGGCAAAGTTAAGGTGGCCATGAAGTACCTGCAGCTCACGAAGGGACACTTTACGCTTGGCAATCAATGCCAAAATTGCCGCGGTGATCCGGGTCACCTTATCCATGGGTAATCTGGATGCCTGTGCGACAGTATCAATTTCAATGCCTAGAAAGGTGAGCTTGGTAGCTGGGCCCTCGGTCTTTTCAGGCTCTAAGGGGACACCCAGTTCCCGCATTAGCGTCTGAAATGTAGTGAGGAGATGCGTACACATGTCTGAGCCCTGTTCACCCCCGAACATAAAGTCATCGAGGTAATGGGCTACAGACCAAGACCCCGACCTGCGAACAAAGGCCCACTGGAGGAAAGTGCTAAATCATTCAAATGCCGAACATGAAATAGAGCAGCCAAAAGGCATGGCCTTGTCTACATAAAACTTTCCTTGGAAACGAAAACCCAACAGCTCAAAATCCCCTGGGTGTACTGGCAGTAATTGGAATGCCAATTTAATATCACACTTTGCCAGGAGGGCACCGGGACCGCATGAGCGCACCATCTGTAGGGCCTGATCAAATGACGTGTACCTGACTGAGCAAAGGTCATCAGGAATAGCATCATTGACCGAAGAACCCGCAGGGTAAGATAGATGGTGGATTAAACTAAATTCACCTGGGGTCTTTTTCGGTAGTAGCTCCAGAGGGGAGACCTTCAAATTAGGGAATGGTGGTACCGTGAAGGGGCCCGCTACTCTCATAGCCTCAACTTCCTTAGCTATGCTTCGTGCAGCAACCTCCTCATTACCTTTCAAAGAAAGTAAGTTTGGAGCGTCCTGGGGTCCTCGAACACCCTTAAATGGAATACGAAAGCCCAACTGGAAACCCTCCAGCAGGTACCTAGTATCATCCCTTCTTGTATAAGCTGAGAGCTATCGCTCCAGCATGTAGACATTAATTGGGGAGGGGGCTTTTTGCATGGCTAGCTCCATCAGAGGGAGCTCTGACCGCCCCCTGTCCACCCCTACCTCTGCCTCATGACCCACCAGCCCACGGGCATGCGGAGGCGGCGTGGGGGCCAGAGCAAGAGGGACACTCATGTCGGAAACGACACCGACGCTTACTACACACGCCGGTAGCTGAGAAGCTCCAACACAGCAGGCGGGCTGGAACCCCCTGCCCTGCCGGTTGGCGGGGGACCTGTGTTGCAGCCGACCGCTGCACGGCATGGCCACAATGGTACTTATCACCAGGCGCCAGACGCGTGGGAGTCATATACAAGAACCACAATTGCTGACAGGCTCATCCCACCTCATTTCGGGATGTAAGGCCACCCTCATCCTAAATTCCTCATCGTAAGCCATCCACGATGGGCCAGGGAAATCAACCATCGCCCTGTAAATATTGTCAAGGTATTGAACCATCGGAATGGCCAAATCAGGCCGGGCCCTGAGGTATACCGCCATATATATATGGTATGCTGGCAACCAGTTGCCCCAGGTGCGCAGTGACTTACGATGACGGGACAGCTCCTTGTCTCTGTCATCCTGTCCCTCCCTCTCCTCCTTAGTGGGCTCACGGTTCAAGAGGGAGAATATATCCACGTACTCCCCCCTGGTGGAAACCCGCACCAGGGCCCCCCGGGCCACCATGTCCTGGGCCCTGAAAAGGCCCTCCTAGGGCCGAAGTCCCCGAGGGGCCAGCCTGTGCCAGCCCGGCCTGGAAGCTGGTGCCCAGCTGCCAGGCAGGAGCCTGATCGGCCCCACTGGTATCAGTGGGCAAGTTCCGCCCGCTGCCCTGCTGCAGGGGCGCAGCCCGAGTCCTCCGACCCGCAGGCTGCCCCCATCTGATGGAGGGCTATGAAAAGCCCTTCCCCTTGGCCGCGGTTTGACCACCGGAGCCCTGCGCTTGAGCCATGTCTCCCGAAGAGAAGGAAGGATCCCTGGCCAGGGATCGGAGTAGAAGCTCTGAGTACCGCAATAACAAAGAGCAAGTGAACCAGCTCTAAACCCGGTACAAAAGGGGCAAGTACAAAGGCAAAGCTAAGCAATACGCGACGGAGAAAACTTCTCCGCTCCGTCGTGAATCTAAAATGGCAGCTCGGCTGCCTCGTGGCCACCCCTTTTATAGAGGGGTGGCCACGCCCCCTAACTCACCCAGATGTCTGAGTCCGGGGGGGGCGCAAAGAGCGCGGCAGCATTTTGGCACCGCGCTTTCATTTGTTGCATCCAGCCCTTGTAAAGAATAGTCCAGCAAACGATGAACAGAACAACGAACAATGGTTTATTGTAAAGTCTTGCAGGCCACTGTTACAAGAATATCCTGACAGCAGATGGCTACACATGTCCCAAGTAATCGGTCTCTCTGGAATTTACCATTGTGGTATAACTAAGCTACACCTGTGGGTGCGCATATAGAGAAGACCCAAGTCTAGCCTGGCGAGGTCTAACCTGCGGGGAAAAGAGAAGCATAGATCTGATCCGGCCACACCCCCGTTTACCCGTGGCGCTTATATAGTGTCTTGGCGGTGGTTACTCTATGATACAATGTAGTAACCCAGCGGACAACCTTAATTAACCAATCATAACGTGATACATCAGTTTTAACCAATCAGGAACAGGATCCAAAGTTGCACCCATTCATAGAACTCTAATTAACATAAAGAGTGCGCCAAGAAGGGAAGAATATGTGCCAAATCTTGCTCTTAATTCCGATGGCAGGAAATCACCATATTGTCTTGCAAAGCGTTACTGGAGCAAGTTGCAATTTTACTCGAATGAACAATAACATTAGAAGAGCCAAGACTGGTGCCTTCTAGATGTTTTAGATTACAGTCTCACTGGCTCACCTTGCATGACTAATGGGCAAGGATAATGGGAGTAGCAGTTGTGCATGTTGCATGTCTTGACAGACTATGGTGCCGGGCAATTCAGTGCTTTATATATCTGGTTGCAGAACCAGGGGTTAGGAGTTCAATTTCCCCACTCCTTGATAGGGACTAGACTAGGGTTCCTTTAAGTTCTGTAGTTTCAAGATGATTTATTTATTATTTGTTTATTTATTCAATTCGTATAGCCGCCCCAATTGACATGCGACTCTGGGCGGCGTACATAAAATCCCTAACGTTTAAATTATAGAAACCCTTAAAATTCCTAAAAACACTGAAAAACTGCCTCCCACCTGCACCAATTAAAATGATGATGATCATTGCCATCCTCACTATATTTTACCCCTCTATGCTTACAGGATCATATTATTCCTACATCTGGATTCAAAAGCCAGTGTTTTTTCCAGAGTGGCAAAAACAGGTTGGTCCCAGGAGAGGAAATCTCCATTTACCCTAGAAGTGAACAATAATGGATATACAACTGTTTTTCAGCCAAAATTCCCCATGTGTAGAATGAGAACCATGGGGTCTTTTTCATAGGATTGTTGTGAACTGAAAGAGCAGGCAAGGCTCTTGGATACAAATACTGAACTTTAGCTAACTCTGTGAGATGTCTGGGAAACATGAGTAAGATTTGGCTGTAAATTTGCCCTATATATGTTAAAATGTGACCAGACCACGCACATTACATGGCTCTGGATATTATCCCACACACTGTCTCTACGAAACATTTCTTTTGACTATGCAGTCCAGGATACATAGCTCTGCCTTTCTGAGTAATTAATTCAAAGTCTTCTCTCCCACATGTGTTTTCCAAATACAGTATCCTTTATCCAATTAAACATCTTTTTGGTGCCCTAGAAATCTTACTGACAAAAAAGAAGCTTGTTACCATAATATCCCATTACCGATCCATTTCACACTTATGTAATGCAGGTCAGTGTTTTGCATCATGGCACTGCCTTTATTAAGTATTGAGGCATTTCATTACTTTTTTTTAAAAAGAGAAATTGGACTTTGGCTTTTTGCAAGTACTGAAACAGAGCTTGAAGTGGCAGAGGGCTAAAATCCTGTACATTAACTTAACAAAAAAATTCTCTGCAGGAAAAAAGGACACGTAGCAGAAATCAAACTGAATGCCACTTCTGGTGAACAGTGTTTAAAAGGAATTCCTCCATAGAATGTGAATATGTATTTTTAAAATGTCTGTATTTATTTATCCTCGAATTGTTCATGATAACTTTGCTATATTTTATCCTGATGCAAGAATCACGAGAGGTAGATTTTGCCTTAGGTTAAAATGGAGTGAGCTCCCCTCTCTGTCCTAGCTCCTAGTAGTTGAAAGGAAGAAATTGCAAGTAGATAAATAAGGACCACTTAGGTGGGAAGGTAAGCAGCATTCCGTGCACTCCGGTGTCTAGCCATGCCTGCCACGTGTCCACAGAGATGTCTGCAAATGCAGACAGCGCTGGCTCTTAGGCTATAAACAGAGATGAGCACTGAACCCTAGAGTCAGAAATGGTTACCTTTACCTAGGTACAATGCAATCTTAGGCATGTTTAATAAAAAAATAAAAATTGTGTATCATCTAGTCAATTCTGAGTTATGATGATCCGTTCCAGGGATTACTAGGTAGAGAGTATTCAGAAATAGTATTGGAGGTACCAAGGGACTGTGCAGCTTGTCCAAGATTACACAGGCTGGACCTATTTCCAGCCTCTTTCCCTGCATCTGTATATCTGACTGATTGATTTAGTCAACTCTATACATGGTTATTTATTAAGAATTCTTGCTATGTTTAATGACACTTATTCTCACTGTATGTACTGAGTTTTACTATATATCTTGTTATATATCTATATTTACTGAGTCTTGCTATATATCTTGCCTTGATGATCTTCTGAGTTACGCAGAGCTCTGAACCTATGTCTACTCAGCTGAAACTTAATAGACTATCTACTACACTGTACTGCCCTGTATAATGTTCATGGCAAATTCTAAAGTCCGGGAATTACAAGATATTTAAATTCATTTCAATTTTAATTTATACCCTGCCCTACTCAGTGTTAGCTAACTCAGGCCAGCATTACAACATCAATAAAAATATAATATAACCGTACAGAAAATAATTCCAATACAATAATAATCAATACAAATCACATAATACATAATATCAACAAGAGCAAGAAGCAAAACATATGTACAATAAAATATAATAAGTCCCAAGTCAAACCCTAACCCGAATAACAAAAATTCAGCCCACCCACCATCTTTAAGTCCAGGGGGGCAGGAGCACCAGCAGTGGAGTGGCCGGGAACTGCAGCAGCAATGGCGGCAGTGCATCCGGCTTCCAACCGGCCCCCCATCTTTTATTATCCACCCTGCCTGGTGGCAGAGGCGGGGAGGGACGGCTTTGCTGCGGCGGCTGTGTCTTCAGCTCCCTTTAGCCTTGGGAGCCCCTTTTAACCTCACCTGCTCGGTGGCAGGGGGCAGGAAGGGACAGCTTTGTGGCGGCATCTTCAGCTCCCTCTGGCCTTGGGAGCCCCTTTTAACCTCCCTCGCCTGGTGGCAGGGGGCAGGGAGGGACAGCTTCGCGGTGGCATCCTTGGCTCCCTCAGGAGATGTGCCCCACATGTTGACAAAACTTTGACAGATTTTCCATAGAAATGGCTATATTCAATTATATTCAATTATGATAATCTTCTGTATCTGCTTATTCTGTGCCTATACCTTAAGAAACTGACTGATTTTCAAAATAAGTGACACAATAGTGAAGTGACCTGCATTCTTAAGTTTCCAGCGTTAATGAGGGACATTAATTTTATATTGAGCAAACATTGTCATTAGGTGAAATAATACACACCATTGGTGGGATGAAGAGTGCAAATTTTAACAAAGGGAGACAGTATGTGGTGGAAATGAAAGAAAACAATTTACAGGTATGTCACAATATGTCCTAATTTCTGCATATTCTACAAATAATATTGTTGAAGTGTGTGTGTGTGTGTGTGTGTGTGTGTGTGTGTGTGTGTGTGTGTGTGTGTGTGTGTGTGTGTGTAAAGATCATGCAGAGAATACTTGGCTATCCTGAAAGCTTTCTCATTCCCTCCAGCAAACCCTTAGGTAAAGGTCTCCCTTGCTCAAAAGCCAGTAATATCCAACTCTCTAGGGTTTGGTGCTCATTTCCATTTATAGCCAAGGAGTCAGCGCTATCTGCATCTGCAAACGTTTCTGTGGACATGTGGCAGACCTGACTAGACATGAGAGCACCCCGCCCCCTAGAAAAGCGAAACATGTGTTTCATCTCTGGCACTGTAGTTGTTACTTTTCCCTTCCACTATTGCCAATGATAAAGAATATCTCCTCCACTCCCAAGAAAAAAACCCAGGCATGATAAGGGAGATGGTTAAAGAATGGTGCACCTAGCCTAGTGATAGGATAGCCGCCCTGAGTTGCGTAGCCGAGTTGGGCAGCATAGAAATCCAATAAATCAAATCAAATCAATAGGAGATGTACATATCCTTGTGTAATCTAGCAGGATATAGGAAATAGCAGCTCTTGTGCCATTGAACCGTGATGGTGAACCTTGGCACTCCAGATGTTCTTGGACTTCACTTCCCAGAAGCCCAAGCCCCCATGAATCCACACGAATGGGTTTACTGTGATTCTGGCCCACGCCACCCTCGTCGCTCCTGGAAGTGGAAGTAAAATGTGCCCATACAGTTAACACTCTTCCGGGTTAACCTTTCCTCCGTACGGGCACATTTTACTTCCGCTTCCAGGAGTGATGAGGGCGGTGTGGGCCAGATGAATCGCAGTAAACCAATTCATGTGGATTCATGGGGGCTTGGGCTTCTGGGACTTGAAGTCCAAGAACATCTGGAGTGCCAAGGTTTGCCATCACAGCCATAGAACTTCATTCTCCCTCTTTTACTCAGCTGAAATGTCAAGGTTCGCCATCACTGATCTAGGTGAACCATACTACCCCACTGCATTTAACACCTTAGGGATTACCAACATAGAAGACTTTAAATACAAGGTAAGCAACACCACTACCAGCTGAAGGAAACAGAAAAGAATACAATTATTTGAATATCCTAATCACCTTGTTCATGTTGTAAAATAAACTATTTTACGATCCTCTCTGAAATGCTGCCTCAAGCTTATGAGAACATAATGTGTCCAGTCATATGGCTCCATCTCAACTCCCCAGCTTCAACTGTGGAGGCCCCTATGCTACATGTAGGCAGAGATGAGGCCTGAGGAAACACTGCTGTTCAGCAAAAGGCGTTGATTTGCTTGGTCATGCATGGAGCTGGCTGGCCAGGTTTAATTCAGTGAGAGGCAGAGATTTGAAAATGTACTTTTTTATGACAGTCTCCAGAAACTCCTTGATATTGGCTGGTGCCGCTATTGTGTTAGAAATTCTGAGAGCCACAGTCCAAATCAGCCACGGTGATAACCACATTTTGGCACCATGACTCCAATACTTAAGACTAGTTGGAGACAGCTGAACTCCAACATTATTTTCACTGCCAATATTTATCCCTGGAGCCTCTGTCAAGCACACACCCTACCGTTGGCAAAGCGAACCTTTGAGCAATTCAAAGAACCTTATGCAAGGCAATGACAAATGAGCATTCTATAACAAAAACCTTCCTGGGAGCCAAGACCTCAGCATTAGAAATTTGGTTGGTGGAGGTCTATGATCTATGTAGCATGTTTTATATATTAATACTACACCTAAGAGCATTTTGAATTCTGGAGATGGTTCAGGCAACTTCCTATGTGCACATTTTCTTTTCATTCTGTTTAGATTCTTCAATCCTTGATGTGCAGTTGTGCTTCCAATATCCTTTGCTTTCCTAGAGAGCAAGAGGAGAGTTCATTCAAGCATTCTGCTCGGTGCTTAGGATTCCACATGTAACTTAACCATACATAAATAAATTCCTCTTCTTTAAATGGAGAACCAAAAGCCATCATTATATTACTTCTGCAACAAACAGAATAAAGTATTTTGTATTTGCACAAGGAAAGTGGAGTCAAGACATTCTAATAAAGAAAGTTATCAGCAAGAAGTCTATTCTTGTACAATATGTTCATGAACAGGACAGGAGGATTGTAATCAGTTGGTGCCATAGGAGAGGGAATGCTTTGAAAAGCTCCAGGTCTCAAGTGTGGGTCTACAGCTCATAGCCTAAACCGGGCAGTGGTGGGCTGGCCCACTGGGCTACAGGGACTCAGCCCGGGGTGCCCCCCAGGTCCCCAGTATCATGGTGGCCCATGAAATGCTGTTTACATTAAAAAGGAGCCACACATGGTACTGCTTCCCACAGTGGTGGGGGTGGCTGGAGTGAGGTCAGGGGCTGCATTATTTGATGCTGAGGACTGGGTCCAGCCCACGGGCCATAGGTTGAGAACTCCTGGCCTAAAGGGACTTTCAACCTTCTCTATATTGCGTTGCCACATTTTAATGCATGTTCCTGGACTGGCCAATAGCTCCTATAGTTGTTTTGAAGTTTCTCACTATCAATTTCCTGTAAAACATTTTTTTCGTCAAGTTTAGGCTCAAATTATATATATGAACTTTATACATAGTTTGGAAAATTTATCTTTTTGAACTGCATCTCCTAGAATCCCCAGATGACTAAGCTCACTGGGAAATTCTAAGTGCTGTAGCTCACATAAGTAATACTTCTAAGCTTGTATAATTTAACAGACATTTAAAAATAAAATAAAAAGCAATTTGCATTGCCTTAGCAAACAATGATTCAGAATCTTAACAAAAATAACTAGAATTCTCTTAATGCCAACCAATGGCTGGGCAAACAAAATGTGCTAGAAAAAAGGTTAAAATTGCCAGAATTTGCCACACAAGCCACATGACAGACTTATTCAAACTGATTAAAATAGGTTTATGTTTAGAATTATGTTTAACTTATTTTCCTTTTACTTCAGTTTGTACAATCCAATCCAAGTTTAGCAGTTTGAAGTCCCATTGATTTCAAGGAAGAGCAGAGCATATTATTTCTTGCACTGACCGAATAAGGTATATAAATGTGTCCTTGGCAAAACCTATTCCAGTGAATTAGCCAACAGAAAAATAAAATAACAGTATGTCTTTGTCCCCAGTTTTCAAGCATACGTTCAAAATAACATACCAGCATATTTTTAGGGTGTGCTAGGAAGGTGATTCCCTGTCCACACCCTTAAATAAAACATTTACACAGAACATTTCTGCAGCTACCTTCAAGAGGAATTTTCTATGACTATTTCAGACCTACTGTGAGAGGGGATGGGGGAGAGAGAGACCTGAAACACTTTCCTTGACACTTTTGGCTGTGATCATCTTGGTTTAGCTTGGCAGCGCAGCTGTCCTTACAATGATATACACATGGCTACATGGCAAAAGCAATTAATCAAACATTACTTTGTCTTCACAATGTACCTCTCTGTTTCTTCTCCGGGATATCTTAGTAAAAATAAAGTAGGATGGGATGTGAAGCCTGGGAAGCTCTCTGAAATAAGTCTCTGTGACTTTGTTTACTGAGCTACCAATTGGTTAGGATAGAAGGAAAAAAATCTTGTAACGGCAGAAAAATGCAGGAAAATGTTGCAAATAAGGGGGAGAAATAACATTTCACATAGGAAAACACTCCTTCATATGTCTGTATTTCAGTTGCACAGTCGAGTCTGACCCTTTGTGACCAAATGGACCACCGCATGCCAAGCTCCTCTGTCATCTGCCATCCTCCACAGCCCAGCCAGATGCACGCCCATTACATCAAGGATTCCATCTATCCACCTCATCCCCTGCCACCCCCTTCTACTTTTGCCTTCGATCTTTTCCAGCATCAAAGCTTTCTCAATTGAGTTCACTCTTTTCATTTGGTGGCCAAAGCACTTCATCTTCATCTTCAGTATTTGTCCTTCAAATGAACATCCAGGGTTGATTTCCTTCAGGATTGACTGATTTGATCTCCTTGTAGTCCAGGGGAATCTCAAGAGCAGAACAGACCAGGGGCACCCAAATGTGCACGATTTACTTTGCTTCCAGGAGTGGCAAGGACAGCATGGACTGGATGAATTGGTTTCTGGGGCCAGATCTGTGGGAGGAACCACATGACTGGTCTGCTGAATCAGGTGACCGGCCTGATGAACCACATGACTGTCCCATGGCTTGAAAGGTTTGCTCAAGAGTCTCCTCCAGCACCATAGTTCAAAGGTGTCTATTCTTCTGTGCTCAGCCTTCATGTGTCTATAATTATTTATTTGCTTGTGAATTCTATTTATGACCTACCCGCAGCTTAATTCTAGCTAGCATTTTTAGCTTGCACACAGAACTTGGTTTGTGCTACAGAAGCTAAAAAAATGCCTGTGAGCAAGGCTAATTGCCAAACATCTTCCACACCCAGAGTTTGGCATGAGTGTGTGAAAGGGGGCACTTGCCCTGAGCAATGGCGGATGTGTGCAAAATGATGAGCTCAAAATCATTGCCTGTTTCAGTCCCCCATAAACCCACCCATTTGTGCTTTAGTTATGTTTCTCCACTGCACACACAGGGCTTTTACTCTCTTCAAGGGACAACCTTGTCTCATTGATGACAAAGGTCCTATTTTAGAGAAATGAAAGCCCCTTCCCCAGCTGCAGGGGTGCTAGGGACCATTGGGACTACCCTGTCTCCTCCTTGCTTATGAACAGTGTCATTCTCTGGGGAAGCAACACCACCATCTTAGACCACGTTCCATTTAGTTTAGTGTCCTGTGCCACACACTGTGTTGCACCTTTTCTATTTGTGCGAGTGCTATTCCCATGACAGAATCTCCTCTAGGTAAAGGTTTCCCTTGCTTGAAAGCCAGTCGTATCTTACTCTATGGCTCAGTGCTCATCTCTGTTTCAAAGCCAAAGAGCCAGCGCTGTCTGCTTCTGCAGACGTTTCCGTGGTCATGTGGCAGGCATGACTAGACACCAAAGTGGTTCCTATTTATCTACTTGCAATTTCTTGCTTTCGAACTGCTAGGTTGGCAGGAGCTGGGACAAAGACAGGAGCTCATTCCATCCTGCAGTACTCAGGAATCGAACTGCTGACCTTCCGCCTCCCAGTCAGCATCTTAGCCCTTGAGCCACTCCTCTAGTGTGACCATTTTTAGCACCTCTAACCAGCCTCATCTTTATGGATGTGAGGCACCTACCTCTATACCATGGATGCAAAATGCTATATCATCCTCTTTAGCCAAGCTGGGCGCGATGCGATTTGTTAAATCAACTGTTGCAGAATAGACAAATATTATTTAGTTTTTAATCTTTAGCGATGGAAAAACATGGTCTGGCAAACCCAGAGTGGTTTGAAAGGAAGGAAAATACAGTACTCAGAATAGGTGAGCGTTGGCAGGAATCACCAGCCTATAGTTTCCATCAGCCCTAAACCAGTGTAGTCAATGGTGAAGTATTATGGAACTGCAGTTAAAAACAACTGGAGGGCTGCAATTACCCACCCATGTTCTAACGTAGATCAGGAACCAATGAAAGAACCAAAGGTAATATAATAGTCTAGAAGGAGAGGAAGCTGCATTGTTCAGTGCCATCCTAATAGAGCAGAGCAAGTACCAAGCTTGCTATGGTATTATAGGATTTGTAATGAAAAATGTAACATTTCCGACTTCTGCGTCCTTACCTTGAGCTCTGTAAAATTTACTTCAGAGTTTCAAGAATGTAAAGTCCAAGAACAACTTTAATGTAGAAACACTTCACAATCTAATGCTAACACCTTTTACTTGCTGCGTCTAATTTATAAAAATGATCTACAGGGCACATTTCTCTCCTTCAGCATTGCTCAGAGAATTTACGTGACTCTTCCAACACTTCTACAACCCATGAAAGAAGTTTCAGTAAAATGAAGTTAATAAAAATAACTATTTAAAATCAATGATGCTTCAAGAATATCTAACAAGCCTGGCAGTATTTTCCATTGAAGATGAGACTGTCAATAAAATCACCCATCATATTGTTACATGCAGTTTTGAAGAAAGAAAGGCCAGAAATGTTAAATTTTATCATTCTGTCAGCATTTACGTCAAGGTTTATTTATGCATTGTGAAATGGAATTTACTGCATAAAACCCACTATATGTAGTTCACATTAAAGGAAGGAGGAACACCATAGACTTTTACCCCTTCCACCACCACTACATCCTCTGCAAAATGTATAGAACTAAATAGGATACCCATATCTTTTATTGATCAATGAATTGTGTGGCTACATGATAATTGGAATCTTCAAGATCTTTGATGGTTTTCCTGTACTTTAACAGAAGAGCAAATTCACCCAAGTGTGGCTTGTTTTTTATATGTTACTAGCATATTTGTGCCTGGCCAGCTGGCGTTTTTAATATGTGTGTTGGTGGTTATGGGTGTTTTTGGGTGTGCACAACCACCACCACCCATACAATACCACTCCAACCACCAACACACACATTAAAAATTCCTGGCAAGGCAAGAGTGTCGTGTGTGTGTGTGTGTGTGTGTGTGTGTGTGTGTGTGTGTGTGTGTGTGTGTGTGTGTGTGTGTGTGTGTGTGTGTGTGTGTGTGTGTGTTGTGTGTGTGTGTGTGTGAGAGAGAGAGAGAGAGAGAAGCAGTGTGTGTGTGAGAGAGAGAGAGAGTGAGAGAGGAAGAGAGACTGACAGATAGAGTAGACCACCAGAGGGTGCTAGTGAGTTAGATAGAGTGAAACAGGGGAGGAGACAGTCAGGCAGAGGAGACAGGCGAATAGGATGCGTGCAGGTATGTTTGGAGGGAAGGTTTGTTGTTAGGGTGTTGTTCTGCAGAGGGTGGGTGGGTGGTTAGTGTTTTCCGTGTGTGTGTGTGTGTGTGTGTGTGTGTGTGTGTGTGTGTGTGTGTGTGTGTGTGTGTGTGTGTGTGAGAGAGAGAGAGAGAGAGAGAGAGAGAGAGAGAGAGAGAGAGAGAGAGAGAGAGAGAGTTTTCTGTGGGTTGGCTGGTAATGAAAGTTTTGTCCCCAGCCAACCCAGAGAGAAGCAAGGCCGAGACGTAGAAGGCCGCACTGGGAGGGAAATACTTTTAAAGACCCACCCGGAGCCAAGAGGTAAGCGCAGTCGGTGGGGCTGGGGTGGTGGTTGGCGTGGTTACTGGGGCTGTGCCTCCTCCCTCCTCCCTAACCCCCGCTGACTGCGCTTACCTCCTGGCTCCAGCTGGGTCTTTAAAAGTATTTCCCTCCCGGCAATTCATCCGGCCCGCGCTGCCTTCGTCATTCCCAGAAGTGGAGGTAAAACATGCACATACAGGCACAATTTACTTCCGCTTCTGGGAGCAACGAGGGCAGTGTGAGCCAGGTGAATCACAGTAAACCCATTCATGTGGATTCACAGGGTGCTTGGGCTTCTGGGAAGTGAAGTCCAAGAACAGATGGAGTGTGAAGGTTCACCATCATGGGCCTAGAGCTTTCATCAGGCCTAGCCAACGCAGCCAGTGCTGAAGCAACATGGGATGTGCAGTCTTAAATCAGTTGGAGAGCCAAAGTTGTCTGCCTCTGCTATGGCATCTGGACCAGTTTATCAGAGCTGGATGTTCAAAGCTTCATAAACTTTGGCCTACAGCACCAGTATAAAGGCCGACAAGTACCCAAAGTGTAATTGATGGACACAGAACATTCGTTTTAATAGTTTCACATAGGTTGCTAATCCATACATACTTGCCAGTGAATAATCATGACTTCAGTGTACAGTAATTTGCTTCTGAGGTTCTCCCTACAGAAATGTACACTTTTACTGACATTCTCCAACAGAAGAACATTAGAAGAAAATGGCTGGGCCATTCCAAAGGCCTACTTAGCCCAAACTACCTACAGCGGCCAAACAACAGATTTTGGGAAACCTGCCACTAGGACAATGAGTAAACCTGTCCCCTCCATCTTGTCTTCTTCTGTAATTCATATATGCCTGAAAACAGTTTTGTTGTCATAAATAACAATACCACATCTGGATCCAAAAAGCAAATAAACTACCTGTATTACCACAGCTCTTGACTTAGACCTGTATATGAAAATAAAGACCTTTTTCACTAGCCAAGACAACATTTGAGGCACCAGGCATAATGAAACACTCCTCCCCACCCCCTGCCTTTGTTAGATTCATCCATCTTCTTAGAAAGCCTGGCTTCCTGCTTCTTGTAACATTATCCACTAGTAGTGAATTATTGATATGATTAAAAGGCTACTTAATAAGGTTGCTTGACAGAGAAACTGTTCCGCGATGCCCTCAGGCAAAGGGTATTAATGCCTCAGACTGTGCTTCACAATCAAATAATTTATACATAACCTTTTATTACTCGGCTGTAAAGACATCTGCTTAAAAGGTTACGGCATCAGTAACAGAGCCTTATCTTCTTCCTCTCCTCATCCATCACATGCCATAACACTGTGGACCCATACGACGCCCAATCTATAGGTTAACTACTTTAAAATTTGTTTGCTAGACAATGTTAAGTTCACCAGATCAGAATAAAAATCTTAACAAATTTTGATTGCCCTTTTCATTTCTCCCCACAGAAACTCTAATTCCTGGTCCAAAATAAATTTTGATTAAGCTGCTATTGTTATAATGCATTTTTCATGCTATTCAGCACTGGCCCATGGGAGCAGGGGTAAAGGTAAAGGTTTCCCTTGCTCTAAACCCAGTCGTATCTGACTCTAGGTTGCAGTGCTCATCTGTTTCAAAGCCAAAGAGCCAGTGCTGTCTGCTTCTGCAGACGTTTCTGTGGTCATGTGTCAGGCATGACTAGACACCGGAGTGCACGCAACGCTGTTACCTTCCCACCAAAGTGGTACCTATTTATCTACTTGCAATCTCTTGCTTTCGAACTGCTAGGTTGGCAGGAGCTGGGACAAAGACGGGAGCTCATTCCATCCTGCAGTATTTGGGAACTGAACTTCTGACCTTCCACCTCCCAATCAGTGTCTTAGCCACTTGAGCCACTGCAGAGCAGGGGAGGTTCCTTTAAATCAAGAGAACAATAAACTGGCCTCTTACCCATGTAACAACAATGAAGCAGAAATAGGTGTTATCTCATCCTTTCACCCTCTGCCTGGAGGAGTAAACTCACCCTTTTCTCTTCTAACTCCAAGGCATATACCGGACCCATTACTATTTGTCCAAAATATTATGCTTTGGACTAGGAGACTCTGTCTAGGCAGGGCCTTTCTAAGCAAATGGACACACTTGCTTGTATTCCAGGAGTTGTGGAAAATTTTCCATGCACTCTAATGGAAAATAGATATCACCCTATAAGTAATATTATGAATAGCTATAACAATGTCTCTCTCCTAGTAGGATGAATTCAATACAGATCTCTTTTAACATATACTGTGTCATAAACCATCTGTGCCTGACATCTAGTGGTATTGTGTTCAAATTACAATTTCTGTTAGAAAAATGTGTTCAAAGTGACTTATGTGTGCAGCTGAGATATTTTCTTGTCAGAGCAAAACAACAATGTACAAAACAATTTTTAAGAATTAAAAAACAAGGTAACTTGGGGATGTTTTCATAAAGGGTTTGTGAGCTATGATTATTTTTTAAAATAAACCTGTTTTTAAAATCTGCATGATTTCATGACCTGTTCAGTGCAGTGGCTCAAGTGGCTAAAACGCTGACTGGGAGGCGGAAGGTTAGCAGTTCGATTCCCGAGTGCTGCAGGATGGAATGAGCTCCTGTCTTTGTCCTAGCTCCTGCCAACCTAGCAGTTCGAAAGCAAGAAATTGCAAGTAGATAAATAGGGACCACGTCGGTGTGAAGGAAACAGCGCTCCGTGCGCTCCAGTGTCTAGACGTGCTTGCCACATGACCACGGAAACGTCTGCAGAAGCAGACAGCGCTGGATCTTCAGCTTTGAAACTGAGATGAACACTGAACCCTAGCATCAGATACGACTGGCTTTTGAGCAAGGGAAACCTTTACCTTTACCTTCAGTCATTAGACTGTTATCATATTTTAGCATGAACTAAAAAAAACCAAGCTTATGTACTTTTAAAGACAATGATAGTACTTTTTTCATTTAAAAAATTCCTTCTACATTGTCTGTAATTTTCTGCAATTTTGACCCTTGAGAAAAATATCTATTAACAGGTGAAAACTCAGAGTTATAAAGTTATAGAATGTTCAGAGCAGAGCAGAAAAAAACAACGCTTTTCAACAATGCTATTCTAAAAATCAGGGCATAGCATTCAAAAAATTATAATGCTGAAGCCAGACTTGAGACCATTACCCAACATGACACAAATAAGCAGATAGTCTGTTCTTTCTCTATGCCAAATTTGGGGAAGTTTGATTTCCTAATTATATATAATCATACATTTTTAATTACCCTGTTTCTCCGAATATAAGACACTGTCTTATATTTTTTAAAATTCCAAAATCAGCACAATGTCTTATTTTTGGGGATGTCTTATTTTTCCCAGCTGGAGGTGTGGTCTCCAGGTCCAGGCCGGAGGCCATGAGGCCGTGGAGGTAGCTGGCCTTCCTTCCCACCACGGCCCAGCTCCTCCTCACCCCCGGCTGGGGGTGTGGTCTCTGGTACTGGGCGGCCCATGCCTGGCTCCGGGCCGCGGCCGTGGCAGTAGCTGGCCTTCCTTCCCACCGTGGCCCAGCTCCTCCTCACCCCCGGCTGGGGGTGTGGTCTCCGGGTCCGGGCAGCCCACGCCCGGCTCCGAATGGAGGCCACACAGCTGCGGTGGTAGCTGGCTTTCCTTCCCGCCGTGACCCAGCTCCTCCTCACCCCCGGCTGGGAGTGTGGTCTCCAGGTCCGGGCGGCCCATGCCCGGCTCCGAATGGAGGCTACGTGGCCGCGGCGGTAGCTGGCTTTCCTTCCCGCCGCAGCCCAGCTCCTCCTCATCCCCGGCTGGTGGTGTGGTCTCCGGGTCCGGGCGGCCCACACCTGGCTCCAGATGGAGGCTACATGGCCACGGCGGTAGCTGGCCTTCATTCCCGCTGCGGCCCAGCTCCTCCTCACCCCCAACTGGACCCGGAGACCACACCCCCAGCTGGGGGTGAGGAGCTGGGCCACGGCGGGAAGGAAAGCCAGCTACCACCGCGGCCGTGTAGCCTCCGTCCGGAGCTGGGCGTGGACCGCCCGGACCCAGAGACCACACCCCCAGCTGGGGGTGAGGAGCTGGGCCGCGGTGGGAAGGAAAGCCATCTACCGCCGCGGCCGCGTGGCCTCCGTCCGGAGCTGGGCAGGAGGTAAGGGGGCCTTATTTTTGGGTGGGGCCTTATATTTCAAAGGCAGGGGGGAAAGGGGAGTGTCTTATTATGGGAGGAGGTCCTATAATCGGGGAAACACGGTAGGAAATCAAACTTCCCCAAATTTGGCATAGAGAAAGAACAGACTATCTGCTTATTTGTTTCAAGTTGGGTACTGGACTCAAGTCTGGCTTCAGCATTATAATATATATATTCATTATCTAAAAATGGTAGTACTCCAAACAACTTTGAAATTGGGCTTCAGATCAGCACTAAATTTGGTTCATTAGAAGTAGGAGTCTGATGCTGCTGTGCCAAATTTAATGATGTTTGGTTATGTAGCATTAAAGTTATGATTCTTTAAATTTATAGACTTGATTTACCAACTTGCATACACTGCCAACCTTATCAGTAGAAAAATAATTGCTAAAATAAATTTTGAAACACCTAACATTTTTATATTAATATAGATATTTATTACCTAAGGTTCTTCCCTTATTTGCAGCAAATGCATCCAATCAACCAAACATAATTGTTAAACAAAATCAGCTATTTTTTTTTAAAAAAAAACTTCCCAAGAACCATTCTGCTCTTAAAAAGCAAGGCAATATTTAACAATGTTTGCTGTCTCTGCAAATTAAACAAGCAGAAATTCAACAAGTGCAGCTCTCATGTTACCCAGAAGGAAGCCTGGCTTTTCCTCATGTTGCCTCTGACTATCTTTCCACTTTAAAATCCTTTCATTTCTTTTGAAAAATCTCCCATTCACCTTTCTTTTCACCTCAACCCCCTAATGATCACATTTGGTATCATATAATTTTGAGTTGTGTGATTTCAATTAATGATTCCATATTTCTGAATGGACTTTTGCAAATGTGAGTGAGAGGCAAAAATACATCATTTGGGGAAGGGGAGGTTTAAGGAAAGCCTTCTAGCCCAAGCCAGGAAATTAAATGAATTCTGGCAGTGGAGATCAATGCATCCCCCCCCCCCAAAAAAAAAAGAACGAAAGTGAAGGAAAAACAAAAAAGCATGAAGAGAAGTATTTATGTTGTATTGTATTGTACCTCAGTCGGTATGATCCATGGATAAAGCAAGGAATGCTAAATGGGGTTCTGTTGTGTTTGAATACATTTATTGCTGTAACATTTTGTTAAATAATTGGGATCAGTACGATCCTCCATTTTGTCTCCTTCTTCTTGATCTTGAAATATCGCGGGACTGTGTTCCCACCTAAACTATGTAGTCTTGTACAGTCTTCACTCCGGTCCATTGACCTCCCAGTCACCCCACTCCCCTTCCTGTCATTTCCCACCCAAATGTATCCATTTCTGAGTGTATATATTTAGCCGTGCTGCGCTGCCATTGCTCTCCATGTTCTCACTGCCTAATAAAGTTGTTTGGCCCTGTTATGCTGGCTGCTTCACATTTCTACCAGAACATCAAAGGTTCCAAAGGCAATCTTTGCTAACTCTCAATATTGTGCTCACTTCCTTTCACAAAAGAAGTCACAAAGCAAGGAAAAATCCCAGAAGTGGACCCCCCTTTTTTTTACCAATTAATAATTCCTCATCCAAATGCAAAGCGATTGTCATGGCTGTTTTTCCACAAGTGTAGATGGTAGTGAGACAAGAGGGTATCCTATAGATCATCTTGACTGTTGACATTGGTGTGGTCAACATTCAGGCTGGTCCTTGCAATGTAAAGCCTGACATCTTTTTTTCTGCTGGCAATGTCGGCAAAATATTATGCAGCAATATCAGGCCATTTTCTGCCATTTTGAACCATGGGTATATTAGCAAAATATCCCACATGAACCTGCATGATTTGAATAACTGAACTTCAGAATTCATAAGGTAAGAAGATACCTGCATGACCGTATTGAAGACCTCTTGGGCCCGCCATCTTGTTTCCTATAGTGGCAGGTTGGTTACCTCTTAGAAGTTGGACAGAAAGCATTCCTTCACAATTGCTTTCCCATGATTGGTATTCATAGGCATCTTGCCTCTGATCGCAGAGGTGATTATCCATCACCATGAGCCTCAACAACATGCTTAATCTCTCTCTATACAGACTGTTGTTGTCTAGCACTATTTTTACTTGTACATGTCAAGTTCCTTTAAACCAGTGGTTTCCAACTTTTGTTTGGCCTTGCCCCACCTAAGTATCTCTAAAATTCTGATGGTCCCTTATGACAAATAATTCTTGTTATTCAAAAAGTAAACTCCTATTAACATGGAGGATGTCAGAAAGGGCATTAACTGTTAATAACTCATTATCAAATTTCCCCCCTTAAAAATTAAATTGCCCCCCTGTGCTGTGTGTGCTCCACGTTGGGAACCACTGCTTCAAACCCTATTCAGATGGTAAGCCTGAATCCTGTGTAGGAGTCAGTGGGAGGTAGGGATAGGGCTGCATGCATGCCCATTCCTAGGTCCCTGCAAACCTCTCAGATCTGTGTATGTTGAGCAAGAAAGGCTGTGACAAGAGGCTGTTAAGCACATTCAGCTGAACATGCTAACAACACTCATGTGATAGGGAGCTCTGACTTCTCAGAACTTCTATTTACATAAACATTGTGTATTCAGCTGAAGGTACTGAGAGCCACTTCCACAACTTGTCACATGAAATGTATGAAAATCTGTGAGACTTCTCAAGGTGGGAATGGGGTATATGGATTGTGTTTACATACATCTTCACCACTTGTAGACCATCTAAAGAATGGGCTTAATGCCTAGACAGGGCTTTTTATGTTAAATCACTGGACCATTGAATTGAACACTGGCTACTTGAACTGGCAGTTGCTTTCCAGGACCTTTGCCTGTCCTGCTACCATGATTTGTATAGATTGCATCTTATGTGCATAGTTCATGCACTCTGTATCTGAACTGTAGGCATTGTGAGCTTTGTGTTCATTTTTGTATGTATCTACATGCAAGAGAAAAGTAGCATTCATTTAATTCTACTAGAACAGCAGCAGTTTCTGAAGCATTTCAAACTTCTCATACTACAGAGTGAAGACAAAATAATATTTTCCTATGGGTCTCACATAATTATTGGAGGGCTTATGCATGCCTCTACTTCCTAAAAAGAGAAAAAGCCAGTGTGGTGTAGTGTACCAAGATTCAGAAGACTTGTTCAGTTCAACCTTTTGGCCATGAAAACTTTCCTTACAACCTTATTGGTCTGCAAAGAGGCAAAGCTCAATATACATCCTAATCCCCAAGACAGGAGATACCAAGGAGCACATTAACTATAGGGCCATAGCTTCTAATTTCCCATGCAACCAAAGCAGTGTTCAAGGTGTTGCAACAAAGGCTTTTACCTTATGTGGAGCAAGAGATGTTCAAGTTAGATTATGAAAAGGAAGAAGCACTCAAGATCATATTGCAAACATCCACCAGATTCTGGAGAGCACCAAAGGACATCAGGAAAAGAACAATTTGTCCTTTATAGACTACAGCAATGAGAAGAGAGGACTCACTGGAGAAAGCCCTGATGCTGGGAAAGATCGAAGGCAAAAGGAGAAGGGGGCGGCAGAAGATGAGATGGCATCATTGATGCAGTGGCTGTAGATCTGGGTGGGCTACAGAGGATGGTGGATGTCAGAGGAACCTGGTGGTCCATGAGGTTGCAAAGGTTTAGATCCGAATGTGTGACTGAACAACCTGCTCTTTTCCCAGTTGGGGAGACTAAGGGGTCCTATTCCAAGGGAAGTGCACTAGTAATTGGTCTTTTTTGGTTCAGTGGCATATGCTTCCTGCCATATCCATCAGGCCCCATCTTTGCTCATTTTCTGAAAGCTGGTTTAAGGAAGCTTTTAAAAACTTGTTAGCCCTAGATTAATTTTTTCTGTCTTTTTCCTTTGCCTAAATCAGGGGACCTCAACCCAAGGCCCAGGGGCCGAATCCAGACCATGATGCCATTTCATGTGCCCCCCCCACCCCTCCAAGGGTATTTGAGAAACAAAATGGCCACCTCTTTGTTGTTGTTGGGTCAACATGCCACTCCTGTCATGCAAGCAGGGCAAAATGGCCATCCAGCCCTCGAAGCTTACTGAGAAAGTGTGACCTGGCGCCTGGCTTGAAAAGGTTGAGAATCCCGGCCTAAATAACCCTTTATCTTGCTGCCATTATTGGTCTTCTGTGAGGCATGGATTAGCTGTTTATTCACCCACTTATTTTAGAACCAGCTTATTACTGTATATTCTTTCTTAGTTGTTTATTGGTTTAAATTTTTATTGATACTGCCCAGAGTAATTGTATAGTTAGATGGGTGGGATATAAATCAAAATCACTCAAAAATCAACCAACCAACCAACCAATATCTTCTTATAGTTGATACTGCAAGGCAAGGAGGCAAGCGGTGTAAGAAGCAGGAGCCCAAGAGTGTTAATACTCCAATCCTTATGGTGCCTTCCATTGTTGCTGCACCAGATTTCACCTGCTTTTGAGAACAGGAGCATGGCTTTATGGTGCAAAAGGGTAAAACATAGTCAAGATATTATCTTGATAAGTATTCGAGACTTCATAAGGAAAGCAATTATGAGGGAAGATAGGCATGACTCAAACAATGCATATCCTCATTTAAGATGAGGCCAAATTATTTTATTTTATTAAACACGATACAAATAGGAAATTTCACAGAGAATACCTCTAAATCCTTTGAAGAACTGCAATGCCCTTGGAGGCACCGATATTCAACAATTCTTTTATTCCCTTTCACTCACTTACCTTGTTTTTATTCCTTGCCAATGAAACACAAAGAAACCCAGGAGTGGAATATTTGCTTGTATCAAAACTCTCAAAATTTATATTGTAGTACAACTGGTGAAAAGCAGAAATAAAGCCTACGCTATTGGGTTGTTGTTTTTTTTGTACAAAACAATGTGTATATACTGTTTATTGAGAATAAGCTTAGTTTACACAAGATTGTATATAGATATAGATATATATGGTATATTATAAAACAGATTTCCTTAATCATCCACATCCAGTGGACTACAGTCAAATTAATTTCCTATTAAAAGTCTGTCAAAAACTGACCCCGGTTAATCAACTAGAAAGGTATTATTAGAAAAGTTAAAAAGAGAAGAGAAGAATAGAACATATTTGCATCTCTCAGTACTTGTCATTCTGAATGATCCAGCTTAACAGTAGAACTTGACATTTCATAGACTTAAATATGAAGACATGCAATAAACAGGACACGATACTGTAGAACAAAACAAGGTTTCTTTGGTGAGCCAGAACCTAATATATAAAAATGTTACAATGTTTCTAAACCTTCTTTTAGAACAATCACATTACACACTATACAAATAGAACATAAATAGTGAGCAAGGATAAACTATTTATAGTAAAGGAAGGAAATGCAACGATCAAAACAGGGATAGTTTCATATGAGAGACTGTCACCAGCCATAATCAATAGGCAAAGCCTGATTCTCTTCAGGCAGATTTCACATATCACAAAATGGTTCCCAAATTGTCTCATTGTAGCGACTTTTAGGTCTGTTTTTGCAAGAATAAAATTGGTGACATTACAGTCAAGTGGCAAAATAGATTCTAACACCATTGCTGAGCAAATTCCTAATTATTACTGAGCACCATTTTATTTTAACATGAATTTTGTTCCTCTTCATCACATAATGGGACTTCCAAAAAGAGGATTGCCTTTGTACCCTCCCCTCAGTGCATTCTGTTTGAATCACAACCTTGAAACAAATTCATCCACTAAGCAACTCAATTTGAGGCAGTTCTTGGGCATTCCTCTTCCATTTGACAAAAATAATTGCATGGAGGAAAACCAAATGGGCCATTTTAAAGTTGCAGGTAGTGAAATTTGTTGACTCTCAAGACACTATAAGTTCTTAAAGAGAGTTAATTCAGTTGAATGAAGCTTCAAGTGGTGAGAAACTATACAGTACATAGAGGAGGCCAGCCATAATCTCAATTAGCCCTGACTTTGTAAACACACATTTACACCGCTTGAAGTTGCATTCAAAGGAAATACTTCTAACATAAAGTCACTGTGTAAAATAACTGTCACATAAATCCAGAGCCAATCTCTCAACATGAGAAAGTACTTAACAGAGTCTGTTCATATCTATAGCTATATAACATACTGGGGGGAAATAACTGTCACGTGGTAAAAAAAATTATGAGGATTGTTAATGAACAAGTATATCTATGAGCCAGCCCCTTTTGTTATCTTCTACTCTCCTCACAAACTTCACATGCAATGACACAACTAGAATATTTTTCTTCACAATACTGATTTAAAAAAAACCAGGGCATTTAAAACCTCTCCTTCCCTTTCAAAAATGCATTATTTGGGATTGCATTATTCCATATGTCTTCCCAAATCCATCCTATGTGCTGGGGGGGGGGGTAGCCTCAAGAACCTGTAGCCTACTGCATCAACTTAGGTTTTATTGCACGAAAGCAGATTACAACTTAATGCTTGTATAAGGGTATCCAGCAACTTTAAGACATATATCATCTTCTGTGGTATTACTTTCTACAACTAGAGCAAAAACAAGCATATTGTAGCATCATTAAGACTAAAATTTATCTTGGTGTGAACCTTTATAAATTATGGTTCAGTTCCTCAGATATACTGAATACAATACTTAGACTACAGTTTCTCATCCTTATAACCAGGTGCACTGTGTAAAAGAAAGTTGTGTCTGAATATTGCATGGCATGTGCGTAAAGAAGTGGATTATAATCCAGAGGTGCTCCAATTGAACCAACATGTTTAGTCTTAAAATGCCACAATATGTTGAGCTTTGTCTTGTTTTCAATTAGGTGTGTTGAAACAAACCCATACTCTGAAAACTTCTGTTACTGCTGTTACCGCCCCCATCCCACCCTGCCCCGCCAACTGTGACTGAGTTCATTGTTGGAGAAAACATATTCCCCCTCATTCTCAGATGTGTCTACTATGAAGAAAATAGTCTACAATATTTCTACAGGTACACAAATATTATTCACAGGTAATAACACTGATTGTACAGAAAACATTTGGCTCTCATTCATTTTACCACAGACAAATGGTCCCATTTATTAACACGTTTTTTTAGGTCAAAATATTTTACGTTAACTCTCGTTCTTCTGGATGCAACAGGAGAGTTTGATAGCTATCAATGAGCTACCACTGCTACTTCAAGATAAAAAGAACATCCAATAAATTATATCAGTATGGCTTACTTCATTTATTTATGTATGCTTCACAGCTGCAGCATTCATACACAAACATTCATTACTTTATAAAAGGATTAAAAATGGTTATATATATTTATATATACAAAATTATTTACTTATTTTTATTTTTTTACAAAAAAAGTAGGTCTATCTACCTCTAGCTTAAAATGCAGAGAGCTCAAACATAGACCCACAGTTAGTGTTGTAAAAATTATCTGTTTTAAAAAGTGGCCCTGGTTGAAATGTATGGTATTAGCACTTTTATTGTTATTATTTCTACAGGCCCTCTTTGTCATTAAAATCAACGTCAACAACAGTCCTCCTCGCAAGTCTCCCTTAAACAATGGCAATGCTGAAAAAGACAGAATTCAAGTTCCACATGGCAACACCTTGGCTGGGATTGTTCGCATTGGCTGTGTTCCTTCAGTAGAGGTTTGTATCCCATGTTCTCTATGGACCTCTGTTGAGAAACAGTAGTGTTCACCTTAATCAGGACACTACTATTCTTGTTTGCTCCATGTTGCGATAGTAGTTTTCTTCCACGTTTACAAACAAGAGAGCAGATAGGAACTTAAAACTATTTCCAGCGTGGCGAAGTACCTCAAGACAAACAAAATAAATGATTAAAGACCTTTGAGGCCAATTATCCATAAATAAGCCTGAACTTAGTGTGACACCTCATGGTATATATACAGGGTTAAACATACCCATACACACATGCACACGCACAAACATTTAAACAGCGTTAAATCATCTTATTTACATTATCATTGGCATTTATATGAAAAAAGTTTAATTATTATAGAAATCTGGGACATGGAATCATCTGTTCCTTCACCAATGACACAGAGAAATTAGCAGACTAGATAGGCTGGAAATGGTTCCCTTTTCAAAAAAATTCAAATCTAGAAATTCTCATATGTAGCAATCATATGCTGTGAGTACTGAGGTCCAGAGGTTTAATCCCCCACAAAATGCTTGGTAATACTCCTATAACTGATGTTTTAAAAGGCACAGTAAGTTTAGGACTTTGGCTGGCATGGCAAATATCCCATTTCCATCAGAGTGCACTCAGCGCCTTGAATCATGCCATGTCCTGATCCAACGATGAAAATGTTTTGATGAATTTAATGAGTTTCCCTTTCCTGGTGAAGAATGTTTATAATAATATTTCTTAGAATAAGTCCTTTGGAATGAGGATGCTGAAAATAAAACAGAAAAAAAAGGAAAACTTTTGTAAATGTGCAGTAAAACTATATGTAGGATGAGCAGGTGCAATATGTCCTATCTACAGGTTCAGACACTTCCTGTCCCAAGTAGTTTTGAGATGATGGAGGAGCAGTCCTATCCTCAGCCTGGAAGTAACTGGTTACAATAACTAATTCTTTGTAATTAAAAATAATCTAGTAACAAAGGAATATTTACATTACAATTGTAACATCACATGGGGCAACTTTACTCTTTGTGTTGTTACTCAATTGTTTGGCTTCCTTGTATTTGTGTGGGATTGCAGACCAGAAAAATGAAGAGGAAAAATATCAACTGGGTTTCCAACACATTTTTGCCTGGTGTTCCCACATTTTGCTCTACTGTGACAGGAAGACAATGAGGTAGAAGTGTGTTCTTTACCAGTACTGCAATTCCAGTGAGTTTCCACAGCAGTTTCGGCAAGGAATTTGAACCCAGACCTCCTAAATCCTATTTGCTATACTGCACTTGGTATCATTGAACCCTACCAATCACAAATTATTTTTCAGAAGCAACTCACGAGTCATGCATGTTATTTTAGGTAAATCCCATCGTCCAGTCCCTTGGCATCGGATGATTGGAACGTGGCGCTGGATGAAACCATCTTTACAGTGATATCTGACCAGGGAGTTAATTTCATAACGAGGCTTCAACTTTCCAAAAGTCTTTGCATTTTCCACAATTGGTGGCTGGCCGCAGGCAACTGGAAGCAGAAAAACACCTTTTCATATTAGTTGTAAAAGGGGGGGGGGGATCTGTATCAAAATTTAAGTTTTCATTCAAAATTTCATTCCAGTCTCTTCAAAACTGAAATTGTCATTACTTTCATTCCTAAAAGCTAGATTAATTTTAAAAAAAGATACAAATATTAAAAATTCCATACTAAATTTGCTATTTGGTTTGAACTAAGAAGAAGTCTTAGGAAAACCTCTCCATGTATTTTTCCTGGAAAACTGCAAGATTCTTTTTAAAAATGTACTCTGCTCATTAAATTACCCCTGGAGCCATGAAATAAAAAGGCAACTGATGCTTGGGAGACATGCTATGAGAAACCTGGGAGCATAGTTAAAAGGAGAGACATCATCTTGCAAACAAAAATTCACACAGTCAAAGCAATGGTATTCCGGTGGTAATGTATGGTTGTGAGAGCTGGACCATTAGGAAAGCTGAGTGCAGAAGAATAGAAGCCTTTGAGATGTGGTGTTGGAGGGGAGTTTTCAGAGTCCCCTGGACAGTGAGGACAACAAATAGGTCAATCTTAGAAGAAATCAACTCTAACTGCTCCTTAGAAGGTCAAATAGTAAAGATGACATCAAATGAGATGAGAGGATTCACTTGAGAAAGCCTTGATGCTGGGAAAGGTGGAGGGCAAAAGAAGAAGGGGGCGGCCAAAAATGAGATTGCTAGATTGTATTGTAGCTGCAACGGGCACAGAGCTGGGTGGGTTGAGGAGGTTAGTGGAAGACAAAGGTGACTGGACGTCAATGGTCCATGTGGTTGCAAAAGGTCTGAATCGATTGTGCAACTGAACAACAACAAAAGCACAATTCTAGCCAACAAGAACCATGGGTATAGTGGATCTCCTCTGTTTGAACTGTCTACAACAGGGGTTCTCAACCTTTGCAAGCCACGGGCCAGGTCACGCTCCCTCAGACAGCTGAGCAGGCCGAACAGCCATTTTGTCCTGCCTGCACGATGGGGTGGACATTATGAGGTGGATATTTTGTCCCAACAGACTCAAAGGGATGGCCATTTTGTTTCTCCCTGGAAGAAGGGAGGGAGGTGCCAACCATCAACAGAGGCTTCTCACAGCCTTTCCCTCCCTGACTGACACTAATGAGATTAATTGCCTGCTCGGGGAAAGGGCAAGTGGGGCTTTTTAACGAGGCTAGTCCTTCCTTGTGGGGCTGGAGGTTATTCTTGGGGTTGGGATCCTGGGGAGGGGGGAGGGGTTTGGGTGAGACAAGGACAGGAGCCCAATGCTTCTTCCCCCTGCAGCACCATTTCATGTGGTCTGCTGCCCTCACTCCCATTCCCACTGCGGCTGCTGCCTCTGCCACAAGCAATGTCATGTGTGGTTCCTTTTTAATGTAAACACCTTTGAAATGCTGTTTACATTTGAAAGGAAGCACACATGACACAGCTTCTACCGGAAGCGTGAGCAAGGGTGGCAGGTCACATAAAATGCTGCCATGGGCCATAGGTTGATGTTTTTTTCAGCACCAACATAGCATTGCTTGTATTTCTGTTCAGCCACTGAGATTTGTACCCATTAGTTGGTGAAGATTCTCTTTTCTAAAGCCAAAGATTTTGGTGGTCCCCAGGTGAAAGTCTTTACCTGTTCCTTTCTTGCAGGTATAGGTAAGGTGATAATTGCATGGCACATCATTCCACTGGCCATTTTCATGCCAAATTATGACAACACAATCTTCTCCTGAAGAAAAGAAACTGTCTGGCTGGTTTGGCCTCCAGTTTTCATATTGCTATAGAAGATGAAAGACAAAAATAAAACAAAAGCAACCATGTCAAGAATTAAGAAGGGCTGAATGCATTCAGAGTTTGCCAGTTAAGATAAAACCTCGATCAGACACAATGATATATAGAAATTCAAATAAACATTTTTATGACTAGAAAAAAATAATTTAGAATATTTGGGACAAATCAATATGCTGTATGAGTCTTTGCATCTACTGTGCAAAGGGCCAGTTGCCAGTTACCAAAACTGCAGGACAGAAAATGGGAATTTGAGTTTTTTTCTCTCATCTCCTATGGTCCAGAGCAATGGTTCACCAATGTGGGCCCAACACCCCACAGCGGCACTTCAATTTCAAGAACCCTAAGTCAGTGCTTTGAGGTATTGACTTAGGTTTCTAAAAATTGAAGTCCAAAAACTAATGTTTGGGAAACACTGATCCAGAGGATAATTTTTCATCTGAGGTTGTTGTTTGGAGGAGACAGGTGAAGCTTGTATTGTTTGGTCTCTGGTGTCCATTTTTGGAACTATGCAGTCAATACATGCTCAAGTTCTTTTCTTGAAATGATGCACAATTGATCTTACAAAACAATGACCCTCAATCCATGGCTAACTTGGACAAATCTGAATCAGATCCAAGTCAGGTTGGATTCATACCTGTCAACCCACGGCTCTGGAAAAACGGGAACTGTGCACATTGCTTGTGTGCAGGTCGCGTTCCACGCATGCGTGGAAAGGTTTTACCCCTTCCACACGTGCGCAGAAGCGCTACACCGCTTGTGCAGCCCTTACGCAAGCGACGTAGCACTTTCGCGCATGTGTGGAAGGGGTAAAACCCTTCCATGCATGCGCGGAAAGCATTTCCCCCACTGCCAAATTACTGGGTTTTGACAGCGGGGGCCGGGTTATGACGCCAATTGACGTCAATTTATGGGGTAATCCCGGCCAAATCGGGAAGGTTGACAGGTATGGTTGGATTGGCAGCAATAGGACCTGAATCAATTTGGTTAAAATCTCAACCGATTCAACAATCTGAACAAAAATGCCATAAAAAGCAGAAGACACTGAGACAACAGGCAAAATCCTGTTGCATAAATTCACGATGATATACATCATAGAGGGCACTGGAAATACTATGTGGCATAGAGTCTATAACACTACTGCTTTCTCACTGTCAGCCTAAGGAGAAAAATGCTTGGGTTTTTTGATATTTCTGGTTGTATTCTGTCTCATGGTAGGCAATTTGTAGTTTTCCAAATGTTGTTGGCTACACTGGATAGGATTGATGGAAACTGCAGTTCAACTCCACTTGCAGTCCAACACCATACTTTTGCTGAATGTCAATGCACTCAATTCTAAAGATACAGGCCAAAAGTAAGGGCAAGCACTAAAGTGTACATTTTTGTTCCTTGATTTTTATTCGAAGTGAATTGACTTGAGATGGGGAAGAAAGAGGGGTAGATTTATTTATTTTTTTAAAAAAAGATGTGTTTACCTGTTCTTTGCAATTCTACATACTTCTCAAACTAAGCAGCATTTAATAGGTCAGGTAGATAAAAATACATTCTGGAAGAGTAAGACTCTATAAATGGCAGGCACTTACCAGCTATCCATCCCTTACACGGTCAAAATGACACAGTTCTCAAGCATTTTTATTTAATTTCCCTGCTTAAACCTTGGAGTTGGTCCATTTACGTGCTTATAAAAGGCCCAAACTGTTTTGCTTTAATTCTTTGTACAATAATCCAAACACAGTGTCCTTCTGAGCACATTTTGCTAATAAAGCTAATGAATCACATAAATGTTCTTACAGAGGCCTCAGAAAAACTGAATATAGCATTTAAAAAGGTTTCCTATGGCATGTCAGCTCAACAATTACAAAGTTGTAATTATCTAAGCAAGTGTATTGCAACATTCTAAATTGGGTGGTATTAACATTATCACCCATGCCGAGAAACAAAATACTAGAGCTATAACTTTCTGGCCAAAATTCTTACTTAAATCTGCAGAAAGTAGACAATATTAACATGCAGCAGTTTTACTGCTAATTAATTAATTAATTAATTTTAGCACTTATAGAATATCAGCAGATCTTGCCTTCCCAGATAACTTGGAGTTTCCTCACTGTTTCTCTGTTCTTTATGTGGAAGGTGCAGACCTGTTGTTTTAAAGGGTTTGGTATTACCTGTTTGTTTTTATAATCTAGCTAAGGAAACATCTTCTAATGTAGAGGTTAGCTGGTGCTTAATGGACTTAAAGGTTTCCTCCTGGTCTGTCAAGGCAAGAACATCAGCATGGATGAAATTCCTGTCCTATAGAAACATCATTTATTTAGACATTAAAAAGTAATGGTACCAGGACGCTACTCCGTAAGACACCATTCCTTCCATTTCTACAGTGACTATGCCTCCTTTGAAAATCAACAAAGAATATTTGGCTTTGAAGTAGAATGACCATCATTTCTTTTACTCCATGATCTTTAGTAAGGAGGTAGAGCTTTTGGAGCAGGAATTGATGGCTGATAGTGTCATGTGGTACCATACTATTGACAAATACTATTCCAATTATTTATGTGTTTCAAAACTGTCTTCTATATACTATGTTAGATTTAAGGTTTGAGCCATACAACTCTTGTGAAGTCTGAAGCCTGCCTGGCCTGAAATTAGAAGCAGTTCAATTTTAGAGGCTGGATGATTTAATATCATTTTTCCAAACGTTTTGCATAAGTGGCACAGAAGGGAGACCAGCCTGTCTTCTTCTGCTGCTGCTGTATCCAAATCCAAATATTGGTGAGCATCATGGCGATCATCCATGAAGACTGTCCTGAGAATATAATGCAGTGGCCTTTCATCTGCCTTCCACATTGCAGCACGGCCCCCGTATCACTGATCCAGTTTCACAAGTCACTTTCTTTTGGCACGCAAAGTCCTCATCGACCACATGCCAGTATTGATGAAGCTGTTGCCCTCCATCAAGATGGGTTCAAGTGGGATTAAATCCACTTGGGGACCATCACCATTCCCTGTGGATTTTGGCACCTAAGGCCATTAGTCCTCAGGGTGGTCAGGTTAGTTAACCACCGTCTGACACTTAGCATTGAGTCACTGGCAGTATGGTCTACTCTATCCCCATAGCAGGATAACCTGGCCAGACTGTAGCTTTTGGAATCTGATGGAATCTGACTTGAAATCTTGCTTAGTTTCAGTGTAGCAATTATTATCGTCTTCTCAGCTATTACAGAAGAACTGTATACAGAAGTGTCTATATCCAGAGAGTGGAAAGACAAAATGTGGGGTGGATGATGGCAGCTATCATTTAGTTGGTCATGAGGATAGACTTGGCTAAGTGTCCACACTTGCACACAGGTTTCTCAAGGCCCAAATAAACAATACATAGCACATTTCTAGGTAGAACAATCTGCCTCTCATAGTATATATTTTCCTCAGCTAAATGTATCTCTTGCATTTAGTTTGCTTTATTTTGTTTTAGGTCATTGAAGAATAAACATGAGCTTAACATGAAAGTCTATTTGTTGGAATACTTCTCTCCAAGGAAATCCTGATGTAGGAAGGAAAATGAAGTAATCAGACAAAATTGACCCATTCACATTAACATCTTATGTTAATTGTGCTTAGTCAAAGGTGCTGAGAAGTTTTCTTCTCAAACTCAAAGTGAGAAGAACCTATGAAATGCTGGTATATGCAGTTACAGTACTTTGGAGGTGGGATTTCAATATGCATTCTTGAACACTGTAAGCTTTCCTTCGCTTAGGCAATTTCTGTACAGAACTAAATTGAATTCAGAATCCAGAGAACAGAAGGAACACAATCTTTGTATTTAGACTAAGAATTAGGTTGCCCTTGCTCGAAAGCCAGTCATATCCAACTCTAGAGTTCAGTGCTCAGCTCTGTTTATAGCTGAAGAGCCAGCACTGTCTGCATCTGCAGACATTTCTGTGGACATGTGGTAGGCATGACTAAACACTGTAGTGCATGGAACGATGTTTACCATCCCACCTAAGTGGTATCTATCTACTTGCAATTTCTTGCTTTTGAACTGCTAGGTTGGCAGGAGCTAGGACAGAGATGGAAGCTCATTCTATCATGCAGCACTCAGGTCTCAAACTGATGTCTTGCCAACCTTCCAGTCATCAAGTTCAGTGTCTTAACCACTAAGCCACCACAGTCCTAAAATATCCAGGAGTTACAGCACAGCAACATATGTGTAAGAAATCATATATGCTTCCCCCTGCCCCCCATGAAAACAACAACAGAAGACTCATTGGATGCAAAGAGCCATCATAGTCAAGAAAAGATTTCTGTGTTGAGTAAAGTTATAGGATACATGCTTCAACACACAGTTTCATACTTGCATTCTGAAGTTGTGTAGATTTCTTAATGATAATTTTCCTTTACTAAACTGCAGGATCTCCACACTATGTCAGTACAATCTGTTTGATTTCAACATACAGTAGATGCTAAATACCCAACATAATAGGAACAGCCGAGACCTCTTTCACAAGCCTCATTCAAAACAGCAAAGTGACTTAGTTGTTCTATAGCCAAACCTCTAACACCTTGCTTTCCTCCTGCCCACACTCTCCTCTTGATCTCCAAATGTCAGTAAAGGATGCTTGTGGTTAGTCCCTGGCAGAAAAGCAAGCACTGGGATTTCAACACATTGTACTTGATCCAGAAAAGGTTCGAGAAAATTTAAAGGGTCTGAAATAATAGCAAACAGCACAGGAGTGCATATATATTCTTGGCAAAGGCCTTTGCTCCTATGGAATGGGCTCTGCGGTTTTGCAAGATTGCACCACATCCCTAGATGTGGCATGCTATTGCCTCACATCTGATATCATCATTGTACACATTTATTTTGGCTTTCTGGCCCTCACACTGCTTTTTACTAATGCCAGAAGCACTTAACAAAGACTCCTGGCCTGTTTGCTTAAATCTCCACCACCCAAATTCAGGTTTTTCATCTCCTTATTTGGGCAAATGTTGCTGACTGGGAGATAAACTATTAAAATAGTTCTTTTAGTCTGGATTAAAACATAAGCACATTAAAAAGGCATTAAGGAATTTCAAAATAGAGACCCGGTCTTTGAGCAAGAGTGTCCAGCTGCCCAAGGCACTGCCAAGATGCCCTCATCCTTCTCATCCCACTTCCCACTCAATTGCTCTCCTTCAAGAGATATTTCTTCACAACAAAGCATTGTGGGTGGCTTACCACTTCCCACTCAAATGCTCTCCTTCAAGAGATACTTCTTCACAACGCATTGTGGGTGACCTGGAGAGTTGGTGCCTGCTCTTGCGGCACAGATACTCTCCATCTTGCTCTGATCAGAGCCTTTGGGCTCTGAGGAGCCATATACCACCAGTTTGTACACTGCAGGTTTCCTGACAGTGCTCTACTTTGGAGAACCAGCCAGGTTGTCTTCAAGCTGTGGCATTTTCCACAGCCAGAGACCAGTCAAGAGAGTATCTCCATCATGAAATACGATGAAAATATGTACAGAGCTCACCTGAGTGTTTCGCACCTGTGATGTTTGCCTTAGCCAAAGAGGTCAACAACCCTCCCAGAGTGTATAGGCATCTAAAAGACCAAACTGCTTCTGTCCAGAAAAATCAAGGCAATTTAAAAATCTACTAGCAGCTATACTAAGAATGCAGGCAGAACCTTGAAGAACTTTAATGATAATAAAAAATAAAATGAGATGCAAGCCACTGCATTAAACACAGTAGAAGTGGATTTCTGCAATTTGCAAAGTTAAAAGACATTTCCCCCCTTCATCATTCTAAGCCAGTGATGGAGAACCTTTGCACTCCTTGTGTTCTTGAACTTCAATTCCCAGAAGCCCTGATCAGCAGGAGTGCTGACTTGGGGTTTTGGTAATTGAAATCCAAGAACAACTGGAGTGCCAAGATTTGCCATCATGGTTCTAAGCCTTTCTTTCTTAGAGATTTTTTGAAAGCAAAGCTTTTAATAGCCTTATTTTATTTCACTGATCATGGACTCAGTTACTTAGATATGGCTTGTACAAGAACAAGCATATTTGAAGGCGCAACACTTATAAGTGCTTTTCCTAGAGATTTTGCTGTGGTTTATGTTATTGTTCTATGTTATTCTTTTTTCTTATTCAAATAAGACTTTGTACAGAAACAGACTATTTCATTTTAATTTTTTGTTACAGCCAAAAATATTTATATTTTTATTATATTATATCTTATACTTTAAAAGAATTTTTCCCAGACAAATGAATGGGCAGATACAAAAATAACACCCATGTTCGAGTTATTTTCCAATGGAGTGATATATCAAAAATATACCCTATAGACAAATGAAGCCACCAGCTAAAAGAAGTCTCATTTTAACACTTAATTACTCTGCATGTAAGCACTTCATGGACAACCCAGGTACAATAACAACCCTGCAATCACATGTTCTGCCTGTAGAAAACTGTTTGCACATGGTGAAATCCATTTTATCAAGCAAATGGGGCAGTTCATACAGTGATCTTTTTGCATAGCAAAATATGCAGCAATGATAGGATTCTGCAGTCCATTGTTAAATTGTGGAGTTTGCTACCACAAAAGACACTGATGGTGCACTACTTGGATAGCTTTGAAAAGTGCTTAGACAGACTAAATGTGTTCACACATAACTACTATTCTTGGTATCTTGTACCTCTAGTATAAGAAGTAGCATGATGTGGAATACCAATTGCTTCCATCTCATCAGTGGTGATCCAGTTAAGACAAGACACTGCTATTCCTGGCATTTACATTTGTTATACAGCAATGTGTGCCTAATTCTGCATATTAATGCTACAAATGTCCACAGTACTACTTGCTTAGCATAGCAAATCACACTTAAGTAAGACCACTGAACAAGTCAGGATTTGGTGACTCATGCTCTCTGTAAGTTCCATTGATTCAAAGGTAGAGTAGTGCGAGAAGCATTTATTTGTCCATGCCTGTTAAATGAACATCATGACTGAGCAGAAATTTGAAACTTTGAGTGTTATCTGACAGACTAACTAAACTATTTTACTTTAAGGGAATCTTTAAGTCTCTAGAAGAGGGTGAATTACTATTACATGCCTCACCATTGGTAAGACCAGTGGTTCCCAATGTGGGACCCATGCCCCACAGAGGAATTTCAATTCTCAGAAACTGAAGTCAGTGCATTGGCTCATCAGTGCTTTGGGAAATTGACATAGGCTTCTGGGAATTGAAGTCTAAAAACCAAAGGTTGGGAAACACTTGGTTAGACTGATTGGGACTGATGAGAAATAGAATTCAACCACATCTGGAGGTCCATTGGTTTTCCCATCTTGCACCATACAGGCTTTCAAAAAGACTTGGCAAGATTCATTATGAAAAAACTATGACTACCTATTGACAACTAGACTGGTTCACAACATGGCAATTTCTTATTAGTTTTATGATGGCACTTTTATTGTTTGTTATCCAGCACACAACTTTTTAGTTAAATTATCTTATTTCCTTGAAAAAGAAGGCTGAACAGAAGCCAGATATAGGCTGAATATGAGGGAAAATGTCTTAATAGTTATAGCAGTACAACAGCGGAACCAACTGCCTGAAGAGATGGTGCGCACTCCAAAACTGGAAACATTCAAGAAGGAATTGGACAAACATCTTTCAGACCAAGTTTGATTTGGATTCCTGCACTGAGCAGGGGTTGGAATCAATGGCCTAAAAGACACCTTTCAACTCAGTTATTTTATGATTCTATAGTTTTAATGACATTTATGGAATTAAATGTAAGGGAAATAAACAATATCTTAGTTAATTTTATTCACTCTTTCTTTACCTAGGCCATTTACATGAAACTCCTGCATAATATAAAAAAACTAGCTTATTTATCTGAAAACCTTTGTAAACATATGAATGTATGAGGAATATGTAATAGTTTAATCTCAGTAACAAATACATAATCTACACTTAATATTATCATGATAAATCTGTACAAACAACGTCAAAATAATGCAACAGCCAATCAGTGATGAGAGATACTGTATCCTTATTTCTATAAAGTCTACCAAGTGCCTGAGATCAATAGCTGGGATTTCATATTCTGGAAGAGTCAATGGAGCATGATGTGCAGTGAACCTCAACTAAATCAATGGCTGATGCAAAAGCATAATTGCTTAATCATTCATTGTGTGAAGTCAGTAATTCTCTGTTCAGCTAAGGTCATGAATATACAGTATTTGCTATAAATAAACCCCAAAACAGAAACATGGATCACTTAGTTTTTAGCATTTTTAAAGGCTTGATTAGGTGAAATGAGGTTTTCATCCCCTCCCCCTGGTCCCTGAAAATCTCTGTCAATGGGGGGGAAATGCTAAGGTTTTTCATACAGCATAGATAAAGATATATTGGAGACAGGCAGAGTAGTTTGTTTTGAATGCTGCTGTGCAGATTAAAGCCATACATTTTCTGTCAATTTGTATTGACTAGTTTACACTATTCCTTGAGACTGAGCATTGGAAGAGCAACAATGGAAGAATTATATAAGATTATTATAAATAATAAGGATGTGCCACTGGAGACCAGGACCACGATCATCCACACTCTTTTGTTCCCAGTCTCCAAGAACAGGTGCAAAAGGGGGAGATTGAAATGTGGTGATGGAGAAGAGCTTTGTTACTCTGGGCTTCCAGGAAGGCAAACAAATGAGTTCTAGAGCAAATCAAGCCTGAACTATCTCTGGAGGCAAAATGATGACGCTGAGGTTATCCTACTTTGGGCATATCATTAAATGGCAAGGCTCTCTAGAAAAGACAATAATGATGTTAAAGGTTTAAGATAGCAGGGAACGAGGAAGGTCAAACATGAGATGGATTGATTCCTTAAGAGAAACCTACAGACTATAATTTGCATGAGTTGAGCAGGGCAGTTAAGGACAGTACATTTTAGAGATCTCTTATTCATAAGTGAGAGACAACTTGACAGCACTTAACTACAGCAGAAGTTTAAACTATGCTTTGGAAACCTTAATTATACTCTGCAATTATTCCTCTCTGTATTTTGGAAAGATAAGGCCTTAGAACAAGGAGGAAAAACATGTGGCTCTGAAGATGTTACTCTCATTGTCTCTGATCACTTACCAAGAAGACTGAGACTACTTATCGTTGGAGTCCTGTACCATTAGAAGACCACAGTTATCTCATTCCTGTCAAAAGTATATGTCCTACAGTGGTGAATTTCTTTGGTAGTTTTTTTTCATTCCCCAAACATATGGCAGATTTACCTAGAAGGTCTATCACCAATCCATGTCTAACCTTAAGGAGTTCAGGAAAGCACTGAACTAAAACATGGCTTCTCTGCTCTGGAAAATGCCTTTGAATGATGTCTATCTCAGACATTTCCAAGGGGCACTGAGTCTATTTCAAACAGGAGCTAAAGATTTTTCAATGCATAGTTGTACTTGCAGGAAAATGTATTATACAGATGCCACTGCGGTGGCTCAGTGGTTAAGAAGCTCGCCTTGTTAGCTGGTTAGCAAGTCGGCAGTTTCGATACCTGGGTAATGCATGACAATTTGAGTGCACGTCTCTGTCCCAGCTCCTGCCAACCTAGCAGTTCAAAAGCAAGAAATTGCAAGTAGATATATATAGAGACCACTTTGGTGGGGCAAAGATCTTGGGGACATGAAAGGAGCCTCAGACAGGCATCCCCTGAGCAGAGTTCTTCCAACAAAAATCCTTTCAACCCAGAATAATTTCTGACATAAAATTATTATTGTAGCCGCAGAATCTGAATTGTCAATCCTTTCTTCACAAACGTACAACCTGTACCAATTCTGTGGTAGATGACACATTATGTTGCACAGACCACATCTAGGAGCAGGCCACTCTGTCTAAGGTAACAGCAGAGTTGCTGAGTGCTTTCAGAAAGCAGTGGCCCACCCTTGCAGTTGCATGCTTTAATGCTAAACAGGAAGTGAAGGAAACAGGATACACAAGCCAGAAGCAATAAGCTTTACAGACTGTTTCTTTTTTGTGATTGTACCACCCACACAAATTCCATTTGCTTCCCAGTCTGGCTATTTTGACTACTGTGGCTGTGATTTGAGGATCTCAGCTAAACTGACTGGACATATCAGTTGCTGAAAAATTCTTCACAGGAAAAGCCTTGGTCTTATTTATTATGCTACATCAAGAAGCCCCCAATTCAGTCTGTGACACATTTACACCACTAGCACACAAAAATGGGAATCAAATCTATCAATTTTGGTGTCACTCAGTTTTTCATTGTTCAGATCCATTTTTCCCATTTCCAGATCAGTTTTTCAATTAAAAACAATTCCACAAATGTTCATTGTTGTATATATTTCTTTCAATGTGTGCATTTTGTATGGAGTGTTGTTATTGTTTAGTCCATTGTGTGACATTTGTAAGCAATGTCCATTTTTATGCTATTGTCTCAAATGCACATATTTTAATGTGCATTTTGTACACATGGTCTGGTGAAAGTGCATCACAAAATTTAGAAAAGTGCGAGTATAGGAACAGATCTACATTTCAGTTCACAGATAAGTTCTAGAAGTAACAATTAGTTCACTTTACATTAAAATGGGGAAAAATATGATTTTTTTTCCTTTTGTTCCCATTCAGCACATAACATTTTTCAGGACATAGCAGCTATTATGTCTTATATTCACTTTCAGTTATGATATGTAAAAGCATTCACAGACTTTTTGATTTATTAATGAAAATCAAATCTTTGGATATTTAAAGCTATTTTTTGACCCAGACCTGAAGACACAGTTCAACAGTAAAGGAATGACATTTATTTAGCATAAGAAGAAATATCCAGTAGGTGGAGCTGTTTAATCAATACTGAACCAGGGACATAAATGTCCTTGATTAAAATGAGGTTAAGAGCTTTAATATACCGGAAAGATGTGATTCCTTTAGTGTTCAATGCAAATACTAAGGAAATCAATCACAAGCTTTCTATTCCCTTCTGTGAGCTTCATCTCCTTAATGGCATGGCCTCTCTTTGGCTAACTGTGTGGCAGACTGAAAGAGATACAAAAGGCAAAGGAAAGAAGAAGAAAATGTTCAAAGCAAACTTTCACAGGCTCATGCAACATTTGGTGTGTTGCACCATAGCACAAAACCTTTGGCGTTGCAGAACACTGGCTCTCAATTCCTATTCCAGAAGGTTTGTTTCATATATAATACTACACATGGCAAAAAGTAAATAACCAGTCTCTCACCTACTTGTCATTTTATCATTAAAGATGGGCAGTTTTTTTTAAGCTAAATGCTAAATAAAGGCTACTTCTGCATTTTCCTGGCCACCAGAAGGCAAAGCAAATACAGTAGAACCCTGCATAACGGAAAAAAAATCCGTTCTGCAAGGCACTTCGTTATACGAATTTTTTCATTTTACAAAGCATGCTGTGTATAACAAAAATCCCTATGGGATGCATCATACAACAGAAATCTATGGGGAAAATCATACAACGAACCCATAGGGATTTTGTTGTACGATTTTCCCCATAGAAATGTATTGCTTTGTATAACAAAATAAAATCATTATATGGGGTATAGACATTAGTGCAAATCCTCTTCGTTGTATGCATTTTTCATTATACAAGGTGTTTGTTATATGGGGTTCTACTGTAGGTACTCAAAGGACAGAGTGAAACATCCTCACCCATGACCCTTCATATTAAACTTGGTATTCATAGGGATTAAATATTTTTTTAAAATAAATAATCCAATGCAGTTAAACGTGGGGAAGAGGAAATTGAAAGTACTAGGATCTTATAAGGAAGAGAGAGAACCACAGCCTCTCAATAAAGCTCATTATTACTGGGGAAGGCCTCTCAATCAGGCCAGCATATTTAAAAGTTGCTCTCCCCACCCCCCTCCTCCTGCTTTTTAAAGCCTTCCAAAATCTTTAAAAACTAGTCAGCCCACTAGGACTACTAGGGTTGCAGTGTGTTTGCATACACAGGCAAATGCCTGCATTTCTGTGGTTCAGGATATTCTGCAGGATATCAGGGTTTTAATTTCCCCCCTTTTCCCTCTGCTTTCATTTCTCTTTTCTTGACCATTTGGTGGCATCACTGCCAAAGTTTCTAACAGTTGTTTGTGACTTCTCTTTTTTCTTTCTTATGTTTTCTGGGATGCAGGTGGACAATACTTCTGCCAGAAAAAAATGTGTTTAAACTGGGTAACCCCAACTCACCCCAAATCACTGCCATTTGTGTTTTTCCCTTTATGGGAATGGGGTTTTTATGCACATCTGGCAATGCACCAAAACGGGGACATGAACAAGAATCGGGTTTGAGTCTGAGTGCCTTCAAAAGATGCAGGGCAACCTAAGCCCTGTTCTTCTTTCTTTTTAAGGCAAATAACTGAGTGAGATACCCATGTGTATTATTTTCTTCCTGACTACCATCAGGAATGGATCTAGTCTCACTTCTCTGCTATCTGACAAACACCTATAACAAACACCTATAACAAACACTGCCAGGTTCCATGCTGCAGTGTGTAAAATTAGAACAATCCTGGCAGGGGCTTCAGTTAAATAAACTACTAGTGCTACAGCATAGGCTTAGTAATAGTTGTAACATTATTGATCTTATGATCTTAGACAGCATCCCTAAAGAATACGCGGTGGAGGTGATGAACAGATTTAATGGCTTAGACTCGGTAGACAGAGTACCAGAAGAATTATGGACGGAGATGAGGGACATCATGCAGGAAGCAGCAAAGAAAACCATACCAAAAGAAAAGAAGAGTAAGAAAGCAAAGTGGTTGTCTGATAAGGCTCTTAAAATAGCAGAGGAAAGAAGGAACACCAAAGTCAAAGGAGAAAGGAAAAAATACAATCATTTGAACACAGAATTTCAAAGAAAAGCAAGGAGAGATAAGGAAAACTACCTAAAAGAACAGTGCAGAGAAATGGAGGAAAACAACAAAAGAGGCAGAACCAGAGATCTTTTCAAAAAAATCGGCGAAATCAAGGGAACATTTAAAGCAAAAATGACTATGATAAGGGACAAAGACGGAAAGGAGCTAGCTGATGCAGAAGAGATTAAGAAAAGATGGAAAGAGTACACAGAGGAACTCTACAAAAAGGACCTCAACACTCCTGTTAATCACAATGATGAAGAAATTGAACTTGAGCCAGACATCCTGGAGAGCAAAGTCATAAAGGCCCTAAAGAGCACTGCAAACAACAAAGCTAGTGGAGATGATGGTATCCCAGTTGAATTTTTCAAAGCGCTAAAAGATGATGGCGTCAAATTACTGCATTCAATATGCCAGCAGATTTGGAAAACAAAACAGTGGCCACAGGATTGGAAAAGATCAGTATACGTCCCAATCCCAAAAAAGGGCAATGCCAAAGAATGTTCAAATTATCGAACAATCGCGCTCATCCCACATGCCAGCAAGGTGATGCTCAAGATAATACAGGATAGACTTCAGCAACATGTGGAGAGAGAATTACCAGAGGTGCAGGCTGGTTTCAGAAGAGGCAGGGGGACTAGAGACCACATTGCCAACATACGCTGGATCATGGAGAAAACAAAGGAATACCAGAAACAAGTTTACTTCTGTTTTATTGACTACACCAAGGCATTTGACTGTGTGGACCACAACAAGATGTGGCAAGTAATTAAAGAGATGGGAATACCAGAGCACCTCATATGCCTCCTGAGAAATCTGTACATGAACCAAGAAGCAACAGTTAGGACAGAACATGGAATGACAGAGTGGTTTGGAATAGGAAAAGGAGTAAGACAAGGCTGCATTTTGTCACCATGCTTATTCAACCTATACACAGAGCACATAATGCGCAGTGCAGGGATGGAGGAATCACAATATGGGATTAAAATCGCTGGGAGAAACATCAACAATCTGAGATATGCAGACGATACCACCCTAATGGCAGAAAGTGAGGAAGACCTAAAGAATCTCTTGATTGGGCTGAAGGAGGAGAGTGCAAAAGCTGGCTTGAGACTCAATATCAAGAAAACCAAGATAATGGCAACAGGCCCAATCAGTTCCTGGAAAATAGATGGGGAAGAAGTAGAAGCAGTGACAGTTTTTACTTTCTTAGGATCAAAGATCACTGCAGATGGGGATTGTAGCCATGAAATAAAAAGGCGACTGATTCTTGGGAGACAAGCAATGAGAAACCTGGGGAACATAGTGAAAAGCAGAGACATCACATTGCAAACAAAAATTAGAATAGTCAAAGCAATGGTTTTCCCAGTAGTAATGTATGGATGTGAGAGCTGGACAATTAGGAAGGCTGAACGCAGAAGAATAGATGACTTTGAAATGTGGTGTTGGAGGAGGGTTTTGAGAGTCCCCTGGACAGCGAGGAGAACAAATAGGTCAATCTTAGAAGAAATTAACCCTGACTGCTCATTGGAAGGTCAAATAGTAAAGATGAAGCTAAAGTACTTTGGACATCAAATGTGAAGGGAGGATTCACTTGAGAAGGCATTGATATTGGGAAAGGTGGAGGGCAAAAGAAGAAGGGGAAGGCCAAGGATGAGATGGCTAGATGGCATTGTAGACACAATGGGAACAGAGCTGGGAGGGCTGAGGGGGATGGTGGAGGACAGAGGCGCCTGGAGGAAAATGGTCCATGGGATCGCAAAGGGTCGGAGTCGACTGTGTGACTGAACAACAACAACAACAACAACAACAACAACAACAACAACAACAACAACAACAACAACAACAACAACAACAACAACAACAACAACAACATGCACTAATGTTACTACTCCTAAACTCTGGACAAAAATGCTCATTTTTAAGCACCCTCATTTTAACTTTTCTCTCTTGATATATTTTAAGAACCCTCATTTTAACTTCTATTTCTTTTGCTGTTCTATGCTGGTCTTGGATCATAATAAAGATTTGTTTGATTATTTGAGTGGAGTACCTATGTGTATTATTTTCTACCTGAACATCTGTCCACCCTAGCAATAGGATTATCAAATTTGCAGATAACACGACTGTGATCGGGCTCATCTCTCATAAGGTGGGTGAGATGGCCTATAGAGATTAGGTGGAGCAGTTGACAAAGTGGTGTAGAACCAATAATCTGCCCCTCAACATAAAGAAAACAAAGGAGCAGTGTCACGTGCTAGACCATGCCCCTCCCCCCAGGAAGTGGAAGTGGAAGCGGGAGCATTTATAGCTGATGTAAATGTGCTCACTTCTGCATTTACACCAGCCATGGGAGCATTTGTGCATGCGCAGTTGCGCTTTACAGACGACATAAATGCATCTGCTTCCACTTCCGGATGCAACAGAGGCTGGATGGGGCGGTGTCAGGGGTCAGGGCCGGCCTACAAGCCATAGGCTGGGAACCTCTGCTCTAGAGTGCTGCAGTATGCTAACAAAAAGCAGCAGGGCTCAAGAGTTGAGTTTCCTTGGTCTTGGTTCAAATGGATAGGCTTCATGCACTCATGATCCATCCTCTCTTAAGACTCAATACTTCATGTGAACAAATCAGAGTAGGGAAAGTGCAGCACACCAGATGGTGTTAGACTAAAACTTCCAAGTTTTTTTATAACTGGCTATGGCAGAGTTTGTTGTGAGAATCAAGTGGGAAGGAGAAGAGACTAGTATGCTGCCTTGTGGGAAAAAAGGTAAGATATAAATGTAACAAATAAGCAAAACAATAAACAACAAATATCTGTGAATTGGTATGACCAGTTGTCCTTCTGTGTATTACTATTATACACTACTATATACTATTAGTAAAGGTAAAGGTTTCTCTTGCTCAAAAGCCAGTCGTATCCGACGCTAGGGTTCAGTGCTCATCTCTGTTACAAAGTTGAAGAACCAGCGCTGTCTTCTTCTGCCGACATTTCCATGGTCATGTAGCAGGCATGACTAGACACTGGAGCGCACATAATACTATTAGCTTCCCACCGAAGTGGTCCCTATTTATCTAGTTGCAATTTCTTGCGTTCGAACTGCTAGGTTGGCAGGAGCTGATTCCGTCCTGCAGTACTCGGGAATCAAACTGCAGACCAACCGCTTTCCAGTTAGCATCTTAGCCACTTGAGCCACTGCAGTCCCTCATATATATATATATATATATATATATATATATATATATATATATATATATATATATATATATATATATATATATATATATATATATATATATATATATATATATATATATATATATATATATATATATATATATATATATATATATATATATATATATATATATATATATATATATGGTATAGTTAATATATATAACTATTATATTATTATATTAACAACAACAACAAAATTATATTACTATTATATTAAGTTACATGGCCTACACATTTACGATATGTTGATCGTTTATGATGAAATACACAAGTGATTTTTTAAAAAAGCCAGTCCATAATAGTGCTAAAAAATCTGCTGAAATAACATTATTATTGCGAACATGTTTGGGTTAAAAAATATGGTACTAAATAATTGTAATAAAATTAAAGGAATCATACAGGCTCATATAATAACAACAATTGCATGCAATCAAGTCAATTCCAATTTATGGCAGCTCTTTTCCAAGATTTTACCATTCCTTTATTTTGGGAGAATTATGGGACTGTGCAACTTGCCCAAGGCCACACAGACATGGTGGGGAATCAAACTCCCAACCTCTGGTTCTGTAGCCTAATACCTAAACCACTGAGATATCGGGCCAGCTACATGCTTATGCAGATATATTTTTAAAAAATAAAGAATTACTCCCATTCACACCATCTTCTGCTCCCATTTTGTCATTTATTCCAGGTACCATCACATAGCCAGCCTGCTTTTCGTTCTTTCTTTCTTAATTGCACATGAGTTCTATACCAAAGCCATCTGTAATGACTCACAAAGGTAAAAACATCTAGATTGCACAAAGAAGGAATGAAAATAGAAGACTGTGAGAGGCTTCTTACTAGTGGGGTGGGGAGGATGATTTTGTCATTAAACAATATATTCTAAGGCAATTAGAGATAGGTTTGCCCCTCCTGTTCCTAAGAGTGAGTGAAATGGGTATTTTAAATAGAAACCATACCAACCAAAAACCAAAATATTAGCTAAGTTGGGTGTTTTTTTTAATGCTTTTATTCCAGGATCCCAAGAGACTCTGACACAACAGGCTTTTGTCTGCTGTCTGGCCAACCCTACTCTCAACCTGGTCTGCTTGTTTTATTTAACTCTCATGGGCACCTTCTTCATAACAGGCTTATAGGTCTGTTCCCCACACACACACCTTCCTTTGCGTGTTCCCTGAAAGGGGCAAAGACACAGATTTGTGTAAGGAAGACAAAGCTGTGGAAAGAAAGAAAGCTTTGTTTTTAGCATAAAACATTTCTGTTTTAATGCTACTTCTTCCCATTTACAATTTGAAGGCCTGTTTTGCAAACATGTAAAATGTGCCTACATGGAAGGAAAAGAAATGAACAGGGGTCTCTGGATAGCTTTAAAGTGGCAACGGGCCTGTTTCCTTGCTGCCAGCAGCAAACCAAAGGGAGACACAATCTGGCTGCAGAGACCAGCCTGCTCATTTTATAAAGCACTAATCGGGGTAACGTGTTCACTGCCATACAAAATACTAATTATCAGCAGCATTTTCCAAAGGATATGAATAACTCTCACCTGGGAGAAAGAGGCCCAAAGCACAACCCAGAGTAGTTGTAAGTGCTTAAGTCATTACATTAGTGATTCTCAACCTGCGGCTTGTGGGCCAAGTGCAGCCCAGGGCACCACTTCATGTGGCCCACCACCACCTCCACCACACCAGGAAGTGCCGTGTGGTGGTGAAAGGGCAAAATGGCCATCTGGCCCCCGAAGCGTGGCTGAGGGAGCATGACCCAGTCCCGGGGCTTTAAAAGGTTGACAACTCCTGCATTACATGAATGGTTCCAGCAGACTTTTTTGCCATTCTGGCTTGCAAAGGCCCTCAATACCAAAATAGTCATTGTCCAAGCTCAGTGGAAAATGTACCAAAAGCAATAGCTGCCTTTTCTGTTTGCACAATTAAGACTTTGATTATATCAAGGTTGGTTCTCACCAAATTTAATTGAATTATTTGAAATTCAATTTCCCTGTATGGTTTTCAATTGTCTAAAGGGTCATATTGTAGAATGAGTAAAGCAACACACACACACACACACACACACACACACACACACACACACACACACACACACACACACACACCTTCTACAAACCAGAAAGTTAGTCTCATCTTTGGAAAGTTCCTACTTATTAGATATACAAATCTATTATAACTTGGTCTTGGGTAACTGCTTCTGTGCAGGACTATATCTGAAACCATTTTTTTTTTAAGGGCAGATTTTAATATGTAATGGTTGATTCTCAAATTGCATGCTGAATTAGTTGCATATTTAGTTCCAGTTGCTGGAGGCAAAGGCAAAGACTATTATTAACTGTTCTACAAAACCTTTGAACTATATAATATGGGATTTAGATATATCATGGTGTTTCATGCCCAAGGACCATCACATCAAAATAACTTGAAAATCAAGTCAATAGTCATTGCAATATGCTTAAGTTCAAAGCCAAGTAAAAGCTCAGGTAACAAAACAGACAAAATGAATAAATTGCCTATATGAAAACTGAAAACATGTTCAGAGTGGTTAAAATAGCAAAGAACTACCTGCTAGATAAACCAGTATGGCTGCTTAGATAATCAAGATCTATGTTAGAACAGAAGAACATCTGTAACTATGTAACTAGTGATGAAGATCATGGAACAGTTCTAACAACATTCATTACTTTTTCAACTGAATGTTCTCAGATAGCCTAATAGCCCAACAGTTTCATCCTGTAAACACACACAAAAATACAGCACATAAAACCATTGTAAATTACACTTTGGACTTCATATATTATATTTAGGAGGTTGTGCAGTCACCAATGCAATAAAAATGACACTGAGTTGGAAGGGGCCTTTAGGCTATCAATGCAGGAATCCAAATGCTTCCAGTGTCGGAGTGCTCACCACCTCTCAAGACATTTAGTTCCACTATCTTAATGCTCTTTAGCAGTTAAGAAGTTTTTTCTTATATTTAGCCTATATCTGGCTTCATTAGTTTGAGCCCATTATTACACGTCCTTTACTCTGGGATGATTGATAACAAATCATTCCTTTCCTTTTTGTTACCTTTCAGGTATCTGGAGAGTGCTATCATATTCCCCCTCAGTCTCAAGGTGAAACATGGCTTCAGCCTTTCCTCATATGGTTTTGTTTCCAGACCTCTGATCATCCTTGTTGCCCTTCTCTGTACCTGCTCTAGTTTGTTTGCATCTTTCTTAAATTGTGGTGGCCCAAATTGGATACAGAACTCTAGATGTCATCTAACTAATGCTGAATAGAGGGGAAAGTTCGGTTTCACTTACCAGTGATAACTTTCGTTCTTCGAGTATATAGTTTGTGAATACACACTCATGGGTTATGCGCCTGCGCAGAACAGCCGATCGGAGGCTTGAAAAGCTATTGGTCAAAAGTTTTGGCGGTAAGACCGCCCACCGTACCGCCCACCCTGAGGCGCCCGCGCGCCATTTTACCTCAGTTCCATACTTAAGCCAAGCACAGGATAAACTAACTGATCTCATCCGTGCAGCTCAAGAGGGGAGGCAGGGTGGGTAGTGTGTATTCACAAACTATATACTCGAAGAACGAAAGTTATCACTGGTAAGTGAAACCGAACTTTCTCCTTCGTATAGTTTGTGAATCCACACTCATGGGAGATTAGCAAGCTCACACTTACTTGGTCGGTGGGCAGTCGGATGAGATGATCCCACGATGAGCTGAAGAACCCGTAGGTGGACCCGTCAGGGGCGTTGAGTCCGGAGCCCCCTGGTGAGGACGACACGGCCAAGCCTGGCGTCCGCAGTGGCTCTGGTGTCCACCCTGTAGTGCTGGACAAATGTGGAAGGTCTGGACCAGGTGGCAGCCTTACATATGTCCTCAAGCGGTGTGCCCTCCAGAAAGGCAGTGGATGTGGCAACCGCCCTGGTGGAATGTGCCCTGACATGCGGTGGAGGTGGCAGTGAAGCTGACTCGTAGGCCAGGTAGATGGTAGAGGTGATCCATTTGGAGAACCTTTGAGCAGAGATGGGTTCACCCTTGGACTTTCCCCCATAAGCCACAAAGAGGCGTTGTGACTTCCTGAACTCTCTAGTCCTGCTGGTGTAAAACAATAAAGCTCGTTTCACATCCAGCGTGTGCCAAGTCCTTTCTTGGGCGTTAGTGGGGTTCTGGAAGAAGGTTGGCAAGGAGATAGTTTGTGCCATGTGAAACTTGGAGACCACCTTGGGTAGAAAGGTGATGTCCGCTTGGAGGACGACGCGGTCGTTGAAGAACTGGAGAAAGGGTGCGTCTGCTCGCAGGGCAACCAGCTCACCAGCTCGTCGTGCAGACGTGATGGCCACCAGGAATGCTGTCTTCCATGTGAGGAGACGAACATCGGCGGTAGCCAAGGGCTCGAAGGGGGTCCTGGTGAGCGCGTTGAGAACGGTGGACAGTGACCATTGAGCCGTCGGTGTCCGGGCCGGCGGAAAAGCGTTCTTTAGTCCCTTGAGGAAGCGCTTTACCGTTTGGTCGCGGAAGGCCCCGGAAGCGGGCGAGCCAGCAGGAGAGTGCGCTACCACTGCTGCGAGATGCACTCGGATGGAGGTGATGCTGAGGCCCGACTCCGCCAGCTGGAGGAGGTAGGTTAAAATGTCCTGCAGTCCCACCTGCGTGGGGGGCGTTTGCCGGGCGGCCAGGAAAGCACAAAAACGCCTGTATTTGGAAGCGTAGGACTTCCTTGTGGAAGGGCGCCATGCTAGTTCAAGGATCCTGGCCAGTCTGGGGTTATCCTCCACGCGGTGAGGTGGAGGCTGGGCAGGTCCGAATGGTGCAGCTGGCCCTGCTCCATTTGGAGGAGTGTCGGTGATTCCGGCAGTGTGCGATACTGTGACGACATGCGCAACAGTAGCGGAAACCAGGGTTGGCGCGGCCACGCCGGTGCCACCAGAATTGCATTGGCTCTGTGTTGGTGCATCCTGGTGAGTACCTTCTGGACCAGAGGAAACGGAGGAAAGGCATAGAGATAGTCCTGATCCCACCGTTTCATGAAGGCATCGCCCTCGGAGTTCAGTCCGATGCCTGCTCTGGAGCAGTACCTGCTGAGTTTCTTGTTGGACTCCGATGCAAAGAGGTCGATGCTCGGCGTCCCCCAGACCTGGCACAGGGACTGGAACACTCCGTCGTCCAGCTCCCATTCGTGGGTCGTCGAGGGGAGACGGCTCAGGTGGTCTGCCAAGACATTCAGTGTGCCCTGAATGTGCACTCCAATTGGGAAAATGTGCTTCTCCAGGCACCATTCCCACAACTGCACTGCAAGGTACAAGAGGGTGGTGGACCGTGTTCCTCCCTGCTTGTTGAGGTACGCCACCGCCGTGGTATTGTCCGAGGCCACTTGAACCGCCTTGCCGGTGAGCAAAGTCTCGAAGGAGCGCAGGGCCTTCCAAATGGCCAGCAGCTCCAAGTAATTTATGTGGTGCACCGTTTCGTGCGGTGTCCAGGTGTCGTTGACCGTGAGAGTCCCGCAAGCAGCGCCCCAGCCGAGGTTGCTCGCGTCGGTCAGTATCTGCAGTGAAGGTTGCGGGGGGTAGAAACTCTTCCCCGTGGCCACGTTGAGTGGTGTAGACCACCACAGCAGTTGGTCCCTCAGTTCTGGAGATGGGGTCAACCGTTTGGATTGGCTCTCCCGAAGTGCGTCGAACTCGTGAAGGAGCCACGATTGCAGGGACCTGAATTTCAATTTGGCATGGGGGATCACTGCCGTCGTTGAGGCCATCAGGCCTAGAAGTCTCTGAGCCTTCTTCGCCCGGATGCACGGTTTCGTGCGCAGTTCGCTCACCCCCTGCGCAATGTCCCGTAAGCGTTTCTGGGGGGCGTAGGCTCTTGTAGTGAGCGAGTCGAGTACCGCTCCAATGTACTCGACGCGCTGGGAGGGAGTCAACTTCGACTTGGTGAAGTTGATCCTGAGGCCGAGACTCTCCATGAGGTGGACCGTGTATTGTGTGTCCCGAACGGCCGACGATTTGGTGGGGGAGACGATCAACCAATCGTCGATGTATGGGAAGACCCTGATGCCCCGTTGGCGGAGGAATGCAGCCACCGGAGCCATGCATTTGGTGAAGACCCGCGGTGCCGTGGCCAGACCGAACGGTAGGCATCGGTACTGGTACACGGAATGGTCGATACGGAAGCGGAGAAACCGTCTGTGTTCCTCGAGGATGGAAACGTGGAAGTAGGCATCCTTGAGGTCTATGACTGTGAACCAGTCCCCTTTGTTGATGAGGGGAAGGACGGTCTGTAGGGTCACCATCCGGAACTTCCTGGTGTGGATGCATTTGTTCAGGCGGCGTAGGTCCAGGATAGGGCGAAGGCCTCCGTCCTTCTTCTGGACCACGAAGTACCTCGAGTAGAAACCGTTGTCCCAGTCGGACGGTGCTACCCGCTCGATGGCTCCCTTGGAGAGAAGGGTTGCTATTTCTTCCTCCAAATGGGGGGACGAGGTGGTGAGACGATGTCTTCCTACTCGAGGCACCCGCACGAACTCGATGGCGTAGCCAGAGGACAAGATCTTTAAGACCCACTGGTCGTCCGTGATGCCCGACCATGCCTGGAGGAAGTTCCGGAGGGGGAGGTACGGGATGTGGAGCGAGAGAGACTCGGCCGTCGCAGCTTCAAACGCGGGGCTTGGGCCTCGCGGTCGAACGCTTGTCCTGTCCATAGGGCCGGTAGCGGGGTTTGTGTTGTCGCCGCTGTTTATAGGAGCTGGATCTAGGCTGCTCCGTCGGTCCCTGCTGCTGTGGGTTGCCCTGGAACCGCCGTGTGAAGGGCTGGAACCTCGGCCTGGTGGAAGTTGCCGGCGTGGTGAGCCCCAGGAACTTCGCCGTGGAACTGGTCTGGCGCATCTCATTCAGGACCTTATCGGTGTCCTGACCGAATAGGCCCTGCCCGTCGAAGGGAAACTCCTCGATGAGCTTTTTCATAGCGTCATCGAGGGAGGTGTCCCTGAGCCAAGCATGGCGACGGAGGTAGATTGCGGAGGCCATGTCTTTTGCCGCATAATCGTTGATATGCCGGGCAGTGCGCATCAGCTGCTCGGCGACGAAGTCCCCCTCGGTGGCCAGCGCGTCAATCCTCTTCTGGGCATCGGCGGGCAGTTTAGCCGTCTCAACCTTCACCTGCTCCCAGATGTGAGATTGGTACAGGCCCATGGCGGCCGAATAGTTTGCGGCCCGAAAGAATAGGGAGCCGGTGGCGTAAAACTTACGCCCCACCGCGTCCAATTTCTTTCCCTCCGGCGTCGACGGGACCGGGAATCCGCTGGTGGCCGTCCTATGCTGGAAGGCCTTGACCACCAGGGAATTCGGCAGGGGGTGTGCCTGCAAGAACTCGACGTTCTCGTCCAGGACCCGGTACATGCTGTCGAGCCTGGACGAAACGGAGTGTGCCGCCAAAGGTTTCTTCCACGTCGTCCTCGCCGTGGTCATCATGGAGGGGAGCATGGTTATGTGGACCGGTCGCACGGCACGCCTGTCGAGCTTCGCGGTCATCTGATCCTCACCCTCCAACGGCGGTTGGTCGACCTTCAGGTTGAGGGCGGTGCCGAGCCTCGTGAGCATGGCGGTCAGTGAGCGCTGGTCCTCACCACGCGGTGGGTCCACCGAGCCGATGGCCTGTTCCGGCGTGCGCTCGGCGTCGACGTCTCCCTCGTCCTCCTCCGACGACGAGCTGGACTCATCGGAGGACGAGGGAGGCAGTCTTTCGTCCACGTCCGGACCGCGCCAGTACGGCCTGGGCGGGCCGACGGGATGGGCGTCCACCGCATCAACGTCCGGACCACACCATGACGGGTTGGGTGGGCCGGCGGAGCGGGTACTCGACCCACGGGAGGTCGGTGGGGCCGCGGCAGAGCCGGGATGCCCGGGGCTTGCGGTGGTCGGAACCGGAGCCGCAGAGGCCGCAGGCGTGGAGGTCTGGAACCTGGTCGCAAACGACGCCATGACCTGGAACATCTCTCGGACGAGGGCCATCTGAGACGCGTCCGAGTCCGCTGGCGGTGGAGCTCCGGTGGCCGGCGGGATGGTGGCCCACGAAACGGTGGGAGCCGAAACGGTGGCCGGCGTCGGTGTCGGCGAAACGGTCGTCGAAACGGTGACGACCGCCTCGTCCGTCGGTGTCCTGGGCCGTGGAGAGACGGAGGCCTGCCTCGGCGAGGAGTTTCTGCCCCGAGGAGGAGAGGAGAGCACCTGAGGTGGGCGAGCTGGAGCCCCAGCCCTGCGTCCTTTCTCAGGTGACCCGGAAGACGACCGTCCTCCCCAGATGGAGGATCCCGGAGAAGGACATCGGGCAGTCGAGAACGGCGGCGAAGGCCCGGGAGAGGCGGGTGTGCGCGGAGTGGGGGGAAGCGACCGTCTCTTCTCCGACCCACGCTTGCGCTTCTTCTCACCGTTCTTGTCCTTCTTCTTCTTCTTCCTCATCGGAAGCACGGAGGAAGAGGCCGGCGGTGGTTGAGCGGCAGCGGCGGCCGTGGAGGCGGACGCGGCGGGAGCCAGAGCGAGCTCCATCAGGTGAGCCTTGAGGCGATTGCTTCGGTTCTGCACCGCGAGGCGCGTAAACTTTTTGCAATGCGGGCAAGACTGGCTCTGATGCGACTCTCCCAAACAAAAAAGGCACAGGCTGTGTCCGTCGGAAGCCGGAAACTTCTTAAGGCAAGCCGTGCACTGTTTAAACGCTGCAGCCATCAACCGCGGAAAAAATTCTTCCAGTGGAAGTTTCTGGAGACGAGTACCCCGAAGGGCCGACCAGCCGCCACCCCCTTGAGGGGGGAGACGGTGATCGATGCGAAAAATTGGCTACTGAATCCACTCAAGAGAAGAGACAGAGCCGGGGTGGCGATCCTGCCCGGAGGACAAGATCACCGAGAAAAATTATTAAGATTTGCCAAAAAGACTTTCCCTCAGAAGGGCGAAAAAATTGAGGAAGCTCTCAACGATCGTCCTGCTGCTACGGCGGAAAGAAGAGAACTGAGGTAAAATGGCGCGCGGGCGCCTCAGGGTGGGCGGTACGGTGGGCGGTCTTACCGCCAAAACTTTTGACCAATAGCTTTTCAAGCCTCCGATCGGCTGTTCTGCGCAGGCGCATAACCCATGAGTGTGGATTCACAAACTATACGAAGGAGAACTAGTAACTCACAGATTTTGGATACTATACGTGTGTCCAGCCTAATGAAGCCTAAAACAGCGTTGACCTTTTTTTGCCACCACATTACATGTTTGACTCATACTTAGCCTGTGATCTACAATAATTCCAAGATCCTTCTCACTTGTGGTATTACTGAGCCAAGAATCCCCCATCTACTGTTTGCATGACAAACAATAGAAGAAAACCCACCTTGGTACTGCTATGAATACCAACCTTTTTGGGAGAGCTTTCCATGTGTTATGTCTGGCGCTTGCAAGCAATAGTCCAGACAACGATGAACCAAACAGCAACAAGTCTTTAATTAACAGCATATTCAAGATGAGCTTACAAGGCATTCCAGACACAGAGATGGCTATACAGCCCCATGGAATCAGTCCCTCCTGACTCTTGTCGATATACTAGCTAGCATAGGAACATAGCATAATGGAGGAGACCCAGGCTAGCACATTCCTGGCTACCTTACAGAGAGGGAAGTATAGATCTGGTCCGGCCCCACCCTTGTTTACCCATGGGGCTTATATAGTGTCTCCCCGGCGGTGGCTCCTTGATACAAAGTAGCGACCCGGCGGATAACCGTAACTAACCAATCATAACAGGGAATATATGTATTTGACCAATGGAGAACAGGATCCAAAAGTGTAGCCAATCACAGGACTTTGATTAGCATAATAAGTGCGCCCTGTGCAAGGGTTTTCGCGCCACTTTGTGTTCCTAATTTAGATGGCAGAAAACTGCCATTTTCCTCTGGCAAAGGCACTGCCCGCGCTACTTGCAAATGTGCCTGAATACACAACGCCATGGTAAAGGAATTGTCCTGGGAAAAGTTGGTGTATAAGCTAAGCAAATAAATTCTGCCATCAGGAAGTGTGTCAGAGTCCAGCTCATCAAGAATGGTGAAAATAAATAACAGTATTTGTTCCTAAATCCAATTACAGCACAGGTAGAGTAAAGTCACCCTTGCTCAAAAGGCAGTCATATCCGACTCTAGGGGATGGTGCTCATCTCCATTTATTGCAAGCACTATCTGTATCTGCAGATGTTTTCATGGTCATGTGGCAGGCATGACTAGACACCAGAGTGCACGGAACTCTGCTTACCTTCCCACTGAAGTGGTACCTATTTATCTATTTGTAATTTCTGGCTTTTGAACTGCTAGGTTGGCAGATGCTGGGACACAAACGGGAACTCATTCTGTTGTGCAAACTGCCACTGAATTAATTGCTAAATAATAAATCAACACTTAAGTGGATCTCACTGATCCAGTTAGTATATTTAATTGCATCTAACAAGTCTACTTAGGTTCAACTTAGCACATGACATTTGCCAAGCACTTAAATTGGAATGGAGGAATATCTACCTGTATTTGGTAGGGATTTGTGAAGGAAACAGATAATACATTTCCCCGTCCCTCTCCTGCCTAGTCAATAGTTATGCCAACTAAGCTGTTGCTTATTTTCACTTTCCACAGAAATTTAATCTTTCCACTATGCTCAAACCAGAAGTCATGACAGAAAGCAAAATCTGATTAAAATATCTAGTGTAACAATCTGGGGATTGGCATGAGATTGTGTTGAACTGATCAGGCTTTTTAAAAAACCAACATCTTATTCAAAAATTAAACTCAGCAGAAGTTCTTCCAACACGAGTTTGTTTCAGCTCATGTTTGTTGTACTGAATCCTGCTTTAGCCTAGCCAACGACTGTGTTGTGTTTTATAAGTACAAGCAATTTGATTTAGATCCTTTACTTGTCAGCCAGCCAAACAATTTAAGAACTGAACTGTGTATAAGCGCATGATAAATAAAATATAAATAATTATATGGTTGCAGTTGCTCTAATACGTTTTTTCACATTTACTTTAGCTGAAGCAAGAAAGATATAAAGATAAGTGGTTCATATTCAACCAGGAATTATGTATAAGGTAGGAAATACATAATCACAAGCATACTCTCTTTCCTATACACACAACTGTGTACATATGATAAATTGCACACTTTTTGTTCAACAGCAATTAAATGCTACGGGACAATGGAGGCCTATAAATACAACAAATAAAATAATAAAATAAAGAAATGCTAGAAAAAGCAGCATACACAGAGAAGCCTCCATATTCAAGCTAGGGTTGCATCTCCAGTGTTTCTCATTAATTCATACTGTGAATTAGCAATTCCAATTTGAGATATAAAGTACAATGAAGATAAGCAGCCTATTTATATCAGTCACCTTTGGGAGAAGTCAGTAGGTATAAATTCACACTCTCTGTTTCTTCTTTGTGTTATAGACAAGTTCTGGTTTAGGCATATTAAGTTTCACAAGGAAGAAACGTGACCATTCCTCAGAATCTCCAGTTTTCTATAAGAAATGTTTGCTTTCCACAATGTATTTGATTTAAACCACAATCTAAGACACTACTAATAAAGACTTGATTTAGTCTTGTTTCCCCTGCCATTGACATCCTTGCTCGCTTTAACTTTCACATATATTTTCACTGTCTCTTTGGCCAGATTGAATCCACCTCCCAATTGCCATTATTCAGTATGTACTTTCAGAAATAAAGGGAGGACTTGAATTGGTCTACTCGAAATCCAGAGAGACAATAGTTAGGAGTGACTTTAAAGGAATCAGCACCACTCAGGGAAATTATTGAAAGCAATCCAGAACTTTTAAGAGGATGTACAAGAATTTCCCACATTATGTCATGCTGAGAAGTCTCCAAGTCCAAGAAGAACTTATGGTCAAACTTGAAAAATATTTCTGAGAAGTCTGATATTTCTCTTCTCCATGAATAAGTGTTTCTTTCTGGTAGTGGCAAAATGAGCAGATGCTGTTGACCTTTGTGCAGTCACCGATGTGATGAAAAAGTGACACTCAATCTAACTTTTGTTAATACTGCATAGAAGGAGCAATGCTAAACTACAGTATATGACTGAGGTTTTCTTACCTTGAAAACCCTATGATGATACAGTCAAAAATGAAACAAGGGGAAGCGCGGCGGCACAATATGGCCGCCGCGCTCTTTGCCGGCCCCTGGCCCCAGGAGACGGACATCCAGGCCTCTGGCAGGGCGGGGCCACGCTCCCCATAAAAGGAGTGGCCACGCGGCAGCCCACCGCCATTTCCAGAAAGATCGGCTGGGCGAATACATTTGCCCTCCACCCCCTCCCTAAGTAGCAGTGTGATTATTTTGGTCGTTTCGGGGCCAGATGGGAATTTTTGCTTGAACCTGCATTGGCCCCTTGGTTCTTGGCGTTTTCGCCCATCCCACACTGTTGCCGATGGTTGAGATATGGGGTATTATTCTTTTTCATGGTCACTTTTGCGGGTAGCACTGGTAAGGTAAAGTAGATGACCTATAGGTATCCGGCAGGTGCGCAGTTGATTGGCCAACCCAAGGACAAGGTACAGGGAAATTGGGGATGGCCGGTCAAGGGCGAACCATGAACAGGGTGATGCTATGATCTAGACAGCCTGCATCACCTTGATATTTTACCGGATATACGTCAGATGTTGGAGTCAACAGGTAGCATCCTGACTTGGGTCAACAATTTGTTTACATCGGTAAACAAATTGATACAAATGGATACAAGGTAGCCAATGGTGATTGGCAATTAAGGTTGGTTCCTTACCTGTGCTACTGCAGCCTGCTTGCCTTAATGAATTACGAAAAGTTAAAGTTAAGTTTTAAATTGAAGTCATAATTTAAGATTAAGGCATAATCAATAAAGTAGCCCAAATTTTTAAATCCATCAACGGTGTCCGTGTCTTTATTGGGGAAGTGGGCCGGCAAAGATAGCACTGGAAGATGAGAAAGAAAGAAGGAAGGAAGGAAGGAAGGAAGGGAAGTGTTACACAAGCTCCCCACCTCCAATATGTTTGCATGGTTTCTCTGTCCAGACTTACAAAGAAAAAAGATACAGAAAGACAAAAAAGAAAAGGTGTAGTGAAAGACGAAGGATTAGTAGAGAGATAGAGGGAAATAATTTTGATTTTGCCTGTCATCTTATTCACTTATTGGAATTATTTTTCTTAACTTCATATACATTCTAGTCAGCGTGCATGAGAAAAATGCATTGCAAAGTCTGTTATTTTTACAGTTGTTCATTCTGGTAAATTGCTAACAGCACATTAAGTCTGGTACCCCACCATATTCTGGAAATAAATAGGTCCTCATTTCATAAAACACATGGCTTAATGAAATATGCAATTAACAGCATTACAGTATCTTGGCTTGTGGAAAGGTACTGTAAAGACTATAAAGAAATGTTCAAAATATTCTTGTTGCATTGTCAGAATGAATATTTTGCTATATTTTTAATATCTCAGATGAAATTTCACACATCAAATGTGGTAGCCATGTTAGTCTATGCAAGCGTATCTGAGAGTAAACAAAACAGAACAGCAAAAAAAGACAAAAAATGTTTTCCACCTTAAAGATTAACTTCTGTATTTAAACCCGAGCTTTCATGGACCAACTCCACTTCATACTTCAATGCATCAGTATAAATATGACGGCTAACAAACAATACAATATGATTGCCAACAGTACTGCTCATAAAGGTGGGCTTAAATTAAAACATTAAAATGAAATTTCATATTAAATTGGGCTGTGATTAGCATTTCAACTTTAAAAGATGTCACATTTTACCTTCAATGTTCAAAATCCAGTTTGTTCCATATAAATGTTCAGATTTAAATGATCTCTGCCAATGATCACTAATTGTTTGCTTCACTGCAAATTTATGCTGATTCTTCCTCAAACTTACACAATTTTCAAAGCTACAATATTAGAGGACCAAATTTAATTTCAGTCTTCTGTAAACCATGTGATTAAAGTACAGATCACTTGAAGTACATTTATTGAAAATTACTCCTGCAAGATTTGATTTTCATGAATTTTAAGCTTCTAGAACATCCCTGCCACATGACCATGGAAACGTCTGCAGAAGCAGACAGCGCTGGCTCTTTGGCTTTGAAACAGAGATGAGCACTACACCCTAGAGTCAGATACGACTGGCTTTCGAGCAAGGGAAACCTTTACCTTTACCTTTACAACTAGAGCACAGCTTTCTTAGAGAAGATCCTTCAACATCATAAAAATTGCACTAGATAAACTATATACCAATCTTGTAAGACGGAACTCCATTCAAAATGTCTTTGTTGATTCTTGCAAAAAGAATTGCCTTATATGGACAGAATGTGAAAACATAAGATTTCCTAAATTACTTCATTAAAAATGGGCACTGAAGCTCATTCTTGAATTTGCTATGGTGGTTTTCAAGTTCCATATGAAATTGTTCAACAGAAGTGAGGATACAAAAGTCATGAAGATAGAACTGAAAGGAGTAAAGCTTATGAAATTCTGACAATTTGCTAATTATTCAGAACCTCTCACCTGGAATTGTTTGTTTCTTTATTCACTCTCTAATTGCACTTACATCCTACTTCTCTTCCAGACAATCTCATGGTGACACATCTCATTATACTGCTAGTCAATCTTCCATCCAGACACTGATATGACTCAAATCAACCTAGTACTTTTTAAAAATCATGTCAGAAGCACACAAAGGTGCTTTCTGGGTCGAAAGGATTTTTGCTGGAGGGGACACCCGAATGAGGCTCCTTTCATTCCCCCAAGATCTTTTCCCACCGAAGTGGTCCCTTTTTTTCTACTTGCAATTTCTTGCTTTCCAACTGCTAGGTTGGCAGGAACTGGGACAGAGACGGGTGCTCATTCTGTCATGCAGTACCCGGGAATCAAACTGCTGATCTCCAACCTTCCAGTCAGCATCTTAGTCACTTGAGCCACTGCAATCCACACACAATGAGATCTTAAGAAGATGCTAAATTTAGTCTCTCTCAGCAGGGAGAGTTTGGATAAGTGATTTGCTACCCAGACTATAATAATAATTTCATGTCAGAAATTATTCTGGGTTGAAAAGATTTTTGCTGGAGAAACTCTGCTCAGGGGGCGCTAGAATGAGGCTCCTTTCATGCTCCCAAAATCTTTTCCCTCTGAAGTGGTCCCTATTCATCTGCTTGCAATTTTGAACTGCTAGGTTGGCAGGAGCTGGGACAGAGATGGGTGCTCAATCCATCATGCAGTACCCAGGTCTTGAACTGCTGACTTGGCAACCTTCCAGCGAACAAGGTGAGCTTTTTAACCCCTGCGCCACCATAGCCCCACTGCTACTCCAACTGAGGGGAGGAGATTGGACTATTGCTGAAGGCTTTTAAGCTATAAAACTGCTAAGGAAAGTGGCCCCTCTCCCCAGCTCCAATGAGGAAAGTGAAACCTAAGTTTAACAAGTGACCAGTCAGCCAGGACTTCTCTAAAAATACTCTTCAAGTTTTTCCTTGAAATTGGAAAAGACACTATGAACGAAGATAAGGAAATAAGGGAGAAACCAGGCTTGGCTTCATTCCCTCTATAGGGAAGAGTAAATTATAAATATGCAAAAGAGATTTTGGGAGACATTTCCCTTATCCATCCTTTTAAAATCCAAACCACAAAAAATGTTCACATACATCTACAATTGTATGCTATTGAGAACACCATAGTCATTTGCAAGCAAGCGTGTATGCAAAACTGGAGATTTCCCTATTTTTTTTTTTACAGGGGAGACAGAAAGGGAAGGAATTACAGGGAAGGGGAAGGATTATCCTTACAGATGAACTTGAAAAGTTGTAACAGAGATGCAGAAGTGCTGGCACAATTCACAATAAATCCAGAAATATCCAGCTTTCTAAATCCAAATTACGCACACTTGATAAAAATGCTGGCGGCATCCAGTTTCTAAAAGGCTGTTGAAAACTCCCTCAAGGACAACATTTCCCCATGCAAACCCACCTAAACTGGAATAAACCCTTCCTTCCCCCAAACCAACCACCTACAAATGAATGTTTGATGAGGACATGATAAGAGGGGGGCTTCTCAGAGGCCAGAAACAAGCTCTGGAACTCCCTGCTGAGAGAAACTAAATTGATTTCCTCATTGTCCATCTATCTCCAAACAAATGTTACAGTATTTCATTTAAACATGCATTTCAGAATTTAAGTTGTTTATTGAGGAAGAAGGATTTAACTGGTTGGGCGCTGTTTTGTTTCTTGCTACTGCTCCATTTTTAATTGTGTCTTAACTGATTTGTCTTCTCTTCTAAGAGGCTTTAGGATACACAGAAAGAGCCTCCTCAAAGATTGCGGCATTTTTGAACCGCAGTCAGGCATACCCAAGCAACAGCAACCTTGTGTCAGATAATCTTTGCAGGCGCACCCACCCAAATAAGGACACAGACACCGGTATTGGATTTAAGGCATTGGGCCACTTTTATTGAATAATGCCCTAGTCCGAATTATAACTTTCAATTGGTGTTTCATCCAATTATAATTCTTTAAGGCAAGCAGGCCGCAGTAGCAATGGTAAGGTTCCACCCAAATTGCCAATGTCAATTGGCTATTATGTATCAATTTGTTTTGTTGTCACAAACAAATTGTTGACTGAAGTCAATATACTATCTATTGACCCTACCCTCTGATGTGTATCCGTTAAAATATCAAGGTGATGCAGGCTGTGAAGCTCCTAGCATCACCCTGTTCATGGTTCGCCCTTGACTGGCCAAGCCTGTTTCCTCTGTACCTATCTACGTGTTGGCCAATCAATTGCGAACCTGCCGGATACCTATGGGTCATAAATTTTACCTTACCAGTGCTACCCGCCGAAAGTGACCAAAGTCAACTTACCCCATATCTCAATCACCAGTGACAGTGTGGGATGGGCGAAAAAGCCAAGAACCAAAAGTGCCAATTGTAGGTCCAAGCAAAAATTCCCACCCGGCCCCGTAGCGACCAGAATAAGTCACACTGTCCACTAGGGAGGGGGTGGAGGGAAAAACCTCTCCGCTCCGTCGCTTTTCTAAAATGGCAAAGGGCCGCCTCGTGGCCACCCCTTTTATAAGGGGTTGGCCATGCCCCCTAACTACCCGGATGTCTGAGTCCGGGGTGGGGGCCCCCGCAAAGAGCGTGGCGGCCATTTTGGCGCTGTGCTTGCCTTGCAGGCGCACCCACCCAAATAAGGACACAGACACCGGTATTGGATTTAAGGCATTGGGCCACTTTTATTGAATAATGCCCTAGTCCGAATTATAACTTTCAATTGGTGTTTCATCCAATTATAATTCTTTAAGGAAAGCAGGCCGCAGTAGCACTGGTAAGGTTCCACCCAAATTGCCAATGTCAATTGACTATTATGTATCAATTTGTATCAATTTGTTTTGTTGTCACAAACAAATTGTTGACCGAAGTCAATATACTATCTATTGACCCCACCCTCTGACGTGTATCCGTTAAAATATCAAGGTGATGCAGGCTGTGAAGCTCCTAGCATCACCCTGTTCATGGTTTGCCCTTGACCGGCCAAGCCTGTTTCCCCTGTACCTATCTACGTGTTGGCCAATCAATTGCGAACCTGCCGGATACCTATGGGTCATAAATTTTACCTTACCAGTGCTACCCACCACACGGGGAGGTGTCCATGATGACTCACACCCCCCCAACCGACAATTCGGTCACCAGGCCCACTTGCACATCATTCAAAAAGAGGTCCATACCTCTTGCTGACAGGTGAACCCCATCTCCAGAATACAGGCTAAAATCCTGTAACCCTATCCCCGGATGACGAATGGCTTCACAGCCATTCTCGATAAGGAACCAGGCAACAGCCCTGTTCACTGACCGCCGGGCACGGTCCAAACCACAGGGATCAATGCCTCCCCTATAATAGTGTCTCGGCACGATGTCTGCCCATAAATGGTGAAGAAACACCAGGTCACTGCACTCGGAAGTCTTTAATGCCAGGCCAGTGATCTGTGCAAGATCATTGCCTCCGAGGTGCAGAATTAAAACATCTGGCGGTCCGGCATCCCCAATGGACATCAGGAATGGCAACAGTTCCCACCACCTCATGCTGCACACACCATACCACTGCATACGCGCGGTTGCACGTAGCCCGAGATGGGGTCCCCACTCTGACGAAGCCGCATACTGTGCCACCCAGTGCACATAACTGTGGCCCACCAGCCACAGTGCCACTGGTGTGCGGAAACACACAGGGTCTGTAAGAGAAGGAGAGAGAATTGAGGGCATAACAAGGCACTCATGCAGTGAGGGGACGAACAGATGGAGAAAAAGGTGCAAATCCCCACCTGCCCATGCGACGTATGTCAGCCTCCGAGTACCCAAATGCAGACGCAGTTGATGCAGCGCCTATCCGAAATGAATGGGTACCGTAATGAGCCCCAGGGACCCCCGCACTGTGAAGCGCTGTCCCAGTAACCCTCCAGAATTGTAATTTGGTAAGGGGAGACCCATCTTGGTGGCAGAACAACAGGCCAGGGCATGAACCACGCGCTGCCACAAACGCATGTAGGGCACCAACCGGACAGATGGCAGCATCATGCTACTACTCTTTCCTCGCTGACTGGCCCTTGAGGAGCGAATCCTCCACAGAGCCCACTCCTGGTCGAGAGACACATCTTCTAGTTCCAGTGCCCTGCGGGACATGTCCCCTGTTGAAAGTGGGACTAGCTCACTGATTCTCAGAGCCCCAAAGAAAGCCACGGAGGTAGCTGCCTGAAAATAGACTTTTCGTACGGATCATAGTGAAAGCTATGCCGACCTCTAGCAAGGCTTGCCATCAGAAAAAGGGGAAACAGGGTGACGTGTGTCCGGGCGGCAGCTGCGTTCACGTGTCCACCCCTCCAACACCTTGCATATTCGGAAGACACCCATGTGAGCAGCGTAACCCCGTGCCCAGCCATAAATGCCAAGGCAGAAGGCCTGGCAGCAATGGTGCGTGGTCATGAAGGTGCACCATGTACTGCAAAGCATATTCAACCGGGATCGGCGACATGTGAGGCAGTTGCACCTCCCTACAGAAAGCCCTAAATTGGGGGAACATGTGCAGATACGCCTTACGCGTGCACGGGGCCGATCGCCCGGTTCACCTCTCCTCACCAAAGGTCTGCATCTCACGCAGAAGTGGAGAGGGAAGTTCATCTGTGTCTGGTGCCCAGGCTCGGAACTGGGGGATCTGCAGGCGGGATAAAGCATCAGCAAATTTAAAGGTGTAACATGCTGTATGGATCATATCCGCACCTTGTTTCTTGGTCCACCCGAAAGTTGCCAGCCCAAGTCTCACTGTCCCTTGTCCTATCCGGTGGACAATCAGCCGTGTCCCTGCCAGATTCCTGGGGGGGGGGGAGTGCAATGCCTCGGCATATTGAGGGGGCGCACAACCCACAGCCCATGCTGCAATGAAGAGGATGATTCCTCAGGTACTCTAATTAGGCGCACAGCCTCACACCGGAAGGAGGAGGACCATGTGCGCACAACCCATGCTGCAATGAAGAGGATGATACCTCAGGTGCTCTAATTAGGCGCACAGCCTCACACCGGAAGGAGGAGGACCATGTCACAGGCACACAGAGGAGGTGTGCTGCCTCGTGCCAAAAGGAAGAAGACCATGCCTCAGGTACTCCCATGAGGTGCCCCGCCTCATGCCGCAGTAAGAGGACCGAGCCTTGTGTATCCCCATGAGGTGCCCCGCCTCATGCCACAGTAAGAGGACCATGCCTCGGGTACACGCCTGAGGTGCCCCGCCTCATGCTGTCTTAAGAGGACCATGCCTCGGGCACTCCCATGAGGTGGCCTGCCTCATGCCACTGTAAGAGGGCCATGCCTCCGGTACTCCCATGAGGTGCCCCGCCTCAGGCCCCAGTAAGAGGACCATGCCTCGGTTACTCCCATGAGGAGCCCCATCCCATGCCACCATAAGAGGGCCATGTTTCGAGTACCCACATGAGGTACCCTGCCTAAAGCCGCATTAAGAGTGCCATGCCTTGGGTGCTGCAGCAAGAGGACCGTGCCTCGAGAACTCACATGAGGTGCCAAGCCTCATGCAGTAATAGGACCATGCCACGGGTACTCCCATGAGGTGACCCTCCCCAAACCACAGTAAGATGACCATGCCTCAGTACTCCCATGAGGTGCCCTGCCTCATGCCATATTCAGAGGACCATGCCTTGGGTGAACCCATGAGGCACCCCACCTTGTGACTAAAGGAAGAGGGCCATGCCTGTGGTACTCCCATGAGGTGCCCTGCCGCACGCCGCAGGGAAGGCGACCATGCCGCAGGAACACGGAAAAGGGGTGGGAGGGGCATTTCCCTTGTGCCAAAATGAAAAAGGACCATGCCTCGGGCACCCGGAAGGGGTGCGCTGCATCATGCATAACGTAAAAGGACGGTACTTTGATGACACTAACGAGGTGCCCAGCCTGACGTCTAAAAGAGTAGGGCCATGTCTCAGGTACACCGAGGTGGCTCACCATCCCATGCTAAAATAAAAAAGGGGAGGTGCATACCTCGGGTACCCCAAAGCGCAGGTGAGTCTCACGCCAAAGGGAAGAGGAGCATTCCTCGGGGTACCGATATCCCTGAACCTTGCAGAACTAGGAACCATGCAACAGCTCTGTTTACTGTCCGCTGGGCACGGTCCAAACCATGAGGATCAAGCCCTCCTTTATAGTGTTGCCTGTATATGCTCTGGGACCATAGCAGCCGCGGTCGCAGCCACATGCGGTGTAAAACCTACAGGTCCCTGCACAAGGATACCTTCAACCAAAGGCTGGTGATCCGTGCAAGATCAGTACCTCCCAGGTGAGTTACTAGGATATCCGGAGGTGGTGCGTCCCTAATGAACGTAAGGGATGGGATCAGTTCCGGCCACCTCGTGCCGCGCAGATCAAGTAGGCCGGTAGCCAGGTAGGCCACATACAAGGGGGCTTGCCACGACAGGACAAGTCCTCGTCCCCGTAGTCTCACCCCTCCCTTTCCTCCTTGGTTGGTACCCGGGTAAGGGGGGGGCGAAGATGTCAACATACTCGCCCCACATATCTCCTCCCTGGTGGCTTGAGACAAGTGGTCCCCAGGGGAAGTGAGTAGCCGGCTGTCGTCATGGCCCGAGTCAGCGTGGAGCTAAGCGAGGGAGTGGAGAACGGGCCATAGGCCCAATAGACAAAGGGGTTGGTGCTGACTACACCCCCGTAACTGTATGTGGCAGTGTAAATGGTGCACTAATTTGACCACAATACTCACAAGTTGCACCCCCCCCCTTGGCCGCCCCCACCGGGGGTTCCAGCCTCTGAGGGGCATCGGAGCTCGTGATGGAAGTCGAGCTCTGAGCCATTGGAGGTCCAGCCAGGTCACACCGGGCACTAGCAGAATGCCTCGCCAGGGAGGCCGCACGTGGAGCTGCGGAGCACCTCTGGCAGCTCGACCCGGCTAAGGGCCTGCCCCAGAGCATGGGCAGGCAAAGGGGGAGCAGCCGTATGTGGCCCTGCCTCAGGGTCCTGAGTGGTGAAGCAATTGTCTTGGGGGCTTCCAGGGCAGCAACACGGGCCATAGGTGAATGATTGATCGAATCCGGCCCACCGAAATAATGTGGGCCAGATGCAACAGACAGCCCACATACAGCCTATGCCCTAGAATGGCCCACGAGCTGTGACCAAGCCCGTGGGCACCCACGACCGCAGTAGGGCCAGGCTGAGTAATCCGGCCCATGGGTGGAGGGGCAAGGGCGGTGCGCGACCCCATGCTGGGCCGCACTGGGCCACCCTGATATAAAGCAATCATCATACTCATATACCACCCCATAGCAATTAGTGCACTCTATTGGTGGCTACAGGTTAATTAGCATTTCGCCCCCAACATACTGACATTGGATGAAAGAATCAACTTTGAGCCCGTTCAGGATCACACCTACAACCCTTTGGGTGCAGAACAGCAGCCTAACCACTACACCACCTGGGCTCTTACTGTGATCGAAGGTCCATGGGGCTTGAAGCCCCTGGGGAGCCAGACTGCCCCGCCCGAGTCTTCTGTCTGGACGGCAGTTAGGCAAGTGCCCAAACGACCTAATAGGTGGCAGTTGGGGGGAAAATAGGCCGGTTTGTTCATTTCCCTGACAGAGATTACTCTGGGTTGAAATGATTTTTGCAGGGGACACCCGAATGAAAAAAACGGCGATCCAACCATCATGCAGTATCCAGGTCTTAAGCTGCCGATTTGCCAGCCTGCCAGCTAACGAGGCGGGCTCCTTAACCACTTAGCCACTGCAGTCCCGACTCCTTTGAGCGAACTGGGCCGTGGGTTGGGTGAGCCCGTCCCCTGGCACTGGACCGTGCGGCCTTTTGAGTGGCTTGGCCACCCAGCAAAAGCAAGCCAGCGGAGCGGGTTCCCCCGCTCTGATGTTCGCTAAACTGCTTGCAATTCCAAGCAAGCAGGGGAAAAGGGACGGAGCGAACTTCTCCGCTCGGTCGCTTTTCTAAAATGGCGAAGGGCCGCCTCATGGCCACCCCTTTTATAAGGGGTTTGCCACGCCCCCTAACTACCCAGATGTCTGAGTCTGGGGTGGGCCCCCCTGCAAAGAGCATGGTGGCCATTTTAGCGCTGCGCTTGCCTTCTCATACTAGGTCAGGTATGAGCAGTGATGGGCAGCTCCCGGATCCCACCAGTTCGTGGGGGTGGGGTGGGGTGTAGTAGAAATTCCCCATGGCTACACCCACTTCCCTCCCTGCACCCTCACACATGAAGGCTCTCTTCCTGGGTATCCCTTCCAGGGGCCTCCTCCTGCACACCAACAAACAACCTACAGGTCAAGGTGTGGGTCTGGGGAGAGGGTCCCTCAACTACTTCTCCTACCAACTTCAACCCCCCCACCCAAGAACAAACCTCTCTCCGGGGTAGAAACTTCTCTTCCCTCCAGCCTCTGCTCTCCCTCCACTTTCCTCATGGGGAGAGAGAAAAGGGACTGACCGGAAGGGAGGTTTTTCCAGAAAGAGACCATTTACTTCTCCCTCCAGCCTCTGTTCCCCCTCCACTTTCCTCCTTTACTCTCTTGAGGTTAGATTCTCAGGTACTGCATGACAGAGTGAGCTCCCATCCCTATCCAAATTCCTGCCAACCTAGCAGTTTGAAAGCAAGAAATTGCAAGTACAGTAAAAACCCGATTTACGAATGCCTTGAGTTATGAAAAACTCGAGTTATGAAAGGGTTTTGGGGGTAAATTGGTGTCCCGATTTAAAAAAAAGGCTTACGAAAGGGTTTTTACTGTACTACTGTAATTAAAATTTTTAGCACTCAAAATGATGGTGCCACAATTTTGCGCACTAAAAATCACCCCCACCCACCCCCACCACCGGAAGTGTAAAAAAATCACTTACCTTGGCAGCAGTGGAAGCCTTTGCTGTGACCGCAAAAGGGGGGGGGACTTTTGTGGATGTAGCAAAGTCTCTGGGCTTTGGAGAATGGTGGGGACTGATGGGATCCCTTTGCCAGAGCTTTTCGGAGGCAGCAGGCATGGTGGATGGGCCAGTGGCAGCAGCAACCACGGGGACATTTTTATGATGTCCCCATAGTTGTTTCTGCCACTGTGTCTGGTGTGTCCGCCACCCCTGCTGCCTCCGGAAGGCTCTGGCAAAGGGATACCTTCAGTCCCCGCCATTATCCAAAGCTCAGAGACTTCGCTATGACCACAAAAGTCCCACACACACATTTTGTGGTCGCAGCGAAGCCTCTGGGCTTTTGAGAAAGTTGCAGAGGGAAGGAATCTTTTCCCCCACCCCTTGTGGAACCTGCTGGGCCAGTGGACAGGCCAAGAACCCAGCAGGTTCTGCGAGGGGAAGGGGGGAGATCCCTTCCCTCCGCAACTTTCTACATAGCCCAGAGGCTTTGCTGTGACTGAAAATGTGAAGGGGAACTTTTTCAGTCACAGCAAAGCCTCTGGGCTACTTAGGAAGTTTTCTATGCATCTCTATGGGGAAGCTTCGAGTTACGGAAAAAAATGAGTTACTCGAAGAAACCCATAGGAAAAATTATTTTTTTACATAACTCGAAGCACACCTATAGGAAAAAATATTTTACGTAACTCGAAGCAAACCCATCAGAAAAATGAAAATTTTATGTAAATCGAAGCAAACCTATAAGGAAATGAATTTTTACATAACTCAAAGCAAACCCATAGGAAAAAGAATCTTTATGTAACTCGAAGCAAACCCATAGGGAATTGTGTAAATCAGGACATGGTTTTAGCACAAAATCATTATGTAAGATAAATTTTATGTAACTCGAGGCATATGTAAGTTGGGGTTTTACTGTATTTCTAATATGTTTCTATGATTAGTCAGGACAGCGTGTGAATTCATTGACTCTGCATGTGCTCTTAAGCAGAGCTGCTGCTGAGGAGAGCCAAACAAAGGAAGTGAGCACTGGTAAGTTTTGCAGTTGGAGTACAGCTGCTTTAGAGGCCACCACTAATTTAAATTGATAATTTAAACTGCTGAGAGCCACCTCTGTTCAAACAGAGGAAGCAGTTTGAAGCTTCCAGAAGCAGGGGGGCAGAGCCACACCAGGCCCTTCCCTGAACTGTGACTCATAGGGGCGGAGCCACACTAGCCTTTAAAAGCTCTGAGCTCTTTCAGGGTCAGCCCTTTTGACTCTGCATGTGCTCTTAAGCAGAGCTGCTGCTGAGGAGAGCCAAACAAAGGAAGTGAGCACTGGTAAGTTTTGCAGTTGGAGTACAGCTGCTTTAGAGGCCACCACTAATTTAAATTGATAATTTAAACTGCTGAGAGCCACCTCTGTTCAAACAGAGGAAGCAGTTTGAAGCTTCCAGAAGCAGGGGGCAGAGCCACACCAGGCCCTTCCCTGAACTGTGACTCATAGGGGCGGAGCCACACTAGCCTTTAAAAGCTCTGAGCTCTTTCAGGGTCAGCCCTTTTGACTCTGCATGTGCTCTTAAGCAGAGCTGCTGCTGAGGAGAGCCAAACAAAGGAAGTGAGCACTGGTAAGTTTTGCAGTTGGAGTACAGCTGCTTTAGAGGCCACCACTAATTTAAATTGATAATTTAAACTGCTGAGAGCCACCTCTGTTCAAACAGAGGAAGCAGTTTGAAGCTTCCAGAAGCAGGGGGCAGAGCCACACCAGGCCCTTCCCTGAACTGTGACTCATAGGGGCGGAGCCACACTAGCCTTTAAAAGCTCTGAGCTCTTTCAGGGTCAGCCCTTTTGACTCTGCATGTGCTCTTAAGCAGAGCTGCTGCTGAGGAGAGCCAAACAAAGGAAGTGAGCACTGGTAAGTTTTGCAGTTGGAGTACAGCTGCTTTAGAGGCCACCACTAATTTAAATTGATAATTTAAACTGCTGAGAGCCACCTCTGTTCAAACAGAGGAAGCAGTTTGAAGCTTCCAGAAGCAGGGGGGGCAGAACCACACCAGGCCCTTCCCTGAACTGTGACTCATAGGGGCGGAGCCACACTAGCCTTTAAAAGCTCTGAGCTCTTTCAGGGTCAGCCCTTTTGACTCTGCATGTGCTCTTAAGCAGAGCTGCTGCTGAGGAGAGCCAAACAAAGGAAGTGAGCACTGGTAAGTTTTGCAGTTGGAGTACAGCTGCTTTAGAGGCCCGCACGCCTAACAGCGCGCGAGATTACAAACTAGTAACAAAGGAAGAATATAGTCTTACTAGGTAGAAAGGTAGTAAACGTGTACATTTTTGAGGCCACGAATACTGCACTTGTTAAAATGGATTCTGAGGGAACAGTTGTAGTTACCTGCAATACTTGTGCCATGTTTGTGTTCTTGCCAAAGCATATGGAGAACTACACTTGCAGCAAGTGCAAGCTGGTTGCACTACTAGAAGAGAAGGTCCAGCAGCTAGAGGCCCGCATATCTAACCATCAACAAATTAAGGAGCTTGAGCTGTTCTTGGACAGAGCGGAGCAGACTATGCTGGACAAAGAAGAGACAGGGCACAGTTCTGAGGGAGAAGGCCCTTCACTAACTCAGGAGGGAGATATTTGGAGAAATGTGACTCAAAGGAGGAGAAGAGTAGGGGATCACTCTGAGAGTCTGGAATTGCAGAATAAATTTGAGGCTCTTTCCCTCATCACACCTGATGAGAAACACACAGAGAAAGAACTGGTTCCACCTGATGATCTCTCCTTCATCACACTTGATGAGATCCAGGAAGATAAACAACAGGAACAAACTGAGGTTCTCTCCCTTAATATGGTTGATGAGGTGCATGTAGATGAACAGATTGCAGGAGAGAGGCTCCTTGTACTAGGCGATTCAATAATTAGAAATACAGAGAAATGGATTTGTGATGCACATGATAACCGTATGGTGACTTGCCTGCCAGGTGCAAAAGTTGCAGACATCACAAGAAATCTAGATAGATTGTTAGAGAGAACTGGGGACGAGCCAGTTGTCATGGTATACGTTGGTACCAATGATGTTGGGAAGGCCAAGCAGTCTGTCCTGGAAGCCAAATTCAGGTTGTTAGGAAGAAGATTGAAGTCCCGGACTTACAAGGTAGCATTTTCAGAAGTGCTGCCTGTCCCTCGCACAGGACCTACCAGGCAGGCAGAGCTCAGAAGCCTCAATGCGTGGATGAGGCGGTGGTGTCGAGAGGAGGGTTTCAGATTTGTCAGGAACTGGAGAACATTTTGGGACAAGCCAAATCTGTTCAGGAGGGATGGGTTGCATTTGAACCATGATGGGACCAGATTGCTGGCACTCAACCTCAAAAAGGCTGCAGAGCAGCTTTTAAACTGATAACTGGGGGAAAGCCGACAGGAGCTGGGCAGCATCCGGTTCGGGAAAGTGTGTACTTGAGTAGTGAGGAGGATGCAAAAATTACTGAGCAGAGTGAGGAGCTAGTCACTAGCATTCTAGCAGAAGGATGCAAGAGGCAGTCTAACAATGCAACTGGACACAAAAGACTGTGTCAGAAAAGCATATATAAATGCTTGTATACAAATGCCAGAAGCCTCCGGAACAAAATAGGGGAGCTGGAATACTTAGCAATAGATAAGAATATTGATATTATTGGTATCACTGAAACCTGGTGGACGGATGATAACCAATGGGATACAGTTATCCCAGGCTACAAACTATACAGGAAGGATAGGAAGGGGCAAACAGGAGGTGGTGTAGCCTTGTATGTCAAAGAAGTGATAAAATCGTATGAATTGGAATATCTAGGTGATTTGGAGTCACCATTAGAAGCTCTGTGGGTAAGAGTACCAGGCCACAAGGATGGTCTAACAGTAGGCATATACTATCGGCCTCCGACCCAAACTCTTGAGGGAGACTGGCAGTTGGAGAATGTTGTAAAGGAGGCATCCAAGAAGGGAAGCCTGGTTATAATGGGGGACTTCAATTACCCTCACATAGACTGGGTGAACTGTTGTTCAGCACATGATAAAGAGATAAAGTTCCTAGATATGCTCAATGATTGTTCCCTGGGACAGATGGTTGAAGACCCAACTAGAGGTACAAGAATCCTTGACTTGATCCTGAGTAATACTCAGGATCTGGTGCAAGATGTTAATGTGACTGATCCGATAGGGAACAGTGACCACAACTCAATTATGTTTAACTTGATCATAGACCGCAAGTCACTGATAAAATCTAACACAGAGACCTTAAATTTTCAAAAAGGAAATTTCCCAAAGTTGAGGAAACTAGTAAAAAAGAAGCTGAAAGGGAAAATTGAGAGAGTCCAAACACTCCAAGAGGCATGGAGGCTGTTTACAAAAACAATAACAGAGGCTCAATTGGAATGCATACCCAAAAGGAAAAAGGGCACTGCCAGGTCCAAGAGGACTCCAATGTGGCTTACAGGAGCTGTTCGGGAAGTGATCAAGAGAAAGAAAAGCTCATTTAGAAGATGGAAGGCTTGTCCGAATGAGGACAGCAGGCAGCAACATAAATTCTGGCAGAACAAATGCAAGGCAACAATCAGGAAAGCAAAGCAAGACTTTGAGGAGCGTATAGCTAAAAATACTCAGAGAAATAACAAAGACTTCTTTAAGTACATTAGAAGTAAGAACCCAACTAGGAAGGCCATTGGACCATTAGATGGCAATGGAAGGCAAGGGGTTATTAAAGAGGAAACAGAGATTGCAGAGAGACTCAATGAATTCTTTGCTTCAGTATTCACTGAAGAAGACAGAGGCCACATGCCCAAAACAGAGCCTATCTTCGTAGGGAGGGAAACCGAAGAATTAAGCCAGATAGAAATAACCAGGGAGGAGGTCCTTGCATGTCTTGTTAAACTAAACACTAACAAATCACCAGGACCAGATGGCATCCATCCACGAGTTCTCAGGGAACTCAAAGATGAAATTGCTGATCTCCTAGCCAAAATATATAATCTTTCCCTCAAATCAGGCTTTGTGCCTGATGACTGGAAGGTAGCGAATGTAACACCAATTTTCAAAAAAGGATCCAGGGGTGATCCAGGAAATTACCGACCTGTCAGTTTGACATGTGTCCCAGGTAAAGTGATGGAAACCATCCTAAAAGATAGAATTAATAGGCACATAGAAGAGAAGGTGCTGCTAAAGGAGAGCCAACATGGCTTTTGCAAGGGCAAATCATGCCTCACTAATCTGTTGGAATTTTTTGAGAGAGTCAACAAGCATGTGGATAAGGGGGATCCAGTTGACATTGTTTATCTGGACTTTCAGAAGGCTTTTGACAAGGTCCCACACCAAAGGCTCTTGAATAAACTTACCAGTCATGGAATAAAGGGACAGGTCTTGTCCTGGATCAGCAACTGGCTAAGGGACAGGAAACAGAGGGTAGCACTAAATGGACACTTCTCCAAGTGGAGGGAAGTAAAGAGTGGGGTCCCCCAAGGTTCAGTACTGGGACCCCTGCTTTTCAACCTCTTTATAAATGATCTAGGAGTAAAAAGCAAGGTAGCCAAATTTGCTGATGACATTAAATTATACAGGGTAGTGAAAACTGTGAGAGATTGTGAGGAGCTCCAGAGGGATCTCTCGACACTGGGGGAGTGGGCAAAACAGTGGGAAATGAGTTTCAACATTAGTAAGTGCAGAGTGATGCATGTTGGGGCAAAGAACCCCAATTACACTTATAAACTGATGGGGTCTGAACTCTCTGCGACAAACCAGGAAAGGGACCTTGGTGTCCTAGTGGACAACTCAATGAAGGTGTCAACCCAGTGTGCCTCAGCAGTGAAAAAAGCAAACTCAATGCTAGGGATCATTAGGAAGGGTATAGAAAATAAGTCAGCAAGTGTCATTTTGCCTCTTCATAAATCTATGGTGAGGCCCCATCTGGAATACTGTGTACAGTTCTGGTCGCCATACCTCCAGAAGGATATTATGGAGCTGGAAAAAGTGCAGAGGAGGGCAACCAGAATGATTAGGGGACTGGAACACCTTCCTTACCATCTGAGGCTGCAACGGTTGGGCCTCTTCACTCTTGAACGACGACGTCTAAGAGGTGACCTGATTGAAGTTTATAAAATCATGCACGGTGTGGACAAAGTAGATAAGGAAAAACTGTTTTCCCTATCGCATAACACTAGAACTAGGGGACACTCGATGAAACCTTTGGGTACTAGTTCTCAAACAAATAAGAGAAAGTACTTTTTCACCCAGAGGATTACTGGTCTATGGAACTCCCTGCCAGAAGAAGTGGTGACAGCTGTCAGTCTCGACAGCTTTAAGAAAGGATTAGACAAGTTCATGGAGGACAAGAGTATCAATGGCTATAATTATGGATACTTAAGGACAACCTCCGGGTTGGAGAGATAGGCAGGATATCTCTCAATATCATTTCCAGGGAATCCTAAGCAGGTGAAGGCATCTGCTTGGGAATACCCTGAAGGAAATGGTGAGCCACTGTGTGAGACAGAATGCTGGACTGGATGGGCTGTGGCCTGTTCCAGCAAGGCTGTTCTTATGTTCTTATGTAAATGCTAATCTGGTAAATGGCCAAGTCTGGATACAATAATGGAAACCTATGCCATAAAGTACAAGCAGAGATACTGATGCAGAGGCAAATAAGAAATAGTTTGCCATATGAAGCTATTGAAAAAATGTGCATGAACGAGTTCAATCGGCACCTAGATTGTTTCCAGAAGAGGAAAAATGGAGGAAAGTGGTTTTGAAAAGTAGAGAAATAATGGGGTGGAGATCAATCAGAAAGAGGTCTGTTGGCAGATGGCCTTAACCTACTTACAAAATACATTTTCTTCTTCGGTGCAAAGCTAAAACTAAAACTTTACACACCAGGTCGTCCACAAACCTGAATTAGGATTTCATTTCCTGGAATCTGGAAGTTGGTGTCATACTGTATAGTCCTTGGCTCACCGATTCTGTGATTAATCACATGTTTAATGCTGACTAGTTTAAAGACAGTCTGGTGTGTGTGTGTGTGTCAGGATATGTTAGGCTTCCAAAAATGAAGGGGAAGTGACAGGAGGGAGCCCATGGTTGTAACAAGCTCCCTCTTTCGAAACTCCAAAAGAAAGTGTTGTTATACCACGATAAAAGCACATTAGTTCCAACCATATAGTCTCTCAGCAATAAGAGAGACAAAGGCTTCTGTCCTTAGTTCATTTTCAAGACTGTCCCTGCAGTAAATATCAGTCTCTCTCTAGCCTACCCCACCAAAAAAAAAACCTGCCCAACAAATTCTAAGTGGTGCTCAATCGAGACTGATTCTTTCTGAAATGCCACATTTCAAAATACAAAACCGACCCACGCCCAGTTGTTTCCCTGGATTCCCTAACCACACACAAATAACACAAATAACTAGCGTGCCTCTTGCACAAGGGCAATGATGATCTAATTGTGATCTAATTGTGTGACCCATGGATTCCCTAATCACACAACACAAATAGGTAGCATACCACTTGCACCAGGGCACTTTCTGCTGGGTATCCCATAGGGATCCCCAATATTGTAGTTTCCCAATATGGGATGCATTATTATTTTAGCATTATTGACATTGTACTTGCAAAATTAAGCCAATTAATTGTTGCACTTATTTTCCACTATGTTTTGGCCTTGTTATCATTGACATGCAAACTACTCCGTCGCTGCACAATGCCAATATAGATTGGGGCCAATCTTGTGCCCTTTAGGAGATATTCCGACCCACCCCTGAGGCTATAACATTCTCTGTGCACTTCTGGAACTTTATTTTTCTTTAACAATTTCCACAAATGGCAGGGAAACATAAACAGTTAAGACCTGGGGGAGCCATAACACAACAAACAGATGCAGAATTAGTACTTTGAAAGAACACTTTGGATTATTATTTTTTGATTTGAAATCAGTTTCCGGACAATTTACGCTTCAGTCAACCATAAACTCAATATGCTTAGAAATCATGATCATCATCATAAACTCCTAATAATTTATACTCTCTCTCCCTCCTCCCTCCCTCCACCCCTCTCTCTTTCTCTTTCTCTTTCTCTTTCTCTCTCTCTCTCTCTCTCTCACACACACACACACACACACACACACACACACACATATACACTCCTACTCCTATTTTGATTTTCCAAGCTCTTCCAATATCAATTCAGAACAAGGAACAGATGTTCCTCAAAGATTGTGGTATTTTTGAACCACAATCGGGCATACCCTGATAATGGCAGCCTTGTGTTGCCGGCTAATCTTCCTCATACTAGGCCAGGCAAAAGGAACTGCAGAATGAATTTACCAAAAGGTGCCTTCGTTTTAGCAGTTTCACATCTGGTCTAGACATGGAAGAAGGTGCACTTCCATGATTTGTTTGCTAGAATCTATTTCTATGGCTTCATGTTTGCAAACCACAAAGCACCAGGCCCTCTACAATTTTAACATTTACCTGAGGGCATTTGGGGCAAGATAAGCTTCTGTAGACTACGTTCATAAAAACCTGGTGGTCCATCTAAGTTTCCTTTGACCCACAAAGGAATTCTGAATTAAGCAAACAAGTAACAGAACAGGAAAAGGTAGGATATATCTAAGGAATCAGTGGGAAATCATCATATAGTAACAGACTGTCCAGAATATGTAAGATGACTAAAATATGCTGGACTGAGACTTCTGCTGAGGAAGCAATTTGATTTTAGATTTTAGTTTAAAAGTAGTTAAAAGAGTGGACCAAAGTGGGAACAATTCTATTCCAGACTTCTGACATGTGATACTACAACAATTTTAAATCAAGAGCAATCTTAGCCAGAACATAGAAAAATCATTTTTTAAGGGATTCTGGAAACTGTGGACTAAAAAGAATACTTTTCTTGTGGCATGTTTATCCATACCATGCATTATAATCATATGAAATATTGTTGTGACATTTCTACTTGTATTTTATATACCACATCAGATCTGGCTGGCTCTCTTTGCTAGAATACACATCCTTCATTGTTCTTCCAGTCTGACTTTTTATCAAAAACAATATCACTGTGACTAAAACATTTTCTGTCTTCTTACCAGCACACTGCCATCAGTCCAACGGAAGTCACTTTCATACATCTTATCATTTAGGCCAATCCACTGGTAGTCATGACCCATACCTTTAAAAAAAAGGAACATAGGACATTTAGGGGAAATATATTTTCCTTGAAAGGAAATTGTCTCAAAATGAAAGCATTTTTATAGAATGAATAAGGCTTTTTGTGTGGGTCTGTGTTTTAAACTACCTAACCGGTAAAAATATTTCCACAAATTATATTTTTAACGTGTCTCGGTTTTTTTTCTGGTGACTGACCTAAATAGGAATAAGTCTCCCCCACTATATATATTACAAATTATTACATGTATAGTGGAGTTCACAGAATAATCTATTCTTAAATACTCCCACATGAGCTTCCTTCATTTCAGGAATGTCTTATAGGTCATGAGAATAATTTTGTTACTGCTAGATTTTTTAAAAATGGGAGTGAGAAACCCTTACCAGCTAGTCATCCTATCCCCAGAGATTTTGGGGCCAAAGTGGAGATCTAAGGCAGGGGTTCACAACCCCTTGCCCATGGGTTTAATCTGGCCTGTTCATATAATTAATCCAGCCTGCAGAGGCCACCCGGAGGCCTCTAGTCCTGTACCCCACCCGCCCCCACCAACCCACTCCACTGTCGGAGGTTGTGATACATCACTTACCATGGTGGTGGCGGCGGAAATTGTATGGTTTTTCTGGGGTTTTAGACAGCCTCCGCTGCTTCTCAGGGTGGTGGGATGCTTTTTGGAACAATTTTGCTCCAGCTTGGTAATTTTCTGATGCTCCTCTGCTGCATAGCTGTCAAGTGCCCCATATTGGCTGGGAACCGCCTGTATTTTACCCTCTTTCCCAGCGGCGGCCAGTATCAGTCAGACTGCAATGCCCTAATGCCACCACTGGAGGGCAGAGCTTACGTAGGTGCCTGGGATCCCAGGACCGAACCAGGTAGTAGCTCACTGTCCTGCTCTAGCTGCTGAAGCACAGCAAAGGATCATCTGAAAATTACAAAACTGGAGCAAAATTCCTCTGGAGAGCCTCCTGTCACCCTGGGAAGCAGCAGAGGCTGTCCAAAACCCCAGAAAAACCACATGATTACCACCACCAATGCTGGTGCCAATGACAACAAAAATGTATGTTGTGGGCGAAGCCACACCTCTAGCTCCCACAGCTGAGCGCGGTGGTGAGAACTGGCCCCTGGCAGGAAAACATTGGGAACCCCTGATCTAGGGGATTTGCCCTAGTTATGACTTAGAGGCACACTTCAGCAATGATAGCAAAATGAGACCATCCAAGAAATAGACAGCAACGCAAGACAAAGATGAATTCAAAGGCCAGTGAAGTAATGCTACCAAGGATCTGCTGAAAGACATTTGCACACTAAGGTTGTGGGAAACAAGCATGGAACTAAAGCAAAAGGGCACACCACATTCCATAGTATGCCACATTCTCTGATGCTGCCTTGAATTTTTCTGAGAAAAGGTAGGATATGAATGCAGAAAAAATGGAGCTAATAAATAATTGAGTCCCCTTGGACTGCAACAGAGGCCAGAGGTGTGGAAATCAGAAAACTCCATATGCCATTTCTGAAAATCAAATTTTCAAGTGAAAACAGGACACATCAGGAATGTGCACTTTATATTTAAGGATAATCTTGCTTTTATATATTTCTAAAAAATAATGTTCTGTTGTGAAAACAAGATGTTTCTTCCATATAAACCTGCAAGAAGACCTTGAGTGGTTGCATGAAGGATATAAGCTCAGTTCCAATAAAAGATATTCACACGCATCCACAAAAATAGCACTAAATCTGCAGGATCATTGAATCTTGTCAAGGGGGGACAAGCATTTTTAAAAACTCTAATACCATGCTCATTAATTCAGATGTTGAGTGCAAATCTAGAACACAATGAACTATAAATAACAAAAATGATGATTATATTTTCATGTTGATTGTTGTTTTTTCTCTCTCTTTAAATCTCTGACAGATTCAACTGTGCCAGGATGTTCCACTGATCTGTTAAGGGCCATGTTCTTTTGATTTACATCAGATGATGTTAAAAAACATTTATAAACATGGATAGGCCAAATGAGTTGGCAGAAACTCAACAATCCACAGCTATTTCAGGAGGCGACAATAATTTGACAGCAAGAATTAATCATTTTTTCCCTGAGAACATAGTCAGGGATAAAGGTCTTACAATAACATGAACGCCACTAAGGAAGAGCCAGAATATAAAGTGATTGGTGCTGCTTTGCTTTTGAGCGTCAGTACTTCCAAAGCATCTGCAGAAGAAAGTGTCTCAACAATGACCCTAAGCTAAACATTTTCAGAAGAAAATGCCTTAAGTTTTATTCTGGTATCGTTTTCTGAGCTAAATTATATGGGCTTGTAAAAGAATACATTCTTCAGTCTTGTAAAGTTGATTTCCTTCAAAGATCAGAAAATTCTCCCACCCTGGCTAATGAATATGGCAAACACTGGAGTCGGGAAAGGTCCTCTTTTAAAATGATAAATGATAATGCACATTTCAGAAAGCAATGCATAAGCACAACATTAAGAGGCCCAGTGGGTATTTTAAATTTAAAAAAAAAAGACAGAGAGAACTATTCTATTCCCTTTGCATCCTTAGGCACAACAGTGGATGGAAATGTCACATACGATTCACGAAGAGCTGTTCTTCATGAGATAGGATGCTTGTCAAATGGGCCCCCTGAAGACGACATTCTCGTTCAGCTGCATCCCACGTGCGTCGATGGGCAAAGTATTTATAGCATTGCCCTTGGAACTTGTGCCACCCGTAATCACAGGTCTCAGTATCTGCAACAAACAAGCACAAAACATGTACAATAAGAACAGATTGCCAATGCCTAAGAGTGCCCACTTGAACATATCAATATGAAAACTGACCAAGAGGAAGCATACAATGAGAAGACAGCCCACATTCTTCATGAAAGCTGAGAGGCACTGAAATAAATCAACATGAAAAATGACATTTATGTGGATTATTCTTTATTTATTTGCATTTATACCCCGCCCTTTTGGTGCAAGCACCACTCATTTTCACTATTGTCGTTTGCATGTGTCATCTGTACAGTTTCTTTGCAGTTCAGCATGGCCATAGCTAGGGGTGGTCAGGGTAGGCAACACTAGCAGTTAGCTAGCAGTTAGCAGTTTGCCCACCCTCAAATTCCTGGCATCCTGGCCGGAGGGAGAAGTAGACCCAGAGGGAGGGAGGAGGGAGGGAGGAAGAAGTGGACCCAACTGCCAGGGCTCGGCAGCTTTAAAAACTCCGCCACCACTGGATGCCTACCCTTGGCCTGCTCTGGCCAGAGGGAGAAGTGGACACAGCTTCCAGGGCTTGGTGGCTTCAAGAACTCCGCCGTAGCCACCGGTTGCCTTCCCTCAGCCCACCCTGGCCGGAGGGAGAAGTGGACTGTTTTTAATTTATATATTCATATATATTAATAATTCATATGCTCAATCACTATCATGGCTTGGCATCAGGCCTAAACAAACATTAACCAATGAACGAGCATAATCACAACAGAGCTTGAGAAAGTTTTTGTTTGTTCTTATTTACTTAGTTAGGTATTGGACTACACTTCCAGATTCACATGGGTCATGCTAGTTGAGGGAATCTGGAGTTGTTATTTTAAAAAGCATCCTTACCAAGTGTTGTAAAGATTATAATTATGATTGTGCTGCTAACGATTTTCTAAATTTTGTTATCACATCCTACAAATTCTACATCAGAGAAAATAGCAAACAGGCAAATAGCAAAGAATAGGGAAGAATAGTAAAGTGTACCTGAGTAACTAATGATAAAGTTCCCCCTTGTTTTGATGTAATTATAGCTACCACCAAAACAAATGTCTAGAGGAAAGACAAAGTCTCAAGATGTGGAGACATTGGAAACAACTGGTGAAAAGATCTCTTGTAAGCATTATAATTCACTGTTCTTGAGGAAAGACACAAAATAATTAACTATCCAGCTCACACTGGGGCCTTTTTGAATCTTTCCTTTGAACTGAGTTCTGGAAGTAAATTAATCTCTCACCAAATCTGGTTTTGTCCACTTCCCTTTTTCATGTGTAAAAATCAGATATACTCTAGTCCCACCTGCTTGTTTGTTTTTAAATGTGAAGAGGGCAGGCATATAAATAAGACGCAGATGGATGCCTTGTTAACCTCTGGTTTGGCCCATGGTCTCACTAGAAACAATGGTATCTGAATCTGTTGCAATCAATTTGTTCCACTAGTTTTGTAAATAACTTTAGCTGAACATTATAGTTGGGCATGTAATTATAGAGAAAAAGAATAGATCCAGGTAGATCTAGGACCTAATATGGAAATGTCTTATTCAGGTCTTTTTTCCTCCTACTGCCTTCGCATTGAAATCCTGTTGCTTAGCATTGTAATGTAATGCAACCCCTCCTTAATTTCCATTGATTCAATGGGTTTAATCTAGTTATGACTTACTATACTAAAGTAAGACACAAGTGGAGTTGATCCCTTTAAATCAAAGGAATTTAGCAGAGGAACCTTTGAGTTGCTAATTTCTACAGTGTAGTTTGGAAAAACTGATGACTGAAATTAGAAAGGGAAGAAAAGAATTGTCACCAGATACAATGCTGGAGTGCCACTTCAACAGAGATGAAGGATAGTCAAATGAAAATGATGAATACCCCAAAGAGTTTTTTTAAAAAATGAGGAATTATTTGCTGAAGGCAGCTGTAAAACTGGAAAACAAAATAATAAAATATACATTGTCTCCCACCATGTGATGGATGGTAGCGATAGAATATGCAGTAGAGAAGCATTTGAATCAGCCAATAAGTCAATGCTACTAAATAAAAGCAAATGTGAAAATCTTGAACCTGGGGCTCTTTTTAATGGGCTTCTGTCAGTTACTTTGTCAGTTACAATATACTTGGCTTAATGAACCACAATGGGATCATTTAAAAAAAAAACCAGAAGCCAAGATTTTTTCCTCAAGATCTTGACTACGCAGCATCCAACTGAGACCAAGTAGCACTATTGAAAAGACATAGATAATAATTACATTCCATTAAGCTCATTCTGATTTATAGTGACTATTGCTATGGTTTACTAGGTATAGAATACTCAGGAATAGTTTACACTTCCCTTCTTCTGGGGCACTCTGGGACCAAATATCCTCCCCAAGACCATACAGTCTGGCTCTTCTGAACACAATGGTGAATCAAACACAGAGCATTTAACTTAACAACCAGGTATCTAATTCACCCAGCCAGCTCAAATGACATAACAAATGTGTGTAGATGGAATGCAAAATTTTGATGGTCCCATTTGGACCTCTGCATGTAGTTGCCCCCCCCCCCCCCAATCTTATGTTGCGGAGAAACTGAATGTAAGAATACTTCTCATAAGACCAACTTAAAAAGCATGGTCCTCAGTCATGTAGACATCCCTATGTGTGTGTTGTCTGATGGATACTGGCTTATATGTGTGGATGGGAAGCTTGGTTGTTTCTTAAGAAAGCAGGATCCAAAGAAATGTGTTCAAAGTAAAATATTGGGAAGAATTGCCTGAAAGTGCATGAATACAAATTGCTTCAAAGAGTGATAGATTCACTTGAATTAGAAGCTTTTAAGCAGAAGCTGGATGGCTATTTACCAGGAGTATTATATTTGCTTTGGCACTTGTAGGGAATTGAACTAGATGACCTTTTAGAATTTTACAATGCTTCTATGATTGCTTCTATGAGTCTATGAAGATAATTCATATGTGCGCACACAATTTGTTTAGTTGAGCAGTTGAACATAGGATGGCCAGTGGTTCAACAACAAAAAAGTTCTCATCCCACAATTTGTGGGGGGAGATGTCTTCCTGCTCAGCAAATAGGTCAACAGCTGCCGCCATTTCATTTCCTACCTACCCACCGTATCCCATTATGATATCTGAAGAGTGCTCCTGTCAAAACAGGGTCTAAGGATGACTTCACTCTGTTTAGGACTTGAAATGAAATACTGCAATAAGCTTACAAACCAAAAACTTGTGAGTTCAAGCTAGCCAAATGCCTTGAGAAGATGGCAATATCTTTTCCAATCTGTCCTTCCTCTCTAGTCCTTCTCAGCTGTTGGGAAATCAGCTGGAATCATTTGCCAAAGAAATCTGTTCCTTTCCTTTCCCAGACTATAATCATTTCCAGAACAAAGCAATGAGCAGAGGGAGCAAACATTTTGACTGGGAACTCCTTTATAAAACTGGACATTTTACTGATGAATGAGATCACTTGGTTTGCCTAGCAAAGTGGAAAGAAAAGAGAAAAGGAGATGGAGAGAAATAAATAGCACACAGGCCCAAGGAAGATAGTCTTCTCACAACTGCATCTGTGCAGTTTTGGCAGCAGCTTCAAATACACATCTGCATTTGGTAAACATCTGCATTCAGTAAAGGGATGTCTGCTGGGATTCAGGCATATAAATGTTTGCTTTTATTTTAACATTTATATTTTTGAAAGGAAGATTCTGAATAATTCAGATGTTAAACCATCAGGAAAAAGGGTCTTTTTAAAAATATGGCACCAGGAAGCAGTGGAACATCATATTACAATATTATTCCCATAACCTCAGCAGGACAAAGGACACCAAGCTTTACCTAACAAAGACCATATTGAATGCTGACAACACCAATTTGATGGTGCAATTTGAACCAATATAATTGAGAGGGTTGAAAGAGACAATTTCCAGTCAAAAGTGGGAGCTTTTTAAATGGTTCTACAATTTTAGATTGTTCATCATGACCTTTTTGGCCACAGTATATTGTTCTGTTTTGTTATGTTTCCAAATATCATCCAGATAAAATTAAGGAAAGTTCAGTGTATTCAGTCATTTCACTGCAAGGAGCTTTTCAGTTCTGAGAAATCACACTTCAAAGGCAGATTATATGTCTGTTATAGTTATAGGCTGAAATCATGTCACCGAAATAAGGAGTGGAAGACAGATTACACAAATCTCTGTCCCTCAGTTCCAGCAGATGCCTCAGTGTGTGCCTAATCTCACACTGGTTGTGAGACTGGTCACACAATAGAAAACCTCCTGGAGTGGGAGAGGGGGAGACTTAACACTATTTATCTTCCATTCTCCATTTAGTTAGTCAGATAGTAACCATAATTTTAAAATAGCTTATTTCAAAGAGAGATCAAGAACATCCCTTAGTTTGCCCAGAAGGGCATTTACCATTTTGCACACATTCCAAGTGACAACAAAGAATGAATCAATGTTTGCCACATGCTTCGAGAAGAGATGTAAGAATCTGTTGATTTTGATTTCTTCTCATTTCTATTTTTTGCAGTTGCCTGTGCTGTTCAACTCTTCCTGGCATATTAAGTATTATTTAAATTTGTATATAATGGTGTATGCTTTTGTCATTATCAATGCATTTTTTCCTAATACAGTGGAACCTCATACAACAATTGTCCCATATAGCAATGAAAGCTCATAACAATTAGGTTTTGGGGGAAATGGCATCCCACATAACAATTTTCCCTATGGAAAAAAAATCATACAACAATTTTTCAATGGGAAAAACCACCTAGCAAAAAAAAAAAGTTGTATGATGCATCCCATAGGGAAAATCGCTATACGATGCATGTATTGTATATCAATTGTTTTGTACAACAACGAGCACCGTGGAGTGGATTAAAATCATTGTATGAGGTACCACTGTATATGCTGTTCAATAGTTTTGGTTTTGTAAGCACTTTTCCCAAATACAATACATTTTTCTACTGTATTTTCACTGTTCTGTGCTTTTTGTTTCATTGATTCAAATGGGCCTACTCGAAATGTCACTTATTCACTGAAATTAGTAAGTTTCTATTAGTAAGATGTCCATATCAATCAATGGAACTTATGGAGGAGTTGGCTCATCAAATCCATTAATTCAGTGGGCCTACTCTAGTGTGATTTACTATACAGTAAGCAACAGGATTTTGGCCATATTGACATGAAAGTGGGACTAATTGTAAAATAACCATTTGACTAGTCAGATTATGAAGATGAAGAAAGGGAGGCATCTGGAAGAATGAGAAAGCTGGTGTTGAATACCTTCCTATGACTCAAACCACAACAGGACTTTGAGAGGAGGAAATGTAGATGCCAGTATTCATTGAGAAACAGCCTGTTTCAAACTGACAAACAGAGAAATATTACCATTAAAAATCTCAAATACACTCCTACCAAGGACAAGTGAAAACCATAGTGATTTTCAAGCTATTCCAGTATTACGGACTTCTTATGGAAATATATTTTCAGAAACATCCTTAGGCTTTAAAAACATAGTCAGATTCTCATATATAAAAAGCTGATTTTATAAAACTTTTTTCCTCTTCACTGGACTTTACAAAAACTGAGACATAATAAGCACTGGATCAAGTCCTATGCCTGAAGCTTCAACATAAAACAAAATAAAACAGGTCCCTCCAGGCATGTGCTGATGTTTTTTAAAAGCACTTGTAAATTCACAGCCTTTTACCCAGTAGGGTTAGGATGAAAGATAAGGCTGAAGCCTTCCAATATTTATGAAATTATGTCTGGAGGACACTCTTGTTCTAGCTGTGAATTAAGTCAGTCACATCAAGATGGGGAAAAAGATGAGAAGTATTTTCCTACATTTGAGGTTGAGGGTAAACCTTCTACAGTTGTAGTTTAAGGTAATTTGAACCATTAGAAATGTTTAGCTCATTCATCTTGGAAATTTCCCTATTACCTTTGGACAGAACTTAACAACCCATGTTGAGAAACTCATGTTTGTTTTGTAATACCACCTTTCCAAAAGTAGAGCAGAGAGGAAGTATTTAAACAAAGCTGGAAAACCAGCCTCATGGGAATGCTATGTAAATAACATCTGTTGATGGTCATTAGGTTAACATGTTTCTGGTGCCTAATAATGCCAGGTCTTATGTTCCAGACCCAGAAGGAAAGAAGGCATGATGCCAGCTTGAAAAGGGTTTTTCGGTTTTGTTCAGGAGTCTGTCAAGTTAAACATTTCTTAATCACATGGTAAAGGCAAAGGTTTCCCTTGCTCAAAAGCCCGTCATATCCGACTCTAGGGTTCAGTGCTCATCTCTGTTTCATAGGCGAAGAGCCAGCGCTGTCTGCTTCTGCAGATGTTTCTGTGGTCATGTGACAGGCATGACTAGACAACGGAGTACACGGAATGCAGTTACCTTCCCACCTAAGTGGTCCCTATTTATCTACTTGCAATTTCATGCTTTCGAATTGCTAGGTTGGCAGGAGCTGGGACAAAGACGGGAGCTCATTCCAACTCGTGCAGTACTCAGAGAACGAACTGCTGACCTTCCACCTCCCAGTCAGCGTCTTAGCCACTTGGTCACATTACAAACTTGAAATTCACGTAGTATATCAGGAAAAACTGCATTATCCCCACTGTGCTCATATGAAAAATATCTGATCTCTCTCTGAAAACATCACACACTTCTTATATTTCATGTCCCCTTTTCTCATTCATTGATCTTTTATTCTCTACATGTATCATACTCATGTATTATACCAGTGATGGCTAACCTTGGCACTCCAGCTGGACTTCAATTCCCAGAAGCCCTGATCAGCAGGAGTGTTGACTTGGGCTTCTGGGAATTGAAGTCCAAGAACACCTGGAGTGCCAAGGTTCATCATCACTGTATTATACTGTGTTGCTATGTGCACACACAGGGATTTGCTGAGGACAAGACTTAGTGTATCTGATGAAGGGGCCTCCTTTTAAAAACCCTATAACTAGATTTAGTTTCCCTGTATCAGGTGTGTCTCTGCTGTTCTGAAAGAATTCATTTTATGTCTAAAGGACAGAAACTAAAGGACAGTATGGAATCTGGCTCAGGTGTGAGGTACATGAAGAGGACGATCTTGCTGTGACCTTCACTGTAGAGCGAATTCAATTTCTGCCCCAATAATCTCATGTGTATGAAAAAAAGGACATCTTTGAAAAACTGTAGTTGTATTCATTATAAATTTCAAACTGATTTCTTACCTTTTTCACATAGACCCCCAACATAGCTTGGAAGACACAGGCAGGTAAATGTGTTGACACCATCAATGCATGTAGCTCCATTTCTGCAAGGACTGGATTGACATTCATCAATGTCTGTCCAAGAAAATTAGAAATGTATTTAAAACAGATGATCTCACATGCAAAAGAAACCAATACGCATATAGATTGGCAAAAGCTGTTATGCAGTGGTTAAACTGCAGTACCACCATCAAAACTCTGCACACAATCTAAGTTTGATCCTTGCAGGTTCAAGGTTGGCTCAGCCTTCCATCCTCCTGAAGTTGGTATAATGAGTATCCAAATTGTTGAGGGCAAACTATAGTATTCATAAGTGAACTAGTCAGGGAATGCTTTTGTACTAAGGTAAAGGTAAAGGTTTCCCTTGCTCGAAAGCCATTCGTATCCGACTCTAGGGTGCAGTGCTCATCTCTGTTTCTAAGCTGAACAGCCAGCACTGTTTGCTTCTGCAGACGTTTCCGTGGTCATGTGGCAGGCATGACTAGATGCCAGAGCGCACGGAACACTGTTACCTTCCCACCGAAGTGGTCCCTATTTATCTACTTGCAATGTCTTGCTTTTGAACTGCTAGGTTGGCAGGAGCTGGGACAAAGACGGGAGCTCATTTCCGTCTTGCAGTACTCGGAAATCGAACTGCTGACCTTCCGATTCCCAGTCAGTATCTTAGCCACTTGAGCCACTGCTTTTGTATTATGGGATGGTATATAAGTAGCTGTATTTGCATATTAATCATGTCATTAGTAAGAAGAAGCCATTGAAAAACTTCAAGCATCCTAATGCTGTTAAATGTAATGGTTTTCATTAGCATATACTAGTCAGTATATCTGTCTCAAAACTATATGGCTATTTCTGAATAAAATTCACATACTTGAACTTTTTTCAAATTGTCCTGCAGGACCATTGAGTCCGTAAATTGTTTCCACAGTCTTTTACCTAACATAATGTGTACTATTGGGGCATAGAGTATTCTTTTTTGAAACACCCTGGATAATTAGCTGAAGAGTCCAATTTTTTCTAACCTCTGACCATAAGAATGCCTCTATGCAGAAATGCACATTTTGCTTCATGGCTCCTTCTGTATCGACTCTTCTATTTTCTTTCATGTAAATGTGTCCATTTCACTTTACATACTTTCTAACTTGAATTCTGTAAAGTGGGAATCCCAGAGATACAGAACAGTTTTAACTTTCATCCATACAGAGGGTATATTTTAGTCCCTCAGAGTCATGCCCTGCTACAGAATTCACAAAGAAGCAGGTCTATAATGGAAGCATTCTATAATGTTGTAACCTGTAAGCAACGTCTGTGAATTTCAGCCACTTCTCACAAGGAGCTTTTTGTAACAGCCAAGAAAAACAAACACAAAAAAACAAAACAAAATTTGAAAAGGCTGGTGGAAAAACTGCCACAATTCTTGCCTTTTGATTTTTTACTCATTTCTCCCAGTCAGTGTAATGTTTTAGATCAGGAGTTCTCAACTGTTTTAAGCCAGGGGCCGGGTCACGCTCCCTCAGTCAGCTTCAGGGGCTGGAAGGCCATTTTGCCCTTCCTCCACCACATGGCACTACATGGTGTGGTGGTGGGCCACATAAAATAGCTCCGAAGGCCATAGGTTGTGATCTGTATGGATGTGAACACACAGGGATTTGCTGAGGACAAGACTTAGTGTATCTGATGAAGGGGCCTCCTTTTACAAACCCTATAACTAGATTTAGTATAGTCGGATGTGGCCCTCGGCACTATTTCATGTGGCATACAAATTAAACATGATGATGATGATGATGATGAATTCCTGTTTTAGATTTTAAAATGTCCGTGCCATTTTTCAGCAAACAGTGAAGTTAAAAAGTAAAAACAGTGTGTTCTGATTGTCCCAATTCTGAAGGAAGGTAAGTAAACAGCGGCATTTTGCATTGATATGTTGCATGAGTATTTCACTCAGACAGGCCAGGCCAAATGAATACCTAGATAACCTTTGCAGTGACTTGAAACTTCTGTGGCTTGTCTGATTTCTTGCCCAATGACATAGAAGCCTGTAAAAAGCAAATAAATGCAAGTTGGTTGCCCTAATATGAGAGAATACACAACAGCTTGAAGATATCTATCCACACTTCAGCTCCTCATAAAAAAAGGAAGCACTTCTGAATAGAACTGAGCAGTCACTCCTGCCAGCATAAGAAAAGATGGGATGCCTCTAGGTAGGAAGAAGAAGAGCCAGTGCAGGAGATAAGTACTTGCAAGATTGTAACATAGAGAAGTAATTTGAAGTGGACTTGATCCATGAAAGCTAACATTAAAATACAGCAACTAGTCTTTATAGTGCCACAACATTTTGGTTTTTGTTTGTTTAGTTTACTCTCTGATATGGAGAAGCAAGACAGTTTGGGAGCATATTGTTCCTTTGATGTTGCAGAATCACTAGCTGCCTCTCACCATGGATGAAGATTCTGACCTGCTGGAACAAGGAAACAGCAGAGAACATGGAGGATTCTGTGAGTAGAAGATCCCGTCACTTCTCATAAAAGGAGGGGTTGTGTGGTGATAATAGTCGGCTGCCTCTGAAGGGGACAGAGGAGGCAAGGTGCAAATTTGACAGGGTATCTCAGAAAGTGTGTGGTATCCTATTGTAAAAATCCGAGATGTGATGGGGCTTTCTAAGACTCGTTGTCTACTACCCCAGTTGAGAGGTTATGATCCAGGATTAATGATCCTGACAGACACAATCTTCAAAGTCCTGCAAGCAACTATGATGTTCTGGGATGTTATGGATCTTGGGACACATGTATTTCTTCATCAAAGGCTATGGCTTGATAAGGGAAAGTAAAATAATGGATGTGAACTTCTGCTGCCAGAGGTGGTGTCAAGAAAGGTTTGGCTTCTTGCACCATGCTCTGCACTTTCAAAATAAAGAATTAGCAGGAAATGGATTGACCTATAGGGGCTGAGAAGAGTGTGTTTGCTAGAAATCTCACAAAACCCTGTTCAAGCAGGATTTAAAATGAATCTTGAAAGGAAAGGAAACAGTGTTCAGAAGATGAGATGACAAATAATGGGACAATAGTGTTGGTGATGCACCAGCAACATGGATGATTTGACAGGACGGTGCAATGGACAGGAAAAGGCTGAAAGGAAGCAGCTTAAGGTGACATCCCATACCTTCAAATATGTTTCTATCAATGTAAAGAGAAACAGAAACAAAAAGACTGAGAAATGAGGAAAGACTGAAGGAACTAGGCATGTTTAGCCTTGAGAAAATTCGACTGAGATGGGATATGATAACACTCTTCAAATACCTGAAAAATAATCATAAAGAGGAAGGGAAGGATCTGTTCTCTATCATCTCAGAGAGCAGGATCCTTAATAACAGGCTGAAACTACAGGAAGCCAGATATAGGCTGGATATTAGGAAAAACTTACTAATGGTTAGAGCAGTACAACAATGGAACCAACTGCCATAAGAGGTGGTGAGCACTCCAACACTGGGAGCATTCAAGAGAGAATTGGACAACCCTCTGTCATATCTGCTTTGATTTAGATTCCTGCTTTGAGGGGAGGGGGTTGGGCCTGATGGCCTAGAAGGCCCCTTCCAATAGATATGATATAACTGGCATTATGAAACCTAGTAGGATGAGACTTGTAACTGGAAGCTAGTGACTGAAGGGTATAACTTATTCAAAAGAAGATCAAACAGAAAGAGCAAACAAACAGCACTGTAAGTAAAGGATGCTCTATTTAAGGCATCCTTAATTTAGAGCAGGGAATACAGGTGCAGAGTGTCTAACTATCTAATGCAGGGGTGCCCAAACTTTTCAGGCTGCAGGTAGGCAATGTGGTTAAGCGGGCCGGTCACATGGTTCTTCCCACCAGAAGCGGAAGTAAAATGTGCCTTGCATTCTGTTTTGCAACAGATATGTTTTGCAATAGAATGAGATAGATTTTTAGGCTGCCATTTTCTCTGCTTGCAATTTCTTGCTTTCAAGAAGGTAAACAGCGCTCCGTGCACTCCGGTGTCTAGTCATGCCTGCCACATGAACACGGAAACATTCACAGAAGCAGACAGCACTGGTTCCTCGGCTTTGAAACAGAGATGAGCACTGAACCCTAGAGTCAGATATGACTGGCTTTCAAGCAAGGGAAACCTTTACCTTTCTCTGCTTAAACCAGGGGTGCCCAAACTACGGCCTGCAGGCCAGATCTGGCCCTCTATGTAAATTCCTCCAGTGTGGGTGCATTTTATTTCCGCTTCTGGGAGCAATGAGGGTGACATGGCTGGATAAATTGGCATCAGGGTGGATCCGGCCCATGAGCCATAGTTTAGGCACTCCTGATCTAACAGCTTCTGTACTTGCTTTGCCTACAGCCTCATCTTCCAGAACATGGAAAAAGCAACAAAGGGACCAGCTTCTCTGGATCAGCTCCTGACCAGAAGAGAACTGGCCAGTGAGATAGGGGTGGCCAACAAATGAGCTAATTTCAAATTAGCAACAGCAAGAATAATGATAGCAAATAATTGAAAAGTAAAGCATGTTTCTGAGTTATCTGAATGATAGAAAGAGGTTTGGAAATAGCTATTAATGATAAACTGATATGTAACACTAACGTAAAAAAAGACATTTGTTAAATAACATTTGCGAAGGTTTTATAGAATTTGTATTACTAAAAGGGAAAGGTTGCAGTACAGTTTTGGAGGTGGAATGAGGCTCTGTAAATGGAGGGGGAACTGATGGAGGGAAGCACTGTTTATAAAATTCTGTTTAAGTTGTGTACTGTATGTTATATGTATTATTTTGATGTACTGTACTTTTTGTGTTTGTTTTATGTTAAGTTCATAATGTTTAATTAAAAATTTAAAATGCTGGCCAGTGAGCTGGAAATACAGTAGTGGGAATTTCGGGTTGAAGTGAGCATGCCATTTTGCAATCTAATATACCAGTGGTTCCCAACCCTTGGTTTTTGGACCAAGAATTCTCAGAAGCCTAAGTCAGTACACTGGCTGATCAGTGTTTTGGGGAATTGACTGAGAATTCTGGGAACTGAAGTCCAAAAACCAAAGATTGGGAAACACTGTATTATATTGTACAAAAATGAGGATAATATAAAGCAAACTATGAAATTTCAGAAAGCTGATTTCAATCTGTTTAAATCTATATGGATAGCTCAGTGAGTTGAAACAGCTAGCTATGAAGCTAAGGTTTGGGAGAGTTGAATTCCTCACTGTGTATTGTAGGAGAAAAGCCAGCCTATGTGATCTTAGACAAGCTATATTATCTCAGAGTGGCCTTAGAAGAAGAGCATGGGAAACTACTTCTGAACACTCTCTATCTAGAACACCCTGGGAAGGGTCACCATAATTTGGAATCAATTTGATGGCATATAACTATTTGTTTAGAAGGTCTTATTAAGCAAACCCATAAGCAGAAATATCCAAAGGGAAGAGGATACAAGTTGGGAGTTTCTTAAAGGTGAGGCACCGAAGGCATGATCACAAAACATTCCTATAAGAAAGAAAAATGAGACACTTCTAAAGAAGCCTGAGAGGCTATATAAGGAACTCTTAGATCTGTGATGGTGAACTATTCGTGTGGATTCACAGGGGCTTGGGCTGCTGGAAATTGAAGTCCAAGAACATCTGGAGTGCCAAAGTTCGCCATCATGGTCTTAGATGGATAAAAAATTTAAAATAGCATGTATAGGCAGTACAAGGAGGGGGGAAACCATCAAAGAAGAGTATGAACTCTGAGTAGCCAAAAGTTTCAGGGAGAAGGTCAGCAGGGCTAAAGGTCAGAATGAGCTCAGACTTGCAAAGGACAAAGATATGTGTTTTCAGCACCAGCTATGTTCAGCAAAAGAAAAAACAAGGAAGGTCAGCAGAAGGGAAAAGATGGAGAAATACGAACAGGTGAAAGACAGAAGGCAGAACTGCTGAATACCTACTTCATCTTTGCTTGTTCCTAAAAGAAAATGAGTGCTGACCAAGGTAACAGTACAACAAAGGAGGCAGTGAAAAAATGCAGCCAGAAATAACATTTTAAAAATCAACTACTTTAAATAAATTCAAATCATAATAAAGGTACTATGACTCAATTTATCAGGGGCTCTATCTATAATGCTTGAGATTTTTTGGAGAATAGGTGAGTTGCTTTAAGAATACATGCAGGCAAAGGTCATCCCCATCTTGGGATGGGGCAGAGACCCAAGTTTAATAGGCTTTATATAAAACTAGCAGGGGTGCCCGGCTATGACCGGGTGGTTCCAACCCAGCTAGCTGAGTGCCAGTGTTGCCTGGGAAACCCACTGGCCAGGGGTGGGGCTGTGATGTGAGCTCGCCGATGACATCACAATCCCCCTTGATTGGCTTAGCACTGGGGCAGTCACAAACCCTCCTGTCAAATATACCCCCCCCCCCTTTGCAGATCAATTTAGAGGGAAACACACACACCCCGGGCTTCAGGACCCTGACAGAGACCTGCTCACATGTGCAAGGTACATGTGTGCCAAGGTATGTGGCAGCCCATTCCGGACACTGAACCCACACCTTTGCTTTATTTATAAAATAGATAGATAGATAGATGTGGGAAGCTAGAGAGGCTTCTAGCTACTGAGGAAATGAAACACAAAACAGCTTGTCATCAATATCAGAAAATGTTCTGGGATATTAAATAGTCTGCCTGTGATCATTTAGGAAAGAACCTGATGAGAGTGTTCAAATCCACAGATGACACCCAACTGGTGTAGATAGCAAATAACCAGAAGACAGATTCAAGATAGCCATAGCAGATTAGACAACTGAGACAAAATAAACAAACAAAATGAGTGTCAACTGTGAAAAATGTAAAGTTCTGCATTTAGACAGGAAAAAATCAGATGAACAAATATAAGATGGATGAAAGCTGACTTAGGAGTAGTACATATGAAAAAGGATCTAGAGGTCTAAGCAGAGTACTAGCTAAATGTGAATCAACAATGTGATTCTGCAGCAAAAAAAGGTAATGTAATATTCTGTTATATCAACTGAACTATAAAGTCTCCATGACAGAAAGTAATAGCGCCCTGGAGTTGGACATATTTGGCCTGGAAAAAAGGTCAAGATATAACATGATAGCTGTTTTTAATAATTTGAGGGATTGTCATATGGAAGATAAAGCAAACATTTTTGTTTTGGGGCTTTTGTTTTTGTATTCTATTTTCTTGAACTGTATTCTTGAAAGACTACAAGAAAAAAAATCAACTAAACATAAGGAAGAATTTTCTTACGTGATGAGCTGTTTGCTCAGAAGGTGGTGTAGTCTACTTCATTTGAGATTTCAAAACAGAGGTTGGATGGCTGGATGGCCACCTGGCATGAAGGTTTTAGCTGCAAATTTCCTGATTTATCAGGTGATTGTATTCAACAATTCTTGGGGTCCCTCCTAGCTCTAAAGTTCTGGGATCCCAAAGCACTGAGATGGTGGGAAGACAGACATAAATCGGTAAAGATATTTTAGAGGAAACTTTGCAAGGTGGCCTTCTGTTTCCAAGTGAGTTTTTGAACAAAGGAAAGAAACATCTCAGAATGTTTCTAAGAAAAATAGTTTCTGAGAAATTCTGGCACAGCACTATTTGTTGTTCTTTAGGGCTCAGCATCTTCCCCAGGGTCTCTGAAATGTAGATACAGTACATGTTTCTCTAAAAGATGCTTATAACAGTTCCTTCCCTATAGCTCTGTAGCAGTTACAAGGGAGGGCAGTACTGCATTCAGCATCAGGAGGGGAAAGGAAAAATTAATGTCATACCATAATTCATCCTCCAATTTCACAAAGGCTGCAAATAATTTAGAACTTTATATGGTGTCTTTCCCTGGGTTTAAATAAAATGTGAGAAGCTAGAGAGGCTTCTGGCTACTGAGGAAAAGATTTTGTAATGAAACACAAAAAAATTCACACAGACTCTTCAGCCATCTTTTAAATAAGGTGAGCAGCAAAAATCTTAAACCCACCATTGATATTTTCCCAGAATTTCTTATCCTTTGAAAAAAGAATTATTAGGTTGGATGTGAATGGTAAAAATTCTAATGGGAGAAATTTGTAGTGCTACATTGATTCAAATATTCATTCAACAAATGTTCTTCTTTAGCTGCCAGGAAGAGTTACTTAGAAAGTTTTAAACTAGAAGTTCTCAACCTTTTTAAACCGGGGGCCGGGTCACACTCCCTTAGACAGCTTCAGGCCATTTTGCCCTTCTTCCACCACATGTGGTGGAGGTGGGGGGGGGACATGAAATGGCCCCATGGGCTGCATTCAGCCTACAGACTGCAGGTTGAGAATCCCTGTTTTAAACCTCCTTTAATCTCCATTAGCAATGGAGAAAACTGTAATGAAAGATTTTTAGGTTTACAAATTCATGAATTTTGCCCATTGATACAAGATACAATATTCCTGTAATTCATTAAACTGCTTTCAAGGTTCTACAAATAGAATCCTTTAATGCATGTCAAACTTCCATGAATTGTTAACAATATTCATTCATAAATCAGAAAGCAGTTTCTCATTGTACCATTCTTGGATATTTCTGCAAAAATTGCAGGTGATTACTTGATCATCTGTGCTCATCTTGCTCTTATCCAGAGAAACATTAGAAGGCATAAATAAAACTAGTAAAACTGCAGTGTCCAAGTTATAACCTTGTATGTAGAGTAGGAGATAAGAAACCAGACAGCATAATGCATGATTTACAACCTTACTGGATAAAATCTGTCATCCTGAATGCAACTGACTTTTGTCCACTTGACATCACGATTTGGCATTCAAATTTATTCCCACGAACACATGTAATTGGCTGAGATGAGAATGCAGGGTGTTCCTAAGAATCTTCAAAGATCTTGGTCTTCTATAGTCCTTTCAGTACACTGCTAAATCAACATTTCTTATTTTGCACATTGAATAATTAAACAATCAAATACCAACAAATTGTTCACTTCTTACCTACTTCACATTGATCACCACTGAAACCCGGCAAACAAGTGCAGATGTAGAAAGAGTTGCGTGGATAGCATGTACCCGCATGCTGACATGGGTTGCTTTTGCATGGATCCTGGCCTGTAAAATGAGTTCATTTGTAGAAAATGCTACATTTTCTAATATTATTCATTTATACTGATTCTCCTGAAGCACTTTTCGGGTTTTTAGCTAATGATCTCAAGTTTCTTATAGTTACAAAGATAACAATTCCACCCCGAACACACACAAATCAGTTCAGCACAATATGCAACAAGAACAGTAAATCAGTCATCAGTTTTCTGTGCAAGCAATACAACTTTACTCACTTGCAAGAACAATTTATTTTTATGAAATATTTCATTTTCTTTTAATGACACCCTGTATTATTTTTGGCAGACATGATATTCTGCTAAGGATTTAGTTGGCATGACATGACAATTAATTATAGCCAAAAACAGTTAAAACATATGTGCGCAATGAATGAGATATTTATTTATCTGAACAGTGTTAGTTTATGCGAAATGATTGCATACACAGAACATGCATTCTTCTATCGCACTTACTGTTTGCCATCATCCTGGTTATCATTTATGATCACTATATTTATTCAAGAATTTAGTTCTTTCCTACTATCGTCTATCTTCCACCAAACTACATGCCTACAGTATTTCCAGACAGCTATTATTCAAGGGACCAGCTGAATGAGAGGCCAAACCACTATACAGTACATATTTAAACCTTAATGCCATTGAGACTATCTAGGAGACATTTTATTTTTCTAGTGAAAAACGTTGATGCAATAAACTACTTTTAGTACCGTGTGTGCAATGCTGATCAGTCCTTTTGCACACATTCTATAATGATGAAATCAGGTGTGATGCTATTTTAAAAGATGTAGTGGAACTACTACATCTTTTCAATTATAGGCTTCCCATTCAGGGACAGATACAGATAAGCATCTTTTACCTCTGAAGGCTACAGTTATTCAGAATGGTATGTCTGTCACACATGATGTCTTTTCAGAGCAAGGCAACACCCACAAGTCAAGTAGCATGGGAATACATTCTGTCAGAAAGTAACAGAGTATGTTCCACACTGCCTTTATGAGAGATTTAATCACAAATACAGAGAAAATATTATTTGTGCAAAAGATGTGTTTTATATTATCTGTTCATAAAGCTTCAAATAAAACCCTGAAATAGAAAACAGCCAGAGGTCTTTCACTAATTTCAGGGATTCTGATTAAAAGGAGTGGGGGAAAGAGACAAATCTATATAAAACCTGAGGAACACCTATACAAATCCATGTATATGTATATTTTAAAACCCACACTTTAAAGATCTTTAGAGCAATAGTCACACAAATAATAAATGTTTCATACCAAAAGACACAATCCCAGACAGTACTAGAAAACTATCCTGTTATTTGTTTTTCTTAATAGGAGCTTCGTACATTTGAAGCAGTTATTCAACATATAAAAGTTATTCAAAACACAAAAACTCATACTAACAGCACAAGTTGATAAATGTCTACCCAGAAATAAGAGCCATTGGATTTCATGGTGCTTGTTTCCCAATTAAGTGGACAGACAACAGTGGCAACCGAGCGGAGAACTCATCTCTGCTATTATCTATGAATAGGTTTCATTCCAGGATGTAGGCACAAATGTGAATCCCATCAAAAAGACTACACAGCACTGTTGTTTAGATAGGTATTTGAAGCTCAATCCATATATTTTGATGACTGGAAAAAAGTAAACCCAAAAAAGCTTGGAATAATTGCTACCATCAAAATAGTTGCTGTCCATTTAGTTGCGCACAGCAAATAACTCACAGCATCTTTTTAACCTCACACAAATAGTCATCTTTCTGGAAAAACATCTGAATGGGCAACATGTGAACCAAGCAAACCCAAATACAGCAAAGAGTAAATCCTGAGGGGAGTACTATTGTCATCATGCAAACAATTGTCGGTCACAGCCATGAAAATCCAATTCACTTCTTACATTTATCCATGTGATTGAATGTCCAAAAAAGGCATGAGACTACAAGCATCAGGGGAAATGAATGGTGTGACTAACGTTCTTATCTTCATGGTCATTCATATTCCCTCTGCAGACAAATATTTTAATTTAAATGAAGAACATACCCTCCCCCAGTGGAAATAATGTCATGAGACAACTTAGATCTTACCTGGTATCTGAACTGCTGTGCCTTCAACTGAACCCCCACCTGTGCCAATCAGGAAATCTGATCCGTTAGTAACGTCCAGAAGTGAAAATGGTGGAGTTACAAGTTCATTTGCAGACACATCCTCTGTATTTCTTGTCTCCTTGTTATAGTCAGGAATACTCTGAGGATTTTTGGTTGCAAGAATAGATGAAAATGTGGTGAGTTCTTTCTGGACATTCTGGGGTTCTGCAGTTGTATTCGCATAGAGTGGGGGAGAAACTGGCCAAGCATCAACTTCTCCATCAGCACCAAATATCCCACCTGTTTTGCTCTCATGTGGAACTGAAGGAGCTGTGGTGTGAATCCATAACAAGTCTCCCTCAGCGCTGTTTCCCTCTAACTGATTAAACTCTTTTACATTTTGAGGAGACAATTCTTCTGAGCTGGAGTTTAAAATTTCAGCATCTGGAGGTACAGATACTGTTTCCTCTGAAAGAAAGTCTCTGGACAGAGTGCTTTTGTCTACAGCTAGTAGTTCTTCCGAATCTTCTGGCTTTCCATTTATTTCTGTTTTATGCTCCACAAAAATAGGTGGACTTCTTGTGATCTTGTCAGAAGATTCTTTTAGGGTAGGTTTGTATGTTGCTGTAATGTCGCTACTAGTTTCCTTAAATGTTTCTACAGCTGACAAGTCATACTTAGCAGAGTTAGGAGATGATAAAGTACTTGACATGACTTCTTCTGGGTGTTCAGAAATTCCACTGAGTAAATAGACAGTTACTGAAGATTTTGCTGTTTGAGTAACATGTGGTAATTTTTCTGGATCTGTTTCCATGGGTTCTGTGGTAGGAGTTCTCGCTTCTGAAAACCTGTGGACTGTTCCATCAGAGTTTGTTATATTTTGGGAGACAAGCTGCACAACAGTGCTTTCTTCAGTCTTGTGGGTTGTCAGAATTTTCTCTGGTATAAGAAATAGTTCAGTTGGAGTAGGGGAAGGAAACACAATTTTCTTTTCATCCACCTCTACTTGTCCATGTCCTGAAATGCTAATAGTAGAACCAACTTCACTTTCATCAGCTATCGCTTGGTTATCTGAGAGTGTTTGTAATCCAGAACTGCCTTCCATGGTACTTTTGGATTCTGCATGTTTAGCATCAAACTCTTTGTCTTTTTCAGCAACTTTGGAACTGACAAGAGATGATACAGTAGAACTGATTAACAGTGGCATGGTTGGAAACAAAATGGCTTCCTTAGGTATCCCTTGAGAGGTAGAAGCTTCTGTTGTGAAAGGCAGAGCACCTGAACCCACATCATCAGATGCTGGTGTGTGTTCAGATACAATGGGTTCATGGTATATGATTTTACTGGTTACAAAACTTTCTTGACTATCTCCAAAGCCACCAGGTTTATCATCAGTCAATATAATTTCAGGTGGTACATTCTGAATTTCTGTTGTTGAGGTATGAATACTATGCATCAATTGTATCTCAGAAACTACAGTTGTATGGCCATTTTCATCTTCAATATTTGATTTCAAGTTATCAACATCTATTATTGTTGTTTCCTCAGATATTATTCCATGGCCTGCTCCAATAATATCGATAAAGCTAGAAGCATCCTCAGAATAATTTCTTTTGTCACCAATTATTGGGATAAGTTCTTCATAATCTTTTATGGTATTTGCAGAACTTTCATCTGCAAATGTCTCTGAGAGGCCACTGGCTAAGGTTGGCAACATTTCTTTTTCTTCTATATCAACCAATGATGTTGACACCATCCGAGTTCCACCCACTGCTTTAACTATACTCATAGCCTCTGAAGAATTCTCCACAGGAATTTGATATATAGGTGATATTTCCTTTTGGGGCAACTGGGTAGATAATTCTGAATGTTTCCCCACAACATCCATCAAGCCAGAACCTTCTCCAGAACCTTCCTGAACTGTTACACTCAATACATTAGGTTTTAAAGTAGTTTTAAGAGTTTCAGCTATTTGATGAGTAGATGCTCCCATTAATAATTCTGAAACAGGGGTTATAGCTTCTTGTTTAAGTACGTAAGAGGTTTCCCCTTGGGAAATTCTACTAGTAGTAGCTGGTGTTGATGATTTCAGGTTTTCTTCTTCATGATAGGGATTCTCTTGATTTTGATCATTTTCAAGAATTAATTGCTTTATGGAAGAGGTCTCAGTATCAATTACACTGACATCTAGAATGGATATAGTAGGGATTATTTTGTCACTTGTCAAAAGCAATGTTTCAGCTTTAGTATGTGGATATTTAATCTCATCACTAGATCTTTCATTTGATTCATTGATAGGTCTGTGAGATTCTTGAATATCTTTCTCTACAGTAGGTGCTTTTGAACTTTGAGGAAGAATGACATCATGATTAAACATGTTTGTATTTTCTGTCAATATAGGAGAACTTGCATGCATAATGGTAGGTTGAACAGTAGCAAATGTGTCTCCTGAACCTTCTTCTGGGAGAAATTGATCTGTAGTGATGGCTGTGCTTAAAGGCTTATACATTGTTGATAAGGAAATAGGTTTGTGACTGTCTTCAGTAGGGTAAGCATTTTGTGCTAACCATTTTTCTTTCTCTTCATCTGACAGTAAAATTGTTACAGATTTGTTCTGAAACATTTCAGCCTCAGTTATGAGGAATTTATCATATGGTTTAGTACTAGAAGTGACATCTAATTTTATTTCTTCTATATATGGGGTAAATGTAGGGGCACTTGAAATTTGTGACCATTCACTTATAGGTTTTGCACTTTCAGTGAAATATTCTTGTGTCATCATTCTAGAGGTCTGTGCCATTTTTCCTGATGTTTCAGAAATTTCTTCAAAAGAATTTATTTCATATTCCAAAGGTGGGCTTTTAGAAAAATGGTTGGTTTCCAATTCAGTTTGTACTTTCTCCTTAATGACAGATATATTAGAAACTTCTCTCATAATTTCTGTATTTGTTGAAGGTAGCATGGTAGCACTCTTTACAGGTGCATCTGTAAACAACTGATATGCCAATGAAGTGCCACTATCTTCACTTTCATTTCTTACTGCCTGAGGTCCAAGCCTCCCTACCAATAGCTGAGATAAAACTGTTGTTTTTACAGGAAGCTCTATAGCATAGTCAATGTCTCCAGAACCTTGTTCAATTAATGTATTATTAGATAGCCTTTCCATGGGATCATGAGGCACTGGTGTCACATTTTGTCTGTCATCTCTTGATTCCTCCTCTCCAGAGCCTTCATCTCTAAGACCAATTTTCTCTGCAATGGTGGTAGGAGAAATATATTCTGTGGTTTCTGGCTGAACAGATTCTTTTGTTTCATTTAGTATAGATTCAGAGCCCCCTTCTGATATAACTATGCTATCTGTGATTAGGGTGGGAGTACTAGCAGAAATCACTATTGTGCTCCTAACTGCATTTGGTTCAGTTACTGGCTTGATGCTTCTGACATCATGGCTCACAACAACGTCAAGGGGAATATTCATCAAAGATTCCATGGATGCCATCACATGAGATGTTTCAAATGCATGTGTTTTCTCTTTCATTGGTACAAGAGTTGTCACCATGTTTTCATTTAAGTTTACAACAGACCTTTCACTAAATGACAGTGTAATTGCACCCAATTCATCCTGCAATCCTCCTTGGCTATCTGTTATCTTCTCCAAGACTTGACTTTTTGTTCCAGTTTCTATGGTTCTTGCATCCATTTCAGTATTTAACACTTGTATTTTGGGATCCATAATTCTTGCAAATTTTGATGTTGATGTATCTGAGTCAATAATATTTATTTCCTTTTCTTGTGTGACTGTGCTTCCAGTCAAAGTCCTTAGTGAAGCCAGTGTAGTAGCTTGAGTAATAGCATCAATTTCTCCAGAACCTGGATCTATAAATGCAGTGTCAGTGCTTACCACTTTGCTGGTGGGATTCCCCAAAAGTACATCTGTGCCAGTTTCCCCCCAGACATTTGTCAACCCATCTTCTGATTCTTCATCTATTATCATTGTCTTCTCTGTTGCCTCTCTGATTTTGAGTTGTGAATCATCTGTTACTGAGATTGTTGTGGGAAGGATAAGGGATTCTTGGTTCACAACTTTGACATTTCCACTTAAGTCATTACTGAACAGCAGTTTTTCAGCCTCTACCATATCTGGATGTTCCATGACTGGAGAAATAGTATTTGTACTTTTCTTATCATCTCCCACTTCTGCAGCACTTTTGGAATAGTTTGAACCAGACTGAGGAGTAGTAGATTGGGTAGCAAAAACCTTCACAGAATGTTGTTCAGGTGTAACACTCGTGTCTCTATACAAAGAAGCAGGAGAGGGTGGAAGAATCTGGCTACTTTTTATAAGAATTTTTTTGCCAATATCTGAGAACTTTTCCTGAACAAGATTCTTTCCTGCGTCTCTTGTTTCTGTTGCCACAGTTGTAGATTTAGAAATCTTTTCTCGAACATCTACAGAGCCTTTTGGTATGGTAAATGAACTAGGACTTCTTGTTGCTTCCAGTCTAGTTTTAATAGAAGAAAACATACTGGGTCTAAGTGTTGATCTGTAAACATTTTGTGGATCAGAAGCTTCCACTTCTGGCATCCTGCTATTTTCAATGCTTGTGGTTGCAGCAATGAAAGGGGTTAATTTACTTTGACTCGAAACTGTAACAGAAAACCATTCAGAATCTTCTTTTTGTGTTGTTTTTGCTGTGTGCGAAGAGGCATAACTGCTTAATTCAGGTTGGGCAGTAATATCCCCTGACTGTTCTGCATTAATTATAGGCAAAATACTAGGATGCTTATTTAAGAAATGATGAAAATCTGTTCTAGATTGCATTACTTTCTCTGTTGTATCTGATAATGACTGGCCATGTAAAGAAGTTACTCCATGAATATTATCCATTGTTGACATTTCTGAATCCCCACTAAAGATTAGTTCTTTAGTTGTTTTTTGTGTAACAGCAGCTTCTATTATTTCAGTGGATTCATGTGATTGTATTGTGGCAGAGACCTCATTCTCAGACATGTTTGTTTCATTGATGTGTGAAAACATTACATTTTTAGAGTGTGCTAATCTTTCAATTTGATCACTCCTTGCTTCTTCGGCTTTCATATCTTTAGGCGCAGTGGTCACCTCCTGCTTTCCATTGATATATCGTAACGGAGGAGGAGTTGTGACATCAGTACTGTTCTCACAGTTTTCATCATCATCATCATCATCATCTTCCCCAAGATGATATAGATCAGGGTAGAGATGTTCTAGAATTAGGATTTCTGCAGACTCTTCATCAGGGGTTCCCGTGCAAGGTTCATCAGATGTTGACTCAGCCTCTGCAGGGGGCTCGTCTATTTCATTTTGATGAATCTCATAATGAAATAAATCCCAAATGCCATACAATGGATCTGTAAAAAAATGAAAGCTTTTAATAATATCCTCAGCAAATAGTTTGACAGAGGATAGTATCAGCTTATCATAATAAAACCAAGTGCACTAAAAAGAGAAATAGGGCAAACATTCGATGGTTATCTGTTAGTATCTCATTACTTCAGAACACTTGTGAAACATCACACTGCTTTGCATTCAATTTATTTTCAGTTTCATGAGATCACAAAATAAAAAGCTCAAAAAAACAGTTTCAGGCCACATTCAATCAACGAGTTTAGTCTATGAAAAGGAAAAAGTGGATCATATTCTGTGATATTAACAGTATCAGCTGGCAAAATAAATATACATTTAAGCAGTGTGCATACATATATAAAAGCACCAGTACAATTATATTCTACTCAGAAATACTCAAAGCAAGCACTCTGACCAAAGCTGGTTAATTTCTGAGTATATGTGTATAACACTGCATTGTTGCGGTAGAAATGCAGAGATAATTCAGTCTGATAAAAATGTTACATTAAATTCATTGAGGTTATCAGGTAGTTTACTCTTATTTTTCAACCACCCATGTTTTATTACACTTAAATGGAAGTGTATTTTGGGAAAGAACTCGGTGACTTGAACAAATACCATAATTCCTTCTGATAACAAAATGAAGGATCCTGTGCCAATTGTCATGAAAGAAAAAAGAACAATCCATAAGAAATCAGAGGTGTTAGTATAGAATCCTGAGTTATTAATCTGGTTGTTGAAGACTATGCATGGATAGCATAACATCTCTACCAGAAAGCAAAGAACCAACTATATGTTTGCCTATTGTTTAAACATACATATTCAGAGAAGAGATGAGAGAGGGAGAACAGACCTCTGCACTAGGAATCAAAAAGAGTAACAACTGCAATTGCACAATGTTCTCCTCAGTCCATTTTCTCTCCAGTTACTTCAAATATGAGAACACTAGGATAAATTAAGACAACTGCCTCGGTAAAGAAGCACTCCCTGAAATTGTAAAATTGAAGCTGACTGAGGGGAAGTTTAGACTAAACAAGTTACAACCACCTCACCCCATCAAGAACACAATAACAAAACATTTTGTGGTATGCACCACTCCTACACATTCAAAGAATTTACTAATTCAAGAGTTCAGCATGAACTGCATAGAAAACTGTGCAGTGATAAAGCTAATGAGACAAAAGCTTTCTTAAAGTTATGCTCAGCTGCTGACATCAACCATTTGTTTTTCTTTGCGCATATTTCCCTTTCTGTTCTTGAAATCACTAAGTTGGGAAGGAAAATAGAGAGAAAGAAAACCAAAGAAGAGAATGCATTTAGAGGATTCAAGAGAACTGTATCACTTTAGAAACTTGTTTAATTAAAAAAAATAGTGGGAATGGAATCTACTCTATCTTCACTTTCCTCCTGTTTATTACAGGATAGACAACATCAGAATTTGCCCCATGGTTTAAAGGTTTGCAGGAAGGAAACCTGCTTACCAACACATGAGACATATAATGCTCTCTCTTCCACAACCTTTGATCCAGAATCCTCAACTGCTCTGCTAATTTTATTTGCAGTTTAGCTCTTTGTTTTATTAGTAATCTGTTACCTCTTTCAAAGCCAGTTGGAATGTTAGGAGAGAGGTAGCATCCAGAATATCTTGGAGTTGAGTATAACTATGGAGATTTTCAGGATCATTCTGTCACTAATCATTGTCAGTTACAACTCATATCCAAGAATGCATTTTTTCCTGAAGCAGGAAAAATGCCATTGGTGTGAATTTGTTTAAGGTGGATCCCAGCTTGCCATGAAGTGACCCACACACTGTGATCATGGAGCCATCTCCTATGGCACAAATGAAATGAGGCATGCAGGAATTAACACCAGGACTGCAAAGGACTACTGCAGCCTTGAGGAAATTATCATGGTGCGCCTTCATAGCCAGCCCATCTGGCATGGCCTCTTCCGCCTCCATGGCCAGTGGGAATCAGAAAGTGGTTCCTTCTCCACTCATTTTGCCGTTGAGCCCAATATGATGGTTTCCAGTGGCATTCCCTCCACTAAGGGGACCATCACCCCACCTAAAGGGGCTCATCCATCCGTAACCTTTGGCCACTTTAGGGACTCAGGTTATTTACTGCCGCCCAACACTCAGCGTTGCGTTGCTGGTTGTATGGACTACTTCATTACCATAGTGGGATTTCCGGCCAGACTAATCATTAATCATAAAGTCTAGATATACTTCATCTTCAATACCAGTTACTGCATTGAAGATGAAAAAGTTACTTTTTAGACATCATCTCCCCAAATTCACCCGTGAGCTCTGCCAACAGGGCCATATTCTGGCCGATGAGCTCTAAGAGAAAGGAAAATATCTGAGTGATGTCATTTGCCTGTTAAGTACATATAATAAAAATAAAATCCAAGAAGTGTTGTGTACTTCATGGCCAATGAAACTGAAGTAGGAGGAATATAAAGCTACCATTTCAACACCAAGTATATTTGTGAGCTTTTTTTATAATAACAATGAAAATTAGATACATTTCCCCTCATATTGTTTCTCTAGCTTTTTTTAATAAAGGAAAAATCTGAGCTTTTCATGTAATGGATGATCTGAAAAATGAAAGAGAAAACTTTAATTCATTGTGCTGTCTACAGTTTTCATTATCACTCAGATTTATTCAGACATATCCAAATAATTCAAAAATTCCAAGAACATTATTTACCCTAGAATGACTTCTGCCTCCAAGGTTGTGAACCTACACACAGTGGCTGTAAGTATAACTAAATGTTACACAGAAAGTATAAAAGCTTCTGAGTTGTTTTCTTAATACTGTATCAAATCTCCTGAGGCAGTATCACTATTACAAGTAAAACAAGCCACCATGATGTGAAAAACATATGAGAGCATAGTCTTCAATCATTTTTGAAAGCTGGTGGGAAATATGTCACTGTAATTAACATTCACTCATTTTGCAATCCTATAAAAGTCTACTCATAAATATGTTCTACTGAGTTCAGTAAATTAAGACTAATAAAACCTGGCCAGAGGGAGGGATTCTATTAATCACATCTAGAAGATCCACTGTTGCTGACTTAAAGCCAGCAGTAAATCTAAAGAGTAAATCTATAGAGAAGACACATCTATACTATATATATGTATCAACAACCTATATCAGTGATGACAAACCTTTTAGAGATCAAGTGCCCAAACTACAACCCAAAACCCACTTATTTATTGCAAAGTGCCAACACAGCAACAGGGGAGGAAGGAAACACTCCCACTTGGCTGCTGGGCAGAGGGGCAGGGCAAATTATGTGCTGGGCGAGGGAGGAAGCACTCCCATTGGGCTGCTGGACAGAGGGGAGGGGCAAACTCTGTGCTGGGGTGACTACATGGGTAGAGAGGGCTCTGAGTGCCACCTCTGGCATGCATGCCATTGGTTCACCATCACTGATTTACCAGTATATTAAACCTCTATACACCTCCTTAATCTACTAAGCTTTATAACATCTTATACACTAAACACAATTCCCACTCAGTAGTTTGACTTGATTTTCTTTTAGGTGTCCATAATCTCATAATTAGGTCTTCTTCTAAAATATTAAGCAGTTGTTCTTCTCAACGCCATTGCAGAAATAATACACCACAGAACACACAGTATTATTGTATCCCATTGAATATCATTTCCATGAAATGGTTTTAGGAATCAGGCTGTGATTCTCAAGTTTTCTGTCTCTGTAGATGGAATCTGTTCCTTTCTCCTAACTGAGCATTACTGCCATCCTCTAGGAATCAGATGCCCTGTGATAGGTCTCCATCTAGATCAGTAGTGGTGAACCTATGGCAAGCATCACAGAAGGGACATGCAGAAGCCTTTCTCCTGGCATGCACACCACTTCACCACCACCCCTCTCTCTCTCTGCCAGAAGAGAGGAGAGGGGAGAGAATGAATTCCCGGCCGGGAGGCTGTGGCTGTGAGAAGTAAGGTGGGGAGCACTCATGGGGGGAAGGCCTGGCAGGTGGATAGGAAGGGCTAACAGGAGTAGGAAGGCCTGTCAGGGGTAGAAAGTCCCATTGGGGTGGGGAGGCCCGGTGGGAGGGTGGGGAGGCCACAGGCATCTCCGGAGTCTGGGAGGCCTTTCTGGCCCCAGTGCGGCTGCGCAACACTTGTCGGGGGGGGGGGCTAGCATGGCAGCAGGGGCTTGTCAGGGATGCTTGCCAGGGGGCATGAAGCTTGGTGATGGAGGGGTGGTACGCATCCTCATGTGCAGTTGAAGTGTGCAGTGATGTCACATGGGTCCACCCACACCCACATGATGCCACCTGCACGCATGATGTCTGCTACCCATCTCCCCCTGCCTCCTTGGACACTTGGTCTCTAAAAGGTTTGCCATCACTGATCTAGACCCATCACAGCTCCTTGCCAAACTCTTCCCTTTTGTAAATCATTAACTAAGTGCCCATAGGTTCATTTCAATTTAATTTCTAGTCCAGCAGTTCTATAATTCTGTTGTTCTCCAATATTTTAGACTATCACATCAACAACACCCTTATTTTTCTCTGAACTGTAACTGTCCACCAATTTTTCCCATAATCAGAGTGTTACTCTACAGCAGTTATATCCAACCTACTGCCCTGCAGATGCAGTATAATATCACCTGTTGGAGTGATGAGAGTTGCCTCCTAGTGTATCAAAGAGTGCCAGAATGAGTGTCGGAGAACTGTTATATAATAACTCCTCAAAGTTTTTACCCCACACTAATGGCATTCCCATCTTGAATATTTACTGTAAGCATTCCCTTTCCCAACTCAGTGGCAAACACAAATGCCTTGTTGGAATCTCTCCACATCAGCCAGAACCTTTTTTTTTAATGTTTTGCTTCACATAGGGCGAATGCATGGTTAGCACAAGCTTCTCCCTTCTCATACTGTCACTATTGCACATAACAGCAATTATATGGTTCCGGGGAGAGCATCAGTCTCATCAGATAAAGAGGATGCACACTTTAAGAATGACTGAATAGAACTTACATTTATTTTCCGAAACTAAAAGAAAATCTCTGTAACTTTCTTCTTCATTTGGTAAAGGTCTCCATTGCTCAAAAGCCAGTCATATCTGACTCTAGGGTTCAGTGCTCATCAACATTTATAGCCAAAGAGCCAGCTTTGTCTGCATCTGTAGCTGTTTCCTTGGACATTGGTAGGCATGACTAGACACAGGAGCTCACGGAAAGCTGTCTACCTTCCCACTGAAGTGGTACCTATTTATCTTCTTGCAATTTCCTGCTTTCCAAGTGCAAGATTGACAGGAGCTGGGACAGAGATGGCAGCTCACTTTGTCATGCAGCACTCTGGTCTCGAACTGCTGACCTGCCAACCTTCCAGTTGTCAAGTTCAGTTTCTTAACCACTAAGACACCACAGTCCCTTCTTCTTCATTAGAAACCCCCTATTTAGGCAGACAACTTTTCAAACGTTGAGGTGTTCCATTTGCTTGTCTTTGGGTGGCTTTATACTATCAGTAGTTAAGAGTGAACTATTCCTTATTTACACAGGAGAGAAACAATAACCTGTGCTACTGATAAGCTGCCTTTGCTCAACAAATGGTAGAAAATACTGGTGGATTTTTTTCAAAGAAGGAATCTCAGGTAGAAAGCAAAATGAGAAAGGAAATGATTCACTTTAGATTACCAAGAAGGGGAAATGTTTTACTGTTCCTGATTCAAACATCTCTGAGGCTTTTCCTGTTCGCTGTTCCAGTTCTGATTCACTACAGGCTTGTTCTTTATTATATATTATTCTATTCTAGTGTACTTGTCTGTGGGTGATCAGTATGACAATAATATATTCTTGGTTTGTGTAGTATAGTTGCTGTAGACTTTATATATTGTCATGACAGTTCTAAGAAAGTTTAAATTAATGCCACATTACCAAATATTGACAATGGCAACACTAGGTTCTTTCTGCCCAGAATTTTTATTTTTAGACTATCCCTGAAATCTTCAAACCACTTACTCTGAAGTAGTGCCATTGCAGTCAGTATAAATAGTCTGCAGAAAACAGCTTGAAGTAGCAGCTTCTGGTGATTTAAGTAGAAAACATCTCATGGATAAAAGAAAGTAATTAAACTACAAAGGCGGCATTCTTAAATACTGTTCAGTTCCTGGATCTATCTGGATGCATCTACATAGCTTTACAATGAAATTATTAACATATGTAGCACCATTTTCAAAGATAAAAATAGTATTCTATCTTCTATTGGAAATTAAGGAGAGATTGTGCCTTGCTTAACATACGCTGCTCAGGTTCTGCAAAACTGTAGTTATGAGCCTGGCGGAAACTCCAAATTTCCTGTTCAATGTTAGTTTGGGATTCCTGGTGTTTTTTTCTCATTATGCTAGATCTTTTTATGAGCAATCCTCGATTTGTCTGCTGAGAAATAAGTCCTATGGAGTTTAAGGGGTTTACACTGATGAATGAATTGTAGAAGAAGTACGTGATACCTTTTTGGATCACTACATTTTATGAATTAATGTAATCTTACTTCTCATTCTAGGTCATCATATTGTAATCAATGACCTAACTCAAATTGCTGGTCCCAGTCAGAGAAACCCACTGAACACATAAAGAGTCACCTTGAAGCTTGCAGTATTTTTGCACCAAGATAGGGAGTAGTCTGGTAATGGCAACCTTGCATTGGCAACTAATATTTCTCACACTAGGTCAAGGCGGAAATAACTGTGGAATGATTTCACCAAATGTGCCTTCATTTTGGCAGTTTCACGTCTGGCCTAGACACAGAGGAAGGAACTGCTAAATGGAATTGGATGTGTGAAAAGAGGGAAATACTCCACAAAACAGAGAGAAAAATTGCATTTGGTAAAAAAAAAATTATATTGAAGGGTATAAATGATTGATAATTTCTATATAGGCCAACAGGCCCTATCAGTCCCTGGAAAATAGATGGGGAAGAAGTAGGAGCAGTGACAGATTTTACTTTCTTAGGATCAAAGATCACTGCAGATGGTGATAGCAGCCATGAAATAAAAAGGTGACTGATGCTTGGGAGACAAGCTGTGAGAAACCTGGGGAACATAGTTAATTTGCATAGTCAAAGCAATGGTATTCCCGGTGGTAATATATGGTTGTGAGAGCTGCACCATTAGGAAAGTTGAGCCCAGAAGAATAGATGCCTTTGAGATGTGGTGTTGGAGGAGAGTTTTGAGAGTACCCTGGACAGCGAGGAGAACAAATAGGTCATTCTTAGAAGAAATCAACCTGACTGGCTCATTAGAAGGTCAAATAGTAAAGCTGAAGCTGAAGTACTTTGGACATCAAATTAGAAGAGAGGATTCACTTGAGAAAGCCTTGATTCTGGGAAAGGTAGAGGGCAAAAGAAGAAGGGGGCGACCAAAAATGAGATGGCTAGATGGTATTGTAGATGCGATGGGCACAGAGCTGGACGGGCTGAGGAAGACAGAGGTGACTGGCGGGCAATGGTTCATAGGGTCGCAAAGGGTCGGAATTGACTGTGCAACTGAACAATAACAAAATCCTATATGTATGGTGAAGGATTAAGCAAAAACTACTTTAATTACTAACATGCTTGTCTTTTATTAGTAGTATACTGTGTTCTACAATACAAAGAAGACCTTATTTCCAGCATGTTCTTTTTAACTCTTAACTCTCATTAGATTACACATCAACATAAGAAATCTGTTAATATTTACACTATTTTTAATGAATACTTTCAAGTTCCCATTTCTAATTGATGGGAATGCTTACACAACACTTTCCCATGTCCAAAGTGTAACCTGGAAGGGCTTGTTCCAAAACAATCTGGTCTAAGTGGGGGAAAGTTACTTATTCTGACTACAGTTCCCAGAACTTGCCCCACCACAACTAACAACCCAAACTACCCCAACTGGCTCTGCTGCTGAAGGATTCTTGGAGCTGTATTTAAAAATATGAAGTTTATCCAAGATCTGAATTTGAGAATATTATATGTCAGATTTAACAAAACCCTGTATGCCCATTCGGTTGTTAGAGCTACCTGGCTTATTTAGCAACCAAGAAGAGAATCCTCTGTCATCACTTTCTCCCTACAACAATGGATGAATCGAACACTAGGAAGAACTTGAGAGTAAGACCTAGTTAACTGTGGAATTGATTCCCCTTGACTTGAGAAGTAAGATATCCACCTGTCAGGTATACTTCAGCTAGATTTCCTACTTTTCCAGGAGGCTGGACTCAATGAGCCTGGAGGCTCCTTCCATCTGCACATTTCTGTTCTACGGAGAAGATTTATTTCTGCTTGCATGGTATCATGTCCGGCCCTTTGTAAAGAATAGTTCAGGCAACGATGAACAGAACATCAACAAGGGTTCATTGTAAAGTCCTTCTGGTTACTCCTACAAGGCTATCCGGACATAAGATGGCTACACAAGTCCCGTGTAATCGGTCTCTCTGGATTCCACCGTAGAAGGCAATGCACTGAGCTACACTCTGTGGATATATGTATAGAGAAGATCCCAGGTTAGCCCTCCATGGCTTAACCTGCAGTGGTAATGGGAAGTATAGATCCGGCCTGGGCCCACCCTTGTTTACCTGTGGGGCTTATATAGTGTCTCCCTGGCAGTGACTCCTTGCTACAATGTAGTAACCCACCGGACAATTATAACTAACCAATCATAACATGCTATACGAGTATTAACCAATCAGGAACAGGATCCAAAGTTGTAACCAATCACAGAACTCTAATTATCATAATGAGCGTGCCCTGAATCTAGCTCCTAAATTAAATGGTGGGAAATCGCCATTTTGTCTTTGCAAGGCGTTGCTCGAGCAACTTGCAATTCTGCCTGAATATACAACACATGGAAACTCTCCATTAGAGCAGCAATCTAGATTTTACAGTGTTCATACAGTACTGACAAGGAAAATCTCCCTGTGTGCACAAACATCTCTTCTTTTGTCTTGTTGACTACTGTATGAAATGGCAGAGGGGGCATGGATAGTTACCCCTGCCCTTTAGCATTCTGAGAAAACTGGATACTCTAATGCAGGAGTTCTCAACCTTTTTGAGCCGGGGGCTGGGCCATGCTCCCTCAGACAGCTTTGGGTGCCGGAAAACCATTTTGCCCTTCCTCTACCACATGGCAATTCCAGGTGTGGTGAAGGCAGTGGGGGTCCACATGAAATAGTGCCATGGGCCGCATCTGGCCTGTGGGCCACAGGTTGATATTTCCTGCTCTAATGCTTGAACAGGCCTCCTCTCTTTATTGGGACTTGCATAAACTGTTGCAAGCAGACCATTTTAGATGCCTCCCCTCCAAAGAATTACCATAAACTGAACATATAAACACACAATCCTGCAATCATCATTCCTACATTAATATGCCAAGACACGATTTCTTATGCTGCCTTCAATCAAAGGATTTTGTGATTTTTGGCAACAGAACTGTTAACATAGACATGCACCAACTTTGTCACACATGTGGATATTAAACTAAACTATCTTTCCACTCTGGCAGTAGGAATATAAAATGAAGAAACCAAGGCACATGTGAGCTGAGCAGTTCTAATATTGCATTTAATCTTGCAACACTCTCCTCTTCCCCAACTTTTTAAAGAGTTCAGCATTATACTTAGGGCTGGTAGAGCAAGATAAATACAACACTTTATCCTTCAGTGAAATAGGAGGATTACTGTGGTAATGAAGCTTTAAGGATCAGTAAATCCAATATCAGGGTTTGAAATCTTTATATAAATTTTCCCCTACTCTGCCATATAGATTCTTCTTCATGCTTGATCAAACTGGCTAGTGAAAACTTCCTGTATAAAATATCCTTCCCTGGCATCAGTTAATAATCATCTAAAAAGCAACAGACATTTAATTGTTGAGAGCTATAAGTCAAAATGAAATTCCGGAGCATCAGCACTCTGACACTCAGAAATGCCATAGTGGAAACAGTTCTCAAACTAGTTACTTTTAAATTTGCTTTCAACAAGGACTGAAAGGTCAATTAGTTTTCCAAGCTGAAAACATGCTGAGTTTGGCCATCAGGTTGATTGTGAAGCATGAGCAGCTGGTTTTCTGCTGAAGGAAGATAGACAGAAATGCATCCTTTCTTCAAAACAGAGCTGTACTTAATCAGTTGCTATAGTCAAAAATGTGGGAAACCTTAATGATGCTAAGCAATTTATTTCTCTCAAAATCCGACACAGAAATAAACATTATGTGAAATTTGAGCAGACTCAGCCTGTGCACCTGTGCGGAAGGGTTTCAATATAACTCTAATTAAATTCAGTGGAACTTGTATCTGAGAAAACATCAGCAGGATTAGTATGTATATCCATGTATCCTACACATATACTCAATGTAAAAATGCATGGTCAAACAGTTACATGTAGATTTTTAATAATTGAAATTTTGAAGGGGTAGCTGTGTTAGTCTGCGGAAACATATTAGATAGTAAATAAATCAAAACAAAAAATGCAAAAATACTGTGGCATCTTAAAAACTAACAACTATATTTTAATGTTAGCTCTCATGGATCAAGTCGAGAAGTGGATTTGATCCACAAAAGCTAATATTACAATATAGCAGTTAATCTTTAAAGTGTCACAAAGTTTTTGTCTAAATTGGAAATGGAAAAAAATGGAAATCAGTAATAGGTCCAGTGGTGGGCTAGCCCATTGGGCTCCTGGGATTCAGTCCAGGGCACCCCCATGCCCCCAGTACTATGGCACCCCCCTTGGATGCCAATCCAAAGAGCCGAGCCCAGCTGCGATGCCCGGAAAAATCGAGCAGATAAGCAGGGCTCCGTGTTCCTCTGCCTGCCTTCCTCCTCCTGTGCTGCCAAAGATAAGATTACCAAAAGCAGCTCCATTGACAGTGGAGCCGCTGTGGCTTAGAGGTTGCAATTTTGCCTTGTAAGCAGGAGGTTGTTGGTTCGAATCCCCAGAGGGAATTTGAAATTAGAAGGTGAGTGGGAAAGTATATATTTTGTTAGGGTTAGGCGCCCTCATAACTCCCTGTCCAGCACCCATAGCCAGCACACCCCTGAATAGGTCTGTGACCCACCGCCCCTCTCCCGGGGCTCCGACATCAGCCCAGGGATGGGAGACAGCTGAGCCCGGCGCCCCTCCCCCTGGCCCCATCCAGGCAGGGGGGGGTGAAAAGGCACTTAGCTGCTGCAGCTGTCAGACCCACTGTACCCTTGGTTGAGAGCGAGAGCAGGGAGAGACAAGCCCCAGCTGTGGGGCAGCTGATGTGGTGATGTAGACCTTGTCAACACCGGGGCCACCAGATTCGCTGGTTTTTTGCCTACCCTAGGTGAGAGTGAGGGCAGGGAGCGAGACTAGCCCCAGTGGTGGGTTGGCCACAGTGGCCATATGGATCTTGCTCGTGAGTGTCTTTTTGCAGATCTTTTGTATATGATGATTGAGTATTATATATGTTTGTGTATTGTATTTTTTGCTTTGGCTATTGTGTTGGCTATTTTATTGTATTAATTTGTATTACATTGTGATGTATTTTTTGAATTTTGTACTACTGTATTTCTATTGTATTGTAGTATTTCTATTGTATTGTAGTATTCATTTTGCTTTATATTGTTGATTATATTATGTTATTATTGTCTACTGATTTTTGTATTGAATTTACTTTTGTATTACTATATTATTATGTTATATTGTATTGTATTGATACTGATAGGTTGTTGCCGCCTTGAGTCGGCCTTGGCCGAGAAAGGCGGGGTATAAATTAAAATTCATTATGGCATAAACGGGAGAGTGCTAGCACTGCCCTAGCTTTTCCACCTCCTGAGATGAGAAGTGTCACCATAGCATTGAAAAAGATGCATGAACACATCTTCCACCAGCAGAGGTGGACAACGTTCCAATGACATCCCCTGCAGGATACTCAATATGCAGTACCCTGTCAACACAGTGGTGAAGACACTGCAGCACTCACCTAGGAGGACTCTGCCAAAGTAAGAAGAACAAGCAAGAGTGGCAAAAGTCTGCTACTGTCAAAGTCAGCTCCATTTAGTTAGCCGCTACCTCAAGTTCTGGCTTGGAGGAAGTGTGGTAGGAATAAACAGTGTGTGCTGCAACACAGATTATTCTCCTAATTACTCCTTCCATGCAGTCAGGCTATGAAGACCCTCACAACCTAGTAGCATCTGCTCTAGAGAACTGTGCTAAGAAATGACAGTCCACCCAAGCAGCAATTGACCTTCTGTTGTTGTTCAGTCGCACAGTCGGTTCTGACCCTTTGCGACCCCATGGACCATTTTCCTCCAGGCACCTCTATCCTCCACCATTCTCCTCAGCCCACCAAGCTCTGTGCCCATTGTGTCCACAATACCATCTATCCATCTCATCTTTGGACGGCCCCTTCTTCTCTTGCCCTCCACCTTTCCCAGCATCAAGGCCTTCTCAAGTGAGTCCTCCCTTCTCATTTGATGTCCAAAGTACTTTAGCTTCATCTTCACTATTTGTCCCTCCAATGAACAGTCATGATTGATTTCTTCCAGTATTGACCTATTTGTTCTCTTTGCTGTCCAAGGGACTCTCAGGACTCTCCTCCAACACCACATCTCAAAGGCATCTATTATTCTGCGCTCAGCCTTCCTAATGGTCCAGCTCTCACACCCATACATTACCACTGGGAATACCATTGCTTTGACTATGCGAATTTTTGTTTTCAAGGTGATGTCTCTGCTTTTCACTATATTCCCCAGGTTTCTCATTGCTTGTCTCCCCATAATCAGTCGTCTTTTTATTTCATGGCTACAGTCGCCATCTGCAGTGATCTTAGATCCCAGGAAAGTAAAATCTGTCACTGCTTCTACTTCTTCCCCATCTATTTTCCAGGGACTGATTGGACCTGTTGCCATTATCTTGGTTTTCTTGATATTAAATCTCAAGCCAGCTTTTGCACTCTCCTCCTTCAATCCAATCAAGAGGTTCTTTAGGTCTTCCTCACTTTCTGCCATTAGGGTGGTATCATCTGCATATCTCAAATTGTTGATGTTTCTCCCAGCAATTTTGATCCCATATTGTGATTCCTCCATCCCTGCATTGTGCATTATGCGCTCTGTGTATAGATTCCGTGTTCCATCCTAACTGTTGCTTCTAGGTTCGTGTACAGATTTCTCATGAGACATATGAGGTGTTCTGGTATTCCCATCTCTTTAATTACCTGCCACATTTTATTGTGGTCCACACAGTCAAAAGCCTTGGTGTAGTCAATAAAACAAAAGTAGACTTGTTTCTGGTATTCTTTTGTTTTCTCCAATATCCACCGTATGTTGGCAATGTGGTCTCCAGTCCCCCTACCTCTTCTGAACCCGGCCTGCATGTCTGATAGCTCTCTCTCCACATGTTGTTGAAGTCTATCCTGTATTATCTTGAGCATCACCTTGCTGGCATGTGGGATGAGCGTAATTGTTCGGTAATTTGAGCATTCTTTGGCATTGCCTTTTTTGGGGATTGGAACGTACACTGATCTTTTCCAATCCTGTGGCCACTGTTTTGTTTTCCAAATTTGCTGGCATATTGAATGCAGTAGTTTGATTCCTTCATCTTTTAGGGCTTTGAAAAATTCAACTGGGATACCATCATTTCCACTAGCTTTATTGTTTGCAGTGCTTTTTAGGGCCTTTCTGACTTCACTCTCCAGAATGTCTGGTTCAAGTTCAAATTTCTCATTATTGTTATTATCAGGATTGTTGAGGTCCTTTTTGTAGAGTTCCTCTGTGTACTCTTGCCATCTTTTTTTTGATCTCTTCTGCTTCAGCTAACTCCTTTTCATCTTTGTCCCTTATCATGGTCATTTTTGCTTTAAATGTTCCCTTGAATTCCCCAATTTTTTGAAAAGATCTCTAATCCTGCCTCTTTTGCTGTTTTCCTCAATTTCTTTGCACTGTTCGTTTAGGTAGTTTTCCTTATCTCTCCTTGCTTTTCTTTGAAATTCTGTATTCAGGTGGTTGTATTTTTTCCTTTTCTCCTTGGACTTTTGCATTCCTTCTTTCCTCTGCTACTTTAAGGGCCTCATCAGACAACCACTTTGCTTTCTTACGCTTCTTTTCTTTTGGTATGGTTTTAGTATGGTTTTTGGTATGACCTTCTGAGGCCACCCTATTTCCTCTCTACCTGAGGTAGCTACTTCATCCAGGCTTATGACAGAGCCAGATCTATTTAAAAAATGGTGAAATTTGTTAACCTTGAAGGTGCCAAGCTAACACGGCTGCCATTTCAAATACTGTCAGCCTGAAACCTAAAGTAATGAAGCTATATTACTCTTACCTCCTGCTCCCAGACTGCTCTGACTTCGAAAAGAAAATAAGGCTTTGATCCAAAACTCACTCAGTAGGGAATAGGTGCAACTGAGTGAATTTTTGGTTAAATATGCATATAATGTATTAATCATTTTGGGCATCCATAGCATAAATTCAAAGTGGTCTTTTTATTTCAATAAAGTGAAAGGTTGTTCATCAGTTTTCTAAGAATCTTTCAGGTCAAAATGTCTTGAGACCTACATTTCAGATAATGAATTTTGTTCAGGAAGGCATTTGTGTGAAACATGTTGAAAAGAGAACTTGGAAACTTGGAAACTATCTGCCCATTCATAATGTACCACTATATATTCCACATTTTGATATGAGAACATCTTAAAACTGATACATCCCAATGTGGACTGAGGTAGTAAAATTCCTGTGCAGATTTTATTACCTTGAAAGTGCGTGTACAAATTTGGCCTGAGGGTTTTATTTTTTAAAAAAATAATATCAAAGGAAACTGCTATCTGATCTAAGATAAGTATTGGAAAAAATTCTCCAAGCTAATAGTTCTATTTATAACAGTAATCTTATTTTTACTGAAGCAAGTTGGTGCCTAAATATAGTTTAATGTGCTTAAGTATAACATTCTTCCATGATTAAATGTGCTACAGAAAATAGAAAATAAAAAATAACAAGGGCATTGCCAAGCAGAGTTGATCTAATCAATCCTAATGTTGATTGTTGGCTATGAAACCTATGATCTTATAAAGGCAACATTTGCATTCAGAATAAACTACTAAAAAGATGATTTGGCCACTCTGTGTTTTTTTTTTAAAGTGTAATTGTTATCCCTTACTCTAAACTTGCATATGGAGTATTGATTCAGTGCTAGGGAACCCTGAAAAGTGATGTAGCAGTTAAAGAACACCCTCTTTATCCTTTATTGAATTATGATCCATTTAATACCGTAATGAATTATAATCATGGCCATAACTCTGCTTATTTAGTAGTCACAATATGTCTCACACTGGTAAGCTTTGAATCTAGATTTGTGACTCCTGGCTTGGTCTGGCTTTTTCTAATGTGTGGTCAGGAAGTATACATAAATTTATTTGTAGGAGAAACAGTAATTTGGCAATGAGACACTAAACCAGGGCTTCACAACCTTTTTAAGCCGGGGGCCAGGTCATGCTCCCTCAGACAGCTTCAGGGGCCGGATGGCCATTTTGCCCTTCCTATTCCACATGGCACTTCCTGGTGTGGTAAAGGTGGTGATGGGCCACATGAAATGGTGTCACGGGCCGCATCTGGTCCACAGGCCGCAGGTTGAGAATCCCTGCACTAAACTATCTTGTAAGTTTTACCATTCTAAATTTAGATCCTATAAAAGTAGACCGTTGACTAGAACTTTTAGAATTTCAACAATCTTCATATGAAATATGAACACTTAGAAGGCACATAAGTAACTTATTAATATCTACAGTTTTCAAGAACGTAAACCAAAAAAAGGTAAGCTGTGCATTTTTTTCTTAATTTACTATGAGGTTCTGTAATTTTTCCAAAATACTGCAGCCTAAATTAAAAACGGGTACTTTCACGCCTCCACTTTTACCAAGAAGCAAGAGGAGATTACAATTTTTTAAAGAGAAAATTAAAATGGTGAAAGTAGATGGGACAGAATGGGGAAGTTCTGGACACTACAGTGTCAAGAATTCCCTAGCAGTCATGGTCAGTGGACTTTCTGTACATATTTTGCCCATGCTGGCTGAAGACATTCTAGGAATTAGAGTCTAAAAAAAAACCTTTTCCATTTTTGATTTAACAATGGTCCCTTCCTGTGTTACCTTTGTAGTTCATTTATTCTCTTCTGCACTGCTTAGCCTTCATCAGAAAGCCTGAGCCACATGATGGGGATAATTACTGAGGTTCCTTGTCTCTAAGCATGGCCTTGCTCAGAATCTGTACATTTCTGTACATTGCTGGAAAAGAGGTAAAGTCATTTCACTCCCATCACATATAATGATGGGGTCAGTGGGTTCTACACCTGAACAATATGTAACTTCTTCGCTTGGTTTTGCAGCAAAGCAACCAAAATGAGTCCCACCCCCTTCATAGCCACAGTGGGCTTTGTTGCTGAGCCTGAAAATTCTAACTTTGAAATATTAATCCTATCTGATATCAAGGGGCATTCCCTGAAATATCAGTGACTGAATGAAATTATATATATTAAAAGAACACTCAAAATTATATGCAGCTTATTGATTAAAAAGACTGTACTATATCTCCCTCTCCAAGTGCTTATTTAAAAGCATCACTTTCAAATTTGTTTTGAAAGTTGTCTTTTAAAAAGAAAAGAAAGAATTACTTGAAGTTTCTGCCCATGCATTCATATTTGTGTTGCCAAATATCACATTTATTCTGGGTACAATTTAATGAATGTTGGACCATTTGTTTTGGAACTTAAATTCTTACTAAGTCCCATTAATTCCCCGAGAGGTGACAATTAGCTAATATTTTTGCAATAATTGCAGGACATTCACAATTTAATTATGCCTGAAGCCACAGACAACAAATTACCTATTAGTTTCAGAAGCAACATATTTTCCTCATAAAAGAAAAACATCTTCCTATATGCAAAATACAGAACTCATCTGCATTAATATTGCATAGGCCCTTCACTATACAATCTTCAGAAAGAGACTTTTCTGTTTTCAGGTGGAAGTGATAAAAATAATCCAGAGCCTACATTGTCAATAATCCAAAAACTACATTGACATTATACCTGACAATGTTTAATCCCTGCCAGTAATGCAATAATGTTTTCTTGGCAACAATGCAAAAAGCAGGAGAGAATAGTGTATATATCCTATGAATTGTGTGTTATACAAATATGTTGTTTCCTAGTGTCTGTGTCTGTCTGCGAAGGAGTGTGAGGAAAGATCATCATTCTATAATAAGTTTCTCAGAAACAATTGGCAAGGAAGGCAGCAGGCTCTTCACTCAATTATTTAAACTCTCAAAAAACTATAGTTTATTGTGAGTTGGCAACTAACATGGGTAGGTTTGTCAAACATACAATTCACATTTTGCACTAGTAGGAAAATGGACAATAGATGCATTTTAATTTTTCAAACATATAAAAGTCATTTTCTCAAATAAAAATATTACTTGAGTTTATATTAGGCCTCTGTTCATGTTTGTTGCTAAAAGCATCAATAACTCTATATTATATATATACAGTGATACCTCATACTACGTCCAAACTTGGTTCCACAAGTTTGGACTTTATACGGATTTGGACTTTGCATGAGGCATGCAAAATACTAGCCGCGATGCCTCATACAATGTCCAAATCCTTGATGCGATGCCTCGTACAACGTCGTTTCCATAGAGATACATTGTACTGTAACAGCACAGACTCCAGGGCAAAGTGAAGGAAACAGACAGGAAACTGACAGAACCTTAAGAAATCATTGTCTAAAGGCTAAATACATTACAAAAATATGTCAAACAACCCTGATTGTCCAAGAACCTGAAGAATGCTGTAAAAATCCCAGGAATGTTTCTAAAAATTCTGACGAAAAAATTCCAAAAAATCCAAAGTCACGCTCAAAACCACTCCTAAACACTCTATGCCTCGTGCAAAACCCACAAGAACAATGCATGCGTGTGTCCTGCCTTTTATACTGCCCAGGCACAGTGCAACCTGGGGAAAACCCCAATGCCTCATACAAAGTCGCAGCTCTCTCTCTCTCTATATATATATATATATACACACACACACACACACACACACACACACACACACACACACTGTAATAAACAGACCCTTCAAAAAAGCTGATTTAAAACAATGCACTTTCACATATAAGAAATGAACATTTATGTGAGGCACTTAATAATTAAGAAACTAATCAAGCCAAGTCCTAAGGCCCATTTCAAAATACACATGTTCTTCCACATTCCATGCAATTTAGTCTGGTTCTTAAAGCCATGATCTATGCCCACATAAAATTCATAAATTAAAACCTTTTCAGTCCATATAACCATGGCAAATGAATGAATATGATAAGCAAAATAGGAGCACAGCTATAAGACCTGAACAAGTCTGTGCATGGTCAATAAAATGTTGGGTTGCCAGCTTAGTGGCATATCATTCCTGGAGAAATCAAGGCCGAAATGAAATGAAGTGGTGGACCATTGTAATGTCACAGAGGTTGGTAGGCAGTGTATAGGAGAGAGGGGATTTTTCTAAATTTGTACAGATGCTGCCAGTGCTTGTGAGAAAAGAAGGCTTGCCTACGATTATGCTGGTGCTCCACTTCCAACTCTGCTCTAAATAGCACAAAGGGACCATGTCTCTACATGTCAAAAAGGCAGGAGAGTGGAGAAGACCAGTGGATACATGCATTTAGGTAAATCATGTCTTTTGGAGATGGAAGAAGGATAAGATGGAGATGGATATCCAAGGTTTAAAGCCACCTCACACACAAAAATCACGATGTCTAATGCAAGGTCTGTTTTTCTATCTAGAGACTTGAAGAAAGCAATATCCTCTGACAGTGATGGCTAACCTAGGCACTCTAGGTGTTCTTGAACTTCAACCTGCTTTTCATAGGAGACAATTTACCCTGTGAAAACTAGAAGGCAAAATCTTGGCTCATCTTCCCATTCAAGCGGTATCATGGTAAAGGGCACTTTCCAGCAATAAATCAGTAGATTTTCATTAAATGCCTATAATGATGAGATAATGTGATTTACAGTGCATTTCTCCTCATTTAATAGAGGGGGAAGAATGGTTTGCTCAGAATATGACAATTATACAACTGTACTTGTGATTAACTAAGATATTACCATTCTCTCTGATAATATTGCAACCTAATTAGCCTATCATAGAGTAAATCCACACCATATATCTACTGTAGATTCTTCAGTTCTAAATTGGGGGGGGGGACCTTTCATACATTAAAAGAAAATATATATTCTTCAAAAATCTGGCAGGCAACATCAAGCAAACTTTGGGTCAAAAAAGCTGCTCATATCCACATATGTAGATCTAAGGCACTGGGGAAAGGAATTGACCCTAGACTTCTTCCTGCAAAGTTAGCTTTGCACTGACAGGGAAATTTGACACAGAGATATATTACATAGAAAGAAACAATCATGGTAATGCTGCAGGATGATATTGGGGTACCAGAGGATGAGCATCCTGGAAATGTGTGTTGTGGGAACTATAACACTGCACAACAACGATTTTGCTACTGGGACTAATGCATGACATTGAGTGTGCTGATTCCAAATCTGAAGTCAGAATTTGCCTATCACAAACAGATTTTAAGGCGTGCTATAGCTGTTCAAATGGTCGGTAATTGGGTAATGTATTTTTACATGGGAATGTTATAACAGTTGCAGCTACCACTATACCTGCTGCCACCTCAGCTGAATCACATCCCCTGGTGGCATGCATGTTTCAGCAGTGGCTGGGCATGTCTGGCCATGTCAGTGAGCTGATGTCAGAAATAGTTATATAAGGTGAGATGGACCAAGGGCTTGTCTCTAGTGCAAAACCATCTTATTGGATAGTACATCTGTTTTGAATTAAAGATGAGTAGGTGCAGCTGTGTTAATAAACCAGACAATTTTTGCTACATTTGTGGCAAATATACCCTTGCGTGATCGATGAAAGAACCTAATCAAGCAGGTGAGATTTGCTAATTTAAGAGCCTGATGTCCTAGGCAGAATTGGACTTCAGATTTTGATTCAGTGCACTTGATTTGGTATAGGACACATGGATTTCACCAAGTAGCAAACAATTTTTTTTGTGATGCAGTGGGAGAGTTCATTTCCCATCCCAATTATGCCTTTCCTTTCCAAAAGTCTTCTCCGTCTCTTTCCTAAAGTATTCCAACCCAAAAAACATTTCAACTCAATTCCTTTCATGCCTTCGGACTAGCACTGTACTTATCCAAACACATGAAACTAGTATTCATTGATGTTTTACAGTTGAAAAAATGTTCCAAATCTTGTTAAAGACTTACACAAGGTAAAAGCAAGGTGTTTTCCATTCTCAGAGCTTGGAAAGGTTATTTCTGGGGTTTAACTCCCACAGTCATTCTTAGAATTTTAAAGTTGCTTTTTTAGCTATTAACTTCTAGTAGCCATGCTCACTGTAGAGGATTCTGGGAGTTGTGATACCAGTAAGTAACATTTCCAAGCTCTGCTGACTTCCGGAGTCTTTCTTATAGTTGTCCTGGAATAAACAGAACCTTGGATACTGTCATTATATAGCGAGGAGTCTGCAAAGGTGCGTGCTGGTATATTGGGCAATCGGGCTTTGTCCCACCCCACCCTTTGCCTCTGGTGCCCTGGGGCACCAATAGCAATGTATGGGATTCCCCCCAACCCCCCCATAGGCACTCCCACCCAGTGGTGGGCTCCAAAAAAAATTGCTACCACACTGTGGGCGTGGTATGGTGGGCGTGGCCAGGGGTAAAAAACTGCATTGCACCCAAATTAGGACTACTTTATTTCAAAACTTGGATGGGCAGATCCAGCCAGAATTTCTGCTACTGGCTCTGGTGAACTGGTGCGAACCTGCTGATGCCCAGCACTTCCCCCACCACTCCCTGTCCAGTGCCCTCCTGAGTCCACACATTGGTCGACATCTCCACGATGATATTCTGCACATGCAAATGGACTCGAGAAATCAAGTGGTGGTTTTTAAACCATTAGAATATCACGTCACCTGCTAAATAGACAGACCATGATGTGTGCCCTCCGCTTTTCATCTTGGCCAAGGGATCCGATGGAGGATGCTTTGGTGAGTTTTAGCCCCAGCCGAACATCATGGACAAGAGATGGGCAATACTGACTAGTTAGACCATTCAAGCCCTCATGCCCTGACAAGTCTCTTACCTAACTAATAAACAGAACACATGTCTTATAAATCTTTGGTAGGGAACCTGCAGCTTTATCAATAGCAATCACACTTATATACCACTCCATAGCACTTAATGCACTCTCTGGGCAGTTCACAAGTTAATTAGCATCTTTCCCCCAACATGCTGGGTACTCATCATTGAAAAACAACTTCCATAGTTCCTGCCACTGACATGGCAGTTAGACATTAATGACAACAAACCATGAGCTAAAAGAAGAGTCTAAAACCAGAGCTTAACATACAAGTCACTTTCCTGCCCAGTGTTGTGACTCATCTCTTACCCTTCTGATTTGATTAAAATTAATGACATTTTTCATGAAATTATGAGATGGTGTCCTCTAAAGAAAAGTGCTTACTTTATGCAAGTTAACATAACATTTATTCCAAAAGAACAACAGGAATTACAACAAAGCCATGTGTTCTGTTTATCCGAGTGCTTAAGGCTCCTGTTAATCCGCAGGTTCTAAAAAAGGCATTCCCTGCCATCAAAGTTTCACACATGTGCTACATCTGGGAGACACTAAAATAAAATATGTTAAACAGAATGTAAAAGCTTACATTATCATTGGATAAAATGTTTGATTTAAAAGAGCACCAGTTTTCCCAGCTTCAGACTGTTTGAAAGCAGAGGGGTCAAGAAAGGAGCATAGCCAGCATGAAACATGGGCTCTGACTGCCACTCCAAGCATGGTAAATAAACATTTTTAAATGCCCCCATAAGAGGCAGGTGAGCAAATTATTCTTGATACAGACAGAAGTCGTGTTCTTAGTATCCCCGCAACTGTTGTTAAACCAGAGCCTCACCTCAATCCCCAGTATTTGCCAGCTCATAAAATTCTTTATAAGCTGAAGAAAAGTTCATTTTTCTTCAGCTAGTTCAGCCCTTTTAAGTGACTGCAAGATAAATGATGGCTGATTTCACCTATCACCCCCCCCCCAAAAAAAAAAAAAACCAAGACTGATACAACTTACACCATATATAAATATGTCAGAGTATACTGTAGGAGAAAGGATTTTTCCTTGGTAACATCATCATTCAGCAATACTCCAAGGGAAAAATATGGAGCCTCACAGAAAGAAAATAAAGCCCCAAGGACAATGCAGTAGTAGGCACACTCCTGGTTACCTTTTTATGAGAAATGCCTGAAAAGGATTTCTCACCATGCTCACATTTTTTCCCTCATTAATTTACACACCTGCTCTATACCACCTCATGATCCACACCAATGGTGTGCTTACGTTGCTCATTAAACTGTACACCTGCTTCAGTTTTGTTCTTGAGAACTACATGGGTTGATTGTACAATACATTTTCTCATGGAAAACCACTGTATTCTTACAATCTAATATACCATTTGTAACCATCTTGATCCCTTCAGCAATATTCTCTCTATTACCAACATTTTTGTGAAGCTGACAAGACATAATGAGTTTGGTCTCCTGCCAGAAGTCAATCAGTAGCTTAGTTCCACAAGCAGAATTCTACAACTGCACATTAATTTTCAGCCTAAGCAGTGTTTTATATAACATAAGGGCTGAAGAAATAAAGGCTATGTACAAGCATTTGATTTCATGTCGATTTTTTTAAAGGCACCAGAATGCAAAAAAGAAGTGTATGCTACAACACATCTCTGCTGGTCATACATTTAACCACATTGTATGAATTTGTAATGATATAGAATCTAGAGAACCAAATCTATAAATCTCAAGTGGTCATAAACAGATTCTGGGAACAAAATCAAGGAATGTTTCTTTCATTTATGAACACACAGAAATTATCTTCTGGTTCAACAGTCCAAATACAGGTGGCAAAATAAGGGGTTACCTGTATCATTTTGTCAATTTTCAAGGGAAACATTTCTTGAAGGAAGAGTTTAGGGGAGCTGAATGTGTCAGAAAGTTCCAAATGCTATGTCAAGTTTCTCTGGGGTAAATGCAAATATTAATCCCAGCTAGAGCTATTTAATAAATGGAAGTGGTTAAGTCAATACTCGCATAAATCCCATTGATTCAATGCATCTACTTTAACCAAGACTAAACATTTGATTTAGCCCAAATATTTTTGACACAGATTCTTTGGGAAGGTAGGTTGATAATTTATTTCCCAATGAAAATCTCCCAAGGAGCCTCAAAACTACAAAGGACAATAGATCTATGACACACTTAACCACCATAATGTATGCTAGACTTCTAGAACCCCTTCCTGTTCTTAAACAGTCCTCTTTCTGTAAACATCACAAATGTACCACGATTTAGTTGTCTGGTACAAGAATTGGTTCCAAGAACAGAAGGTTAAAATGAAAACAGTGCCCATAGATATTATCAAACAAGGACATTCAGAGATGGCGGTAAGAAAATCTTTATTATCCTTTTTTCCTGCTGAAGGGAAAGTTTAAGCCCATTGATGGAGCATAAGTATTAGAGGAATTATGTTAGGTCTTTGTACTCACTCTGCATCTTCAAGACTGAACTTGGAGCATGTGGTACATTCCTGAGTGACATCCATTTGGCCAATGAGGCCGACTCAGAGGAAAGATCCGACTGGCTGTAATTAATGATGCAATCACTGCAAATTGATTGAGTAAAATAAATTCCAAAGTCTAACAATATATAATGTGCTCATATATGCCTTGACAGTTAATCCTTTGTCTTGAGAAACAAACTAGAGTATAGAATATGATGGAGAGGACTCAGAAATTGGTTACTGATCCAATTAATTGCTATGAAAGGATTACAATATTCATGTGGTCTGCCACTTAATATGAATATATAAAGAATTTTGTTAATTGTTAACAGGAGGTAACTGGAAGGACAGAAATAACAGAAACAGAGAGAATATAGAAAGAAATGAGAAAATGAAATATATATAAGCCAGATGTATAGAGGGCTGAAAACTGAGAACAGAAGCCCATGTTCTGTTCTGAACCAAAAGGAACATGAAATACACATGTCTGGCTCACCAGCAATGTGGAAAATGAACAAATTCATGGAAGGAATTATGGTATCTTTAGTTCAATGAAAGGAATGGGAAAATGTCATGTGATGCCACTGAACTGGGATGATGACTTTTAAAAAGTAGCCAAAGAAAGCCAGCTTCTCAGGAAGACCCAGAGAGAGATTTTCACAAAAATATGGTATACTCACCTGTGCAAACATACTGTGACATTCTTATAGTAAAAAACAACTTGTGCTGACTTTTTGCTCAGGACCAGATCAACATGCTATGAGATGAACTAATATAGGGCCTTACGCTATAAGAGTATGTGCACTCACACATACAAGCACAGCTCAAAATCAATTTCAGAAAAAATGCCTTTATTAGGCAAAAAAAAGACATTAAAAAGTATAAACTTTCAATATCACTATATCTTCATGAGACAAGATATGAAGAGACAGTGATCTCAAAAGCTTACATTCTTTTTCAGTGTGTAGTTTGAAAAAAATGTGTGTTACAACTTGACCTGCATTTGTTCCAATTTTGTAAGACACAAACATATAGAAAATAACATACATCATTAAAATATCTACTCAACCCTACTTGGGAGAAGGAATTAGCATAAAATGCTATAGTCGTTTTATAAGCCCAATCAGATCAGCTTGTTTAACTTTAAGTATAGCACTAACAGAACTATAACAGGAATCTATTAATTAAAAATAAAAGTAGTCATCCTTTCCCCATGCTATTCTGCTGGAAATAGTTAATGAATTTTCAATGTTAGAATCTGTAGAACCAAGATGGGCCATATGTGAACATGAAAATGTATCAGATATTTCCCACACAGTATCAGAAAAGAAGTTATTCAATATTATTACTATTAGGTAGCAGATTACCACTAGATTCTTAATGGTATTAACTGCTGAGCAAACAGAATTTGGTGTAATTTTTTCCTAATTTGGATACAGTGAGAACTGGATTTTGCCAATGAAAAAACTAGACTAGGCTCTGCCTTTTTCTAGCCTTCAGACTTTCACCTAAATTAATGTTCATAGTTGATCCACCCATATTCATTTATTACCAAGGAGATTAAATACAGCAGGCACCCTGTTCATGAAACAATTAGAAAATAATGTTTAATGTATAAAAAACTATACACAGTACAATATTGAAGGAACAACTGTCTCTAAAGGCCAAAATCCTATTGTAAAATGCCATATGCATAAATGGATTCATGAAAGCATATTCATCTTTTTTATATATTGTCTGTCATATATCTTGGCTCTTAAATAAGTGTGCAATCCAGGTATAAATAGATACATGATAGATGGGCAGCAAGATTGTGCATACTGCTTATGTAGCTTCCAGTTTATGCTGCATAATTCCTACAGGATTCTGGCCTTTACCCCCCCCCCCCCACACACACACACACACAAAAACAAGTTTACTAATGAGATTAAAACCTATATCCTTTGTTATTTCTCTCTTCATTTGACACATTGGCCTCTTAAGAAAGAATATATGATGATATAACATTAGTTTAATGACAAGAGTCTTGATATCTGTTCTGCACACCCAGGCATTTAAAACTGCAGAAATAGTGCCCTTAACTAAAATTGAACAAAACAAAAGCAATTAGCGTTCTGATTATAATGTCACACAATATCACTCTCTTCTCTCCTCTGATAGCAGCACCCTTTGCTGAAAGTAAAAGAAGAAACCTTCACTTCGTTTAGCCGACAGCACTAGAAATGCCATTGTTAATAGCTACAGACCAATGAAAGGTTAGCACATTGCAATGCTACACGCAGGAGTAGTAAATGGATGGTGTGGAAGCCATGAAATTAAAAATGTATCGTTCCACAGGTAATGAATGTCAATGCAATGATCTGCAGGTAATCAAATTCAATGAAAAATCTCATAATTATTTGCTTTCACATCTATCTGACATTACTAACAAGTTACATATCTACATTAACTATAAATGTCACTAAAATCTAATTAACCATTTCTAACCTAAAAAGGGAAAGCAAGGTAGTTCCACACTCAAAGAATATTTTTGGCATATTCTGAAAATACATGCCGTGGTCAAATGTCCGCAATGGCCAGCATTGGACCTAAGCATAAAAAAAACTTACCTGACTCATTGCCCGGGACTGCAACAATAAGCACTTTTATGTCAGATGTGTTTTCCAAGTCTTCATCAGCATCTGAAGTGGAAGGCGGTTCTTCCTGAGACTCTAAAACCATAGTTGGTGGTCCTGTGGGCTCTGCAAGTGCTGTAACACTTGATGATGTAAAATATTCTGTATCAATTTCTGGTTCTACTGTCTTGCCTGCAAAATCGTCATCAGTTGTGGTTTTAATGGGAGAAACAGATTCGTCAATTACTAGAACATCTATGCTTGTGTCCTCATACGGTTCCTTGTCGATTAATGCTGGCTGTGTTTTAATACTTAGAGGTTTGGATGTTGAAGTAGATGGGATTTTGTCTATTGCAGCAGTAGTAATTGTGACTATGCCACTCACCACAGTCGGTTTATTTGTTTCAGCTGCCGAAAATAAAATGGATTCTGTTCTTATGGTCTCCTCTGTTGTTCCTGAACCTTCTGGACTATGCCTTGTGAGAATCTCTACTTTCCCAACATCATTAGATTTTTCAGTGTCAGGAGCAATACCTTTGGTTGTAAAGGACACAATGGGTTGGACTGTGGAGGCTTCATGTTCCGTTTCTGTGCTTGGCTTTGTGGGAGGAACAGCTGTAAGCTTTAGCTTTTGTTCAGTGACAGAATCTTTTCCAGGAGCTTGTGCAGACTTTGTGACTGTCTCATAAACTTCTATTTTCACAGCCTGGGTAGTTGTATATCTTTGTCCATCAGCAGATCCTTCAGCCATCTCATGTTCAGGTGACAAAGGCAACTTTGCAACCACTGTTGTTGAATCTGGGAAAGTAACCAATTGTTCTCTAGCAGTGGGTTCCTCTTGAAGAACGGGTGCTATTTCTGTGGCATCTGTATGAATAGTAACAGTTGTCATATATTTAGTAATTTTATCTTCTGAGGTTTCTGAAACCAGGGAAATGCCAGGTTCTTTTGTTGATGTCACATAAGGAGTTGGCATTGTTGATGTATCTGTAAATACAACCAAGTCCATACCTGCTATAACTTCAGTGTCTACTGCTGGGGAAACACTAGTTATTCTGGGAATTCTTAAGTCTGGTTGTTGCTCAGGAGTACTGCCTTCAAAGGGCAAATCATATATCTGTCCTATTTCCTCTTCTGTTTTCTTTCGATGCACTTCTGATGTAGGTGTTGTTTCATAATGGTACTGTGATGCCACATCTCCTTTGGTAAGATTTTCCATGTCTGCATCATACTCTTCTGTGATAACAGATACGACTATTGGTAATTCTGAAGAGCTAGACTCAAAAGAAACAGATGATGTGCTCCTTTCAAATGATAATGTTGGAATGACTCTGTTGTTTAAATCAGGCAGTGCAAATGTATGTTCTTTCTGTTTTGATTCTGTTGGAGCAGTTTGTACCTCTTTAGCCCTATCAGTTATTGTAAACACTGGAGCTTCAGAGCTCTTCAAAAATCCTGTAGTTGATGGTAGTTTGCTTTCAGATACTATTAATAAATCACCTGGTATACTTGTAGCATTCTCATCTATGAACATCTTTGACACTTTAACTGCATCTAACTCTGGAATAACAGTAGTGGTAATGGTCTCAGGCATAACAGCTTCATTGTCTTTCTTTTCTATAGGTTCATGGTGTCCCTCAAGCAGTTCTTTGGGAACAACAACAGTTGTGACTTTAATTTCGCTTTTCACTTCTACTGACTTCTTTGTTGGCTGAATGCCAAGATGTATTTCTTCCTTTGTTAGTGTAATGGAAGATCCTGTTTCTACCGGTCTTGGTGGAGCATCTACAGAAGTTCTTATTGGCCCAACCTCTATTTGTTCAGTTTGACTCACTGAACTTTCATTGCTGAAGTCAGAAATATCTTGTGCAGGTATGTTCACTACTAGGTCACTTGGCACAGTATGTGAGTCTCTCTTTTCTGATGAATCAGAAAAGTCAGGAATGATATGAGGTAGAATGGTGGGTAAACTAACAATTTCCATTACCTTATCACCTTCTTTTGTTCTAGTTGCTTCTGGTGTGACTGAAGAGATTTTTGGATGAAGTGCAGCTTTAGAAGGCATTACCTTTAAACTTGTTAATAAATTTGCAGATCCACTTTCCAAGGGTATATTCAGTTCAACAAATGAAGAATCGAATACATTCTCCTTAGCTACGGAAAAACATAATTAGAAAAAGAATTAGAAAGATTGTTATATATATTTTTAAATCATCATTTTTCCTTACTACCATGCTTTAAAATGGAATTCTATTTTTAAAAATATTTTTATTAATTTTACAATAAACAACAGAATAATACTCAAAAGAATAACACTTAAAATACAATACAAAATGAAAAAGAACAAATTTAAAAAATATACTAACAACAAAAAAGACAATAATGATATTGATAATAACAATAATATAATAATAACATATATTCATTACATTCTCATTTTCCTGACTTGTTCTTCTAATTTGAAGTTCATATAATATTGTATGTATATCAATGTCTTATTTACATATTTATTTCAATTCATGTATTATTATGCTTATAAAGTTCGGTTTCACTTACCAGTGATAACTTTTGTTCTTCGAGTATATAGTTTGTGAATACACATTCACGGGTTATGCGCCTGCGCAGAACAGCCGATCAAAGGCTTGAAATGCTATTGGTCAAAAGTTTTGGCGGTAAGACCGCCCACCGTACCGCCCACCCTGAGGCGCCCGCGTGCCATCTTACCTCAGTTCCATACTTAAGCCAAGCACAGGATAAACCAATTGATCTCATCCGTGCAGCTCAAGAGGGGAGGCAGGGTGGGCAGTGTGTATTCACAAACTATATACTCGAAGAACGAAAGTTATCACTGGTAAGTGAAACCGAACTTTCTCCTTCGTATAGTTTGTGAATCCCCACTCATGGGAGATTAGCAAGCTCACACTTACTTGGTCGGTGGGCAGTCGGATGAGATGATCCCATGATGAAGATGATGACGGTCAGGCAGGGTGAACTGTCAAGGGCGATGAGCCCAGAGCCCCCGAGTGAGGACGACACGGCCAAGCCTGGCGTCCGCAGTGGCTCTGGTGTCCACCCTGTAATGCTGGACAAATGTAGAAGGTCTGGACCAGGTGGCAGCCTTACAGATGTCCTCAAGCGGTGTGCCCTCCAGAAAGGCCGTGGATGTTGCAACCGCTCTGGTAGAGTGCGCCCTGACATGTGGTGGAGGCGGCAACGATGCCGACTCGTAGGCCAAGTAGATGGTAGAGGTGATCCATTTGGAGAACCGCTGCGCAGAGATGGGTTCACCTTTGGACTTGCCCCCATACGCCACGAAGAGGCGTTGCGACTTCCTGAACTCCCTTGTCCTGCTGGTGTAAAACAATAAAGCTCGTTTGACATCCAGCGTGTGCCAAGTCCTTTCTTGGGCGTTGGTGGGGTTCTGGAAGAATGTTGGCAAGGAGATAGTCTGTGCCATATGAAACTGGGAGACCACCTTGGGGAGGAAGGTGATGTCCGCCTGGAGTACCACACGGTCATTGAAGAATTGAAGAAAGGGTGCGTCTGCCCGCAGAGCAACCAGCTCACCAGCTCGTCGAGCAGACGTGATGGCCACCAGAAAGGCCGTCTTCCAAGTGAGGAGACGAGCATCCGCGGTAGCCATGGGCTCGAAGGGAGTCCTGGTGAGCGCGTTGAGGAGGGTAGAGAGTGACCATTGAGCCGTCGGAGTCCTGACCGGAGGGAAGGCATTCCGCAACCCCTTGAGGAAACGTTTTACCGTTTGGTCGCGGAAAGCGCCGGAAGCGGACGAGCCAGCCGGGGAGTGAGCTACCACCACTGCGAGGTGTACTCGGATGGGGGCGATGCTGAGGCCAGACTCCGCCAAATGGAGGAGGTAGGTCAAAACGTCCTGCAATCCCACCTGTGAGAGGGGCGTCTGCTGGGATGCCAGGAAAGCACAAAAGCGTCTGTATTTGGAAGCGTAGGACTTCCTTGTGGAAGGGCGCCTGGCTAGTTCCAGGATCCTGGACAGTCTGGGGTTATCCTCCACGCGGTGAGGTGGAGGCTGGGCAGGTCTGAGTGGTGAAGCTGGCCCTGCTCCATTTGGAGAAGCATTGGTGACTCCGGCAGCGTGCGATACTGAGACGACATGCGTAACAGCAGCGGAAACCAGGGTTGGCGAGGCCATGCTGGGGCCACCAGGATGGCCTTGGTCCTGTGTTGCAACATTCTGGTGAGAACTTTCTGGACCAGAGGAAACGGAGGAAAAGCGTAGAAATAGTCCTGATCCCACCGTTTCATGAAGGCATCGCCCTCGGAGTTCATTCCGATGCCTGCCCTGGAGCAGTACCTGTGGCATTTCGTGTTGGACTCCGACGCGAAGAGGTCGATGTTCGGAGTCCCCCAGACCTCGCAAAGCGACTGAAAAACCTCGTCGTCCAGTTCCCATTCGTGGGTCGTCGAGGTGAGGCGGCTGAAATGTTCGGCCAAGACATTCAGCTTGCCCTGAATGTGCACTCCAATCGAGAAGATGTGCCTCTCCAGGCACCACTCCCAGAGTTGCACAGCGAGGTAAAGAAGGGTGGTAGATCGTGTTCCTCCCTGCTTGTTCAGATACGCCACAGCCGTGGTGTTGTCCGAGGCTACTTGGACCGCCTTGCCTGTGAGTAGGCTCTCGAAGGAACGTAGGACCTTCCAAATGGCCAGTAGTTCCAAATAGTTGATAAGGTGCACCATCTCCTGAGGCGACCATGGGTTGTTGACCGTGAGAGTCCCGCAGGCAGCCCCCCAGCCGAGGTTGCTTGCGTCGGTCAATATTTGCAACGAGGGTTGCGGGGGGTAGAAACTCTTCCCTGTTGTCACGTTGAGTGGTGCCGTCCACCACAGCAGCTGGTCCCTCAGCTCCGGAGACGGAGTTAGCCGTTTGGACTGGCTCTCCCGGAGCGCGTCGAATTCGTGAAGAAGCCACGACTGCAGGGACTGGAACTTTAGCCTGGCGTGAGGAACCACTGTCGTCGTTGAGGCCATGAGGCCTAGCAGTCTTTGAGCCTTTTTTGCCCTGATGCACGGTTTGGTGCGAAGGTCGTTCACTCCCTGCGCGATGTCCTGCAAGCGCTTTTGGGGTGCAAAGGCTCTGGTAGCAAGCGAGTCGAGTACCGCTCCAATGTACTCGACGTGTTGAGAGGGAATCAACTTCGATTTGGTGAAGTTGATCCTGAGGCCGAGACTCTCCATGAGGTGGACCGTGAATTGCGTGTCCCGAATGGCCGACGAGCTGGTGGGGGATACAATCAGCCAGTCGTCGATGTATGGGAAGACCCTGATTCCCCGCTGGCGGAGGAAGGCAGCCACCGGAGCCATGTATTTGGTGAAGACTCGTGGCGCCGTGGCCAGACCGAACGGTAGACATTGGTACTGGTACACCGAGTCACCGATGCGGAATTGAAGGAACCTTCGGTGCTCCTCGAGGATGGAGACATGGAAGTAAGCGTCCTTGAGGTCTATGACTGTGAACCAGTCCCCTTTGTTGATGAGGGGAAGGACGGTCTGCAGGTTCACCATCCGGAACTTCCTGGTGTGGATGCATTTGTTGAGGCGGCGCAGGTCCAGAATTGGGCGGAGTCCTCCGTCCTTCTTCTGAACCACGAAGTACCTCGAGTAGAAGCCATTGTCCCAGTCGTGCGGTGTCACCCGCTCGATGGCTCCCTTGGACAGAAGAGTTGATATTTCCTCCTCTAAATGGGGGGACGAGGTGGTGAGACGATGTCTTCCTACCCGAGGCGCCCGCACGAACTCGATGGCGTAGCCAGAGGACAAGATCTTTAAGACCCACCGGTCGTCCGTGATGCCTGACCATACCTGGAGGAAGTTCCGGAGGGGGAGGTACGGGAGGTGGAGCGCGAGAGACTCGGCCGTCGCAGCTTCAAACGCGCGACTTGGACTTAGCGTCCGAATGTTTGCCGTGCCCGTAGGGCTGATAGCATGGTTTGTGCTGGCGTCGTTGCTTGTAAGAGCCAGACCTGGGCTGCTCCACGGGGCCACCCTGTTGTTGCGGGTTTCCCTGGTAGCGCCACGTGAAGGGCTGGAACCTTGGCCTGGCAGGCGGAGCCGGCGTGGTGAGCCCCAGGAACTTTGCGGTGGTGTTAGTCTGCCGCATCTCATTGAGGACCTTGTCCGTGTCCTGTCCGAAGAGGCCTTGCCCGTCGAAGGGAAACTCCTCGATGAGCTTCTTCATAGCATCATCGAGGGAGGTACCCCTAAGCCAGGCGTGACGACGGAGCAGGATAGCAGACGCCATGTCCTTGGCCGCATAGTCGTTGATATGCCTGGCCGTTCTCATTTGCTGCTCCGCTAGGAAGTCCCCTTCGGATGCCAGCGCGTCGATCCGTTTCTGGGCGTCGGCGGGCAGCGTCGCCGTCTCGGCCTTCACTCGCTCCCAGAGGTGGGACTGGTAAAGGCCCATGGCAGCCAAGTAGTTGGCGGCATGGAGGAAGAGGGAACCGGTGGCATAGAATTTTCGGCCCACCGCGTCCAGCTTCTTCCCTTCCGGGGTCGAAGGCACCGGGAATCCGCTGGTGGCCGTCCTGTGTTGAAAAGCCTTGACCACCAGGGAATTTGGCAAGGGGTGAGCTTGCAGGAACTCGACGTTCTCGTCCAGGACTCTGTACATGCCGTCGAGCCTGGACGAAATGGAGTGTGCAGACACCGGCTTCCTCCATGTCGCCTTCGCCAACGTCAACATGGACGGAAGCATGGTGATATGGACCGGCCGTACCGCGCGTCTGTCCAACTTGGCGGTCATTTGGTCCTCACCCTCCAGTGGCGGCTGGTCGATCTTTAAGTTCAGAGCAGTCCCCAGGCGCGTCAGCATGGCCGTAAGCGAGCGTTGGTCCTCACCACGTGGTGGGTCCACCGCACCGATGGCCTGGTCCGACGTCCTTTCGGCGTCGACGTCTCCCTCGTCCTCCTCTGAAGAGGCGCTGGAGTCATCGGAGGATGAGGGAGGAACTCTTACATCCACATCGGGACTGTGCCAGTACGGCCTGGGCGGGCCGGCGGGATGGGAGTCCACCGCTTCAACGTCTGGACCAACCCGCGACAATGTGGGTGGGCCAGCGGAGCGGACACTCGACCCTCGGGAGGTCGGTGGGGCCACAGCAGGGCCAACATCCCTGGGGCTTGCGGTGGTCGGTACCGGAGCCGCAGAGGCCGCAGGCATGGAGGTCTTAAACTGGTTAGCAAAAGTCTGAGCCATGACCTCAAACATCCCCTTCAGGAGCTCCATCTGGGATGGATCCAGAACCGTCGGGAGCGACGAAACGGTGGCCGACAAAACGGTGGCCGGTAGAATCGGCGACGAAACGGTGGCTGGTAGAATCGGCGACGAAACGGAGGCCGGCATGGTGATTGCCGCGTTGTCGAGCGTCGGAGTCCTGGGCCTTGGAGAGACGGAGGCCTGTCTCGTAGGCGAACGGGCCCTCCCACGAGGCGGTGACGGGAGCACCTGAAGTGGGCGAGCTGGAGCCCCAGCCCTGCGTCCTTTTTCAGGCGAACCCGAGGAGGACCATCCTCCCCAGATGGAAGACCCAGGCGACGGACATCTTGCGACCGAGTATGGCGGCGAAGGTCCCAGAGAAACAGGGGTGCGCGGAGTAGGCGGGAGCGATCGCCTCTTCTCCGACCCGTGTTTCTTTTTCTTCTCTCCGTTCTTGTCCCTCTTCTTCTTCTTCTTGATGGGGAGAGCGGAAGAAGAAGCCGAAGATGGAGGAGGCTGAGAGACACTAGCCGAGGTAGAAGCGGCCGCCACGGGAGCCAGGGAGAGTTCCATCAGATGGGCTTTGAGCCGGTAGCTCCGGTTCTGCACTGCCAGACGGGTGAATTTCTTGCAGTGAGGACAAGACTGGCTCTGGTGAGACTCTCCCAGGCAAAAAAGGCAGAGGCTATGCCCGTCGGAAGCCGGAAACCTTTTCAGGCAAGCCGGACACTGTTTGAAGGCCGCGGCCATCAAAGAAAAATTCTTCCAATGGAAGTTTCTGGAACGCGGGTATCCCGAAGGGCTGGCCAGCCGCCACCCCCTTGAGGGGGGAAACGGTGACCGAAGCGAGTAGGTAACTGAGTCCACCAGAAGGAAGAAACAGCACCGGGGTGGCGATCCTGCCCGAAGGACAAGATCACCGAAAAAATTGAAAACGAAGTTAGCCAAAAGACTTTCCCTCAGAAGGGCGAAAAATAATTGAGGTAGCTCTCAACGATCGTCCTGCTGCTACGGCGGAAAGAAGAGAACTGAGGTAAGATGGCGCGCGGGCGCCTCAGGGTGGGCGGTACGGTGGGCGGTCTTACCGCCAAAACTTTTGACCAATAGCTTTTCAAGCCTCCGATCGGCTGTTCTGCGCAGGCGCATAACCCATGAGTGGGGATTCACAAACTATACGAAGGAGAACAAACTTTCTATATATCTATAAACTACTCTAATTATTATTCTATAAAGTCAATATTATCTTAAACACACATTTAAAATCATTTTAAAAAAAACACTACATATTTACAGTGCCTTGGTGATTATGGTCCTCAATTGATCTGGTGCTGGCCTGCCACCTTTACTTTCAATCAATGTATAATTTTTTAAAAAGGTCTCAATTTATTCCCAAATTTGTTTTCACTAATCAAACCCTTTTTATATTTTAATTCCCATGTTAACTTATCATTTAATGCAATTTGCCACATTTCTTTATACCATTCTTCTAAATAAAGAATAATGTTCCAGTTCCTTGCAATACATTGTCTCGCTGTTTTCAATATTATAGATAACAATTCTTTTTTGTTCTCATCTATATTCATATTATCTACCTCAGTCAATAAAATGGAATTCTAGAAAATAATACAGATTATATAGCCTTTATTTACACTGAGGTAAATGTATACCAGTAGTTACCAAAATTTATTTCCTTTGCACCATTCAGCAGCTTTCGGTGGCTCAATAGTTAAGAAGCTTGCCTTGTTAGCTGGAAGGTTGGCAAATAGGCAGTTCGAGACCTGAGTACTATATGATGGATTGAGTGTCCGTCTCTGTCCCAGATCTTGGGGACATGAAAGGATCCTAATTTGGGCATTCCCTGAGCAGAGTTTCTTCCACAAAAATCATTTCAGCCCAGAATAATTTCTGACACAAAATTATTATGTTAACAGCTTTATTATAATAAAGCTGATTTACTCTCATTTATTTCAGCAACAAGGCAACAAAAAACCAAGTTGGTTTAACTGTGGTTAGATAAGGTTATTAAGGTTAATCTCAATATTATGATGGAATTAATAAAAAGGTCTATTTGGTATAAACAAAAAGGCCTATTTGGCGCTCTACATGGGGCTGCCCTTGACAACCATTCGGAGGCTGCAACTGGTCCAGAATACGGCTGCTCAGGTGGTGATGGGGTGTGGGTGTTATGCCTGCACCTCGCAACTGCTTCGGGAGCTGCACTGGTTACCAGTTTGCCTCCGGGTGCAATTCAAGGTGCTGGTTATGACCTTTAAAGCCCTATATGGTAGTGGGCCAGGATACCTAAGTGACTGCATCGCCCTAAGAGCGTCTGCCTGTCCAACTAGAGCAGACCGGAGGGGCTCCCTAACTGTACCATCAGCTAGAGGGGCTCGTCTATCTAGCACAAGGAAGAGGGCCTTCTCCGTGTCCACACTGGTCCTTTGGAAACTCCTGCCAGTAGAGTTACGATTGCAGGCGGGGTCTTAAAACCTGGCTGGCGAGGCAAGTATGGGGACCTGATGGAAGTGTGGCCCCTGCCGACTGGCTTTCTCAATAAGCAAGATATCCCCCCCTTCTTTTTTTAGGAATGGGGTGGGTGGGTTTCTTTTACGTGGGTGGTTTTTAATCTGTTTTTATATTTTTATGCTTGTGTTTTAGATTGTTTGTAAGCTGCCCTGAGTCGGGCTTGCCTGAGTAGGCAGCGCATAAATCCAGAAATTAAATTAAATTAAATAATCATAGCTCATAACAGTGGCTGAAAAGTCTTGACTGCTGCCAATAGCCCTACTGTTCTATGAACTGCCTGTATTACCAGATTCCCAAGTATTTGGGCCTTTCATAGCCATTTCCTCTCAAGAAGCCCAGAAATAGTTCTACCTCCTTTCCTAATCTTTGACTGTGCAACCCATGTGACATCAGAAAGACCTACCCATGACATCACAATTTCTGCTTCTGAAATTTCAGGTTAGGTATGCTACTGACTGCCAGCCCCTCTTTTCAATGTTGTGCTATTAATCTAGCCTGATATTGTCCCATTAAGGAAAATTAATATGATACAGAACAGGCAAGAACACCAAAAAAATTGTTGAATAGAAAACGGAGTGTCCCATTGTTTGAGGATTGACTTCCTGCTGCCTGTTCAAATAAATTCTAGTTTTTCAAGAATGTTTGACAAACCAAAACAGTTCATCCTTCATGCCAAATATGGTTTTAATTCCCATACTTTATGAATCAGAACACATTTTAAGTACAAGAGAGTCAAATTTCAATTTGTCACAATAAGTACACATCCCAACATTCATTCTAAGGTTCCCAATTATATTCATCTAGCAGAGAATTCCGATTATTTTCAGCCAGTTGGCCAGATGCTTGGATGGTTTCAACATATTTTTGCTAATATGCAACAAGATGTTAGACCCGGGCCATTTCAATGTCATGAAACATTGCTTTACAACCAGCATGGCTCAGAAAATTCAGATTCTTAACACTTGTGAAATTAAATTGAAAAAAGGAATGATGTCAATGCTGCTTCTTTTCAAAAGGAGACAGGCACTACAGTTCATTTGCCTATTGCTTAGGCAAAGATCCACTCAGAGGAGGTTGTTTCTTTTAGAAAAAAGAAAACTTGCTCTGTCTTTAAGCAACTCTCTCTATGTACAGATGGTTTGCATTACTAAACTTCTGGAGTCATTCATTCAGTGGGATGCCTTCTTTGTGCTCCTTCTAATGCAAGGCATGATGCAGTTTTCTCCTAATAAAATATCAATTTCTAATACAACAAAGCAAATTATCTGCTTTTTTCAAAGTCTATCTTTCAGTCTTAAAAGTTGGTTCTTTCATATTATGTAATCAAACTGATATGGGATGACATTTTTGAAACTGGAAGAAGTTTCTTTTTTAAATCCAACACATTTTTAAGTATTTATATCATGATAAAAAATGATATTTAAAAATTGTGGGTTTAATCCAAATGTAGTCATTTCTAGAGAAGACCACCTGAAATCAATATGATTTAAATTACTCATGCCTAACACATTCCATTCCTTACACAGGGTTGTAAAGGCACAATTCTAACCAGCTAGTAGTGGCTGAAGTCTGCCTGAACTGACTCTAGTTCAGCCAATACTGTGTTGAAACCAAATCCCTCCCAAGCTTCAGATGTTGGAAGTTGCTTAGGACTATATTGGTCCTAGTATCACAGCGCATCAGCTGATGATTGTCTAACTAATTTATCACTGTCTCTTTATGTCAGGAGTTCTCAACCTTTTTAAGATGAGGGTTGGGTCACGCTCCCACAGACAGCTTTGGGGAGCGGATGCCATTTTGCCCTTCCTCCACCACACAACACTTCCTGGTGTGGTGGAGGCTGGAGCGGGGGACATGAAATGGTGCCATGGGCTGCATCCAGCCTGCGGACTGCAGTTTGAGAATCTCTGCTTTATGTAATGCCCTTGTGTAAATGATCCCTATGTAGTTTCACTTACATGTTTGAGGAAGTGGACTGGATCAATGAAAACTCATATCAAAATACAGTATAGCCGTAATCTTTAAGGTGCCATAAGGTTTTTGTCTTCATTATTTTATTTTGGTTTTGTTTTGTTTCTTGTATATTTGAAAATATACTATGGTCTGAACTGATGATCACTGGAAATTTTTACCACCCAACCAGCCCATATAAAAACTTACAAGGGATTAAATTACAGTGCTGTATATCAATTTTCCCCATTATATATACCTGTTAAAATGTTTGAGATATTGAACATTTAATGGTTAGGATTCTGTACATATGTGGAATCAATTCAGTGACCTAGAGTCACAGTCAGTGTCTGATCATTTGGATTTAGCCACAAAAGAAAAAAGAAAAATAGAGAAGCAGGAACATTCCTCCCTCATATTTTACTAGCATTTTAAATTCAAACAGCCATAGTTTTAGTGATTGAGATCACCACTATGCAGCTACCTATTGAAGAAGTGAAGCCTGCAGCTTTTCTATTCATGGTGATACTAATTTTTATATATTCACTTCTATTTTTAAATTAGGGCAACAGTACAGCCAAACTCTAAACCAGAGTTATTTGCACTATGGTTTATTGAACCAAACCAGCTTTACTAACGGCAATTTTAAGCAGGCTTGTTTCTCCAAAGTATAGTTCAAATTAAATTAATTTGGGGCATTTGACTATAACTCTGAACTTCGTATTATAAGGATTTGAACATAACATTGATATAAGTCAATCAAAAAAGGGAACAAAATATTCCAGGTTCCCATCAGAAGCAGCACTGTGGGGAGAGAAAAGCAAATGTATATGAGAGAAAGCCAGAGAATCAATGGGCTCCAGCAGAAGCTATAATTAATGCAGAATTTGACATGTGACCACATGAATGTTGATTGGCAGTGGCTCTCCAGACAGTATCTCCATCCAAACTTGATGATGAAGATTGATTACTTCTACATGGAAAACAATGTGCACTACCACTAAGCTTTATGAGGGCTGAGACTATGTTTCTCTTTTAATATGAGTGGGAATAATGATAGTCTTTCTGTGGTGAATACGTTGTTTTATAAATGAATACTTTTATATTTTATTATGCAGTCCTGATAATCTAATTTGAGAGGCTTTGTGGTTGGGGAGAAAAAGCCTAGAAAGAACCCTAAGTAGATTTTTTTTAAATTAGAAAACCACATTAGTCGTGTGCACTTTGGTCGTGTGCACTACTATTGCCTTCACTGGGATTAAGCTTTCAGAAAAATAGAGAAGTGTTCCAAAATACTCTTATATCTGACAATAAAATCAGAATGCATTAGTAGCAAATTGTTTTTGGCTAAAGTTATGCTTTACTTCAGTACAGCTAAGAAGAAGAGTTTATTTGAAGTTTCTTTTTTAAAAAAATTCTTTGATCTTTCCTATCTCTCAAAAGGAATGTTTGCTCTTGCCTTTGATGCAGAAAATACTTTTTAAAGGAATAATCCAGGTTCACTGTCAGCATCAGTATGCGTGTGTGCTCTTCTGAAATTAGTTTAGACAAAAACCTAATTAATTTAGCCATAAGAATTTTAGACATGAGAAATTAAAAAAAACTTTAAGAACAAAGGCCATTTTGGTAAGTAAAGAAGAGGAAAAGTTTTAAAAATTGAGATTGTTCAGGTGCCTCCCACACTCTGAATTTGCCCAGGTGGTTGCAAAATCTAAAGCTGTCATTGCTGAACTCTCAACTCCAAAGCTACGGAAATTCCTATCCAAGAAAATTCAATTGAAGATCCTTCCTGCTGGCCTTCACATGTGAGATGAAAACTGCTACATTTCAAGGCGCATCAACTGATTTACATTGTCAGCTAAACTCTTCTTTCTTTTCTTTCTGATTGTTCTTTTTTTAATAGCACATCTGACATTCTCTCGTTCATTTTTTTTTTGTATAGTATCTCACTGTTAACTTGTTCCTGGCTGGAAAGCTCACTAGTTTAAGTATCTGGCTGATTAGCCAGATGATGGGAGTTCACCCACTGTGCCACCTGGGAGAAGAGGCACCCTGTGTAGTCATGTTCAAGCTGCACAGAAGAAGGGAATGGTAAATCACTTATGTGTCTTCTCCACACTCTAAACCCTGGAAAAGGTTGGCATAAGTCAGAATTAATTTGATAGGACACAATTATTATCCCACTGTCATCATCGACTGCAACTCGCATCTGAGAATGTATCCCACTGTACTCAACTGTCAACTGTTTTATATATTTTTTAGAATTGATGTAAGGCGCCCTGAGTCAGGTTCGCCTGAGTAGGCGGCGTAGAAGTTTGAAATTAAATTTAAATTTAAAAAAACTCAGTATATAAATGTTATAAATATGACAAATATGTATCATAGGAAACTGAAATATAAACACATCTGAAGTTCACTCAAATCTACATTTAAGATGTACATGTTTCAATAAGTGCTAAGCAAAAAAGCACTTGTCTTTTTGTTGTTGTATTAACATCTGCATTGTTTGATATTAATAACAGAAGGTAGAAATGTCATTGTACTCTATTTGTGAACTTCTCTGAGACATTTCTCTTGGCCTTTACAAGTAAACAAGCAAGCTAGGTGGAACACTGAACTGACTTTGGGTGGTTGTGTCCTACATAACAAAGTTTTAGCTGAAGAGTTGTCAAAAGGATAATCCTCTACATCTGGGGTCAGCAAACTTGGCTCTCCAAGTGTTCTTGGACTTCAATTACGAGAAGCCCAAGTCGGCACTTCTGCTGATCAAGGCTTCTGAGAATTGAAGTCCAAGAACATCTCGAGAGCCAAGTTTGCTGACCCCTGCTCTACATGAAGGTGTTTATTATTTGATGAGCTATCTGATCAAGTGTAGAATAAAAGCCCTAAAAAAAACAAAGCAGAGACACATGGGACAGAATATTGATATTTTAGAGAACTATGTGCTTTTTGTAAAAGCAAACTATGATCAACATTATTACTGTCAATGTTCAGGATTGTTTATTTTTCTGTTAGTACAAAAAGCAACTCAGTAGTTTAGGGATGAAAGAAATTAGGGCAAAACTAAAGGTATCAAGAAAACTCTAAGAATACTCATACAACTGCTGCACAGAGATGGAGATATGGGACTCTCAGATCTGCTATTTCAAATGGCTATACTTATCTGCCAAAGCAACTATCATTTGAAATTAAATTAAACAAATGTTTAGATCAGGGGTTTTCAACCTACGGCCCATGGGCCAGGCCTGGCCCACAGCACCATAGTGTTGATTTATGTTGTGAGCCGCCCTGAGTTGGCGTATGCTGAATGGGCAGCATACGAATCAAATAAATCAAATCAAATCAAATCAAACAGCACCATTTCATGTGGCCCACCCACAGCTTGAAAAGGTAGAGTTTAGATCTAACTCCACTGTCATTAAGTTACATACTAGGTAGTTACTAGGAAAACTATACAGGAAAAAATTGGCATACATCAGAAACCTCAGGGGCTTTAATTTGCTATTAAGCCCTTGACCCCAGCTTACATTCAAGGAAATTAAGACCATGTAAATCATCTGTTTCAAGTGTTGTATCTGATTCTGAATATTGGTTATCATCATGGCAATCAGCCATGAAGATTGTCCTGGGAACAATCTAATACAGTGGTCTTCCATTTGCCTTCTGCATCACAATGTGACACCCATACCACTGAACCAGTTCCATGCACCTCTAGTCCTGAGCCCTTTTAGCATGCAAAATCCTCCTCAGCCCCAGGCCAGTATTGATGAAGCTGCTACCCTCCATCAAGATGGATTCCAGTGGGATTTAATCCATTTGGAGACTATCACCCTTCCCTGTAGACTTCACCGCCCATCTGTTAGTCCTCAGGGCTGTCAGGTTAGTTAACTGCCACCTGAGAATCAATATTGACTCACTGGCAGTATGGTCTACTCTATTACCATAGCAGGATAACCTGGCCAGACAATGACAATGTAAATATTGGAATTAAATATTAACACTTCCAGATCTTGGAAAGTCACTTTTTAAAATCTTACCCAGCATAGCAAATGGTGCTGTAATTCACTGAATTACTAAAAGCAGTTTTTATGGGTGAATTTTTTCAACAACAAGAGAACATAAATTACAGGCGGTTTATTTTCTTAAACCAGAGATTTATGTATCCAGAACTAATTTCTGCTCCAAGGAAAGATATTCTCACCCACAGTCTTAAGCACAGACACATGGAAAAATATGAGTGCTTTGTCGTCAGTGTTTGTTTGGTTTTTATAACTATTAAGACAAATGCCTTTTCTGGCAAAGATATTATGCTTTGCTGGATGTGAGGGGAAACAAATCTAGCATCAAGCTGGATTTTAAGGGATCTCTTTCTTCCAACCCCTATCAACCCCTCCTCATTTCCTGGCTTTATTGGTAGTGACATTGAAGTACAAATCTTTACATGAATGGCTACAGAACGAAAAACTCCCAAAGTAAGGCTGTACGGTTACAGTAAATACTTAACATGTGGCTTGGAAGTACAAAGGTTGAGTAAATGAGAACTTCTCCTGCTCTAAGGCAAGAGGCAAAGAAACACAATATAATGGTGACATCATTCTTTCTTTACTGTATGAACATCTGTTCTACAGACTTCAGGCATTAACTCTATCTAGATAGCTCAGCTGGATTTTGGTTTGGTTTTTTTTAACTCAGTATTATGTTTTCTGTCCCTATCTATAGACTCACAGCTAACAAACTTGAACATGATATAAATAATAATTATTATAATCTCTTCTTTGTTTTGAATGCTAAGAAAGTTCTTTCTGATAGTAGTTGCTTTTCTGAGCAAGTGTGCTAAAAGATGGAGAAGAACCGTGACAATGTAAGAACAGTGGCAACCAGAGAAGCATATAGACCATCTTTTTTAAACTCTCTTTCACACACACAAAGGCAATCATGGCTGTTGCATTTTGCACATGCAAAATTAGTTTCTTACCAAGATGACTTGCATAGGTACAAAAATGCATTTATGTAAAGAAGAGGACAGAGGACTTTGTAAAGGTCTCCCTTGCTCAAAAGCCAGTAGTATCCAACTCTAGGGTTCAGTGCTCATCTCAGTTTATAGCCAAAGAGCCAGTGCTGTCTGCATCTGCAGGTGTTTCTGCGGACATGTGGCAGGCATGACTAGACAGAATTCTGTTTACCTTCCCACCGAAGTGGTCTCTGTTTATCTACTTACAATTTCTTGCTTTCGAACTGCTAGGTTGACAGGAGCTGGGACAGAGATGGGAACTCACTCCATCATGTAGGACCCGGGAATCGAACTCTGACCTTCTAGTCAACAAGTTCAGCATCTTAACCACTTAAGCTACCACAGAACCAGAAGGGAAAAAAGATGTTCACAATAATGTTTACAGGGGGGTTCATTCTACTTTTAAGAATATCTGCCCAATCTCTACCATAAGAAACTGGCCTGACTGTGTTTCTTTACACAGTCTGTGAAGCATCAATCATGAGATGTTTTTATTGCAAGAAAGGGAGCCCAGTTTAAATAAATGTGTGATAGGTACATATCATTAAAATAAAAATCTAAGAAACGTACGTAGAAAGCAGTAGGCATCAAATCTGCTGTCTGGGTAAGGAAATCCTGTTTGATTCTCATAACGATACAGCGTTCTCACTCCAAGCAAGCCTCCGCCACATTGCATTCTTGCCACAGAGACAGGGTAACGTACACTGCCATCAGCCAGCCAGCCATAGTCACACTGGTCAAAGCCTTCCCTCCAGGCAGCATGCAGGTCACCAACAGAAGCAAGAACGGCATCTTGTGCCTCACACTGATGTTTCGCTTCTTCAAAGTTTAGCTTGTTGGGAGATGTTATATGGAAGACATCGCCTGTAAGGATAGAAATAAATGAAATGTTTAGTTCTGTGCAAGAAACCGCAGGTTTATTCAACTGCCAGTATTTTTTTTAAGTATTTGCTGATTTTGATGTGGGATGTGAGGGCGATCTGGCTGCGGCATCTGTCACCCCATTGATTGCCACGGTTCATCTGGCTGATCTGGCCTTGATCACTATATGTCACTGACACTGACTTGGAATCACGACTCTGCTGTGGTATTGATTTAGTTCTTTCCACCCATATCATCTCCCAGTATACCCAGCTCCATAATAATAATAATAATAATTTCATGCTAGAAATTATTCTGGGTTGAAAGGATTTTTGCTGGAGAAACTCAGCTTAAGGGTTTTTACTGGAGAAACTCCGCTGAATGAGGCTCCTTTCATGTACCCAAGAGCTGGGAGAGAGACGGGCACTCAAACTGTCATGCAGTACCCGAGTCTTGAACTGCCGACTTGCTGGCCTTCCAGCTAACAAGGCGAGCTTCTTAACTGCTGTGCCACTGCAGCGCCCAGCTCCATAACTTTCTGCCCTGTAACTTTCCCCTTCCTATTCTGCCGTGAAAATTTCCAATTGTTTAATACATGCATCGCTTTCACCTGGCTTCCCATTATTGTCTGGAATGTATCCCCTCAAAATTCATGTCATACCCATTCATTTCCTCAGCTTCAGGTCTCACCATGCCCTGACATTTTTGGCTTAATCAATTAACTCTCTTGACCATAATGAAACCTCATTCATATAGTCATCCACTGTGTACAATCTTGTCTCATCATTATCCCTTCCCATTTCTTTATTGGCTTTCCTGTTTTCACATATTAGATGTTAACCTTTATAGAAGCAGAAGTCTCAAGCCCTTCTTTGTAAAGCATTTTGTGGCACTAATAAATCATAAATCACTAAAGGCAGTTTATCGGGTTTGCCATATTCTTGCCACACACAAAAATAGGAAGAATTCTTTGTGGCTTGGCTCACTTGATATCATTGAAGGCACAATAGTTTTCTAGATATCTTCTCACATTTAACTGAACTTCTGCCATTCACTGGTGTGAAGGAAAATAAAGTGATCCACTTGCAAAATCCTGTTTTACTATTTTAATGGAGTACAACTGACACTACACTTCTGACAATGGGTAACTCATATACAGTATCTGTAACACAAGCTATGTGGTGTAAGATAGTATATTCCTTAAATATTTGCAATACAGAAGACCTTGTGTGTACGCTCCCTGCCATGAGTGGCTCAAGGATGGAACAGGCTGTACATCCCATGAAATTTTGCAGTGAAGTATCTCCCTGCTTGGCCCACAAGCTGCTACTGCTATATCCCTGTCAGTTGTGACAGTGGCCATTTTTCTAATCAGGAAGAATGGCAAATTCCTGAAGACTGAAAGTTATAAATAGCTAGTTTCTTGTATTTAATTTATTTTTCAAGGTATAACTCCGGTATTGTGGAACCTTGGTTTACGAACACCTCAGTTAATGTAATTTTTGGTTAATGAATGAAAATCCATTGAAAATAATGCCTCAGTTTATGGAAATTTTTTTGGAACGGATTAATTGGTTTTTCAATGCATTCCTATGGGAAATTGCATTCAATGCATTCCTATGGGAAATTCGGTTTACGAGTTTTCCGTAACACAAAAGGTCCCAGAGAATGCATTAATTTCTTAAACTGAGGTTCCACTGTATAACCAAGGTACAACTCTGTTACATTACTACTGTAGCTTAGCAAGGGATCACTTCACTCCTTTTGTAGCTACAACTTTTTTGGTTCCATAGTTGCAAGGCATAACCTCACTAAATGAAAGAGACAGACTATCACCCAGTTCAAACACTAGTTCTGGCTTTACATCAGGGTGGACAGTCTTTTTGCATAGCGGGCCTGACCATGCCCCCAGAACTGGAAGTGGGTGCATTTATCTGCATTTGCAACAGCCATGGGTGCATTTCAACATGCCCGGGTGCTTTTTACAGCTGATGTAAACACATCTACTTCCACTTCCGGGTGCAGCAGAGGCAGCAACAGGTCAGATGGAATGGTGTTGGGGCCTGGGGATGGCCCATGTGCCGTAGGTTGGGAACTCCTGCTTTACATCATGCTGCCATGCTATGGTTTGTTGTGGGTGTAACAATTAGAATAGAAGGCACTAGCAGAGGTTGATCAGCGTTGCCGGGCTCTTTTAAATGGTGTTGGAAGGTTCTTTTTTGTTTGTTTTTACTTTGTATTGTTTTTTGATGTTATTTTTGGTTGTTTTTGTGTATTTTTGGATGTTTTTGGTTGGTTTTTTTGTGTTTTTTTGTTTTAAGGGATTTTTATTTAAATAATTTATTTATTTTTAAAAGTTTTGTTTGTTGTTGTGGCTTTGGGGGGGGTCCTTTCCGCGGGCCGGCCTTGGAGAGCCATCGGAGAGGGGTTTCCCCCCCAAAACCGCTTGGTTTCTTCTCTTTAATAATGGGGTGTCCTACAGGGGGATCCCCTCTCTGCCATGTCCCCTGGCTCTGGAAGAGTTGGGGGGACAAACCCCTTTTGTCCCCCCAAACCTTCCAGACTCATGGGACCCAGGAGAGGGGATCGAATCCAGCCCACCCTCTGATATTAAAAGGGAAATCTCAATTGGGGTTTCCCCTTTAATATCAGTGTGGGGGGGTTGTGATCCCCCTCTCTGCTGGCTTCCTTGGGTTTGGGAGGGTTGGGGGACAAAAGGGGTCTGTCTCCCCAACCCTTCTGGACCCAGGAGCCATCGGAGAGGGGGATTCCCCCCAAAAAAACTCCATTTTTAAAGAGAAGTAACCGCTTGGTTTCTTCTCTTTAATATGGTGTGTGTGTGTGTGTGTGTGTGTGTGTGTGTGTGTAGGGGAATCCCCTCTCTGCTGGGTCCCCTAGGGTCAGGAGGGTTGGGGAGACAGACCCCTTTTGTCCCCCCAACCCTCCCAACCCCAGGGGAGCCAGTACAGAGGGGGAGCGCAACCCCCCCACCCAGTGATATTAAAGGGGAAACTCCGATCGGGAGCTTCAGGCACCGTTGGGGAGGGGGGCTTTGGTTCCCGCGGCTTGGCCTCGCTGAAAGCGAAACCCTTTTGCGGTAAGTAAAGTCAGCGGACGGAGCGCCGTCCGATGGCTTTGGTTACCTGAGAATGGGTTCACTTTCAAGAGGGGGCAGTGCCTTTTTCCCCCTTGAACCCCCCTGTTTTTGGTTTTTTTTGTGAGGCGCTGTGTCCGGCTGTGGCGGACTTGCGCTCCTGGTGTGTTTTTTATTTTTATTTTTCGCTCGCCAGCTTTCTCAGTGTTCTGCGCACTCGTGGTGCGCAGGACTCTGGGGCTTGTAGTTTGGCATTTGCGTTTTCGGCTTGTGCGTCATTTTTTCCCTGCGGTTTCCTTTTGATTGGCCGCGGCGCATTTCCAAACATTCCTTTTGCTCGTGCCTCTCAGCCTGATTGGCTCTGGTGTGGTGCGGAGCAAGAAACGTTGGGGAATTGAAGTTGTTTCCCTTTTTTCACATTTGTGGGGGCTCTTGCCCCACTGGCGCATTTCTCAATCTTTTGTTGACCTGCGGACCCAGTTCGGGTGTGTGCACGAATGGTCGGTGCCGGCTAGTAGGGCCTGGCCGGCTAGTAGGGCCTGGCTTCCAACGGTTAATGCTTGATTTTATAGGTATAGATGTAGGACTGAGATTTCTTTCTTTATAAAGTGATTTAATAGTAACTATTTGATCACTTTTTGAGAACAAGAACTGCAACTGGTTTTTAAAGCAACTTTAAGAACTCTGCAAATGTCCAAAAATAGCAACCCCTTGTTTCAATTCCTGAACTGGGGACCTGCTTATCTCAAAGGGGGCATTCCATTGCCCGCCAGGCACCTTCACCATCCTCCTCAGCCCACCCAGCTTTGTGCCTATTGCATCTACAATACCATCTAGCCATCTCATTTTGGCTGCCTCCTTCTTCTTTTGCCCTCTACCTTTCCCAGCATCAAGGCTTTCTCAAGTGAATCCTCTCTTCTCATTTGATGTCCAAAGTACTTTAGCTTCATCTTTACTATTTGACCTTCTAAGGAGCAGTCAGGGTTTATTTCTTCTAGGATCGACCTATCTGTTCTCCTCGCTGTCCAGGGGACTCTCAGAACTCTCCTCCTACACCACATTTCAAAGGCATGTATTCTTCTATGCTCAGCCTTCCTAATGGTCCAGTTCTCACAACCATACACCTCTAAGAACCTCTAAGAAACACCTTTAAGAAACAAAAATTGGCACAACATCTTGCCATGAACTTTTTAGACTTCCATTGTTAATTTTCTTGCACCATCCACAAGAATGCCTGAAAAGATGTTCTCTGATCATGAAACCTTGCATAATGTTTGATTTATTTGGTGATCAGAAGATGGTATCACCTTTCTCCTGCATTTGCATTATTTCAAAGGATAGCACAAGAACGAGTTGGATCAGAGATTCTAGGTTTCCCTGCACCTGCCTAACAAGGGTACATACTGTACTTAGTGGTTCTGATAACAGGACATTGTTTACTCAGATGTAAAAACTGCAGCATAACCTTTCAAAAACACAATGAAAATACCAAGAAAGCCAACATTATATTTATACTGTCATTCCATCAATTATTAGTTAAAGATTCACACAAATATGGAAATGTTTAATTAGATTAAGTTCATTTAGTTGTTCACATTCAGGCCAAATGGTTACACAATAGCATGCCCACACTTTTAGTTTAAAAACAGGAAGGAAGCTAATAAGCTTGGTAAACAGATTTCAGATAAATGTGGATTGTGACCAAACAGGCAATTTGTCTACAAACACACCAATCTGCTTTGCAAGGCAGCTATTAATCCATGTGTCAATATTAATCTGATCTGAATCGCAAATGTTGCAACAGCTTGTATCACACATAAAGAAAATAGAGTCTTAATGGTAATCAAGCAAGGAATGTTTTCTTATGAAAATGTTCAAACAATACTCTTTAATTCTGACAAACCAACAGTGGAAAATGTGTTTCAGCTGTTACTTCGGGGAATACATGTGAAATTTATTTTCAAGTCAACTTTAATAATGGTGTAGATGTCTGGTTTTCATGATCCCTCCTGCCTCATGAAATAAAAATTTGCCATCGTTAAAAAACTTAATGCAGAGACAATAAGAGATGCTGGATTTCCAAAAGCCAGAGATAATTGCATAAACAAAAAGTTCATTTAAAAGTGGGAGGGGGTCTTTTCCAGAAGAGTAAATGTGTTCAGGATCAAACCGTAAGTCACAAAGGTCAAATTTCTCCACATTAAAACCAGCGCAGTTAAAACCAGCATAGTAGATTAGGAAAGGAAGAGCAAAGTTCAGGAGGCATAACACAATGCATATCTACAGGGGTGAATTCTATGAGTCAGTGCACATAGATGTGTTCAGAAGCTGAGCAGCTGTGAATATTTAACACATGGTCTATACCAGTGATGGTGAACCTTGGCACTCCAGATGTTCTTTAACTTCAATTCCCAGAAACCCTGATCAGCAACAGTGCTGACTTGGGCTTCTAGTAATTGAAGTCCAAGAACACCTGGAGTGCCAAGGTTTGTCATCACTGATCTATGCCAAGGGTCCCCAACTTGCAAACCATGGTTATTTTCTTAGCTAACCTATACCATTACCAATATGTGTTGTGGGGGAGGGGAAGAGAATCATTGGTTTTTGTTATAACGATAATTTTATCCAGTTTGGTTTATTGATTATATTTAATTTTATACTGTCATTGTAAATATAATTATTTTAATTTGTTGTAAGCCACCCAGAGAAATCAAGAGAGAAATCAAGGGTGTACCAGAAAAATGTTTACTTCTGTTTCATTGACTACACCAAAGCCTTCGATTGTGTGGATCACAACAAACTGTGGCAAGTCCTTGAAGTACCAGACCACCTCATCTGTCTTCTGAGAAATCTGTATGTGAGCTAAGAAGCAACAGTTAGGACAGGATATGGAACAACTGATTGGTTTAGAATAGGAAAAGGAGTACGACAAGGGTGTATATTGTCACCCTGCTTATTTAACTTATATGCACAGTACATTCTACATAATGCAGGGCTGGATGAAGCACAAACTGGAATTAAGATTGCTGGGAAAACATCAACAACCTGAGATATGCAGATGATACTATCCTAATGGTAGAAAGTGAAGAAGACCCAAAGAGCTTCTTGATGAGGGTCAAAGATGGGGGTGTAAATGCTGGCCTGAAACCCAGCATCAAAAAACCCAAGATAATAGCATTCACACCCATCACTCCCTGGCAAATAGAAGGGGAAGAAATGAAAGCAGTGAGAGACTTTACCTTCTTGGGATCTACGATCACTGCAGATGGTGACTGCAACCATGAAATAAAAAGACACTTACTTCTTGAGAGGCAAGCTATGAGAAACCCAGACAGTATAATAGAAAGTAGAGACATCACGTTGCCAACAAAAGTCTGCATAGTTAAAAATTGGTCATCCCAGTAGTAATGTATGGCTGAGAGAGCTGGACCATAAGGAAGGCTGAGCGCAGAAGAATAGACACCTTTGAACTGTGGTGCTGGAGAAGACTTGAGAGTCTCCTGGACTGCAAGAAGATCAAATCAGTCAATCCTAAAGGAAATCAACTCTGACTGCTGCTTGGGAGGACAAATACTGAAGCTGAATCTCAAGTACTTTGGTCACCAAATGAGAAGAGAGGACTCACTGGAGAAGGCCCTGATGCTGGGAAAGATCAAAGGCAAAAGGAGCTGGGAGCTGGAGAGGATGATATGGTTAGATGGCATCATTGACACAACACAGTGGGCGTAGATCTGGGTGGGCTATGAAGGATTGCAGATGACAGAGGAGCCTGGTGTGCAGTGGTCCATGGGGTCACAAAAGGGTTGGACTCAACTGTGTGACTGAACAACAACAACAACAACAACAACAACAACAACAACAACAACAACAACAACAACAACAACAACAACAACAACAACAAGCCACCCAGAGTGGGAGAATATCCCAGATGGATGGTATATAAATGTAATAAATAATTATAATAAACAAAATACAAAAAACACAATTGCAGCATTGTTTCTTCTGTTCCCCATGGTTTCTTCTATCAACCCCCTCTTGGTCCTATCCTCCATACTATCATTTTGGCCATTCTGGTTGCTTTGCTAGCCAACAGAGCTCAGGTAAGGTATCCATAACATTAACATTTCTTCATTGACCTCTGGATTCTAAATTGGTAGGTTAATAATTTTGTTATACTTTAAGATGTGGCCTTCTTCATTCATTGTGCACTTTAATAGGGACCATCGATCTATACAAATAACAAATGGTCTACAAGAATAGCAGCACAATTCTGTACATGTCTCCTCAAAAATAGGTCCCACTGAATTCAATAGGATTTACTCCGATGAAATCATACAGACAGATGCAGGCTAGATGATAAAACTGTTCTTTTTCTGGACTGTACCACTTCTAACGCAAGTCAAGATCACTGGATTCAATATCTGTTTGGGGAGTATCCCTAAATGTAGATAGCTACATATGAAAAAGGTTTCTACCATAGCCTTCCACTTGTGTGCTACTTACCATATGCAAAGAATTCTTAAATCTAAGAAAATTTCATGCCAGCAATATGAAATTGAAAAATCCAGAAACAGATCACAACCTCCTGCCGTTAGAATTAAGTCTACAGTCAGAATTGCTGCCTTTTAGGAAAGGGTTGAAAATCTGGCTGGCAAGGGCATGTCTGGGGGGCCGTCGGGGTGTTGACTCCCGCTTGATGGCTCTGTTAGAGTTATATGTCCCTCTTACTGAGTGTGGGGAGGGGTGGGTCTTTTGAGATATGTGATGGTTTTTAAAGAGTCTTTTATTGCTGTTTTATGGGTTTTTAAAAAAATATTTTATGTGATTGTGTGTCGCCCTGAGTTGCCCTAGGGCAAGAGGGCGGGATATAAGTTCAAGTAAATAAATAAAATAAACATAATCTTTTGTCTGTATGCAATTCCTCACTTGAAATGAGAATCCCACGCCTAGAAATGATCACTAAAGAGATTTGAAATCTTATTCCCTGTGCTAAATAAGCCTTAGTATAGAGTTAAGAACAGTCAGTGTGTAGCAGCTTCTTAAAATAAATGATAATAATGTGATAATTCACATACTCTGAAACATGGCCAGTTGTATATGCTACATCTTGAGCCCCAAGGCTTAGATCTAATTGAACTTTAATCCCGATTTCTATGAACATAGTCAAGTTGAGGTGATGTTTTTCTCAGTTTCATTTTTATCTTCAAGGCAACGAGATCATCAAAACTGTTAGTGAAATCGTTCAAAGAATTACAAGTGTAGTCTGGAAGGCCAGCTTTTATACTGACTACTGAGGTGTTACAGTAGAGGATTAGTCCCAACACAGAGTCTGGGGTGCTCAATTGCATATCTGAAAGAGCCAAGGCTTCCCAAACAAAAACAGCTTTAATGTATTTTTACCACATGTTCCAGAAAGATACAGAGAAAAAATCCATCTGGCAAGTCTGTGAGTGACGTAGCCATGAATGTTAGAGTAATGAAGAAATATTTAGAAAGAAAGGTAGGGTTGGGATCGAGAGTTAAATGCGATCGGCTCTGTTTTGATAGCTGGAATCCACATGAAGTGAAATTCAGCAAAACGATCAAGGCAAAATCCTGGACCAGGAGTGAAAGAGGAAGACAGCTTAGCCCTGGCTGTGACCTACAATAACAGGGGTGACATGGAAACCATGACAATCCTTGGATAACACACAGCCATGCAATTTCTGTTGGTTTTGGCCTCTCTTGTTAAGAGGGTTGCCTCTGCCTAAAAGTCAAAGCACTCTAAGAATCTCCAGATTATTCTGTTGTGTGTATTTGCACTGCCCAGTTTAAAAGGCATCTGACTAAGCTTCTTTTTATTACTGTTAAATACAGCAAGATAGACTTGGAAGTTAAACATTTTTTTTTTTTCAAATGAAAAATCCAAACACGATTCTCTACCATCTATCTTGGCAGAAAGCTTGAACTATGGACAGATTATCCAGAAATACTGTTCCTTCTGAAGCTCAGTTCACATTATTTGCTGCAGGTGGGAGAAGATTAAAGCAATAAATACATATATTATTTCCTTATAAAATTGTACTTTTGCAATCTTTTGTTCTTTAGAAGGCCCTCTGAGGTGAGATATATAATAAACAAATATCGAACTACAACAATTTAAAACAGGGAAAAACATTTTCCAAAACTCAACAGCTGAAATGGCAGTTTGTAGAACCCTCTCCTGTTGGCCTAAGATTGAGCTGAACATATTGAAGAAGGTTGCTTGTCTTCCATCAGGTCCTTCCATACCCTTGGAATAACCACAGTGGTGGGCATCAGCAGATCTGCACCAGTTCGCCAGAACCAGTAGCAGAAATTCTGGCTGGCCCCGCCCATCCAAGTTTTGAAATAAAGTAGTCCTAATTTGGGTGCAATGAAAGGGTTTTCCCTCTGGCCACGCCCACCATACCACACCCACAGTGTGGTAGTAAAGCTTTTTGGAGCCTACCACTGCTTACGTTGATCTCCCTCATATCTATAGCATGTAGGTAGTAGGTTATTCAGTGGTGGGCGTGGGCTGCAAAAAAAATTGACTACCACACTGTAGGCGTGGTATGGTGGGTGTGGCCAAGGGTAAAGCCTGTATTGCACCCAAATTAGGACTACTTTATTTCAAAACTTGGGTGGGCGGGGCCAGCAAGAATTTCTGCTACTGGTTCTGGCGAACTGGTGCAGATCTACTGATGCCCACCACTGAGGTTATTCCAAGAAAAGTAGAAAACTAGCACAACCAATTATAGTCTGAAAGAGTACTTTTTTCAAGCTCTGGCTGCATATAGATACTGGGAAGAAAATTAATGTGGATTTCTTTCTAATGGTTTTACACTTTCAAAGCAGTTTTCACTCCCAGAACTGCCGATTTTTTGTCATAGGATTCCTATTCAAAGGAGTCTGTCACCCTTTGATCTCTTCTGCATAAATCTTCAGTATATAGCTACCATCTTCTCTTTATTTTCTCCTGGTCAGGTAGTGTATTTCCCTCTTGGTCACACAGCATTCCTAATCTAGGCTTAAATTACCCTTTCATTTATTGGACCTTTTGGAAGAGATCTCTTGCTTTTCCCCTTTTGTTGTTGGTCTCTATCTTTTGCACTGGTTATTATAGTAGTTCTCTTTGTCTCTATGTGGCAGTGGCTGAAAAGATGACTTCAGGCATCTGACTCTATTTTTGTCACCTTTTACTTTTGCTTCTCACCTGTCCTCTACAATTTTAAGAGTTTTTTCTCTCATATATATTTTCTTTTTCCTGGAGGAATTGTCTTTTTTTGCATTCTTCCCTAATAATATTAGTTAGAGTCTTAAATGCAAAGTCTGATTGAATAGAAAGATAGTCATCATTCGAGTCTATGTTCCAACTAATAATGCTGAAGATGATGAAACTGAAAGTTTTTACACAGGAATCCAAGAAGAAACTTCCACACCAAAACAAGATATGCTTATATGCATAAATAAATGGAAACAAAAACAAAAACAAATGTTGTTGAGAAATTTGGTCTAGGAGACAGATACAAAGCAGAACAACTCATAGAGTTCTGCAAAATCAATACTCTGTTCATTGCAAGTTCATACTTTAAGCATGCAAACTGATCACAGCATGTGTAAACAGACAATGGGTAAATAGAGAAATGGAAGTCTGCAGTTATTCTTCTTACAAATCTATTGGTGGGTAGATTGCAGTTGGAAACTAATGAATCTCAGCCTATATTCACTTACTAGTAATTTTTTACATTTTTCATGGTAAATATGCATGGAACATCTGGATCTATCTTCTTGACTAAAAAGCACTAAGGTAGATTAATGGAAATTATATGTTAGAATTTACACTTACCACTTTAGAAAAGAATTTTCCTACCACTCCCTCAGTTCCATATTATAGGGGCATAACTTAATAGCTACACCACCAGTTAGACCTGGAAAACAGTTATGTGTCCATTATTCATTTTTTGTTCACACCCACCAACTATCAATGCCATGTTTTCTATACATCAAGCTAAATGAAAATCCCTTATTTAGATGCAAAATTCTAGCTAGACAGCCATTGCTCAATAGATTCATTCTCTTTTGTCTGGTTGCTCATTTGTATGCACATAATTTATTTTCAAAGCCAATCTTTAAATAAATATTGTATGATGAACTTCAGCATTAATGCTGATAATACAGTGAGCACAAATTGACTATCTCAAGTTCCTAACTAGAGTTCCATGCCTAGGTTTGAAAGCCATTGAAGGGCTTCATCTGTGGCACTATGCAAATCCTCCAATGTGCCACTAAATGCATGTAAGAGACACTTAAATATAATGTGGTCCATGCTTTGGTCTTCTCCTCCACAGTTCACACATGTGAACAGAGAGATGCAAGAGTAGACTAGCCCCCACATGGTGCATCCTGGGCAACGTGACATAGTTATGGCTAAATAGTCTACACATCAGAATAAGATGAGATTGAACTGTCACATGCGACCTCCTGGTCAAAACTACATAGAAGAAGAAGATATACACCAAAAGATCCTTCAAAGCCACTAAAGAGGAAGTATTCAAATAGACAATAGACATCTAGTTGGACAGAATACTGCTTAAATAATATGAAGCAATTTTTCTTTTTAATCATGCAGCATACGGTTATCATGCACATGATAACTGTATGGTGACTTGCCTGTCAGGTGCAAAAGTTGCAGACATCACGAGAAATTTAGATAGCTTGTTAGAGAGAACTGTAAAGGAGTCAGTGGTCATGGTACACATTGGTACCAATGATGTTGGGAAGGCCAAGCGGAAGCCAAATTCAGGTTTTTAGGAAGAAGACTGAAGTCCCGAACTTCCAAAGTAGCATTTTCAGAAGTGCTGCCTGTTCCTCGTGCAGGACCAGGCAGGCAGAGCTCAGAAGCCTCAATGTGTGGATGAGGCGGTGGTGTCGAGAGGAGGGCTTCAGATTTGTTAGGAACTGGAAAACATTTTGGGACAAGCCAAATCACTTCAGGAGGGATGGGTTGCACTTGAACCATGATGGGACCAGATTGCTGGCACTCAACATCAAAAAGGCTGAGGAGCAGCTTTAAAACTGATAACTGGGGGAAAGCCGACAGGAGTTGGGCAGCATCCGGTTCGGGAAAGTGTGAACTTGAGTAGTGAGGAGGATGCAGAAATTGCTGAGCAGAGCGAGGAGCTAGTCACTAGCATTCTAGCAGAAGGATGCAAGAGGCAGTCTAACAATGCAACTGGACACAAAAGACTGTATCAGGAAAGCATATATAAATGCTTGTATGCAAATGCCAGAAGCCTCCGGAACAAAATAGGGGAGCTGGAATACTTAGCAATAGATAAGAATATTGATATTATTGGCATCACTGAAACCTGGTGGACGGATGATAACCAATGGGATACAGTTATCCCAGGCTACAAACTGTACAGGAAGGATAGGAAGGGGCAAACGGAAGGTGGTGTAGCCTTGTATGTCAAAGAAGTGATAAAATCATACGAATTGGAATATCTAGGTGATCTGGAGTCGCCATTAGAAGCTCTGTGGGTAAGAGTACCAGGCCACAAGGATGGTCTAACAGTAGGCATATACTATCGGCATCCGACCCAAACTCTTGAGGGAGACTGGCAGTTGGAGAATGTTGTAAAGGAGGCATCCAAGAAGGGAAGCCTGGTTATAATGGGGGACTTCAATTACCCTCACATAGACTGGGTGAACTGTTGTTCAGCACATGATAAAGAGATAAAGTTCCTAGATATGCTAAACAATTGTTCCCTGGAACAGATGGCTGAAGACCCAACTAGAGGTACAAAAATCCTTGACTTGATCCTGTGTAATACTCAGGATCTGGTGCAAGATATTAATGTGACTGATCCAATAGGGAACAGTGACCACAACTCAGTTATGTTTAACTTGATCATAGACCGCAAATCACTGATAAAATCTGACCTTAAATATTCAAAAAGGAAATTTCCCAAAGATGAGGAAACCAGTAAAAAAAGAAGCTGAAAGGGAAAACTGAGACAGTCCAAACACTACAAGAGGCATGGAGGCTGTTTACAAAAACAATAACAGAGGCCCAATTGGAATGCATACCCAAAAGGAAAAATGGCACTGCCAGGTCCAAGAGGACTCCGATGTGGCTTATAGGAGCTGTTCGGGAAGTGATCAAGAGCAAGAAAAGCTCATTTAGAAGATGGAAGGCTTGTCCGAATGAGGACAGCAGGCAGAAACATAAATTCTGGCAGAACAAATGCAAGGCAACAATCAGGAAAGCAAAGCAAGACTTTGAGGAGTGTATAGCTAAAAACACTCAGAGAAATAACAAAGACTTCTTTAAGTACATTAGAAGTAAGAACCCAACTAGGAAGGCCATTGGACCATTAGATGACAATGTTAAAGAGGAAACAGAGATTGCAGAGAGACTCAATGAATTCTTTGTTTCAGAATTCACTGAAGAAGACAGAGACCACATGCCCAAAACAGAGCCTATCTTCGTAGGGAGGGAAACCGAAGAATTAAGACAGAAATAACCAGGGAGGAGGTCCTTGCATGTCTTGTTAAACTAAATGCTAACAAATCACCAGGACCAGATGGCATCCATCCATGAGTTTCTCAGGGAACTTAAAGATGAAATTGCTGATCTCCTAGCCAAAATATATAATATTTCCCTCAAATCAGGCTTTGTGCCTGATTTGGAAGGTAGCTGGAAGGTAGCTAATGTAACACCAATGACTGGAAGGTAGCTAATGTAACACCAATTTTCAAAAAAGGATCCAGGGGTGATCCAGGAAATTACCGACCTGTCAATTTGACATGTATCCCAGGTAAAGTGATGGAAACCAACCTAAAAGATAGAATTAATAGGCACATAGAAGAGAAGGTGCTGCTAAAGGAGAGCCAACATGGCTTTTGCAAGGGCAAATCATGCCTCACTAATCTGTTGGAATTTTTTGAGAGTGTCTACAAGCATGTGGATAAGGAGGATGCAGTTGACATTGTTTATCTGGACTTTCAGAAGGCTTTTGACAAGGTCCCACACCAAAGGCTCTTGATTAAACTTGCCAGTCATGGAATAAAGGGACAGGTCTTGTCCTGGATCAGCAACTGGCTAAGGGACAGGAAACAGAGGGTAGCACTAAATGGACACTTCTCCAAGTGGAGGGAAGTAAAGAGTGGGGTCCCCCAAGGTTCAGTACTGGGACCCCTGCTTTTCAACCTCTTCATAAATGATCTAGAAGTAGGAGTAAATAGCGAGGTAGCCAAATTTGCTGATGACACTAAATTATACAGGGTAGTGAAAACCGTGAGAGATTGTGAGCAGCTCCAGAGGGATCTCTTGACACTGGGGGAGTGGGCAAACCAGTGGCAAATGAGCTTCAACACTAGTAAGAGCAGAGTGATGCACGTTGGGGCAAAAAAAACCAATTACATTTATAAACTGATGAGGTCTGAACTCTCTGCGACAAACCAGGAAAGGGACCTTGGTGTCCTGGTGGACAGTTCAATGAAGGTGTCAACCCAGTGTGCCTCAGCAGTGAAAAAGCAACCTCAATGCTAGGGATCGTTAGGAAGAGTATAGAAAATAAGTCAGCAAGTGTCATTTTGCCTCTTTATAAATCTATGGTGAGGCCCCATCTGGAATACTGTGTACAGTTCTGGTCGCCACACCTCCAGAAGGACATTATGCAGCTGGAAAAAGTGCAGAGAGGGCAACCAAAATGATTAGGGGACTGGAACTCCTTCCTTACCATCTGAGGCTGCAATGGTTGGGCCTCTTCACTCTTGAATGACGGTGTCTAAGAGGTGACCTGATTGAAGTTTATAAAATCATGCGTGGTGTGGACAAAGTAGATAAGGAAAAACTGTTTCCCCTATCGCACAACACTAGAACTGGGGGGCACTCCATGAAACTTTTCAGTACTGGTTCTCAAACAAATAAGAGAACGTACTTTTTCACCCAGAGGATCACTGGTCTATGGAACTCCCTGCCAGAAGAAGTGGTGACAGCTGTCAGTCTTGACAGCTTCAAGAAAAGATTAGACAAGTTCATGGAGGACAAGGGTATCAATGGCTATAATTATGGATACCTAAGGACAACCTCCGGGTTGGAGAGATAGGCAGGACATCTCTCAATGCCATTTCCAGGGAATCCTAAGCGGGTGAAGGCATCTGCTTGGGAATACCCTGTAGCAAATGGTGGGCCACTGTGTGAGACAGAATGATGGACTGGATGGGCTGTGGCCTGTTTCAGCAAGGCTGTTCTTATGTTCATATGTTCTTATGTTCAATTAGAAATATAGCGTAATTCCAGTGCCAAACTAGCAAACATTAGTTGACATGGCATTAGTTGACCGATTGTGCAGCTCCCCAGCCCTCCAGAACAGGTTTCAGGGTACACATGGGGGCTCACATGGGAAAGGGAAATATCCACCCCTACACATCTTCCATTGACAGAAACAATGACTTCAATGGTACAGTGTTTCCCCAACCTTTGTATTTTGGACTTGAATTCCCAGAAGCCTAATTCAATCCCCCAAAGCACTGATCAGCCAATGTACTGATTTAGGCTCCTGGAAATTTTAAGTCCCCTGTGGGGGCTGTGCCCCACTTTGGGAACCACTCTCCTAGCCCCATGGGGCTTTAGACATTTCAAAATATTTCACTTGAAATTATTAGAAATACTTTTTTTAGGTTTCTGAGATTATCAGTAACCATATAAATTATCAGAGCAGGGATAATTATATAAAGATAAAAAACAACATAAAATATAAAACCATTTAGAAACAAATAGAAAAGCACAGCAGCAGTACAAAAATAGCATGAAAGCCTGAGCAAAATATATAGTTTTTCTTAAACAAGAAACCTTCTTATTTGGGGGAAATGTACCAAGAGTAAACCCTCAGCTATATCCACATGTGACAGTTTTATTTTAAATTAGATATCTAGTTGTGGAACCAAGGATTGGGAGTTCAGTTCTTCACCGTGTGTCTCAGAACAGCCAACTTCTGTGGCCTTTGGTCAAGCTGCTCAGTCTCAAGGCATATCCAGAAGAAGGGAATGGTTAATCCACTTCCGAGCACACTCTACTCTGAGAACCCTGAAAAGGGTAACCATAAGTCAGAACTGACTTGATGGTACACAATAAAACAGAATGTCATACTACTAAGCATACTTACATGAGGATAAACCACAGAGAACTCAATGAAACTCAGTTCCAGACAATTATGCATAGGATCAGGTATAAAAGGAGATGGAATGAGTTAAAATTGTGAGTGCTTTTACAAAGCTCACACTGCAATGAATCTAACTGGTATAATTAAATTCAAAATGTACTTCAACAAATGCCTTTTCCAAAACCTCTCCACCCCTCTTAATAATGCCATATGGTGTGTAACGCCCCTTGACATTTCCCTCAACTTAGCAGAGGTTATTGTTCCAAATGCTGCAGTAACCACTGCCTTTAACATTGTTCAGACACAAAGAGAGTAGGGCTTTGCTGAGAGGAGGGAGAAAGTGCTCCCATTGGACTGCTGGGCAAAGGGGCAAGGTGAATCCTGGGGAGACAGCACGTGTGTTCACACTGAGGACAGGTAGGGACCTATGGGCCAGGTAGGGACTTATGGGCCACCTTGTACTTTGTCTCCCAGTACTTTATTGTACAAAAATTTCCATAGGTCAAATATCCCATATAGGAAAAGGTTGACATCCCTAAAAAAAGATTTTTCGATTATAAATCCTAAGATTTTAAGAAAAATTGATCTCCTTCAGGCAGTTTTTATATGCTATCCAAGTTACAGGCACAATTAAGGCTGACTTTTTCAAACATTCAAATTATCATAATAAACAAAACAAAAAACATTCTCAAAGACTATTTTTATGGAAACACAACAGTGGGTTGGGGGGGGTTGGGTGAGGGGCTGGTTGTATGTTTGTTTATTTGCTTTTTCAGGGTGATGGTACAATGAGCAATTGCAACACCATGTCCTGTTCTCCCTTCTCATAGTTCAGGGGTGCCCTAACTACAGCCCGCAGACCAGATGTAGCCCATGATGCCAATTCATCCAGCCCGCATCCTCGTCGCTCCCAGAAGCGGAAGTAAAACGTGCCCACTTCCGGGAGCACCAAGGGTGTGTGTGGGCCAGATGAATTGGTGTTAGGAGCCAGATCTGGCCCATGGGCCATAGTTTGGGCACCCCTGGTATAAGCAGAGAAAATGGCAGCCTAAAATCTATCTCATCCTGTTGCAAAACATATCTGTTGCAAAACAGATTGCAAGGTGCATTTTACTTCCACTTCTGGTGGGAGGTACCACATATGACTGGCCCACTGAACCATGTGACCAGCCCATGGCCCAAAACCTTTGGGCACCCTGTCATAGTTATTCATCTTTAAATTGGACATTCATTGGATATCCTTTCACTGGAGGACACTGTTGCCCAGAATATCATTGTCTGATGTCTGGAAGGTAAGGTAGCAATTAGCAATAGGAATTACACTTATATGCCACCTCATAGCACTCAGTGCACTCTCTGGGCACTTCACAAGATAATTAGCATTTTTGCCCCAAACATGCTGTCTACTCATTTTACTGACCTTGGAAGGTTGGAAGGCTGAGTCAACCTTGATCCCCATCAGGATTGGCTGCAGTACAACAGTTTAATCACAGCATCATGAGGGCTCTTACATGCCTACTGGATCATGCTGCATCAAACCACACCTCAAAACACTCCAACAAGTGTACCATGTTCAGGTCTATATGTGAAGTGCTCTATACACTACAAAATATTTTTCATTATCACATTTCTTAATTTTAAAACAACAACAGTAATTTATAGAAATAATTATGTGGAAAGGCTGTAGGACTCTACTCTGAAGGCACCCGTCTGGTTTTATATCCTACAGTATCAGTTCCATGACCTTCATTTTCATTGCAGACCAAAGATACACTTCATCTAATATTTTCTCCAGTCAGAGATCACTGCCTATTTAATATCCGAGGATATGAAGCTCTGCTGGCATCCAGTACTCCAAATTATCTCTAACTTGCCTTTACACAAGCTTCAAATCACCCAGGACCTTATATTTAAAGAAGAAGGTAGTAGCTTCCTCTTTGCTCAAGCTCTGATGAATTCCAACTACAAGGAACTTTGTGCAAACAGAATAGACAAACAATATACTGGCCAGAGTCCTTAGACTTAATGGCCTTCATAAAAAAATAATTAATTTTCAAACACATCTAAGATGTGGATTTGTGGACCATGTAATAATCCATTTCTCTACACTGTGAAATGGTTTTTTTTCCTTGAAACATTTGGCATGATAATTAAAGAGATAATAACTAATAATGAGGTACAGTAATTATCTAAGAAATTTTTATTTGCCAGATCATTTTTAATTCTTTATCAACTTCTTTTACCAAAAAAACAAATGTTCTTCCAAATGTTACAACCTTCTCTATCTCTGCAGTATGCGAGCTTAGGTTTACAGCTTAAAATATGAGAGCAATTCCAAACTTTGAACATACAATGACAACAACAACAAAAAACATCATCACCTTAATCTTAGAACAGCAGAGCTGCAAAAGACCTTAAGGATCAATGAGTCCAGATGGTGTCCAAGAGGCACAGGAGGGAATTAAATTCCATACTTAAACTACTGAGCTATCTTGATACATGTTTATTATCCAGTATTTTCTAAAATTACTGTACTCTCCAAGTATATTGTTTCTTCCATTCAACACTTTTGTCTCCTCACAAAAGAACAGTCAGCCAGAAAGCTTTCAGTTTAGCAAAGAAATTGTCAACCTGCGGCCCACAGGCCGGATATGGCCCATAGCACCATTTCATGTAGGGCCCCCACTGCCTCCACCACACCAGGAAGTGCCATGTGGTGGAGGAAGGGCAAATGGCCATCCAGCCCCTGAAGCTGTCTGAGGAAGCGTGACCAGGCCCCCCGGTTTAAAAAGGTTCAGAACGCCTGGTTTACCATCTCAATTTTTTTAAAAAAAAAATTAAGCACTGAAACATACAAAGACAAAGATATGTTGAAAGCAAAAGCAAAGCAATCACACTTATATCCCACCCCATAGAGATTAGTACACTCTCTGGGCAGTTCACAAGTTAATTAACATCCCCCCTCCAACAAGCTGGGTACTTGTTTTACCGACCTCTGAAGGATGGAAGGCTGAGTCAACCTTGATCCTGGTCAGGAAAGAACTCGCAATGTTTTGGCTGCAGTACAGCAGTTTAACCACTGCACCAGCCGGGCTGAATAAGCAAAAACAATCCATGATCCAACTGGAGGTGCTCACAAACACACCCAAATTTCAGCATGATGCAACCCCACAGCTCAGCCCACAAGTAACCTATAGTTGAGAAGTTTAATATTCTGGTTAGACATTTGATGTAACTGAAAATCCTAATTGTTTTACTCACAATCCTGAATCCCCATCAGCCATCATAAATAGTGCTGAAAAGAAAGAGTTGCTTACCATTCAAGCTTCCCACATAGCAGTAGGCATCATAGGTTTCATTTGGAAGACGATAGCCATAGGTTCTGATTCCTTCCTTCCCCATCATGTCTCCATAGCAGCCAACTCTAGGCTGTCTAATGGGATATCTGCAGTTCAGAAAAGAAAAAGTCAAAGGGTCAAAGTTCCATAGGGCTTACAAAAAGTGTACCTTTTAAAGGCTGCACCCTCTAAACAATTACACCTTGTAGGGAACCCTAAACATCCCAGGTAGCACTTAGGCAGTTTCCTTTTTAACAAAAGTGTAGGCTTAGTGATTAAGACACCAAACTTTACGACTGGAAGGTTGGCAGGTCAGCAGTTCGAGACTGGAGTGCTGCATGATGGAGCGAGCACAAGTCATCTGTCCCAGCTCCTGCCAACCTAGCAGCTTGAAAACAAGAAATTCCAAGTAGATAAATAGGTACCACTTTGGTGGGAAGGTAACAACGTTCTGTGCACGCCGGTGTCTAGTCATGCCTGCCACATGATTACATAAACGTCTGCAGCTGCAGACAGTGCTGGCTCGTTGGCTGTAAAAGAAGATGAGCACTGCACCTCAGAGTTGGATACGACTGGCTTTTGAGCAAGGGAGACCTTTACCTTTACTAGATTACAGCTAGGCCATGAAGCTTTCAAGCTGAGCTTTTTCCCAAATGAGGAAAATGTAGGTGTGTGAGTTGTCGGTAGGTGTAGGTCTGTGGGCTGGAATCCCAAGAATTTTGTCTGGGGAATTACTGGGAGAAATCTGGGATGAGATTCCAAAAAATTCTGAACAGCACATCCCTAGAAGCCAATGTATCAACTCACCTAACAGTTTGGTCAGACAACCATCCGGCATCACATTGCTCGAATCCATCTTCATATGCAGCTTTCAGTTGCTCAGGGCTAGCAATTACAGCGCCATTCTCCAAACAAGCCTTCTGGGCCTCCTGGAAATTCATGGTGTATCTACTGGTTGCTGATCGATAGTGAAACACAACACCTGTAAACACAGTAAACCCATATTAGTTACTCATGTAACATGTTATGCTTATAGCAAAATTATTCTAACCTGGTTAGACATTAAGTTTAATAACAATGAATGAAAGCCAATAATAACTCATAATGAAATAGGCCTATTGAATCAGTGGGGATAAATATCAGTTACTAGCTGATTACCCAGCTTCACTCGGGTTTTTCTTTTCTTTAACGTAGGCCAGCCTTTCCCTCTTGGAAACCTCGTGAGGTATATGTGGGTCTCTCCTGCCTCCCTTCCTCCATCTCTCTCTTCCCTCACCAGTCCTGCTTCTCCGTCGATTCTTCCTCACCCATCCCGCTTCTCTGTCAACGGTCACTTACCGCCCTTATCCTTCCCATATATGTGTCCGGCCACCTGGTGAGAGAGCGACACTCAGACCTTCCCTCCCTCCTCGGCTTCGCCCACCATGGCTGCCGTCTCTGCAGCTCCAGAGCTCGGAGGGACCCCCAACATGGAGCTTGTGACCCCCACAGTGCTGATCTCACATGCCAATTTGCCTTCCACCCACGATGAAAACTACAGCTGAGCTCAGAGGGCTATAGCTGAGCTAGTCAGATGATGTCACAATCTCAACCTACCCGGGACTATGATATCAGCCAATTACATCACTGTGAAACACGCACATTGTATAGATCAATTGGGACGCAATTTGGAAGGTGTACACCCCCCATGGGGCTTGTGACCCCCACAGTGCTGATCTCACCAGGCCAAGGTATGTATGTGCCAAATTTCAGCAGGATCAGTCCAGGGGTATGAGAGCCTTTTGAACACATACAAACCCACACCTCTGTTTTATAGATATAGATTCCAAATGCATAATTCATCACAATTAGTTTTCTAACAGTTAATGAAACAATAGTTGGGAAAAGCCCAAATGTTGGTACAATACTAATATTAGGAAATGGCAGGTATATACCACCCTGGAACGTATCACATTCATCCAATTTAAATAGATTTATAATCCTTTTCTTCTCTCTGCTAGCCCTATACATATAAGAGCAAAAACATTAACAGCATTTTGCTACTATTTTAAAATGAAATATGTGCAACCATAACAATGTTAAATTGCCAGGTAGTTGAAAACATTGACTATTTTCCTGAAGGTTGAACATTTAAGACCCATCTGGATTCACTGTGGGTAGCCATCTTATACCAGATGGCTACCCGCAGTCAATCCAGCTGTAACAGAATGGCTTGATCTCATGCTTCAAGAATACAAATGAGAATCAAATGTGATATTGGCCAATTCTCTTTTTCTGTGCACAACAGGCCACAGCAACTGGTGTCCAGGTTAATGAACTAGAAAATGGCTGCAGATGTACTCTGAACACAAATAGATGGAGCAATTGAACCAGACATTATATCTTGATCTTCATTAAAATATAATTGTCAAGCTAATTTAGATTTGTGACCTTCAACACTTGATACTTCTGAAGGACTCCTAGCTTGATGTGACCCAATTTCAGTTTTTAAGTATGTGCCACTACCAGACAGATACAAGAAACTATTTATAGCTTTTTATTCCCAGCTTGTTACACAAGGACATTCCTCCTAAACTGGTGTCACTTATATTGTAAATGGAAACACAATATATAAATCTGAGCAAAATAGAATTAAAACTCACAATTGGTAACATTGTGATGATATTGCTTATGTATGTTTGCTCAGAAATAAATTCCACTGGTTATCAGACTTCCTGACAAGGGGGGTCAAGGTTCTACTTCAGTGGTTGAAATTCCGGAAAGCTCAAAGACCCAGACCTTTCTTGCATACATTTTTTGGCCTTCAAAAGCAACTCTGTTTGCAGGCTGTACTTAAATTTTTTAACTGTTTTCAGTATTATGCATTGTTCGCATGGCAATAATGAGGAAAGGCTGAAGGGAGGGTGGCAAGAAGAAAGATACTGTAATATTTTATTTGAATGAGTTATTTAATTTAATGCTTTATTTAAATATCTTTTCATCCCAAAAGTCATTTTTGTGATTTGTAAAATTTTAAACTTCCTGAACCTGGTTTGAATGGAATCGCTCTAATGTAGAGGTTCCCAACATTTTCCTGGCATGGGCCAGTTCCTGCCACTGCTCTCAGCTGTGGGGACTGGAGGCATGTTGACACCCGCTACTTACATTTTCATCATCATTGTCATCATCGGTGGGAATCATGTGGTTCTTCAGAGTGACATGAGGCACTCATGGAACACATAACCCATGAGTGGGTTGTAAAAAAAGGGAATCCCATGGGTTATGTAGAGAAAGAAGAATTCTAGAACTGGGGCATAGAGCTATTTGAGTGAGAGGTTAAAAACCCAGAAGATGTAGGAATGCAGAGAAACCAGTGAAATGCAAAATGATGTTCAGAAGTATCCTAGATGACAATAGAAACACACTACCTAGCATACCTGCCCAATATCTGCACACTTCAACTGTAGAAGTGCATGTGTACATAGCTGTGTATGCACAGACCTCCACACTCATGATTTATGTTGGTATGATGTGGTGTGTTTATAGATATACACATACAGACCATAATCACTTCTTGCTGAAGTTCTGCTTTGTATGCAAGAACTGAACATCCAATCGAAAAATAGGATAATTTGTGAGGGCAAAAAGTCCACTAGTGGGTTTGTGAGTGCGGTCAAAGGGTTAAACCAGTGGTGCCCAAACTACAGCCAGGGGGGCCGAATCTGGCCCCCAACACCAATTCATCCGGCCTGCGACACCCTCATCACTCCTGGAAGTGGAAGTAAATGCACCCATACAGGCATGTTTTATTTCCACTTTCAGGAGCAATGAAGGTGTCACAGGATGGATGAATTGGCATCAGGGGCCGGATCCGGCCCCCAGCCCGTAGTTTGGTCACCCCTGGTTTAAGCAGAGAAAATGGCAGCCTAAAAAATCTATCTCATCCTGTTGCAAAACCTCCTTCTGGTGGAAGGAACCACATGACCAGCCCCCTAAACCACATGACTGGCCTGCAGCCTGAAAATTTTGAGCACCCCTGCGCTAAAAGATGAGTAAATGATAAAGCAGTTTGGTGGACAAATGGGGAACACAGAAAGAGGGCAGCTGAGACACACAAGGCAGATTGAAAAAAGCAACAAAACATATATGTACTCAACATACTTGGGGAGGGAGAATTTGGCAATCTTGCCCTTTTCCACCCATGTTTCTAGCACTTGCCTTATATATGGAAGGCAAGAGTTTGAATTGAAGAGCTTTTACTATCCATAGGGCTTTCCACGTGAGTTGGACTTTCCCCAACTTATATGGAGAGCCACTACAAATAGAAGAGACTCTGTAGTGTAGTTAGTACCATTGCATGAACAGAGGCATCAGAGGAAGAACTAGTCCTAGAATTGGGTACACAAGCTTTATAACGACTGAATAGAGGTTGATTTGAGATATAAAGAGGAGACCTGTGCAATGAGAATAGAGAGTGAGGTATAGGATGTAGAAAGAAGATGATCCGCCCAATGGGTAAAAAGATAGCACTGGATTGATAAAACTGCTTTCCCATGGCTAAAGCCACATCATAAATTCCTTGATTTGCTTAAGAATAAACCCTCAAAGAGAACTCACAGTTGTGTAATCCTGGAGTACACATCATTGGGGTTCTTCTACTACTTCAACAGGCAAGAGAGATACTTTATTTACTATCTTTGCTGTTTAAGTTCTGCAGAAAAGCAGTTATCTTCCTATTAAACTGAAGGGAGAGGAAAATCTTGTTGAATTATATTCCGATGTGACAGCAGCAAACAACAGAGTCAAATTCCAACACAACCTTCCCCCACAGCAAGGAATAAAGATCACCACCCATCACTCCCTCACTCAGCTCTATTTTCTCTCTTTAAATATATTTCTTCCCACTTGCCTCTGAATCAAATCCAAACAAACAGGTTGATACCCATGAAAACCGTTCCTTCCTCTACATCAATCAGAGAAACACAGAAAAGGTTGATCTATTGCTGCACCCTGAGTTAATGAGGTTTCAAAAGAGGAAAATAAAAGCTGTAAACAAAGATGTCACCTGCCACCCACTGGCAGTCTAGACCTTCATAAATCTTTTGAAGTCTTTCAGAGTGGAGTTTTCTGGTTTCCCCCAGAAATAAACATTCTTTGTTTTGATTTTGTGTTTTATTCCCTGTGAATGGCATACTGGCCATTACAACTCATTTCAAGGTAACTTTGGTTTGTAAAAGCAACTGAAACAAAAAGGAAATGTCAACAAGGTTACCCTACAATTTGATATTGATGGAGAAAAGTGAACATTTCATCCACAATTCATCCTAAGAGGAAATATAACAAAAATAGGGATAATATTGGTTTGGTTGGTTACACATATCCCTAACTGTACAGTGTCTTGACAGACTAATCCACATACAGATTTTGCATTTGATTTGCTGTACTTCTGACAAGATAGGTTTATCTACATGTGCTGGGAAGACACCAAATCATGTGGTTTTTTTACCTCTGTCTAGTAAACCATGCTTGCACACCCTCACTCAACAGAATTAAAGACTCTCAACCCATTGTTTCCTATCACATCTGAAGAAGAAAAATAATGTGATCTCTTCTTTTACTAGCCAAGATATGAAATCAGGATCAGGTTTGGCTTCATAAACCCCAGAAGTCTTCCATTCTAGAATGCAAGTGTAGGAAAGAGGAAAAAACGAGAGGGATAAAAATATGAGGATAATACTCCATTTCAAATGAATAAGCCGTGGTTTATTAAGCGACAGAGGCTGTTTTGTTCATACTGGTCTGAAGAAATATGTGGATTTAAAATCACTGAAGTACTGCTGAGTACCAGTTGGTGAAAGCTAGAGGAAGCAATAGTGAGTAAATCTCTCTCTCTCTCTCATGCCCTGCTTATGAGAAGAATTTGAGGCATTTCATAATAGGAGATTGTAATGCCAAAAGCAAATAGAAGGGGAGGGAATGAAAGCAGTTAACAGACTTTACTTTCTTGACGCAGCACCCTGGTCACAGCACACCTTACACAGCTGGGCATGGCACCTCTGGCATGTCAGGGCGTGGGGCTTCTGGCACACCTAGATGTAGCTGGGCATGGCCGCTAGGTTCTCCTGGGCCCATAACCTATTGTTAAGTTAATTTAGTGTGTGTGTGTGTGTGTTCAGCAGTAGCAGAGTAGCCTGGAAGCGGCATGTGTTGGACTGCACACACTTAGAAGAACAGCAATGCAGTTCAACAGAAAATTAACTGCCTTTACTTTTCAGGTGCTGATATTTCTCAGTGCAAAATATAAACAAAAATAGCTTTTCTTATATAACGTATTTACACAAACTAATAGTCTCTCTGCCTCAGCAGCAGTCTTCCAAGGTCTTTTAGAGACTGATAAGAGGCTGGTTGTTTTGCTTAAGTCTTTGGTAGTTCAGTTTGTTTAAGCAGGTTCAAGATGGAACGAAAACTAATACATACTCATTCTGGCTTCATATTAACTGGAACAAAACAGTTCAGTCCTTTCAAGCACAAAACATACACTCACTCTGGTTAAAGAGAGTTGGTGTTTATGGATTGTTTCCTGAATCCAGTTGTAGATAAGAGTTTTCTGCCTGAGCTCTTCCCCAGCAAGGGTTGCAGGTTCAGTCCTTCTGCATTCCTTCTCCTTGCTCCAGTATCTTTGATGTGAGTTCCAGAGTGAACTCCTTCAGTTATTCCAGCATAATCTCTTGCACTCTTTCAGTACTCCTTCAGAACTCCTCCAACTAAGTGCTCAGGTAGCACTTCATTTATAGAGCATTTTTTGCTGAGTCACAGACATCAGTGCTTACAGCTGTGCTCAACGGTTACAGTCTCTTAAAGTGATAGATGCATACATTCATCCAATACAATATACAGTAGAACTCCGAATAATGACAAAAATAACGACTATGTGGTCCCTATGGGAGTTGCTCTGCATAAGGATGAAAAAATGCCAAAAAATATTGTTATCCAGAGTATTGATACCAAATGCCCCGCTTAAGAACGTTTTTGGCAATTTTTCATCCTTATGCAGAGCATAACATGGTGCATAACGAACGCATTGTTATGCGGATTTGTCCTTATCCGGTGCTGTCATTATCTGGAGTTCCACTGTACATCACTATATCATACCTGACAAAACTAATAGAGGAAAATAAGGGGAAGGACTAGAGATCTCTTCAAGAAAATTGGGGAAATTAAGGGAACGTATCAAGCAAAAATGGCCATGATAAAGGACAAAAATGGTAGGGACCTAACAGATGCAGAAGAGATAAGAAAAAGATGGCAAGAATACACAGAAGAACTCTACAAAAATGACCTTAATGTCCCTGACAACAACAATGGTGTGATCATTGACCTCGAACCAGACATCCTGGAATGTGAAGTCAAGTGGGCCCTAGAAAGTACTAGTAACAACAAAGCCAGTGGAGATGGTGGTATTCCAGTTGAGCTATTTAAAGCCCTAAAAGAAGATGCATTCAATATGCCAGCAAATCTGGACTGGAAAACACAGAGGCCACAAGATTGGAAAAGGTCAGTCTATGTTCCAATTACAAAAAAGAGTAGTGCCAAGGAATGCTCAAATTATCGCACAATTGTGCTCAGCTCACACACCAGCAAGGTCATGCTCAAGATCTTACAAGCTAGGCTTCAGTAGTATGTGGATCGAGAACTTCCAGAAGTACAGACTGGGTTCCAAAGAGGCAGGGGAACTAGAAACCAAATTGCCAACATCCGCTGGATCATGGAGAAAGCAATGGAGTACCAGAAAAATGTTTACTTCTATTTCATTGACTACACCAAAGCCTTTGATTGTGTAGATCACAACAAACTGTGGCAAGTCCTTAAAGAGATGGTAGTACCAGACCACCTCATCTGTCTTCTGAGAAATCTGTATGTGAGCCAAGAAGCAACAGTTAGGACAGGATACTGAACTATTGATTGGTTTAAAATAAGGAAAGGAGAACGAAAAGTCTGTATATTGTCTTCCTGCTTATTTAATTTATATGCAGAATACATCATGTGTAACGCAGGGCTGGATGAAGCAAAAACTGGAAATAAGATTGCTGGGAGAAACATCAACAACCTGAGATATGCAGATGATACCACCCTAATGACAGAAAGCGAGGAAGACCTAAAGAGCCTCTTGATCAGGGTGAAAGAGGAGAGTGCAAAAGATAGCCTGAAACTCAAAATAAAATAAAAAGAAGATCATGGCATATGGACCCATCACTCCCTGGCAAATAGAAGGGGAGGGAATGGAAGCAGTTGACAGACTACTTTCTTGGGATCTAAGATCACTGCAGATGGTGAGTGCAGTCATGAAATAAAAAGACACTTACTTCTTGGGAGGCAAGCTATGAGAAACCTAGCATGATAAAAAAGTAGACATCACTCTGCCAACAAGTCTGCATAGTTAAAGCAATGGTATTCCCAGTAGTAATGTATGGCAGGGAGAGCTGGACCGTAAGAAAGGCTGAACACAGAAGAATAGACACCTTTGAACTGTGGTGCTGGAGGAGATGAGAGTCCCCTGGACTGTAAGGAGATCAAATCAGTCAATCCTAAAGGAAATCAACCCTGACTGCTCATTGGAGGGACAAATACTGAAGCTGAGTCTCAAGTACTTTATTGGCCACCAAATGAGAAGAGGGGACTCACTTGAGAAGGCCCTGATGTTATTCCATCAAAGGTGCTAAGTACAGAAGCACTCCCATGCCCTTTAGGAGGAGTGTAACCCCATCCAGAGGCTAAGACGCTGAACTTGACGACTGGAAGGTCAGCAGGTCAGTGGTTTGAGACTCTAGTGCTGCACGACAGAGTGAACTCCCACCTTTCTCCCAGCTCCTGCCAACCTAGCAGTTTGAAAGTAAGATATTGCTAGTAGATAAATAAGTACCACTTCGGTGGGAAGGTAAACAGCATTCCATTCACTCCGTAGTCTATTCATGTCTTCCAAGTGATCATGGAAACAACTTCAGATGCAGACAGCGCTGGCTTTTTGGCTATAAGTAGAGATGAGCACCAAACCCTAGGGTAGGATATGACTAGTTTTCTAGCAAGGGTGACCTTTATCTAACCCCATCCAGACAAGGCAAATTTCCACCTAAATGATCTTATCAGAATTCATGTTCAACCTATTAGCCCTTGTCCAGTCCCGCCTTCCCCATGACATCATCATTCAATGTTTTCTCTGGTTGAAGGGTTGAAATGTTTTCCCTAAGACTTGGCTACCAGGAGTGAGAGCTTTAAACTAAACGAGTCACCATTTTGCCTTTGACCCTATCTGCCAATGAAACTCATAAACCTCTTAAGAACACCCACTTGAGTATTTCACGGACACTGAATTCAGCCTGATATGTTGACTTAGATTTACAGAATAGGTTCACGTGACAAACTGCAGATAAGTACAAGGGAGAAATTGCAAAGGAGAAGAGTGCAAAACAAGATCACTAGTCAAGGCTTGGGTGTGAGAGGAAGGGTGCAGGGATCTTGCAAAATAATGCTGAACTCCCTTGTGCCTGTTTAAAGAGCTCATCAGCCATTCCACCACTGTGCATCCAGGATCTAAATTACAGCTTGGAGGAATCAGCTAGGGCATCTTTGCCAGGAACAGCAAAAAGTAGGATCCTAAATGTTTCTCATTATTTTTAGCTTGCCTTATAACAAATAGCTTGCTTGAGTCATCTGGTTTATTCTACTCAGCTCTCCCGTGCCTCCAGGTTCCCTGGATATGAGTCACCTTGTGCACTTTTGAATGTCTGTTTATATAACATCATTGCATGAATTCCATTATGCAAACAATCAGGACAAAAAAAACCCACAAGTGTTAATATTTGGTGTGTCTGTGTGAGGATTTTAAGAACATGTGGCTATAATTCTGATCTCAGTCTTACAAATCCATTTAAAAAATAACACATTTTTATTTTATTTTGTGGTAGCTAGGTTTTGTTTTGTTTAGTTTATGCTTCCTCTTCTTTTTTGGTATCTTGAATTCAGTTTAAATTCATGGCTTCTCTAATAAAAGGTATCTGCCCCCAAAATAGGCTACTATAGTGGAACGGACCTAATTCTTGATGATTAACTGTAGTCAATGGACAGGCAATGGGATACCCTTGCTCTCCTTCCCACATGATTATAGATTACTTCAATCTATTCTCTACCAGTCTAAATTATAGGAAGTGTCATATGCACTATGTTCTAAACTGTCATTAACACCAACTAAGGGTTTCTCTTAATCAATAGTTTCAAAGTCTAGTATCAAACCTGAGTCATTGGTTTAGAAAAAGTGGGCTGAAGGCATATTTAACTGCAGTTAAAGTCAGGGAGGAGAAAGGTGAATCTGGGCAAAGAGTGCAGTCCCATATCTAATTCTTGGTCTCTACAGCATTATATGCTGTTAAGAGAAAAGAGCATTACACATTGGCTCTAAGCTGAAAATATAGCAACAATTTTCATGGAAACGTCAGCCACAAATATGGAGTGTGGGTTATCTGTTGTCATATCGCATTTGACTTCTTATAGTTGCCCTAGTAGGATTTTTAAAAAATATAATAAGAAATTATAGTTAGAGCAAGGGTTCATGTTCATATATAGGGTTTGTTTGAATAATGAAAAATATACCACATCTGTTTAAAAGAAATATGCCTTTTCAAAATAAATCAAATATTTAAGAAAAAGAAAAATTACAGAGTTGCTTTATAATACAATTCAGACATTATACACATATTCTATAGTGGAAAATTGTTTTGGGGTTTACAAACAGTAGTTTGGTACTTATTTCTTTATAAGTACCTTGTTATTAATATTACTAAAACATTACTTCTTACTTAAATTTGTAAACCATCTAAAATAAAAACATGTCCCCACCCAAAAAAATGTCCTAAAAACAAATGTTTAGCCTTACAAATAAACGTTTCTTCTTATTGCAAAACACTAATGATGCTTCCAATTATTCCATTTCCCTAGTTATCAATTTTCCACAATGGGCTATAAGCAACAGTGTAAATTTATCATGTTACTTCCAAGTTCCAATATCTCCTGCTGACAAATTGGGGGGGGGGGGGTGAGAGAGAGAGAGAATGAAAATGAAAATAGCAGTTCATTTTAAAATAATAATGGTTTTGCTCTTTTATGTGAACTTAATCCATGAGATGTACAAATGCAGCAAGTGGATTCCTACCATCAACAGCTAGAGAGATAACATCTTGGGTATCTTCAATCCCGTACATGACATCACAGCGGTAAATTCCAGCATCACTTGCCCGCAATTTCACCATAGTCAATGATGCGTCTCCAATATCATCTGGATGGCTTGGAACAGACACCCTCCCTTTATAGTTCTGTCCTATCTTGATATTTCCATTCTGGGCCACCAAAACTGTGGTTTCTTTTAGGTCTTTTCCACCTTTGTCTTGTTCAATCTTTGACCACTTAATTCGGAGAAATTCACTTCTATTGTGATGTCTGGGAGGTAAAGTAGGTAAGGTTGAAAAGAAGCATGGGAGGGAGACTCTTCCAGAAAGTGAGCCCTTCACCGGTGAGCTTTTCTCCACTTTAACTGGAAAAGAAAACAAAGTACAGTATTAGAGAGCTGGCCCTAAAGAAAATACCTACAGCTAACCCCAAAGCAACAATATGCTTTCTATTAGTGCAGCTCAGAGGTTAAAAAACTGGTAAGAATGAATCAGAATATATATATATATATATATATATATATATATATATATATATATATATATATATATATATATATATATATATATATATATATATATATATATATATATATATATATATATATATATATATATATATATATATATATATATATATATATATATATATATATATATATATATATATATATATTCTCTTAAATTAGCAAATCACCCTCTTGGTTAGATTCTTGCGTAGCAAAAACTGTCCGGTTTATTAACACAGCTGTGCCTACTCATCTTTAGCTCAAAACAGACTCACTGTGGCCTAGCTGTACTATTCAATAAGATGGTTTCACACTAGAAATAAGCCCTTGGTCCATCTTGCTTTATATACCTATTTCTGACGACAGCTCACTGACGTGCCCAGACTTGCGCAGCTGCTGCTGGAACATGCATGCCACTAGGGGGGCGTGATTCAGCTGTGGCGGGAGCAGGCATAGTGGTAGCTGCAACTGTTACAATGTATCCATGTAAAAATACCTTATTTACCAATCATTTGAACAGCTATAGCATGCCTTAAAATCTGTAAATGATAGGTAAATTCTGAGTTCAGACTTGGAATCAGCACACTCGATATCATGTAAATCAGATGTGTTATTCCCAGCGGCAAAATTGTTGTTGTGCAGTGAAATCATAACAAGCAAATACAAAATTATAACATTTCCAGCAATGATATGTTAAATCCTCAACAACAGTCTATTAAATTCCACTCCAACCTTAAATGACATTTTCAAATCTTTTTCGGGATCACATGAACATGGTCATCATGACCATTGCATTTAAATATATTCAGGAAATGGGTACTGTATTCTGTTAGCTAGGGGCCAAAGAAATAGAGCTTTCCAACCCAAAGAGAAAAGATTTGGCAGTCATATGCATGTGATTACCAACTAATGGCTTTCTCAGGTCTAGAAATGGCAATTGGTGCTTTTATTTGGTGATTAGGGGCAATAACAGGTTTGGTTTGCATGTAGTAGAAACAACAGCTTTGAAAAAGGCTCACTGGAGGGATTGTGTTGTCACCCAGGGCCCTGAGAATTTGAATTGTGTGAGCCTATTCAAGGTGATACCCAGGAGAAGTGGGGCAGGAGAAGAAAAATAGAAATGAAGAACAAAAAAATGGCTTTGAATGTGTCTACAGACTCTCAATAAAGCATCCACTGAAAAACACTTGAATTTCTTCTTTGTTATGCAACAAAGAGAAGACACAAAAGGCAGGCAGGGCAGAGCTAGTACAGCTTTACTCTTTTCCATTTTAAAACCTAAAATGACAATTCTCTGAAATTGCTTTTTAAATATAAGAACATTTAAGGATGAGATTTAACATTTAAGGCTGTGGAGGATGGTGGAGGGTAGGGGTGCCTGGCATGCAGTGGTCCATGGGGTTGCAAAGGGTAGGACTCGACTATGCGACTGAACAACAACCACAACCACAAGGATGAGATTTGTAATTCTGCCTTCTGAGAATACTTCCCTACTGCTTGTTTCCTATCACAATTCAGCAGAATGAGAGAGTTGCCCTGCTAAGTTTTTTTTAAATTTTATTTTACTTTTAAGAATGCAATAAACAGGAAACAGATTGCAGAGATCCAAGTAAATAAAAAAAATGAGAACTACAATTGACATATCGAATTTTTACAGTCAGGAACAGGAATAAGATATTGTTACTGTGAGATTATTTTGCCTCAGGCACCAGAATAACTTTTCAGGTCTAAAACAATCTACCTTGACTTCTAGCAGGGAGTATCATTTGCAGCTCCAAATACCTCAGCTAGCTCTTCTGCATACTGTCAGCCACCCTCATGGGTAACCATTTGTAATACAATCGATTTACACAAGAGAGAGAAGGTTCATGTTGATGTGATTCAAATCAACTTCAAATGCATGGAGACAGCTTCATACAAATACAGTAGCTCTAACATGGATCCCTGCATAAATGACATGGACCTCATAAAAATATATGGTCATGCACATGTCTCTGTTGATCATAGCAACAACGTCCTATCATACCAGGTAACATTACCCTCTTCTTTTTTGTCTGTGGTTATTTAATCTTCTAAGTGCACTCCTGCACAATCAATACATCTACTTTTCTTGTAGCAACAAACCTGCACCTAACGCTTGTAATGAATTAAAAGAGGAGCTTTTACTTTTAATGAGTAAAGTAGCTTCTTTTAGTTCTTAACTCCCTGGGGAGAGTTAGAGAAGCCTTGGAAATGACCTTCAAGGCAAATGTTAGTTAGTTTACTTTTAGTGTAGTCATAACAGGTTGGAAACTGTGTGAATGGAATGAAGAATAATGGACATTGTATGTTGTAATACCACCACAAAAGTGCAACTCAATAGCATTACAAGTACAGTGGAACCTCATACAAAAATCGCCCTGTATAATCAAATGACAAAGCAGATTATAGGAGGTGGTTCACCTTGTGAAAGAGCCCATTCTCATGTCAAATGTCATATCTAGACAGAATGTAGATACAGGGGATGTGTCCTACCTTCAGACATGTGTGACAATTAACCAATTCTGAGGTGATTACAGAGCAGCCTCTGCTATAAATCCAGTGCTGGGCATCAGCCTGTCCACCCCAGTCCACCCGGACTGGTAGTAGAACCGGCTGGCCATGCCCCCTCCCCATCCCACGCCGCCCACATCCTCCCGGGAGAGCTGCGACGGCATCGGCTCTTCTTTCTCCTCCTCCAGCGGCTGCTGTTGCCTCCTTATGAGGCTGCGGGTGCTGCTCGGGTGGTGGTGGAGACGGCAGCATGTGCAGCTGGGGGAAGGGAAGGGTAGCTCATGGCGCGCCACCCAGAGCAGCTCGCCTGCTCCCGCCGCCGCTCCTTCTAGCAGCAGCAGCACAACTCTCGCGATGCCTGGATCTCCTGCAGGAAGAGAAATTCCTGCAGGATGTCTGTCTGGACATCAGGAGAGTTGCCCTGCTTGCGCTGCGCTGCCTGGAATCCTGCTGCCTGGGGAAGGGAACAGCTTGTGCCGCACTGCCTGGAGTCCCTGGACCAGCCCGCATGCCACCGCCGCTTCTTCCAGCGACATGTGGACTGGTCCAGGCAGCACGGCACAAGATCTTCCCTAAGTTCCCTTTCCCCAGCAGTAGGATGTCCAGGCAGTGCAATTCTCATGAGAGTTGTGCTGCTGCTAGAAGGAGTGATGGCAGTAGCATGTGAGCTATTCCAGGTGGTGCAGCGTGAGCTCTCCCTCCCCTACCCCCCATCCACACACGATGATGACAATATCCGAGTGGCACCCACAACCTCTTAATGAGGTGGCAGCAGCAGCCACTGGAGAAGGAGGAGGAAGAGCCGATGCCATCGCCACTCTCCCAGGAGGAGGTGGGCGGGGAGGCAGCAGCAGCCACTGGAGGAGGATGAAGAAGAGACAATGACAACGTGGCCATGAGTCTCCACCTCTGTGGGAGTGTGGGGGGGGGAGGGGGACAGGGTATGGACTGGGGATTTCACAGGGAGGGGGGAAAGGGGGCTGTGGAGCTCCCTAGAGTCGGATATGACTGGCTTTCAAGCAAGGGATACTTTTACCTTGCTTGAAAGCCAGTCATATCCCACGCTAGGGTTCAGGTTGCTTATCTCTGTTTCAGAGCCGAAGAGCCAGCACTGTCTGCTTCTGCAGCCATATCCATGGTCATGTGGCAGGCATGACTAGACGCCTGAATGCACGGAACGCTGTTTACCTTCTCACCAAAGTGGTCCCTATTTATCAACTTGCAATTTCCTGCTAGGTTGACAGGAGCTGGGACAGAGGCAGAAGCTTGCTCCATCCTGCAGTATTCGGGTATCGAACTGCTGACCTGCCACCATCCAGTCAGAGCCTTAGCCACTTGAGCCACTGCAGCTCAGTGGTTAAGAAGCTCGCCTTGTTAGCTGAAAGGCCAACATGACGGTTTGAGCTCCCGTCTCTGTCCCAGCTCCTGGCAACCGCAAGTATATAAATAGGGACCACTTCAGTGGGAAAGGTAACAACATTCTGGTGTCTAGTCATGCCTGCCACATGACCACCGAAACATCTACAAACAGACAGTGCTGACTCTTTGGCTATAAACCCTAGAGTCAGATACGACTGGCAGCTTTGGATCTAACAATAGGTAAAGGTAAAGGTTGCCCTTGCTCAAAAGCCAGTCCTATCTGAATCTAGGGTGCAGTGCTCATCTCCGTGTACCATAATGGACCAAGTGTTACTAAAAGAGCTCAGGATGTGTGGGGATCAATCTTGGTCCTGATGTATATCCCTATTGACGTTTAATGCATCATAGAACAAGTAAATACACTATGTATGTTGAAGCCAATAAGCACCTGTTCTCTCTTCCCCACCTGGTCAGTTGGTTTCCATCTCAGCTTGTGAGGAGGGAACTGTGATTATGGGACTAGAGAATCAATCACACAATGCAGTTTCAGATGCTTCTTTGTATGAGCTTCAAGACAATTGTTTTTCAAAAGGCAACTTGGGGTGCACAAGCTTATTGCCACCTAGCTAGTTTGAGAGAAAGGGTCCTTTCTTTCGAACTTCAGTGAGTGGTACACATGGACCACCAATTCTCTCTCTACCTGCTTCCCATTAATAGTAATAATTATTACTGCCAGTAAGTCAATTCTGACTTACAGGGATTTTTCCAGGATTTTCTAGGCATTAGAATACTCAGAAGTTGTTTACCATTCCCTCCTAGGAGCAATCTGGGACTATACAGCTTGCCCATGCCCATATCTAAACTGGCTGGCTCTGTTCCAAGGAGGCACAGGGGGGAATCAAACGCCCAGCTTCTGAGCTATTGTTGTGTATGCATGCAGTTCAGCTGTTCACCATTAGTGCAGCTGAGGAAACTCACGTGGTTCCAATTCATCCAATAATTAACTAGCGCAGGAAACCTTCCTGCCACAGGTGAACTATGCCAGGTATGCAGTACGTCAGAAAGACGTCACTGATATTGTAACCAATGGCCACCTTCGGGTGAGATTCAAATGTATCAGGTAACATATATAAAGAGGCAAGGCTCCGCCATTGCCTCATGTACAGATTGACCATGCTGCAATAAAAAAAATGTTTTAGCCCCTCTGCCAGCTCGTGTGCAATCAGTCTGCCTACATCAAATTGGCAATGAAGGTCGTTGATTGCACACGAGCCGGCAGATGGGCTAAAACTCTTCTTTATTGCAGCATGGTCAATCTGTACAGAGGCAATGGCAGAGCCTTGCCTCCACGTGGACTTTGCAGGGCCTTTCTGGGGCACCATGTTCTTGTTAGTGGTGAATGCATTCTCGAAAGCTATTCAGCCATCTTTTGCTCCTGGCTTTTTGGTATGTCAATGCTGGGCCTATTGTGCCATTTTAAAAAAGACACAGAGCATGACACCAATTCACAAGCCTTCTTGTTCATGAGGTCTGGCAGCAGTGATACAAAAGCACCGGGGAAATAAATCTGTTTCCTGATCTTTGAGATACCATCACAAAAGTGCAACTCTATCATTACAAGTACAGTACTGTATATACCGCGGTCTCAGGTTTTGATCTTGAAATCTCAGGGAATTGAATTTTACTACCTAACAATCCAAGCTGCAGTAATTTCTTTTTCATCACTTAAAAAAAAACATACCAAGGATGCTCCAAATATTTTGTTTCCCGAAAAAAAGTAAAACATGGCAGCACTATTCCATATTTAAAAATCACTTGAATCCTAATTTAACTGTGGCAATGGCCACAATTAAATTAGGATTCAAGTGATTTACACCTAAAATCATAGACTAGTTATGGGAAGAAGGCCAGACAACGTGTCATATACACTGCTGTCCCCGCAACAGTCAGGAAAGTCACGCCATCAAATCAATTAGCATATCCTATTTGATGCAGCTGCCTATCTTTGCCTAATGGTATTGCTAGCCCTCTTTCCAAATACAGTAATAGTTGTGTTTAGCAACCACATATTTATCCCATTAAAGCTACCATGACATAATATAACCCAAGGTTTCCATGTACTTTAACACACTTACTAATGAGATTCATTTTCCATTTAATTATTAACAGTGCACTATATACTGATAAGGTTCAGATTATGCAACCTTCTCAGTCTTCCCTGGGTGAGCTTAAGGTTTTGTTAAAGGACAGAAACAGAACATATTGCAAAACAATCATCTTTTGGGTGTGTAGTAATATGCCTCCACCAAGAGAGCTATCCAGTTGCTAGGTGGTTATAAGGGCTGCTGAGCTGTTTAATTTATTTAAAGGAAGGCAGTTATATAGGCAGAGAGCCAAGAGAAAAGCCATAAATTCTACACCCTACTTCCCAGATGTAATTTTTCCCATTGTTAGATTCTAGTGTCAATAAATCTTTTCTATTGTTTTTTACTTTAACCAAATTTTTAGTTTCTTCTTATTTGAAGGACATTGCTTGAATGACCCAGCCTCAAGTTCTCTGGGCTTAACGCACATGCTATTAAACACCCTTTTTAAAATAAAGGTCAAAATGGCATTCATGTTTGAGGATCCCCAAAGAATAAAATATTTGCTTTGGACTTGAAAGGAAACAAAAGTTTCCCTAGAAATTCTCTGAAGCTTTTGCAATGACCCTATCCAGAATCACACCTTATTCTTGCAAGAATTTTGATATTTTAGGTACAGCGGCCATAAGAAATACAAAGTTGTGATCTAAGCAAGTTTTTAAGCCCAATTATCCAGCCACACAGTTTGCATCTGTGGAGAGAAAATTCCACAAGAGTGGTGCAGTACCTATACTAAAAGCAATGCTAGAAGGTGCTTGAGAGAAGATGGCACTATTGAAATTCGCTGAACAAGCAAGAAAATAAGACATGCAATCCAAGAAGTAAAATCAAGTAATCATTACTGAGGACAATCTATGTGTCCAGACCTTTATTTGAAGGGCTTCCAGAAGATGGTCCTCTGTGTGAAGAGATGCTTTGTTTTAAGAGGTGTCTGCAATTTAAGTCTGGCCAAAAGCTAAAGTACCATAAGTAGGGCGGGAGGAGCCCTGACATTGCACATCGAGACATATCCATGGACAGATGGCTAAGAAGGCACACAGGTCACTATGCCAATCTTTCCCAATAAGGAGAAACCTGGTTTTACTATTTAAATTATTTGAACAAAATCATAATTTCACCATTTAAATTACAGTATTTCTAAATTTGCATTTGTACCTATGGTTTCCCCATGCCCATCTGGCATGGAAACGGCCCTTGCAGAGGTCGCTTCGGGAGGACGCTCCTTGAGCCGTGGGCTCTGCAGGCAGCTAAATTAAGGGGGTGGATAAATTATAGGGTTTGATTCACCCAATTCCTTTGACCTGACCAACGGATCTGCTGAAAGAGCGAATATCTAACCCGGTTACCCATTAGAGTAAATCACTCATCTCCAGGTCTCAGTGTAATCTCTGGTGCAAATAGAAGCCATATTTACCCTAGCCTAAGCCTCAGACAATGGTCCATGTTTGCCCCAGTTAATTGACTTCCCCGAAGAGATTCCCAATTAACTTGAGTGCTCAGGTGATGTCATTCCTGTCAGCTGACAGTCTTGCCAGCGTTGCGCTTTTTCCTTCTATATATGTTGCAGCCTTTTCTCAATAAACTACTGGTCTTCGCTCCATCTTGCCTCGTGTCGTTCCTTTGACCAGTCTCCTCCGGGACCTCAAGGGCCGCTTTACGGCCCCAATTCCTACATGTACCTATAGGTTAGGAAATTACAATTCCTTTATTACAATCAGCTGATCAGATACTGTAATTTAGCATATTTATTTATTTAATGGATTTAAATACCTCCCTAATCTGGTGGACTCTGAGCAGTGTACATAGGCCAGCAAGCACCTCACTGACCATACAATGAAACAAGTTAAAACCAATATAAAAACATGCAAATATATGCCTCTTGGTAATGCTTCACTCTACATGTGGTGGGGTGTTATATTTAAGGTACTTTATTGTGACATACATGTCAGTAAATAGTACTTTGGCCTGGTATACTTGACTTGATGGATAAAACCCAAAATTTATTTAATCCAACATTTCTTCTCCTCAGACACCAGCTAACCAGGCAATCCTAAAATCCTAAGAAGGTTTGCCCTTCACACCTATTTCCTACCAAGTGGTGCTGCATCTGAACATGAAAATTCCATTGAGCAGTCATGATAAATCACTGCTGCTATATCCATCCTGTCTCAGTTTTTATGGTACTGGATAAAGTTCTCAAAGCAATGGAGAACTTTCACTATGGCAAGCAAAGTTTCACAAATCAACTGAGTGAAGAAGTGCAACTTCCTTGAGTGAAGTAGTATGTCACTTGTAAATGTGGCTTCCAAATAACAATACATATGCATGCAATTATCAATAGTAATTATTGACATATGGATTATGAGAACAGTTCATCCATTCTAGCCACATGTATTTTCACTCCACGTATAGTTGTTCCTCAGAACAAAGCTTGGCCCATTAATGTGGAGCGGAAAACAGCAGCTCCTGTTTACCCACATGAGGATACTGAAAGCTAACCATATTATTTTGGCATGTGAGGCAGAGAATCCCCATTCCTGGCAGTGAAAATATAACAATAACAAAATAAATAAATAAATATTATGTTGCTCTTTCATGACACATAAAGTCTGCTGCCAAAAATAGTTGTCTCACTCTGCCATGAGACCAGACATGCCACACAAACACCCATAAACTCTCCTTATTTTATTTAAATATACTGATGTCAAATGCTCTTAAAATACATTGATCTTCCTTTAAAATTCTGAAAACATTGAAGAATAATCTTTTAAACTGTGCTGTGAACAACTCTACCATACTGTGTACAATAGGGGTAATCCAACAGAACTTGAAAATGTACTACAGCACCCAGACATCTACAACCAGCATGACCACAGACTGCATCCACAATGGCTGTGAAATCCTGTGGCTTTCAGTCCACAAAAAGGAATCAAATCCCAGAAACCACATTGTAGGAATTGGGGCCGCTGAGGGCCATAGGTCCTGGAGGAGACTGATCAAGGAACGATACGAGGCAGTATGGAGGAGGATATGATCAGTACTTTATTGAGAAAAGGCTGCAACATATATAGAAGGAAAAGCGCAACGGTGGCAAGACTGTCTCCTGACAGAAATTACATCGCCTGTGTACTCAAGTTAATTGGGAACCTCTTTGGGGAAGTTAATTAACTGGGGCAAACATGGACCTCGGAGTCCCCTTTGTTCAGGGATCAGGCAGGGGTAAACATGGCATCTGTTTGTGCCTGAGATTACACTGAGACACGGAGATGAGTGATTACTCTAATAGGTAACTGGGTTAGGTATTTGCCCTTTCAGCAGAACCGCGGGTCAGGTCAGGAGTTGGGTGAATCAAACCCTATCATTTATCCACCCCCCTTAATTTCTCTGCCCGCAGATGCCACGAGCCAGGAGTTTTCTCTACCATAGTGGCCTCGGCCAGGGCCGTTCCATGCCCAACGGGCATGGGAAATCCACATCTCCCCTTTAATTTTCATTTAAGGACCTGACCGGCGACTTTGCGTAGGAGCGGCATCAGCTGTTGAGCGGGAATGACGCTTCGGGGTTCCTTCTCGGGGCGGCACTTCGAGATCAGTGAGGGAATACATTGCGCAAAGCAGCATAACGCTATGCCTAGTATGATCACCCCCACTACCACCTTGAGTACCGTCTGGAGCCACCCCCACGGAATCCACGACCACATCCAGTTCCACAATGAACTCCACCAAGTTCCCCATGCAGACCCTTCTGTGATGCCCTGGACTATGGTGTGGAGATCAGTGAGCTGGCTCTGTATCTTGTGGGTGTTGTCTGTGAGGTTGAAGCAACACATGCCATGGACAGACTTGCAGCCCATATGATGTAACAATAGGGGATAATCGGTAGCTGCTTGATTATCCAGTATGGCATGGCGAAGCTCTGCCTGCTCGTGGTTGAGCAGCGCTATTGCTGAGGAGGTGTGGTTGATGGCTTTTGCTAATCTGCAAGCCAATTGACCAATTCTCCGAGCGTCGCCTATGGCTAAGCCTGACACGCTGAATATACTGACCACAGCCTGGTTTTTCAGAGCTGTGGGTCTGAATTCAGACTGCTTTCTGTAGCAAGGCAAGATAATGAGATGTGTCATTGATTTACTGTGACCTGGGGTGATTCTGCAGCTTCTCTGCAACTTCTGGCATTGTGCAAATGTCTTTCTAACACCTATGGGGAGGTGTGAAGATAAACTGGGGATTATCGGCTACCGGGTGCTCAATCTTTCCAAGCAATGGGCCGGTGCAAAACATGGGCCGGTCTGGCTTCCTTTGGTGGAAGCTGGCCATTATTAACAATATACAGAAATTCAAGTGTCCCTTGCAAATCCCAACTGGAGCATTGTACAAGGCATGTATAAATAATAGCAACTACAGATAACAATAGCAATAAAAGACATTCAGCTGCTTCTTGAGGCTTCCCTTCTTGGTGGGGCTTCATGTGCAACTTGAGTTTGGAAAAGTCCTTAGAAGTGGCACTGAGTGTGCAAAATGTTCATAGAAATGTCTTTGGAGATGTAAGTCATAAAGGAAGACGGACAGCTGATAACATCCAGGACAGTGACTGGTGCCGCTCTTTGCAATCATCCGGGTCTGACTCTGGCCTCTGGGACCTGCATGGGGAAGAGACTTGTTTGGGAGATAAAAATTCTGAAAGAGTTAGTTGGTTTTTGCACTTATAGGGTAGCAATTGCTGTGCAACTTTCTGTTTGTTTGTCAACGTAGGACTTGTGCCGAGGTTCGCCCTTGGCCGTGGGAAAGGAGATGCTGCTCCACATGGGGAGCCGTTTCTCCCTTCTGTGCTGTTACCCAAACAAACTGGGGGTGGGTATTAATGCAAACGTGCATGTACTGCCATTTGCCAAAATGTGGGGATGTGTGACGTCCCTTTGTCACACCTGAATGGCCTCTGTCCCTCGTGGGTTGACCCCCCACGAGGCCCCCCCCCCGGTGTCCCTGCACGATGCAGATAGGAACGGACTATGCCTTGGGCTTGGGAAAGTGGCAGGTTGAACTGCCTTGCGAGCGCTTTGGCATTCTGAAGAGGAAATGCATGACTCTGAATTGGAGTAGTGAGAAACAAACTTAGCAAATTTATGTCTATCACGGGAGTGATGTGTGCTCCCGGTAGACTGTGAAGCAAATTCCTAGGAAACTGGCTGTCAGCAATTCTGTTTAAGCGTTCTTTGGCAAAGGTGCGCAAAGCGAGGTTCACGGCTGCCAACTCTGCCCGCTTGCGGAAGAGTCAGGAGCGTGCGCCAAGCTTGGTCCTCTTGCCAAGTAAGAACCTAATATGTGCGACCCCCATAAGTGAAAACTGTCCTAGCCCCCCCGAAGAGGAACCAGTGACATAAATTCACACAAGGTGACTGTGCGTTTGAGACGAGTCTGGGGTCTTATGGCAAACCTTGGCGCATGAAGCGCCAGGCTTCCCTTGGGTAAATTTCTCATGGAGGCCCCCCGGTGCACATCCATTCATGGTGTGCGTGCACACTTTTAGAAGAGTGCCAGATGGTGGCTAGCCTTTTGCCTGTGCTTAGACTAGCAGCAAAAAGGGAAGGGGTGGCCTAAAAATGCCTGTATCTGATTGAAGGTGTGACCTGACTGCACTCTTAAAATGGTCCTAGGCAGTCCTGGCTAATGGGTGGCACTCTGCACATGCTCGGGAGCTCAGGGACTAATCCTTCCTCTGTGCTCTGGAGTTTGCAAAATGTGTCTGCACACTAGAGAGGGTGCTGCGGGCCAGGTGCCATACTTAATATGACCTACTATGACTTATTAAAAACAAGTCAACTATGATGTGCCAGCTGTAAGGAAATAACACACAAAGATGAAAAGACACACAAGTTAAACATTTCCAGCAGGGAGTTCCACTGGCGAAAGGAGGGAAGGCAAGTCAGAAGTTAGCACAATGAGAAGGCAACAACTCTTATCATAGCGAAATCAGATTAGGTCAGGTAACCAGGATGCCTGGAGGCCATTGGGGTCTGGATGGGGGTCAATGGGCTTCGGCTGAATCCCGGCAAGACAGAGTGGCTGTGGATAGGGGGCCCTGTGTTATCCAGGGAGTTACCACCTTTGGTACTGGATGGGGCTGTTTTGCCCCAGACAGACCCAGTGCGCAACTTGGGGGTCCTTCTGGACTCACGGCTGCTGCTAGAAGAACAAGTAGCGGCTGTGGCCAGGAGGGCTTTTGCCCAACTTCGGGTGATTCGCCAATTGTGCACGCTCCTTGACTGGGGCTCCTTGCTTATGGTCACCCATGCTCTGGTTACTTCCCGACTAGATTACTGTAATGCGCTCTACATGGGGCTGCCCTTGACGACCATTCGGAGGCTGCAGCTGGTCCAGAATGCGGCGGCCCGGGTGGTGATGGGGTGTGGGCGATATGCCCATGCCTCACCGCTACTTCGGGAGCTGCACTGGTTACCAGTTTGTCTCCGGGTGCAATTTAAGGTGCTGGTTTTGACCTTTAAAGCCCTATATGGCAGGGGCCAGGATACCTTAGAGACCGCATCGTCCCAAGAGTGTCTGCCCGTCCAACCAGAGTGGACCGGAGGGGCTCTCTAATAGTGCCATCAACTAGGGGTGCACATCTGTCTAGCACCCGAAGGAGGGCCTTCTCCGTGTCCGCACCAACTCTCTGGAACCTCCTGCCAATAGACCTAAGACTCCAAAGTGAACTGCTGCCCTTCAGGAAAGGAGTGAAGACCTGGCTGGCAGGGCAGGTGTGGGGCCCGAATGGGACTATGGTGCCCGCCTGCTGGCTTTTATAAGAACTCTCTCTTCTTTCCTTTTGTATAGTAGGTGGATGGGGTTGGGTGGGATATGGGTTTTTAAATGGGGTGGGATGTGGGTTTCATAATGTTTTTATGTATTTTTAGAATTGTTGTAATGCCGCCCTGAGTCGGGTTCTGCCTGAGTGGGCGGCATATACAAATATGACTATAAATAAATAAAATAAATAAATAAAAACCAAGGCAACCGGGTCCTCCTGTTAAGAAAATCCCTATCAGTAATTAACCATGGAGCCTGTGAAAGGAAGGCTGTAGAAAGAAAGAAATTGGTTAAGGCCTGGAGAGGAATTTTGTTCCTGTTTGCGTGCTTTTTCCTGTGAAAGGGGTACAATGAGTGAGTTACTTTGCACAGATTAAAGTCAAAATACCAGAACAGTATCTTTCCTAAGAGAATGAAGGAGAGTTAGAACGATTCTCAACCTGCGGCCAGATGTGGGCGAGTGGGCCAGAGCCCACGTTGCTCTGCCACTACCCCCGCCAAGCCAAGAAGGGCTGTGTGGCGAAGGAAGGGCAGGATGACTATCCGGACGCCCAGAGCTGCCTGCGGCCCCGGAACTTTGGCCCCTGACTTTAAAAGGTTGAGAACCAAGTTTACAAGATGAGAACACACTACACACATGAAGACAATGCAATTCTCTCACTCCTAGTGAGATACGGGACTCCAAGACGCTAAGAGACATTCAAAAAACCTTAAGACACAGAGATGGGGGTTTGAGGAACACAGACGTGTGAGGAAAACTCATAGAAGTGATTTTTGTTTTCAGATCGCGCTTCTGAAAAGAAAAATCTGTTTTCCTGAGTGGCAAAACCGGTTTCCAAGAGTGGCTTAATCCTTTGACAAAGAAAAAGTCTCCAGGGAGGAAGGGGGAATCACCCCGCCCTATTGCAGGTTAGGATTCCCCCCCCCTCCTCTCCTGCTTAAGCTGCTAAGCAGGCAAGGCAAGGGGCTTTGTTCATCATGCTTTCTCAAACTTTAAATAGTTCCTGCCCATGAGCAGAGTGCAAATTGTTTAACGCATATTTCACAGTGACATTACCACGCAGTTACACACAAGGAACACTTTTTCAGTCATACTGTGGTCATAGAGACAAGGCTTTTGCAATCATACACAGTTCTTGCAGTCATACATTCAGTGGTGCACCACGCATACACACATTTATTTACGCATTCGCACATTCCTCCCCTGATCTGCAGCGTTCTATACTACACATGAGGAGATGGCTAATACACAGCTGGCTATTTGACAACCATCTGGGTGCTTCTACTTAGGGGCGAGTTTCTCTGGGCTACTCCCAAGGTGAGACCAGCAGATTCTGCCTGTGCCTTGGGGGAGCTCGGGGTACTGTTGCTGGGATGGTTCTTCTGGCATAGCCAGGGCGATGGCTGCCTCCTTTCTAGCCTGGGCCAAATGCATGCCAGGGTGGCCATTTGGCATGAAGACGATCTTTTGAAGATCTGCCTGGTCTAGATTGGCTTTCTCTTCTAAGGTGTCTCATTTTTCCACACTGGAAGCAGGCGCCTTGGTGTTTTGGCACTGCTCTGCGCCTGAGTGTGGCAATGGGTCTGCTCTGGAGCCCTGCGTGGCCAGGGGCCGTGCAGATTTCCGTGAGCAGTGGGCGCTGAGCAGCCCTGCCTGAACGTGTGTCTGCCTTCAGATAGGCTGAGCACAGCAGCTGGGCGCTAGCTAATTGTGCCACTGGCAATTTCCCCATGAATGGATCTTCCTCACCCCTGCGCTGAATGGAGTTCTTTCTTTGCAGGGAACTTTTGACTGTCAGAGAAGTGCCAAGGCCTCTCATGCCATGAATTCCTTCAGTGACGTCTGCAGCTGCCACTGAGGGAATGCTCCCTACACTGCCCTGCTTAAGCTGAAATGACGAATAGAGACTTCTTGGGGCTGATGGTTCTGACTGCGCTGGGGTTTTCTGGATCTCTATCCGGACTGGGTCATCCTCTACTGAGAGTTTCCTACATTTGCTCCATGTTCGGGTTATGCCCTCTGGAGCTTTCGGGGGTTGCTGAATGCAGTCTCCTATCTGATCCCAGAGCTCGAGGGTTAACGTACCTACTTCTGGGTAAAGCAGGCAGTGTTCCCCTAGGTACACCAAAAGTCTCGCTAGCTCCCTGCTGTGAAAATGCAAATTAAATACCCTGGCCAGGATGATGAACCCCTCCTCATGGGTTCTTTGGCTAGCGGATGGACGCTGTCGCTGAGGACAGGTCCCCATATTACCTGTGATTGGGTCCTCCGAAGTTTCCTCCTCGGGACGAGTCGACGCGTCTGTGGCAGGCAACAGGTTCTGGCGACGTCGCTTTCTGGGTAGAGCTCGGAGCGTGGACTGCGGCCACGGGCCCTCGGTGGCCACTGCGCTGTCAGGGGCTCACAGCAGGCCCTGAGCGGAACGCGCGTTTCCCTTTGGCGCAAGCCGCCGTGAAAGTCGGGAGCAAGCTGTAGGATGCCTCTCTGTAATGCCTCACCACGTAGCTGTCTTCCCAATCAGATGGCTTTCCGACTGGGGCTGCTGCTCTGTCCTCCGGGACGATTGGACAAGGTTCAAGCGCAGAACCTGGCTGTGCTGATCGCTTACTCACGAGTAGACCGCTCGGGGGTCGCTTACTCTCGAGTAGATCACGTCTCGGGGTCACCAGATGTAGGAATTGGGGCCGCTGAGGGCCGTAGGTCCCGGAGGAGACTGATCAAGGAACGATACGAGGCAGTATGGAGGAGGATATGATCAGTACTGCAGTGGCTCAAGTTGCTAAGACGCTGACTGGGAAGCGGAAGGTCAGCAGTTCGATTCCCGAGTACTGCAGGATGGAAATGAGCTCCCGTCTTCATCCCAGCTCCTGCCAACCTAGCAGTTCGAAAGCAAGAAATTGCAAGTAGATAAATAGGGACCACTTCGGTGGGAAAGAAACAGTGTTCCGTGCGCTCCGGTGTCTAGTCATGCCCGCCACATGACCACGGAAATGTCTGCAGAAGCAGACAGCGCTGGCTCTTCGGCTTAGAAACAGAGATGAGCACTGCACCCTAGAGTCGGATACGACTGGCTTTCGAGCAAGGGAAACCTATGATCAGTACTTTATTGAGAAAAGGCTGCAACATATATAGAAGGAAAAGCGCAACGGTGGCAAGACTGTCACCTGACAGAAATTACATCGCCTGTGTACTCAAGTTAATTGGGAACCTCTTTGGGGAAGTTAATTAACTGGGGCAAACATGGACCTCGGAGTCCCCTTTGTTCAGGGATCAGGCAGGGGTAAACATGGCATCTGTTTGTGCCTGAGATTACACTGAGACACGGAGATGAGTGATTACTCTAATAGGTAACTGGGCTAGGTATTTGCTCTTTCAGCAGAACCGCGGGTCAGGTCAGGAGTTGGGTGAATCAAACCCTATCATTTATCCACCCCCCTTAATTTCTCTGCCCGCAGATGCCACGAGCCAGGAGTTTTCTCTACCGTAGTGGCCTCTGCCAGGGCCGTTCCATGCCCAACGGGCGTGGGAAATCCACACCACATAACATGTCCCTTTTTTTTTTGCTTCTTTAATTACTTTTATTCTCTTACTAATAAAAACCCCATCAAACAGCATAGCATTTCTCAATGCCTTGAATAGATTTTCCGCTTCACATTGATAAGGAAAATACACATTACTTGTTACATGAAAAAGGAATGAGTTTATCATGCTATTTTTACCCTGACACTCCTACTTGTAAACCATTACACCCAAGCTCCAACTTAAGCACCCCTGGTGAATTGTCACAATTATTTGCCAACATACACCTTTGGTATGTGTGTAAAGTGGTACTTTGTGCAGTTGTAAGGAAGCACTTCAAATTACTTTGTTAATAAGCTGAGTGCAAAAGCAGACACACAAGAACATGCAGGTCTAACTTGCTGAAACTTGCATGGGTCTTTGACAATGAAGGTAATAAATTGAATCCTAACCAAAAAAAAAAAAAACTTTCTTTTCTACCAGAAGGTTTGTGGTCTGAGTTAGTATAGTAAAGAGAAGTGGGCGACATAAACCAGGCATGTAGAGGGATCAGTTACTCTTCAGACGTGGACTGTAAATCAAATGAAACTAGGCAAATGAACATTTCTTTTGTATTAGTAATACTTTGGAGGGCACCTGCAGAATGTAGTAGCATGATACACCCACATACATATGAAATATAGGAATACATGCTTCTGTTACTCATTCAGGCTGTCTAGCCTTTTGAAAATTAATGCTATAAAGCTACAGTTAAAACTTCTAAAGATCTACTGTCACAGCTTTCCAAAGCCCTATGCTAGAGCTTCATGCAAACATAACAGCCCATTTGTGATGGATCTATTTTCATATATTGTACTGTAGCTAAATCCTTGTACATCCCAATGTAAGTCATCTCCAAATGTGTTTTTCAGCAACATGCAACAAGCATTAAACCTCTATGTTCACCTCAACCAACGTGGAAAAATCATGATCAATAACTGGGTTTTCTCTACAGTTGCTCTGTATTTTTAAAAGATTGAAAACTGGTAATGTAAACCGAACAGAATAACACATAAATGAGTAAAACAATCATACAGTGACACAAACATCCACTGATGAAATTGCAATACTAGTGGTGCTTATACCATGATAAGCATACTTTTCTTTCTTATAACTGAAAATACCATATAATACCACATGATCACAAAAATCACACCCACTTGCAAATATTGAAATCATTTCACCATTTACATCACATTTATGTTTAGCCTGTTATTAAAGGTAACACCTTAGCTACAGTGGAGATCATGATGGAATTCACAACTTCAGCAAAACATTATAGTCTGTGAAAGTCTCCTGAGCCACAAATCAGTTTAGTCAATGGAAGAGAAAGAAGGCAATTTTGTGTAGAAATCTGAATGAAGTCTGTGGAGAAATTGCCATGTGAATATTTGTCACACATTTTACCTTGGATACACTTACATATTTGTACCTATTTGTACGAAATAAAGAGCCACTTACTTCTTGGGAGACAAGCAATGAGAGACCAAGGTAGCATAATAAAGAGTATAGACATAACCCTGCCAACAAAAGTTTGCATAGTCAAAGCAATGGTACTCCCAGTAGCAGTTGAAGTAACTATAAACTAACTGAAGTCATATGCGTACTTAGTGGAGTAAAGTCTAATGAATATGATGGATTTACTTCCTGAATAAGCATACACTGGATTGCACTGCAAATCTAAGAATTCTGACACAACTACTATTAAACTATTACTACTTTTTGCTACTAGCTTTGTATATCCAGAACTACTAACAATTTAGTACCACCTACGTAGTACTATAGAACCACAATTGGGTGTACCCTGGTAATGGCAACATTCTGTTGTTGGCTAATCTTTCTCACACTGGGTCAGGTGAAAGGAACTTCAGAATGAACTCACCAGTTTCACGTCTGGCCTAGACATGGAAGAAGTAGTACTATAGAAATGATCAATCAAACACTACTAGAGCTATCAGATAACCAGAGAGTAACAGAGTCTATTGACACATTTGATTGGCGGGGGGAATCAAATGATATTGCTTTTTGTTTCTCTCCTAATGAAGGCTAAATGCCATGGCATTTCAACTCTGGATGAAGCAGGGCTGATCAAAGATATTGTATCACAAGCAAAGATATTGTATCACAAGTCAAGAAAGCTCTAGAGAGTATTACTAGCAACAAAGCCAGTGGAGATGATGATATCCTGTTTGAATTATTCAAGGCCCTAAAAGAAGATGCTATTAAAGTGCTGCACTCAATATGCCAGCATATTTTGGAAAACAGAGTAGTGGCCACAAGATTGGAAAAGGTCAGGGTACGTCCCAATTCCAAAGAAGGGCAATGTCAAAGAATGCTCAAATTACGGAACAATTGTGCTCATCTCACACACCAGCAAAGTCATGCTAAAGATTCTAAACAAGCTAGGCTAAAAGCACTATATGGAGCAAGAACTTCCAGAAGTACAGACTGAGTTCCAAAGAGGCAGTGGGACTAGAGACCAAATTGCAAACATTCACTGGATCATGGAAAAAACAATGGAGTACCAGAAAAAGTCTACTTTTGTTTTATTGACTACAACAAAGCCTTTGACTGTGTTGAACACAATAAACTGTGGAAAATACAGAAAGAGATGGGAATAACAGACCATCTCATTTGTCTTCTGAGAAATCTGTACATGAGCCAAGAAGCAACAGTTGGGACAGGATATGGAAAAACTGATTCTTTTAGAATAGAAAAGGAGTACGACAAGGCTGCATATTGTCACACTGCTTATTTAACTTATCTTCAGAATATATCATGTTTAATGCAGGGCTGGACGAAGCAAAAACTGGAATTAAGATTGCTGGGAGAAACATCAGCAACCTGAGATATGCAGATGACACTACACTAATGGTGGAAAGTGAAGAAGACCTAAATAGCCTCTTGATTAGGGTGAAAGAGAAGAGTGTAAAAGATGGCCTGAAACTCAACATTAAAAAAACCAAGATCACGGCAACTGGGCCCATCACTCCTTGGCAAATAGAAGGGGAAGAAATGGATGTTGTAACAGACTTTACTTTCCTGGGATCCAAGATCACTGCAGATGGTGACTGCAGCTACGAAATAAAAAGCCACTTACTTCTTGGGAGACAAGCAATGAGAAACCTAGGTAGCATAATAAAGAGTAGAGACATAACCCTGCCAACAAAAGTTTGCATAGTCAAAGCAATGGTACGCCCAGTAGTAATGTATGGCTGTGAAAGCTGGACCATAAAGAAGGCAGAGCACAGAAGAATAGACACCTTTGAACTGTGGTGTTGGAGGAGACTCTTGAGAGTCCCCTGGACTGTGAAGAGAAAAAATCAGTCAATCCTGAAGGAAATCAACTCTGACTGCTCATTAGAGGGACAAAACAATGAAGATGAAGCTCAAGTATTTTGGTCACCAAATGAGAAGAGAGGACTCACTAGAGAAGGCATTGATGTTGGGAAAGATAGAAGGAAAAGGGAGAAGAGGAAGCCAGAAGATGAGGTGCATAGATGACATTGTAGAATCAATGGACGTAAATTTGAGTAGGCTGAGAAGGATCATGGAAGATAGAGGAGCCTGACGCATGATGGTCCATGGGTTCACAAAGGGTCGGACTCGACTGTGTGACTAAACAACAACAAAAAATCACAATTTCCCATGCTCTTCACCAAATACATTGTTTTGCTTCCTGCACTTCTTTCCCCATTTATTTTACCTCACTTGCAACATTCATGTCCTTTCATGTTACAAGACCAAAGTATTCTAACTTTCTGTTTTATAGTTCTACAACTTCCTGAAATTTTCTGCAGAGGTTAGCATGCAGTGGTTAACATAGCCAATTATGACTCAGGAGACTTGGATTTAAATCCCTTTTTAGCCATGGGAACTCACTGGGCATAGCACTTGTAAATATAATAATAACTGTATGTTGAGAAGTCAATTCTGACTTGTGTCAACCCTTTTCAATTTTTTCCATGTAGATTTACCATTCTTTTCTTCTGGGGGCACCTTGGATCTGTACAGCTTGTCTAAGGCCAAAGAGGCTGGCTCTTCAGGAATGCACAATGAGGAATTGAGCTTTTAACCTCTGACTCCACAGCCAAATACCTAACTCATTGAGCTATTCAACCAATGCACTGGTAAAACCACTTCTTAAATATCTCAAGCACCTTGAAAGCCCAATTAGGTTCACTTTAAGTCAAATGTGTCTTGACAGCATGAGTTACAAAATTGCTTGATTTTTATTCATTCACTTCAATTATTCTTTGTTGTTATGAAAGAAATCTTTTGTATTCACTCAAAAAAAATGAATCCTGTAAAAGGGGAAACTGGATCAAACCACTGTCCTCATCTCTGACCTCAGTAAGTGGATACAAAAGTGAAAAACAAGCCAACATGCATTACAACTTCTACTCACAGGAGAAGGTATTTTACACACGTGGATGCTGTTTGATACAGTTCAAGGAAAACTAATAAGAGCTGTGATGCCATGTCCTTTTCCACAGTGGATTAATCACCAAAATCTGAAATCTATATTATCTAGAATCCTGCTGCTGATTTCTGCTTGTGTAAGGAAAATCAGATAACTCCTACCAACAAATTACAATTCATTAATGAGATGCTGTGTTCTTGGAGACACATTTCATCATGCAATTGGATATGAAATGCAACCAGCACCTCATTAATGGGTGGCATATTGCTGCCTTTCCCATCTTTTGGAATAATTAAGAAAAATGAAGGAGGCGCACATTGCAAATGTGTAAAGAAAAATTAAACAGGGTTGTTTAAAGGGCTTCCAACAGAAGCTATCAAGAAGAGCTACCTACTCTGGTAGACATATAAAACCATGCAAACAGAATAATCAACCTTATACTAAGTTGGACTACTGTTCCATGCAGCTCATTTATCAGCAGAAATTACTGGCAGCGACTCTCAAAGGTTTGAAACAAATGTGTAAAGAGATAAAATCAGTCCATCCTGAAGTAAATCAACCCTGACTGCTCTTTGGAAGGACAAGTACTGAAGCTGAAGCTCAAGTACTTTGGCCATTAAATGAGAAGAGAGGACTCACTGAAGAATGCCCTGATGCTAGGAAAGATCAAAGGCAAAAGGAGAAGGGGACGGCAGAGGTTGAGATGGCTAGATGGCATCATTGATGCGGGGAGCATAGATCTGGGTGGACTACGGAACATGGCAGATGACAGAGGAGCATATTGTGGTCCATGGGGTCAGAAAGGGTTGTACTCGACTGTGCAACTAAACAATATTTTCCTCTCCTACCTGAAGATGTTCTAACAGTGACCCATTACCCAAAGGGAGGACCACTCTTTTCCCACTGGAACCTGAACTAGAAACTGCACAAAGATTACTAATTAGTTTACTTTTCCTGAGATTCAATGCAATCTTAGAAGAACACTGCTATCTCCTATGCTAACAGACATGCCTGTATCTTTACCAGCTGAGATGATAAAGGGTTTGTTCTTTCCTCTCACTGTTCATAAATAACACCAAGGACTGCACAGTTCATACATTTTTTCATTGTTAAAAAGCCATTAAACACACACAGGAAAAATGATTTCATTCATTTTTGTAACACTCAAACCAAAACAAATTGACCCCAAATTAAATATATGGTTACACAAATTAATTTTACAGCTCTCAAACTGTGGTTCTCAGTGCAATTAATATGCATCTCCTGCCAAAAATCAGCCAGATAACTTTTCCAGATTCTCTCTGAAGAGTTTAAGCTTATACAAGTATTTCTATACACAATATGCTTACCTTTGCGGAGGGCATATGTTATGGCTAAGGTCCAACACATCCATAAGATATTTTTTACCATCTTGACCTAGAAAGAATGAAAACACAAAATAAATGTAATTCATCTTTGTTTTTTTAAAAAAGATTTTATGTAAAAAGAAATCTTATAATTATGCAAATTTATAAAATTATAGCCTATTTTGTTGACTTGATTCTAATTCTGTAGACAAGACATCACTACCCAAAATTTGATGACATGTGGTTGGCTACTTTGTTTTACAAATAAATTCCATGGTTGTATTCATCAACAGGGATCCACATGTTATCTAACATAACAACCTCAGAATAGGCTTCCCAACACTGTATTTACCAGTAAAAGCAACCAATTTTAATCAGTTAAAAAGATACCTTCCACAAATCACTACATGCTTGTTTATGTATATATTACTACATGGACATACATGCTCTGCACAAACTTCAAATGGTTTTCTTTCCTATTCTTCCTCATAAGATGGAATGTTTTTATTTTCTATTATGTTTGCTTTCTCCCATTATCTAAAAATAATGGAAGATATGTTTCTACTCATGTGCAACCCATTAAAACTCATAATAAATAGTAATAATGGTGTGCTGTCAAGTCAATTCTGACTTACGATGAATTTTCCAGCATTTTCTAGGGAGAGGATACAGAGAAGTGATTCTCCATTCCCTTATTCAGCACCATGAGTCTGAAGCTTTCCTAAGGCCAAATAGGCTGGCTCTTCCCTGGAGGCATTGTGGTGAAATGACCTCCCAGTTTTTGGCTTCACAGGTACATAAACCACTAAACTATCTAGCCAGCTATAGAAAACTCATAGAATTCAGTGGGTGAAATGTTGCAACCACTCCCACTGGGCATCAGCATAGCTGAACATGATTTTTTGAGTACACACATAGGATCTCAAGAATTCAAGAGTGAATCGAACAACTGTCTGACAGATCTGCTTTGATTCGGATTCCTGCATTAAGCAAGTGGTTGGACTCGATGGCCTAAAAGGCCCCTTCCAGCTAAGTGATTCTATTCTATTGCACTGTATGTATGTTTTGTTGAGGAAGCATTCCCACCTGATGCAAGTAATCAAAAACACCATCTCTCCTTGACATTGAAACCCTGCCTACCTGAATTCTCCTAGAGCACATACAGAAATCAAAATACAGTAGAGACAAGACGTCAGTAGGATTTCATAACCCTGGGGCAGAGATAGTGTTGCCTGCAGGATACACATGGCTGCCAGATGCACTTTCATGCCCCTAGGCCACCCCAGATCTCCCAGCCAGGTTTAAGGACATTGGCCAAAAAAGCCTGTTCTGTGTTGTTCTTAAAACCCCTAGGAACAGCTGCTTTCTTTTGCTAAAATGGAAGTATGGGTCCCCAAATCCTTCCCCATCTCTCAAAAATCCAAAACATAGCAGGCACTTCATATTCCATTTTAAAAATGAACACTTGCAACCAGTGGTGGATTTGGAGACTTAAATCTGGGCTACTCTCAAACTTTCTACACTTTGCTATAACCAATGGTAAAAAAAAGTGACATTCTCTAAATATGTTTTAGGTTACAGTTAGCAGCTTCCCCCAGGGGCTTAGTGGTTAAGACATGGAGCTTGGAGACTGGAAGGTTGGGTTTTGATACCGGAGAGCTGCACTTTGGGACATGAAAGGAGCCTTATTTGGGTGTCCTCTGAGCAGAGTTTCTCCAGCAAAAAAAAATCAACCCAGAGTAATCTCTGACACAAAATTATTATGATAGGTTATAGTTCCCATAAATGTGGTCAATAGATAGAGATTGCAAAACCTGTATCTACAGATTGAGGAAAACTGACTCAAATCCATACCTGTCAACCGTGGCTCTGGAAAATACGGGACCTGCGCAGAACGGTTCTGCGCAGGTCACCTTCTACGCAACCTGCGCAGAACGGTTCTGCGCAGATCGCCGTCTACGCATGCGTAGAAGGCTTTTACGCTTGCGTAGAACGGTTCTGCGCAGATCGCCTTCTACGCATGCGTAGAAGGGTTCTACACAAGCGTAGAAGGGTTCTACGCAAGCGTAAAAGCCTTCTGCGCATGCGTAGAAGGCGATCTGCGCAGAATGGATGTGCAGTACGTCTTTTTCCCCCACTGCCAATTCCAGGGTTTGGGCAGCTGCGGGCGGGAAATGGCTCAAATTGGCGCCGAAAATCGGGAAATCCCGGCCAATCCGGGTATGCTCAAATTTCTCTTTTGTAACCCAGAGCTGTTGCACTTGACTGTTAATCTAATTTGACTCACTGGCCTCTGCCTGGAATTAAATTCTGACCTGCCATAGCCAATTCATCCTTCCCCCAACAGCAAGCAAACTCACCAGTGGATTCTCTTGTCTAAATAATGTTATTCAGTATATTCTAAGGCTTACTGTGCACACTGTATCAAGTCCATATCTTAAAATGACACTGTACCAATTATCCAGTTGCCTACATCATTTTATCATTGTTGCTAATCAAGCTGTCTTATTCATATGCAGCGAATACAAGACAAAATGCAGGCAGGAAAATCAGTGACAAGGTACCACATCAACATTTCAGAGATTCTGACAAAGGATTCTAAAATAAATTCTCTAGATCATAACTCTTTTTGTAGGAATAGCATTAAAAATGTAAACTGTACAAGAAAGTTGAAAATGTTAATTAATATTTTCTTATTTTTAATTTGGCAAATGTTTTTGCAACTGCTTAAATATCAGACAGTAATGAGAATAATTTTCATAACCACTGAATATTTTCAGATGATGGCTACAATCCAAACCACATTCAATAGGTCTTGTTAACCAACATAAAGTAAGTGTGTGTAATATACTTGGATTTTGGCCATTATTAGTGCACATGGCACCAACAGGATGCTCTCAAAAGAATGTACTGTGCAAAAGTCAACAGTTTGAAATGATTCCTAATTAATAACACAAGGAGAACTAACATATTTTTAAAAGCTAAAATAGTTTAGAGTTACTCTGCCTAAATACCAAATAATAGCTGGCCACAGTCCATCTACATTTTTAAAAATGAATAATACTTTTGTTTAAAGAGATCATAAATATTGGTTTATGAAAACATGCTGGAATATCTGGGTTACAATACTGATCTTTATAGAATTACTAGCATTTTTTGCCCGGCCTTGCAGGGCAGGTATATTTTGTGTGTTGGTGGTTCGGGTTGTTTTGGGGGGTTACACACGCACAGAGAGGGGGGTAGAGCTCCACATTCAGCCCTTGCCTGTCAGAAGGGGGTGGGTTTCTCCAACGGGCATGGGCGAATCCCGCTGAAGCCGCGGTGAGGCTGGTGGCGGCCTTTGTCCCCAGGGCTGCGGGGAGAAGATAGGCTTTCCCTGCTACCCCGCCAAAGCCATGCTGGGAGAAGCGGGGGGCCCTCCTCCCCACTGAAGCTGCAGCAAGGCCGGTGCTGGCCTTCATCTCTGGGGCCACGGTGAGAAGATGGGCTTTCCCCGCTACCCCGCCGAAGCCGTGTGGGGAAAAGAGGGGCTCCCGCAACCCCGCCGAAGCTGTGGCAAGGCCGGCAGCGGCCTTCATCCCTAGGGCCGTGGGGAGAAGATGGGCTTTCCCCGCTACTCCGCCGAAGCCATGTGGGGAGAAGAGGGGCTCCCCCTCCTCCCCGCCGAAGCCGCAGCAAGGCTGGTGCCGGCCTTCATCTCCAGGGCTGCAGGGAGAAGAGGGGCTCCCCCTCCTCCCCACAACCCCTCTGAAGCTGCGGCAAGGCTGGAGGTGGCCTTTGTCCCCAGGGCTGTCAGGAGAAGATCGGCTCTTCCCGCTACCCTGCTGAAGCCGTGCAGGGAGAAGAGGGGCTCCTCCTCCTCCCCACTGAAGCAGAGGATGCTTGGAAGCATAGTTTTTTTTGTTCGGGTTCGTGGGGCATTTGCCCCACTCTCGGCGTCTGGACCCTTGCACCGATGCTCGCAGTATCAAAAGGTAAGTGTGGACAGCTTGTTACAGGATAGTAGGGACAGGTGTGGCCACGAATGCTTGACATGCACGGTCCAACCCTCTTCTTATAGGTATAGATTAATCTTAGCAAACAGTCATTTAAAATTGCCATTTCAACTTAATTCTGTATCAGAATAACTTTCACTGATTTGAAATGAGACTATGCCATAGAAATACAGTCCTGCTGTGTGGGCCCATACTTGCTTATTTGAAAATGCCTTACCTCATAGTGCAGTTATTAGCAAGTAACTAATTCAGTGGTGCTTATTTACATTTATGTTTGACTGAAGCCCAAATTCAATGGCTCTTCCTCCTGTGTAGGACTGCAATTCATTTGCTTGCTTGAGATCAACATTGGAGTCCATATACAGTAAAACCCTGACTTACATATGCCTCGAGTTACATAAAATTTGACTTAAATAATGATTTTTGCCTAAAACCATGTCCTGATTTACATAAATGTCCAGATTTACATAACACAATTTCCTATGGGTTTGCTTTGAGTTAAGTAAAAATTCATTTTTCCTATGGGTTTGCTTCGAGTTAAGTAAAAAACTGATTTACATAAAAGCCTATGGAACAGACTTTTTACGTAAGTAGGGGTTTTACTATATTGTTATCCAGCAAAAGTACCCAGCTTTGCTAATGTTTAAAAGGCACCTTCATCCTCATTTTTTCTTTCCTCCATACCAACCTTATTTTGCCCTGCTCTCTCTTTGCAGGTAAAGCCAATGTTCACAGGCCATAGCTCAAGAAGTACTACCTTAGAACTATGGAAGGCACGCAATGAGCTGCCAGATAACTGGGCAGAATCACAAGACTCTCTACTGCCTGGACAAGAACAACCATGGCCTGTGTGAAAAGCTTTAAACAGACTGTGTGCCAAGGTAGGAAGATCAAGGGCTAATCTGAGAAAGGGAGGTTTCTCTGTAGATGATAGCCTGTGTTAATGCAGAGAAGAACAAACTATCAACCATATGATACAATGCACACAATGACCCTCAACATGCACTGAGGAGGACCTTATGTTAGCAAGTAAGGTTGCTATAATTCTTTCCCACCAAATCGGGACAGCCACATGATATCATTGCATTCTTCAAACTGTGCATGTGTCAGATGGGGCTGTCAAGGAGGCTGCAGCTCTTAGGCCCCACAGAATCCCTGTCTGGGGAAGGCATCCTCCGTCTTTTTTCCCCTTTTCCAGTGGCTCCATGAGCTGGAGCTCTTTGGGCTGGTGCTCCAGTGTTCCTCTTTCCTGCGCCATTGTTCAAGGTGAGCCAAGGGATTTTTGCAAAGAGTCAATTCGCTGCCTCTCTGCCTTTCTTTCAGTTACCCCACTTGCAAGTGTCTCCCCTCCCTGGCGGGCTATTCAGGATGATATTTTGCCTTTGCCGCTTGCAAGCAGGATAAGTGAAAGAAAGGCAGGGAGGCAGTGAATTAAGTCTTTGCAAAAATCCCTTGGTGGTGGTGGTGAACTTGTTTCCTTTGTTTGAATTTAAAAATCCAGGACTTTTACATGTTTTTTCTTGAACTGGCCGGAACAATTTTCCCAAGCTTAAATCTGGGAAAATCCTGGAGAAATGGGACCTATGGCAACCCTATTGGCAAGAGGAAATGCTGTTGATGTGGCCCGATATTGGGCAGATGTCATCTAGCCCTTTTAATTCTATTTAGTTTTAGAGGTGTTAATTTTAGTTTTGTATGTTATTATATGCTGGTGGTATGTCTGATATGAATAAAGAAAGCTCAAGAAGTTTGTGCACACCCATGATCTTTTTGCTATACCAACTCCCTTCCCTCCAGTAGTATCTGTGCCTTTTAAAAGCTGAAGAATATGCAGCCATTCAACAGGTACAATTGTCATAGAAATGGAACAGGGATTCCAGAAAGTTTAAGACCCTGCATGATGCCTCCAAAATTACCTAAGTGCACCTATGCCCAAATTCTTTTCGCAAATACTGACCCAACTCAAGCTAAGAATTACTGGACTAATGAATGAAAACTGCTTCTTCTACTGAAAAACACAACAACAACAATACCAGATATTTTTTGAGAATGTTTCTTTAAATTGTTTTTAATCTTGAATAATGTTTTAATATTGCTTTGTGTAGTGTTTTAAACTATTTATAATTGTATGGTTTCAATTGTTGTGAGCTAGCCTGTGTCCACTACAGGGAGGAAGGCAGCATATAAATAATAAATAAACTGTGAAAATATTCATCAGCTAAACCCACTGGAAAACAGCAACGGATTTATCATAAAAACAAGCGAGCGCAAGAACAACTGTGAATTTTACCTCATTCTGCAAAGGCTACAGATGTGAGGTGCATCTGCAGTTACCAGTTTGACACTGCTTTAATCATTGTGGATCCATCCTATGGAATCTTGGGATTTGTAGTCTGATAAAATACTTGGGATTCATCTCTAGCCCATTCCCTTGAATTCCAGTTATACTGAGTGCCTGTCTCAATTACAGATTCAGTTTAATTCTTAACCCTTCTCTTCTTGAACTATCTCTGTGCTTTCTATATACTGGTGGCTCAGTGGTTAAGAAGCTCGCTGTTAGCTGCAAGGCTGACAAGTTGGCAGTTTGAGACCCAGGTACTACATGACAGATTGAGTGACCACCTCTGTCCCAGCTCCTGCAAGTTTGAAAGCAAGAAATTGCAAGCAGATAAATAGGGACCACTTCGGTGGGAAAAGATCTTGGAGACATGAAAGGAACCTTATTCAGGTGTACCCTGAGCAGAGTTTCTCCAGCAAAAAATCCTTTCAATCCAAAATAATTTCTGACATGAAATTATTATATCTAACAGTATATTCCAGGATTTCTCAGGAGAGATGTAACAATTAAAGACATATGAAACCAATATAACTTCATCTCTTTTTAGTGAACGTTGGGAATCCAACACAGCCAAACAGAGTTTAAGTAGCATGGCTGAAATTAAAACCCACCCAACTGGGCAATATAACAACTACAGTACTTTTCTTTCTGACTATTTTCCCCATCTTTCTACCATCACAGCTCTTTTGGTCTTTCCCACTTTCATAACCCCAGAAATCAGGTACATCAAGGAACAACAATTCAAATTCTCATTCATTCTAGGTAAACAGATATAACAATCAACAACTAGACATAGTCACACACAGAGAGAATTAAGAAAAAGCAAGGCTTACCATGCACCTGTGTTACTCAGAAAAGGGACACATGTTATTCCAGCAGAAGTGCAGTGGCTCAAGCAGGTCAGAACTGAGGGCTTAAAGGGGGTGGTTATAATTTACCAGAAACCAGCTGTAAATGTTTAAACTAAAGCTCAAGGCTTCCTACTCTTTAGGAGACCCTCCCTCTTTAGGAACTTGGTGTGTGTGCCCCCTAATGACCGATTTTTTGGTATACATACTTCTGACAGTTTTTAAATACGGGTAATTAATCCACTAATGAATGAAAATACATGTAGAGGCAGAGCCACAAGCTCCCTTCACTACAGATGGCAAGTTTCAGGTGTTTAGGTTTCACAGCCACTAAGTTATGGCAGACGAAACATAACATACAGGCACACACAATTTCTTTATTACCATTCTCTACTGTTATTGCTTTCATGGTCATAGAAATGGGACACAGGGGGAAAAAGAGAATTTAGCATGAAGGAAGTCTGCAAGGGTATTTCCAAACTCCACAACAGAATAGGCAATCTGGGATGTATTGTACATTAGAATTGTTCCAAAAGTACTGTAAGACATCTCAGATTATTTCCTCATGTGATTACCATGGAAAATTAGAATTCTGTCACATTGCCTATGGAAAGAAGCCTAGAATCTTGATGTGATGATGTTTCCAGCACTGTTATTCAAGCCAATGGAATTTCATCAATAATCTCCAGGCATCTCATGGCAGCCTGATCTACATTTTACCTCTTTTTTTTCTAGCAGTTGGGAAATAGGCAAAGCAAATTGCAGACATCTCTTGCAAGTAGATAAATTATGGTGGGATTATTATATGCTGGGGTTATTTTGAGCTCTGCTATTAGTGTTGTATGTAAAAGTTTACAAAAGAAAACTAGTGTGATTTTGTGAAAGGCCTATCAGGTGTTTAAATCTGATTTTTTTTTATAGAAAAAATACAACTCTATCCTACATTTCTTCTAAGGAACACAATGGTAGTGCTCTTCCCACAACCCTTTCTTTAAACCTATAACAGCCCTGTGACTGAGGACTCAATGGATTGATTATATGTCTAACATGTTTCTAATGGCCAGTGACATAACCTTGGTTATCATTTGTCATTTTGGGTGATGAGGGTCTCTATATTTTAACATTTTTTAGTCATTAATCTATTGGCATGCCATTAACATTTCATGCATTGAAATATGAACAAAAAAGGTACTGTACTAGAATAAGAAGTATTTGTTTTGTTTTACTTTGCTTTTTTACTGCATTTTCTTGTAAGCTATCTCTGAAAATGCTTGTTATAGGCAATGTCTGCATACAGTTTTGAGGAAGTGAGATTTCCTCATCTCATAAACTCTGTCTGTCTGTCTGTCTGTCTGTGTGTGTGTGTGTGTGTGTGTGTGTGTGTGTGTGTGTGTGTGTGTGTGTGTGTGTGTGTGTGTGTGTGTGTGTGTGTGTGTGTTGATTGTGCCTCTTTGAAAGTGATGTTTGCTATGCCCAATTTTCATCAGTGTGTAACATACGGGGTGGGTGGGTATTTGTATGTTACCTAGAACATTAAAAAACCAGTTGGCTTTTTCACTGATTAAAAACTTCTTAAAAATTTAGCAGAATGATTTATTTGTCTCTTTCACGGACAGTCTACCCAGCAGCTTCCCAACCACACTTTGCTAAAGTGAGAGCCTTGTTGCTTTTGGCACTACCTTCTTCTGCTCTCAGAACGGCACCAGACCCCTTTCTATGGCACTCAATTATGGAAGTTGATAATTGTCCAGAAAGTGACCTCAGACTCATAGAACACTGTTATTTCTGAAAATACAGAAAATGTTTCTTTAAGAAGTGGGAAATGTAAAGTGTATTCCTTTAAGGACATCCTTCCTTTTAGGCAAGGTTGGAAGAAGCACAGCCTGTGGACCACATGTAGTCCCTAGTGTATTTTTATACATGTAGTCCCCAAGATGTGTCTGCTGCCCCTGCCCCCTCCGAGCCCTGCCTGGCTGGAGGGGAGAAAAGCCACGAGGACGCTGTGTCGGGGGACCTTCGAGCTCTCTGTGGAGTCACTCCAATGCTGCGGAGATGAGAGCCAGGTGTGTCTGCTGCTGCACCCAAGGACTTTTGTTTCTGCTTCTGCCCCATTGACTCAGGGAAGTGCATTTGGTGCTCAGCCTGGTCCTTGCTAGGACATGAGCCTGTTTTCTGAATTGAACTGTTTTATTGGGTAATTGTATTTTATTGTATTTACTGTATTGCACTATGATATATTGTATTTTATTTATTTATTTAAACTTGTGAACCTGTAACTTGTAAACCGTATTGAGTCACCCCTTGGGCAGAGAATTGCGGTACAGTGATACCTCATACAACGTCTAAACTTGGTTCCACAAGTTTGGACTTTATACGGATTTGGACTTTGTATGAGGCATGCAAAATCCTAGCCGCAATGCCTCATACAACATCCAAATCCTTGCCGTGGTGCCTCATACAACGTCATTTCCATAGAGATACATTGTACTGTAACAGCACAGACTTCAGTGCAAAGTCAAGGAAACAGACAGGAAAATGACAGAACTTTAAGAAATCATTGTCTAAAGGCTAAAAACATTACAAAAACATGTCAAACAACCCTGATTGTCCAAGAACCTGAAGAATGCTGCAAAAATCCCAGGAATGCTTCTAAAAATTCTGATGAAAAAATTCAAAAAAATCCAAAATCGTGCTCAAAACCACTCCTAAACACTCTTTGCCTCATGCAAAACCCACAAGAGCAATGCATGCATGTGTCCTGCCTTTTATACTGCCCAGGCACAATGCAACCTGGGAAAACCCCAATGCCTCATACAAAGTCGCACGACTTTGTATGAGGCAACTTTTTTCAAGGAATTAGGTGATGTTGTATGAATCTGATGTTGTATGAAGCGGACTTTGTATGAGGTATTACTGTATATAAATAAAATTTCAAATCAAAATCAAATCAAGATATTTTTATGTCACCTGAGGCTATCTGAGAGGTTATCTCCCACCACAAAAAATATAGAAAAAAGGACGAAAAATAGGCCTCCAGGATCAATAGTATCTATTATATTTGGCCCTTCCTGCAAAAGTCATTGATTCAGCCATCAAAGCCCATAGATTTCTTTCTGCAGACATCCAACCTAGTCCACCCATGCAGTCATGGAACCATACCCAGAAAGCACCTTTGTGTGCTTCTGACATAATTTTAAAAATCCAGGGAAGAGGAAAAGGGAAAGAGAATGGATGTAAAGTAGAGAGATAGGACTGGGGGTCCCTTCTACTTTTCTTTTTCAAGAGAAATAAACTGTCCATTCCCCACCACCCTGCCCCATCCCACCCAAGCCAGATGGATGGATGGCAGAATAGAGAGTAGACCAAAAGGAGAATGTGAGATGAAATTTCAGGTGGTATAAAAGAACACTATGCTTCCTAAATTGCTCTTTTAAGAAGGAATCAAACAGGACTGTGCCCCATTATCTTTTTAAACTTCACCACTCACTCCCTTTGCTGAGGCAGTTTTGGGAAGAAACAGCTATGTTTTCTCCTAAAACCAGGGCTTACTCCTGGCAGCTGGAAATAAAAGAAGAGGCAAAACAAACCCAGAATTTTCAGCTATGCAGACTTCTGCTGCTCTGGCTAGAAGCCTTTCTATTCTGTCTGGATCTCAAGGCTCTCCAAAATTATGGACCTTGATGCAGTTGCACTACTTGATATAATGCATACATGTCAAGTATCCTGTATTGGCTGGGAAATACCATTTTCCCCCTCTTGCCTGCTCTTTCCCGCCATCATCCCATATTGGAGCGGCCGGAAAAGGGGTTGCTGTGCATGTGTGCCCGTCAGAGGCAGTGGTCCGCATGTGCAAAGGGGTGCGCATGCACGAAGAGGTTGCTGCGCATGCGTGAAGGGGTTGATGTGTATGTGCACTCATGCCCAGATAATTTCCTGTATTTTCACAGGCAACACTTGACAGGTATAGAAATAATGTGGCTTTGTTGTTGATGTTTCCCCATTCCTGGGCATTTGGAAACACATAGATACTGACACAAACGTTCATAAGTATTGGTCTCAAAAAGGACACAAGGTTGTTCTTGCACCAATCTGTGCATATTTATTCAGGCATAGAATGGAGAAGCAGTCCACATTCTTAGCTTTCACCTTAGAAGACCTAAGAATTTCCAAAGGTCACCCCCACCACCCCCATCAAAATAACCAACATAGAAGGCAGAAGTTTCTATCCAGGTATTTCCTGTTCAGTGTATTTTTAATGCCATTTCTAGACCTGGGCCATGCCCACACTGTGGCTTAGGAGCAAGAATTTGGTCCTCATGTTGCCCACCTCAGCTTCAGAGGCTAGGAATTTAGGACCAAGGTAAGAAGAAGGGGAACCATTCTAGAGACAAAAGGTAATCAAAAGATAGAAGCCTTCTTGTACAGCGCTCCACACTAATACAATTCATTGGCTGTCCACTTTGATCAGCTCCTCATTCAAGGCTACAGAAAGGAGAGGAAGAACTATAAATCCACTTAGGCTTCATAGAAACCTAACCCTGCAGTTCTAATGAGTCACTTGTATTAACACCAAGGCCAGGAATCAAAGTGACACTTGCAAGACACAGTGCAGCTCATTAACCCAATGTGTCTTCCTAGTGTTACATTTATCAACCTTTCCTGTTTCAATATTTTTCACAATAAAATATAAAAAGGGCTTTATGGCAGGAGAATCATTTATACCAAAGCAATGGATTACCACTGAAATTGTAAGATTTCCCTTGCTCAAAAGCCAGTCGTATCCGACTCTAGGGTGCAGTGCTCATCTCTGTTTCTAAGCCGAAGAGCTAGCGCTGTCTGCTTCTGCAGACATTTCCGTGGTCATGTGGCAGGCATGACTAGACACCGAAGCACACGGAACACTGTTCCGTTCCCACCGAAGTGGTCCCTATTTATCTACTTGCAATTTCTTGTTTTCGAACTGCTAGGTTGGCAGGATTGAAATTGTAGCAGTTACTATAAAGGGGGTCCTGGATACGGGTCCTTGGCTGAAAACTCTGATGCCTAAACTTTGCTAAAAGAAGGATCTACTTAATCAACCGCTCTTCTCAGCTGTATAACCAATTAGAGCAGAAGAATTTTCATTCTTTTCTGGAATATCCTCTGACTCTGAATTCATTTTCTGCTAGCAATATAGCCAAATGATGGTCAAGCAAACACACTACATTTAATTCCACTTTTTATCCAAGTACCCTGAAGTGTGCAGTCAAAATGACAGATGCCTCTTCCAGCTGATAAGAAACATACCCAAATGGCAGCCTCAACTTTGTTTTCCATGGGATGCATTTCATTTTGCATATTACAGCATGGAGGAAGCCTTACGCAAAATCAACATCACTTCAAGTGATGTGAAACGGCTCCAGTCTGTATACTTTTTTTGCTATCAATGTTTAAGCAATTACAGTAGTTATATTTACCCAGATAATGTCTAATTCATTGAAGAAGAAATGATGAGAATTATGATATGGCATGATGAAAATATTCAAAATTGCTCAATAAAATTTAGCCTTTATGGGTGTGTTTATATTAATACTGTGTGATTATAGCTAACCAACCTGAGGACAATCAAGATGAAAATTTCACACAATTTAAAAGCTATGTTTCAATTGCTCAGAAAGTTCCTTTGCACTCTAATGAGTGTGGAGGGGCATTTTGTGCCATGTTATGCTTATTATATTTCATTTTGTCACTGTATAGGGCATGAGAGATCTTTTCCAATAAAAGTAAATATAGATTTACCACCGATTCCATAATCGTCCAGCAAGCATGGTCAGTGTTAGCTTTTCTAAGCTTTTATTTTCCACTTGATCTTCTTGAACCTCATGCTATAACACTGATGCATTTGTGCCACCATTTACACATTATGCATACATTATTTTTGGAGCTGAAGATTGGGGTAGGGGCAGCCTCCAGTGGGTGAACAATCAGATGAGTGTCTTGCCCTGATGTAACAGACTGACACACTTCTGCTTCTGTGTCAAATCACCCTGCACATAAAATAACTGAGCCAAGTAACTTGAGGAGATGCTTAGTGGGGTGAAAGTCTGAGCAGTGAAGTCTTGAAGATCAATGGGAAATGGGGAGGGGGAGGGATCCATAGGAAGAGTGACTTTTGTGGACCTTACTCTGATATATTGGATGTTGTATCTGACTACTTCTTTCAGGAAAATTTTGTGCCAGCACACTACTTCTTCCATTTTTCAAAATCTTCTTACTATAAACATACCGTATTTTCCGGTGTATAAGATGACTGGGCGTATAAGACAACCCCCAACTTTTCAAGTTAAAATATAGAGTTTGGAATATACTCACTGTATAAGACTACCCCTCTTCCAACGCTGGCAGACAGCCAGTGCCAGCCTACACTGCCCCTTTAAGGCGGCCCACGGCCCTTTATCCCTCCCGGTAGGAGCGCCGCCACAGCTGCAAGGTGTCCCACCTCTCCCTCCCTGCTCCTACCGGGAGGGATAAAGGGCCATGGGCTGCCGGGGCCAAGCTTTTATTCTAAAGCTTAGAAATAACTAATTATCAAGTGGCTAAGACGCTGACTGGGAGGCGGAAGGTCAGCAGTTCGATTCCCAAGGACTGCAGGACGGAATGAGCTCCCGTCTTTGTCCCAGCTCCTGCCAACCTAGCAGTTCGAAAGCAAGAAATTGCAAGTAGATAAATAGGGAAGGTAACAGCGTTCCGTGTGCTTCGGTGTCTAGTCATGCCTGCCACATGACCATGGAAAGGTCTGCAGCAGCAGACAGTGCTGGCTCTTTGGCTTTGAAACAGAGATGAGCACTGCACCCTAGAGTTGGATACAACTGGCTTTCAAGCAAGAGAAACCTTTACCTTTACTTATTATTATTATCATGAAAGCAAGAAATTGCAAGTAGATAAACAGGGACCACTTTGGTGGGAAGGTAACAGCATTCCGTGCACTCCTGTGTTCTAAAGGCAACAGATCATTTCATGTCTTACAGTGCTATCTGCCACTTTTTACATCAGCTCTCACAAAATTTCATGCCTGCCACATGTCCATGGAAAACGTCTGCAGAAGCAGACAGAGCTGGCTCTTTGGCTTTGAAACAGAGATGAGCACTGCACCCTAGAGTCGGATATGACTGGAATATACGGTAAACGTAATAATCTTGCCTCCTGGACCACAATGTCAATAAGAGGCTTGCCTTTTCCTGTTCATCTGCTGTCACTGCTATGAAAGGGCTCTTGGGAAGTTCCATTAAATTAGGTAAAGATAAAGGTCGCCCTTGCTCAAAAGCTAGTTGTATCCGACTCTAGGATTTAGTGCTCATCTCTGTTTATAGCCAAAGAGCTAGTGCTGTCTGCACCTGCAGATGTTTCCATGGACATGTGGCAGGCATGACTAAATACCATAGTGCACGGAAAGTTGTTTACCTTCCCACCGAAGTGGTCCCTATTTATCTACTTACAATGTCTTGCTTTCAAACTGCTAGGTTGGCAGAAGCTGGAACAGAGATGGGAGCTCACTCCATCATGCAGTACTCGGGTCTCGAACTGCCGACCTACAGAACTTCCAGTAATCAAGTTCAGCATCTTAACCACTAAGCCACCACAGTCCCTCCTTTTTAGTTAGACAAGTCTTATTTGGAAACAGAGAGTCTAATCTGATTCTCCACTCCCCAGTAGGCAGACAGGGATTTTTCTTTCTGATTATTAATCTTGCTCCCTCTCTCCCACCCACCCCATGAACAAAGTTCAGCAGAAAACGCAACAAATGCCTCCACTACAAGTTGAATTGCAACTTCTTCCATTAATGGAAAGAGAAGGTCTTATCTATGTGTTGCTACACTTTAATGCTTATGCAAATATTTTTATTATAGCATCCTCATTTAGCAATATCAGGAAGTGTTTTTGCTTCCCACTATCTGTTATTGTTTCCAATGGTTCATGACCCATAAATCTTGTGCATTGTAATTACAAACATATTTGCTCAACTTCGCAATTTACTTAAATCTTGCTCCCTAGCAATTGTAGTCAGGATTTTAGTACCAGTCTTACAACAACCGTAGCACTCTGAGTTTTCACATGACTTCAGTGAAGATGTTGTGTGTCATCAAATCAGCTCTGGCTTATGGTGACTTTAGTTGGGTTTTTCAAGGTATGTGAGATATTTAAGAACATAAGAACAGCCTTGCTGGAACAGGCCACAGCCCATCCAGTCCAGCATTCTGTCTCACACAGTGGCTCACCATTTCCTTCAGGGTATTCCCAAGGAGATGCCTTCACCTGCTTAGGATTCCCTGGAAATGGCATTGAGAGATATCCTGCCTATCTCTCCAACCCCGAGGTTGTCCTTAAGTATCCATAATTATAGCCATTGATACCCTTGTCCTCCATGAACTTGTCTAATCCTTTCTTAAAGCTGTCATTGACTGACAGCTGTCACCACTTCTTCTGGCAGGGAGTTCCATAGACCAGTAATCCTCTGGGTGAAAAAGTACTTTCTCTTATTTGTTTGAGAACTAGTACCCAAAAGTTTCATCGAGTTTCCCCTAGTTCTAGTGTTATGCGATAGGGAAAACAGTTTTTCCTTATCTACTTTGTCCACACCGTGCATGATTTTATAAACTTCAATCAGGTCACCTCTTAGACGTCGTCGTTCAAGAGTGAAGAGGCCCAACCGTTGCAGCCTCAGATGGTAAGGAAGGTGTTCCAGTCCCCTAATCATTCTGGTTGCCCTTCTCTGTACTTTCTCCAACTCCATAATATCCTTCTGGAGGTATGGCGACCAGAACTGCACACAGTATTCCAGATGGGGCCTCACCATAGATTTATAAAGAGGCAAAATTACACTTGCTGACTTATTTTCTATACCCTTCCTAATGATCCCTAGCATTGAGTTTGCTTTTTTCACTGCTGAGGCACACTGGGTTGACACCTGCATTGAACAGTCCACCAGGACACCAAGGTCCCTTTCCTGGTTTGTCGCAGAGAGTTCAGAACCCATCAGTTTATAAATGTAATTGGGGTTCTTTGTCCCAACATGCATCACTCTGCACTTACTAATGTTGAAGCTCATTTGCCACTGTTTTGCCCACTCCCCCAGTGTCAAGAGATCCCTCTGGAGCTGCTCACAATCTCTCACAGTTTTCACTACCCTGTATAATTTAGTGTCGTCAGCAAATTTGGCTACCTTGCTTTTTACTCCTACCTCTAGATCATTTATGAAGAGGTTGAAAAGCAGGGGTCCCAGTACTGAACCTTGGGGGACCCCACTCTTTACTTACCTCCACTTGGAGAAGTGTCCCTTTAGTGCTACCCTTTGTTTCCTGTCCCTTAGCCAGTTGCTGATCCAGAACAAGACCTGTCCCTTTATTCCATGACTGGTAAATTTATTCAAGAGCCTTTGGTGTGGGACCTTGTCAAAAGCCTTCTGAAAGTCCAGATAAACAAAGTCAACTGGATCCCCCTTATCCACATGCTTGTTGACACTCTCAAAAAATTCCAACAAATTAGTGAGGAATGATTTGCCCTTGCAAAAGCCATGTTGGCTCTCCTTTAGCAGCGCCTTCTCTTCTATGTGCCTATTAATTCTATCTTTTAGGATGATTTCCATCACTTTACCTGGGACACATGTCAAACTGACAGGTCGGTAATTTCCTGGATCACCCCTGGATCCTTTTTTGAAAATTGGTGTTACATTCGCTACCTTCCAGTCATCAGGCACAAAGCCTGATTTGAGGGAAAGATTATATATTTTGGCTAAGAGATCAGCAATTTCATATTTAAGTTCCCTGAGAACTCGTGGATGGATTCCATCTGGTCCTGGTGATTTGTTAGTGTTTAGCTTAACAAGACATGCAAGGACCTCCTCCCTGGTTATTTCTATCTGGCTTAATTCTTCGCTTTCCCTCCCTACGAAGATAGGCTCTGTTTTGGGCATGTGGTCTCTGTCTTCTTCAGTGAATACTGAAGCAAAGAATTCATTGAGTCTCTCTGCAAACTCTGTTTCCTCTTTAATAACCCCTTGCCTTCCATTGTCATTTAATGGTCCAATGGCCTTCCTAGTTGGGTTCTTACTTCTAATGTACTTAAAGAAGTCTTTGTTATTTCTCTGAGTATTTTTAACTATACGCTCCTCAAAGTCTTGCTTTGCTTTCCTGATTGTTGCCTTGCATTTGTTCTGCCAGAATTTATGTTTCTGCCTGCTGTCCTCATTTGGGCAAGCCTTCCATCTTCTAAATGAGCTTTTCTTGCTCTTGATCACTTCCCGAACAGCTCCTGTAAGCCACATTGGAGTCCTCTTGGACCTGGCAGTGCCCTTTTTCCTTTTGGGTATGTATTCCAATTGGGCCTCTGTTATTGTTTTTGTAAACAGCCTCCATGCCTCTTGGAGTGTTTGGACTCTCAATTTTCCCTTTCAGCTTCTTTTTTACTAGTTTCCTCATCTTTGGGAAATTTCCTTTTTGAAAATTTAAGGTCTCTGTGTTAGATTTTTTCAGTGACCTGCGGTCTATGATCAAGTTAAACATAATTGAGTTGTGGTCACTGTTCCCTATTGGATCAGTCACATTAACATCTTGCACCAGATCCTGAATATTACTCAGGATCAAGTCAAGGATTCTTGTACCTCTAGTTGGATCTCCAACCATCTGTCCCAGGGATCAATCATTTAGCATATCTAGGAACTTTATCTCTTTATTATGTGCTAAACAACAGTTCACCCAGTCTATGTGAGGGTAGTTGAAGTCCCCCATTATAACCAGGTTTCCCTTCTTGGATGCCTCCTTTACAACATTCTACAACTGCCAGTCTCCCTCAAGAGTTTGGGTCGGAGGCCGATAGTATATGCCTACTGTTAGACCATCCTTGTGGCCTGGTACTCTTACCCACAGAGCTTCTAATGGTGACTCCAAATCACCTAGATATTCCAATTCATACGATTTTATCACTTCTTTGACATACAAGGCTACACCACCTCCCGTTTGCCCCTTCCTATCCTTCCTGTACAGTTTGTAGCCTGGGATAACTGTATCCCATTGGTTATCATCTGTCCACCAGGTTTCAGTGATACCAATAATATCAATATTATTATCTATTGCTAAGTATTCCAGCTCCCCTATTTTGTTCCGGAGGCTTCTGGCATTTGTATACAAGCATTTATATATGCTTTCCTGATACAGTCTTTTGAGTCCAGTTGCATTGTTAGACTGCCTCTTGCATCCTTCTGCTATAGTGCTGGTGACAAGCTCCTTGCTCTGCTCAGTAATTTTTGCATCCTCCTCACTACTCAAGTACACACTTTCCCGAACCGGATGCTGCCCAGCTCCTGTTGGCTTTCCCCCAGTTATGAGTTTAAAAGCTGCTCTGCAGCCTTTTTGATGTTGAGTGCCAGCAATCTGGTCCCATCATGGTTCAAATGCAACCCATCCCTCCTGAACAGATTTGGCTTGTCCCAAAATGTTCTCCAGTTCCTGACAAATCTGAAACCCTCCTCTCGACACCACCGCCTCATCCACGCATTGAGGCTTCTGAGCTCTGCCTGCCTGGTAGGTCCTGCGCGAGGGACAGGCAGCACTTCTAAAAATGCTACCTTGGAAGTCCAGGACTTCAATCTTCTTCCTAACAACCTAAATTTGGCTTCCAGGACAGACCGCTTGGCCTTCCCAACATCATTGGTACCAACGTGTACCATGACAACTGCCTCCTTCCCAGTTCTCTCTAACAATCTATCTAGATTTCTTGTGATGTCTGCAACTTTTGCACCTGGCAGGCAAGTCACCATATGGTTATCATGTGCATCAGAAATCCATTTCTCTGTATTTCTAATTATTGAATCGCCTAGTACAAGGAGCCTCTCTCCTGCAATCTGTTCATCTACATGCACCTCATCAACCATATTAAGGGAGAGAACCTCAGTTTGTTCCTGTTGTTTATCTTCCTGGATCTCATCAAGTGTGATGAAGGAGAGATCATCAGGTGGAACCAGTTGTTCCTCTGTGTGTTCCTCATCAGGTGTGATGAGGGAAAGAGCCTCAAATTTATTCTGTAATTTCATACTCCCAGAGTGATCCCCTATTCTTCTCCTCCTTTGAGTCACATTCCTCCAAACATCTCCCTCCTGAGTTAGTGAAGGGCCTTCTCCCTTAGAACTGTGCCCTGTCTCTTCTTTGTCCAGCATAGTCTGCTCCGCTCTGTCCAAGAACAGCTCAAGCTCCTTAATTTGTTGATGGTTAGATATGCGAGCCTCTAGCTGCTGGACCTTCTCTTCTAGTAGTGCAACCAGCTTGCACTTGCTGCAAGTGTAGTTCTCCATATGCTTTGGCAAGAACACAAACATGGCACAAGTATTGCAGGTAACTACAGCTGTTTAACTACTGGTTTTACCATTGTCTCTTATGGGTTTCCGTGGCTGGACAGGGGTTTGAACCTAGGTTTTATGAGCCCTAATCTGACACTGTGTCCACTACGCCACTTGGAAAGCCCTTTCAAGAAATCATGTATCAGTGGGAAGAGATCGAAAGCAAACAATTATTGACCCAGTCCAATGACTATACCATGAAGGAAATTATTGCAACAGGCATGCCATACACTTTATATCACTATTAATTCATCAACAATTAACTGCAGTCTTTTTTAAACAATCTGGTGGACTGTTAATTGCTTAGCACTGATTAGCTTCACCATGAATCACATTGCATATATAGTCTATCCTACATTTAATTAGCTTACCCAGTTTCACCATGTTACTGCCAGTTGATTAATTGCTCTGCTGCGCACAGTAGGTTAATTTGGGCTACATTCAATTAATCACTGCCTCTTGATTAACTCATTATCACTTGCAGTCTTTCACACAGTGGCTGCCAATACTTTGCTTCTTGTTTTTTTTATCTTCATATTAAATACTATTGTGGAAACACTATTGAAATGATTGTAGAAAACTCCTGGTTTGCTTCCCTTCAGAAGATGACAATAAAGGTTTCAGCCTTTCTCTCTCTCTTTCTTTCTTTCTTTCTTACTAGTACAATAATACATTAAAACAGTAACCCACCCCATGGTGGTGGCTGTAGGTAAAGATTATGGGTTCAGACCTGAGACAAATTAAGTAACCTGAGAAAAAAATATCATCAAAAGCCTTCCAGAAAGTAGGTACTGCCACTGAATAGGCTGTTTTCCCAGTTATGGCCTTCCTTGCCATTCTCAGTTTCTGCACCTGATGTTGAATGCTTTGAAAGGATGTGGGCAGTAGATCTTTGGGAGAGACGCTGCACCAAGTAACAAGATCCCAAACAGTAACTTTAGGGCTTTATATTTTAAATATTTTAATCTCCGTGTAGAAAACACTACAATAGTCAGTTCTTGAGACTACCAATGCAGGGGCTAGTGCTGTCAGAGACCTTCTGTCCACATAGGGGTGCAGTTCTGGTCCATATTCATTTTGGTAGATTACATATTGTTCACCATAGAAAACATGTTAGAAATACAGTTTTCTTTACAATCATATCACACCTGTAGAGAATTATCGTCATGCACTACCAGGATAAATTGATTAGATAAAAACAATGCTGGTTTTCTCTTATTTCTAACCAGAATGTCGGTGGCCCAGGACAGAAAGGAAAATATGTAAACTTGGGTCACAAAAGTAATCTGCTCAGTTTCCAAAAAAATAATTTTCTTACAAAAAGATCTACTGTTTACCTTCCAGTTTCTCAATATTGGTAGTGATAATTATGTGCTGTTAAGTTATGGTGACTTTCCCCAGGATTTTCTCAATAGAAAGCACCCAAAAGATGCAGTCACACTGGTGGCTGGACACATCATCCCACAAGCATCAAAACCTTTGAATGGTCTAGCCTGGCCTTTTTCTCCAGAGATGCAGTATGGATTTGATTGTCCCATCCCTCACACCAGAGCCAGGCACGCCATACCACTTGAGCCACATCACCTTATTTTGTGGTAGCATCACTTGGATTGTGCAACTCTCTTCTGAAAAAAGCTACAAACTAGTTATCTCTCTCAACAAGTTTTCCACTGGCAGGCAAAGGTTCTAACCAATGATGCCTTTAGAAAACTTTCTTATTGTATGTTTGAAAAAGCAGAGGGGGTGGGACTTTTAATTGGATTGTCCTGTGTTTTGTTTGCTTGTTTTTAAATTGCTTTTTAAAAATAGTTATGGCTTATTTAATTAATTCATTAATTTTCTTGATGATATTTAATTTTTAGTTATTTTGAGTCCCACCAATGGATGAAAGGAGAAATGCAGATTAAAAAACAAAAGGAATACATTTCTACCCAATTTTACTATCAGTCACTTGCACAGCCTTTATCAGGCATGTGCTGCAAATTTAAGAAAGAAAGAAAAGAATGAGCCCATGCAAATATCAGCTGAACTTATCATATGCAAAAGATCACTATTTGAAGAAAGTTCAATTTAACACACACACACCTTCCCTCTTCTGTCATTAACAGCCCACAGTTGAGCAATTGAAATACAAAGGATCAGATAATCACCATCCTGGCTAGAATAAATTAGCTCCAGGGGAACTTCCTACTGTTTGCATATCTTATTAGACTCTGGCAGACTATGTGTTCTAGAGTCATTAAGCTTGAATTGATCTATACATTTAAATATAATCCACACTTGGAAGTGTGATCCTTGTTTGTGCAATCTACTCCTAATCCCAGAAGTGTTGGTTCTCCTATTATTGACAAAGCAGTTGCATCATTTTGACAGCTAGGAACACAGAATATGTAGCAGTTGTACAATACCACTGTCTCAACTTTGTCTGCAAGAGCCAGCCGAATGGTTGCTGATTATTCATGGTATACAGTAAAGACAAAAATAGTCTTCACTGCATACCCATACATGATGGACTGTGTCTACTTCATAAGTATGTATCTTTAAATGAATAAGAGAGAAGAGTTAGCTGGTACCATGCTAAAACATCACTGAAACAAAGCCAGCATGCTACAATATGAATGCAGTTTCTTATTTATTTGTTATATTTACACCCTGCTTTCCCCACAGTGACCTCCCTCTTTTATTCTGTCCTATCCTTCTGCCCTGTGAAGTAGGTGAGGCAGAGAGATCGTGAATGACATACATAGAAAGAGAGAGAAAATAAGTCAATGAATGAAAAAGAAAGGACGGAACTGGCTCAATGTTGTTGAAGCAAAAAGAAAAGAATAAAAATTAAGCTGATTTACTATGGCATTTTAAAGACTAAAGGAGTGTTATGGATTATAATCCACTTCCTAAAATACTGTCCTCATCCCCTCCAACATATATGATTAAATATTTCGCTCAACATATTTGAGGAAGAGGATTGTACAGTAATTCACAAAAGCTGTTTAAGGTGCTAGAGTACATTTTTTTAAAAAAGCAATTTTATTTTGCTTTTTTTTAAAAGTACGTGAAAACAGACTAACATTGCTACATTTCTAAAATTCAAGATTTACAGTGGCTCAGTGGGATTTGAAGAAGGATCTCCTAGGTCTCATGCCCACACTTTAGCTGCCAAACTGTCCTGGCTCTCACTTTAAGGGATATACTGATGGATATACTCCCCTTCCTTGTTACAAATGTAAATGCAAGAAATACTTCTGCACCCTTGTGTGATAAAACAGAAGAAGGATACTTCCAAGGTGAGTAACTCCAGTCTGTCCATTATTTCATGAGGTATAAAAATCAAAATTTTAAAAATAATAATCCCAAAAATATTTGTTTGTAACAGAGTTCCTGCGTTGGTAGGATTTATAGATGAATGCTTTCTAAGGGATACTCAGAATTATCATCCAGAAAAAGTAACTTTTCTCATGTCAGGTAGGTTATACTATATTTTACAAATCTGTCCCTCACCCCATACTCGCAAACAAGAAAAGTTTTCATCTCACAAAGCTTTATAGCCTTGTTGGCAACATCTCTTTTTCTCACTAGATGGCCAATCCCTCAATTATGGGACACTCAATAGGATCCTGGGATAGGTGATGTACATAGTTAGCGCTACAAGGTGTTGTGAGTCCTGCCCCTGGCCCAGCTCCGGCCCACCTTGGGTATGAGGACTCTGAGGATGAGGGGGATAATGCTGGCAGGACTCCCCTCCCCAGGAGTGCCCCCCCACACACACATTGCCTCAGCCTCCGTTGGAACTCCAGCAGCAGTCTGACGGTGAGAATGCTCCTTGACAGCAGCCACAGCTCACAGACAGCTCTGGTGACGAGGCGCAGCTTGACGCCAGACAACGGAGCAAGGCAAAGCGTTTCCAGCAGAGGCAGAGAGAGAGGAGAGCCAGGAGGTAACTAGGAAGCATTGGGCCACACCCCATGGGGGGATATAAGGAGCCAGAATGCCGGGTGTGGCTCCGTGACGGACATAGTTTGAGCTTCCCTGTCCCTGCTCCTGTTTGCTTATCTCCTTGGCTTATTGAAACTTGGACGTCTCTTGGATATACCGTGCTGTGAGTGTTTCCCCAGCAGGGAAAGTAAGAGGGAGGGGGAGACTGAACATCTTGTCCGTCACCCCAAACGGGCAACGTTGCTGGCATGATGGAGGAGCTGCAACAGCTGCAGGTGGCGAACCAACAACTACAGCAGCAGGTGGCACACCTGACGGCCCAAGTCGCCATGCTGGCTGCCCCTGCGGCCCCTCATCATCATCAGAAATGTCCAGTGGCCATGCCTGATAGGTTTTCTGGCCAACTGGGGATGTTTCCAGCATTCATGGGACAATGTCAATTGTTTATGGCTGCACGGCCCAAGGATTTCCCCAACGACTGGGCCAGGGTGGGGTTTGTGATCAGCCTTCTGTCTGGCCCAGCTGCCCGGTGGGCCACACCTTTGCTGAGCTAGAACAGCCCGCTGCTGACGGACTACCAGGGCTTCTGGCACTACATAGGCCACATGTATAAGGACCCCATCTGGGCCCAGATGGCAGCCAGGCACATCAATGACCTCCGGCAAGGGAAGCGCCCCCTGCAGGAATACATTGCCGAGTTTCGGCTTTTGTGCCAGGACTCAGCGTGGAATGACACAGCACTGATGGATGCCTTCCAGGATGGGCTGTCTGAGGAACTACAGGATGAGTTGGTCTGGGTGGAGGTCCCCCTGACCCTCAATGCCATGGTGGTCCAATGCCTTCGCATCGATGCACATCTTCAGCACCGATGGACGCAGCGCACCGCCCGGGAACCGTTGGCTGTGCCCGTGCCCCCACGGTCGGCGCCAGTGACACCCCGGCCCGCCCTGCGGTTTGTGGCGATGGCTGAGGAGCCGATGGAGCTTGGGGCGGCCTGGCCCCATCTGACAGCCCAGGAGTTGGTGCGCCGCTACCAAGGGGGTCTGTGTCTGTATTGTGGGGAACCCGGACACTTTGCCGCCTCCTGCCCCTGGAATGGGGGTGGGGTGCCCACATCTGGCTCTGGTTCTCAGCCTGGCCAGCCAGGAAATGGGGTCGGCCTGGCCTAGGGGAAGCACTTGGCTGGGCACACACCATGCCCTTGCCAGAGTCCACCGACACGGCCCCCGGGGGCCCCCCGGCACCCAGTGTTGGACACTCAGATCCTTGTCTCCAGCCGGCCCGAGAGGATTCTAGCACATGCACTGGTGGATTCGGAGGCCACGACCAACTTCATGGACCGGGCCTTTGCGGCCCACTTTGGGATTCACCTGGCCCTGGTCGACCCGCCGTTGTGGGTAGAAACTATTGATAGGCGGGAACTCGTGTCGGGGTCCATCAAGACGGCCTCCCAACCTTTGTGCCTGGCCATTGGGGCACATGAAGAAGCAATCCAGTTTTATATAACTGCAGACCTCCATTTCCCTCTGGTCCTAGGCATGACCTGGCTTCAGGCCCATGACCCTCAGGTAGCGTGGTCATGGAATGCCATCGCCTTCCCAGCTCTGCAGTGCATCGACCACATCCGCCACACTTGCGCCGACCAGGAGGTCTTCTCCCCTGCAGTCTCCTTGCCCCCCGAGCTGTCTGACTTTGCAGATGTGTTCAGCGAACGCGAGGTGGACCGTTTGCCCCCACACCGGCCCTACGACTGTCCTGTGGACCTCAAGCCCGACACAACGCTGCTGATGGGGTGCTTGTACCCTATGTCAGGACCCGAGCTGGCCACCTTGCGGGACTTCCTGGACAGAAACCTGGCCCGAGGGTTTATCCGGCCCTCGTCTTCCCCCCTCTCAGCCCTGGTGCTCTTCGTCAAGAAGAAAACGGGGGACCTGCATTTGTGCTGTGACTACAGCGGGCTCAATGCCATCACGGTGCGGAACCGGTACCCCCTACAGGTCATCTCGGAACTCAAGAGAGGCTGCGGAAGGCCACCATATTCACCAAACTTGACTTGCGAGGGGCCTACAACCTGGTGCGGATGCGAGTGGGGGATGAATGGAAGATGGCCTTTGGCACCCGCTACGGCCATTTTGAGTACACCGTGATGCTGTTTGGTTTGACCAATGCCCCCGCAGTTTTCCAGCACTTTATGAACGACATGTTCCGGGATGTGTTTGACCGTTTTGTGGTGATCTACCTGGATGACATCCTGGTCTACTCCAGATCCCGGGTGGCGCATGTTCGGCAGGTCCGCCTCATCCTACAGCGCCTGCGGGAGCACCAGCTCTATGCCAAGCTGGAATGCTTTTTCTTCCGGACTTCCATCGAGTACCTTGGCCATGTCATTTCTCCTGGGGGTATCGCCATGGACTCACACAAGATAGAAGCCATGTGTTCTTGGGCACACACACCCCAGTCGAGAGAAGGACGTTTGGGGTTACCATCCCTGGTTACGCTTCAATGACGGTACCCCTCACCCAGCTCTTATGAAAGAAGGCTCTGTTCTGGTGGGGTCCCCCACAGCAGCAGGCGTTCGAGGCCCTCAAGCAAGCCTTCATCACCGAGCCCATTCTCCGCCATGCAGACCCCACCCAACCCTTTGTGGTGGAGGCAGACGCATCCAATGTGGCGATCCGAGCAGTATTGTTGCAAGCCTCGGAGGATGGCGGAACTCTTTTTCCCTGCACCTATTACTCCCGGAAGCTCACCCCGTCTGAATGCAACTATACCATCTGGGAAAAGGAGTTGCTGGCCATCAAGGCCACGTTCGAGGTGTGGCGGCATCATCTTGAAGGGGCTCAGTATCAGGTGGAGGTTCGGACCGACCACCAGAACCTCAAGCATCTGATGACGGCAACACAGCAGAACCAGCAACAAGTCCGATGGTCCCTGTTCTTCAGCCGATTCAACTTCCATGTGACCTACATCGCCAGCAGCGCCAACCAACGTTTCCCGCAAACTGGAGTACTTCCACACGAAGGACCCGCCACCCACATGGACGGTTCTGCCCATGGCCTCCTTGGCTGCGGTCCACGAGCTGGTGGACTTGCGAGTGCAAGTGCGAGACGCGCAGGGTTTGGATGCGTGGGCTCAACAATGGAAAGTGGAGGTAAGCCCCACATCCCTATGGACTTATGAGGAAGGACTACTCAGACATCGGGGGCAGCTGTATGTGCCCATGGGCCTGCTCCAAACTCTTGTCTTGACTCAATGCCATGACAAGCCCGTGGCAGGACATTTTGGGTTCTTCAAGACCCTCAATTTGGTGCTATGGACTTTCTGGTGGCCTCGGGTGTGGCATGACGTCTATGCCTACGTGACCTCCTGTGTGCTGTGCCGCCAGGTGAAAGCTGCCAACGGTGCACTGCCCGGCTTCCTCCAACCCTTGCCAATGCCGGACAGGTCCCATGGGGTGCCATCTCCATGGACTTCTTGATGGACTTGCCACCGGCATTAGGGTACACGACTGTCTTGGCAGTGGTCGACATGTTGACAAAGATGGTGCACTTCATCCCGTCGGGGGCTGCCATCAGCCTGTATGACTGCCCGCCTGTTCCTGCAACATGTATTCTGCCTCCACGGCTTGCCGGATAGTGTGGTCTCAGATCGGGGCACACAGTTCACGGTGCATTTTTTGAAAAGCCTGATGACCGCACTGGATGTGCAGGTATGCCTGTAATTGGCTCACCATCCGGAGACTGATGGGGGCATGGAAAAGGTGATCGGCATCCTGGAGCAATACCTGCGCTGCTTCGTGAACCACCAGCAAAGCGACTGGGCCGAATACCTCTCCCTTGCGGAGTTGGCCTTCAACAATTCCCAGCACACCTCCACCCGGCTGACCCCGTTCTATGCAAACCTGGGGTACCACCCGCGCCTCTTCCCTTTGACTCCCTCCGATTCCCCTGTTCCTGATACTCGGGACTTCCTGGAGGAGCTGCGGGTGGTCCACCAACTAGTGCAGTGCCAGCTGACCCAGGCTAAGGAAGATTACAAGAAGGTTGCCGACCGCTCGCACTGGGCATCGCCACCGCTGACAGTCGGGGATCGGGTTTGGCTCTCCACAAAACACCTCCCGACCAAACGTCCCACCAAGAAGCTGGACCATACATTCATTGGGCCATTTCTGGTCATGGCCATCATCAATCCCGTTGCCTACCGCCTCGCTCTGCCCCGCTCATTATGTGTCCACCCGGTCTTCCACCGATCACTTCTGGTACCGGAAGCCCTGGCGTGTTCCCTCTGGTGCCCAGGCGCCCCTGCCCCACCGTCCGCACCTGATGGGGATGGTGTGGTGGAGTGCGAGGTCACCAGCATCCGTGACTCTCGTTGGATCAAGGGCCATTTCCAATACCTGATCGAGTGGCAGGGGTACGGGCTGGGGGACTTTACCTGGGTGGATGCTGTCGACGTCCATGCCCCCAACCTCATCCACTCTTTCCATGCTCAGTTTCCCTTGCAGCCTCATCCTAACCATCAGCCCCAGGGGAAGGATCCTGCAGCGGGGGATAGTGTTGTGAGTCCGGCCCCCGGCCCAGCTCCATCCCATCTTGGGTATGAGGACTCTGAGGATGAGGGGGAGGAGCTGGCAGGACCCCTCTCCCCAGGAGTGCCCCCCGACATTGCCTCAGCCTCTGTTGGAACTCCAGCCGCAGTCTGACAGTGAGAATGCTCCTCGACAGCAGCCGCAGCTCACAGACAGCTCTGGTGATGAGGCGTGGATTGATGCCATACATCATAGCAAGGCAAAGCGTTTCCAGCAGAGGCAGAGAGAGAGGAGGGCCAGGAGGTAATTAGGAAGCATCGGGCCACACCCCATGGGGGGATATAAGGAGCCAGAACGCCAGGTATGGCTTCATAATGGACAAAGTTTGAGCTTCCCTGTCCCTGCTCCTGTTTGCTTGTCTCCTCGGGTTATTGAAACTCTGAACTGGATTTTTGGATGGAACTTGGACTTCTCTTGGATATACCGTGCTGTGAGTGTTTCCCCAGCAGGGAAAGTAAGAGGGAGGGGGAGACAGAACACAAGGTGGCAAATCCTCATTCCATTCAGCTTCAGGACTTTGTGCTGAACTCTGTGTTAAGCAACACACTGCTGTAACATTTAAGATATGCAGCAGCAGACACAATCCTTTCCTGTACTTGTAATGCATATTGTACTGCCATTCTGCTCGAGAAACTGAGGAAGATTACTATATCATTCATTCTGGCTTTCAGTTGAAACAAGACACAGGAAAGGTACTTCTTTAGACTACATCAGGGGTTCCCAACCTAAGGCCTGTGGGCCAGATCTGGCCCCTGGTGCCATTTCATGTGGCCCTTCACCCCTCCTAGGGCATTCAGGAAACAAAATGGCCACCTCTTTGAAGCTCTTGGGACAAAATGGCCACCCCCATCGTGCAGGCAGGGCAAAACGGTTGTCCAGCTCTCAAAGCTAACTGAGAGCATGACCCATCCCCCGGCTTGAAAAGGTTGGGAACTCCTAGACTATACCTAACCAACATGTTGTTTACCATGTTGGTTAGGTATTCTGACAGTTGCACTTTTAGTTGGGCTATAATAATAGATTGGCTGTAATGCATTAAGACATCATTCACACTCTGGATATTATGGAATACTACTCAATATAGGAAGCAGGATTAGTCCAATCTCTACACATAGAATGGCACTGTCTGATCAGTGGAGGAATCTTAGATGGTCTGTTTCACCCTAAAAGCTGGTACAATGGTGGGCAACTCTGGCACTCTGCATGTTAGTAGGATTCAGCTCCCATTGCTCCTCTTAGTTAGCTCTGCTCTCCAGGGTTCATGACATCTGGGAGTCACATGACATTGGCAGAGCCATATAATACCTCCCCTTACCCTAACAACTTAATTACTGCTGCCCATTCATCATGATGCTCAGTTCACACAAAGAAATGTCAGGTTCTCCTTAGGTCCCTGGTCTGGCATCTCTGTCAAGAAGGGATCACTGAGAAGCTTTTCTGGGTCATCACATTCATGTTGACCCTGGCCATATTTGCACTTGTAGTCTTGCTTATTTCAGGGAGCTTATTGGCCTCCTGTGATGTTGCCAGAGGACGATTTTAAAAGCACGGTGATAAATCAGTGCTAATGATTGAAATAATCTTTTTTACAGAGTCATAATGTTCATGGGAAATTCTGAGGCAAAGGAAGAGGCTCTGCCTTTGTGAGAATACCTTCCCTTTGCAGGAAATCAGAGTGAGATCCATTCTGAGTCCACTCTTACCAAAATCCCAGCAGGCCAAGTTCCATATCTATACATCCTTGATGCTAGCTAGGGTGTATATTGTGTCAGCTTTGAAGTAACTGATTGATTTTAATGGTGGTTGGGGTCTTCTGGGGGATATAATCTCAAGAAGTAACTTTCCTGTCATTTGTTTCAATTAATGGGGCAGTAACTTGCTAGCCTTCATCCTTCTCTATATAGGAAAGGAAGGGCTTGGACTGAAGTACCCCATGCCTAGGACATAATTAGTGTGATCAAAAATGAAATTCTTGAACCATTTCTATGAAGCCTCAGCTACCATAACATTCTTTAGGCAAGGAGGCAAGAAACATTGTGTTTTTTCTGGACTGTTGCTCCCTGAAAATAACAGCCAATGTGTCTACTGGTACAGGATATTCAGGGAGTTTTAATCCAGAAAATAACTTTGCCATATCTGCTGGATCTATGGACAGTGACACAAAAATGCAGTTCATAGTAGGAATCCTGAAGGCATAAGTATGACTCAACATAAAACTTAAGAACCTTGTGCTGGAGTAATGGAAGTTATGTGTCCAATGGAAAGGAATCCCTTGGGAGACTGCTAAGTGGTACAAGAGTGTATGGGTGCTGTGGGAAATGCCACAGTGTAATTTGTTGGAGGATCTGTGGGTGGCCAACAAAATAAATAAGAATGTCAGCTGGGAAGCTGTCATTTTCTTAGGATGCCAACATCCTCTTCAATATAGACTTGGCAGGCTAAGCCCAAGATATTTTGTTACTTGAAATGGAGGAAAAGATGGAACCCCCTGTTCTCCACAGCAAGAAGCCAAATGTACCGGCAGCTGGTTCTCACTTTAACATTGGCACTCCATTGCACATGAAGTTGAAGCTATAGTACTTGGGGGTGGGGTACAGGTCACATTGCCTATGCAACCCTATCTTCCAGCAGAAGACCATGGGGGGTGTAGCTCTCTTGGTACCTTCTGTCTGCAGAGATGCTTCATTCTACCCCAAAGTGGGATACAACAGCAATACATGAAAAAAATATTGTGAACCAGTATGGGCTATAAACAACCAGCTACTTTATGAGATTAGGTATTTTCCCCTGGATAAGGTGGTTTCTGAAGGAAGAGAAAGTGATGAAACCTATATAGGGTTTTTTGCCCAAATATTTCCAAATGTATTCAGATTAGCAGTTCTACAGATGTTGTTAGGACTGCAGCTGCAATCGGACTTAGCCAGCATGCTGGGTGCCACAACACAACAACATCTGAAAGCATGCACTTTGCCATCACATCGCAAAACCTGCCTTGCACTTGCCTGAGCCTTTGCATGGGCACTAGTTAACAATAAAGGGAATACTTGATGGGTGGGGTGTCCTAGAGTAAAACACAAGTTTATTTTCTAACGCTCATTAAAGAGCAATACCCAACAGAGTATCCATTTTGGTCGTCAACAATAAGAAAAACAAATTGTGCTGTGATATCTTAAAAAACATGCTATGCACAGTTTAGACGTCAGCAAATCTTCTACCATCCCCTAAGGATGACTTCTTAGATCACTTGGAAGACATTCATGGCAAATGAATCTCCCCATGGGTGTTAGTCATGCTGTCCAGATGAACTCTCCAGATTCAATGGTAGTATACCCACTTTGAAGACGAGCATGGTCTTCATAAAAGCATCTGCCTAGCCACTGTGGGAAACAGGATGCTAACCTAGACAGACACTTAAGTCATCAGGACTCCTACATTCTTACCTAATGCATATCTCAGTTTGTTTTGTGATTGTGAAATAGGTTTTTGGACATCTATCAAAGCTGTTGAAGCCATGGTAAGCCTCTCAAATCTCTGGGAATTAACCTTGAACAGTCTTCCAAGAGATAGAAAAGTCAATTCTAGTAAAGTCTCAAGGCAGTCCTCCAGGGCTGGCCCTATGGTTAGAAAGAATAAGGCAGCTGTCTCAACTAATTTGGGATGTTATGAGAAAGATATCTAACGCTAGTGATTTTATTAAACACAACAAAAAATTGCAGTAAAGAATCTTGCAGCACCTCTTAAAACAGATTTATTTTATATCATTATTATATTTTGCTGCCAGGGAAGGATGCAATAACTTGACATGGCCTTTAGCCAATGATAGGACACTAAGGAGGCCATTAAGCTGAATGCAGGCTGGATAGCATATAAAAAAGCAACAGCAGCCTTCAGCATTATGTGTCTTGGGGCGAGTGAGGAAGCATTTGCTGCTCCACCTCAAGCATCAAAATGTCTTGGGCTAGCCTGGACACCGTTCCACCTCCTTAGCAGGACTGCTGGGCTAGCCCCAAACTGTCTACTCCCGTGATGGCAAACCTTGGCACTTCAGATGCTCTTGGACTTCAATTCCCAGAAGCCCAAGCACCCTGTGAATCCACACAAATGGGTTTCATCTGGCCCGCGCTGCCCTCGTCGCTCCCGTATGGGTGCGTTTTACTTCCACGTCCGGGAGCGATGAGGGCAGTGCAGGCCGGATGAATTGCAGTAAACCCATTTGTGTAGATTCACAGAGTGCTTGGGCTACTTGGAATTGTAGTCCAAGAGCATCTGGAGCGCCAAGGTTCGCCATCACGGCTCTACTTTCTGAAGCCAAAGGCAGAGAAGAATCTAAACTCAGGCTGCTTGCTTAGGAAAAGCCAACTCTACCTACAGTGGGATTTTATTCTCCCTCTCCAACCTTGGCGCAGTTTGGAGGGAACAGAGTGTGTGATATCCAACACAGGAAGAAAGGCGGACAGGGGACTGATGTTGCCCTCTCCAGGGAATAGGACACCTGAGGCAACTGCTTCTCCCTGAGCAACACCTGGCTACATCATGTGATAACCAGCTCGATCAGTTAAAAAGAAGGCTTGGTATCAAGGGGACCTTAATATTGTCTCCCACCCACACACCCCAGTGTGTTCTCTCTCTTTCTCTCTCCGCTTGTGTCCAGGTTCAACAGAAGGCAGCGGGCAAAGCAGCTTCCCAACTTCACACACGATAGGACAAAGAAAGAAGCAAGGCAGTTTCCCATCTGAACCGCCCGGGCCACGTGGCTGCCCGAGAACCAGACCTCCCAGGCGGGCTCAATCAATCTCTCTCTCTCTCCCATAGACGCCGGAGGCGACGATCGAAGGCTGCGCCGGCGGTCGGAACTGCCTAGGCAGGCAGCCTTGATTGGCCAATTCAACGGGAGGAGATCGGGAGAGACCGATGGATCTCCGGGGGGGGGGGGGCTTTTAGACCGCAGGCAGGCAGGGGGGAGCTCCTCTTTCAGGGGGATTCCTCAGTGTAGGACCCAAGCCTAGCCTTCCGATCTCCTTCGAACAGATCCTCACCCCCATGACTGCTAATGTCACGCAGTCTCCTCTCATTGTGCAATCCAGGCCAGCTCCAAGTCAAGGAAAGGGTGGGGGGGCAGCGATCCTCTGCCTCACGACATGCGGATGATCGCCTCCCCTCCCCTCTTGCTATAGGAGGAACCGGGAACAGGCTTTCCATTCTCTTGGAGCGGAAACGGGGATTCGGTGCCTGGCCCTGGCTTGGAGCAACTCTTCTCCATCAGTCATCGGAGAGGCGGCCTCAAGAAGTTTGCCCATATGGTTTCACTCGCCAAACACGACAGAATGGAGTACTTCGTTTCCTTTCTTTCAAGATTCAGAGGCTCCACCAGGGCTTTTAACCTGGAAACTCAGCCGATCAAGCCAAGCAGTGCTCTTAAAGAGCTCTGGAGGCAAAGGGAAATGAAGGATGATGGTGATAAAATGAAGGGAGTGGGTGAGCCTTAGGACTCGCTCCCTTGTATATGGCAAACTCTAAGAATAGACAGACCTCTATGTTGCCTGTGCAACCCTGAAAGGACCATGGGTCTGATGTTCATGCAAGTCCCACCATTCCTGAGGCATGGCATCCAGTGGTGGGCCTTATATGCTTCCATAGAAGGGTGCACCCATGAAAATGGATCAAATTTCACTCTTAAAGGAACTTTTTTTTACTTTAGATCAGTAGATGGCTACAGCAAAAATAATATTCTGTGCTTGGTTGCTAGCTTCCCTTGCTACCACAGGTGAACATGTGTGCTCAAAGAAGGAAAGGAAAGAAAGAAAGATCAAATACTTTATTTATCTTTGCCCACCTGCAGCCAGGCAAAGTGCATTTGAGAACTCTTTGCAAATACAATACTACTACTATCATTCCTTTGCTGAATTTACCCATGATGATCAGCATTTTTGTGGAGGTTAAAGAGGAATGGCTGAATCCACTGCCATTTACCCTCTAGCATCTCCTGCCCCTGACCTCACTTTGCCTTAGAAGAAGGTAAATCTTAATTAATGCAGCCTACCAGAGAGATATACCTTATTTGAAAGCCATATTTTCTTATTTCCAGATATGAAGAGCTGAGAATGGTGGAGATGATCAAAGAGGGGAAAAAAACCAGTGGGATGTATAGACTGGGTTCACATACACACGAGTTGATGCCCAACTCATTGTGTGAAAACCCTTTACTTGTGAGGTGATCTGTAGTGGATCCGATGATTCTGTCTGGCTCATTCACACATGCAAATCATTCCCTGCATATGCTCTAGGCTCCAGTTTTGGGTGGCTGTTTATGAAAGTTGTAAAGTACAGTATCTGGAATTGATTGCTAGCTCAAATTAAGCCAATCCATAAGTGAAATATAAATGGAGTGTCCTTTGAGCAAAATTAATTTCATACAATGTTTATGACAGTGAAGAGCTAAGTGGGCTGTAGTTCATTGAAACTTTTGAGTCACAGTAAACGTGTTGGTCTTTAAGGTGCCAGAGTTCTTTTGTTGTATTCTCTACATTAGAGCATTTGTTTCCCTGATTGTCTAAAAACAAAAAGGAGGAAGAAGAAAGAATTTGGAGGAAGGTGTGACAGTAAACACAAAGGTTTAGAAGAACAAATTGATTGACATTATTTGTTGATATTAGGGAACCTGGGGTAGCATTAAGCTATAAAACAGTTCCCCTCATCCTAAGGGAAATTTACCCAATGCATTTGGGTGAATGAGATTTTCTGCCCAGTTTGGCCTTTCCAGTTTTCCCAGTAGGGGGAGCCCCGGATCTTTCCAAAACGTGTGACTCACCGACAGGAGACTCCGGGGAGATGCCCTGAACTGATGAGAGACAGTGACATACACGCACCGCGCCTACCCTATCCGAAGTCCTCCTAGTCTAAACGGTAAACTTCCCAGCGTCGACGTGGGAACGACGGGATCCAGAGACGGCGGGGAAGGAACAACAAGAAACCACGGCAGCCAGTCATTTCTCAGCAAGAAGGGTGGGAGCCGTGGGAAAGAAAGGGGGCGCGGAAGAGGTGTGATTGCTAGGCTATTGCAAAAACAAACAAACAAACTTGCGAAAACCACTCCTGTTCCTTTCTTTGAAGAAGAGATTGGGTCACGGGTACCAAAATAAGCGGGGACTGCAGTGGCTTAGTGGTTAAGACGCAGAATTTGAAAACGAGAGGGTGTCGAGTGGCGCACGACGGAGTGTCCCAGCTCCTGCCAACCTAGCAATTCGAAAGCAAGAAGTTGCAAGCAGATAAACAGGTACCGCTTCAGCGGGAAGGGAGGTAAACAGCATTCCGTGCACTCCGGTGTCTAGGCATGCCTGCCACATGTCCACGGAAACGTCTGCAGAAGCAGACAGCGCTGGATCTTTGGCTATAGAGATGAGCACTGAACCCTAGAGTCGGATACGACTGGCTTTCGAGCAAGGGCGACCTTTACCTTTACTACCAAGATAAGGGGGACGGGAATCGGGCCAGCACTGTTGTTCTCCAAATTATTTTAGATCTCCAAAGAAATGTTTCTTCTTTTCCTAAACTCGGGGCGGCAGGGGTTAGTGCAGTCTAACCAAAAAGCAAAGCAAGCAGCTGGAAGGCAGCGAGTTCTTGCCGAAAGGATTTCTATGACACAGACTTTTTCCTGTAAGAGAACAAACCCTGACCCCCGCCCGGTGACATTTCGGAGCCCGCCAGAGGGGCTGAGACTGAGTGAGCGGCGAGGTTTCACGTCGCAAAATCGCGGACGGCTTGCCTTGGTCCATCCCCAGCGCCAGACCAGACACAGAAACTCCCCTAGCAACCATCAAAAACAAGACACGCCAAGAAGGGGGGAATCGAGGAGAGGGAAAAAAGATTCCCCCCCCCCACTCCGTCTTCAAAGATCCGCAGCAGACCAAACAATGCTCTATCCTCCACACAAAACGCAACTTTCCTCTCCCCCCCCCCCAAATCATCCTCTCTCCATCCTTCCACCACTACCACACCCACTCCAATTTTTCCATGTTTGCATTCGCTTCTGACCTGCCAAGTCTTACTCAGTTCTGGACAAACTTTTTTGTTTCCTCTCGGGATAATGCGTTTTGCAATCTGGATCAGTAGGTCAGGGTTTTTTGTTGTTGGTTTTTGTTTTTTGAACACGAGTCCCTGAGAAACAAGGAAAACTCTCAGATGCTTTCACAAGCTTTTGGACCTTCTTTCCAAATAACTCAGTTTCGGAGGGGAGCGGGAGGGGAGGGGAGAGAAAGAGAGACTAAACCCGAGCCGAATGAATGAATGGGGAGACCCAGACAAACTGAGAACATCCTGGAGAAGACGCAGTAAAGTAAAGCCCTCCTGGGCGTAAAAGTTACTCGCCACAACAAGCCACCTTGGCCAAAAGGGTGTCGATCGCATTCTCCTCGTTTCCTCGCCCACGATTTGGCAAAGGAAATCCCCCTCCCCCCCGTTTAAAATCCCCATACTTCTTTCTTACAAACAAACAACCCAAAACGGGGAGGGGGGGGCTGAGAGAAGGAAAGCGCCTGATGAACAAGAAACATGGGAATGTATGAGTCCCCAGACTGGTTAAAGCCGGCTGTGCGTTCAATGGGGGAGGTGGTGGTGGTGGTGGTGAGCCCTCGATCCCTATCCAACCTTGGGGTTTCTTTCTTCTCCCGATCGCTTGTTAAAGGACATGGGGTTGGGGAGACCACACCAATCCTGCCAGGTGCTCTCTCTCGGGACCACCCAGCCCGGAGAGGTGGGTGAACCCCGACTTTCCAGGAATTCTCTCCATCCACCTTCGTGGAGAGAGAAGGGCACCCCCCCCAAGCTTCCCAGATAGATGTCGCCACCCCTCTCAGCTCCTCCTGCAGCCAGACCTGGTGGCCCGCCACCTCCCCGCCGCAGCTGCTCCTTCCTCCTCCTTCCTCCTCCGGGGTTCGCTTTGTGCCTCGCGATCCCCTGCTTTAAAAAGGGCCAGACCTCCCAGCCATAACTCCAGCGCTGCCCCCATCGACATTCTGCGCCAGGGGCCACACACACAGAGAGACACACACACTTCTCCCCCAACCCCGCTCCTCCTTCGTCTCCCTAGTCTTTGTTCTCTACACCCTTCATTCATTTGGAGGCCCTCGACCTCCACATACCCCAAACACCCCACCTGTGCCTTTCTCGCTTAAGTCGCTCAAGTCAAGCACCACAATAAAAGGGGGGGGGGGGCGTCCGAGGGAAGGCGGGAAACCTTCCCGTCCCTTTGGCGCTCCCACCAAACTCTTTGTCTCGCAGGTAAAGCCCGAGAAAGGATCCGTCCTCGCAGCCCCGCCAAGAAGGTGCCGGCGGAAAACCTCCCCGCGCGCCCTCCTCTGTCCCACACACACCCCGCCGCGGGCGCATTCGTCCGCAGACACTCCTCAAGGATGGAAGGGGATGTCGTTACCTTGCAGAGAGAGCAGTTTAATTGCAGAGGCTGCCCAAAAGAAAAATATTTTTTTTTGAGGGGGTGAGGAAAAAAAAAGGCTCGAGGCCACAGGAGTCACCCGGGTGGGTGGCGGCGCGCTGTTAACGTCGAGGTGCCCTCATGGAACGGAGGAGTCCCCCTCGCTTAGTTGCCGGACGTCGGGGCTGAGTGCGGGGGTCGCCTTCCTTGGGTCCTTCCCTTCCTTTTCCTTCCTTTTTTGGCGGGCTTTCCACCACCACCCCTTTCTCCCGGCGGCGAACACCTGTGAAGTCTGGCCGGGCGCTCCTCCGGGCATCCAGAATAAGAAGCACCCCTCTCTCGGTCTGCTCGGCCTTTGCAAGTTCAAATGCGGGCTCCGCCACCCATCATTATTATATCATTGGTACCGTCAGCGCTCAGAGGAGGGGCCCTGCCTGGCCTCTCCGAGAGGAGGGCTTTCTGTGTGTGTGCGTGTGTGTGTGTCGTTTCTCTCTCTCGCCTACACACACACACACACACACACACACACACACACACACACACACACACACACACACACACACCAGCCAGGGTTCGCCAAGGAGCCGAGCGCCAGAAGGAGGAGAGTGGAGGCGACGGCGGCCTCTTCGCGCCTCGCCTCACCTCCCCCTTCGCCTCAGTCGCCCTCAAATAATAAAGAGTCCCGCGAGAGGCCCACCGAGCTCCAGGACCGAAGACGCGCGCCACCGCCACCCACCCCACACCCCGCCTCAGAAGCGTGACTTTCCCCTTCCCGCCGACGCCCCCCTTTCCCCAATTTGGGAACAAGAGTTCTTCAGTGGAAAAAGCACTGGAGCGGGGAGAGGTGGTGCGGGGGGGGGGGTGGCTTATTAACGTGGGAAATGCCCGTCTTTATGAGGGTGTGTGTGTGTGTGTCGGGGTGGGAGGGGAGGGTATCTGGCAGTAACCCTCCCCGCTGCCCACCCCGGTGAAAGGAAGGGTTACCAAAGTCTCTTCCCCGCCTCAAAAAAAAAATCATCACCTCCTCCCCCCATAAAAAAATCCTTGTCATTGAGCCCTTCCCTTCCCTTCCGCCCCCAACGTCGTCAGCTTGGTCGCCCCGGGTGGGGGACCAGGTTTGGCGTCGCTAGCAACAGTGGTCCCCCCAAGATTCAATTGCTTTATTTCGATAAAAAAATTTATCGTTTTGCATAACAATGAAACAGGGACAATTCGTCTGTGGGAGAGGAAATGGTTGTGTTTGTGGGACACGGTTTGGTTGCCCTCTCTCACACCCGGATAGGGGGAGGGTGGACCTACTTTAGACTGAAAGCATGTGATGAACTGTGAGGATGGCTACCTTTTTGTGGCCAGGGGCACCTCTTCATACTGCTTCTGTAAGGGGGCTAGATAGGCAGAATGAGGTGGCCATCTCCAACCAAAGATGCTAGAAGTTAAGGGCAGCAGCAATGGATTGTGTGTTCTAGGTGGACTTTCCTGCAACACCGCCCCCCCCGCCCCCCCCAACTTAGCCTATTGCCCTCAGATGTAGTGAAGGATGCTGTCCCATATGTCAGGTTGAAATAAGTCCATTGCCAGTCTGGACAATCTCTATCTTTTTTGCTCTCGCTCTCTCTGGTATAGTGGTAAATTGGAAGTGCATTCATCATGGCAGTTCTCAACTGGTGTAAGTTTGAGGTATCCTGTTGCTATACTCATGGCCTCAAAACAGTCAACATTGCTGTGAATGAAGATACCCTCTTGTTGGGTATGTCCACAGAAACATCTGCAGACCCCGACCCCGCTGCCTCTTTGGCTGTAAACATGGATGAACACCTAAGATAAGGAGAGAAGTAGCAGCAGACACTGAGAGAATGAAGCAAGAGAATGACTCTCGACATCCTCTGAATGGATATGTACCTCAAGTCTTCCAGCTTTTAAAGAATGAGCTTTGATCATCAGTTCTCTGATTTACATCATGCTCTTCTATAGGAGAGTGAGGACCAGCACAGCCTGATACATGGCCAGTGCTGGCCAGTCTTTTCCTGCTCTCTTAAAACATACACAACTGAATTATGAAAAACCCAGGAAAAATTAAAAGTAGTACTGTACTTCTTCATATAGTGATTTGTGTGACTGAGGAATTCTCTTCCATAGTGTAATGCTAGCATCTGACTTGGATGGCTTTTAAAGGCCAATTCTTTACACAAATTCACAAGATCATTTGGCAAAATTATGGACCGTTTTGAAATAAAGTAGTCCTAATTCGGGTGCAACACAGGGCTTTTCCCCTGGCCATACTCACCATACCATGCCCACAGTGTGGTATTAATTTTTTTTTGAGCCCACTACTGTTTATTACACAACTTTTTTGTGGATGGGGTAAAACTTAGAATAGTTATTATGGCATGTTTCTAATGCAGAATGGACTCCAGAATAACATGTGGCTGTAGCTATTTATTGGAGAAATATTCAGTTTCATTTATCTTACTACTAATTTCAGAGTTTACCTCTCTCCCTTTTGCTTGGATGGGGTATTTTTGAGAAATTATTTTCCTCCTCTTCCTTTTTTTATATTCTGCTTTTCATTCAAATTACTCAGAGCTTTCTTATATCCTGGGAAGTTCCTGACATTTTATGTAATTTAAAACTTCGAAACCTAAGTACAATTTAGGCATCGAAAGGGAAATGTTGGGCAATGTAAATTCACAATTCATATCTTAGAATTATGTAGGGAAAAAATAAATAAAAGCCATAAATATATGAACAACCTTAAATGTCTCACTTTGCAAATCAGAATAATTATAATACTCACCAATCACCCTGAACAAGCAAAGAAGTGCAGCCAGAATGTGTAAACTGTAGTCAAAATGCTGTTGCCTCCACATCAACTGTTCTTGCTGATTCTTTGAATGGGGTTGTTAAGCATCATTAGTACTCTTTGCAGGGCAGTTATGAAAATAGTACAAGTTGGGAACAACTGGACACATAATATGGTTTCTGTATCAAAGGATAACTCTTGATAACAAAGTACTATGTTAACACACTACTGCAAAATGACAAAAAAATGTAGATGTTTGGAAAAACATAATCCATGTACCCAAAACTGGAGTGAATAAACCAGCACATATACAGAAGAACATCACATATACAGCTAAGTTAGGGACTGGGCCCATTTAAAGTACAGTGGAACCTCATACAACAATCACTCCGTATAGCAATGAAATTGCATAACAATTAGGTTTTGGGGGGAAATGGCATCCCGCATAACAATTTTCCCTATGGAAAAAAATCATACAATTTTTTTTCAATGGGAAAAAACACTTAGCAAAAAAAAAAAGAGTTGTATGATGCATCCCATAGGGAAAATTGCTATATGATGCATGCATCATATAGCAATTGTTTCATACAACAATGAGCCCCATGGAACGGATTAAAATCATTGTATGAAGTACCACTGTATTTGCAATGGGAGAAAGGAAAATGTGGAGGACACTTGCTGCACTCTACGTCAGAGGTCTTCAACCCTTTTCATCTGATTGGCCCATTTAGAGTCCTGAGAGTGCCATTATTCTGACTAATGTTACTATTATCCCCAGCAATAGGTCAATGGTCTTCATTGATCAAGCTGGAAGAAACATACTTATGCTTCTGCCATCTCCAGTTCTCCTATTTAAGAATACAGCGGAACCTCATACAACAATCACCCTGTATAGCAATGAAATCGCATAACAATTAGGTTTTAATAAATAATTGGCATCCTGCATAACAATTTTCCCTATGGAAACAATCGTACAATAATTTTTCAATGGGAAAAACCACTAAGCAAAAAAAATTGTGGTACATTGCATCCCATAGGTAAAATCGCTATACAATGCATGCATCGTATAGCAATTTTTGCGTACAACAATGAGCCCTGTGGAAGTTACGGATTAAAATCATTGTATGAGGTTCCACTGTACATTGTAAGGGCTGGAGATAGGGTGGGTGGGTTAGGATGAAGAAGGAATGGGGTTTCCACTCTGGTTATCCAGCTGTGGCAAGTACGAAAATGTTGGACCCACCTGCCCAGATCTCCAGAGAAATAAGTGATGTCAGAAAGTTCGGTTTCACTTACCAGTGATAACTTTCGTTCTTTGAGTATATAGTTTGTGAATACACACTATTGGGTTATGTGCCTGCGCAGAACACTGATCGGAGGCTTGAAAGCTTATTGGTCAAAAGTTTTGGCGGTAAGACCACCCACCGTACTGCCCACCCTGAGGTGCTAGTCTGCCATTTTACCTCAGTTCCATACTTAAGCATAAGCACAGGATAAAATAATTGATCTCATCCATGCAGCTCAAGAGGGGAGGCAGGGTGGGTAGTGTGTATTCACAAACTATATACTTGAAGAACAAAAGTTATCACTGGTAAGTGAAACCGAACTTTCTCCTTCATATAGTTTGTGAATCCCCACTATTGGGAGATTAGCAAGCTCACACTTACTTGGTCAGTGGGCAGTTGGATGAAATGATCCCATGATGAGTATGATGGTCAGGTAGGATGGACTGTCAAGGGCGAGGCGCCCGGAGCCTTCTGGCAAGGACGACACGACCAAGTCTGGCGTCCGCAGTGGCTCTGGTGTCCACCCTGTAATGTTGGACAAATGTAGAAGGTCTGGACCAGGTGGCAGCCTTACAGATGTCCTCAAGCAGAGTGCCCTCCAAAAAGGCAGTGGATGTGGCAACCGCTCTCGTAGAATGCGCCCTGACATGTGGCAGAGGTGGCAACGAGGCAGACTCGTAGGCCAGGTAGATGGTAGATGTAATCCATTTGGAGAACCTCTGGGCAGAGATGGGTTCACCTTTGGACTTTCCTCCATATGCAACAAATAGATGCTGTGACTTCCTGAACTCCCTTGTCCTGCTGGTGTAAAACAATAAAGCTTGTTTCACATCCAGCGTGTGCCAAGTCTTTTCTTGGGGTTCTGGAAGAAGGTTGGCAATGAGATAGTCTGCGCCATATGAAACTGGGAGACTACCTTAGGAAGGAAGGTGATGTCCGTGTGGAGCACCACGCGGTCATTGAAAAACTGAAGAAACGGTGCATCTGCCCGCAGAGCAACCAGTTCACCAGCTCGTCAAGCAGACGTGATAGCCACCAGAAATGCAGTCTTCCACGTGAGGGGACAAACATCCGCGGTAGCCATAGGCTCAAAAGGAGTCCTGGTGAGCGCGTTCAGAATGGCAGAGAAAGACCATTGTGCTGTTGGAGTCTTGACTGGCAGAAAAGCATTTTGCAATCCCTTGAGGAAACGCTTTACCGTCTGGTCGCAAAAGGCACCAGACGCAGGCGAACCAGCTGGAGAGTGAGCCACCACCGCTGCCAGATGGACTCGAATGGAGGTAATGCTAAGGCCAGACTCCGCCAAATGGAGGAGGTAGGCCATGATGTCCTGCAGTCCCACCTGTGGAGGGTACGTCTGCTGGGATTCCAGGAAGGCACAAAAACGCCTGTATTTGGAGGCATAGGACTTCCTTGTGGAAGGATGCCATGCTAACTCCAAGATCCTGGACAGTCTGGGGTTATCCTCCACGCGGTGAGGTGGAGGCTGGGCAGGTCCGAATGGTGGAGCTGGCCGTGCTCAATTTGGAGAAGAGTCAGTGAGTCCGGCAGCATGCGATACTGTGATGACATGTGCAACAGTAGAAGAAACCATGGCTGACGAGGCCACGCTGGAGCAACGAGGATTTTTTTTGACCCAGTGTTGGAACATCCTGGTGAGGACCTTCGGAACCAGAGGAAATGGGGGAAAGGCGTAGAGGTAGTCCTGATCCCACCGTTTCATGAAGGCATCGCCCTTGGAGTTCAGTCCGATGCCTGCCCTGGAACAGTACCTGTGGCATTTCCTGTTGGATTCCGATGCAAAGAGGTCAATGCTCAGAGTCCCCCAAGCCCTGCAAAGGGACTGAAACACCTCGTCATCCATCTCCCACTTGTGGGTCGTCGAGGTGAGGCGGCTGAGGTGGTCGGCCAGGACGTTCAGCTTGCCCTGAATGTGTACTCCAATTGGAAAGATGTGTCTCCCAAAGTTGCACCGCAAGATAAAGCAGGATGATGGACCTCGTCCCTCCTTGCTTGTTCAGGTACGCCACCGCCGTGGTATTGTCCGAGGCCACTTGAACCACATTGCCGGTGAGCAGAGCCTCGAAGGAACGTAAGGCCTTTCAAATGGTCAGCAGCTCCAAATAGTTGATATGGTGCACCATCTCATGAGGCGACCAAACGTTGTTGACCGTCAGAGTCCCGCAAGCAGCCCCCCAGCCGAGATTGCTTGTGTCGGTCAAAACCTGCAACGAAGGTTGCGGGGGGTAAAGGTTATTCCCAGTGGCCACATTGAGAGGTGTCATCCTCTGGTCCACCAGTTCTGGAGACGGAATCAACCGCTTGGACTGGCTCTCCGTGAGCGGGTCGAACTCGTGGAGGAGCCATGACTACAGGGACCAGAACTTTAACTTGGTATGAGGAATCACCACCGTCATTGAGGCCATCAGGCCTAGTAGTCTCTGTGCCTTTTTTGCCCTGATAAAGGGCTTGTTCCTGAATTCGCTTACCCCTTGTGCAATGTCCAGTAAGAATTTCTGGGGGGTGAAAGCCCTGGTAGCTAGCAAGTCAAGTACCGCTCCAATGAACTCGATGCACTGAGAAGGATTCAACTTCAACTTGGCAAAGTTGGTTCTGAGGCCAAGACTCTCCATGAGGTGATCCGTGAACTCCGTGTCCCGAATGGACGACGAGCTGGTGGGAGAGACAATCAACCAGTCGTCGATGTACGGGAAGACCCTGATCCCCTTCTGATGGAGGAAGGCAGCCACTGGAGCCATGCACTTGGTGAAGACTCTTGGCGCTGTAGCCAGACCGAACGGTAGGCACCGGTACTGGTACACAGAGTTTCCCATTCTGAACCGGAGGAACCGTCTGTATTCCTCGAGGATGCCAACGTGGAAGTAAGCGTCCTTGAGGTCTATCACTGTGAACCAGTCCCCCTTGTTGATGAGAGGGAGGACAGTCTGGAGGGTCACCATCCGGAACTTCCTGGTGTGGATGCACTTGTTTAGGCAGCGCAGGTCCACAATGGAAACTCTTCGATGAGCTTCTTCATGGCATCATCGAGAGAGGTGCCCCTGAGCCAAGTGTGGTGATGGAGCAAGATGGCAGAGGACATGTCCTTGGCTGCGTAATCATTAATGTGCCTGGCAGTCTGCTGTTGCTCTGCCAGAAAGTCTCCTTCCGCAGCCAGAGAGTCGAATCCTTTCTGGACGTCGGCAGGCAGTTTCGCAGCAAAGGTCTTCACTTGCTCCCAGAGATGGGACTGATAGAGGCCCATGGCTGCTGAGTAGTTTGCAGCCCTCAGGAAGAGAGAACCGGTGGCGTAAAACTTACGGCCCACTGCATCCAGCTTCTTCCCTTCCGGAGTCGAAGGTACCGAAAAACCGCTGATGGCCGTTTTATGCTGGAAGGCCTTAACCACCAAAGAGTTCGGCAAAGGGTGTGCCTGAAGAAACTCGGCATTCTTGTCCAAGACTCTATACATTCCGTCGAGCCGAAACGGAGTGAGACGACACCGGCTTCTTCCATGTTGCCTTCGCTGACGTCAACATGGAAGGAAGCATGGTGATGTGGACTGGACGAATCGCCTTTTTGTCCAGCTTGGCAGTCATTTGGTCCTCACCCTCCAGTGGTGGTTGGTCCACCTTCAGATTCAGAGCGGTACCCAAACGGGTGAGCATCACCATGAGGGAGCGTTGATCCTCACCATGCAGTGGGTCAACTGCGCCGATCACCTGGTCGGCATTGACGTCTCCCTCCTCCTCCTCCGAAGACGTGCTGGAATCATTGGAGGACGAGGGAGGAATCCTGGAGTCCATGTTGGGACCACGCCAGTATGGCCTGGGCAGGACGACGGGCTGGGAGCTCACCGCATCGACATCTGGACCACACCAAGATGATATGGGTGGGCCAGTGGAGCGAACGCTCGACCCTCGAGAGGGTGGCGGAGCGGCAGCAGGGCCAGCATCCCTGGGGCTTGCGGTGGTCGGTACCAGAGCCGCAGAGGCCGCAGGGATGGTGGCCTTAAACTGTTGGGCGAACGACTTCGCCATGGCCTCAAACATGCCCTTGAAAAAGTCCAACTGGGTCGCATCCACCGCAGACGGCTGGGATGGAATGGTGGCAGACGAAACGGTGGCCGGTATGATCGGAGACGAAACGGTGGCCGGAATGGTGGTTGGCGGTTCATCTATCATTGGAGTCCTAGGCCTCGGAGAGACAGATGCTTGCCTAGTGGGGGGACGGCCCCTCTCTCAAGGCGGAGAAGTCACCACCTGCAGTGGGCTAGCTGGAGCCCCAGTCCTGCATCCTTTAGCAGGTGATCCCAAAGAAGACCGTCTGCCCCACACTGAGGACCTGGGTGAAGGAAATCTCATGACCGAAAAGGGAGGCGAGGGCCCCGGAGAAACAGGAGGGCGAGGCGTAGGTGGGAGTGAGCGTCTTTCCTATGCTTCTTTTTCTTTTCCCCATTTTTATCCTTCCTTTTCTTCTTCCTAATGGAGAGGGTGGAAGAAGAAGATGGTAGAGGCAGTGGCCGAATAGGCTGAGAGGCACCAGCAGACGTGGATGCAGCTGCGGCGGGAGCCAAGGCGAGCTCCATAAGGTGTGCTTTTGACCGGTTTCTCCAGTTCTGAACTGCAAGCCGGGTAAAGTTCTTGCAGTGCACACAGGATTGGCTCTGGTGCGATTTTCCCAGGCAGAAAAGACAGAGGCTATGCCCGTCAGAGGCAGGAAACTTCTTGAAGCAAGAAGAACACTGCTTGAAAGCTGCAGCCATGATAATTTTTTTTCGATGGAAGGTTTGAGAAGGCAAACACCCCGAAGGGCAGGCTAGCCGCCACCACCTTGAGGGGGGAAACGGTGACTGGAGTGAAGTTGGTAACTGAGTCCACAAGAAAGAAGAAACAGCACCGGGGTGGTAATCCTGCCCGAAGGACAAGATTGCCGGAAAAAATTGTAAAGTTCGTCGAAGACTTTTCCTTAGAAAAGACTAAAAAAATTGAGGAAGCTCTCAACGATCGTCCTGCTGCTGAGGCGGAAAGAAGAGAACTGAGGTAAAATGGCGGACTAGCGCCTCAGGGTGGGCGGTACGGTGGGCGGTCTTACCGCCAAAACTTTTGACCAATAAGCTTTTAAGCCTCCGATCAGTGTTCTGCGCAGGCGCATAACCCAATAGTGGGGATTCACAAACTATACAAAGGAGAACTGCAGTTAGACAGCAGGCAAGGGGGTTGCATCATGAGGGAGAAATCATTCAGAAGACATTGTTTTAAAAAAAACCTGCTCTTCCCATCTCCTGCATGTTTATTTGTTTGTAATAAAGCTCAGTATAAGACAATCTTTTTAACCAAACTGGGTTGAGTTTCCAGAGGAAACATAAATTCATGCAAGTCTTTAGAGTGAATGATTAGAACTTTTGTTTTCTGAAATAATATCTCCAGATATCTTCCTTTATCTGGGTAAGAAGAAGAAACTCTAAGAATTAAGAAATAACTCCAGAAGGAAAGAAAAAGGAACATGGTTAGTCAAGGCAACTAAGAATGAAACTGATTACAGTATTTCACATCCAAATGTGAAATCTGACTTCCCTATTATGACCTTGACCTCTTGAGCCATGATTATCTGCCTCCGGTTCTTGGCCTTCCTCTTATTACTCCTCAGCAACCACTGATAACTTTTCTGCTTGCTATCTCTGAAGTTGTCCCTGTTGCTAAGCATATCTTTTGCTTTTCCTCACATCAGCTGCACTCTTTGACAATATTTATTACTTGGTTGACTCTTTCTTCTCAGTAATCAAATTAGCTATTTACAAGTCATGATATCTAAGTGCTTTGATAGTTATAGGGAGTGAGGAACAGAATGTAGGCAGCAGAATAAAGAAAAACCACCCTCATCTATTTTGGATTGCAACACAGATTTATTAGGTTGGGATGTTGTTATGTTTTAAACCTTAATGTGATGTGTAGGAACTTTTTTAACAGTTATAGGTGTGAATTTCAAACAAAGATGCAATCAAAGCCATTATTTAGAAAAATGTTGCTTTATTCTTGTGAGCATGTTGTTAACCATCTTATTCATTAAGGCTCCAGGTATGATACTATGTCCAAATAAATAAATCAATAAATGGTGCTTGTTAATCTGTTCTTTATTTAACATGCATCAAAAATTCATCTCTCTTGAGACAGAGTAATATTTGATTGCCTAATTAATAATTTCTTAGTAGATACTAGAGAGAAAGACATTTAAGTGGCCAAAAGTGACATTAATCGTGGAAACAGGTAATAGGTAAGGGATGCAATTTGTGAGATTTCTCAGAATCCCCCCCCCCCTTTTTAGTCTATGGTTCTTGTTCAGACTGAGTTATCAATTTTATTTACCATTAAAAGTCAGCACACAGCAAAAGAACATGGCATTTTCTTTAGATGTCTTGAAAATGTGACAGATAATTTTATAAAATAGCAAAAACTTACCAATTACATCAGGAGTTCCCAACCTTTTCAGACACATACCTGCCAAGTATCCCAGATTGGCCGGGAAATCCCGTATTTTGGCGCTTGTTCCTCTCCTTTCCCAGTGCCATTCCATATTTTGAACAGCAGGAAAAGGGGTTGCTGCACATGCAACATATGTGCAGAACCTGTTTACACATGCACAAACATGTTCTGTGCATGCACAAACATGTTATGTGTGTGCGTGCATGCACAGAAATTTCCCATATTTTGGGGAGCCACACTTGACGGGTATGTTCAGACAGCTGAGTGGGTCAGTCACATGGTTCCTCCCACTGTAAACACTGCTGTAAAACACATCCGGGGCTGTCGTAAATGCATTTATGACAGCTGTGGGTGCATTTATGGCAGCGTTTATGGCAGGCATGGGTGCATTTACAAATGTGCGGGCGCATTTTATGGCTGTCGTAAATGTGGCCACTTCCACTTCCGGTAGCTGCGAGGGTGACAGCAGGCCACATGAAATGGTGCCACGGGCCGAGTCTAGCCCATGGACCAAAGGTTGGCCACCCCTAAATTACATGATCTATAGCACTTGCAAAGCAGGATAATAAATTTGTTTTAGAGTCTCTGCCTATAAATTGAAATTAATCAGAAGTAGGGCTGTACTTGGTTCCCCTTGCTATGTGCTTATTTACTTTATTCTACTCCCAAACTAAGTGAGGCCTATAGACTGTTCTGTCCAAGCACAATGTAGTGATTAAAGAAGAAATTTTCAGCCTTCACTTTGAATTTCCTTGCAGATGTTGGCTTAAACCAACCCCTTAACCTTTCTGCAGCATAGTTTTTGTGTGTGCATTTAAGAAGCCTCCCTCTCCCCTCATCCTCACCTCCTCCAACTCCCCTTCTCTCTTGACTGTAGATCAAACACTTCCATGACATATGGGTAAAGTATTTGCCAAGAAATAACTGTTCTCACGATGGGAAATTGCTGCTCTATTCCTCCCTTGTTTCACACACCAGCAATGTTGGACAGCCCCTACCCCTTTTATGGCAAGCTAGGAGGAGAATGAGAATGAATGAGAATAGTTAGTTTCCTGTTGGCACCTTTAAGGTCTTGTTTTCACAAGAAGAGTACTCTTGTGACTCCCCGTTTCTCTCTTCCATTTTGCTCAGGGAATGAGAAAGCCACCTTTAACTTCAGTTAAAGAGAAGGGAGGGGGGAGACATCTGTGAAAAGATATTCATTATCATTACTGTTCTGTTAATAGCTAGTCCCCAGGGCCTATTTAAAATATCATTAACAATGAAACTCAGCAGAGGTATAAATGTCAGAATATGGCCAAGGTCCTATTACTAGTTTATGCCTTTCTTAAAATGATTCCACTGTGTCTGATTTATTTTGCACTTGCCCCCTTTACAAAGGGATGCCATACATACCGGAAAACTGGGAATTTCATGGGTTGTACCTGTCCCGGCCCGGTTCCCAAAAAATCATTGAAAATTCCCGCTTTTCAGACCAAGGGGCGTGCTTGGTTTTAAGAAAAAAATGGCACCTTTTGCTTGCAATAGAGCGGCACCTCTATTGAAGCACCAGCAGGTGGCGCAGCAGCAACAGCTTTGGTGGTCAAGGAAGACAGAGAGAAAAAATTGTGCGCCATTTATTGCCCTTAGAGCTGAGCCTCTATTGAAGTCATGGCTTGAGGAATGAGGTCTGGTCTTTGTCCCAGCTCCTGCACACCTAGCAGTTCGAAAGCAAGACATTGCAAGTAGATAAATAGGGATCACTTTTGGGGGAAGGTAAACAGTGTTGCGGTGTCTAGTCATGCCTGCCACATGACCACAGAATACATCTGCAGAAGCAGACAGTGCTGGCTCTTCGGCTTTGAAACAGAGATGAGCACTGAACCCTAGATTTGGTTACAAGTGGCTTTTGAGCAAGGGTGACCTTTACTTCTGTTGCGGTTTTGTGGGAGGGAATTATGGCATCCCTACCTTTACACCCAAAGCTTTGCCATTGCTGTCGCTAAAATAAGCTTCCATGGGAGAGAAACCCCATTATTGATGGCACTCGGGACTCCAGGTCCTTCTTCTTCTTTTGAGTTTTGATCAAACCCTGGACTACCAAAATAAAGCCACTTTCTTGGATTTGTCTTTGTCCAAACATAAGTCCTCATCAGTGCAAGTTTCTGGCAGTAATCGGCAGACCAGTAAATGAGTTGGATTCTGTATCTCTCCACATTCACACTGTGTTGTTGTCCACCAGCAGCCCCACTTGAGCATATTGTTCTTACATTTAGGGACTCTGACCCTTAGCCTATTCTGGGTCTTCCAAGTGACATAGGGGAGGTTGACTTCCTCAGCTACAGGTATATACTCTTTTAATGATGTTCCTTGCCCACTGAGTTCCCTCCTCCATCTTCTAATTTGGTTTTGCTCTTGTGTACCCTCAATAACGTTTGTTCTTGCCATGAATCTGTTGTGTATTGAATGTAATTGTAACCACACGAATGAGTGGATGTAACAATCTCTAATTGTAACACTGTAACCTTCTGTATGAGGACGTGAGCTAGTGGCCACCGGGGGCAGTAGCGAGCGCCCAGCTCACATGGTACACACTCCCATAAGGAGTTTTTGCGCATTCCCCCCAAGGAGCGACCCAAACTCAAAGAAATGAGGGCGAACTTAAGAGACGTGCAGGGAAATGGGATTCCAGTGCTGGGAATCGGGGACTTCGAGATACAGTATAAGGGACTCAGAAGGAAACTCCCTCTAGTAGTTCTAAGGGAGGGGGTGTAATCTCCTGGGAACACAGTGGTTCAAACCCCTGGACATCTTCATAGGCGGCGTCCATGCCATCGGGGGGAATGAGATCCAGGCAATGTGCGACGCACACTCTGAGGTATTTAAGAAGGGGCTCGGGAAGTACAAGGGGCCCCCAGTTTCTTTCGACCTAGACCCGGAGGTCCGCCCAATTAGACTCAAGCCACGTCGGGTTCCATTTGCCCTAAAGGACAAAATTGAGGCGGAACTGGACAAACTGGTGGAGCAGGGGATTTTAGTGCCTGTGGACTCTGCAGAGTGGGAGACTCCTATTGTTACAGTGTTGAAAGCAAATGGGGAGGTGCAGATTTGCGCTGACTACAAGTGTACAATTAACAAGGCAATCCGCCCTAATGCCTATCCGGTGCCGGTAGTTAGCCATCTGCTAGCTACTTTACATGGGGGAAAGTTTTTCGCCAAACTAGATCTGACGCAGGCGTACCAGCAGCTTCCAGTAACCCCAGCCACAGCTGCTGCACAAACCATTGTAACTCACAAGGGGGCATTCAAGGTAACGCGCCTACAGTTTGGGGTGAACTCGGCACCAGGAATATTTCAGTCCCTTGTGGAACGTTTGTTAAAGAAAGTTACCGGGGGTCTTGCCATTTTTCGATGACATATTGATATCTGGGGAGAGCGAATCAGAACTGGCCCAGAGACTAGATAAGGTCCTTACAGTCTTCAAATCCGCGGGGTTTAGGCTGCGGAGGGACAAATGTGTGTTTCTGGCCAGGGAGGTTGAGTTTCTGGGGTTCCGTATCACCCCTGAGGGGGTGAAACCCGCTGAGTCCAAAGTCTCAGCCATTCAAAACGCCCCTCACCCCACCGCGAAACCGGAGCTACAGTCCTTCCTGGGGCTGCTGAATTTTTACCATTCCTTCCTGCCCAGGAAAGCATCGATTGCAGAGCCCCTGCATAGGCTGCTGAAGAAGGATGCGGTTTGGCGGTGGGGGGAGAATCAGGAGCGGGCTTTCAGGGAACTCAAGCAGCTCTTCTCCTCAGAGGCTATTCTAACCCATTTCGACCCAAAGAAGCCGGTAGTCTTGGTCTGTGATGCCTCACCAGTGGGGGTGGGGGCGGTCCTTTGCCACGTGTTAGAGGGCGGGCGAGAAGCCCCAGTTGCCTTCTATTCGAGATCATTGTCCAAGGCAGAACGAAATTACGCCCAAACAGATAGGGAGGCCCTTGCTATTGTGGCGGGCACAAAGAAGTTCCATGATTTTTTGTATGGCCGCCCATTCACCATTGTAACCGACCACAAGCCTCTATTGGGTATCTTTACCTCAGACAAGCTCACTCCACAGATCCTCTCCCCCAGGATGCTTCGGTGGGCTATTTTCCTCAATGCATACAAGGGTTCATTAGAGTACCGCCCAGGGAAAGACATAAGCCACGCTGACGCACTCTCAAGGTTCCCTCTTCCCCACCTGGGAGACCCAAAGTGTGAGGTCGAGCAAGACAGCCAAGTCCTCCTCATAGAAGCCCTAGATGCACCCCCATACTTCCCGTGGAAATTGCTGCAGCCATGACCAAGGATAAAACTTTAGCCCTTGTTAGATCCTGGGTACAGAAGGGGTGGCCCACGGCTCCCCCCGCAGATGAGTTTGCTGCATTTTTCAGGAAGAGGGTTGAGTTGTCCACAGAAAGGGGGTGTCTTCTGTGGGGGGAGAGGGTGGTGGTCCTACAAGCATTAAGAGCAAGGGTGCTGCGGCTTTTACATGTCAGCCACCCAGGGATTGTGCGCTCTAAGGCGCTGGCCCAAAGCTATTTCTGGTGGCCACAGCTAGACGCAGACATTGAACACATGGTGAACACCTGCGAAAGTTGCCAGAGCTCTCGACCTGAGGAGTCCCGCCTTCCACACAGAGAGTGGGACACAGCTAGGGGGCCGTGGTCCCGCCTCCACATAGACTTCGCAGGGCCATTCAGGGGTTCCTTTTTCCTGCTGGTAGTGGTTAGAGGTAATTCCAATGCGCAACACCTCATCAGCTGCAACCATAAAACAACTGCGCAGGCTGATAAGTACCTTCGGGATACCTGACGTCATTGTGAGTGACAATGCGAGTACCTTCACGTCGGCCGAGTTCCAGGCGTTCTTGGAGTCCAACGCCATTCGGCACATTACCTCAGCCCCCTTTCACCCTGCAACAAATGGCCAGGCGGAACACCTGGTGCGCACAATGAAAGAGGGGCTGCGGCGCATGGGACCAGGGGATCTGGACCGGCAGCTCTGCCAGTTTCTGTTGGCATACCGGGTGACGCCATTGGCGTCGGGATTCTCCCCCGCGGAACTCCTCATGAAAAGGAAATTGCACTCATTGTTAACCAGGTTGGATCCCACCAGGGTGGAGGATAGAGGAAGAAACATTGAGCACAGCTCCACAAAAAACTTCCAGATAGGTGAACCTGTACACTGCAGAAACTACGCTACTACAGGGCCAGCCTGGGTACCGGGTGTAGTCATTAATCAAATTGGACCAGTGTCATACTGTGTCGAGACCAACACGGGTCTCCTCTGGAGAAGGCACGCTGACCAACTAAGGCATCGAGTGACTGGGGGGCCGGACAGAGGGGTCCAGCAGCAAAACTCAACGTTAGGGTTCTCCTCCACCCGCTTATCCCAAGGGGGAGAAAACGAAGGGCAACAGTCCCAAACAAGGGGGGGAAGCACAGGCTCAAATCCGTATCCTTTTGATACACCAGTTCTACCACCCAGTCCTTTGAAAGAGAGGAATGAGTTTGCCCCTGTAGTTCTACCCAGTCCTTTGAAAGAGAGGAATGAGTTTGCTCCTGTTGCTCCTGAATTAGATTTTGAGTTACCAATCCGGGGGGGGGGTTCGGAGTGTTCCCCCACCCGTCCAAGCGAAGAGCGGGGTTTTTCTTTAGCCCCTAGTGCCCCCGGTTTCCCCACATCCGCATCAGAAACCCTTCCTCCCCCTTCTCCTGCCCATACCAAAGCTGCAAGTCCGCAGCAAGTCACTAACGAGTCATCCTCTCCAATTGCAGGACAAGAGCCAGGAGGACACAGACGAGGAGGCATGGCCGAGTCAAGCATAACGGCCGCACGCCCAAAACGCACATGCGGGAAACCAGTTTGGTTGAGGGACTTTGTCCCATCTTAGGGGGGAGGGATGTTGTGTATTGAATGTAATTGTAACCACACGAATGAGTGGATGTAACAATCTCTAATTGTAACACTGTAACCTTCTGTATGAGGACGCGAGCTAGTGGCCACCGGGGGCAGTAGCGAGTGCCCAGCTCACATGGTACACATTCCTCAAATGCCTTCAGCTGCGCGGGAAAGATTCCCGCGCTCACCTCACCTGGACAAGAAAGGCGTAGCCAAGGATGACATCACTTGGACAGTAGCCAATGCCTGTCGAAGAGCCATATTCAATTGTATAGCCACCGCATAAAAGGAGCTGTTTGTCCGCCATTACCACATGTTCGTACTGTACTCCATGCAATAAAGATGTGCTAGGCTAGCTTACAGCCGTTTCCATTGTCTTGATTCCCAAACACTAAAGAATCTCTTTCTGGATCTGAGCTGCTGGACTTGAGGCTCTTAGCCGGTTAGGGGGCGTCAAATGTCATTCTCTTGCTTAGTTCTCTCAGTGTCTGCTAAATTAAGCTGACATGGAGGAGAAACCCCATTATTGGTGGCACGCAGGACTCCAGATCCTGATCCAGAGGGATAGCCTTTATTTTGGAACATGTCAGAATTAAGAGTCATGTTACATTCTGAAGCCTAGGAGAATCCTATTGAGCTTCTAATAAGCAGCAGTTTCCACCAGCATAATAATGTGCAGACATCACCATTACTCAAATTAGGACTCATCAGCAAGTTTACAGTGCAACACTTCTGGACAGGAAGGATTAGCCAGGTGCACAGCACTGTTCAGGGGATGCTTGAAGGTGCTTACAATGCTTTCCACTCTTTGGTGAGGTTCCTTCTATGTTCCACATCCATTTTATGGACACAAATTTTCTAGATGGCAGTTAAAATTGAGGAAAAGTTTTCTGTTCAGGCTCTAAGTATTAAACCAGAAAAGTCAAGGCTAAACTTACAGAGAGCAAAAATTACACATTTCGCAGATTGGATGAATGTCAAAAAGTGTCTCTCACTAGGACATGATTCTTGCTGAACTGTTGGGAAGTCACTTAATTTAAAGCAAAGTAGGAAGATCAAGGAGTAATTAAATAAAATGAGGCTACTTGGACACACAACAATTTTTTTACAAATGTGGAGAGTTTACATCAATGCAACATTTATATGCATGCAATTTATGCTCTACTAAGTGTACAAGAGAAGACTAGTAAATGGCCAAGCTAGTGCTATTGACACAGCCTGCTACAAAAAGAGACTAATCGTGATTTTAACATTTTAATTTGTTTGAATTTTATCTATACAGTACTTCATAAACATCCATAATTTTAAAATGGTGCAATGCTCTGAAATGAGATGTCTGCTCTAGTCTGTATATAGCATGGAAATAAGATATCTGAGGAATGCTGCTGGGGTGACTAGAAGGGATAAAATCAGGAATGAGAGTACAGTATAAGGGAAAGAATTGGAATAGAAAGAATCTTAAACTACATAGAGTCAATAAAAAATGTGATTTGACCATTTGGAGAGATGTAGGAATTGGGGCCGTGAGGAGGCCCTTAGGATCCCAGAGGAGACTGGTCAAAGGAACGACACGAGGCAAGATGGAGAGAAGACCAGTAGTTTATTGAGAAAAGGCTGCAACATATATAGAAGGAAAAAGCGCAACGCTGGCAAGACTGTCAGCTGACAGGAATGACATCACCTGAGCACTCAAGTTAATTGGGAATCTCTTCGGGGAAGTCAATTAACTGGGGCAAACATGGACCATTGTCTGAGGCTTAGGCTAGGGTAAATATGGCTTCTATTTGCACCAGAGATTACACTGAGACCTGGAGATGAGTGATTTACTCTAATAGGTAACCGGGTTAGATATTCGCTCTTTCAGCAGATCCGTTGGTCAGGTCAAAGGAATTGGGTGAATCAAACCCTATATTTTATTCACCCCCCTTAATTTGGGCCGCAGAGCCCACGGGCTGGGAGCGTCTCTCACCGCGGTGGCCTCTGGCGGGCCGTTCCATGCCCCATGGGGCATGGGGAGACCATATTTCCCCTTTCTGTTTTATTTAAGAGCCTGACCAGCGGCTCTGCGTTAGAGGAGTACCAGCTGATGAGCGGGAATGACGCTTCGGGGTTCCTTCCATGGGGGACATCTCGATAGCAGTGAGGGAATACATTGCATGAAACAACACACTGTTGTGCCCAGTATTACCACCCCCACAATCACTTTGAGTGTCGTCTGAATCCATGCCCATGGGAACCACGACCATAGGGAGTCCTGCCACCCCCATGAATAATCCTCCTTGATGTCCCTAACTGGGGTGTGGAGGTCCGTGAGCTGGCTCTGTATCTTGTGGGTATTGCCTGCGAGGTTAAAGAAACACATGCCATGGACAGACTTGCAGCCCAAATGATGTGACCACAGGGGATAATCTATAGCTGCTTGATTATCCAGTATGGCATGGCGAAGCTCTGTCTGCTCCTGGCTGAGCAGCGCTATTGCTGAGGAGGTATGGTCAATGGCTTTTGCTAATCCGCAAGCCAATTCTCCAAGCGTTGCCTATGGCTAAGCCTGACACGCTGAATATACTGACTACAGCCTGGTTTTTCAGGGCTGTGGGTCTGAATTCAGACTGCTTTCTGTAGCAAGGCAAGATAATGAGATGTGTCATTGATCTCTTACTGTGACCTGGGGAGATTCTAAGCTATCTCTGCAGCTTCTGGCGTTGTGCAAATGTCTTTTCTAACACCTATGGGGAGGTGTGAAACTAACTGGGGAGTACCAGCTACCGGGTACTCAATCTTTCCAAGCAATGGGCCGGTGCAAAACATGGGCCGGTCTGGCTTCCTTTGGTGGAAGCTGGCCGTTATTAACAATATACAGAAATTCAAGTGTCCCTTGCAAATCCCAACTGGAGCATTGCACAAGGCATGTATAAATAATAGCAACTACAGATAATAATAGCAATGGAAGACATTCAGCAGCTTTTCCGGAGGTGAAGCTTCCCTTCTTGGTGGGGCTTCATGTGCAACTTGAGTTTGGAAAAGTCTTGTTTTGGGGAAAAGCATGGTCCTCAGAAGTAGCACTGAGTATGCAAAAATGTTCATAGAAATGTCTTTGGAGATGTAAGTCATAAAGGAAGACGGGCAGCTGATGACATCCCAGGACAGTGACTGGTGCAGCTCTTGGCAATCATCTGGGTCTGATTCTGGCCTCTGGGACCTGCATGGGGAAGAGACTTGTTTGGGAGATAAAAATTCTGAAAGAGTTAGTTGGTTTTTGCACTTATAGGATAGCAATTGCTGTGCAACTATGGGACGTGGTTTCCCCCCCTTTCTGTTTGTTTGTCAATGCAGGACTCAAGGCCCGATAGGCCCGTTCCTCCACAATCGCTTGCTCCTGCGGATTGTGAGGAACGCCAAAAGTGATCTTAATATCCCAGGTGGCCCTGAAGGTGGCCAGCTGCCTGGAGCTATAAGCTGGGGCTTCAACAGACGTCGTGTGCCGACGTTCGCCCTTGGCCGTGGGAAAGGAGATGCTGCTCCGCATGGGGAGCCGTTACCCCCTTCTGTGCTGTTACCCAAACAAACTGTGGGAAGGTTTTAATGCAAACGTCCATGTGCTGCCATCTGCCAAAATGTGGGGATGTGTGACGTCCATTTGCCACACCTGAATGGCCTCTGTCCCTTGTGGGTTGACCCCCCACGGGGGCCCCCCCGGTGCCCCTGCACGACGCTGGCAAGAGCGAACTACGCCTTGGGCTTGAGAAAGTGGCAGATTGAACTGTCTGGCGAGCGCCTTGGCATTCTGAAGAGGGAATGCATGACTCTGAATTGGAGTTGTGAGGAACAAACTTAGCAAATTTTTGTCTATCACGGGAGTGATGTGTGCTCCCAGTAGACTGTGAAGCAAATTCCTGGGAAACTGGCTGTCAGCAATTATGTTGGAGCGTTCTTTGGCAAAGGTGCGCAAGGCGAGGCTCACGGCTGCCAACTCTGCCCGCTTGCGGAAGAGTCAGGAGCGTGCGCCAAGCTTGGTCCTCTTGCCAAGTAAGAACCTAATATGTGCGACCCCCATAAGTGAAAGCTGTCCTAGCCCCCTGAAGAGGAACCAGTGACATGAATTCACACAAGGTGACTGTCTGCTAGAAGTGAGACGAGTCTGGGGTCTTATGGCAAACCTTGGCGCATGAAGCGCTAGGCTTCCCGTGGGTAAATTTCTCATGAAGGCCCCCCTGCGCACCTCCATTCATGGTGTGCGTGCACACTTTCACTGGAGCGATTTTGGTGCTACTGTGAGAAGGGTGCCAGATGCTGGCTTAGCCTTTTGCCTGTGCTTAGACTAGCGGCAAAAAGGGAAGGGGTGGCCTAAAAATGCCTGTATCCGATTGGGGGTGTGACCTGACTGCACTCTTAAAATGGTCCTAGGCTGTCCTGACTAATGAGCGGCACTCTGCACATTCTCAGGAGCTCAGGGACTAATCCTTCCTCTGTGCTCTGGAGTTTGCAAAATGTGCCTGCTCACCAGAGAGGGTGCTGTGGGCCAGGTGCCATACTTAAAATGACCTACTAAGACTTATTAAAGACAAACCAACTATGACGTCCCAGCTGTAAGGAAATAATACACAAAAAATGAAAAGACACACAGGTTAAGCATTTCCAGCAGGGAGTTCCACTGGCGAAAGGAGAAAAGGAGGAAAGACAAGTCAGAAGTTAGCACAATGAGAATGCAACAACCCTTATCATAACGAAATCAGATAAGGTCAGGTAACCATGGCAACTGGCTGGGATCCTCCTGTTAATTAATCCTGGAGCCTGTGAAAGGAAGCAAGTTAAGGCTGTAGGAAGAAATGAATTGGTTACAATTAAGGCCTGGAGAGGAATTTTGTTCCTGTAAAAAAGGTACAGAGCGCAAGAATGTTTGCGTGCTTTTTCCTGTGAAAGGGGTACAATGAGTGAGTTACTGATTACAGTCAAAATACCAGAGAATGAAGGAGAGTTAGAACGGTTCTCAACCTGCGGCCAGATGTGGGCGAGTGGGCCAGATGTGGCCCATGTTGCTCTGCCACTCCCCCCGCCAAGCCAAGAAGGGCTGTGTGGTGAAGGAAGGGCAGGATGACTGTCCGGACCCCCAGAGCTGCCTGAGGCCCCGGAATTTGGCCCCTGACTTGAAAGGTTGAGAACCGAGGTTACAAGATGATAACACGGTACACACATAAAGACAAGGCAATTCTCTCACTCCTAGTGAGATTCCAAGACGCTAAGAGACATTCAAAGAAACCTTAAAACACAGAGATGGGGTTTGAGGAACGCAGACGTAGGGAGGGGCCCCATAGCTTATGATACAGTGAGGAAAACTCATAGAAGTGATTTTTTGTTTTCAGATCGCGCTTCTGAAAAGAAAAATCTGTAAGAGTTGCAGAACCGGTTTCCAAGAGTGGCTTAATCCTTTGACAAAGAAAAGTCTCAAGGGAAGAAGGCCTATTGTAGGTTAGGATTCCCCCCCCCTCTCCTGCCCAAACTGCTAAGCAGGCAAGGCAAAGGGTTTCGCTCATCATGCTTCCTCAAAGTTTAAATAGCTCCTGCCCATGAACAGAGTGCAAACTGTTTTAACACATATTTCACAGTGACATTACCACGCAGTTACACACAAGGAACACTTTTTCAGTCATACTGTGGTCATAGAGACAAGGCTTTTGCAATCATACACAGTTCTTGCACTCATACATTCAGTGGTGCACCACACATACACACATCTATTTACGCATTCGCACACTCCTCCCCTGATCTGCAGTGTTCAATACTACACATGAGGAGATGGCTAATACACAGTTGGCTGTTTACAGCCATCTGGGTGCTTTTACTTAGGGGACAAGTTTCTCTGGGCTACTCCCAAGGTGAGACAAGTAGGTTCTGCCTGTGCCTTGGGGGAACTCGGGGTACTATTGCTGGGATGGTTCTTCTGGCATAGCCAGGGCGATGGCTGCCTCCTTTCTAGCCTGGGCCAAACGCATGCCAGGGTGGCCATTTGGCATGAAGACAATCTTTTGAAGATCTGCCTGGTCTAGATTGGCTTTCTCTTCTAAGGTGTCTCATTTTTCCACACTGGAAGCAGGCGCCTTGGGGTTTTGGCACTGCTCTGCGCCTGAGTGTGGATATGGGTCTGCTCTGGAGCCCTGTGTGGCCAGGGGCCGTGCAGGTTTCCGTGAGCAGTGGGCGCTGAGCATCCCTGCCTGAACGTGTGTCTGCCTTCAGATGGGCTGAGCACAGCAGTTGGGCGCTAGCTAATTGTGCCACTGGCAATTTCCCCGTGAATGAATCTTCCTCACCCATGCGCTGAATGGAGTTCTTTCTTTGCAGGGAACCTTTAACTGTCAGAGAAGCGCCAAGGCCTCTCATGCCATGAATTCCTTCAGTGACGTCTGCAGCTGCCACTGAGGGAATGCTCCCTACACTGCCCTGCTGAAGCTGAAATAACGAATAGAGACTTCTTGGGGCTGATGGTTCTGACTGCGCTGGGGTTTTCTGGGTCTCTATCCGGACTGGGTCATCCTCTACTGAGCGCTTCCTACATTTGCTCCATGTGCGAATTATGCCCTCTGGAGCTTTCGGGGGTTGCTGAATGCAGTCTCCTATCTGATCCCAGAGCTCGAGGGTTAACGTACCTACTTCTGGGTAAAGCAGGCAGTGTTCCCCTAGGTACACCAAAAGTCTCGCTAGCTCCCTGCTGTGAAAACGCAACTTAAATACCCTGGCCAGGATGATGAACCCCTCCTCATGGGTTCTTTGGCTAGCGGATGGACGCTGTCGCTGAGGACAGGTCCCCATATTACCTGCGATTGGGTCCTCAGAAGATTCCTCCTCGGGACGAGTCGACGCGTCTTTGGCAGGCAACAGGTTCTGGCGACGTCGCTTTCTGGGTAGAGCTCGGAGCGTGGACTGCGGCCACGGGCCCTCGGTGGCCACTGCGCTGTCAGGGGCTCACAGCAGCCCTGAGCGGAACGCGTTTTTCCCTTTGGCGCAAGCCGCCGCGAAAGTCGGGAGCAAGCTGTAGGATGCCTCTCTGTAATGCCTCGCCACAGGCCACTCCTCCGATCGGCTGGCTGCCGGCCGGAGTGCTGTGCTGTCCTCCAGGATGATGGGACAAGGTTCTGGCGCAGAACCTGGCTGTGCTGATCGCTTACTCACGAGTAGACCGCTCGGGGGTCGCTTACTCTCGAGTAGATCACGTCTCGGGGTCACCAGATGTAGGAATTGGGGCCGTGAGGAGGCCCTTAGGATCCCAGAGGAGACTGGTCAAAGGAACGACACGAGGCAAGATGGAGAGAAGACCAGTAGTTTATTGAGAAAAGGCTGCAACATATATAGAAGGAAAAAGCGCAACGCTGGCAAGACTGTCAGCTGACAGGAATGACATCACCTGAGCACTCAAGTTAATTGGGAATCTCTTCGGGGAAGTCAATTAACTGGGGCAAACATGGACCATTGTCTGAGGCTTAGGCTAGGGTAAATATGGCTTCTATTTGCACCAGAGATTACACTGAGACCTGGAGATGAGTGATTTACTCTAATAGGTAACCGGGTTAGATATTCGCTCTTTCAGCAGATCCGTTGGTCAGGTCAAAGGAATTGGGTGAATCAAACCCTATATTTTATTCACCCCCCTTAATTTGGGCCGCAGAGCCCACGGGCTGGGAGCGTCTCTCACCGCGGTGGCCTCTGGCGGGCCGTTCCATGCCCCACGGGGCATGGGGAGACCATAGAGAGAATGTCTTAGAATTCCTTACTATACATGGCATATATGAAAAGAGGAGAAGGACAAAGAGTATGAGGCAGACCCAGATGAAGGAGGGGAGAAAACATCAAAGAAATGTTACAAAAACACCAAGTAACAGTGGAGGCCACTAGAAGTGCCAGAGCAAGAACCTTGTAACTCTGTCGACACCCAAAGGGGTAAAAGAGAAAGTAAGGAAGCAGCAGCAGTAGCAAATGGTCTGATATGAATAAAGACTTAGGATGGGGTTTCTGTTAAGGAAACCCATTTTCAACTTCCACAGCAACACTGCATATGTAGAATAATATGTTCAGGTAAGCTAAATGTTCATATAGTGCAAACCTGAGAAGCTTTATTTGGCATAAACTGTCATGGCCTACAGTCCACTTCTTGAAATGAAAATTTCCTGCAGCAGCCTATAGATAAAGACAGTTATCCCTTTAGAAAATGACAGAACAAATATTATTTCATACATCAGACCAGAGAGTACAATAAACCAATTTACTTGTAAGGAGATTTGTCCCTTTGCATACCCAGCTATTGATAGACAACACGCTTGGCAAAACCTAAGACCACAAAAGACCAGTGTTAGTTTTATTGGGAGACATCCAGTCTCAGAGCTCAGCAAAGTTGCTTTTTCGGATTACAGCTCATCATATCATCAGATAGCTGGCTGGTGGATCCTAGCTGTTTCAAAATTCTGCCCACTTCAACCCCCTGGAGTATATTTGGATTGTGGCGGAGAGGTTTGGTGAAAGGGGAGTTTACTCCCCCACAGTATTTCATTGGTACAGAGACCCTGTTGGATACAATTCATTCCTTATTTTTGCCAGTCCTGTCATATTTCCTTTCATACACAAAGCAGAACATTTGGAACATGAAGCTTATTTTTGGCAAGGCAATTGTTTTATTTTATAATATGTTTAATATCTACAAAAGCTCAAAGTAATTGTGTAATTTAAAATAAATAAATGAGAAGTTATTATTTTACAGACATGCACTATGACTATTTAAATACGTTTACTTTGTGTGACCTAATTGCAAATAATTAGTTTGATTCTCCACTGTTAACTGATTTTTATTAAGGTTAAGATTTTGCTACTCTGAATAAAGTTTTAAATCTCTGCCTTCTCTCATAGCCTTCAACTGCTTTTCTTAATTCCCATGTTTGATTGTACCATAGCCATAGGAAACCACAATCTGTTCAAGGATGGTTTTATATTTATACACATACATACTCAGGGGCGCCCAAACTTTTCGGGCGGCTGGCCAGTCACATGGTTGAGTGTACCAGTCACATGGTTCCTCCCACCAGAAGTAAAATGTATGTGCGTATAACGCACCTGCACATAATGCTGCCCGTAAATGACCCATGGCTGTTGCAAATGCATTTACAACAACTGCAGGTCATGTATGGCAGCGTTATGCGTATGCACATTTTACTTCTGCTTCTGGGAGCGGTGCAGGCAGCATGGATCGGATTAATTGGCCCCATGGGCCATAGTTTGGGCACCACTGCTCTATATATACGTTATGTTGATCTCTTGTTTGTAATCTGCAATTGTCAGATACAACTGTCTTCCCTTTTAGACAGACAAATGCTTCGATGGTATTCTGAATAGCAATATCAACAATGTTCAGATGCCTAATTTGCACTTTAAATAATAATCTTTTAATTGCTAAAACTCAGCTAGAGCTCCACGTTTTGTTTTGAGGATATTTTGATTCGGATGTGTTGTATTTTAAAAGGAAAAGTCAAATAATAGTGATGTCTTTTCCTTCTACAAGTGGGTGATAGCATTACCCAGGAATTTCCCCCCAACTCTTCAAAAAGCAATATTAACAGTTTTGGCAATGCTGTATAAAAGTATCTTTTCAGACAGTTTATAATCTGTTACCAATCAGCAGATAGAAATTTCCAAGAGCTGCTAATGCTAATTAGAAGTATTCATTGAAAGGAGAAAAAAATATGAAGTCATTGAGCCAAAACAACTAGTCTTTACCCTTCTGTAATTAGGGGGAGGGGGGGATTTCCAGCAAAGATTTTCCAGAGATTCTTGAATTCTAGAAGTCTACCTTCGATCCAAAGCATTCTCCAGCTGCAAAACCAACTCACATTTGCTTCTTTATATAACAACTGAAGGGGGGGGGGGTGTTGACATTGTCAAATCACATCATTTCAACCTCTTATTGAAGTTCATTCTTCATTGACACGGCACTGTCAATTTGATTCTATAGAGTCTTATTTTTGAGCTAGCTGGCTCTGTATCTCAGTGGTTTAGTTCTCTGGCTGTGGAGGTTTGGAGTTTGATTCCCCACTCTGCCTCCTGGAAGAAGAGCTAGCCTGTGTAACCATGGTTAAGCTGCACAGTCCCCTGTCTTAAAAAGGTTGAGAACTCCTGCCATATTACTTGACATTGAAATAAAGAGATAGGTTTGTACACTCAGGAAATATTTGTCCTCTCAGACTATCCTTTACCTAAAAGTATATGACCTCTCTTAATGGTGATCTGCTCTTAGCAGTAGCAGTGGCCACATAGCCTATGAGAGCCACTGTGGTGTAATGGTTAGAGTTTTGGATTAAGACTCAGGGGTTTTGAAGTCTCATTCCATCATGGAAACACTCTGGGAATTGCAATGATAAACTACTCATTTAATATTTCATATATTTGAGATCCTCTCAGAGCAACTCTAAGTCAGAAGGAAATTGACAAATCTAACAACAACACTATTTCTAAAACACAGAATAATGACAGGAAATGATTTTGAAGCCCATTATCCTAAACGTCTTCACTGATTAATGGATGTAGCTATTGTGCAAAATATGTTTTGTTATTTGGGTTACAATTCTATAAAATGTCAGGCACCAGGTAAAGGTAAAGGTCACCCTTGCTTGAAAGTCATTCGTATCTGACTCTGGGGTTTAGTGCTCATCTCTGTTTCATAGGCGAACAGCCAGTGCTGTCTGCTTCTGCAGATGTTTCCGTGATCATGTGGCAGGCATGACTAGACATTGGAACGCATGGAACACTGCTTACCTTCCCACCGAAGTGGTCCCTACTTATCTACTTGCAATTTCTTGCTTTCGAACTGCTAGTTTGGCAGGAGCTGGGACAAAGACGAGAGCTCATTCCATCCTGCAGTATTCGGGTATCGAAGCTGACCTGCCACCTTCCAGACAGCGTCTTAGCCACTTGAGCCACTGGTCACCTCTAAAAAAAGGACATTTCTGGGGTAGTTTAACAGGTAGACTAGTGACATTCTCTGTTTTTACAGACCACTTGATCACAATCTAATTCCTTTGTGTTTGCGTTTGTGTGTTTGTGCACACAGAATATGCTCCCTCCCTCTTTGCATAAAGTGCACATAACTGTACCAAATCATACATTTGTTAATATTGTATTGCCTTTTTGACGGAATAATTCCATTGAAAATCGAAGTCTAGCCATGAAATAATATACAGTAATACCTCATGCATTGTCCGCTTCATACAACATCGGATTCATACAACGTTGCTTAATTCCTTGAAAAAAGTTGCCTCATAAAAAGTTGTGCGACTTTGTATGAGGCATTGGGGTTTTCCCAAGTTGCATTGTGCCTGGGCAGTATAAAAGGCGGGACACATGCGTGCATTGCTCTTGTGGGTTTTGCATGAGGCGAAGAGTGTTTAGGAGTGGTTTTGAGCACGATTTTGGATAATTTTGAATTTTTTCGTCAGAATTTTTAGAAGCATTCCTGGGATTTTTGCAGCATTCTTCAGGTTCTTGGACAATCAGGGTTGTTTGACATGTTTTTGTAATGTTTTTAGCCTTTAGACAATGATTTCTTAAAGTTCTGTCAGTTTCCTGTCTGTTTCCTTGACTTTGCACTGAAGTCTGTGCTGTTACAGTACAATGTATCTCTATGGAAATGACGTTGTATGAGGCATCGCGGCAAGGATTTCGACGTTGTATGAGGCATCGCGGCTAGGATTTTGCATGCCTCATACAAAGTCCAAATCCGTATAAAGTCCAAACTTGTGGAACCAAGTTTGGACGTTGTATGAGGTATCACTGTACTAGCAACAGTAGCTCAATCTATTTCTGTGTCAGGTATAAATGACAGCCTGTTTTGCTCTTAAAGAATTTGGTCTGCATATGTAAAGAATAGACTTATTGTAACTTATAGTAGGAGCCTTTAGAGTAGAGTTTAAAAGGTCACTAACTACTTGTTCCTTTCTGCACGCTGATCTAAATGAGAACAGAGTGAAGTCAAGTGAAGGAGGGAAACTTATCATTATCAAGGGGTCCCAGTCACAGTGAAGGGTTGTGTTAATCCTTACTGTCTCAGACTTCCTCTGATAAACTTCACCCCAGGCTCATATTATTTTTGTTTTGATAATACCGAGACTGCACCATACGTGGCAGCACAAAGTAATACTGGACACTCAATTGTGGGTTTGTACTCCCCCCTCCCCCCAACTTTAACCTCATGCAACCAGACTTTCATAATTTATGATATGATGTTACCACAATTGTGCAATAACCAAGCCTGGTTCCACACTGATAGGGAGGCTCTTGAAACCAAGTAAAAGAGAGTGTCAGTCTGTGTAATCTTCTCCCTGTGTTCTCATTCTGTCTCTGCTCAATGTTACAACAAATGGGAACTTGACACACATTTACGCAGCTCGGTGGAAAATTACCATAGGGCCCAAATTAGCTGGAAAATTCTCTTGCATGCACGCCACTGAAATAAACGTGAGCAGTATACAAGCAACTTTCATGGGTGATGCTGGGTTGTGCCCATAAGGTTAAGTGATCATCTCTTTCATTTTACAGGTTGTCTCTTTTAGTTTCATTTTATTTTTGCTCTTGTTTTAAGTTCCCTTATTGATCATTATTTGTAAATTCATTTCTTGCTATCTTCTTGCATACAGTAAATTGCTTTCCTAATTATTATAGAATTATAGACAGAAACAAGCCTCATTGTTTTATTTTTACTGCGGACCTGGTCTTCTATCGAAGTGCCTAGTCCAACAACGGACTTTGCGAGTGGAATTGTTTCATCTGCCTTCAGATTATTCAATGATTTGGGGCATTATCAATCCAATATTTGCTAATAGCTGATAAATTTACATCAGGGGTTCCCAACCCCTGGCCTGTGGGCCTAATCTGGCCCATGCATATCATTAATCTGGCCCAAGGTGGCCACTCAGGCACCTCTAGACCCACCCGCCACCTCCAGAAGTGATGGTATGGCAACAGGAATCACAACTTTTTCTGGGTTTTTGGACAGGCTCTGTTGCTTCCCAGGTTGGCGGGAGGTTTTTCAGAGCAATTTCACTCGGGTTTGAGATTTTTCTGCCCCTTCCCTGCTGCATTTCAGCAGCTGGAGTGCAACTGTGGGTGACTTCCAGTGCCGGGCAGAGCTTACATCAATGCTTGTGATCCCAGTGCAGAACCAGGAAGTCGGCCATGGTCACTTTCTAGCTGCTGAAGTGCAGCGGGGAAGGAGCGGAAAATTCCCAACCAGAGTGAAATTGCTCTGAAAAGCCTCCCGCCACCCTGGAAAGCAGTGGTGGTTGTGCAACAACCTGGAAAAACAGGGTGATTCCCACTGCCACCACTGCTACTGCCGATGATGATAAAAATAAAAATGTATGTAGTGGGCACAGCCACACCTCCGGCCCCTGATGGGAAGTTTTGGGGGCGGGTCCGGTCCCTGGTGGGAAAACATTGAGAACATCATTGCAGTATTGCAGACATGGCACAAAATAGCCCATCAGGTTTTATGTTCTTTGAGTCAGACACATAGATAAATAAACAGGTAAGCATTCTAGCTTTCTATTTCAAGGGAACACTAGATTACACACAGAGAGACAAAGGCATATAGAAAACTAACATAAAGTGGACAAGACTCCATTTTTTTCTGACATCTGGTTTTCTACATAGAAATAATTAGTATTGAAAGAGGAGATTAAGGTCATGGAGCTCCACCAGCAGTTTAGAGATTTTCTGGGAAGAATCTCCTAATTTTGGATGGGGCTTATTGATTGTTTTTGATTTCTTATACACTCTCCCCTAGAACTAGGGTTTGGTGGATCCATCATATGGCCAAAGTTTATTTTGCTTTAACATCTCAGCAGCGAAATCAAAGTTTGGGACTGTCTACACCAGCCCTCCCAGAATGGTGCAGAGTGGCTTTTTAAAAGTTGCTTGAGGTCAGGAGGAAGTACAAAATGGCATTTGGCACAATAATGACTTCCTGACAGCATATTGCTCCTCCAAAGGACCAAAACTGGGGCTGCAACATCTCCATCGGTGGCAACAGCATTTCCCAAATAATAGGGGGATTGCTTCCCTCATCCGCTTGAAAGCAGTTCCTTTAGGTAAAGGTAAAGGTAGCCCTTGCTTGAAAGCCAGTTGTATCTGACTCTAGGGTTCAGTGCTCATCTCTCTTTATAACCAAAGAGCCAGTACTGTATGCATCTGCAGACATTTCCGTGGACATGTGGCAGGCATGGCTAGACACCGGAGCGCACGGAATGCTTTTTACCTTCCCGCTGAAGTGATACCTATTTATCTACTTGCAATTTCTTACTTTCGAACTGCTAAGTTGGCAGGAGCTGGGGCAGAGATGGAAGCTCACTCTGTCATGCAGTGCTTGGGTCTTGAACTGCTGACTTGCCAGCCTTCCAGTAGTCAAGTTCAGTGTCTTAAGCTTTAGCGCACTTTATTTTATCCTGTCCCCATCATGCAGAAACACTGGGAACATAACAAAATGCAATGGGGCATTTCATGATGTGATTTCAAAATGAGATGGTTTGGAGGTGAATAGCCCAGCACATAACATGTGTGAAAATGATCTGACCAACCTGCCCCAAAGCCATCGCAAAGGTCAGGTCCTATGCCCATGAAGACAGCCTTATCGTTAAAATAATAATAATATTTAGAACTGAAACCAACTTCTGTAAACTGCAGTATAGATCATGGATTACTGCTCCACTACACATCTCTGTTGCTATGGCTATTGTTTATATTTTGCGGTTCTCAAAACCACTTAAAGGAGAAGTTGGCAGGAAGTACGCCCACATCAATTGGTAGACCTCTGGATGATTTGTTGACTGACAACAATTTCTGACTCCTTGTTGTTTAACAATAGCACCAACAAAAGTATTTCTCTAGGCAGATGCCCTAAATCATACTACTGAAAGAAGAATGGTTGTGGGAATCACTAACCAAGAGTAACTTTGATGGAAGGACTGTGAGCTCCATTCAGGCTTGATATTCAACATGAATTCCTTGGTTCAGTTCTTTTATTCTAAATTTCAATACAGTGGCCATGTTAGTCTGTGCAAACATATCAGGCAAGAAACTAAAACAAAACAAAAGAAAGAAGACCTTAAAGACTTCTGCTATATTTTAATGTGAGCTTTCATATGAATGTGATCCACAAAAATTTGCATTAAAACGTATCTGTTAGTCTTTAAGGTGCCACAATATTTTTGGCTTCTTTATTTTATTAAACATTTTTGCTTGTTTTGTTTCTTGTCTTAATTCTGTGTGTCTTTTGAACCAAGGTCTACCTCATGGATCTTGGTGTACTAGTAAAATTCAAAGAAAAATCAAAGCAGATCCTGCAAGGTAAGAAATCTATTTAGCTGATAAGAATTCTGTCCACTAGGTGGTGCCTTATCTCTTACATTAAATACTATAATTATAGTGTAATTATTTGATGCTGATAAGAGTTATCAGCAACTCTTTTATCTAGGTAATAAACAACCCTGTGTTCCTGTTTTGGTAACTGTGTGAAAGGCAAAGAGGTCACTAATTAGGGTCTTAGGCGAAGCTATGCCTCTTAGATTAGAGAATCCCAGAATGGCTGGAGTGACCCTAATCAAAACTTTCCAGATCCATCTCTGCCCTTCAGATGACACATCAAACAAGGAACAAGTCACACAACAGAAAAAGGATCCTAGGATCAGGGCTACTTTCAATGGGATTTTATACACATTATTAGTATGGCAAATACACAGTATTAGTTTCTGAAGATTGAATTTTACCAGGAATTCACTCAAACATCATATGCAAAGCTAGGCTGTTTCTTGTCTTTAAGGAGAGAAAAGTAGGAAGGGCATTACTTAAAGCAATACTTAAAGTAGGATTGTATTTGAGAAGCCTTGTAAATTCAAGGAAATATATTTTGGAAAAAGGTCTGGTTTTTTTTCTTTTTTGGAATCATTGTAACATTTTCAGGTTGTTTGGGGGTGGAGAGGGAGAGAAAGGCAAAAAAAAAAAAAATCCAGCAAAGAAACAAACAAATAATCAAGTAAGTATAACTTTACCTGAACTTCAATGGACTCACTAAACTAATAATAATAATAATAATAATAATAATAATAATAATAATAATAATAATAATAATAATAATAATAATAATAATAATAATAATAATAATAATAATAATAATAATAATAATAATAATAATAATAATAATAATAATAATAATAATAATAATAATAATAATTCCAGTGTAAACAAGATCTTAAAACACCTTGGAAAGATTTTAGACATTGGATAATTTCCACAAGTAAGCTTAATTGTAGTGGAGCTACTGTGAAACTGCTCTCATGGAAGAAGTTCAGATTCAGAAAATGACTTTCTGCTCATTTGACATTGTTACAGATAGGCCCAAGCTGTTCAACATTGTGATTTCATGTAATATCTTGTCTGTTTTCTTTATGTAAACTGGAGCATTGTATCTGGCAAATGAGAATGGAAAGGCATCCTTGCAAGCAACAGAGATTTTGATCGATAGATCTAAGACATGAATTTCCAAACTTTTTGGGCCATGGGCAGGTCACGTGGTTCAGTGGGCCGGTCATGTGGTTCCTCCCACCGGAAGTGGAAATAAAAAGTGCCTTGCAATCTGTTTTGCAACAGATATGTTTTGCAACAGGATGAGATTGTTTTTAGGCTGCCATTTTCTTTGCTTAAACCAGAGGTGTCCAAAATACACCCCATGGGCCAGATCTGGCCCCTGATGCAAATTCATACAGCCAGCACCGCCCTCATCACTCCTGGGAGTGGAAGTAAAACACACCCATATGGGCTTGTTTTACTTCTGCTCCCAGGAGCAACAAGGGGGGGTGCAGGCCGGATGAATTGGCATTGGGGGCTGGATCCAGCCTACGGGCCATAGGCGGGGTTTAAGAGGTCTTCTTTTTAGTAAGTCCTATTTAATGGAGAGCAATCCTCTGTTGGTAAGAGTTCTCCAGTTTAAAGATAAAGAAGCATAGCAAGTTGCGTTTAAAAGTCTTGAAGCTGCCATAGCAGATTGGACAGGCAAACGTTAGTTCCTCTTTTCCACTTGAGCAAGATGTACTGCACTTATATTTAGAAACATTCTTATAAATGTATGTCCTAATTTTATATGAATCTCTGAGCTCTTTTGTTCTTTTTTTAGGGTGTGTGTGAGCATGGGTTGATGCATATCTGGCCACCCTATCAAAGTATGTAGTATAAGATACCAATAAGTGGCATTTCTTTTTTCCTCCTATTTTACAAGGAAAATATTGAAGCTATAGTTAAAGCAGATGCAGGCACCTGGAGGAGGAGGAGGAACTTGTGACTTATACTACAACATTGCACCTCTTCTAGGTATCTCAAAGTAAACAACATGTGGTTACCAGGTAGTTGCATATCAGAGCCAATTTTGTTCAGTTGCATAAGAAGAAATGCATCACTTTCTGGGTCAGTGGGAAAGACTCCTCACTAAGAAAGTAGACATTTCTCTGCCAACTCATCCATCCACTTATGCATCCTTTCAATTTATATCCTGCCCAATAGTGTGATATACTCTGTGAGGTTAGTCAACAAATAATACCACTTATAAAACATCAGTGAACAATGAGTGATAGAAGAAACCACATAACTCACTGAAACCAAACTTAAATAAATACATTTAAACCATAACAGGATATCATACAGTACACATTAATAAAAGGCAGCTTGAAACATTTCTGTTTTAACCAGCTTCTTCAAAGCTGTGAGGGTGGACACGTGGCAAACCTCTACTGGATGCTTATTTCATAAATATTTGGCCACAAACAAAATTACCCAGGTTTTGCTGGCCACCTTTTTGGCCTTCTTAGATATTACTATTTTTAACCACAGTGAGTTCGAGGAGTGGGTTGGATAGGTAGTTATTTTGTAAGAAAGGCAGATATCAAAGTCTTAAACCATTAGGGCCGTGGTGGTGAACCTTGGCACTCCAGGTGTTCTTGGACTTCAACTACCAGAAACCCAAGTCAGTACTCCTGATGATCAAGACTTCTGGGAATTGAAGTTCAAGAACACCTGGAGTTCCAAGGTTCACCATTACTGCATTAGTGCTTTATATGTGATAATCAGCACCTTGAATTGAGCAAGGAAGAAAATGGAATCCAATGAAGGCATGCCAAGATTACTAGAAATGTGTTCATATCTATTGGTATCTGTAATAAGTCTTACTATTATATTTTGGAGCTACTAGATTTTCCATACTAGCTTCAAGAGCAGCCCCATGTCGAAATCATTACAGTAGTCTATTGTAGAGATTACCAAAGTAAGAACTGTGGCTAGACATTTCCTTTCAATGTAGGGCAGGAGTTCTCAACCTTTATAAGCCAGGGGTTGAGTCACTCTCCCTCAGACACCTTCAGGGGCTAAACAGCCATTTTGCCCTTCCTCCACCACATGACACTTCCTGGTGTGGTGTAGGGGATACATGAAATGGTGCCGCGGGTCGCACGCAGCCCACACGCTGAGAATCCCTTATGTAGGGGTACAGCTGGACAATCATCTGAAGTTGATGAAAGGCATCTTGGCCAAGACAGATATTTGCACCTCCATAAAGAGGGCTGTGAACAAGAGTACACATGAACTGTGAATTCTATTCTTTAGGGAGAGTGTAGCACCATACAGACCAAGTAAATGTCCCACACAACCAGTCAGGTAAACCTCCCAACAACAGGAACTCAATTATGTCTAGATTCAATTTCATTTTATTGGCCCTTATCAAGTCTATTATTATGGGCAGAAAACATTCCAGGACCTGCAGTGCATCACCTGCAGATAAAGAGAAGGAGAGAGAGAGCTGTGTATCATCCATATGTTGGTGACAACAAACGCCAAATCTCCAAGACATATCCCAGCAATTTCATATAGATGTTGAAAAGCGTTGGGGAAATGACCAATTTCTGAAGGACCCCATAACAGAAATCTCAATGAGCAAACATCAGCTTCCCAAGATATACTCTCTGAGAGTCACCCTTAAGAAAGGACTAGAGCCACTGAAATATGTGTTCCCAAGACCCAAACTTGACAGCCGACTCAGAAGGATACTGAGGGCAATGGTATCAAAGACTGCAGAAAGCTCTAGGACAGTGTTTCCCAACCTTTGGTTTTTGGACTTTAATTCCCAGAAGCCTAAGTCAATTCCCCAAAGCACTGATCAGCCAATGTGCTGACTTAGGCTTCTGAGAATTGAAGTTCCCATGTGGGGTGTAAGCCCCATGTTGAGAACCACTGCTCTAGGAGGACCAATCGAGTTACATTCCCCTCAGGAGATTATCATGCAGGGTGACCAATGTAGTTTCAGTTCTGTTTCATAGTTTGAACCCAGATTAAAACGTTTCCAGACTATCTGTGTCCTCCAAGAATGTTGTAACTGGTCAGCCACCACCTTTTCAACCGAGTTATCTAAGAATAGTAATTAGCAATTGGCCTGTAATTATGAAGTTCATCAAATGCAAAGTTTGTGTGAGGAGGTGGGGATCATACTTATTACATGTGGCTCCCATATCAACTGAAAATAGTGGCAAACAGCATAATAAATACAATACAAAGGAAAGGTCAGGGAATGTGGAAACAAGAGGCAAATCTGGCACCAATTTTGTTAAAGTTTTTCAGTTACAGAGCGAGCAGATATAAATTGAACCAGAGGTGGCTAGAGAACCTGGAAATGGTGGTAGTAGTAAAAAAAGGAACATTCACAAGTTCAGAGAATAATGGTTAAAGATACAGTTTTGGGAAAGGTAAAGCAAATTTTAATATATTTTTTCTTTGTTCAGTTACTTAGCTATTTGTTCATTCAAAATGCTTTTATACCACCCTACTGGCAAATACCCACAGGGTATTTTCCCACTTTCCAAAACAGACTAATGCTGCTCCCAAATTGCTAGAGTGCTAGAGGCAAAAATCTCATAAGAAGTATTGGCATACACTTGTGATATCTGTTTCTCACATATGATGAAAACATTTATCAGGCAGCTTTCCTTAGGCATGCTCTGCTTGTGAAGACATACAGTAGTTTTAAAGATTAGCATGATTATAGCAGCAGAATACTTTGTTTTCAAATACTTTGGTTTGAAAATTTTTGACTGAATGCCAGCTCCAGCTATGTATCTTTTCTCAGTTTTACTGCAAAAACCAAAGCAAAGGAGAAAAGGTTCACCCAATGGCTTTCTTGTCGCCTGGAGCAAAGGATGTCATCTATTTATACCTTGCATCTAGTACAGGTGCCATCTGAATTATTCATTCCATCTGTTAAAGCTTGGCAAAGAAATGAAAGGTCATTTTCCAATTTTCTAGCCTCAAGCTGGATATGAGGGATATGTTCTTTCTTGCCTTAGGGTGTTGTGGTGTCCATATTTCATTAGCTGCTTTCCTCTTAGCAGCATGATGTGCTATTTTGCTCAGAGCAGCCATACATCAACATTAGCCCCAGGTGGCACCTTTCTTGTCCGACTGTTCAATTTCATCCTGAAATTGGGGTAGGCAAGGAAGAGACTGTGTGTCTGGCTACTCCTCCACAATAACCATGTTATACCCTACTATATTGACTTATTCAAGGAGCACAGAGCAAACAGTGCAATTTTTTTGAAAAAGAAATCTTCATTTCAAATCTGTTCTCATTTGTAACAAAGTTCTCTTGTATCCTCAAGTTGTCATTGTCAGCTGCTACTCATGTCTGAGTATACATTTTCCCCTGAAAATCCAGGGGAAATACCATTGGCATGAATTTGTTTAAGGTGGATCCCAGCTTGCTATGATTACGGAGCCATCTCCTGTGGCACATATGAAATGAGAGTTGCAGGATTTAACACTGGGATTGTAAAGGACTGCTGCAGCCTAGAGGATATTGACAAGGTGCGCTTTCACAGCTAGTCCATTTGGCATGCCCCCATGAATAGTGAAGTGGTTCTTCCTCTGCTCATTTTGTCGTTGGGCCCAATCTGATGGTTTCCTGTGACATTTCCTACATTGAGGGGGCCATCACACCACCTAAAGGGGCTCATCCACCTGTAGCCGTTGGCCCTTTTAGGGAGTCAAGTTATTTACCACCACCCAGCACTCGGCGTTGAGTTGCTGGCTGTATGGTTGTTGTGTTCTGTAAAGCTGTGCCTTTAACAATGTACCTTTGCCATGTGTTAACAATGTAACCTTTCTGTGTGCAACATTATAACCTCCAGCTGTATCAATGTAAACCTGATAAGGGGACGCGAGCTAGTGACCACTAGATGGCAATAGCGAGCGTCCAGCTCTCATGGCTCAGATTCACCTGGTTCAGCAGCGCGGGAAGATTCCCCGCCACCTCTTCACCTGGTCAAGAAGGGCGTGACCTTCTACGACGTCACGCAGGCAGCAACCAATAGTCTGTCGACGAGCCACATTCAAATGTATAGCCAGCTGTATATATTGAGCGACCCATCCGCCATTACCACATGTTCCTCCGGATCATCATGCAATAAACCTGTGTTAAGCCAACCCTTCGGCTGTTTCATTGTCTTTGGTCCCTTACACTAAATTGGCGACGAAGGTGGGATATGGCAGCCCACGGGACCAAGACATGCGCCGGTTTCGAAATCAGGAAACCGGGCGACTGGGAGATCTTCGAGATGGACTTCCAGGCAGCACTGATTGAGTCCGAAGTCACGGAAGAGGCAAAGAAAAGGGCCATCTTCACCAGGATGCTCGGACAAGAAACCAAAAGGACCTTGGTGGACTTGATTGCACCGAGGAGGGTGAGCGAATTCAAGGCCAAGGAACTCATGCAGATGCTGCATGAGCACGTCCGGCCCGCCACGGCGATGTTTCCCGCTTGGAGTGCGTTCTGGAGACGAGTCCAAGCGCCCGGGGAGACGGTCGCCGCTTTCGTGGCGGCCCTGCGGCTGGCGGCCGGCCCGTGCAAATGGGAGAATGCCGAAATCACCCTCCGGGACTGTGTGCTGTGCGGCCTGAACGACGCCGAAACCCAGCGCACATTAATGAACCACGTTGCAGGAGGTCGTCAGAGCGGCCCAGGCCGCAGAAGCTACAAAGGCCGGGGTCCAAGAACTCCAGGACTGGCGGCCGAAGTCGAGCAAGGCAGAGACTCCAGTACAGGCAGCCCGGCGAACTTCGAGGTCGTCCACAGAGAGCAGCGACGACGAGGACGTCCGGAGGGTCCGGAAAGAGAGCCGGCGGTGCGACGGCTGTGGAGCGGCCCACGACCGCGTAAAGTGCCCATTCCGGAAGGCCGAGTGCCACAACTGCGGCCGCCGCGGGCACATCGCCAAGGTGTGCAGGAAGAGGCGCGAGACCCGGAGGAGCTCAGCAGACCGTTCCGCGGGACAAGACTGCTCAATGAGACCCAAGGACAGCGCTCAGGCCACGCGGAAGCAGGACGGCGTGGGCCGCATCTCTGACGGCAGCGAGGACGACGCCCCAGTGTTCAGCGTGTCTGCAGGACACCCCCACTACTTTGTTGAGGTACTAGTCCAAGGGGTTCCCATTAGGATGGAAATTGACTCGGGGTCCTCATATTCAATCATTTCCCAGAGGGAGTTTTTGGGAATTGCCCCCCACAAGCGACCCAAGCTCAAAGCGTTGATGTCCACACTACGGGACGTGCAAGGGAACAGCATTCCAGTGTTGGGGGTTGGAGAATTTCAGGTTAAGTTCAAGAAGCACGCCGCGTCCCTCCCCCTAGTCGTGCTAAAAGGGGGAGATTGCAGCCTCCTCGGGACTCAATGGTTTCAGCCCCTGGGTTTGTTTATTGGGGGGGTGCACGCCGTTGGGATGCACGCCGTTGGGACTGATCCAATTCAGGAGGTGTGCGAGGCGCACCCCGAAGTTTTCAAAAAAGGACTGGGGAAATTCAAGGGGCCCCCAGTGACATTCGACCTGGACCCGGAGGTCCACCCAATTCGTCTTAAACCACGCCGGGTGCCGTTCGCACTTAAGGACAAGATAGAGGCGGAACTGGACAAATTGGTAGGCCAGGGAATCCTTGTGCCCGTTGATTCTGCGGAGTGGGAAACTCCAATTGTAACCGCACTGAAGGCCAATGGGGAGGTCCGCATATGCGCCGACTACAAGTGCACCATCAACAAGGCGATCCGCCCGAATGCATATCCGGTGCCGGTAGTCAGCCATCTGCTGGCCAGGTTACATGGGGGAAAGTGTTTCGCTAAGCTCGACTTAGCACAGGCCTACCAGCAGCTTACGGTGTCCCCTGCCGCAGCTGATGCGCAGACCATAGTCACCCATAAGGGGGCGTTCCAGGTGACGCGCCTCCAGTTCGGCGTGAATTCGGCGCCTGGAATTTTCCAGTCACTCGTGGAACGCCTCCTGAAGGGACTGGAGGGGGTGTTGCCTTATTTTGATGACGTGTTAATAACGGGGGGGAGTCGGGTTGAATTGGCCAAGAGGTTGGGGAAGGTCCTGACAATATTCGAAAAAGCGGGGCTGAGACTGCGAAAGGACAAATGCGTCTTCTTCGCAACCGAGGTTGAGTTCCTAGGGTTTTGTGTGACTCCTGAGGGAATAAAACCATCCAAGTCCAAGGTGGCAGCCATTAAGAAAGCCCCCCGCCCCACCTCCAAGCCCGAGCTGCAGTCGTTCCTAGGGCTGCTCAACTTTTACCATTCCTTCCTCCCCCGGAAGGCAGTGGTGGCTGAACCGCTACACAAACTGCTAAAGAAAGACCAGGCATGGAAGTGGGGCGATGACCAAGAAAGGGCATTTAGTGAGCTAAAAAGCCTCCTAGCGTCCGATGCCATACTGACCCACTTCAACCCCAAACGCCCGGTAGTTCTGACCTGTGATGCATCCCCGGTGGGGGTGGGAGTGGTGCTGTGCCACTTGCTGGAAAACGGAAGGGAGGCCCCGATAGCATTTTACTCCCGGTCCCTGTCCCAAGCGGAGAGAAACTACGCACAGACAGACAGGGAGGCACTAGCAATAGTTGCGGGGACGAAAAAATTTCACGATTTTCTGTATGGCCGCCCCTTCACCATTGTAACGGACCACAAGCCCCTGCTAGGCATCTTTACCGCAGATAAGCCCACCCCACAGATCCTGTCCCCGAGGATGCTCAGGTGGGCCATTTTTCTCAACGCGTACCAGCATGCGTTGGTCTACCGGCCCGGGAAAGAGATCAGCCATGCGGACGCTCTATCAAGGTCTCCCCTCCCCCTAACGCCCAGCCAGGTGAGCAAGGGGGAGCGGGACCATCAGGTTCTTATGATAGAGGTGCTGGATTCGCCCCCCGTAATGCCCGCCGACATTGCCAAAGCGACAGAGAAGGACAAGACATTAGCGGCAGTTAGCTCCTGGGTGCAGAAAGGGTGGCCGGCGTCCTCCCCAGCGGAGGAGTTCGCCCCGTTTTTCAGGAAAAAGCTAGAGCTGTCCCTAGAGAGGGGGTGCCTCTTGTGGGGGCAGCGGGTGGTGATTCCCATTTCCCTTCGGCCGCGGGTGCTCAAACTGCTGCACGTCAGCCACCCCGGCATCGTGCGATCCAAGGCGCTGGCCTGGAGTTACTTCTGGTGGCCCCAGCTGGACGCCGACATCGAGCACATGGTCGGCACTTGTGAGAGTTGCCAATGCTCCAGGCCAGAGGAGGCCCGCCTTCCCCACAGGGAATGGGACACGGCTAAGGGGCCGTGGTCCCGGGTGCACGTTGATTTCGCGGGCCCGTTCAGAGGCACCCTGTTCCTTCTTGTAGTGGACGCTTTCTCCAAGTGGTTGGAGGTTATCCCAGTCACGAGCACCTCCTCGGCCCAGACCATTAGGCATTTGCGGAGGCTCTTTTCCATGTTCGGCATACCCGACACATTAATTAGCGACAACGCTAGTTGTTTCACGTCCTCCGAGTTTAGGGCATTCATGGAGATTAACGCCGTTCAGCACATCACCTCCGCCCCGTTTCACCCAGCCACCAATGGCCAAGTAGAGCGCCTCGTCCGCACCACGAAGGACGCGTTGCGGCGCATGGGCCCCGGGGATCTGAACCTACAAGTGTGCCAGTTTCTGCTAGGGTACAGGGTGACCCCGTTGGCGTCAGGATACTCCCCCGCAGAGCTCTTAATGCGTAGGAAACTGACCACCATCCTTACTAGGCTAGACCCCACGAGGGTAGAGGACAAAGGAAGGAACATCGGGCTAGAGGCCACAAAGAGTTTCAGTGTAGGCGCCCACGTGCATTGCAGGAATTACGCCAGCACGGGCCCAGCCTGGGTACCGGGCGTAGTTGTGGAGCAAACCGGCCCCGTGTCGTACCGCGTGGAAACCAGCACAGGGCTCCTGTGGAGGCGGCACGCGGACCAGCTCCGACGCAGGGTCTCCGATGAGCAGGGCACAGACCAAACAGAGGAAAAATCAGCGTTAGGGTTCTCCCCCACCCGTTCAGCCCAAGGGGGAGGGAAAGGGGGCCGCGGGTCCCCACCAAGGGGGGAGGAGGATGTTCTCGTAGATATCCTAGGGGATCTGTCTGAGGAGGAGGAGGAACCCGACCCCATACATATCTCGCGGAATGTCCCCACAAATGCGGATACCCCTACTAAGTTAGATTTTGATTTTCAGAACCGGGGGGGTTTTCGGAGTGGTCCCCCACCCGTCCAAGCGAGAAGAGGGGTTTTTCGTTAGCCCCGATTGCCCCCGGTCTGCCCACAATGGAGTTCTTCCCTTCTCCTAAGGCCGCCAGACCGCGGCAAGCCACTAACGAGTCTCCCTCTCCCATTTCAGGACAAGGGACCAGGGAACAAAGAAGCAGTAGCGCCCCCGGGGGGGGGGGTCAGCCCTCTTCACGGCCCAAACGCACATGCAACAAGCCATCTTGGCTGAGAGACTTCGTCTCATCCTAGGGGGGAGGGATGTTGTGTTCTGTAAAGCTGTGCCTTTAACAATGTACCTTTGCCATGTGTTAACAATGTAACCTTTCTGTGTGCAACATTATAACCTTCAGCTGTATCAATGTAAACCTGATAAGGGGACGCGAGCTAGTGACCACTAGATGGCAATAGCGAGCATCCAGCTCTCATGGCTCAGATTCACCTGGTTCAGCAGCGCGGGAAGATTCCCCGCCACCTCTTCACCTGGTCAAGAAGGGCGTGACCTTCTATGACGTCACGCAGGCAGCAACCAATAGTCTGTCGACGAGCCACATTCAAATGTATAGCCAGCTGTATATATTGAGCGACCCATCCGCCATTACCACATGTTCCTCCGGATCATCATGCAATAAACCTGTGTTAAGCCAACCCTTCGGCTGTTTCATTGTCTTTGGTCCCTTACACTAAAATGGTCTACTCCATTATCGTAGTGGGGTGTTCAGCCAAACTGATTCAAGAAAGAATGGAAGGAGGGGAAGGGAAGGAACCACAATGATGCACATAGACAGGGCAGCAGGCTTCTGTGCCCAGTGGAGCGGTACTTCATCTGCTCTCATGTTCCTCAGCTGGATGGATATGCCTTGAAAAGCAAAAGAGTGCATCTTGCAATAAAGTAAAGACCTAACATATTAAAGAAAAGGGAAAGGAAGGGCTATAGTTCATTGGACATGCACATGCTTTGCTTGCACAAGTCCACAGGTTGAAACTCTGGCCTCTGTAAATAGGGCTAGGAAAAATATCCATCTCAAACATGAGTCTTTCTGGGCTGTCTAAAAGCTGAGCATCACTGGGGACTAGGAGTCATTGTAGTTTTAGGACTTAATTATCCATTTTTTTTAGCAAATGATCCTTTCATTTGCCAGGTGACAGTTTGGTCATCAAACTCAATAATTTCAATAGTTTTTGTAGTAGTGGAAACCAAACTATGATTGGAAATCTATCAGCATTTCTCTCAAACTTTTATTAGTTGAACGATCCTTGGTAAGCACGGTGCAGACAGGAGTGGGCAAAGTGTGTCCCTCTTGATATCCATGGACTGCAACATCCATTAGCCACAGCCAACAGCATCTGCTACACATCTGTTGCAGACAATACCAAGCTAAACTGACTAAATTATCTGACCCAATACAAAGCAAATTCCTATGGGCAGAACCAAACTATAGGCTAATTGTGAGAACCTGTAGCCTTCCAAGTGTAGATTAACTATTGCTACAATAATTCTTCACCACTAGTGGGGCTGAGGTAATGTAGACTCCAACAACCTCTGATGGACTTCAAGTTTGCTAAACGGCAGAGCTCCAATTAATCTACTGTGGGAGAAAGTAGAGATTTTAAGGAAGGCCGAAAATCTTGTCATATAGGTATAGGGCTGACACGTACTCTTTCCCTGAGGGGGACCAAATCCCGTTAACATATTGGTCCAAGAAGATCCTATCAACATCCCAGAGGAAGAAAATGTTGTTGGAAGAAGCAAACAAAGTTAAGACTTATGATCCTTCTTGCAATTTGTAAACCATTTTAGCCAAGTCAAGACAAGACAAAGAAGCATGGCTAAAAATTGTAATGCCTCTCATCTGAACATGACTTATAATTATTTCCATTCTTTAATCAATGAGTTGTTACTGTCTATGAACTGTAGGGTTACAATTTTTAAGTAAAGGTTATGATAATCAGCCAGGGTTTTTCATGAACACGGAGAGAGAAGGGCTTTAGAAACCAGGACAGTTTTCTAAACAACTAAACGCAGGTTTACTTTAGTGACAGATCCAGATAAACAGAATAAGGCAGCTGTAAAAAGAATTCCCACTGAGAATGTGTAGTTTTCCACAAACCGAATAGCTCTCCCGTAAAGAAACTACAGAATATTTTGAGGTTGCAAAGAGCTTTCCTCAAGAGTCCATCAGATTTTAAGAGGAAGAATCATATCAAATGGGAAAAAACTTAAGTTTAATAAGAGCCCTGTTTAATATTTAGTGGATTTCTTAAGCAAATCAGCCTGAAATAGATAGGATATTCATCGTGAACATGGATTAGACAAGCATGCCAAACAGCTTACCTCCACTAGAATTTATTTCTACAATTTTGTTAAGCAAAGCTATTCATTTTACATGAATCCGGGACTGAATTCAGCATAAAAGCATAAAAGGGTGTGATCAGACAACTGAAAAGGTGCATGTCCCCCTTAAAGCTGCCCTCCTGTCTGCTGGGAAATTACTCCAGATTGGGCACCGATTGTGTTTCATATGACTGCTGGAAAATAGATCACACTAGAACACTTCACTGCCCATCCGGAATGTAATCTGTTTTCCCCTGAGATTACACACTAAGTGTGAGCAACATATGTTAAATTATTTGCTTGTGCCAGAGCTAATGTTTACTGTTCTTTCCAGTGCTAAAAAAGTAACAACCACCAGTAACAATGGCAAAGGCATTTGTTCCTTCTTCTTCTGCCATATCTGACTCCGAATATTGGTGATCATCATGGCAATCAGCCATGAAGACTGTCCTGAAAATATAATGCAGTGGCCTTTCATCTACCTTCCTCATCACAGCCTAGCCCCCATACCATTGATCCAGTTCAATGAGTCACTTTCTGGTCCTGAGCCCTTTTGGCATGCAAAATCCTCCTCAGCACCAGACCAGTATTGATGAAGTTGCTGCCCTCCATCAAGATAGATTCAAGTGGGATTCAATCCACTTGTGGACTTTGGCACCCAAGGCCATTAGTCCTCAGGGTTGTCAGGTTAGTTAAATGTTGCCTGACACTCAGCATTGAGACGCTGGCAGTATGGTCTACTCCCATGATGGCGAACCTTGGCACTCCAGATGTTCTTGGACTTCAATTCCCAGAAGCCCAAGCCCCTGTGAATCCACACAAATGGATTTGCCGGTTGGGCACATTTTACTTCCGCTTCCAGGAGCGATGAGGGCAGTGCGGCGTGGACCGGATGAATCACAGCAAACCCATTTGTGTGGATTCACGGGGGCTTGGGCTTCTGGGAATTGAAGTCCAAGAACATCTGGATTGCCAAGGTTCACCATCACGGGTCTACTCTATTACCATAGCAGGATAAACTGGCCAGACTAGAATTGTTCCTGCAGTGATTAAATTTGGAAGCAAACAGTATGGTCCAAGGTTTGGGTTTTCTTTGTATCTCATGGTGAAATAGAATTCCTATCCTTACTCCATCCATATTTGTATGATTCATTAACAATCAAAGACAGATGAATCATCCATACACAATACAAAGGCAGAAGAAAGGTGATCCTTTATTGGATCCCTAAAAATAATAATCAAACATTACGCTAAATTTCATGACTCATGATCACTTCATCAGACATGCATCAATTGCTTGTGGATAGGCAATGAAAGTCCCAAAGGTTCATGGCAAGATGTTGTGCCAGGCTTTGTTTCTTACTATGAGATGGGGGAAAAACACCACATTGTATCTGATATTCTCTCCTATTCTACAAACATAACAAACCAAGTACAGTACAGGATCTCCATATTGCCCCCCACCCCACCCCACCCCACCCCAAAGATGGCCATCTTTTGAAACTTCAAATTTCTTTCTGACTGGATGAAAGGGCAATGCAAAACTTGTGTGGTTGGTTAGGCTAATGCAATTCCATTTGAGCATGATCTACAATACAAGGAAATGCCATAGCCGTCTCCCATTTCCTGTTCCTATTACTTTTAAGTTTGCTTTGGCTTCTTTCTTTAGTTTTATTCTCTGTAACTACAGTCCTTGGCACATTGTGAAGATTTTTCCTCTGAGAGGTATTTGAGGGTGCAAGCAATTAAGAGCCATCAGCAAGCAATTAAGAGCCATCAGCATTACAAAACACCTGCTCCTAATTTGTCAATCTCTACCAGTCCAGTTGCCTGCATGTGTGGACTCGCCTTCTGGAGAAGCAGACTGAGTATGGGGACCCTTGTCAATGTTTATTGGAGGGAGAATTCGTGAACAAAGTGAAAACTTACCTAGCATGTAAAATGAGAATTAAGTTATGAAGTGATACCTGTTGGATATCTGTTTCTGAAACCCTGGAAGATAGATTGTTGCATGAGACCTCCCAGCATCTTTATAACATTTCCAGTGTCTCCAGCTGGGACCTTTCTGTTTGCAACCAGCAGACACCACCATCTGGGCATGTCTAAACCAGTTTCGCACTGGATCAGCCCAAGTGACATTTTTATTCACTTCACAATGTGTTCGGATTTTAATGAGCAAATGTGAGAGGCAAACAGAAAATTAGATTTCACAGCCATAGATCCTCCTAAATAGCCAAGGTTAATACGAGTAAAGAACAAAGTAATGATCTTCATAACAAATAAAGCAATACTCAGAGAAGGCCGAAGAACAATCCCTGGTGAAAAATCCTTATTTTTGTGATTATAAAACCATGCCATTGTAAGAGAAATAATTTCTGGAGCATACACCTTATTTGGCAGTTTAACAATCCCAAAGCGTATCAGTGCATAAAAATCATATTACATGCCCATAGAGTATAGTTTTCTCTCAAACAGAGAGCAGCAACTGGTCAATTACTGATCTATAGCAAATAGAGCAAGCTATGCTGAATACAATGCAAAGACAGTGGGAAATTAATTTGTAAAGGAGGAAGTCAGAATTTGATCTGGCTGTCAGGGTTTTACCCATTACTTTGATTGAAAAAGCATGCTGGGGATAGAGATGAAGCATTGAGTTCATTGACTGACAATTCAAAGGAAATGAAATGCATGCTATTAATTATCATTGTGGCCATCCACAAAAATAATAATTGATGATAACAAAGCCACAATGGGGTTGGTAAACTAATTAACAAACACACAGCATCAAAAGAAGCTTTTATTTTTTTTCACGAGCATGCTTCAAAAACTTAATTTAGCAGTGTGTCTAAGAGATATGAGTGTGTTTGTGGCATATATTTTAAATGAGAGAAAAATCAGATGGCCAAGCGGTTTGTAAACCAGACAAAATGCAATACCACAAGAAAGAAATCCAAAATGCCCATTTATTATTAAAGATAAAGTAATGATATTTCTCAGTAGTAATGCACAAGTCAAAGTTCAAAATTCAAAATCCAAAGTAATGTAAGTCTTGACTTCAGAAAATCCACATGTGAGTTGTATTAACTTTATACAAAGATCAAAATAATGCCTCAAAGGGTTAAGTCACCAAACACTATAAAAAGTCACTCTAATGATATGTTCAAAAGTTACAATCAGAAGATATTCTTCAAAGGTAAATGAATATAATAATATTGTATCAATATGAAGGTGAGGGGTAAAGCTCAAAAATAGAGTCAGCAAATATCAATCGAGACTGTTCCAGTATAATCCAGTCTTTCACTTGCGGCTTCCTCAGAATATGTTATCTAAACACAATAAAACAATACTAACAATTAAAGTGAAAGATATAATGATCTATATATACATTTTATACACTATACCAATAATATCACAACAAGATATGGAAAGAGCATTAAAATACCTGTGTTGCGTCACGGAGCCTCTAAATGTATATTCTATTAGTGTTCAAGATATTAGAGAAGTGTGGGAGAAAAAGCGTAATAAATAGCAGCAGAATGCAATGAAAATAATTAATCAAGCTCAATGGAAATGGATGTGCTCATGATTGAAAAATGTCTTAAAGGGATTGACCATAGTGATTGCAACATTACAAAAAACAGGAGAGTTCCAACTCAGAATTAAGACTACGGGGTTCCAAACTTGTAAACATATGAATAAAAAACACTTCACGTTGGAGGAGGCGCTGCTCAATATTTGATTTTTCATAGCATTTGGAACTTAAAGACTCAAGAGCGACAACATGGAGCTGGTCTTCGGTATGATTATGTGGTAGAAAATGAGATACCAAAGGGGCGGATAATGTCTGGGTTCTAATTCGAGAACGATGTTCGTTCACACGGGTCTTCAAAGACCGCGTAGACATGACAACATAACACATGTCACAAGGACATTTGAGCAAATACACAATATTGGTGGAATTGCAATTTGTGAATCCCCTTAAAGTATGAGTGAAAGACTTGTCAATAGAACCATTTCTTGAGATTCAGAAAGCATGTATTCTCAGGTTTCAGATGGTAAGACATCACTCTTGTAGTAGGAAAAAAAAGGAAATATCTGTTTTACCTTGCTGTCATATTTTGGGCACACCATGAGAATTGCATGCCCTACATGAAGAAGTACTTCCACTCATTTCTCCTTTATTTACTGATGATCGGTTTCATGAAATAATTTTGACCTCAAGCATTGTGCAAGAAGGTCAAAAAATTCCCTCTATAGACTTTCTACCCACAGTTTCTTTGCCATGTCCTGGGTAATGTACTTTAGTTGCCTTTTCTCTAGAAGTGGGGCTCCTGGCATGTAATGGGAAAGGACATAGATACTGGCTACGAGAGAGAAGGACACAGAGGAAGTTGTGACCAAAAGATTTGTGTGACAGAGAGACCCTCTTGAGGTTACTATATCAGTTCTAACAAAAGCAAAACCCTTTCCTCTTCTGAATTTTGCTGCTGCCAATGCTGTTTTCACTTCCCTTTTTCAAAGTTGGCAGCAACAAAAAATCATAAATAATGACTCAGATTGTTACCTTACTAACATGATTTTAACTTTAGAAAAAGAAAAGCTTTGAATATAATGTCTTTAATGTATCTGAGGAGAGATACAATTTACTGAGATATGTCCCTTCACAAGGCTTATTGACATATCAGAGCCATACCTGTCAGGTTTTGGATTTGAAAATAAGGGAAATTTTCTGACATGCACCGCGAGCCATCCCACCATCTCAGGTCTGGTGTCTGAGGTGGGGGAAATGGTTGTGGTCAGCTCCTCAGGGTGGCCTGGGTGGAGGGGGCCCTATTATGCGCATCCCCCTCTTTCCCCCTGGACCGGGATGGTTGTTGCATCAGTGGGCCCTGGGCCGGCTCCCCTGCCCCTGCCCCAGTTCCTGATCCGTGCCATACTTACCTTCCTCGGGTGGGTATCCCTCTTCTACTGCCTTCTCGAGGCATGGTTTTTGTGATGGGCCCACTGGTTTTCCTGCCATCCTCGTCGCCGCGTCTTCGCATTCCGTGGCCTCCTTGGTCCCCGCCTGCACCATGTCAGATGTGCACCCAACCACTTTCTCTGGCCCTGTTGTCTGCGTTGAGAACACTGTTCCCGGTGGGTTGTGGCATGGCGCTCCCGTCGGCATCCACCGACTGGGCTTTCCTGGGTGCAGGAGTGCACGGGTGGCAATGGTGGCACTCGCTCAGCAACCCGGTGCTTTCTGGGCAGTGGTTGTGGATCACCCCACGACCACTCCCTGTGCGGCCATTAGCCGTTGGTGGGTTGTCCACATGGGCTTGGCCCCTCCCCTCCCATGCTTGTGCCGACATCCCCTATTGGCTGCAGTGCGCTGCAGTGGCCGCTGGGGCCTGTAGTATAATACAGGATATTTATGGGAAAATACTAATAAGGGAGGATGGCGGGAAAGAGGGGTAAAATAAGGTAGTTTCCTGGCCAAAACGGGAGACTTGACAGCTATGATCAGAGTTCTACTTCATGATGCAATTTTTCATTCTCTTTCCAGGGGAAGAGAATAGTAGTTCCAATGAATTCCTGAAGAGAATCGTCCACCCAGATGCTTTGGCCTTCATGGAGATCTGATCATATAGCAGTGCTGAGAGCAGTGGGAATAAGAGCAAAGCCCCCACTCATGGTGTGAGAGGGGAGGGGAGAGGAGAGAAGGCAACAAAGGCTATGAGCTACACTTGTAGGGCAGGGGTCTGGTCAGTTAGGCAGGACCTGACCTCAAAGGAGGAGGAAAATTTAGAGGAAGAACTCAGGCTGAAACTTAACAATCTATGGGGACTTTGACGGGAAGAATTGACACCCATCTTCTTGTGCCCTCGGGGAAGATAGGCCACAGAATATCCAGAAGCTCTCTACTGTGGGATGGGTATCATTCAGGGGACACAGGAGACTCCAAGATCCAGCATAAGTGTCCTTCTTAAAAGGGTTTCAACTGATAAGAATCTCTGAGGACAGCTAGCTCCCAGGTATGGTTTGTAGACTGTATCTGCTCAGTAATGGGATCGCAGGACCAGGTGTAGACTGGAAGCACCAGTTATTGTGTTTCCTTCTGGTTGGAGGGGGTGTATACACTTGGGACAAGCAGGTTCATGGCCTTCCAGCAGTATATTTCAATAGGTTGGTTTGTTTTGAATGTTGGCACCATGGGCCTACCCTGACTGTCATCGTCGACTGCAACTCATATCCGAGAATGCATTTTCCCCCTCAAGCAGGAAAAATGTCATTTGCGTGAATTTGTTTAAGGTGGTTCCCATTTCTCCCTGACCTTAGCTCTGAATGATACTGACAGTATCCACTTCTGGTTCCCAAATGTAAACAGCATCTAGAACAGTGATGGCAAACCTTAGCACTCCAGGTGTTCTTGAACTTCAATTCCCAGAAGCCCAAGTCCCTGTGAATCCACACGAGTGGGCAGTAAACCCATTTGTGTGGATTCACAGGGATTTGGGCTTCTTGGAATTGAAATCCAAGAACAGTTGGAGTGCCAAGGTTCGCCATCATTGATCTAGGGAATACTTATGAAATATTTTAATATTTTATTGTGAGAAGCATAACACCAATTTTGATAATGGATCCATAAAATTCATTTACAGCTCACCAGGCCTGACATTTTCCCAAGCCTTGTTATCCTAACCCCTCATACCAGAACACAGAGATGGGTGGTTTCCTATTTAAGTAATAAATCTAAACAATACTATTCTATATGACTTATAGTTTATTCAATACGTATTTGTAATGAATCTCCCTTCTCATTCCTGCTTTTCTTTCATTATGTTATAACGAGAAATGACTAAGATGCTTCTGGCACTGGGTAGGCTGTGTTTACATAGATCTGCACATCTGCATGTGTGAAAAGAACCTGCCCTCATCTCTGCAGCAAAAAGGTGTGTCAAGATCATGCTGAAAGGAAACCCTTATACTACATCTCATTGCTGAGTTGTCCTCATAAATTGCTTTCACTTTTCCTGGTCACCTCTCAAAGTCAAAGGAGAAGACAAAGGAGAAAATGGAACACACTTAACCCAATTCATTATTTGGAAGACTGTTAGTTTCCCCATAGACTTCCAGAATCCTATATGTATGAGACATGAAGTTACAGTATTTTGTTTTCCACACAAATATTTCCATAAATCATCACTGCTTAACTTATCAGAAAGGTTGCTGAGCTTAACTGATCTTTCTTTGGAACCATATTACATTGCATAAACCCGTGATGATGAACCTTGGCACTCCAGATGTTCGTGGACTTCAATTCCCAGAAGCCCAAGCACCCTATGAATCCACACAGATGGGTTTACTGTGATTCAACCGGCCTGCGCTGCCCTTGTCGCTCCTGGAAGCAGAAGTAAAATGCGCCCAAGAACATCTGGAGTGCCAAGGTTCACCATTATGGGCATAAACCAAGCATAGGTCTCTGAATACAGACCAATGGTTTCTGAATACAGACCAATTGATTTCTGAATACAGATCAATGGATTTCCAGGTCTCTGAATACAGACCAATGGATTTCTATCTCTTTTGTTGCCTCAGCAGCAGCTTCTATTATGAAAACCTCCAAACAGACTCTAGTATATGTGTATTTAAAAAGCAGTTTAGGCACACAGTGATGCAAAAGTGGACTGTTTTTTGCATAGTAGTCATCGGATAGATGGTATTGTAGACACAATGGGCACAAAACTGGGAGGACTGAGGGGGATGGTGGAGGACAGAGGCGCCTGGAGAACGATGGTCCATAGGGTCGCAAAGGGTCGGAATCGACTGTGCGACTGAACAACAACAACAACATCGCTGTCGTCAACACTGCCACTGCCAAAGGATACAGAACCCCATATACTGCATTTAGAGCCAATTTAAATGATTTGAGAATTACCCATATGAAAGAAATTACACATTTTATTTGCGAAGGCATAATTCATATTCAAGAACTGATTACATTTTAATCTCTTGGTCTTGTTAAATTAATAGTCAAATTAGACACTGAACTGTTTTGAGATTGCAATTATAATATGGTTGCAGATATCCCTTCTTTTCTTAAGGAAAACAGAGGATTAACAACTTCATCAACAGTGGAGGGAGTCCCTAATAAGCAGCTGAATCCTTGTCAAAACCTGTGAAAAAAATCAATCGTGGTCTGCTTTTTGACAGGAGAGATTATTTTGACTGTTTTTCACCAGTTTAATTATATCTCTAATAAATTAGAGTCACTTGAATGTGATTTTAAGGATTCCAGTCAGAAGGCTCAAAACATTCCACTAAACCAGAACAAACAAAAACTGGGTCCTCTAAACAGCTCTACAAATTTTCAGTTAACCTCCAGACAGACAATAAAGACAAATCAAAACAACTATGCACTGGGGAACAACAGCAACAACAGGGAGATCACAAATGGACCAGTAGTTTGGCTACAGCATAATCAATTTGCATTAGATATTGTGCATAGTGGCTAAATAGAGGGCAATGGACAAATAAAAGAGTGATTTGTCACTCATTGTGTCAATTACTGTGACCAGAAGAACATTATTGACTTCAAGGTTAAATATCTTCGCAGCTCATTATTAGGGACAACAGCTGACTTTTGACCAGTCAATAATTCCTCTAATGCTGCTTAAAATGCTGACTTTTTTAGCCAGTTTTGTAATATCAGTTAATAGAGTTTTTCTAGATGTAACCAGTGCAGCTGTTGTTAGATAACAACGATATTACTATAACTTGGTCATTTTCTAACACTTTTTCTACTTGATGTTCCCATGAATTCTTGTACCTGATAGATCATAGTTTTTAATTAGTGACCAGTGCATTAGTTTTGCAACTCTATTGTGTCTTACTTTGTAGTCTATCTGTGCAGTCTTTGAACATTCACAGATAGGGTGTGACAATTTCATCTTTTCTTGACAGTGTTAACATTTGCTGATTGCACTGATTTCTTGAGTTATAGCGTTCTTAACGTTAGTTTAGAGCAGGGGTTCTCAACCTTTTCAAGGCAAGGGCTGGGTTACGCTCCCTCAGACAGCTTTGGGGGCCGGATGGCCATTTGCCCTGCCTGCCACACATGGCACTTCTGGGTGTGGCTGAGGTGGTGGTGGACCACATGAAATGGTGCAATGGGCCGCATCCGGACCCTGGGCTGTAGGTTGAGAACCCCTGGTTTAGAGTGCTTGTTTTACTGTATGCTGTTTCTTTCCAATTCTTCTCTTTACTGATTCTCGTATTATTTATGTTGCATTCTTGGTTCATGGATGTAAGATGTTGCTGCAATTCCTTAGCTGTACTTGCTACCAATGCCTGATCATCTGCAAAAAGTAATTTGTTGATATTGTTTCTGGAAAAATGTAATTCATTGCTATTGTTTCCAATCTCGTCACTAGCTACTGCAATGGCACCGAATGTCACTCATAGTTCTGGAAAACATGTGCCAAAAAATAAACAGCAGATAACAAGAAAGAGAAACATTGATTAAGTGCTGAAGTGCATGCTATTATGATAACATGTGTTTTCAAACTTTCCTCAGTTTGCAAATTAAATTGTTTTGTTTATGTTTAGTCATAAGGAGATAAGCGCTGGTTTCTTTTGGCAAATATGATTACAGAGACAACAGGCCTATCAGAATCATGTGTCTGGAACATTAACATGATATCAGCATCTAATGATATGCTATCTGTAATGCATTGTTTGATTCCTGAAAACCCTATGACATATATGACCATCTTTTACATACACAGACTATTCATACATGTGATTTTGTACTTAGCAGAACATTATCAGGGCCCTTCTTTAGCCAGCTAGAATGTAAAAATGACACTTCGCTTCCTCTGGCAGCCTGCCACTTATTCTCTGCGCACAGCTGGGGCCAGGCTAGTATTTTCTTTCGCCTCCCAGCCCAGACTGCTCATACTGCTGGGTCAGAGAGAAAGGTGAATCACTGTGCTGAAGTTGTTAGGCAACTAAAGCAGTCATTACCAAACACTCAGGACTTAATTTCTAAAGCTCAAACAGTCCAGAGCAAAATCTTTCTCAGAAGTGTAACAGCGACTTAGCTAGAAGCCCTTCAGTGGTGAAAGGAAGATGTTCACATATTCAAGAGTTTAGCCCCTAGCTTTAAAACCTGATCTAGGAAGTATCTTTACTACAGATTCAGCTTTTAAGGAGAAGCTGCATTGTTAGTTATAGAGCAGATTGATTCCCTTCCCAGCCAGCCACTAACTGTGACTGGCTGGCAGTGGGTTATACTTAAAGCTGAGGAGGTGCCAAGCCAGATTTCTCTCAAGAGCAGTGCTCAGGTTCCAGGCAGGGAACAAAAGTTAATTTTTGGAACTAGAACACCAAGAAGACTCCATATAGCCTACATACATACATGCATGCATGCATGGGGGCAATGGGGGCTTAGTAGTTAAGATGCTGAGCTTGACAACTATAAAGTTGGCAGGTTAGCAGTTTGAGACCTGAGTGCTGCATGGTGGAGTGAGCTCCCATCATCTGTCCCAGCTCCTGCCAACCTAGCAGTTTTGAAAGCAAGTTCTATCATGTCTCCTAGCCCCATTTTAGCCAATTTGTCGCTGTTGTTAGTGGATCATCACAAAAGAGAGAGGTGGCTCAGGATAAATACTTCAGGATGTCTTCTTTATAAATCCCTGATAAGGACACAATTCATCAAAATGAGTAGTTAACAAGCTTCCTCTAGCAAGCAAGAGTGTTTGTGAACATATCTCAGACAGCAGTCATTTGACCATCCAGTACTCTTTTCATAATTCAGTGTTTAATAATACAGATGTGCAAAATAAATATGCCCACTTAGAAAAAAAACCTTCCCCAGGCTGCTGCCTTCCAGACATGTCCGACTACAGCTCTCATCCATCCTGATCCTTGGCCACTATCTGCTGATGAAGGCAGTAAATGTAAAGGTTTCCCCTCCTCAAAAGCCAGTTGTATCTGGCTCTAGGGTTCAGTGCTCATCTCTGTTTCAAAGCCAAAGAGCCAGCGCTGTCTGCCTCTGCAGACGTTTCTGTGGTCTTGTGGCCCCCAATGCCACGTAGAGAAAATCTGGTTGGAAAAAAAAACCCAAAAGCATTTTTGCCCTAGTACTGAGGTACACCAAAAACCTCCTCGGTTTGGCCTGGTCTCTGGGCCACCAGATTACAATCCCATGTAAGATTTCCACAGCAGCCAGTTCCCCCCCCCCAAACACATCAGCAACCAGATGAATGAGATGATTTAAGAGCCTAGGTCTGTTCCATCTCCCTCACACAGGCAGGGATGACAATCTTTTTCCCTTCTTCCAGCTAGGCAGTAACCATATCCAAACAGCTGAGCTTCTTCATTACTCCTGCCAAGGCTTGTTCCCGCCCACCTTTTCTTTCAAAAGACTTCTCATGAGCAGAATTGCAGCAAGCAGGGTTCAATTTCCCTGCCTTTGCCGATAATGTTCCCTCCTGCTGCTGGACCCTTCAGAATGCCTGCTTTCAGTAATCCAGACATCGTTGTTTTTTTTTTTTAAAAAAGCTACCTTTGCTCGCTTGAGTCGTACCTCCAGGTTACTGTTAAAATAAAGCTAATATTTGAAACTGCACTTTAATCGTCTTGTTAAATGAAAGAGAACATTGTATAAGCTTAGTGGGGGGAAAATGGAAACGCAAGGCTGGAGGGAGAAAAAAGGGCAAAAAAAAAAAAAAAGCTTTGATCCAACACAGGATTCATGCTCAGCCCGCATAATCAGAACCATATGCAGAAACTACAAGATATTCAGCTGCTCTTTAATTAAATAGCATAAAAGTGACTTGAGATCACTTTGTGCACAGGGTCATTTTGCATAAGTCTAAATAGCATTACAGAAAGGCCTCCGTCATTAAAACCAAAGGACCCTCATCTTGTGGGAAATGTCTTGTGGGCCAGTTTCACAAAGGACAGACATTTAGTAAACCAAATGCACATTTTGGAAAAATGAAGAATTCCATCAAGAAAGGAAGAAGTCCTATTGGTATATTATCTGCATTTTTTAATATATGTATTCAGTTGCAAATTAGGGGAAGATCACATGACATGGTCAGCTGCCTGGACCTTCTGTTGGTCAGGCCAAACATTTATTGGAGCCGATTTTTTTTTTTAATAGGAGCTGTGTTAATGTGTGTTTCAGGCATATCAGAAAGCAAAAACAAAAACACTGCAGCACTTTAAAGACTAACTTCTATATTTTAATGCAAGCTTTTGTGGAATAAATCCACTTCATCACACATAGGAATGAAATAGCAAGGCATGAGCTTAATACACCCGTTACAGAGTCATAGAGTGATTAAATCAGAATTACATCATCATGCAAATCAACACAGCTTCCCACAGCTGGCAGTGGTAGATGATCTCTGGTTGTTATTTGGATCAGCTCTAAATGTCCCCTATTCCATTTTAAATGTGGGGAATTACAAAACAAACACCTGGCATGACAATGTGGGGAATTACAAAACAAACACCTGGCATTGAATTTATGTTAACGAATTTAACCTCTGTGTTGCTGTGTGAGCACATCCCCCATTCTGTGAGGCATGCAGTGAAAGGGAATATTATAAAGGTGGTATAATTTAACAAAATGCAAAATATATAGCAGCTTAAAAAAACTGTATCAAATTTGATAATGTCCCATAAACCCCTGGCTGATATTCAAACTCTTGTAGTGAGAGTCCAAAAGATGGATGTATTTGATTTCTGCTCGTTCTCTCTGGATCCTAGTCTTGTACTATAATTTTTCTGTTCCAGAATCACAAATTTCAGGTCTTGGATAGAGTGTCCAGGTAGATTGAAATGGTTTGAAAAGGGTTTCTCTGTGTTGCCATTCCAGATGTCTGATTTGTGTCCATTAATTCTTTTGTGCAAAGATTGTCCTGTTTGTCCTACGTAGAGTGCAGAAGGGGATTTTTGGCAACAGATGGCATAAATCACATTGGCAGAAGAACAAGTAAAACTGCCTTTAATGTTGTGTGTGGTGCCATTGCGTCCAGTAATACTGTTACTAGAGTGAATGTGGGGGCAAAGTTGACATCTAGGTTTGCAGCAGGGCTTAGTGCCCATCTCTGTTTCACTTTTGTGTAGTCTATTGTGTGTCAATAGTTGTTTGAGATTGGAGGGTTGTCTATAAGCAAGTAGAGGTCTGTCACAAAGGGCTTTGGAAAGTAAAGTATTCTTGTCCATGATGGGTTGGAGATCTTTCATTATGCTTGTGAGGGGTTTAAGTTGAGGGCTGAAAGTCAGTGGTGGGCTCCCAAAAAATCATTACCACAATGTGGGTGTGGTATGGTGGGCGTGGCCAGGGGGAAAGCCCTGCATTGCACCTGAATTAGGACTACTTTATTTCAAAACCTGGATGGGTGGTGCCAGCCAGAATTTCTGCTACCGGTTCTGGCGAACTGATGCGAACCTGCTAATGCCCACCACTGCTGAAAGTGACTACCAGCAGTGTTTGATTGCTTTCTCTTCTAGGCCTATCTTGTAGTAGGTTACTTCTCGGTATCCGTCTAGCCAAGCTCATGGACCTGCAAAATGCATTCCTCAAACTACAATACCCATCCAATAAGGTTAAAGAACAAATTAACCGGGCTAAACAGACATCTCTGACTCTCGGGAGTAATTTTGCTCATCTCTACCAAAATCAGCGTCTGCACAATTTTTTGTCTTTTTTAATTAGTCTGTTTCCAACCTTGAATGAAGTGTTCTCCTCAGATAATTTCAGCCTCAGCTTCTATTTAGTATACGGTGTGTCATAGTTTCTTGGACTAAAAGTCTCAGAATCCTGCTGGCCGCCTAGGACTTCTCATTGAAAAAGTGGTTTTCATCTTCAAGCCAAGCCAACAATTGTTAATCTGTTTATTTTTTCTAGGATGGCCATGTGTGTTACTTTGCAGAGCATAACCCTGTGTCTATTTATTTACAGTAGATCCTCGCATAACGATGTTATTTGGTTCTCCAAATAGCGTTGCTAAGCGATTTTTGTTGTTATGCAGGTTTCTATGGAGTTTCCCGCATAGCAACGTTTTGTCTGGATAATGATGGTTATTTTAGCGTTGTTGTCCAGATGACACTAAAAACATTGTTATGTGGGAGAACACGTGGTGCATAACGACGTGTTGTTAAGCAAAAATGATGCTATCCGAACGCGTTGTTATGTGAGGGTTGACTGTATAGCATTTTTACACTACCCAGTTTTATGGAGCAGTACTACTCTAAGCAGGGACTGCGGTGGCTTAGTGGTTAAGATGCTGAACTTGATGACGAGAATGTCATCAGGTCAGCAGTTCGAGACCCAAGTACTGCATGATGGAGTGAGGTCCCATCTCTGTCTCAGCTACTGCCAACCTAGCAGTTCAAAAGCACATTGCAAGTAAATAAATAGATACTGCTTTGGTGTGAAGGTAACAATGTTCCATGTGCTCCAGTGTCTAGCCATCCCTGCCCACATGACCAAGGAAACATTTGCAGACACAGACAGCGCTGGCTCTTTGGCTGTAACTCTCTCTTCTCTCCTTTTGTATAGTGGGTGGGATGGGTGGGTGGGATATGGGTTTTTTAAAGGGGGTGGGATGTGGGTTTTTATAACGTTTTTTATGTATTTTTAGAATTGTTGTAATGCCGCCCTGAGTCGGGTTCTGCCTGAGTGGGCGGCATATACAAATATGACAAAAAATAAATAAATAAATAAATAAATAAATAAATGGAGAGGAACACTAAACCCTAGAGTCAGATACAACTGACTTTTGAGCAAGGGCAAACTTTACCTTTATCTTACTACTGTGGGCAGTCATATAATAAAACAATTAAGCCACCCCACCCCAGTACCCAATCATCTAACAATCCAATAACTAAAAATGAAGATGGCAGCAATAAACACAAACCACACCATACAAGATTTAAAAGCCCCATCAAGAGCCAGAATACCCTTAAAGGCCTATTTAAAAAAAGACAGTTTTTCTTGAAAACCTGGTGGGAGGGGGCCTGGTTTATAGGCAGCGACAGCAATTATTTGTTAAGGTGGTTGTATGCATCTCACAAGTTTGGTCAAGCATTACACAAATGGCAGGGGGATCCCCTTAAAAAGTTCATTTGGATCTAGGCAGAGTATGTCACATTGTTATTCGAAGGAAACACAACTGAACCAGTATTTGCCACATCAAAAATCAAGCTCCATTGAATTAAATGGAGCTAAAGGATAGTTTCTTCTGAATTAAAATAATTGAGAATGTGTGGTGTGAAATTCCATACAAATTTGTTGTTACTGTGAATCTGACTCTTTAGTGTGTGTTTTCTCTTGAATGCTTTAATGAGAGTAAGGAATGCTGATCCAGAGCATCTGAGGATAAACTAGTCCCTTATTCCTGCTGCTATCTCTATCTTATTTACATGATTTAGCTCCTAAACCTTATTTGCTGCTATTTCCTTTCTTGTTTGTACCAAACTTTGGACACATAGGTATAGAAAGACTAGTATTTTTCATTCACTATCTTGATTGCCTCTTTTATTTTCAAATTAATGAGTTTTGTTTCTTTTTTCAGTTTTATAAAATTCCTTTGTATTGTGCAAGCTGAAGAATTGTGGAAGTCACATAGTACTATAAAACACTAACATATTTTTCCTTGCCGGGCAGTTTTTTTTTTTTTTTTGGTTAGAGGTGGTTTGGGTGGTGGTGTTTTAAATTTGTGGTTTTTAAATTTATTTGATTTTGTTTATTTTGTTTATTTTATATTTGGATTTCTAAAATATTTTTTGACTGTTTTATACTCTTCTGGCCTCTAGGTGGGGCTGTGATTTAGAGTACTGCGTTTGTCTTTATGTCTTCAGTTCTGTTCCGGAGGCATGGAGGGAGGACTTATTTCGTAAGTGCTCTTGATTTATTATTTTATTTTTATTTTGTTTTGATTTTGGGGTGCTGGGCTGGGGGGGGGGTTAACTAGAGAGTTTCTACTTAATCCCCCCAAAGTGTTTTTGCTTGTTATTTCATATTTTTCTGGATTTTACATTTGTTTTATTATTTTGGATATTTCTGGTTGTTATTATTTTTTTGTTTTTTCCTGTATTTATTTTTGTAATTTGTGATATTATTGTTTTTTGAGTAAGGTATTTTCGTGTTGTAGATAGGTGTTTTTAGTGATTTTTCATTGTTTTTCGGTAGCCTTTGGTATTTTAGGTGTTTTTGTTGAGTTTGTTGTTTATTGTTTTGTTGTTTACTGGGTTTATTTGAATTATTTGTTTATTTGTGTTTTATTATTTTTGATGCTTGGCATTCTGGTTAACTGTTTTATTATGGTGTTGTTGTGTTTTGTGAGGTGAAGAATGGCCTGTTTGTTGTTTCCTCTTTTCCCCATTGCTGTTTCAAAATTAGGTTTTGATGCAGCGATGGGGAAAAGGAAGAGCGGCAGTCAGCTCGCTCTTCGTCTGGTAAGGTTCGTTAGGTCGGTCGGGGGAGAAGGAAGCAAAGAAGAGCTATCTGCTTCACAATGGTTCTCTCCTCTTGGCCTCCTTTCCCCCAGGCTTACCTAATGGGAAATCGGCAGGTAAGGAGTGGTGCTCTTCCTTGCAGATTGCTGGTTGCTGCTTTTCTATTACCTCCACTGCTTTTCTATTACCTCCACTGCTGTTTCATGCTAGTTCTCAAAACAGCGGTGTGGGTAGTACAAAGGCAGCATCCAGTCATCCACCAGGGAGTGTGCTTCCCCTGACGAAGTGCTGCCTGCTGCTTTTTTCCCCCCTACCCCGGCTCAACTTACCTTGAGGCCAGCGGCGGTCTCGCCGTGTCTCGGCGGGGTAGCGGGGAGGAGAGGGAGTCCCTCTTCTCCCCGTTGATTCGGGAAAGAAGGCCGGTGGTTGTCTTGCCATGGTTTTTTGTGGGTTTGGGTTAGCGAGGCCATGAGGCGCTGCATCCGCCTGTGGTGGCCTTGCACTCATGTTGCAGGAGGCGCTGCATCCGCCTGTGGCGGCCTTGCATTCCCATTGCATGAGGCATTATTTTATTTTATGTGTGCCGGCTTTTTCAGTGTTCTGCGCGCTCGCCCCCTTCAGCCTGATTGGCTGAAGTGGTAACAGCACAAAGGATGCTGGGATTTGAAGTTTTCTTCCTTTTGTTTGTGTTCATGCAGCAACTTTTTTCCTTGGCTCATTTTGTATTGGGCGAGCCGGCTTTCCCAACGTTCCCTTTGCTCTCGTCTGTCAGCCTGATTGGCTGAGGGGTGGCACAGCACAGAGGATGCTGGGACTTGAAGTTGATTTGTTTTGTTTGCGTTCGTGGGGCGGTTACCCCACTGCCGACTGCCGGACCCTTGCGGTGATGGTCGGGCCGGGTAAAGGCAAGTGCGGGTGGCTCGGTACGGGATAGTATGGATGTATGTGGGCGAGTTTGCCGGATTCCAACGGTTAACGTCCCTCCTTATAGGTAAAGATGGCAGCAAATATTAAATTTAAAAATCACAAGTGTCATCAAAAATGTGAAATAATAAATTTGTGACTGCTGTAAAGGGAGTACCATATAGCAAAAATAGTCTTGTTAATTTTGGCATTTCTCTTGTTACTGCTCAGATCTGGATTGTACCATTTGGCTCAGTAGAAATCAGAATTAAACTAAGGTTGAATAAAAACTACTTATAGTGTTCCTTATTCGTTCGTTTTGTTTAAAAACAATAATCACATTTCCCCTGTCATTTTTTATAAGTTATTTTCATTTTGTACAATTCTTTCTTGATTTTACAGCTGGATCTGCTCATTGCCTAATATATCATCCTGTAGCTCACTCTGATTGACTAGCAGAGTTATGTCATCCCTTTCATGTGGATCCCTGATTGTCATGAATTAGCCGACAGATAATTACATAAAAACTAAAGAAACAAATTTATGGAGTAAAAAGTGCACTGAAGCAAAAGCAGCTGAAAGGAAAAATAAAGATAAAAAACAATAAATAGGTGAATATTTTTTATATAAAAAATTGGGCGGGTGGGGTGGTCGGGCAATTATGTCTCTCTTTCCCATCATTGCAATTTGTATGCTGAACAATAAAATGTAAAAATAGCTGCTAAAACTCCAGGATGGCAAACTCAGTTGGTGAGCACCTATTGGTTTCAAAGCAAAATATAGTCAACCTGAAAATAAAATGATTAATACATTCCAAGGAATTCCCTAGTAAGCTCCCAAAAGCATTTAATTTGTTTGTTGTTGTTCAGTCGCACAGTCGGTTCCGACCCTTTGCGACCCTATGGACCATTGCTCTCCAGGCGCCTCTGTCCTCCACCATCCCCCTCAGCCCTCCCAGCTCTGTGCCCATTGTGTCTACAATGCCATCTAGCCATCTCATCCTTGGCCTCCCCCTTCTTCTTTTGCCCTCCACCTTTCCCAACATCAATGCCTTCTCAAGTGAATCCCCCCTTCTCATTTGATGTCCAAAGTATTTTAGCTTCATCTTTACTATTTGACCTTCCAGTGAGCATTCAGGGTTAATTTCTTCTAAGATTGACCTATTTGTTCTCCTCGCTGTCCAGGGGACTCTCAAAACCCTCCTCCAACACCACATTTCAAAGGCATCTATTCTTCTGCGTTCAGCCTTCCTAATTGTCCAGCTCTCACATCCGTACATTACTACTGGGAAAACCATTGCTTTGACTATTCTAATTTTTGTTTTCAGTGTGATGTCTCTGCTTTTCACTATGTTCCCCAGGTTTCTCATTGCTTGTCTCCCAAGAATCAGTCGCCTTTTTATTTCATGGCTACAATCCCCATCTGCCGTGATCTTTGATCCTAGAAAAGTGAAATCTGTCACTGCTTCTACTTCTTCCCCATCTATCTTCCAGGAACTGATTGGGCCGGTTGCCATTATCTTGGTTTTCTTGATATTGAGTCTCAAGCCAGCTTTTGCACTCTCCTCCTTCAGCCCAATCAAGAGATTCTTTAGGTCTTCCTCACTTTCTGCCATTAGGGTTGTATCGTCTGCATATCTCAGATTGTTGATGTTTCTCCCAGCGATTTTAATCCCATATTGTGATTCCTCCATCCCTGCACTGCGCATTATGTGCTCTGTGTATAGGTTGAATGAGCATGGTGACAAAATGCAGCCTTGTCTTACTCCTTTTCCTATTCCAAACCACTCTGTCATTCCATGTTCTGTCCTAACTGTTGCTTCTTGGTTCATGTACAGATTTCTCAGGAGGCATATGAGGTGCTCTGGTATTCCCATCTCTTTAATTACTTGCCACATCTTGTTGTGGTCCACACAGTCAAATGCCTTAGTGTAGTCAATAAAACAGAAGTAAACTTGTTTCTGGTATTCCTTTGTTTTCTCCATGATCCAGCGTATGTTGGCAATGTGGTCTCTAGTCCCCCTGCCTCTTCTGAAACCTGCCTGCACCTCTGGTAATTCTCTTTCCACATGCTGCTGAAGTCTATCCTGTATTATCTTGAGCATCACCTTACTGGCGTGTGGGATGAGCGCGATTGTTCGATAATTTGAGCATTCTTTGGCATTGCCCTTTTTTGGGATTGGGACGTATACTGATCTTTTCCAATCCTGTGGCCATTGTTTTGTTTTCCAAATCTGCTGGCATATTGAATGAAGTAATTTGACGCCGTCATCTTTTAGCGCTTTAAAGAATTCAACTGGGATACCATCATCTCCACTCGCTTTGTTGTTTGCAGTGCTCTTTAGGGCCTTTATGACTTCGCTCTCCAGGATGTCTGGCTCAGGTTCTACTTCTTCATCATTGTGATTGTCAGGAGTGTTGAGATCCTTTTTGTAGAGTTCCTCTGTGTACTCTTTCCATCTTTCCTTAATCTCTTCTGCATCAGCTAGCTCCTTTCCTTCTTTGTCCCTTATCATGGTCATTTTTGCTTTAAATGTTCCCTTAATTTCCCCAATTTTTTTGAAAAGATCTCTGGTTCTGCCTCTTTTGTTGTTTTCCTCCATTTCTCTGCACTGTTCTTTTAGGTAGTTTTCCTTATCTCTCCTTGCTTTTCTTTGAAATTCTGTGTTCCAATGATTGTAGTTTTTCCTTTCTCCTTTGACTTTTGCGTTCCTTCTTTCCTCTGCTATTTTAAGAGCCTCATCAGACAACCACTTTGCTTTCTTACTCTTCTTTTCTTTTGGTATGGTTTTCTTTGCTGCTTCCTGCATGATGTCCCTCATCTCTGTCCATAATTCTTCTGGCACTCTATCTATTGAGTCTAAGCCATTGAATCTGTTCATCACCTCCACCGCATATTCTTTAGGGATGCTGTCTAGGTGATATCTTTCTGTTCTCCGTGTTTTCCTTATTTTCTTTAGTCTAAGCCTGAATTTTGCGATCAATAGGTTGTGATCTGAGCCACAGTCTGCTCCAGGTCTTGTTTTTGCTGACTGTATGGAGGTTCTCCATCTTTGGCTGCAGAGTATGTAGTCAATTTGGTTTCGGTGTTGGCCATCTGGTGATGTCCATGTGTAAAGTCGCCTCTTGTGTTGCTGGAAGAGAGTGTTTGCTATGACCAGTGCGTTCTCTTGGCAGAACTCTATCAATCTTTGCCCTGCTTCATTCTGTACTCCAAGACCAAATTTGCCTGTTATTCCCTCCACTTTTTGATTTCCTACTTTGGCATTCCAGTCTCCTAATATAATTTGGACATCATTTCTTGGCGTCTGTTCTATGAGGTGTTGTAAGTCCTCATAGAACTGGTCCATTGTGGCTTCATCTGCACCAGTGGTTGGTGCATATATTTGGATCACAGTAACATTGAAGGGTTTGCCCTGAATTCTTACTGACATCATTCTGTCATTTTTGAGATTGTATCCCATTACTGCTCTTCTCACTCTTTTATTGACAATTATGGCTACTCCATTTCTTCTAAGGTTTTCTTGACCACAGTAGTAGATATGATGGTTTCCAGAGCTGAATTCGCCCATCCCTGTCCATTTTAGCTCACTGATGCCCAAGATGTCAATGCTTATTCTTTCCATCTCACTTTTTACCACTTCCAGTTTTCATTGGTTCATTGATCTCACATTCCATGTCCCTATGCAGTATTGTTCCTTGCAACATTGCATTTCCCCTCCCCCCTTCCTGTCCCTCCCCTTCCTCCCCTCTGTGGTGTTAAGCATCCTGTATCACCTAGCCTGCCCTTTTGTTTTGCCTTTTGTTTTGGTCAATAGGGTTCTCTTGGCAAGATTTTTGGCGTGGTTGCCGGTGTCTGCGCCATTTTTCTCTCCTCATACATTTTATCACAGTTTTTAAAAGTTTAACACATTTAAGACAACATATTATCATGCATATTATCACACTTTAAAACACAGTCTCTTTGTCAGTTTCTATGTTTAGTCAGTATAAAGTCTCTATGTCAGTTGCTATATTAGGTCTTCTACATTTGCATATCTGTTACTTATCCTTTGCCTGGGACTCTGGCTCTCCTCCTCCTCCTCACCCCTCCACCCCCCCGGCTGGGGTGGCTTCCCGGCGGCGGCGGCGGCAGGCCCCTTTGCCGCTCGCCCAGCTCTTCCTCCTCCTCACCCCCGGCTGGGGTGGCTGCCCGGCGGCGGCGGCGGCAGGCCCCTTTGCCGCTCACCCAGCTCTTCCTCCTCCTCACCCCCGGCTGGGGTGGCTGCCCGGCGGCGGCGGCGGCAGGCCCCTTTGCCGCTCACCCAGCTCTTTTAATTTGTTAAATTAAAATAATTATTTTGAAAGCATACAAAGGCAGCCTAATAAGGTCATGCGAGATTTTAAATACAGAATCCCCAGTGATTGATTCTGGCCCTATTACAAGTAGTCTGTATAGTATCAGATGAAAAAGCCAGGATAATGGAAAGAACAGCAACAACCATCAAGCTAGATCAGGGGTGCCCAAACTACGGCCATATGGGTACATTTTACTTCCGCTTCTGGGAGCAATGAGGGCAGCGTGGGTCAGATGAATTGGCATTGGGGTCCGGATCCAGCCCACGGGCCGTAGTTTGGACACCCCTGGTTTAAGCAGAGAAAATGGCAACTTAAAACAGATTGCAAGACATGTTTTACTTCCACTATTGGTGGTTGGAACCACGTGATCGGCCCATGGCCTGAAATGTTTGGGCTCCCCTGAGCTAGATGAAGATGGAGGGATCAGTCTGCCTGCTTGGGCCCTCTATGCAGTAGCAGACAAGATCTTAGAGGTGAGGATGTGAATTTGCAATGGTCCGACATGATTCCCCTTTCACCTAGTGCTCCATTCCACAGTCTACTGATTTTGAGCATGTTTCTAAAGATGGCTGCTCATAAATAAACAGGGATTCTGTTGTATACAGCCCACATTGCTGCTCAATAGTCCATGTTCCTGAGCTATTTGAGTTGTTCTTTGTTTGTGGTGGGAGTGGAGCCCTTCAGCTTGTTGGTTTGAAATATCTCATCCATACTGAGCATATTTTCTGATAATGGCTCAGGACCTCATGACAGCCATGGCTTTGTCCTAAATGGCATCTGAACCATACCATTTTGGATACTTACCAGCTATTCTCTATTAATAGTCAGTCCTCATGAGTGTGTGGTGGCCCCACAAATTCAGTGGATCCTTTATAAAGGATACTACTTAGATCCATTTCAAAATCAGAGATAGCTTTGTTTTCTTTGTTGGATGATTCACAATGGGGGAGCTAGAAAAAAAGGGAAGCTGTTCCTGTTGGTTCTCATGGACCTTTCAGAGGCGTTTGACCATGTTATTCTTCCGGGCTTTCTATTTCCGATGGAACCTGGAGACATTGTTCTGTGATGACCCTGTCCATTGAGGAAAAAATTCAGAAGGTGATGGTAGGGGCTTCCTGTTTGACTCTGTTGGCCATTCCATTTCTCCATACCAGTGATGGCAACCCTTTTAGAGACCGAGTGCCCAAACTGCAACCCCGCAAACACTTACTTATTGCAAAGTGCCAACACAGCAACAGGGGAGGAAGTAAACACTCCCAGTGCCACCTCTGGCACTCATGCCATAGGTTCCCCACCATTTCTCCATACCATCTACATCCAAAGAAGCTGCTTTAGTTCTAAAGCAGTATCTGACATCAGTAGTAGATTGAAAAAATAAACAAATTATGCTTAATTTAGACCAGACTGAGATGCTCCTGGTCAGTCAGTAGGCACTTCAGGGTTTTTTGTTATCAGTAACTGTCACTTGCTGAGTCATACTATTTGACCATCTAAATCAATACTGTCTGTCTAATTGGCAGCAGTTCTTCAAACTCAGGATAAAATCTTTTTCAGGTCTAACTAATTCCTTTCACATAGCAAGCAAGGGGAATGGAGGAAAATGACCACTTTTTCTTCATTCACACAAAAAACAGACAACCTTCTGAGAACATTGAAAATAAACTTAAATGGATCTATACCAGTGATGGCGAACCTTTTAGAGACCGAGTGCCTAAACTGCAACCCCAAAGCCACTTATTTATTGCAAAGTGCCAACACAGCAACAGGGGAGGAAGGAAATGCTACCATTGGGAGGCTGGGCAGAGGGGCCGGGTGAACTCTGTGCTGGGTTGACTGCATGGGTGCCCAAAAAGAGGGCTCTGAGTGCCACCTTTAACACATGTGCCATAGGTTCGCCACCACTGATCTATACCAACGTTTGTAGTTTTAAAGTAAACCTTTTCTCCTGACAAATCCCTCACCTCCTGTTGCTACTTGGCAGGCAAGGACAAACAAGGACCTCCCTCCATGCTGGAAATACCTGTATTTTTGAATACAGCCTTTTGAAAATGGCTGAACATTTCATTTGGTTTCTTTTTGTTACATATTTCTTTATAAACTGGATGGAAAGAGGGTGAGGGTTGTCTGGAAAAAAGGTATTTGAGGGACTGAAATGAAAGATTCTTTCACCTCAGTAGAGATGTCACATGTAGGATTATGGGATGGTGAGCAAATGAATACAGATTTTCCACATGAAAGATAGGAGTGCTCCAAATTAAAGGCTTTATCGACCTTGAATTTTGAAATATCTTCCAGCTTCCCATGAAAATGTGATGGAGGTTATAAGATACCTTTCTGCCTGAAGCCATGGACTATAGGCTGTAATCCTCCTCATGTTTTGTATTGTTGCTACTTTGGTGGTCTGGTTAATTTTCATTCCTAAACTTTAGGGTTCTCACACAAATCAACTGTATGCACACCAACATCCGGAAAATATTTACATCTTAAATGGGGAAAAAACTGGCCACTAGGGGGATCACACAAAATCTTTATTAGAAAAAGATAGACCATTTTGAAATGTTGTGAAGTACAAATAGCCTTCCCCCTCCCCTCATTTGTAAAATGTTTCTTTGGTATAGTCAGATCATTAATTGGAGCTCAATGATTTATAATGAGGTCATTGTCTTTTTCCAGACTGGTCAGATATCATCAAAGAGGTCTTCAGGATCACTGGTATTTCTTCCTGTATTGGAAGTGGTCCCTTTTGTTGACACTTCTTTCTCTGATGTTTTTTGTGGGGCAGAATCAAGTCTAGAAATGTTAAACAGATAATTTGAGTTGGTTATTTCAAATGCAATTTTGTACACACATACAGTAGATAGGAAAGTTTATCTTTTATCTTTAGACAGTGCTTTCTGCTTTAGTAAAGAAAGAATGTTTGTCAGGTAGAACTTGCACCTGATCCTCAATTGGCAAAATCAGCCATAAAATTATTTTGGTAGCAATAGTTCAAGTATTGCCACTTTTTAAAACCTCACCTTCAACTCCACTATGGCAAGCCAACCTATTATGCTAATAAGAACAATTAGAAAGCAATTAAATACCTAGAAAAAAGTCAATAGGTTATTAGGTCAATTACTGAATGACACAGGAGATTTTCCCCTTATTTCTTCTTGCACTTAATTTAGACCGGGATGCCCAAACTATGGCCTGTGGGCCAGATCTGGCCCACAGCACCTAATAATCTAGCTCACGCCACCTTTGCTGCTCCCAGGGGTGGAAGTAAAACACACCTGTGTATGTGCAAAACACTGCCATAAATGACACTCGTAAACACATTTACGACAGCCACAGGTGCATTTCCAGTAGCCTTTTGCACATGCATGGGCACGTTTTACTTCCACTTCTGGTGGGAGGAACCAGGTGACCAGCCCACTCAACCATGTGACTGTCCCATGGCCTGAAACGTTTAGTCACCCCTGATTTAGACTATATTCTAATATTTTGACATTTAGACATAAATTCCTAAATTTCAAGTTTTTCTATACTAATATTTGGCAATTTTTTTAAAAAAAAATACTTGTAAGTTTGTTTGCTAACATACAGGATTTATCATGGCCTATATTTTGTTATTTAAAGTTGATCATTGTCAGGGGAAATCAAAGCAATACCATCAAGAGATCAAATTATGCCACGAGTCTAGATTCCTGGCGAGTTCCCCAAGGCAGTATAGTTAAAACCAAGACACCAACCTAGGATGCATTGTGAGTTCCATCAGCCCCTCTCCCAGGGATCCATTGGCAGCAGGGTTTCCCTACCTCTGCTCAACAATAAGTCCATGGATTCCAGCTTGGTTTCATTGACTGCTGCTGCCTTTATTAAAGGCACAGTGTCAGTCCCTTCCCTTGCATTTCCAGAGAGCTGGGTTTCCAGCACTAACCCATGGAGTACAGTTCACCTGACCAAACCCCAATGACTCCATTAGGGCTTTTCAAAGTCCAGGACCAGATATGGCTTGGAGGTAAGAGTCCCAACTCAGGTTGCAGCCCTTTTAATGAGGGCTGGTAATTAAAGGTAATAGGAACTTTGCACCATAGTATTGCTTCTTCCGCTTCTAGGCCAGATGTGAAACTACCAAAATGAAGGCACCTTTTGGTGAGTTCATTCTGCAGTTCCTTTCACCTGACCCAGTGGGAGAAAGATTAGACAGCAACACAAGGCTGCCATTGCCCAGAGTACACCCGGGTGTGGTTCAAAAATACCACAATCTTGGAGGAGGCTCTTTCTGCGTACCCCCTTCACAATGCTGTTTCTTCCAGAGCCTCTTTTGCCACTGACATCTTCAGTGCCTTAACGTGGTGAGGGTTGGCAAGGTGGCTCCTGTCAGGCAGTGAGGTTGGCCAACTGGGGTGATGTTGAAACAGCTGGGCCAGGAAGAACTAGAGCTTCAGCTTCCCAATGCTTCCAAGCCCAAATGGACTGGGTAAGAAAAGCTGATTCTGCGTGGTCTCTTTTCCTATTTGAGGATACAAAAGATGGGGCCCAGGTCCACCACTACCTCTCTCTATCTAGGAAATATAGATAAACTTCAAACAAATCAAAATGTTAAAATCAAGCTATTTTTTTAACAGAAAAAGACTGCTTCAAAAACATCATCTCAGCCGTTTTATACAAAGAGGGCGTAAATTGCATGCACATAAATGCTGCATTGATTGCATTTCTCTACATTCACAGAAAATTTGTCCTGCATCTAAGTAGCTTCATCTTACTTGGTTATGTTTTTGATCTTTCTACTTTGCTTAAAGTCTATTAAGTGATGTTCCATCTTATTTCTGTGTGAGACAATTTTGGTATTAGCCTAGACTAGTGATGGCAAACCTTGGCACTCCAGCTGTTCTTGAACTTCAATTCCCAGAAGTCCTGATCGGCAAGAGTGCTGACTTGAGCCTCTGGTAATTGAAGTCCAAGAACACCTGGAGTGCCAAGGTTCACCATCACTGGCCTAGGCTCTTCTGGCTTCATATTTAGAGCTTAAAAGGTGTGCAGATTTTCTCTCTCTGTCCCCCCCCCAATTTTAGTCATTGTCTAATGGGTTGGTGTCCATAACGTGGATGGCTTTGGTGCTGATTACCTTATTTTGTTCTGCTTTTGTAGCACCTCTCAGCATAGTTCCAGAGGGGCAATGCCAGCCAAATTATAGACTATTTCAATGGGAGTAGGTTTCAGGCAGCCAGTTTGGTATATGCCGAGTTTGATCATACTGTGATAACATATTCTACTGTGGAAGAGTACAGGGACAGAGAGAGAGAACCTGGGCAAGGCCGGGTAATCGGCTTGTAAATCTATAAAAGTAGATATTAGCCTTTTAACATATTTGCTTCCCTATATTTATACTTCTTTCATTTGTTTTACATTTCTCTTTAAGTGTCAACAATTAAGACTTACTGGTGAAATAAACTGTTACCCCATGTGTGTTTATGTGTCAGAGATTACTCTGGGTTTAAAAGATTTTTAGGAGACACCTGAATGAAGCTCCTTTCATGTCCCCAAGTGCAGCTCTCTGCCAACTCAGCAAACTGCCATCATGACAAATTACTATGACTTCAATCTGCCACTGCAGTGAGATATTGTTGATATTTTGACTAGGATAAACCTCAAAATTGATCACGTAGCACTTTGTTACACTTGCAGTTCAGTACTTTTGAAGACTCATGGTCTGGAACTGCGGTGACGAACCTTGGCACTCCAGCTGTTCTTGGACTTCAATTCCCAGAAGCCCTGATCAACAGGTATACTGACTTGGGCTTCTGGTAATTGAAATCCTAGAATAGCTGGAGTGCCAAGGTTCACCACCACTGGTCTAGGACCTTCTCCTACATTAATTAAAATTCTACTCCCCGATAGAAAAAAAATATGATCAAAAGAGGAGCCTGGACACCTCAAATACAGTACTCAAAATCTAATTGGGGAAAAAAACATGTGTGGCACAGTAAGCATGCAAATGGTCCCTACTCTGTTTGGTGGGTTGTTTATCATTCAACTTGGTCCCACAGCAGTTGCAGAATTGGTCATACAATGGATACTACTTAACCAATCAGCATGTTTCTCCTGCCCCAACAAGTTTCTTTCCCTGAAATTTAACAACTGATCAATTCATTATTTACTAACATACTTGGGGGAAAATGTTATATTCATTGTGTTGTACTGACTGTTGACATTCCATTAATGGAACATATTTGATATTGTATCACTGTGATTATTGCTTTTTTGTAATTGTATTGATTAATTTATTGTGTTTTTGTACCATTATATTGTAATAGTATGTACCGGTATATTAATATGTTGTTTGCCGCTCGGAGTTGGCCGTGGGTTGAGTGGAGCAGGATATACATTTGATAAAATAAATAATAAATAAATATACTACTGATGGAACTGCTTTCCCCTTGCCCTGTCTGTCTCCAGTTTTAGTCCAGAAGCTGAACGACTCTACAAACTAGAACAGCAGGAGAAGAAAGGAAAGCACTATTTTTTTCTGTGAAACTCTGATATATGCATATATGGCCTAGATATAGTTAAAACACACCACCACTTCCTTATCAACAAACTCAGGCTTTGAGAATTAAATATACACAACCATAAAAAACTAGGGGCTTGAGGTGTAATAACAAGAGACATACATTCCTGTGGTTCATTTACACTTAAGCTAATTCCTATGTAAAGAAATGTGACCACACATCATGGTTGAGAAATACTTCTGTAGCCACTGTCTCAGTAGGGATTGGAAGGAAGGGGTCTGATTACTTAGTCATAACCACAATAGCATACATAGCATAGGTAGTTGGTTTGCTTAGCTGTTTAGATAAGACCTCTAAAAAACCTAAGTCATTAGAAACTATTCAATAATATTTTAAGATATTTCATGATTTTTCTATTTAGTTTCTGATTATACTTATAACAATATACAGGGTGTTTGATGCTTCCTTCAATGGTAGATATACTAAACAAGCTAATCATCTCATGATGGCCCCTTAGAGATAACAATAGGGACATTTGGCCTGTGATTTCATAGTTGGTAGCATGAACATTACTCCAAAGCAGTATTAATTGTTAGTAGTTTCTTGAGCATAGCCAGGGACTGAATAGGAAGGCACAGATATCCCTCTATGGTCCTTCAGTGCATATTACTTCTCATGCTGAGTCAAAGAAGCAAATTCTTGGGGACAGCCATAATTTCCTATAAGTCTTTCCTTTACTATGTTGACTGCACCCTTCCTGTTAGCTGCTGTTAGTCTGCACAGAACACACAAGACTGCCCTATATCTCAAAGTTCAGGTTTTGAAAACTGTCATTTGTCTGGCTGTGATGCAGACTCATTAACTCTGATTATGAAGCTCCTGAAACAGAGGCATTATGACACTGCCTTGTGTCAAAAGGTCAAGCAATAATAATTAACAGGCAATCCCCTCTGTTGATTTCTCTAACACCTTAAATATAGAACATCAGTGTTGCAGAAAATAATCATGTTGCAGTGTGTTTAGAGGCTGAAAGGCAGTGTTAACTGTTTATTTCAGCATGATTTAACTGGGTTTCGAAAAAAACATTTTCTTCACATTCTGACTGAGCTCTCTCCATCTTTCTAGTCGTCTCCATCCTCTTATGAGCCTCCCAATAATGTCTGACTTATCCTACGCTGTAAATAATTGCCTATAACACCCCTTACACCAGAGGTGCCCAAACTTTTCGGGCCGTGGGCCAGTCATGTGGTTCAGTGGACTGATCATGTGGTTCCTCCTACCAGAAGTAAAATGCACCTAGCAATCTGTTTTGCAACAGGACGAGATAGATTTTATGCTGCCATTTTCTCTGCTTAAACCGCGGGTGCCTAAACTATGGCCTGTGGGCCAGATCCGGCCCTAACACCAATTCATCCAGCCTGCACCACCCTCGTCGCTACCAGAAGCAGAAGTAAAACGTGCCCATATGGGCATGTTTTACTTCCACTTCCAGGTGTGACGAGGGCAGCGCAGGCTGGATGAATTGGCATCGGGGGCCATATCCGGCCCACAGGCTGTAGTTTAAGCACCCCTACCTTAAACTCTTCTCGTCCTCACTATCCAGCTATCAAATTAATTATTTCCTGGTGGAGTGAACAGAGCGAACTTTAAGCCCTTGTTTGATCTTAGGCTACTTAAATTCATGGTGTGTTAGAGCTGTATCTTTTAGTTTCTCAGAGCTCATGGACAGATAATAAAACTACTACAAGCAGGTGGGGAAAAAACAAATGAAATATATCACTGAGAAAATGACACATTACAGGCATGAAACTGGCACTTGAACTGCTCTTGCCTTCCATCCTTCTTCAAAATAATGTGGCATATGATTTCTGCTCACTACAAAATATATGAATCACATCATTGACTTGGCTGATTTAATTGGGCACACTAAAAGATTGTGAAACATGTTTATCCTGGGAGAAAGAAGAGAGAGATACTAAATGATCTTAATAATAATTATATGCTGCCTAGTTGATTCAGACATATGGTGACCCTTTCCAGTATTTTCTAGATAAAGAATACACAGCAATAGTTTACCTTCCCCATCTTCTGGGAGTACTCTGGGACCGTACAGCTTGCCCATGACTAAACTGGCTGGCTCTTCTCCCTAGAGGTACAGAGGAGCCTCTGGCTCTGCAATCAGATAGGTTAACCACTGAACTATCCAGCCAACTAATTGACCTTGCACTAATGTAACTGATACAGAATTAGGTGTACCTGGGACAGGACAAGAAGAAAGGACATCACAATGCAGTAAGACAAAGCAGCAACAATGATTTTTATTATTGTTTTACGACAGCTTGTATTGCTTAATATGCTTCTTGCTTGCCATATCCGATTTCAAATATTGGCTATCATCATGGCGATCAGCCATGAAGATTGTACTGGGAACAATGTTATGCAGTAGTCTTTTATTTGCCTTCTGCATCACAGTGTGACATTTCTGCGAGCCACTTTCCTGGCACACAAAGTCCTCATCGGCCTGAGGCCAGTATTGATGAGGCTGCTGCCCTCCATCACAATGGATTCAAGTGGAATTTAATCCACTTGGGGACCATCACCCTTCCGTGTGGACTTCAACACCCAAGTCCTGAGGGTTGTCAGGTTAGTTAATCACCACCTGACAATTGGCAATCAGCATTGAGTCGCTGGCAGTATGGTCTACTCTATTACCATATCAGGATAATCTGGCCAGACTGGCAGATAGACCTTCACTTTCCCTTTTTGATTCTTTTTCTTTCATGTCTAGGTCTAGGTCTTGTGAATTGCCCAAAGAGTGCACTAAGGTTTATGGGATGGTATATAAGTGTCACTGTTACTGCTAGGTTATGAAGCCAACAAGATGCAGCTACCTTTGTGAAGTCATACAACATTAAAAAAAGGTGGTGGTTCATACTGAAAATGAATCCATGATATATGAGAACATCAGATTTTCAAGATCCTTATGATTGTATGACTCGGCTTCTCATAAAACCTATTCTGTTATTATTTCCATAACTAGGACTTCTCAAATAGGGGAACTGGGGGGAGGGGGAAGAACTCTGAAAAGCAAGGATGCTTTGCTTGTATATGATTAGATGATCTCCTGCAATAATGAGCATCACAGCCCCAAACATGGAAATCTTTTTATAGAACAAGACCTGCAAAATCACATCCACTCAGGACCCACTGACTCTCAGCTGTCCACATGGAAAACCAATCTATCAGAATGGACTTGAGGCAGGTGATAGTCTACATGGCAGTCTTCAATTCTAACTGAGGGCATGGAAGCTCCCAGGCAAAACATTTCTCTCAATTTGTCAGAGTGGCAGCTTTCCCACATTATTATTTCACAAAAACTTTGTACAGTAAAACCTCGATTTACAAATGCCTCAAGTTACATAAAATTTGACTTACATAATGATTTTGTGCTAAAACCATGTCCCAATTTACACGATTTCCTATGGGTTTGCTTCAAGTTACATATTCTTTTTCTTATGGGTTTGCTTCGAGTTACGTAAAATTCATTTCCCTATGGGTTTGCTTCGATTTACATAAAAAAAAAATTAAGCAAAAGCCTACGGAACGGACTTTTTTTCGTAAGTAGGGGTTTTACTGTTATCATATTATCATAGCCATGAAACAGATTTTGAGTAATTAAAATATTACTTTGCATTTATCAGTAAAATTGTATTTGTGGAGCATAAGGTTTTATTCTTAAAGATCTAATCAAATCACCACAAGAGGTTATATTTCAAAGGTAAATTAATAATAACAGAGATGAGAGGAGAGAGGAAAAGGAATTCTACTAATCTACCTCTGGACCTACAGATATCTAGGAATGAGTTTGATCTAAAGTCACTTTTGCTGACATCAGTGTGCTTAACACAGAGGGAGATTATAGGGTCTGTGTATTAACTTAGAAGACACGTGTTTTACAATAATTAGCATTTTCCTGTAATGTTTTGCAATTTCACACAGCATATAGACTTTCTATAGATTAAAACATAATCATGTAGTAATCCTGTGTGTCCAATTCTTGTGACAGGTTATTTCATTCACAGTTTTTTTGCTGTAGGGGCTTAGAGATGCAAAAGGGCTGGTTCAAAAGTAACAATTATTTCTTCAGTGAAAGAGTATCCTATCAGTATCAATGTAAAGGTGTGCTTTAAAGGTACAAAATTAAGGAAGTTTATGGCATTTCCCCCTTTTCTGTCACAAGGCCTGTGCAGCCCTAGATAAATACTTTATTGCTGCAGTGTTATTTGTACAAGGTAACTTTATATCTATACCTATAAGGAAGGGGTGTGGCTGTACGGGTGAGGAATGCGTACCTACACCCCTGGAGCCTATCCCGTAATGCTCCGCACACACCTACCTTTTGTCCCCGAGAACAGCGCCGCAAAATGGGAAAAAGAATGGAAACTATATTCCCATGGTGCCATGGGAGAAAAAATGGCGGTTTAACAGCCAGGCCTGGAAACAGAATGTTGGACAGAGCTGATTTGCATGTTGAACTGTGATTTGTTGAGAGTGAATGACTAACAGAGAAAGGTTCTGTTGCGGATGGAACAAACCCAATCCATTTAAGCCTCTACAGCCCTGGAACGAGACATTTTCAATGTACATCAATGCTGTATGAGTAAGAGACAGAGAGAGACAGGGAGTGAGTGAGTGTGTGTGTGTGCGCGCAAGACAATGGGTTCCGGATCAGTCACTTGTGGGTGTGGATGTGTCTGAATGTGTGTGTGTGTGTGTGTGTGTGTGTGTGTGTGTGTGTGTGTGTGTGTGTGTGTGTGAGAGAGAGAGAGAGAGAGTCTCTATGTTGGGGTGTATCAGGGTCCTAAACATACAACAAACACCCACTGGCCACGGCCGGGTAATTAGCTCTCATCCTTCCTTCCCTACTTCCAGCAATTCTTCTCCCCTTCCTTCTTTCCTTCCCTCCTTTATTCTAATCCTCCCGTCTTCCTTTCCTCCTAAATTTCCTTCTCAATACCTAACATCCCTTCCTCATCATCATGCCGGGGTGAGTCTGCCAAGGTTCCTATACTGAGAGCCAGGGGGCAAAGAGGAAAAAAACCCTCTCCAAGCCACCCCCACCACACAGATTGACCTCCCCCCCCACCCCACCCAAAAAAAAAAAACATCGAAGACGGGCACCTATGCTAGTAAATAACTAAAACAGACATCTAGGACACTATCTGCAAGCAGACAAAAACATTGATTTAACATCAGCCAAGCAAGACTGCAAACTGAGGATAACATCTTTCTAAAACTACTATGCAATATTAATTTAATTGTAATTGGCTTACCTATTGGATAAACTAAAATTTATTCTAACGTCTCTGATGAATCACCCCAATCCCAGCCAAAGAAAAGGAACTTTTGTTTCAACATAAGGCAATGAGGGGAGGAATGCTGATTGGTGGCAACCTCCTCAGACAATTCAACTAACATTGCCTAAGAAGGAATTAAAAACCAACATTCTTACCCTGATATTGCATCTGTCATTTTAAATAGCACAGGAATGTTGCATTGATTTTTGGAATTCTTATATCTACCCCCCCCCCCGGCTGCACCATCCTCAAAAAAGTGGTGCCCAGTCTGACAAAGACCCATATGGGCAAAAGCTAGCATTTGTTTTTTATTTTTCTAGTAGCCTAATAGAGATATTCCTGCCAACCTAGCAGTTCGAAAGCAAGAAATTGCAAGTACATAAATAGGGACCACTTCGGTGGGAAGGTAAACAGTGTTCCGTGTGCTCTGGTGTCTAGTCACGCCTCACACATGACCACAGAAACATCTGCAGAAGCAGACAGCGCTGGCTCTTCGGCTTTGCATAAGAACAGCCTTGCTGGAACAGGCCACAGCCTATCCAGTCCAGCATTCTGTCTCATCTTTGAAACAGAGATGAGCACTGAACCCTCGTCAGATACTATTGGCTTTTGAGCAAGGGAAACCTTTACCTTTAATATATTATCTGCCCTGGCCTTTGGTTTATGTACCATAAATAGTTCTTTTATAACAATTTTAGGAAGAACTACATGTTCATTTTGGATAATGATCATTTACAGGTCCATATGGACATACCTCATTTTTAGTCCTATAATAATTTATGTACCATCAAGTATGTATACAGTAAAACCCCTACTTACGAAAAAAGTCCGTTCCATAGGCTTTTGCTTAAATCGGTTTTTTATGTAAATCGAAACAAACCCATAGGGAAATAATTTTTTTATGTAACTCAAAGCAAACCCATAGGAAAAATGAAATTTTTATGTAAATTGAAGCAAACCCATAGGGAAGTGAGTTTTTTATGTAACACGAAGCAAACCCATAGGAAATCGTGTTATGTAAATTAATGTAAATCAGGACATTTATGTAAATCGGGACATGGTTTTAGCACAAAATCATTATGTAAGTCGAATTTTATGTAACTTGGGGGCATTTGTAAGTTGGGGTTTTACTGTACTGGCTGAATAGCTCAGTGGTTTAGCTAAGGCATTTGATTCCCCACTGGGAGAAGAGCCAGCATGTGTAGTCATGACCAAGCTGCACAGTCTCAGGGTACTTGCAGAAGAAGGGAAAGGTAAACCACTTCTGTGTATTCTCTGCCAAGAAAATCCTGGAAAGAGTTGCCATAACTCAGAACTGACTTGACAACATGCGATTATTATTATTAATATACATTCAAAAACAACAGGACTTAAATAGAGAAGTACTGACCTTACAAAGTGTTAAATATGTCATGGAAATGGTTTTTCATATCTAGCCATTGACACAAAGAGGAGATGTGTACAAAATATAATCAATTTGTCCATTATATAAGGCACAGAGGAACTTTCATAAAACTACAATCAACAGTATTGGCTGGTAAAGCTGGCTGCCTTTCTCTCTCTCTCTCCTGCTCCCAAATCATTAGGAGTAGCCAAAACAGCAACAAAAAGAGTAATGTATTTGGTAGACAAGACGTTTAATGAAATGAATTGAGAATAAACTGCCAGCAGACAGCAATGGCTAAATGCAATCTCTTCTAGATAGAAGATGGATGTATTCCTAAAACTGTGACAGAGAACCCTACTAAGGATATTGGGCCATGTGAATCTTCTGGATGGAGGTAACTATGTAACCATGTTTTACAAGCAGCTGTGTTTTTAGCAAAAAATCGATGCTAAAGATTGATAGTAGTAGATATTTTAAAAGTTTCCAAGAAGTAATTAACACTTCTTACCAAGCTAGCACTTAAAATACTCATGTGTAAAATAAAACCATCTATTTTGCAAAGAATTATTTTAAATGGCATGACTGCTGTGAAGAAATTTCAGAAATTTGAATAACTATTTAAATATACATGGAACCTCATACAACAATCGCCCCATACAGCAACGAAACCGCATAACAATTAGGTTGGGGGGGGGGGGGGGGGATGGCATCGCACATAACAAATTTCACTATGGAAAAAATATTACAATTTTTCAATGGGAAAAACCATTTAGCAATAATAATAATAATTGTACAATGCATCCCATAGGGAAAATCGCTATACAATGCATGTATCGTATACCAATTGTTTCGTACACCAATGAGCCCTGTGGAATGGATTAAAATTGTTGTATGAGGTACCACTGTACTTTACAGAACAACTATGAGTGACCCCAGTCAATCAGTTGAATATAGATACTGTACAGTATATAATGACAGTGAGTGGGAAATGATTGCAGTGGTATAGCTCTCCTATGACCAATGGATTTTTGTATAGCCCCTTAAAAAGCTCTCAACAAAAGAGTAGTGGCAGGACTAATAAGTATAAGTTTACAGAAAATAAATTAACTGCTTATGAAAATGCTGAGTCATAATCAACAAATCCATAAAACATCTATTGATTCTCACTACTCAGGCTCAATGCAAATGATGATAATGAACCAATAATGCTTCTTCTTCTTGCATGTTCTGCCGTATTCAAATCTGAATATTGGCGATCCTCATGGCGATTAACCATGAAGACTATCCTGAGAATATAATGCAGTGGCCTTTTATCTGCCTTCCGCATCGCATCATGCACTAAGGGGCTGTGGTGGCTCAGTGTTTAAGAACCTTGCCTTGTTAGCTGGAAGGCCGGCAAATTGGCAGTTCGAGACCCAGGTACTACATGATGGTTTGAACACCCATCTCTGTTCCAGCTCCTGCCAACCTAGCAGTTTGAAAGCAAGAAATTGCAAGTAGATAAATAGGGACCAGTTTGATTGGAAAAGATCTTGGGGACATGAAAGGAGCCTCATTCGGGTGTCCCCTGAGTGGAGTTTCTCCAGCAAAAATCTTTTCAGCCCAGAATAAGTTACTTGGTTGATCCATATTTCATGTCAGGTTGACGTGGAAGATCAAAACATTGTCTTATACATTATGTAATTTGGATAGCTGCCTCATAGTGACTTGGTCTCATCCTCCTTTGTGATAAATTTTTAATCTGGACCAATAGACAATATGAGGAAAACTGTCTGTAACAAACTTTACCATACTGGGAATTGCTCCAGACCAAAAAAAAAAAGGTTTGTTGGGCAAAGACACACATTATGTAGTCCAATCTGAAGGAACTATCATCTTGGATCTGTTGTTGTGTAACCTCCAAAGTGAAATAACAGTATTATCTATATAAAATACCTGCAAAAAGACAGAAAGTACAAAAGGCCTTTGTCTGTTTTCAGACACCGCTCCTAGACAGAATTGCTTAGAGAATATGTTTAATTTAATAGTTTGCTGGCAGATTGTCTTGCTTATTTCTTCACAGAAAAAACAACAACTACTGTCTAAACGTCCCTCATGCACATAGAAGAGATCAATACTAGACAAAAAGCAAGAACTAAATCAATACAGCAACGGAGCAAGCTTGCTCCAATTAAAACAAAAAACACTGGTGCCTCATAGGCTCTTGCCTTGCTTCTCCAGTTCAAATTAACAAATCTCTGCATAACTGACGACCCAAGACTTTCAGAATTGTTTATTCTTCATTCAGCCTCAAGTCAGTTCTGCTAAAAGTGAATTGGGTTCCTACCTTCATTTTCATAAAGCAATAATCAGAGCTAGAAATCCAAACCTCTAAGTTTGTATCTAACCTTTATAAGCAATGAATGATTTAAAATTCAGCAACTCAGGCTTATCGTACTGACGAGGACTGACTATAAATTGCTCGATCAGTCATTACCTTCTTCTTCCGTGTCTAAGCCAGATGTGAAACTGCCAAAATGAAGGCACCTTTTGGTGAGTACATTCTGCAGTTTTTCACCTGGCCCGGTGTGAGAAAGATTAGCCAACAACACAAGGTTGATGTTACCAGGGTATGCACGATTGTGGTTCAAAGCTATCACCATCTTTAAGGAGGCTCTTTGTGTGTATTTGTGTTTATTTTCACAGTTGGTGGATGTGTCTCTGGTGACTCAATAAACCTAACATGCTGAATGAAATGAATGACCTGACTAAACAGTTTTCTTTCAATGACATTCTCTGTGCAATCAAGCAAAGTATGTTTTCTCTAATAGAGAGCAGATATCTCTGTTGATGCAAAGGCATTATGATAATTTACAGCAATTCACCATTCCTGCATTGTGTATGTATATTTCTAGGTGAAAAATCTCTCATTTATAGGAACTTATTTTTCTTTCTTCCTTTTTTTCTGTCATTATTCGATTTGACATATGACACCTAACCCTCTTTCTCCAAAATGTAACCCCACTCACCTGGCTACTAAAAAACTGAAAGAGACATGCAACGTGAGATTATCCTAACCTTATTCAAATGTATGCAATTGTTAAAATAATTCTAATTAGACTTATTCCTTTGTTTGCCACATCTCTCCTCCATTATCTCCTGGAACAGCATGCAAACCACTAGGACTTAAGATCATCCTTACTCTGTCTTGATCAATTCCCTTGCCCTACTCTACTTACTTCTAACACCTTCTTTACCTATAAGGAAGGACGTTAACCATTGGAATGTAACAAAGGCTCATGCACCCGTCCCTACTATCCTGTACCGAGCCGGCTGCACTCGCCTTTACCCGGCCTGCACATCACCGCAAGGGTCCGGCAGTCGCCAGTGGGGCAGTTGCCTCATGAACGCAAACAAAACAATTCAACTTCAATTCCCAGCGTCCTCCGTGCCGCACCGCCTCTCAGCCAATCAGGCTGACAGGTGAGAGCAAAGAGAATGTTGGAAAACGCGGCACGCCCAATTGAAACCGAGCTGCAGAAAAAAAAGCCACCGCACGAACACAAACAAAATAAACTAAACTCCAAGCCCCAGCGTCCTCTGCGCCGTGACCACTTCAGCCAATCATGCTGAAGGGCGCGAGCGCGCAGAACAGTGAAAAAGCCAGCACGCGAAAAATAAAATAAAAAACGCCTCACGGCCTCGCAAACAAAAAAACCCTCAAAACAACCACAATGAGACAAACAGCGCCCTTCTTTCCCAGAGCAACGGGGAGAAAAGGGACTCCCTCTCTTCCCCACCAAAGACACGGCGAGACCACCACTGGCCTCAAGGTAAGTTAAGCCGGGGTGGGGGAAAAAAGCAACAGGCAGCAATTCATCAGGGGAAGCACCCTCCCTGGCGGATGAATGAATTCTGCCTTTCTACTACCCACACCGCTACACGAAACAACAGTGGAAGTAATAGAAAAGCAGCAGCCAGCAATCCGCAAGAAAGAGCACCACCCCTTATGGATTGTTGCCTGCTGATCTCCCCATTAGGTAAGCCAGGGGGAAAAGGAGGCCCAAAGAAGAGAACTATCATGAAGCAGATAGCTCTTCTCTGCAGTGGTGGGCCTCAAATTTTTTTACTACCACACTGTGGGTGTGGTATGGTAGGCGTGGCCAGGGGAAAGCCTTGCGTTGCACCCGAATTAGGACTACTATATGTCAAAACTTAGATGGGCGGGGCCAGCCAGAATTTCTGCTACCAGTTCTGGCGAACTGGTGCGAACCTGCTGATGCCCACCACTGCTTCTCTGCCTCCTTTTCACCCGACCTACCTAACGAACATTATCGGTTGAAGAGCGAGCTGACTGCCGGCTTTTCCTTTTCCCCATCGCTGCATCAAAACCTAATTTCGAAGCAGCAATGGGGAAAAAGAAGAAATGACAGACAGGCCGTTCTTCACACAACAACAACAAAACCAAACAGTAAACCAAAATGCAAAGCACCAAAATTAATAAAACACAAATAAATAAACAAATTATTAAAACAAACCCATTAAACAACAAAACAATAAACAACAAAATAAAATAACACCTAAAATACCAAAGGCTAACGAAAAACCATAAAAGCACACTAAAAACACCTATCTACAACACAAAAATACCTAACTCAACAAACAACAATCTCACAAATTAAAGAAATAAATACAGAACAATTAAAAAAACCAACCATAAATACCCCCCCAAAAACCCCCAAACACATCTAAAATCCAAAATAAAAACCAACAAACAAGCCGAAACACTTTGGGGGGTGGGTGTGTTTAAGTAGAAACTCTCTACTTAAACCTCCCAACCCAACCCCACAAAATAAAAAAATAAAAAAACCCACAGAATAAACAATCAAGAGTACTAACCAGACACATACTCCCTCCATGGGGCCCGGATCTAAACTGAACAAAGAGAAAGGAAAGTCACAAAAATCTTAATAACAGCCCCACCTAGAGGCCAGAAAAAATAAAAACAGTCAAAAATGAAAAAAATCAAAATTAAAATGACAAATATAAATCAAATAAAGTCACAAACCACAAATGCAAAACACCCCCACCCAAACCACCCCTAACAAAAAAAACACACAAATAAAAACTGTTTCTCATAAAGGAACAATATTCCTGAAAGTATATGAATTGTGTATCTTTATATACCTTTTTGTCTCTCTGGTTAGCCTCTAAAGCAAGAGTTCTCAACCTTTTAAAGCCAGGGGCCGGGTCACGCTCCCTCAGATAGCTTCAGGGGCCGGATGGCCATTTGGCCCTTTCTCAGACACTTGGCACTTCCTGGTGAGGTGGAGGCAGTTGGGGGGGGGGCACATGAAATACTGCCACAGGCCACATCCGACTCACAGACCTCAGGTTGGGAATCCCTGTTCTAAAGCTATCATCTCAACATGGAATTTGGAATTTATTTCATGCCAACAGAGCTATCACTGCTTCTATTTAAAATTATTATTCCTGAGGTGTATTATGAGTGTATGCACATCCATGGATAATACAGATATATTCATAAGGCTGAATGGTTTAATTGCAAAATCTTTAAGGCTGGAATGGGCAACATTTTATAGCTTTTGGGAAATAGCACCAGATGAAGAAAAAGGCCTGAAGCATGCAGAACCCCCCCCCCCCACACACACACACACACGGTAACAGAAGCTTGGCTACTGAACAAACAATCAGTTAAGTAAACCTAGATCCTCCTCATATTTTCTATTTCATGTTTTCTGGAACTAGAACAGAAACAGTAGTTTACTGTGAACTACTGCTGCCAGATGTTATTCTTTCAGGTGTCCTATGCTCATTTGGATATATTATGGTCTTTCCCTTTTTTTTCTATTATACTTTTGCGAAGATCCTTCCTAAATGATGACCAGCAACTGAGCCAGAAAGTCTAACTGCTTCTACAGGGACATTTGCCAAAGCTTATGAAGACCTAGCAAGCAGAAACAACCCAGATATTCAGAGTTTGATACCTAATTAGTTGTTGCATCTTGGCACAAAAGCTGGACTGCCTCTGCTATGGCTTTGCAACAATGTGAATTATATGGCAGAATATTCTAATGTCAATTACTTAATCATCTTTCAATTTTGGGAATGAACTCCCAAAGAAACCAAAAGGCTCCGAGGAGAATAATTTACTGCTGTATTTTTGCTGGAACACTGTTTCTTCCACGTGAAAAAAACCCAAAACAAAAGCCTTCCTCATCGGCACAATAGTTTTGAGGTCTGGAACAATTTAAACAAACCTATCTCTTACAAAAATTCTATACTTAAGTTAACATTTCCAAAGAAATTAGCCAAATAAATAGACAGGATGTTTTCTTGGAAGATGGTGTTGGGGGGGGGGGGGTTATTTATATACTAATCTAAGACTAAACTCTGTGGAAATCACATATGTTGCTTTACATGCAACTTGAATATCAAGATACAAATTGCTAGATCAGTCATAAGGAAATGGGCAAAAACAAATTTGTAACAAATGCAGGACTAACTAGAGTATGGACCAATAATCTAGTTAGTCCGCCCCAAAAAAACAACAACAGTACAACAGTTGTGAAATGAAATCTGTCCAGGACTTTCCATACTCAGAATGTAGGAAAATGTTTGGATACACTGTATAGTACAGCGATGGCAAACCTTGGCACTCCAGATGTTTTTGAACTTCAATTCCCAAAAGCCCTGATCAGCAGGAATAGTGAGTTGGGCTTCTGGGAATTGAAGTCCAATAACACCTCGAGTGCCAAGATTAGCCATCACTGGTATAGTATGTCTTAAGTGATACCCACTAATTATCTGTATTCCATATGGGCACCTCTCAGTGAATGTTGAGAGAAATAAATAGCACAAAGTGAAAGAGTAAACATTGAAGGGAATCATGGATCCAGGCAAAGAACAACAGTCCACAAAAACTGGGCAGAAGTCTTCAGAAGAAGAAATCAGGAACAAAGCCAGAGATCTAGCAGCCAAACAGCTATAAGACTGTTGTTGAGGAAGCTTCTGGAAGGAATTACAGGTTCTTATAAAGTTAAGCCATCTAGGGTTTACAGGTGGAGCCTATGAAGGTCCAGAACCTTCCCTGGGCTCTTAGGTGGGGCTTAGCAGTTGCAACAGGGTGAGGTTCTAGTCCTGCATGACTTAGAGCAGCTACTTGCAGGCTGAAAGCCCCAGTCCTGCAGCAACTGCAAATCTTGACATCCAGGTTCTTCTTCTTCCATGTCTAGGTCAGACGTGAAACTTCCAAAACCAAGGCACCTGTTCAGCAGTTCCTTTTGCCTGACCCAGTGCGAGAAAGATTAGCCTGCAACACAAGGTTGCCATTACCAGGGTATGCTTGATTGTGGTTCAAAAATATCACAATCTTCAAGGATGCTCTTTTTGTGTACCCTGACAACCTTGGCAAAACAAGAACCTTCTTCTGACCTAAGGAACTGAAGGTAGGGATGTTTATGGAACTATATCCATGGGAACAATCCCCATCTACCTTCACAGGCTCTATGCTGTGAGGAAGGCTAGAACACTACATATGCACCAGAGAGTGGAAATACTGAAACAAGTCCATGGTAATTTGTGGAATCCTTATCAAACACCCAAAAATCTATGTAAACCACAAACATCCACCTCCCCATAAGCTTCTCTGTCTTGTAACCAAAAAATCATAAGCAGAAAGAACACAGAGAGTAGAGCTATCTTATAAGCATAAGAGCCCTCATGGCACAATGCTTAAACTGTAATACTCCAGCCAAAACTGCTCATGTTATATGAGTCCAGGATGGGCTCAAGGTTGACTCAACTTCCATCCTTCTGAGATCATTAAAATGAATACCCAGCATGCTGGGGACAAAAATGCTAATTACATTGTGAACCACCCAGAGAGTGCTCTAAGATTTATGGGGTGGTATGTAAGTGTAATTGCTATTGTTATAATGTTTTCCAGAATACAATTTTGACAAGTGAGTTCTGTAGGCATTCTCATACTCCTGCTTGCAAAAAAATGAACTGTTATATCAATTCCTGTTCAAGCAAAAGATGAAAACTATTTTTTAAAACTTTCAGTACTGTACCATGATATGTAAAAATACCATTCTATGAGTAGAAGACACTTCATGCATGCTAAGGGCACCTCTAGATACAACCCATGAATACACATGGTTGCCATACACTGAGTTAGAGCCTCAATTTTATCCTCCCTTTTGTCCTTTCCTATAGTTACCAGAGAGGACTGTGATGGCTTAGTGGTTAAGATGCTGAACTTGATGACTGGAAGGTCAGTGGGTCAGCAGTTTGAGACCTGAGTGCTGTGTGACAGAGTGAGCTCCTGTAATATCTCCCAGCTCCTGCCAACCTAGCAGTTCGAAAGCTAGAAATTGCAAGTAAATAAATAGATACCGCTTTGTTTGGAAGGTAACAGTGTTCCATGCGCTCCAGTGTCTAGTCATGCCTGCCACATAACCACAGAAACATCTGCAGATGCAGGCATTGCTGACTCTTTAGCTGTAAATGGAGATGAGCACCGCACCCTAGAGTCGGATACGACTTTACCTTTACCTATATAGTTACCAGAGATTGGAACAGAGACAGTTTCCCCCACATAAATCTATATCTGACAATTAACCACTATGCAGTTTTCTTTTCACATCAATGCACAAACGTATTACGGCACAGCAAATTGGAGACAAACATTTTCTCCTTCACACACATTTGAAGGAGCACACACACGCCATATCTACTTCTCATTCTTGCAACATAACACACAATTTGCTTTTACAGTAAAACCCTGACTTACATATGCCTCGAGTTACATAAAATCAGAGTTACATAATGATTTTGTGCTAAAACCATGTCCCGATTTACACGATTTTCTTTGGGTTTGCTTTGAGTTACATAAAGATTCATTTCCCTATGGGTTTGCTTCGATTTACATAAAAATTTCATTTTTCCTATGGGTTTCCTTCGAGTTACGAAAAAAATATTTTTTCATAGGTTTGCTTCGAGTTATATAAAAAACCACTTTAAGCAAAAGCCTACGGAACGGACCTTTTTTTGTAAGTATGGTTTTTACTGTATATCTGAATGTAATCAATACATTTTCAGTTACTGTTAATTATTGTGTGTGTGTGTGTGTGTGTGTGTGTGTGTGTGTGTGTGTATGCCACTTCCATGTATATATATTTAGTACTGTATTTTATGCATACTTTTTTCAAAGTATTCTTGATATATTTACAGTAGAAAATCATATCAGTTACTGTTTAAATGTCTGCACCCCTAATTTTTGCAGGATTCTCTTTAACCTTTGTGCATTTTACTCTTTTTTACTATGGATATGAAACCATAATATTTTTTTAAAAACCAGCACAACTGAGATGTGCATGTTATAATGCAACTTAAGGAAACTGGTGACAGCTTTTATGTCACTTCTTTGTGAAACAATACATGCTTTACTGTGTGACAGCAAATATATGCTAATAATGCCTTAGCTCATCTAAAAATGAGAGGGAAGCAGGAGGCAGAAGAGTGTCAAAAGCTAGTTGACAGTGACTCTGCAGGCATATGCCACTGATCACCTAATCACCATGATTTGGAAGGGTTGGAAGCCCCAGGAAATAGCAGTCAGCTGACTGCCCCTACATCTACACTGCATATTTGATCAGCTAAAATCTGCTGAATGAGGAATTGTCCTTTAACATGTACCTTTTTGGGAATGAAGCTATTTATCACCTAGATCACAACACACACTCAAAGATTTATATATTGACTGTATGTAGGAAGATCTGTATTGAATGTATAGTTATGAATATCTGTAGCAAGTATTTTGTAAAGATTAAATATGGGAATGGGAAAGATTGAAAACATGTTCAATTTGATTTTTTAATTTTAAATTTTTTTTGTGTTCTGTCATGGTCGATTCCGACCCTTTGCGACCCTATAGACCATTGTCCTCCAGGCACCTCTGTCCTCCACCATCCTCCTCAACCCATTCAGCTCTGTGCTCATTGCATCTACAATACCATCTAGCCATCTCATCTTTGGCTGCCCCCTTCTTCTTTTGCCCTCCACCTTTCCCAGCATCAAGGCCTTCTCAAGTGAATCCTATCTTGTCATTTGATGTCCAAAGTACTTTAGCTTCATCTTTACTATTTGACTTTCTAAGGAGCAGTCAGGGTTGATTTCTTCTAAGATTGACCTATTTGTTCTCCTCGCTGTCCAGGATACTCTCAAAACTCTCTTCCAACACCACATCTCAAAGGTACCTATTCTTCTGCGCTCAGCTTTCCTAATAGTCCAGTTCTCACAACCATATATTACCACCGGGAATACCACTGCTTTGACTATGCGAATATTTGTTTGGAAGGTGATGTCTCTACTTTTAACTATGTTCCTCAGGTTTCTCATAGCTTTTTTTTAGTAAATTAGGGGAAAACCTTAATAGCTAGTTTTGTTACTTGTTGTTCTGAAAAATCAAATTGCATATTTCCAAACAACAACAACAACAACATGTAAGAGGCCATCAGATTAAAAGAAAACATTTCCCCTGTCATTTAAAATAGTAGTTAGTGTGTACAGCCTGTAAACTACCAAAACAAAAAAGTCAGTGATATATAGTATTTGGAGATCATTCAGCATACCTAAGTTTGCAGACTGTGCTGTATTTATACAAAACTAGAACTGTTTAGATAGTTTAATGAGTTAAATATCTGGCTGTGGAGTCAGAGATCCAATCTTCCAGTGAGCCTCCCAAGAGAAGAGCCAGCCTGTGCAGCTTTGAGCAAGCTGCATTACCTCAGTGTCCCCCTAATGGAATGGTTAACTACTTCTTTATACTTATACAGTAATTAGAAAACACTGGAAAGGATATTCATTAGGGATGGTACTTGGAGGTTAACAAGAATGAGGAAAACCATGAAAGAGTCTATTAATTTTCTTTTTGAAGTCTTTTGTTAATTCCCAAGAGACTCTCTTAAATAGATTCAATTTCATTTGCCTCTTTCCATTGTCCCTTTCTCCTCCTCTTGTCTGTCAAATCATCTTGGGAAATGTTTAAGCAAATAGTGTTGCAAGGGTCAGTCAGAACATTCTGAGTGGGAGAGGGAATTTTGAGTTGAAGAAGGGCCTGAATTGGTTGGAACCCAGTGAAGAATGTTCTTTGCTTCAGTCATTAATAATGGGTGGGATCTCTATGCTGCTGAGCTCCATGCTGCCCTCCATCTTGATTATGCTGTCCATCTGAGCCTCTGTATTTTGTTTGCCTTTTTATGGACTTTTTTTTTTGAGCAAACAACTCCCCCTCCACCCAATTCCTTAGTATTTTGGTTGCTGCTGTCACCAGCTAATCTATGGTACTAGTGAGCATTCAGATTATTCTTGGGGATTTCTCTTCTCCTTTCTCTCTTCCCTTTTCTTGACTACTTTTATTACCTACTGGAGCATGCTAATGGTACACTCGAGGAAGAGAAGTGAAGACATCGATGATAAAGAAACATCTCCCAATGTTCTGGTTGTGACAGGAAAGCTTGATTGTTTCGCCTTAAAAACTTCCTTTTCTTTTCTTAGTCTTTGCAACAGGAGATAGAGTGTGTGCTTTGAAATTTTACTCCCTCCCACCCATGCAGAGAGGGAGCGTTGTCCTTGTTACATTTATTTTAATTATGTAATTTGGTTACTGTGGCTGCATTGTCCCTGATTTTTGAAGTAGTTTTTAAGGATTCTTTAGGGCTTTTGAGCTGATTTCCTGTCGCCTGTCTAGCTCCTGCTCTTTCATAGCATTTTAAAGTTCTTTAGGGCTTTTGGATGAGAGTGAGAGAGAACACAAATGAAGAAAAATGAAACCAAGGAACTCAGAAGAGCCAACCTTTTGTATTTTACAAAAGTACTGGTAAATGAAAGATCCCAAAACAAATAATGTACACCACCACTAAAAGAACTTGAAATGAAACAAATATAAAAGTTTTCCCTGTGCAAATCTCTAGTTGTCATGCGCTTGGAATTGCCGTTTGTCGTAGAATTATTACTGTTTTTAGATCCATAAAGGAATGGGAGGAATGGGCTCAACAGATCTTACTCCTTTAAGAGGACATTTACATTAATAAGAATAGATATAGAGTATTAACAGACAAACGGTTACTCTCTAAACTTTTACATTCATGATACTATTCCTGCAATTATTTTTTACCCTAAATCATACTGAGGAATTATGTTCAACAGTGTTTACTAAAGTCCTAAACTTACAGGCTGCCCAGCATTGTGAGACAAAAGCATAACTCCTTCATATAGGCTCGTTTTCTTTTATTGGCTTAAAGAATAAGAGCAAAGCCACAGAAATCAACAGCACTAAACTGGTTATGATTTAAAAGTCCCATACATTTAAATGTGTCTTTCCTTTGTAGTCCATTGTCAGCCCATTGAAACCATAAGCACTTATGTGCAAAATTGGGTTCTAACAGGGTAATTGGTTTTATTTTACCTTTCTCTTACACTAAAGAAATAAAAAATAGGGAGTGCATTATGTGACAAGATGGTTTTGCAGTACTATTCACTTTAATTACATAATTTCTGCTCCATCTGAATTCTTTAAAGAAAGATTTGCTCCTTGAGCAAATATGTGCTAAGATCTAATACAAAGAGGTTCTTGAAAGCCAATAATAATACATTTTGGAAAATGAGTTCCAATGTGCTAATAAGCCTTTAAATACAGAAGTGGCAGCAGGTGTCTCTAATAACATATGATGTAAAGATCAATTTGAATATCAAATAACATACTGAAATACTTTCCAAATTGCTACCATTCAGTTGGTATCAATGGTGGTGGTAGGTTAACTCCCCCCACAGCACTTTCTTCTTTTTATGAGTAAAAACACTCACAAATTATTTTAAATGAACCAGCATTTCTGGGACACAAGCATAAAAAATGAACATTGATGCACCATTAGCAAACACTTGCTCCATTTAATACTTGGAGATCTGGTTAAAGATGACATCAGTCATCTTTATTCATAAATAACTGCATTTATCAACATTTTAATCTTACACATAAATCATGAAAGCACATAACAGGGACACTCGTGATGCTTAGGAGGGATCACAAGCAGTGATGCACTGCTCCCGGTGCCCACAGGTGCACGGGCACCGGTAGCAGAAATTCCCCCAGGCCATGCCCACTTGGCTGACCACGCCCACATCCCTACCCCAGGCCATGGTATGGCTGGCCAAGTGGGCATGGCCCACAGTTAGCCACGCCCACACCCAGGGTGGGGGTAGTAACAAATTTTGCAGCGCATCACTGATCACAAGCCCCTAATCAAATCACTTATATTGGTGGGCAAGTCTTATGGTCCTACCTGTTTTTACACACACACATCTTGTAATTTCAATAAAAATAGAGGATACCATGTCACCAAGCAACTTGTGAGCATTTTCACTCTGCTTTTTAGGTACTATGGGTTGATAGATAATCTAAAGACATTTGCTCTTCTTTTTTCTGTTTCATCTATAAAATGGATGAAGACTAGACAGCTGTTCAAATTATAAGTGGCCTTCAATTAGAGGCCTATCAGCCTGACACAGTGTATGGCCAATTTGAAGATGTTCAAGGGTCATCCTTGGAATCTGCGGCCACAGAAGATTTGAAATCTTTCTGTCCTTATGCTACATTTCAGGACCAGTAATAGTGTCAGCATCATAGCAAACTTGAAGAATTTTTTATTTTGTTGCTACATGACTGTTAGGTTGTAAGTACTCGCCTAACTTATTGGGCAGGATGATATACCTTTGTCATTGCACTTTAAGAGCACCAAATGTATGCTGCAACAGCTGGAATGTATTAGCTCGTTAACTTGTGTGCAATGTACGGTACTTAAAAGTAAGGCCTTAGCCACAGTTGCCAGCAGTCTCTATGCTCAACTGTTGGAGGACTGCTGGCAGTTATACTGTAGCACTGCTAGCTGACATGCCGAAGGACTGCTGGAGGCCTACACATTGAAAGACTGATGAAAGCCTGTCAGCTGAACATTGGACATTTGTTGCTGCTATGTAAGCTTACAGACTGCTGCTTTGTTTGCCTATTGGACTCTATACACTTGAACTGTATCTCAGTAACTAAACTGACTGGTAAGAAGAGGAAAAGCTATCTTGTTTACTTTTGTAACTGACTCTGTTATTGTAAACACCTTTGAGAAATCTTGAACTCTTATTTTTCACAACCGGTAAATAACTAATTGGACAGAGCTTATCTGTTCTGTCCACTGTGTTCATCTATTGTGTCCTCAGCCTTCTGCTCACATGGCCTTCGAACATGAGGGCTCGCTCTGCAACACCTAACAATGACACATAAAAATAAAATGTTTCCTTTCAGCATGTTGGTATTTATTCAGAAATAGCAATGCTATTTACAGTAATACCTCATACAAAGTCCGCTTCATACAACATCGGATTCATACAACATCGCCTAATTCCTTGAAAAAAGTTGCCTCATACAAAGTCGTGCGACTTTGTATGAGGCATTGGGGTTTTCCCAGGTTGCATTGTTCCTGGGCAGTATAAAAGGCAGGACGCATGCGTACATTGCTCTTGTGGGCTTTGCATGAGGCGAAGAGTGTTTAGGAGTGGTTTTGAGCTCGATTTTGGATTTTTTTGAATTTTTTCCGCCATAATTTTTAGAATCATTCCTGGGATTTTTGCAGCATTCTTCAGGTTCTTAGACAATCAGGGTTGTTTGACATGTTTTTGTAATGTTTTTAGCCTTTAGACAATGATTTTTTTAAAGTTCTGTCAGTTTCCTGTCTGTTTCTTTGACTTTGCCCTGAAGTCTGTGCTGTTACAGTACAATGTATCTCTATGGAAACGACGTTGCACGAGGCATCGCGGCAAGGATTTGGACTTTGTTTGAGGCATCGCGGCTAGGATTTTGCATGCCTCATACAAAGTCCAAATCCGTATAAAGTCCAAACTTGTGGAACCAAGTTTGGACGTTGTATGAGGTATCACTGTATATTTAACGCCATACTTTTATTCTGTTCCGAAAACTCAGGGTAAAAAATAAAGTACAGAAAAGCAATGTATCTATTTGTTAAGCATGAATTAATGTGCTTCATTTGTCTTTGCACTATAATACTCTGGAATAAGCCTAATTAAACATCAGGTGTACTATCTGAAGACGTTTTCTATACTTGTTCATTATAACCAAAACAAACAAAATTAGGCTGCAAAACAAGTGGCCTAACACCTCACGCCCAGTGGTGGGATTCAATTTTTGTACTACCTACTCTGTGGGTATGGTATGTTGGGCATGGCTAGGGGAAAAGCCCTGTGTTGCACCCGAATTAGGACTACTTTATTTCAAAACTTGCATGGGTGGGACCAGCCGGAATTTCTGCTACCAGTTCTGGTGAATTGGGGCAAGCATGCTGAATCCCACCACTGCTCACACCCAGTGATGGGCTTCAGCAAGTTCGCCCCAGTTCGCCAGAACCAGTAGCATAAATTTAGGCTGGCCCCATCCATCCAAGTTTTGAAACAAAGTAGTACTAATTCAGAAGCAACGAAGGGCTTTCCCCACCATACCACACCCACAGAGTAGGTAGTAAAAAAATGGAATTCCACCTCTGCTCACACCACAGGAAAATGTTATCTCTTGACTCTTTGAGAAGATCACATCAGTAAGTGAAACATTTGGTCTGTTCACTGAAACAGAAATTTCAGTTGAACAGTTTATTGTAAGGGAATGAGGTCAATTCTAAAGGAGTCAAGCTAAAGATATTGATTCATTCTTCAAGGGATTCAGAGTCAAGGCATGAAATATTGATACCAATCTGCAGGATATCAATCAGAGCAAAAGTGTAAGGCCAAACATTTGGGCAGGAAGCTAGTTTGTAAAGTCCTGTGATTCCCCTTATATATAACTAGCATATTTTGCCCGGCAGTGCGGGCTTTGTAAAATTGTGTTGGATAGTAAAGGGTTTCATTTTTTTTCTTGAACCAATGGTGCTGGGCTGTTTTAAATGGTGTTGAAAGGTTTTGTGATTTTGTGGCTTCGAGGCGCTGCGTCCGCCTGCGGCAGACTTGCGCTCCCAGTGTTTGTTTTTGTTTTATTTTTTGCGCGCCGGCTTCCTCAGTGCCGGGCTCTTTAAATTGGTTTTGGAAGGTTTTTGTTTTATGTTTATGCAAATTTTATTTTAATTTAATTTATTTAATGTAAATTTTTTAAATTTTAAATTAATTTTTTTAAAAAATCTTTATTTTTGTGCATTTTCAATTTTTTTGTTTTGGTATTTTTTGAGATTAGTGTGAATATTTTTGAATGTTTTGATAACTTTTTGGGTTAATTTGGTAATTAATCTTATTAGTTTCAATATTTTTGAATGTTTTCTCTCTTGTGGCCTATGGGTGGGGGTGGTGAGCTTTTCTTCCTCTCTACAGTTTTTCTCTTCTGTCCTCTGGGTGTCGCTTCCGGTAAGTATTTTCTTCATTTTCTCAGTTGAGTTTCGATCGTCATGGAGTGAAGACGTCTCTTGGTAAACTCCCTTTTTGTGTGTGTGTGTGTTGGGTTTGGGGGAGGGGTGTCTTTGTGATGTTTTTGTGGTAAATTTTTTGGATGTTTTTGTGTTTCGTTTTGAATGTTTTGGTGTGTCCTTTTTTTGGGGGGGGGGCGTCTTTTTTTTCCACCGGCCAGGCTCGATCACTGGCCCGTGGAAAGAAAAGGGCGGGGTGTGTGTGTGTGTTCTTTTTTTCCCCGTGGGCCAGGCTCGAAGCCTGGCCCGTGCAAAGGAAAGGGCATGGGAGGGTCTCTTTTTTTTCACGGGCCAGGCTCGATCCCTGGCCCGTGAAAGTAAGGGCAGCGGTGGCGGGGGTTATTTTATTTTTCGCACGCTGGCTGCCTCAGCGTTCTGCGCGCTAATGGCACGCAGGATGCTGGGGCTTGTAGTTTTGCCTGCGTGTGTTTGGTTACTGCAGCGGTTTTTTTCCTGCGGCTTTTTTTTGATTGGCCGTGGCGCGATTTCGAATGTTCCTTTTGCCGTGCTGCTCAGCCTGATCGGCTCTGGTGCGGTGCGGCACAAGGAACATTGGGAATTGAAGTTCCCCCCTTTTTTTTGCGTCCAGGGGCTCCTGCCCCCGGGCCAAAATTTTCAACCCGACAGTTACCTGTGAACCCCGTTCGTGCGAGTGCACGGAGGCTTGGACGGGGCTAGTGGGGCCTGGTGCAACATCCTTTGTCACATTCCAATGGTTAACGCACCATTTTATAGGTGTAGATTTGAATGCACAAGTTGCTTTAAATCAGGCATTCACAACCTAAGACCAGCAGGCCAGAACCGGCCCCCAATGCCAATTCATCCAGCCCCCAACGCCTTCACTGCTTCTGGAAGCAGAAGTAAAATGTGTACCACATATGTGCAGAATGCTGCTAAATGCATTCTGCGCATCCGTGGCACATGTTTTACTTCCACTTCTGGGTGGGAAAAATCACATGACCGAACCAATCAGCTGCCCAGGAGGTGTGGCCAGGCCCGCAACCTGAAAACGTTGAGAATCACTGCTTTAAATCACTGTTGCATTGGCTATTACAACTCTAAACTTCTAAACATCTCATTAATGCACATAAATGTAAAAAAAGGAACCCAGAAGCAAAACAACACCCCATGCAGTTCTGAAAGTCTTTTGGAATCTGAACAAAAGGCTATATAGCACTTTCAGTACACTTGCTAAAAGCGCTCACTCACCTCATCCTTCCTATCCAATAAAACCTTATAAGCTACACAAAATCAAACAAAAAAAGCACCACATGGATGGTTTATACTGTTTTAATTTTTGCCTTACAATTTTAAAAGTACACTTATTATGCACACGGAAAGATTTAGTTAGGCCACTTCTCCTACTTTGAATGTAATTTTACAGACACTTGACTTTTGATTTTATTTCCCTGCTTCAGACCAGTTCCCATAGCCTAGACGGAACTTTGCATCATAATTGCTAAAAACAGAAAATAAAAGGAGAAACAAATAGATGATCTACCTATAATTTAAGGGAATGCTAATTTCCCCCAGGAAAGGTTTGTGAGAGGGTACTGATATTACCATAGCAAATAAAAGCTTTGAGAAACAATATACTAATTGTCTTAACAGTAATGGTAACCATTTTTTTCCTTGCCACCTTATTTGTCCTGTATCTTGTGTACTTGTGTTGCACCATTTTAAAAATTAAGTAAATTCAAATTTGAATGGATCTTGAATGTGTTACTTTTACTTTCATTTTTTTTCATAGATACAAAGTCTCACCCTTTCTCTGCCATGAATTTGAAATTCATTACTTAGCCATATTTATGCTATTAGGAACTGTGCTACTACTTGACAAGGGGCTGGTTTTTCTTTTCAAATGTGTACTACTCTCTCACGATTCTTCCTTTTTAATGCTGTGGCCCACTTGTCCAAGTAATTACTGTATTTGACAATTACAGAAATGATTTCTTAGTAACAAAAGTGATGAACAGACCAAACCATTCAAAAGGAATTATAATTTTCCATTTTACTGCCATTTCCCTCCACGCTATCAATTTATCTTCAGGCCTTTTGTCTCACACATGGGCGGTTTGCACATAAAAGTCTCCATTCTGGCACCCCATCTCTTACATTCAATGTTGGCCCAGTCTTTTGGCTTCTCATGGTCTCTTTGCTTTATTTCCTCCTCCTCTCTCCAATATTCTGTTTAACATTTTCTATTTTATAGTCCTCTATAAAGCGTTAAGAAATTAAATACTATTGTAGAGGTGGCAGAAGGCTGTGAGGTAGCCCTGAAGTCAGCAATTGGGCTTGCAGTTGATAATTGCAGTAGTTAAGACAGGAAACTAATTCAGAAAAACTAGTATACATGTATAGTCTTCACAGTTGAAAGCTGAGATAAATCTTCTCCTAGAGTACTGGAATGTCTGAATATTCTCTTTATAAAACCTCACTCAGCAATGTGCAGTACTTTATTAACTAGGAATTAAGACTTGGACCTTAACATCATTCCTGTGTGCCAGGTGTTCAGCATAAGTCATACTTACTTTAGTTTGGCTTCTATTAATTTTGACAACAAAATTGCTTCTATGGCAAGTAATATTTATAAATCTGGGGAATCAATCTCACTGTTCCAGGATGGGTGGAAAGAAGGCTGGTGGAATACTAACATGCCCCCACCCATTGCCAGAATTCAACTGCACAAAACCCCAAGGAATCGCCAAATGGTCATAAATTCAGCAATAGCAATAATGGCTTAATATTATTTCCTAGTTGTCATTTCAGCAACCAATGCACACTTGCAAAAGTAGGGCATGAGGGATATTATTACAGTTGGGGCTTATATTGCTTGATTAATTTTCAGTTATTGGCAAGGGCTGCATATGGGATTAAAGAATCCCGGCAAAGCTATTTCTCCGCTTTACATTTTATTTCTTTCATTCAATAGGCAACAGTGAACTATCAATTTTAATGCTCAAGAAAAATTAAAACCTAACAGGGGTTTAAACTGATGGCATGGCAGCAAAATGCTACTGCCATGCTACTCTTTCATATTCATCATCTGCAAAATAATTTGCATTCTTCTAATAACCATTAAGATATAGCAATTTTATTATGAAGCACAGCCAGAAAATATTTCAAGATTTCAGTTTCATGATAAAAATTCAACAGCATTTCAGATACAAATCCACTAAAAACTCATTTTAAATAATTTCCCAACTGAAAAAACTAACTTAACTCTTTGAAAATGTAGAAAAAGAGACAAACTTTCTGTAGAAAATATTTACAGAGAAGGAAATTATTTTGTATTATGTACTACCCTTTTCATTAATTATTCCATTATCAGTGGTAGAAGATTAGTACTGTATCATGTTTATGTTATAGGGCTGGCTAGATAGCTCAGTCTGTTAGGCATCTGGCTATGAATCCAGGGATGGAAAGTTCAGTTCCACACTTTGTTATCCCAGAAGAGCCAGCCTCTTTGACCATGGGAAAATTGGCGGTCCCTCACCAAAGAAGTGAATGTAAACCATTTCTGGATATTGAGAAAACCCTGAAAAGACCCTCCCCCCACCACATTAGAATAAATTTGACAGCACACAGTTATTGTTTAATAAATTATAGATCTATAGAATCAAAGTTGTGTTACAATGAAACAAGCTGTATACAAATGGCAGAAGTAGAAAACAGAATTGTATGTTTTCACATTTAAAAATATATTTCAACAATTAAATCCTAAACTGTCTTTAGAAAAGCAGTGAAAAGTGTGGAAGAAAACAGCCATTCAAAGTGTCTTGCTTGTTAAAAGTGTCAGCTAAAATATAATTAAAACTTCAGCAACATTAAAAACTACTCTCTAAAGTGTGTAGAGCTAGAAGAAATTAGATTTGAGATAAGAGGGAAAGTACTTAAAATCCCTCTCCTATCCCACTAAGATGCAAAGACCTGGAAAAGATGTTGCCTATAGTTCAACCCTTTGTTGGATTCTTATTGTAAGGATCTGAATGGCATTAGGAAAGCAAGAACAATATCACACCTGGAAGGAAATTGTCTGTTATCAAGGAACTACTGATTGCCTCCAAGTCATGATCTTCTCCCTTTACTGACCTGTCAAATAACCTTCACTTCAAGGACACTGAAAAGAAATGAGTCCTTCCTTTGTTTTATTTACTGCAGCCTTCCTTTCACTTTGCTTCTTCTTTCCTAACTAGGCCAGATGCGAAGCTGCCATTTTATAGCTTATAACCGCACTTTGGCGAATTGATTCCAGCCACATTCCTAGGTGAATTAGTAGTTAAGGTGAGAGCTAGAGATTGTCATTTTTATTACTTGTACTGTATCATAATTTCAGCTTTGTTGGACAATAAAGTTATATTAGAAACCAAAATGTTCTTTTCTATCCTGGGAAGTAATTCTGAGACCTATTATCTGAGACATCAGTTTTCCATCTCCTACCATAAACAAGCAGTAGAACCAAGAGCCATTGATTCCAACACTCCAACACTGGAAGCTTTCAAGAGAAAATTGGACAGCCAACTGTCATATCTGCTTTGATTCAGATTCCTGCATTGAGCAGTGGGGATTGGACCCGATGGCCAAAAAGGAACCTTCCAACTCAGTTCTTCTCTGATTCTATGAATTCTCTATGGCTCTATTCTGGATAAATTCAATGTATCATTCTTCACTTTCTAAGATTGCAAATGGGTATAGATGTCATAATAGGGGTGATGTTTTAATATATTACATGTGTTAGACAGCATCATGCCACCTTTCCCCCATAAAATTTCATTTTGTTCATTTCTGTTTTTTGAATATTGGCTGCTTCTGTCATCCTATTTAGGTCCTATGATTCTTACAGTACAGCCCACTCCACACAAGAGCCCATAGTTTCCTATGATTCATATTACTACAGTTTCACAAGATTTGCTGTTGTTCAGCCGCACAGTCGATTCCGACCGTTTGCGACCTTACGGACCATTGTCCACCAGGCACCTCTGCCCTCCACCATCCTCTTCAGCCTGCCTAGCTCTGTGCGCCCATTGCATCTACAATACCATCTAGCCTGGGGTGCCTAAACTACGGCCCAACGCCAATTCATCCGGCCGTAAAGCCCCCGTCGCTCCTGAGAGCAGAAGTAAAATGCACCCATACGGGTGTGTTTTATTTCTGCTCCTGGGAGTGACGAGGGCTTTGTGGGCCAGATGAATTGGCATTGGGTCTGCATCTGGCCCCCAAGGCCAGTGACCGGCCCCCTGAACTATGTGACCAGCCCGTGGCCAAAAAGGTTTGGGCACCCCTTATCTAGCCATCTCATTTTTGGTCACCCCCTTCTTCTTTTGCCCTCCACCTTTCCCAGCATTAAGGCTTTCTCAAGTGATTCTTCTCTTCTCATTTGATGTCCAAAGTACTTTAGCTTCATCTTCAATATTTGGCCTTCTAAGGAGCAGTCAGGGTTGATTTCTTCTAAGATCGACCTATTCACAAGATGCTTTCCATAAAAATATGGCTAGCTAAGAAAGACCATCCAGGTGTCCATAATTAGATTCTCATAATTATCAACACATATCTTGTCATCCGATTTTAATTCATTGCCTCAATTCAGAACTACAAAACATGAGGTAATGGAAGCTTTCAACAATATAAGTCATTTGTTTAGCAAAAAGCCAGAGTCAGCAACATATGCACATGGATAAATAAAGTGTCATATTGAATATGGACACTCAATGTTTTCTTCTGGTTTTCTTCTGTTTTGGAAGCATTCTGCATGTATACAGAAATGAAATGATATTTCAGACTTTCCTACACATTTAATCCTTTAATTAGTAGAAATGGTTTTGAATGAAAAATGTTTCCCATTCACTCAGAATTATTATTTGAGAAGCAAGGTGACTGCCAGTATTCTTCTAGGGCAGTGGTTCCCAATGTGGGGCCCATTCCCAGAAGCCTAAGTCAGTACATTGGCTGATCAGTGCTGTGGGGAATTTCACTTAGTTAATTGAAGTCCAAAAACCAAAGGTTGGGAAACACTGTTCTAAGGTGAAGGCAAGATTTGGCCTCTGGGCTGCATGGAACCCCTAGGTCCCCTAACACCCCATCAAACACCCAAATTTATTTTTCAGAATGTTTTCAGCTCAAAATTTTCCTATGAGCTATATTAAGGAGGAAGACAATTTTGCTATGTCTTAGGCCATTCGCAGCACCCATAGAACCTCCATTTCCCAATATTATTTTAAATGACCACTAAAGAGTTTAAAGAAGAGTTTTCAACCACTACAAGTCAAGTTTTTAAAAGAAAAACTGAGGGAGATGAGGGCCATGAGAGTGGAGTTCAAAAGCTCAGGGATATGTTTTTATGGCTTTTAGATCTCTGGTGGTTGTCTATCCTGCTTCAGGGTCCCAGAATTATGAAGATCTTATTAAACTCATAAATGTCTGCTTCTATTAATAAAGCCACAGCTTTCATTTGGTAATACAGCCAAAAAGGCAGCTCTAAATATGATGGAGAATAATATCAGTGATTTATCTGTTCCATTTATTCTGTCAGATGATCCGCTTTAATACTCTAGCAATTGTATCTGAAATGCATATTTTACATCAGGATAGTGAAAAAATGTTCACCTTTCCTACAAAGGATTTTTAAAATCAGGGGTGACCAAACTTTTTGGGCCGAGGGCCGGCCACGTGGTTTAGGGGGCTGGTCACTATGGCCTGGGGGCCAAATCCGGCCCCAATGCCAATTCATCCAGACCACAAAGACCTCATCACTCCCTGAAGCAGAAGTACAACGTGTGGGCATGTTTTACTTTGACTTCCGGGAGCGATGAGGGCTTTGTGGGCTGAATGAATTGGCATCGGGGGGCCAGATCCAGCTCCCGGGCCGTAGTTTGGGTACCCCTGGTTTAAAATGTAAAAAGGATAATACATGACCTATCTTTAAAGGTTTCTGATTAATAATTAAATGGACATTTCTAAAATAAAGTTTACTGCCTACTAACCCTCACCCACTCAGACATAACATTTTAGCCTTCCATAGTCATGTTTTGCTGCAATGCACAACTTTGCTACTTATAAAATTGTAACAATTCTTCTGACTTTATTCCACTTGTTTATTTTGTTACAAAAACAAGATGGAGCATACCTGTCAAGTTTCGGGAAATTTATGTCAAACCCCTGTATTTTACACTCTTTCCCGCCGTCATCCCAGATTAGTTAAACTGCAATTAGACTGGAGTTAGACTGGAGGCCAGCACAGGATAAGCATAGCTGTCCAGTTTCCCTTTTGGCCAGGAAATTTCTCTTATTTGACAGAAATTTCCCAAAACTTGACAGGTATGAGATGGAGCAAAAAGTGTCCCAGCAAAACTATTAGATTTCTCCACTACCATATGCTTCTATCCTAGGTAATTTCCCAATTGTCCCATACTATTTTTCAGCAAATCAGCAAAAATGGCATAGTCTGGTTCTCCTTAGCTTGGTCTTATTTTGAGGAAAAACTGAAATGCTCAGATACTCTAGAATTTTAAGATGTGTAAATGTAATCCAATCCTAACTCTACTACTAATTCTTAATATCCCCTCAATGTCAGGTGTGTTTTTTTAATTCATCTAGCTGATGAGTGATCATGTAGATTGAGTCCCTAGGTATCCTTCTACTAGAGTGAAGCCCCTTTGACTCATTAAAAGGTATCCAACCTAGTGGGTGTGTATAGTATGAAGTAAGAGTGATGTCTATTCGTATCACCTGTTATACAACATTTTGCACAAGACCACTTCCAAGGTATTTTTAGGGTCCACTGATTCTATCATTTATAAATTAGGTTACCATATATACTCGAATATAAACTGAGTTTTTTATACCCAAAAATGAGGTCCAAAAGGGGGACTCAGCTTATACATGGGGTCAACAACCATGAGGGTCTAAAAACATGGTTTTTTTAAAGTTATTTGGCACATTAAAAGTAAGTTTCAGGACTTCTACCGCAAAAGAATCTGAGGCTATAAGAGGGCGGAAATCACGATTTCCCATTAGAATATATTGAAAATCAAGTTCTCCTATTCTGAAGTTTGTTTTCAATTAATTCCTATGGAAAACTGCAGATGAAGAAAGAAGTTCTACATTACAATTGTGTCTCCCTTCCAAGTTGGTGGGGGAAAAGAAAGGATTTCACTTACTGGTACCTTCTGCCTTTGTCTCTGCTCTGCCCAAGATGGAGGAGCAAGCCATGCTTCTTCCTTGCAGGCAGAGCAAGAGGCTAGGCTAGAGCAACACTTCCTGCCTCAGTGCAATTGACCTGCCCACGCACTTCACCTGCAGCGCCACCACTGGTGGGTGGTGCAATCAATTTTACTGTATTTTCATGTATCTTCATTACTGAAACTCACTACAGCTGCTGCATTTCCCACTCTTGGCTTATACTCAGGTCAATCTATTTTCCTAGGTTTCCAGGTCAAAATTAGGTACCTTGGTTTATATTCAGGTACGCTTATATTTGAGTATACACGGTATTTATTTGCCATGTTTCCCACATATAGTTAGGCAATGAATGGTTCTTGATTCCTGGGAGAGAAAAGATGTTGGGAAGTTGTATTTAAGCACTAGCAATTACTCCATCTAACCCAGGGGTTCTCAACATTTTTCAGTCACAGGCCGGACCACAGCCCCTCAAATAGCTGAGCGGGCTGGACTGGTGGTTCCCCTGCTGTAAACGCTGTCATAAAATGCATCTGCAGCTGTCAGAAATGGGTTTACAATGGCTGTGGACTCATTTACAGCGGTAGTAAAAGCATTTACAATGGCTATGGACTAATTTACAGATGTATTCCAGTGGTGGCTGGAGCAGCTCCAGCGAGGTCAGGGGCTGGCTTATTTGGTGCTGCAGACTGGATTTGGACCATGGGCTGTAGATTGGGAACCCTTGATCTAACCAATAGAATAGGCTGATTAAGCAAGAACTGAGCCTGCTACCCATCTCTCTGCTGAGCATAGAAATTCAGCAAACCGTTGCAGAAGGTATGGATATATTCCAACAGACTAACTCTTCTCTCGCTCTCTGGTTGTTTGGGCTTGTTTAAAGGCTACACTACTAAAGTATTAACCACAATTAATCTGAACACATGGATGCTATATATGCAGGAAGAGTCTGTAAACATATCTGAAATAGTCACTAGGTACTCCTGATTTTGAAACAGTACACAATGTACACATTTCTTCTTCTGTGTCTAGGCCAGATATGAAAGTGCCAAAATGAAGCCACTTTTTGGTGAATTCATTATGTAGTTCCTTCTGCCTGATCTCATGTGAGAAAGATTAGCCAGCACAAGGTTGCCATTGCCCGGGGTATGCCCGATTATGGTTCGAAAATATAATCTTTAAGGAGGCTCTTTCTGTGTATCACACATACACAATTACACTCTTATAATTCTCACATTCTGCTTAAATATATCAATATATATCAATATATATATATATCAATATATATATATATGTATATCTCAATATATCTATATCTATCTATCTATCTCTATCTCTATCTCTATCTCTATCTCTCTCTCTCTCTCTCTCTCTCTCTATATATATATATATATATATATATATATATATATATATATATATATATATATATATATATATATATATATATATATATATATATATATATATATATATATATATATATATATATATTCACATTAATCTATTATTTTATTTCTAGAAGTTTCTTCTGAACTCAAGACAGCTGGAAAATAGAATAATGTTTGGTTCTCTATGTGTAACAGCAATATAATATTTCAAAAGGAATACATTTCCATCGGGGCTGACAAATGCGCCACAAGTAGCATGCCATTAATTTTAGGGCTCCGAAACTGGGTCAGATGTTATAGCTCAATTTCCTTCATGATATTTCATTCACTGCTCTGATGGATTTCACCTACTATTAACAGGGTAATTTCACAGCACATTACCTCTAGTCGATTAAGCAGGTGAACAGTCTTATTCTAACCACAGGAGCCTGTCCATGTGAAGAGCAATAGCCATGAAAATTATAGGCTTTCACCAGAGACAAATGCAGGACCTTCTCAATCTCTTATGGGCCTGGTCTGCTTGTCAAACAAACAACAACACAACAACAGCTGCCATTAATAGGAATGACACTTCCACCAGTTCTCCAAAGGTTCTATCCAATGTAACATTAGCAGACACTACAATTGTGCAGTGGGACAGCTTCTTCCTCTTCTAGCTCCTCCAACAGCTATGGCTCTACACAGTTTCCTCAATGGTCTTTCAGGTATTCACTCACAGGCACTTTAGCATTTTGCAAAACAAAAAGATATCAAATTTATCTGTCTATTCATTCTCACTTTCCTTTCACACAAACTGATTACAGTATTGCAAGACCTTTGTTACCCATGCAATGTCTGAAAATCACTTTCTGGTTGAGCATTCTTTTGGCTTTCCATACTATGATTTGTTACAAAAATACAAAAGAAGTAGTGACAAAATATCTAAAAATCATTTTCAGCTACCTCAGGTTTTTAAGGGGAGAAATCCCCCCTAGAGTGAATGCCACTAAAACACATCAACATGTATACACTACAGATATTATGGAGAAAAATCCACCTATATATTTAGCATCTTTGTTTCTAACACAAGGATTAGAAAAGTCTGCCGATAAATCTTGTGCAAACTTTTACAACAGGTCCGGACCTCTCCATTTAAGGAAGGCCCGTCCCCTGCCCCTTCCGGCCCCGTGGGAAGGGCGGTCCGGACCTCTCCCTTCCAGGAAGGCCCGGGCCCCGCCACTTCCAGCCCCATGCTGTCTCTAATGGGGCGGGGCTGGCAAAGCTCGCGGCAACGGAGCCGCGCCGCCGCGCGTCCCTAAAGTTGTCTAATTATTACTGGAATAGTTCTATAGCTGAATCACACATGGCACTTTTTTTTTAGCACAGAAGGAACTCAGGACTTAGCCTCCTGTTTTCTGATCCTAATCCCAACATACTGAAAAATTTGATACAGGATAAAAGCTGTCAAAAATGATACAACTCTAATTTTAGTGCTACATCTTTCTAACTCTCAACATAATAAATCTACAGTTGAGCATTATAACTGGGTATTATACATCTGTAACACTGTGTGTTATTTAGATAAGAGGAATACATTTTAATGGCATAACAGAAATAAACAATTTTAACAAAAAATAGTTATGATTTTAATAATTCCTTTCAGAAGTCTGATCTCAGAATAATAATCTGATATTCCCTGTTGTCAAACTCAATCATACATGCATAAACACTCACAAATATACAACAAAGGCCAGTATGTCTCCCCTAAAACAAAACATTCTTCAACTGATGAGAGTTAGATCACACACCTTTGTGTATGATGAGAACAACATTCTTCTACTGTAGGTTGATGCTGTGGTCATAGTGTTGAAACTAGCCTGATGAGATCAAAGTCCAATTGAGCATCACACTCCTAGGTAAAGATAAACATCTCCCTTGCTCAAAAGCCAGTTGTGTTCGACTCTAGTGGGTGGTGCTTAGAGTAGGGGAATAATAGCACACACACTCTTGTGTTTCCCATACATTGGCATGTTTCACACACCAACAGTTGTTCTTTCTCTGATACTGCAGGAAACACATAGCCAGGGTTACCCTGAGTGTTTTGTCCTCCTTGAGATGTTGACGTCTATGTACAATTTGAAGTCCAAATAATAATAGACTCCTCATGTTTACTAAATTACTATTTCCAACTTGATTTTATTCATGGGGGGGGGGACCAAAGTTTGAAATTTACAAACATTCTTACATCAAGTACGCTTGTCATTATTATTTTATTTAAGATGAGCACATTTGGAGAATTCACAGGTATAATATCTTTTCATACAAACTTGCACATAATTTATTATGTTTATTAAACTACTTCTATTCTACCCTACATCTGAAGGTCTCAACATAAAGTACAATGTATAAAACACTTTAAAATAATTTAGCAATTTAAAGTAATTTAAGACCAATCAACAAAATAAAAATACTATATATTTCATTTTGTTCACCATGAAATTGACAATTTCTTCCAAAATTTTTACCTCTCCACTGCAAAAAGTTTTTTTTTAAAAAAAGGGAAAAAAGGCTCAGAGAACAAACTTGCTCCAAATTTATTTTACTCACAGTTTTTGGAATGTGCTGAAGTTGCAGTAGTTATATACTATAGAATATAACTCCAACCATCAATCACCACAGGCCAACATTACAGTCTTTGTATTCATACTCTACAGTGAACAAGAGCAGCTCTCCATCTCTTCAAGATGGACCTTTAACAGTCTGGCGAATTGACAGAATCTGGAAACTTTTGTATAAAAAGCCTGCTGTATTATAAAGCTATTATGCTGTTGTCTACATCTTCAAAGTCCCTAGAAACTGTAGATCATTCTACCATCCACACATTTTCAATAATAAAATACTTTTTATTTGGTTAGCAATGATCAATTTGGCAATAAATAGAAATGAATTCTAATTTTGAAACTCAGAAATTATTACAGGAACAGTATGAAGTAATCCATGAAGAAGTATAGCACCTGTGTATGGAGTCCCACAAAGCTAAACGCATCCTATGTTTCCATATCTGTCTGGTACAACTTTGACAGCTTTGTTAAGTGTACATGTAGCAGAAGAGGTCATTTCAAAAATGGATGGTGTGTGTGCACCTTTCACATGTCTTTCAGTCCTTCCTTTGGATGCCATATAACTCACATTCTAAGGCTTTTCACATATTATAAGCAGATGGGGTCAGTCCAGGAAGAAAAACAGAGGGAAGGGCATCTCTTTTTCATCCCCCCATCCCTTTATACTTGGTTCTAGCATATTTTAGGAATTTTAGGAAAAGGAGTAAGACAAGGCTGCATTTTGTCACCATGCTTATTCAACCTATACACAGAGCACATAATGCGCAGTGCAGGGATGGAGGAATCACAATATGGGATTAAAATCGCTGGGAGAAACATCAATAATCTGAGATATGCAGACGATACCACCCTAATGGCAGAAAGTGAGGAAGACCTAAAGAATCTCTTGATTGGGCTGAAGGAGGAGAGTGCAAAAGCTGGCTTGAGACTCAATATCAAGAAAACCAAGACAATGGCAACAGGCCCCATCAGTTCCTGGAAAATAGACGGGGAAGAAGTAGAAGCAGTGACAGATTTTACTTTCTTAGGATCAAAGATCACTGCAGATGGGGATTGCAGCCATGAAATAAAAAGGCGACTGATTCTTGGGAGACAAGCGATGAGAAACCTGGGGAACATAGTGAAAAGCAGAGACATTACATTGCAAACAAAAATTAGAATAGTCAAAGCAATGGTTTTCTCAGTAGTAATGTATGGATGTAAGAGCTGGACAATTAGGAAGGCTGAACGCAGAAGAATAGATGCCTTTGAAATGTGGTGTTGGAGGAGGGTTTTGAGAGTCCCCTGGACAGCGAGGAGAACAAATAGGTCAATCTTAGAAGAAATTAACCCTGACTGCTCATTGGAAGGTCAAATAGTAAAGATGAAGCTAAAATACTTTGGACATCAAATGAGAAGGGAGGATTCACTTGAGAAGGCATCGATGTTGGGAAAGGTGGAGGGCAAAAGAAGAAGGGGGAGGCCAAGGATGAGATGGCTAGATGGGATTGTAGACACAATGGGTACAGAACTGGGAGGGCTGAGGGGGATGGTGGAGGACAGAGGCGCCTGGAGGAAAATGGTCCATGGGGTCGCAAAGGGTCGGAGTCGACTGTGCGACTGAACAACAACAACAAAAGCATATTTTTCAGGTCTTTTTTAATATCCTGAAAGTAGATCCATTTAAAACCACTGGACTTAACTTAATGGGACTTTAGTTAACCATGAATTAGTCACAGAGTTTCCTGTATTTCATGCTGTTATGTCAAAATGTGTTTAATACTGTACTGGTTTATTATACCTCCTTGTTAAACATTCCAAGTTCAAGTATCACCTTCTTCATGCAGCTTTTACATGAAATCGTTTACTAAATCAAAGTTCTATTTTATATAATTGAATGATTAGCTACTGGCAATGCAATACACGGGTGTGTGTGTGTGTGGGGGGCAATTCTGTCTAGTACATTTAGAACTTCTACAGCATGATCAAAGACTTGTGCTTTGAAAATTATCTTTGCTGTTGAATTAAACATAATGAGCATCCAAGAGCTATCAGATCATATTTAATAAACATGACATGAAAGGTTTATCCAAAGCTTACATCCTCTACATTACTGCTATAATTGAATGCATGCTATGTTATGCATTAAATAAAGAAACTCCAATTTCATGGTGGCAAGAGAGGAAAAAGTAAATACTTAGGTGAAGGCAGATGGAAACAACACTAACGGTCTAGTTCCCGAGTCTTACTATAGTGAGAAATTAGAAACATAAATGGATGACTCCACCCCCTCCTCTCGCTGGAATATCTTTTGCAGACAAAATTCACAGCAGTCTGCCAAATAATTCCTTACACAGTAGGTATTCCACCTCCACCCCAATCAAACCAAACACATAGTTTCTATAACATCTAACATTATTAAGCTCATTGCAGTAAGCCACAGACTTTTCCTTCAGCTCAGTGTGAGTATGGAAATCTAATCTTATGTGACAGTTGCAATAATTCAATCTGTCTTGCTTTCTCTTTTCTACAATAAGCAATTCATCCCTGTCTGTAACCAGGCGTTCTGATTAGAGCCTATTCATTTAAAGAGAGTGGATAGAAAAGCAGAGCTTTTCTTGGTTAGGGACCCAATAATTTGAAACTGAAGCCAGGACAGGGCAACACATGTCCTTCCAGATAGAGCTAGTCTATTATGATGGTTCATTCCTGGCTAGGCTAACTTGGCTCCATGGGAGCCGCATTCCAGCAATACCCACCTCTGATAATTGTGGCTCATCCCATTTCAAGGGTGTGACCCCTTGCAGAAAACCATAAGCCACCATGCCTAACTTTTAATTTAATTTATATGCTGCTTTTCTCACTATAGGCAACACAATCAGTTAAAACTACACAGTAGTCACAATTTTAAAACACCATAAGATATATTAAAAACAGCTAAATACATAACAATATTTAAAATGAAAATTAAAACATTTTTGAAAATATCCAAATAAAATTGACACAGCATTCCTAAAACCCTCACATATTACAGTAAAACCCCTACTTACGAAAAAAAAGTCTGTCCCGTAGGCTTTTGCTTAAATCGAACTTTTTGTAACTCAAAACAAACCCATAGGAAAAATTATTTTTTTACGTAACTCGAAGCAAATCCATAGGAAAAATGACATTTTTATGTAAATTGAAGCAAACCTATAGGGAAATGAATTTTTATGTAACTTGAAGCAAACCCACAGGAAAAAGAATCTTTATGTAACTCGAAGCAAACCCATAGGAAATTGTGTAAATTGGGACATGGGGTTAGCACAAAATCATTATGTACGTCGAATTTTATGTAACTCGAGGCATTTGTAAGTCGGGGGTTTACTGTACTTAAAAGCTTGCTTGAAAAGGAAGGAAGGAGAAGAGGGAAGGGGCCAATGTGTCTTCCTGGGGAAGTGCATTCGATAGTCTGGGAGCAGCCACTGAAAAGTTCATCTCATGTTCTCACCAAACAAGCCTGTGATGATGTTGGGAGTGGAAGAAGAGACTCCTCAAAAGATCTTAAAAGCTGAGGAGATATAAGGAGAACCTTGATTGTTCAAAACTGCAGACACTAAAAAGAGGTGCAAAATATCTCTACTATTTTAAAGACTCTGAAAATCACTGCTAGCAACAGCAATATTCATTTCTTTTTGTGTAGAGTATGTGAATTATTTGAAGGGCTGATGTACTATCAAATTGCACTGCGTTTTTCTGACGAGGGACAACTCAGCAGAGCTGTACGGAAGGCAAGAAAACAAGAACAGAAAAATATTGATTAAATTGCTTCCCTCTTTCTGTTTGGCCAGTTTGCAAGATCCTCTCTTTCACATAAATCATTTCAATTGGTTTTAGATTAACTGGTTCCAAAGTACAACTAACAGAGAAAGAAAATATCTAAAAAATGATAATGACAATAAAATAGATGTGACCCACAGTAGTTTGTTGTATAGGTTCAGTTTATTAAATAACATCAGATTAAACTGACCACTCTAAACATCCCACAATTCGCTTTATGGCAATAAGCGATGAAAATCTTACAGTGCAATCCTTTGCTTCTTTTTCTTAAGATAATTGTTAAAACCACTCTGCCTGTACCTGCACTTTAAAAATGCAGGCTTAACCAAATTCTTAGGCTGAGAGATGTTAAACAAAACCCACGGAAATACAAATGTACTGTACAGTAGTGTGAGAACATAGAGTAAGATCTTAATTCTTCTGACATTTTATCGTCAGTTACCTGCCTATACCTGTAGAAGTAAAAATGACTCCTCCACATCTTTCTGTGTGTTTTGTGTGACAGTTCTCTTGATGACCTTGTGAGCTAAGGTTCATCAGAAATTGTGTGTTCTAAGCTTGCGAGGCAGAAATGACCCCGCAGGGATGAACAAATCTTGAGTGCTATGATCAACCCACTGTGATGGAACAATCATTTTGATACTTTTCTTCTATTCTTAGGGACAAAGGAATAAAGACAGATTGACCAAAACATACATTCAGAAATACAACAACAGAGTTACATATTTTAAAAGCATTAGAGCTCTACTAGAGAGGCAGCCAACTGAAAAACAACGTATTCATACTTTTTCATGCCAAGCAATCCCATTAAAACATTCTGAATGGGAGAAAAGAAGAAAATGGATACATGATAAATGTAATTGTCCCAGGGACCTTTATTTAGGGCTACTTGTGTCATAAGTTCAAGAAGGATAACACACATTCTTCCTTGGCCCCTTTCCATTCCTTCCCTTATTATAGGCTACCAAAATGGATAATGATAGGGTAGAAATAACCAATGTTTGTAGCACTTAGTCACATGGATTGCTTTTCCTTACAAAAAAAGAAACAAACAAAAAACACCAGCTGGTATTCTTTACTATAATCATGTTTCATAGTATTAGTATGAATTAAAATGTACAGAGATTTGTCTGAACACCTGTTACTTATATCTATGTTGGGTAGTATTTCTCTAAATAACTGTAAAGTACAAACATCACTAAAAAGAACTTGCAGCTTTTCACATAAAAGAAATTATCTTAGCAGGTGGTAGAATTAAACTGACCACCAAAACCAGAGATTTTTCTTTTCTAACCCTCAACTTACACATTCTAGCCCACAGAACTATGCACAACTCATACAATGCCTGTGATGCACAAAGCAACACTAAAGTAACATTTATTGGCTTTGTATTGCTTCATTTTGTGGATCACAGAAAATCCAGCTTTTGCCACCTTGGGTAAACTGTACTGCCCCAGGACAATCCCAAAATAAAAGCATGGTAAACAAGAATCAATTCAAAATCAGAAAATGCTTTTTGTATTTGATATCTGAAGCTACTATTTGAAAAACACAACATTGTAGGAATATAAAACAAAGGGAATATTTCTTTGGAGCCTAGAGATTTCTTCTTCCCTTTCAATTTAACTAGAGAATCAGAAATAACAATTACTATGTTCAAGTAACCTCTTGTAGGCTGCAATTCTGTTGCTAAAGCAATTGAATTTGATGAATCAACTTTGCCATAAATCCGATTGCCTACTCTAGTTGCAATTTGTAAATTGAAAGTAGAGTAGGGCCATTTAAATCAATGGAACTTATGGAGTTGACCCACCAAACCCCCATTGATTCAAAGCGCCTTCTCTAGTGTGACTTACTATCGCTAGGCAACAGGAGTCGCTTCGGCAAGGGGGCGCCGATATAAATTTTAAAAATAAATAAATAATTTTCAGCCATTGTATATTTGTTTGTTTGTAAAATAACAATAACAACAACAACAACAACAACAATAATAATAATAATAAATAAAGTTTAATTTATATACCACTTTTTTCAGCCCAGAGGGTGACTCAAAGCAGTTTTACCTCCAATAGGTACACAATATAGTCCAAAATACACAACTAGTAAGGTATACAAAATAAAACAAAATATAGCTTTTGTTTGGCAAAACTGAATGTAAGATATGGGACATATGAATGTTTTATTTATTGATGAATATTCTAGAACAGGGATTCTCAACCTGCAGCCCGTGGCACCATTTCATGTAGCCCCATACCACCTCCACCACACCAGGAAGTGCCATGTGTTGGAGGAAGGGCAAAATGACTGTCTGGCCCCCGAAGCTGTCTGAGGGAACGTGACCTGGCCCCTGGCTTTAAAAGGTTGAGAACTCCTATTCTAAAAATGACTAGAGTCCTGACAATAGTTTGAGCTGGTTTTAGTAAACCCATTTTCCATCTATAAGGATTTTGTATGATAGTGAGGTTCAAAAATTATCTAAGAAAAATCTTTAGCTGTAGTACTGCTTTATACATTTGAAGTTTCTTTCCCGCAACAATGGTGACTTGTGTTAAATAACTATTGAAGTACATTATACACATTCTAAAAAAGACCTTTGTTACAATAAGTAAATTTTCCCCAAGTGCAATCAATGACTTGCCAACATGCAAGTTTGAAAGACCATAAGAGCTTTTTTTAAAGGGTGACTATAGAGAAAACCTCATATTCTCACTAGGCCATGAAAAAGGCTGATGTCTTTTTAAGTGGTATTTAATTTCACAGAGTTAAACCTTTCCAGTAAACTATTGCTGCATGTGAGACCGTAATACAAACGTCTGTATGGTTCTCTGAGAAAGCTGAAATTCAAGTTAAGCCAATGCTTTTGCTACTTGAATCACTAGTGGCAGCAAACCACATTTAAACAAAGGTTGGATTCAGTGTTTTAAAACAGGCAATAAATTAGGCAAGAGAAAATAGATATAATCCCAAGGGACTTCATGATGTACTACAGACTTGCCATGCTTTTAAGGAGGCAGGAGGTTATCAAACGAAAAGCTGTTTACATCCTTACAACATTTTGAAGAAAATCCCAGGCAACTTAAGCAGGGCATTTCCCAAGAAGATAATATAAAAGGAAAATGCACATACAGTATTGCGGTGCACTTAGAATTCCCATGAGAGCTTCCTGGTAGAAAAGGTCAATCTTACCTCCATAAGGAGGCAAAACTTTACTTTTATTTAGATTTCTCTTGTTCTCAGTACCAGTATTTCTAAATTTGTGTTTGCTTGGAACTACTTTGGGTCTAAGCATAATTGGCAGAGAATAGCAGATGGGCAGAGTGAGGAGGTTCTTGAAAGCAATTGCCAAAATCTTGACTCTAGGCACTGTAAGGGACAACACAGCCACGTTATCCCACTATCATAGGACTCGTTCCATCGGCCAGAGACTTGCACCCATTCAAGAAGCCCACATAAGTACCTGTGGTCCTGCTCCAGGGAAGCAAAATCTACGATAGGTTTCAATCACTGACTGTTTATGCTTACAAACCAGCCAGATCAGGTAGGACATGCAGTGAGAATTAACAAAATGTAGTGTTGCCAATAAAGGAAATAAAGGAACTGGAAATTTCTCACCAGCTTAGCTCTGTATAATAAGTACATGTCTTCTGTATCAATACAGCTTTTATTTAAAAGAAAAATAGTTTCAGAATTACTAAAAACCAGGTACAAAAATTAAAAGGAACATTTTTACTTTCCCAGGATAAAACAAGAAAGGCATATCTAGCTATATTTCCTGGCCTAGCCTAGTCAGGAACATATAATATTTTACTACATCTTTCTACTGTTTACTCACAAGCATAAATACATATGACACATATATTCAGCCCAACCTACGAGGGCAGACAGGAGGGCTCTGTAGTGGTCCCATCAGCGAAAGAAGTACATCTTACTGGGACCAGGAAGAGAGACTTCTCCATGTCTGCCCCAGCCCTGTGGAACCTCCTACCACCAGAACTGCATCTCCAGTCAGAATTACAGTACTCCCATTTAGGAAGATGCTTAAGACTTGGCTATGCCAGCGGGTGTGGGTCACGTTTGACTCCACTACCCAATCCCGCTGGCTGGTCTAGCTTGCGTGAGGGATGCCTGTCCTGGGTATCCTGTTTAATTGTGGGTGGAGGGAGGTATGGGTAGTATTTTTAATGATATGTGTTAGTTTTATGTCTTTTAACTTTGATTTTAGCTGGGGATTTTAGTAATGTTTTTACTATTGATGTTTTAATTGTTTGTGTATTGTGTTTTTCCTCTGTTGTTTTGCCGCCCTGAGTGGTGTTTACATCAGGAGGGTGGGATGATAATAATAATAATAATAATAATAATAATAATAATAATAATAATAATAATAATAATAATAATAATAATAATAATAATAATAATAATAATAATAATAATAATAATAATAATAATAATAATAATGGCACTTCATCTTCACATTTCAATATAACAAAACCCATTTTTCATCTCTCATCCCACCTCTTCCTGGATATTAACCAATACAATCACAATATACAATGCCCACCATTCCTAATTCCGTTCTCACAGTTTCAGCCTGTTTTGACTATTTTCAAAAGTAAACTAATCAGCATCTGGTTTGAAGGCCACATTCTCAGACTTTCTCAAGGAACAAAGGCGCTATTTTGATTCATTACAGGCACTGCCTCCCAGGAATGGTCAAAAAGAAATTGTTGAAACAGATATAGCATGCTTCGGCATTATTACTGTGTACATTTGTCTTCTATGGTGTAAATTATGGAGGCTAATTGTCTCAAGTGGCACTAGTCATGTTAGCTACATTATTATGGAGTACCTCTACCTCTTATTAGCCTAGATGCAAGTACCTAATCAACTTTGTCAAACATGCATTTTTAGTTTCCTGCACTGCTGAAAAGCCAGTATGGTGCATTAAGTTGATTGGCTGGGTTAAGAATGAGAATCAAATCCTGACAAGCAATATGTTGGCATCATTTCAGGCTGACCTATCTTGTCATTATGTAAGATACGTAGGAGTGTGGAACCTTGCAGAAAATGAGAGATTTTTTAAAAATAAAACCTACCCTATGTGTAGGGACTGCAGTGGCTTAGTGGTTAAGACGCTGAACTTGACTGGAAGGTTGGCAGGTCAGCAGTTTGAGACCTGAGTGCTGCATGACAGAGTGAGCTCCCGTCTCCATCCTGGCTTCTGCCAACCTAGCAGTTCGAATGCAAGAAATTGCAAGTAGATAAATAGGTACCACTTTGGTGAGAAGGTAAACCGTGTTCCATTCACTCCAGTATCTAGTCATGCTTGTCACAAAGGGACTTTGGTGGCTCAGTGGTTAAGAAGCTCGCCTTGTTAGCTGGAAGGCTGGCAAGTCGGCAGTTCGTGACCTGGGTACTGCATGACGGATTGAGCACCCACCTCTGTTCCAGCTCTTGGGGACATGAAAGGAGACTCAATTGGGTGTCCTCTGAGCGGAGCTTCTCCAGCAAAAATCCTTTCAACCCAGAATAATTTCTGACACAAAATTATAATTATTCACTTGCCAGATGGCCCACGGAAAAGTCTGCAGATGCAGACAGCCCTGACTCTTTGGTTATAGATGGAGATGAGCACTGAACCCTAGTTGGATATGACTGGCATTTGAGCAAGAGTGAACTTACCCTATGTGTAATGGCTCAATTACTATCTACCTAACTTTGAAACTAGTTTTTGTAGAATCCAAGCTAGCGTGGACAGTGCCTAAACTGGCCAAGAGATTCTTTGAAATAAAGCTCTGAACAATCCCATTCACTTCTATCCAAGGTATAATGACCTGATCTTCACTGTTAAATACATTTTGCCAATGTGAAAAAGGGGAAAAATTGTGTATAAAGAATTAAAATAATTTAAAGTAATGTAGAAACATTTAATCCTGAAAATAAAAGTGTTTTTAAAATTGGGGTTTGAAGAATAGTTTACTAGCTCTCTAGCTGAGCAAGGTTATTGTATTATAATACTAGCATTTTTGCCCAGATTTGCCGGGCAGGTTTTGTTTTTGTTTTTTTATGGTTTGGGGTATTTTTATTTGCCAAAAACCTGGCAAGGGCGACAGGCAGGGATCTGCCAGGGTAGGCTTCTCCTCTGACAGATTTCTGCCTCTTGCCCTTGCTATTCTCCTTCCGCTGTTTCGAAAACAGCCCTCGAAACAACGGAGGGAGGATATCTAGGGCGAGAGGCAGGAATCAGTCAGGGGATGAGCCTACCCTGGCGGATCCCTGCCTAGCGCCTTCTCCCGGAGGGAAGTGGTTCATTTTCCTTGGTGGGCGGGGGCCGAAGCTTTCGGCCCCCGCCCTCCATGGAAGGTGAAAGCTTCCCTCCAGGAGACAAAGGCCGAAAACGGAGCGCCGTTCTCAGCCTTCGTTTCCTGGAGGGAGGCAGTTCATTGTCCTCAGTGTATGGGGGCCTAAGCTTTCGGCTCCCACCCTCTGTGAAAGGCGATGGCTTCCCTCCAGGAGACGAAGGCCGAGAATGGAGCACCGTTCTCGGCCTTTGTCTCTCGGAGGGGAGCAGTTCATTTTCCAGCTACCCCGACGAAGGCATGCGGGGAGAAGCTGGGCTCCCCCTCTTCTCCTCGCCGAAGCTGGCACCGGCCTTTGTCGCCGGGGTAGTGGGGAGAAGAGGGGCTCCCCCTCCTCCCCGCAACCCCGCCGAAGCCATGGCAAGGCTGGTGCCGGCCTCCATCTCTGGGGCCACAGGGATGGCTTCCCTCCAGGAGACGAATGCCAAGAACAATGCACCATTCTTGGCCTTCGTCTCCCAGAGGGAAGTGGTTTGCATGTCGGCCTTTTTTTTTACACGTGCACCGGCTGCCCCACCTCCTCCGCACTCAGTCTGATTGTCTGAGGGGTTGCATGGTGTGGAGGATGCTGGGAAGCGTAGGTTTTTGTTTGGGTTTGGGGGGCGTTGGTTCCACTCTCGGTTTCCGGACCCTTGCAGCGATGCTTGCAGGGTCAAAAGGTATGTGTGGGCAGCTCGGTACAGGATGGTTGGGATGGGTGTGGCCACGCATGCCGGACAAACATGGCCCATGCACCATTTTATAGGTTAAGATTTCTAATCATATGTATGTTGCAACATGTAAATATAGAAATGGAGTTTGCAGGTCCTATGGCTACAATATTCTGGCATTCCCAGGAACTTGATATTATACTACCTATGTGCATCAAAACCTTTTTGCTAAACAGCCTTAGTCTTCTAGGCTTTGGAAAATTTTACTCAAAACAATAATGTTCTTGTCTTAATGGCAGCCTGCAAGATTCTAAATTTCAGAACCTCCAAATCACAAAAACTGCAAGAATAGAATTTCTTATTTTAAAATTTTCGTTGATACATCAGACCCCATTAGAAGATAATGTTTACAATAGAAACGAGAAATGTAAACATCTGAGAGAAATACAAATATTGGGAATTAGGAGATCTACAATCATCAACAAAAAGTAACTTCACAACAAAACCACACCACACAAACCGGAGACATGTAGCAACAGCAGCAGACAAGGATCTTTCTCCATAGATTGAAGTTGGCTTGGCTGGCTAGTGAAAAATAAGAATCGTGTTCTTTGTGTGATCATTTTATTATGCTTACGGCTAAAAGTACTTAAAGCTAGAATGCTTCTTACATGTAAGAATGGCAATATTTTAGAGATGTACTCTCTGCTTTTCCAATGAGTCTTGTTAGGCTCTATGTTCTTGCATTTTTAGACTGTAATTGAAACATTCTTTATAATATTTTTAATTGTACTTTTTATGCACCTATATTTCAGATTAAATTCTGACTTAAGTATTTCCTTGCAAGTAAAGCTTAGTTTTTATATATTTTAAGCATTTTTACCTACAGTTTTTCATAGCTGTAAGACTTTAGGATCTTTTCAACAATGTTGATGCATTTTGTACTTATAGAACACTGGCTGTTTATCCGGCCTTGCCCAGGTTTTTTTCTTTCAAGCCGCATTTTCCTTCCTTCAGCGAACGGAGGCCATGGCTTGAAAGCGCTTTAAGTTTACGGACCGGAGATGCCGCCGCTGTAGAAAGCTGTGGCCGCTAATTGCAGCCACAGCTTTCTTTAGCGGTGGTGTGTCCCGGTGGAAACTTCACACCATTGTCAAGCCGTGGCCTCCTTCCTTCAGCAGAAGGAGGTCGTGGCCTGACAAAAATGTAAGTTTACGGGTCGGAGACACCGCCGGGATCAATTCAGGAAACAGGAAGCTGTGTTGTGCATACACAGTACTGCTGTTGGGTGGGAAGTCCCGTGTCAGCTTCTAGGCATGCAGTTGCCTGTGGGGTTTTCCCTTTCCCACCGGGATATTCACTCTCCCCTTTGTAAGCCACGCCTGCGCCTGCACACATCCTCGCCGGCACCGCCTTCGTATTTGAAAGCACCGCTTCTGACCCAAACCGGGTAAAATGGGCGAGGTGAGCACAGGAACACTATATGATGGCTCAAAGAGGCCCTGGAACCGGTTCGCCTCCAATTAGCCGCCATAGACCGGAGCCTCTCTGGCTAGGCTGGAGACCCAGGGCTGCCATCCACTCACATGTCCAAAAATAGTGAAATAGTGAGGGTTTTTTTAAGTGAGAAAAAGTGAGTTTTTGCCCCCAAATGTGAGTAAATAGTTAGTAAATCCATAGCAATTTTCACATTTCTGGGCCATATATCGACTTTATCAATCAGCAGAAATGAAGCAAATCAATAAATTTTCCAATAGTATTGTTATCAGTGTATGGTTTTAGATTGTAGCAGAGTCCTCCATTTTGAGAAGGCAAGTAGGAACATGGCTGGTTGCAAGGCCTGAAATAGTCTAGGCTGTAGCAGGTCCTCCATTTTCTAGGCCTTAGGATGAACAGACACATTAGAAAATGGCTGGTTGAAAGGCCTGAAGAGTCTGAGCTGTATCAGAGTCCTCCATTTTGAGAAGGCATGTTAGAACAAGGCTGGTTGCAAGGCCCGAAAGAGCCTAGGCTGTAGCAGGGTCCTCCATTTTCTAGGCCTTAGGAAGAAAAGGCACAATAGAAATGCCTGGTTGCAAGGCCGGAAAGCATTGAAGAGCCATTAATATGCTCCTTGTCTAACAATCAGACAGTTTGTAGTATCTATCAAGCAAACAGGAATTAAACGCTTCAAAGAAACAGATATTATAAAATCTAGTAGTCTCCTGACAGAGACTGCTTTACTCCTCTTTTAACAACAGGAATTGTAGGTCCAAAATTAGAGTTGACAAACATAGTTTGAAAGAGGGAAAGAACAAGACTTACATTGATCCCTCTCTGGAGGACTGACGAGACCTGCTGGGGTCACTGAGAAAAGAATCTGGTAACCAAGGTTATAAAGGGGATGGGCGGGGCCTCCTCTAACAAATTTTTCCTCCTTTTTTCAAAGCTCTGGTATAGTCTGAAATGGAGTTCTGCACAAGCACAAACCCCAAAAGTGTGGATTCACAGATGTCTTGAAGAAGAAGACAAGTCTATTTTGATGCAAAATGTGTCGTTTCGTTAAAAAAGTGAGAATAGTGAGTAATTTCACAAAATAGTGATAGTGAGGGACCATTGAGAATAGTGATTAATAGTGAGTCAGTGGCAGCCCTGTGGAGACTGAGCAGGCTGTGAAGACAGAACTCTGTTGGTTCCCCTTGCTTGGAGTGAGAGGAACCATTTTGGGTTAGACAGAAAATAAGCCTATCAGCATCAAAGCTTGGGAATGTTACATTTGATAAACTACAGTTCCCAGAATTCCCTAGCCAGGGTGGCCTATCATTTCACTCCTATGGCATTCTGGGAGTTGTAGTCTGAAAGTGGAGGCTGTGTTGCACGTGCGCAGTTCTGCCGTTCTGTTGCTTTTTCTGCTGTTAGTGGGGGTGTCCCCTTTGTATCCCAATTTGGGGGACATAGACACCCAAATGGGCTTTGGGACCCCCACAGTGCTGATTTCGCAAGTCCAAGGTAAGTGTGTGTCAATTTTCAGCGAGATTGGTCCAGGGGTGTGGGTTCCTATAGAGCACATATAAGACTACACCTCTGTTTTATAGATATAGATAGAAGTAATGTAGGCAAATAAACTCTGTAGAAGCAGACATGCTGGTGTTGCCTAGAATTATTATAAAACTGAAAGCATGTATACTAGAACAGATGAATGATTGGAGAATTATTGTCTTGGTTCATCCTGGGTTTAACTCTTTATTTAGATAAATTACAGCTGTGACCAACACAGGTTTCTATCTTTTCCCCAGAGGTCTAGAATGTTGTGTAGGGCTCTTGGGTCAATTATCTCTGACCTGAACACCAATATCACCGATTGTCTCCGCGGATCACCCATTTTTATTCTTGATACTTATCCTAGCCAGCTACTGAAAGATGATAACTATGAAAAACAACAACAATGGATTAGCTAATGTTTCTTCTTCTCATCCTCTGTAACTTTCTCTGCCTGTTAGTAGAAAGTTTTCAGAACAGAGTTAGGCTATTTTTAAGCTAAGTAAATTGTAGGATTTATACTGATGTTTTTTAAAAACATTTTTAAATTATATATAATTAGGCCAAAAGATATTCATAATACAATCAAGTTATTTATCCTCAGAATAATACAACATAGTTGGTCATTACTGTTCACTGCATAACAGATGGAGGATTTCATGCAGAGAACAACTTGCCCAGGGCCACCCACCAGGCCTGAGCAGGGAAATGAACCAAGATTTCCCAGGTTCAACTCTTTAGGCACTGAAGTAGTTCTAATAGATCAATTAGAAAGTCGGACCACACTGGCTTTCAGATCCAGATGCAGAATGAGCATGACCTTATGAAACAGACTGTTTCTTTGCTGTAGCTAGTATAAACAAATCACGTATATTTATTAGTCATAAAAGCAGTACATTTTTGAATTTTTGTGCAGAATTCTATTATACTCATTTTGAAATCTCCTTGTTAAGAAAATGGTATAAAGCAGGGGTTCTCAACCTACAGCCCATGGGCCAGATCTGGCCTGTGGTGCCAAATAATCCAGCCCCCAACCTTCTTCCAGAGGCTTTAAATTTAATGGCTATATATAGATAAGCAACCGAAGCCAAACTGCCTAAAAACTCAACTCTGTGCTTTTCATTTGAAAAACCATGAGGCATTAAGAAGCCTGCAGGTGACTTGGAATGTCACCAGGCTCAAACATTGTGTCACCCCCAAAAATCTGGGAGTTACCCTGGATTGAACTCTCACTTTCAAGACCCACTGTCTTCATACGAAACAGATGGTTTTTGCCAGGAACAATATTCTGAGGAAAATAACAGGCAAAAGGTGGGGTGCCCAACCACAAATATTAAGAACTGTGCTAGCTATGTTACTCTGCAGAAGATTATGCTAGTCCAGAGAGGTACAGTTCAAAGCATGCAAATCAGGTGGATGTGGCCCTAAATGAAACAGTGAGATTGGTTACAGGATGCCTAAAACCAACCCCAATACAAAAAGTGCATTACTTAGCTGGCATCCCTCCACCAAAACCTCACTGAGAAAGTGCTGCTCAGAAAGTGTGGGTCAAATCAAGTTCCTCGGAAACACACCTATTATTTGATCACCAGCCACCAAAGCAGAGACTGAAATCAAGGCATAGCTTCCTCACAACCTCTGCCACTCTGAACAACCAGCCCCCACAGACTGCCTTAGAACTATTGAAGGCGAGCAAGGAGCTACCAGATAACTGCGCAGAACCACATGATTCTCTACCGTCTGGCGAAGAACAACCATGGCCTGTGTGGAAAGTTTTAAATAGACTGCGTGCAAGGGTAGTAAGATCAAAGTTTAATATGAGAAAGTGGGGTTTCCCTGTAGATGACACTACCCATAGAAAACACTCTGGGAACCCATGGTCTAAGTGAAACCAGTGAAGCTAACCTTTTAGTAGAGTAGACCCATATGTTTGATCAATTACTGTACACATAGTAAAATGTTAGAAATTGAACTTTTCGTCAACTGAAATAAATATACAATTCTTACTTTTCTCTTGCTGTATTCGGAGCCTTATATGATGCCATTTTTGGTTCAGTAGCTGCGACTTTCTGCATACGTTGTCTTCTCTTTCTAGTTGGTGCAACATCTGTAACATCAGCATTACTAAGTAATGAGTCTCTTCTGGGTTTAACTACTATAATGGAAAAGAAGGGAAAATGACAAGGAAAACAAATACATTATCATCCTCAATAATGCTGCAGACATATTTATTTATTTTTCAGATTTATATTGCCGCCCAAATCCGAAGACTCTGGGCGGCTCACAGAAAATAAAATTACTCCGACACCTACAGATTAAAAGAGATTAAAAGAGGGAGAGAGTGCTCTTACTAAATCAGCCAGCAGGCAGGGGTCACCACATCGCTGGTGCCCCACACCAGCTTTGCCAGCCAGGTTTTTAGCCCTTTCCTGAAGGTATAATGTAAATAATGTTGCCAGACAATAAGAAAGCCATGGATTCAAGGAAATGCATGCATAATAAGTGCTAAGACATTATTTTCACATCTATTTAACTTTTCTGGCTTCCATTACCTGTTTGCCACAATACTGTATTTAATATCTCATTTGCTCTATCAGCAAACATCCAGATTCTGCCATATTTCCAACATAAGGCAAATGAAATGTAAATGAACCTAGTTGTAAATTCATTCTAGTAATAGCATTCCTGTTTGATAGATTTGAACATCTGGGAGGATTTTAGGCTGAGAAAAAAACAAGGAGTTACTCTGCTAATAGTGACTCTTCTCACTAGCCTGATTTCTTTCATGGATCTACTTTTTTTAAAAGCAATTTATTTAAAATTACACTTAAGGAGATCAAAGTTTGCAAGAAAGAAAAGACAGGATTTCCCCCCTGGATTTTGCAAAACAGCTGTATAGCACAAATGTAATTTTTATTCCTCCCTTGATGCAAATCTTTGAGCAGGCTAATTTTTTTTCTCCATCACAAATTCACAAATTGAACCACTGGCCCAGTATTTATGTTAAAATACAAAGGCTTGAACTATCTCGCTTTGCATGTAATGAGTCTATCTCATATATTTGTTTCACCTTTTAAGTTGCATTACTGAACTGAGTGAACATTTGCACGATTATCTAATATTCCGAGTTTCACCTGTACATTCAAGATGTTGAAGATAGAATGTATCATTCTATTTCTAAATAAGACAAGACATATTGTTCTCAGTGAGACTTACTCCTAAAAAGCCCAAGAAACTTCAATATTATTCTCATTAGAGTTGTTGCTGTATCCACTGGGAAAAAAAATCAAGTTCTCACATATAAATAAATGTTTCTATTTGTTTGGGTAAGTCAAAGATGCTGCAAAAGAAAATAAACATTTTGAGAGGTCTGTATGAAAAATATGGAAACCTATTATAGGATAGATTAAGAATTATTACAGTCCAAATAAATACATTCATTTTAATTATGAGTCAGAAAACAAGGAGCTGCACAACATACAGCCCCAGATTAACATGCGCAATGATTTAGAATCTACACAAATGATTTAGTATTTAATCATTTTAAAGGCAATAATGCAAAATGCATAATAATTTGGCCATAAGATAAATGCCAAAATTCCACATTGTACTATTTTGGTGCAGCTGTAGATGCAAATGCCAAGAGTGGCTAAGAAGGTTTCAATGAGGAAATGTGCCTTCTTGGCAGCACCAACCACAATGTGGAAATTCTTGGCAGTGGATCTGCACTAGACCCTATCCCTGGATATATTTAAAAGACATACCCCATAAAATGTATAAAAGATGATCTAGTAAATGGTCAAATGGCAGGTTTAATATTTAATAATGTATTTTTCAATCTATCATGCAATTACAAGTATAAGTGGAATACCTTTTTGAGTACCCTTTTGATTTGATAAAATATAATCACAGGACTTTTAATAAAATCTGATATTTTGGTTTTATGTTTATTTCATTTAAACTGATGTTCAGATCTTCTGCCATTGCCTCATTTCTGAATACAGTCTTCAAATACTCTGCACAGGTTTCTGGTATAAGATTTGGGGTGATCCACAGTTTGTTGTGAGATACATACTCTTTATTTGTTACTGTCATTTTCAGATATCATATATTTATGTATGTTTTCTAAATATGGCAACACTGAATAGAATATAATTTTTATCTATTTCATCATCTTTTTCATATTTTTATCTCAATGGTATGCAATACAAGGTACAGTGATACTTCATACAACGTCCAAACTTGGTTCCACAAGTTTGAACTTTATACGGATTTGGACTTTGTATGAGGCATGCAAAATCCTAGCAACGATGCCTCATACAACGTCCAAATCCTTGCTGCGATGCCTCATACAACATCATTTCCATAGAGATACATTGTACTGTAACAGCACAGACTTCAGGGCAAAGTCAAGGAAACAGACAGGAAACTGACAGAACTTTAAGAAATCATTGTCTAAACAAAGGCTAAAAACATTATAAAAACATGTCAAATAACCCTGATTGTCCAAGAACCTGAAGAATGCTGCAAAAATCCCAGGAATGCTTCTAAAAATTCAAAAAAATCCAAAATCCGGCTCAAAACCACTCCTAAACACTCTTCGCCTCATGCAAAACCCACAAGAACAATGCACGCATGTGTCCTGCCTTTTATACTGCCCAAGCACAATGCAACCTGGGGAAAACCCAATGCCTCATACAAAGTCGCACAACTTTGTATGAGGCAACTTTTTTCAAGGAATTAGGCAATGTTGTATGAATCCGATGTTGTATGAAGCGGACTTTGTATGAGGTATTACTGTAGTTATATTTAGTTTTAAGTTCAGCATCATCATTTTTCACCACTGCTAGGTGAGAGCCCTGTCGGGGCACAGGGGCTTGAGCGGTCCAACTAGGCAGTGTTGCCCATCTCTTGTCAATGATGTTAGGCCGGGACTAAAACTCACCAAAGTATCCTCTGTCAGATCCCTTGGGTAAGGTGAAAGCAGAGGGCACACGTCATGGTCCGCCCAGCTAGTGGGTGACATGCTATTCAAATTGCTAAAAAAATCAAAAACTGCATGCAGATGGACTTGATTTATCAAGCCCATTTGCATGTGCAGAATGTTGTGATGGTCTCCAATGTGCGGACTCCTCACTGAATAATGACTCCAAGGTATCCATAGTAGGTATCATTTTTTCAGCAGAATGAATGAGCTCCATAGTTTTAGCCAAATAAGGAACTGACAACTGGAGATAAGAAAACAGCTTCAGCGTCATTTTTTGAAGCATCTGTGCATACAGCTGCATTTGCTGAGACATCCACCTCTGTAGATGTTTCTGTAGAACTTACAGAAATGTACCAGAAGATTGCATTACCCTTGTATTGTGGAGGATGGGGTGTTATCCAGTGTAACCCCTGAATGAAACACATTTGCTCGCCTGAAACTACTGAAGTTATTTCCTGATGGAAGAACTCCTTCTACTTAAATTTTCCTTTAGAGAACACTGCTGAACTTTGGATCCAAGCCCATATTTCTACATAAAGGTAAGATATGGGCACCATGTTTAAAATAAATACTCAATGCATTGAAAAAAATATGCATTTTATATTTAAACTAGCAGAGGTTATCTGGTGTTGCCGGGCTGTTTTAAATGGTGTTGGAAGGGTTTTTTTAAAATAATGTTTGTAAAGTACAGGTTAGTCCAGCTGTGGGCAAACTATGGCCCACGGGGCGGATCCACCCTGTTCGGCTGTTCTATCCGGCCCGTGGTGTTGGAAGTTTTTTTTTTAAAAAAAATAATGTTTGTAAAGTAGAGGTTAGTCCAGCTGTGGGCAAACTATGGCCCGCAGGCTGGATCTGGCCCATTCGGCTGTTCTATCCGGCCCACGGATCCGAAAGAGCACAGGGTTCTCTTTATATTAGTTCACACAAACACTCCATCCATGCTTTCGTTCCGGCCCTCCGGTCCAGTTTAAGAACCCATTGTGGCCCTCGAGTCAAAAAGTTTGCCCACCCCTGGGTTAGTCTATAATTGAATTTTTAAAAATGTTTATTTATCCAAAAAAAATTGGCGGGCTGTTATAAAATGTGTTCATCTTTTTTGGTTTTTTTGTGGATTAAAAAAAGTTTGTTTTTATGTTGTGGCTTGGAGGGGGTGTTCCTTTCCGCGTGCAGGCCGGGCTCACTGTCCGGGCCGTGGAAATCCCAGTGCTGCTTCAGGCAGCGTGGGGGTGGTGGTGTTATGGTGCTTTGATTGTGTGGAATCGTGAAAGTAGATTGGGGTTTCCCCTTTAATATCAGTGGGTGGGGGTTGTGATCCCCCTCTCCCCTGGCTCCTCTGGGGTTAGAAGGGTTGGGGGGAGAAAAGGGGTCTGTCTCCCCAACCCTTTCGGACCCAGGAGAGCCATCGGAGAGGGGGAATCCCCCCCCCTAACTCCGTTTTTAAAGAGAAGAAACCGCTTGGTTTCTTCTCTTTAAAAACGGTGTGTTTGGGGTGTGTGTGGAATCGATCCCCTCTCCCTGGTCTTTTGGGTCTAGAAGGTTTGGGGGGACCGACCCCTTTTGTCCCCCCAAACCCCTCCCAGGAGAGGGGATCGATTCCACCCCCTCCCAAACATTCCATTTTTAAAGAGAAGAAACCGCTTGTTTTCTTCTCTTTAATATGGTGTGTGTGTGTGTGTGTGTGTGTGTGTGTGTGTGTGTGTGTGTGTGTGTGTGTAGGGAGGGGAATCCCCTCTCTGCTGAAAGTGAAACCCTTTTGCGGTAAGTAAAGTCAGCGGGCGGAGCACCGTCTGATGGCTTTGCTTACCTGGGAATGGGTTCACTTTCAAGGGGGGGGCAGTGCCTCCCCCCCATTTTTGTGTCTTTTTTTCTGTGAGGCGCTGTGTCTGGCTGCTGTGGACTAGCACTCCCGGTGTGTTTTTTATTTTTATTTTTCGCTCCCCAGCTTCCTCAGCGTTCTGCGCGCTCATGGCGCGCAGGATGCTGGGGCTTGTAGTTTGGCGTTTGTGTTTTCAGCTTGTGCGTTGTTTTTTTCTGCGGTTTTCTTTTGATTGGCCACGGCGCGTTTACGAACGTTCCTTTTGCTCGCGCCTCTCAGCCTGATTGGCTCTGGCGCGGCGCAGCACAAGGAATGTTGGGAAATGAAGTTGTTTCCCTTTTTTGCATCTGTGGGGCTCTTGCCCCACTGGTGCTTTTCTCAAACCTTTGTTGACCTGCGGACCCAGTTCGGGCGTGTGCACGAATGGTAGGTGCGGGCCAGTAGGGCCTGGCTTAGGAACCTATGCGAAGTTCCAATGGTTAATGCTTGGTTTTATAGGTTAAGATTATTAAGGTGAAATAAGCTGTCATCTGGTTAAAATGAAAACAAAATGAAACCCCTAAATTAAAGATTCATTAACAAAGAATCCCTAATGATGGGAGCCTATAAAATGTTTTGGCTATGAAAAGAGACAGGGTCTGTTTTATAACACAACAATGAAAGCTTTATAATATATTTCAAAACTCCTTTGAGTTGGATCACAGGTAAAAGCCCCATTAGGAAGCTGGTGAAAGTGGAGGAACTAAAATTATGTTATCTGAAACTTCTTGCCAGCACGTTTATCCCATTCTACTCAAAATCATTTTCTGAAAAATTCATAGTGACAAAATATATTGACAGGATAAATATTTCTTGCTCTCCATGTGTGTGTGAGAAAGAATTTTTGTCCTTATAATCCAAATGTTTCTAAAAGACAAGCTGTTATTTACTCTTATGCAGAGTGCTCATAATAGTTTCCTGGTTTAAGAGTTTTTCTGTATGTTCATACAAAATAAAACCTGCTAGTCTTTAAGGAGCCACTGTTGTTCTTCTTATGTACTATCTGTCAGTGATCCTTTCAGATACCACAACCCGTATCTGACAAAAATGTGCCGCTAAACAGGACCTTTGCCTAAAATCTCTCGTTTTCACACTGTATCAAGCCTGTAATTTACCCACGCCACAGTACATGAACTTCTAGACTCTGGGAAATCTACTTAGACTTAAACCTGGCTGTGTAACGTCCAGCCTCCTGAGGTATCATCAGCTTAAACCACCACCTCAGCATGAGAGAATAAAATTATAGTTGTACCAATGGCTTAACTCAAGCCTGGCAAAACACTTTCTTCCTACCCATTTCAATAAACACAATGTTTAATCAAACAGTTCTTTGTTTATTTACAACAAAAAGGACAGTTGAAAGCATAGGTCTTTAGTAGGTTTCCAGGTTACAGATCAAAAATAGAACATTATCAAACACTAAACAAAAATAGATCTGAGATAAACATACAAGTCCTTTCTCCTCAAACGTAAAATAACCTGTCTATTCTAAGGAATCATTTCTCTGGTTTCTGCATCCTTTCAGCAATCTTACCATACATCTTGAGATCCCAAATAGAAATAAATGCAACATAACCAAACTCCAACTAACTTTGAATCCCATCTATCATTATCTAATAGAGGCAGACTATTGCTCAACCCATTAGCCTAGACAATGTTCAGGTGATGGTCTTGTGAAAGCCTGCAATAGCTCCAATCCAGTAATTTCCAATACCTGCTGATAATTTACCTGTAACAAACTACTAAAAGCATGTCTTTAAAGCTTAACACAGTTCTTACATAAGATAATCCATTTCCCTAACATACTATATATTCTAAGTACTACAATTCCATCACACTATCAAGTTGCCTCTGCTAGTGATCCTGTGAATAAGCAATCCCCCAAACGTCCTGTCTTCAACAGCCCTACTCAGTTTTTGTAAACTCAATTCATTTTAGATTTAATCTTCTGCTTTTCCTACTGCCTTCAACCTTTCCCAGCATTAGTGTCTTTTCCAGACAATACGATAAATCTTTATTGTCATTGACCTGTACAGAATGAGATTGAAATCTTGTCTTATGATCTGCACGAAGTAAGACAGTTTCAATTTCATCATTTTTTACTCCAGAGGCTTGATTTTGTTACCTGAAAAATTGTTACCTTTTAAATTTAGGGGAACATCCCAAAGGCAGGGTTGAATCAGGAACCATAAACCACATTAGATTGTAGGTTCAAATAGAAAGGAGTTCATTGAAATGAAGGTACTATTTCAATTCAACGAAGTCCACCCACAAAATGAATCCCTAACTTTGAAATGAGCCACAGACAAATTGTTTGATACAAATTAGAGAAGTTTACTTAGAAAACAAATAAGAAAATAAACATCGGATAAAGAAAAACCTGAACAAGAGAAAGTACTTTTTCACCCAGAGGATTACTGGTCTATGGAACTCCTTGCCAGAAGAAATGGTGACAGCTGTCAGTCTTGACAGCTTTAAGAAAGGATTAGACAAGTTCATGGAGGACAAGGGTATCAATGGCTATAATTATGGATACTTAAGGACAACCTCCGGGTTGGAGAGATAGGCAGGATATCTCTCAATGCCATTTCCAGGGAATCCTAAACAGGTGAAGGCATCTTCTTGAGAATACCCTGAAGGAAATGGTGAGCCACTGTGTGAGACAGAATGCTGGACTGGATGGGCTGTGGCCTGTTCCAGCAAGGCTGTTCTTATGTTCTTATGTTCTTAAAAACAAAAACTGTGAGGCAAATGAATCACCCCATAGCACATGGCTATGAGAAATTGCTACCACAAGGAAGAACGGGAAGGGAAGTTCTGCCTCAGACAATGGGGGAAGCTAGTTTATATATGCATTCAAGTGGCGCAGGAAGGGGCTTGCACAAACACTATTGGTCCAAGGCATCACATGGGAGGGGTTTTAAATGGGGGTGGATGTTGGTTTTTTCTTATTGGGTGGGTTTTTTATTGGGTGGGTTTTATAAGGTTTTATAATGTTTTTATGTATTTTTTGGAGTTGTTGTAATGCCGCCCTGAGTCGGGTTCTGCCTGAGTGGGCGGCATTTACAAATGTGAATGATAAATAAATAAATAAATAAATGGGTCTGCCCCCATATTTGATTTGCTCAGGAGTGTCCACATGGAAAAGGAGAAGTCCACCCCCAAACTTGGCTAGTCCAGGATATCACATGGAGAGGTGGGAGGAGTTTCGCCATGTGGCCAGCCTCCGGAGGCTGCCATGATGGGAGGAGTTAGGGTCAGGTGCAAATGTCCATATACGATATTTCCCCAAAATACACTCTTCTTTGGAGGAGATTTGGGGAATTAGGTAAAACAGGTATCAATACATTAGCCAATGATAAAGTTCAGTCTCAGCCTTGCCACCAATGGAAAAGCCAGGCTTGAAGTAGTAAACCAATCAGGATTGCAGCATGCCGAGGCAGGAGACTTGAACAGCCATTCAGAAATGCCAGATCTTCAGTGAAGTTGTACCTGGGCATTCCCCACCCGCATAATCCTAATCTTGTCCCAAGGCAGCAGGCCCTACCATCAGCAGTAAAACCCACCCAGCACTGTGTACATATGTTAATTTCCAACCTACCACTGACCCCAAACACAATAGAGAGAAAGAGACAAGAAAACAGAGAAAATAATTAATCTCTAAAACAATCAAGACTTCAGGGCTGGCTGTAGGTTCCAGGAAGGGTGGAAATGAGTTCATGGCTTTGGGTCACCAGATACAATTAATTTATTAATTTTTAGGACATCCTAGGCATAACCACTAATGAAATTAAATTAATAGATCAAGAGACAGAAGTTAAAATGAGGATAAAATATATTTTTAAACCCTCAACCTTTATCATGCTGGTCTCCACTCTCAACCTTTGTCTCAAAATTCTGTTTAATCCCAGTGACCTGGCTCCTTTAACTTTCCAGGATAGCTTCCATTCAGCGTGGAAAAGAACAATCTAATCTGGACTGCAGTACTTTGGCTTCTCCCAACCTCTCATATGGCCATGAGTCACAACCAGGAAAAACAGGCCATTAAACAGAGAACACTAGACATGGAAAGGCAAAAAGACCTAGCCAGGGCCCAAACCTTTCTGGCTCCAGAGTCTTGGAGATACATTGTTGCCCTGACCGGGTACCTGCTCCAACTTGAGATACCAAGTCATCGGAGGGCATTTACGTTAGCCCACTGCCAGGCCCTCCCTTCTGCGGTTCTCGAGGGAAAGTTCCAAAGGACACCAATGTCAGAGAGACTATGCCTCTGTGGCACTGGAGAAATTGAAACCACAGAACATGTTCTCTGCATCTGCCCTTTTTACAGAGACTTCTGGAACAAGTTCATAGCTCCACTGCTCTGCAAACATCCTGGCCGGTCAAACAGCACATAAACCTACTGGTTGCTATCCAATGAAAGGACCACCTTCACCCACAACACTGCCACACACACACACAAACACACACACCCTGTGTATCCAATACCATCTGGAGAGCTGTACGTATGAATTTAGATTCTACTCTTTCTATAAGAGCCAGGTGGGGGAGGCTTGATTGGATTCCACAGAGTAGCTGCGATAGGATTTTGGCTTCAAATAGATTGAGTGCAGCAGGGATGTATTGGTCCATTTTTAATCTTTCTGGCTGTCTAAGCTGTCAGCAAAGCTCTCCTCCAGTAAATCAATTTCTTCCTGTCAGCTATTTTTACTGTTCAGCTTCCACATTCATACAGAGTGATTGGGAATATAAGGGTGTGGAAAATCTTGGTCTCTAGTGACACTTCCTTACACTTGAATAGCTATTCTAATTCCTTAATTGTTGCCCTCCTGAGTTTCAGTTTTTTCTGATTTCTTTGCTGCAGTTCCCATTTGAATTGATGAGTGACTGAGGCAAACAATTTTTTTCACAATTTCAGTTTCTTCATTGTCAACATTCAAATCACATAGTTCTGTAGTTAAGAAAGCACAGATGAAACATAATTTGGCTTCTGAATTCTATGAGTACCAGAGAGGCACTGTTTATAATGCAGGTCCTCATACAAAATGTAGAGACATGAGATTTGATGTGCATGCATGTTTTATAGATTATGCAAAAGCCTTTGACAGATGCCAGCATGAAAAGATGATCATAGCAATGAAGAAAATAGGTGTAGATGATAAAGATATTAGAATCATCACCAACTATTATTGGAATCAGACAGCTCAAATCAAAGTTGAAGAGCAGCTGACAGAGCAAGTTCAAATTTGTAGAGGTGTGCAACAAGGCTGTGTGTTGACCCCAACACTCTTTAATATATATTCGGAGAATATTTTTTTCAGCAGCACTATCAGATTTAAACATTGACATGAAAATTAATGGGGAATACCTGATTAACATCCGATATGCTGATGACACAGTGTTGTTGGCCACAAACCTTGCAGATCTTCAGTTGATGATGGATTGGGTTAGAGCTTCAAGCACAGAATATGGTTTGGATCTCAACACCAAGAAGATGAAAATATTATATTATAAGCCAAACACCAATTCACATCAAGCTAATGGCAGAACACTAGATACAAAAGAGTAGATAAAATTGTCTATTTGGGGAGTATGTTAAATGAAAATTGGGATCCCAAGGTAGAGATTAAAATACAAATAGAAAAAGCAAGATCCACCTTCATAAAAATGCAACATTTGTTATGCAGTACAGATCTAACTCTTACTACAAAGATGTTACCTATTCCCAGTGTTGCTATATGGAGTTGAAGCTTGGACATTGACTAAAGCATCCGAATAGAGAATCAAAGCTTTTGAAATGTGGATCTACAGGCAGCTGCTACAGATATCATGGGTTGACCACGTGACTAACGTAGAAGTATTTTGCTGAATGGATAAAGAACAAGAACTCTTTAAGACAATCAAGCAAAGAAAGCTCCAATACCTTGGCCATATGATGAGGAACAAATATATATATAGAATACTGTACTCCAACACGCTCTGTAAGGAAAGATCCCTGGGAAGAGAGGCCCTGGATGTAGATGGACTTCATGGCTGAAGAACCTGAGAGACTGGTGTGGCATGTCCTCAGAAGAACTGTTCCGAGGAGTTAAGTACAGGAAGACTATCACCATGATAATAGCCAATATCTGGAATGGATACAGCACCTTAAGAAGAAGAAGAACTCATTATTTTTGTCTTCTTCGTGTTCAACTGCAGTCCTGCTCTGGCAGTTTCTTCTTTCACTTTAATTAAAAGCAATTTCAATTTATTGTAGCTTTCTGCCGTTAAGACGATGCCCCCTTTTTGGATGCATACCTTAACATAGTAAAGGAGTTTGTGAGTCTCAATGAAGCTCAGTTTCTTACATTCTAAAACAGAGATGTTGTCACCATTTGTTTTGTCCACATTCAGAAAACTTGGGAATATGTAAGTACACTAATAGATACTGGTTCAGTGTTAGACAGCTCTGGAGAAGATAACAATTCTTTCTCAAACATTTATTGTTATTAAGCTCTTCCACCATAACACTACTGTTTAAATGTAAAATAAAAATAAATACTTTTGCCCAAATCCCAATACCTGCAAGGGCTCTGGCGTTCTTGAGGAGACACAACTGCCAAATAAATGTCTGGCATCATGGGATGAGTACCTTTGCTGAGTTCACAAATTTACTTCTACTTATATATTTAAACACAACATAACACAACCTTCATAAACTCAAGGTTAAGTATGCAGTTTATAAAAATTTTGAACAGTGGCAGGATGAAATAATCAACCTAGAGATGCAAAAGGGAACTTCTTTGCCCTGCAATTATTTCTTGCCCTCAACAGAAATGGGACATATGAATGCAATTTTCTTTATAGTAAAAAATACAAGTCAGTTTTGCCAGTTTCTTACAAGAGTAAGAAGTTGCAGTGACCCATTCACAAAAGTTTGTTACGTTATTTAACAGTTGATCCATTTCTGAAGTGGGCAATGTTCCTTCTATGCATATTCCCACTTATTTTGCAATGCCTGCAGGCAGCTATTTCCAAATACTCTTTAATCTTTTTCACTCAAGGAAAATCACATTGATTTCTACAGCACAGGTAATTCTGTGTTTACTTAGACATCTTATTTGAATAATAAATCTTTTTCAGGTCTGAAAGAGAGTCCAATGAAGTTGTTTGACTAGGGTCAAAGATCAGCCTTCAGGAGGTCATGCCCTGATGCTACTATAAATAATTATTTCCCAAGAAGCTGATTTTCACTTGCTTCCAATTCACACTGCCCCCTATTTAGTCTTATTTCAAAAGTTTTATTTCAATCTTACCAAGAAAGAAAATTTGCAAATCTTAGTGATGTGATCTTCCACTGGCAATCATTACTGCCAAAACACTTTCCCCCCTCCCCAAATCAGTTTTTAACTCGTAACAGGGCTTTGTTGACTTTGTTGCTCAAGGATATCAAAATAACAATAAAACAAACATCCTTCTAAAATCTAACAGAAGCCACATTACACTTCTATTACACAATGTACATTGCCAACTTAACAAAAAAAGTATTGAGACTTTGTATTTTATTTTAGAACTATGTTTGAAAAAAGTTACACTCATTGTATGGAATATTTTATTAGTATATGATGCCCCAATTTAAGATGTTTTGCAGTTTATTTCTGGGAGAGAATTCTTGAACAGAGCTAAAAGGTATACAACAGTATGGAATAAGCTTAAGGACAGAAGCAATCATATAGAATATAGCTTAGCAAAGCAGCTGGCTGCTGCTTGAAATGAGAAGGAAAGGTATAAACAGTGTGAAGTGGATTCTGTTACGTCTTATGAAGGAGTGAGAAAGAATTATAGCTTCGATTTTTCAAATGTAGCAGCAAGTTAGATTTAATATCTAATTTAGCCCAAAGCAGTATTCAGTGATAAGGTTTTTCTATCCATTCCTAGTAGAGGTTTGTAGATTTTGTGGTTTTGGAAAACATGGTGCTTGAAGAATGCCGAGGTTTGTCATCCAAAAATGAAAAAAACTGCATACCTCTAATTCTTAGGTTGTTGCCTTGTAAAATTTAAAACATAGAATAACTGAGCAAAAGCCAAACACTAAAGCTAGTAATGGATAGACTTGGGTACATTGGGTAAAGATTGCCTTTGCTCGAAAGCCAGTCGTATCCGACTCTAGGGTTCGGTACTCATCTCCGTTTATAGTCAAAGAGCCAGCTCTGTCTGCATCTGCAGACATTTCCGTGGACATGTGGCAGGCATGACTAGACACCAGATTGCATGGAATGCTGTTTATCTTCCCATTGAAGTGGGAACAACAATCTAGCAGCTCGAAAGCAGGAAATTGCAAGTAGATAAATAGGTACCACTTTGATAGGAAGGTAAACAGCATTCCATACATTAGGTACACTGTTGTAAATGAAATTACTCAACGAATAAGCAAATGCAGCACAATGTTTCCTTTTTAAACACGATAAATGTACATTTAAAAATGAAGATACCAACCAATCACCTTTCTCTGTCTGCTGAAAATGTAATCAGATCATGCAGTGAATAAGCACCAGATATGACCCAATAATGAATGGAGCATTTTAACAGGAATTTCTATCAAACAACAACACTAGAATGTTTTGAGAAAGAATGACAAAAAGCAGGATAAACTACTCTTTGCAGATCACAGATCTAAGGACAGCTGTAACTGCCTCTAGACTGAGTAGCTACAAAAGTAAACAAAATAAAGCTGCTTCCCAGAGCTGCTGTTCTTTGCCAAAGAAAGCACAGTCAGGTAAGATCTATAAACATCTGAGAGACCTGTAAATATAACACTCTAATTTGTTTTGAACACATGAGAAAGTAAAATGATAGATTCCTTCCAATTTAACCTATGCACGCTCTGTGTCTGTTTCAAATCTATTTAAGACCAAATGTCAGAGCACTTACATTGTCTCAGCATTATTTATAGGTTTAAAAACTAATGTAAGAACATTTTCCTATATAAAGGGCTAAGAAATCTTTGTTTCTTTCCCTGAAAAGGCTATTATGTTCTTGCTAATTTGATTCAACATACTCTGGTGGTGGTGGTGTAGAGGCTTTGTAGCGTCAATGTATGAACATTTATCTGTAAGAAAAGTAAATTCCTCTTTTACAAGGCTTGCTTGAATTTTTCTTAAATCTGCTACTTACGGTACATTTCGTTCTTGACCAAAGTAAGTACAGAAAAACCTCACATAAAGAGCGCCTCACTTAGAGACTAACTCGCTTAAAGAGCAGAATTTTCTCTGAATGGTTGCCTTGCTTAACAACTAAAACCAGCGAAAAACTTGCTTAACAACTACATCGGGGTTCGCAGCCCCCCCCACACACACCAGAAGTCACAACTGTTCAGTTACAATGGTGTTTTTTGCTTAAAGAGCAAACTCACTTAAAGAGCAATCCCTTGGAACGCATTATATTATGTATTATATTCTCTGAAGCAGTGGTGGGCTCCAAAAAATTTGCTACCACATTATTATTATTATTATTATTATTATTATTATTATTATTATTATTATTATTATTATTATTATTATTATTATTATTATTATTATTATTATTATTAGAGAAGTTCTATTGGTACCATTGGAATATGCTTCATATTTCCAAACCACATGGAACACAAAATTGTACTAAACATTTATATTATATTGATTGGACTCCTCATGTGAAACCTTAACACTGCAAAAGTTATTCTAATTGATAGAATTATCAATTGACAATAAGGAGGCACTTCACTTAAGCATTGCTTCCATTTCTTTCTATATTTCTTGCAATTATGAAGCTCAGTACAGATCTCACTGCGTTTGTCATTTTGCTATGCCAGTTCACCTCCTAAACCCCTTATACAGTAAGCCCCAAGGCCGCTACTAATAGAAGCCTGTGTTGACAGACTGAGTCTGGGGGAGGAAGGGGATTGATATGGTATCGTTCCACAAGAGTAAGCTGTCTTTCAAATGTCTCATATAGCAATATCCATTTGCAGATAGGTTTTGGAATTAACAGCTTTACTCTCCTAGAGTTCAGCCATCATATGGAGCCACAGATAATGAACAGAATATTTCATATTTGCTACGAAAAATTGAACCAGCTAAGATATAATAATATGGAAATCTAATATTAATTTTCAATTCCATTTAAGAATAGCAATATTCTGAATATATGCCACTGCTTTTTCAACCCTAGTTATAATTTAACTTCATAATAAAACATGATAAAAATATAATTCCATTGCTTCTGGCTCATATATTCCTATACGTTTCTCATACAGTTTTACAAATATTTAACACCCTATTGCAAATATGTCTGTTGTGATATGCCAAAGGGTGGTGGTGCGGGAAGGTATCCCATGGAGAGCTTCTCATCATGAAGATGAAAGACATCTTCCAGGCCTTATAGACAAATTCCTTGGAACTCTACACATAGACAGATGTTACCTTTTTAATTGCAATCATTATAGCATTCCAGCCCACTATTAAAACTTCCTCTAATAATTTTTATTAATCAGGAATTATATAAATTATATCTTTTTTTTTTTCATTTCAACATTTATTTACTTCAGTCCTTCCAGATTGGGGAGAGTAAACTTTGTTTAACACAAGATGAGCTTTGTGTGTTTTGATAATCATAATTTTAAGCCTTTACTTTTCATCATTATAATCTGAACACTTTCTGTTCCAGGCAGAAATTTGCTTTGACATATGTAGTAACAAAGCCACTTTTATTCACAATACAGTAAAACCGCACATAAAGATTGCCTCACTTAGAGACTAACTCACTTAAAGAGCAGAATTTTCTCTGAATGGTTGCCTCGCTTAACAACTAAAACCAACCAAAACACACTTAACAACTAAATCGGGGTTCGCATTCCCCCCCCCCAACCAGGTCACAATTGGTCACTTACAATGGTGTTTTGCTTAAAGACCAAACTCGTTTAAAGAGCAACCACATAGAACGCATTATGCTCTTTAAGCGGGGTACAACTGTATCCAGATACAGTGGAACCTCTTACAACAATTGCCCCATATAGCAATGAAATTGCATAACAATTAGGTTGTGTGTTGTTGTTGTTGTTGTTGTTTTGGGGGGGGGGGGTTGGTGGTGGTGGATGGTGCCCTGCATAACAATTTCGCCTATGGGGAAAATCGTACAACAATTTTTCAATGGGAAAAACCACTTAGCAAAAAAAACCGTTGTATGATGCATCTCATAGGGAATATTGCTATATGATACATGTATCATATAGCAATTGTTTCGTATAACAAGCCCCGTGGAACGGATTAAAATCATTGTATGATGTACCACTGTACTTTTATTTACAACCACTCATTTTCTAACCCTTGAACACTACCTGGCTCTCTCTTACACACGGATGCATGCACACATACATGCGCATACCTCTCCAGACAGAAACTATACTGACATGATTTTATACTTTTTCCTGGAACACATATCCCACACACAACTGCCAGTCAATATCAGTCCCACATCTTACAAGCCAATACAAGCATATAACAAAACATACATACAGTGCAAAATTGCCACTTACAGGTCACCCTCTGTATCCATGGGTTCCATTTCCATGGTTTCAGTTACCCACAGTCTCAAAAATAATTAATAAAAAAATGCCTGAAATACATATATATTTATATGGTGTGTTACCAGAGTTTGCCACTGGAGGTTACTGTCTGACTCCACCCACTTCAAAGACTCAGGTATGCATGTTAAATATGGAGTTTGCTGTTATCCGCAGCTTCCAGTATCTGTTGAAGGTCTCAAAACATATCTCTCAAAGATATGGGCTGTGCGTGAGTTGTGTCTCTCATTTGGCTGGGTGGCTTCAAATTATGCAACAATACTCAACTTCAGAAAGATCCAAGTGTCATGTGTGTCCTCCCACTGTGCAAGTTCCTCTCTAAATAGTGTTAAGAAACATCCATCCTCCTCCCCCTGCCTTTGCCTGTCCTTTTTTATCTATCTTCTTGGCCTTGCTCAGCTGCCTTTGATTAAGTGGCTCTAGCTAGGTCTGCCTGTTCTGGAAGGCTTGTTCCTTAAGGGCATCATCCTCCCCAAAACCTTTCTCCCTCTGTGAATAGTGCTTGAGCTGCCTGCAGGAGGCAGGTTCGCCCTGCATACTTCCTCCTTGGAAATGTAAGCAATGTTTTTCTCATTGTCTTTTTTCTTCCCTTTGTGGAATATAACTATTTGGGATCATGGGAGCAATGACTGTCCTTCCCCATTCCACCCAACAAAAAAACCAAATACCAAATTAAAAAAAACCACAACTCCATAATTCTGATCGCTCAGTAATGCATTTTTCACAACCCCTCTTTGATGAAGAGATATGCCAGAGCATGCTACAATAGAGTATGCAAGCATGGGAAAATGAGTTAAACAATCAGCTGCATCTTTTCTTATCATTTCAATCCCAGGAAAAGAACCAGGACCTTAACTCTGGGATCTCAGATTCTATGTTGAGCTGAGATATGCATTGTTTGGATCTTGAAAAGACAAGCAAAACATCATGCTCCCATACAGCAGTGGGAAATAGGATTCCCCTAATATCATCTTGGAAACAGAAGAGATCTGCTTTTCCTTACCTGGTGCTGATGTGGATGGCTGTGTCAAATTTTCACTTTCCTCATCAGTGCTTTCTTTATAATGATCTCTTTCAACTCTACTTTCTGATATGGCTTTGTTATCCCTGCAACAATGCAAAGACATTTTCTACTCCCATTATATTGTATTTTTATAGTTCCTTACCAAAATACAGTATATGACACAATATTTTTAGTTCAGTAAAACACACAAGCAGATACCTAATAATGGAAGGTGAACTGCTTTAATGGAATCAAAACATGTCAACACATTTTATTGTACAGTAGGGCTGCAGTGGCTATGTGGTTAAGAAGTTTGTCTTGTTAGCTGGAAGGCTGGCAAGTTGACAGTTCAAGACCTGAGTACTGCATGACAGATTGAGCGCCCATCTGTCCCAGCTCTTGGGGACATGAAAGGAACCTCATTTGGGCTTTCCCTGAGTGGAGTTTCTTCCACAAAAACCCTTTTAACCTAGAATAATTTCTGACACGAAATTGTTGTTGTTGTTGTTGTTGTAGTAGTAGTACAGTCAGTGTGTTAATAGTAACAAAACAACCACAAAAACTGAATCATAATAGGAAGCTAACTGTTTTCTTGATCAGCATTCTGTGTTTTAATTGAAAGTTTTGCTTCATAGCATGAACCAAATTAAATCAAAGGACCTACAGGCACAACGTTTGCCTTAAATGTTTATTATTTTTTATATAGTTAATGATTTTATTTTGGCTCTGAGGTATTCTTTTAGAGTTCAAACACAGTACAGAAATGTTTTCTAAAATTAAATAAAAAATTAACTGCAAGACTGAAGAATTATTCTCGAGTTGCAAGTATGAAGCTAAGCTGGGTCCCAGTTCCAAGAAGCCAAAAATTTACTGACTGTACTTTGTGTGAAACATTTATCAGTTAATCACTCATATTTTCCATTCTGTTCCGGTCTGCCCTCATCCATCTTGCTGATGAAGTTTTCTGTGCCTATTTATCCATGCTTGAGCCCTGGTAGTACAGTGGTTAAATTGCTGTACTGCAACCAAAAGGTTGTGAGTTCAATCCTGACCGGTAAAAAGGTTGACTCAGCCTCCCACCCTTCTGAGGTAGGTAAAATGAGTACCCAGCATGTTGGGGCAAAATATTAATTAACTTGTAAACTGCCCAGAAAGTGCACTAAACGCTAATGGGTGCTATATGTGTGTTGTTGCTATTGCTATTTAAGGTGTAACAAAAGTGCAGCTTTAATGTAAACTTCCACAGATTTGTTTTAGTTACAACTATTTACATACAGAGAAGGGGTTGACAATTACTTCTTTGGCCAAGTCCCCAAATCTCTCTGAGTCTCATTAGTGGAACACTACATGCTGTAGGCAATGTGGGCATTCCCCTATTTTGCTGCCCTCTTTTACTTGTCCCCTAGCCCAGTCTGCTTGGTAGGCCTCCTGAACTTTTGCCTGGCTTTGCTCCCACCATTCCCCCCCTCCCAATAAAGAGGTAATTTGGCTCTGACCTGGCATTTGGCCTCCCCTAGAGGCACCCTCATCTGCACCAGCTCACCAATCCAGGGACCTTTTCTGAATATGCAGGCACATCCCAGTGGCAAACACAAGTTCTCCCAGTCTGGGTGTTGTTGTCCATCATCTTCCCCCTTCAACTGTCTCATGAGCCCTAGTGGCGCATGTCCTTCTGTCCTGAAACCAAAAGGTTGTGAGTTTGATTCTGACCAGGGATCAAGGTTGACTCAACCTTCCATCTTTCCAAGGTCACTAAAATGAGTACCCAGCATGTTGAGGGCAAAATGCTAATTAACTTGTGAACTGTCCAAAGAGTACACTAAGCAATATGGGACAGTATATAAGGGAGATTGCTTTGTTTTATGTCCTCTCCTGCCTCTCCTCCTCTCACTTCCTTTCTTACACCAATCCTACCTGCCCTATTCCTTCTCTGATCTCCTTTAACCTTTTCTTCTCTACCTCCATGGCCCATCTATTTACTCTCCATTCTTCTTCCCATTCCTCTTCTACCACAATGAAACAACTGGCCATCTCAAAATCATCATGACCCCAATCCACTGGGGAGCTAGCAGTCTCAAAGTGCAGACCCTCATCAGAAGGGGGCGATGACCTACCCCTTCTATACAGCTGGATTTTAGAGCAATTAACTCTGTCAATCTATCAATATCCTTTCTAGATTCGGAGACCAGAAAACCGCATGGAGAAACAAAATTTGGCACCCATAAAGTCTGTGTTACCATCACTAGAGCACATATACAAATGAAGACTGGATAAATGGAATACAGACAGATTCTCTCTTTTTCACCTCTTGGCCCTGTAATTTTAATTATTTCATATATCTGGAAAATGTATGCCTGAAGCTGTTGCATAGTGCACAAAGCTATAGTTTCAATTTGCAGGAGATGTTGTGACTGCTTTTGCAACAGTAAAAAATTCATGCCTGCGACTACCCTAAAATGTGATGCAATGACATAATTTATGAAATGCTATACTATACTTGTAACAGTATGTTGATCACAATCATTATAAAATAAAGATTCCATTTTAGTACTTCACTTGGAGAACAGTTCCCTAAAGTTTTATAGTCTCTATCATATCAGAGGGATGAAGGCTATGTCTGTGTCAACTATGATGCTTAGCAGCACAAGTAAACTATGAAATAATACCTTGCTTGTGTAGATTTCTCTACTATTTCTTCAACCTCTTTTAAAGATTTCTGTAAGCTTCTTATCTTTGCTTTCTTTTCATTGAGGACCAGGATAAATCGTTTATACAGCTCAATCTCTAGTTCCTCTTTAGCTTCAACACATTTTTGTAACCTGAAAAATAAATGCACATTTCACACTTGCATTAAGAAGAAGCATGGTCTGTAAAACAAACTTATAGTCTTAGCAGCTCAGATCAAAAACATGTGGCATGGCAGAAATCATATGCACAGGTGCGAATGTTAGTATAGTACAAGAAAAATAATTTGTTTGGATTTGACCTGCGTAGACACAGGTGTTATTCATTTATAATGTACTCATTTATACAAGTATATATGACTATTCTTAAGACACTACCAATGTTATCTACTGGAAACTTTAAAATGATTTTACAGCATATCATCCAAAAAGCCATGTGTCTCCAGAAAACTAGGGAAGCCTCCATAGCAGATTTTTGGATGCAGTTTAGTACTGCAAGGTGAGCAAAAGAAGGGGAAGTATTATTTCACAATTGAGGAGTCTTCTTGCATAACAAATGATATAGCCCATAACGTTTATTTCTTTATAAAAACACAATCAAACATATGCATAAACTAATAATTCAGAATCTGCAAAACAATTTATCAATTATTAAAAACTGTAAAAATAAATAACATAAAAGTTGAAAGAAGAAAGGAATACAATAATACCTAAAATTTAGTTCCAGTCAATATATGTAAAGGTTATGGCACTGTGCAACATCATAGTTCCAAAATGTGGGAATTAATGGTATCATTTACCGTATATACGCAAATATAAACCGACCCAAATATAAGCCGAGGTGCCTAATTTTGACCTTGAAACCCAGGAAAATAGATTGACCCGAGTATAAGCCGAGAGTGGGAAATGCAGCAGCTGCTAGTGAGTCAGTAATTAAAATACATTAAAATACAGTAATATTAATTATTTTAGTGATTTTAAAAAACTGTACTTGCACCATCCACCAGTGGTGGCGCTGCAGGTAAAGCGGGTGGGCAGGTCAATTGCACTGAGACAGGAACAGTTGCTCTAGCCTAGCCTCTTGCTCCCCCTTCAAGGAAGGAGAATGGCTTCTTCCCTCCATCTATTTCTATGTCTATTTCTGTTCCACTGAATACACCAAAGCCTTTCAATTGCATGGATCACAACTAACTGTGGCTAGTCCTTAAAAAGACCACCTAATCTGTCTTCTGAGAAACCTGTACGCAGGTCAAGAAGCGACGTTTAGGACCAGATGTGGAACAAGTGATTGGTTTAGAATAGGAAAAAGAGTATGACACGATTTATATTGTCACCTGCTTATTACTTAACCTATAAATCTAAGGGTTAACCGTTGGAACTGGCTATAGGTTGCTATGCCTCGCCCTACTTGCCTGCACTCACCCTTCATGCACACGGCCGATCTGGGTACGCAGGTCAACGAAGGATTGAAAAAATGGGCAGTGGGGCAACAGCCCCACAAACGCGAAGAAAGGGAAACAACTTCACTTCCCAACATTCCTTGCGCCGCGCCGCGCCAGAGCCAATCAGGCTGAGAGGCTCTCGCACGGGGCAGCGTTTGGAAACGCGCCGCAGCCAATCGAAAGAAAAGCATTTTAAAAAACGCAGCACAAACATAAAACAGCAACCCATAACTACAAGCCCCAGCGTCCTGCGCGCCATGAGCGCACAGAGCGCTGAGGAAAAGGGTGCCCGAAAAATGAAAAAGAAAAACAACTCACAGCCAAGCACACACCAGCCGGCTTTCTTTCCCTCACCAACAGCGCCTGAAGCTCCCGACTGGAGTTTCCCCTTTAATATCAGTGGGTGGGGGTTGCGATCCCCCTTTCCGCTGGCTACCCTAGGGTTGGGAGGTTTGTGGGGACAAAAGGGATATATTGCCCCAACCCTTCTGGACCCACAGGAACAGGCAGAGTGGATCGATCCCCCACCCCCCCCTCCTTAAAACAACTCCGTCTTTTCTTCTCTTTAAAAAACGGACTTCTTTTAAGGAGGGGGTGGGTGGGGATTCCATCCAGTCTGCCTGATCTTTTGTTTCCAGAAGTGTGGGGGCAATATATCCCTTTTCTCCCCACAAACCTCCCAACCCTAGGGTAGCCAGCGGAGAGGGGAATCGCAACCCCCACCCACTGATATTAAAGGGGAAACCCGATCTACTTTCACGACTCCACACAAACAAAGCACCATAACACACTACAGCCCCCCTCCCCCCAACTAGCCCACCCTTCCTAACCCCCAATGACCATGCCCCCCCTCCCCACCACCGAGCCCACCCTTCCTAACCCCAACAACCACGCCCCCCCTCCCCACAACCTAGCCCACCCTTCCTAACCCCCAACGAAAAACAACTCACTGCCTCATAGCCAAGCAAACACCAGCTGGCTTTCTTTCCCTCACCAACAGCGCCTGAAGGTCCCGACTGGAGTTTCCCCTTTAACATCAGTGGGTGGGGGTTGCGATCCCCCTCTCCGCTGGCTACCCTAGGGTTGGGATGTTTGTGGGGACAAAAGGGGTATTTCCCCCCCCCCAACACTTCTGGACCCACAGGAACAGGCAGAGTGGATCGATCCCCCACCCCCCTCCTTAAAACAACTCCGTCTTTTCTTCTCTTTAAAAACGGAGTTGTTTTAAGGGGGGGTGGGGATTCGATCCAGTCTGAAGGTTAAATTGTGTTAATATTTTTTAAAAATTGCTTAGTCTGTAATTTTAAATTTTTAAATGTTTATTTATGTAAAAAATTTTTGGCTTGGCTGTTATTAACTGGGATCTGCTTTTTTTTAGGATTAATAAAAGAAGAAAGTATGATATAATTTTTTCAAATTGTTTTATGTAAGTGAATAATGTTTTAGTTTTTTGAATTTTTTTAATTAGTTGTACCGTAGGTCATAATTTTCATAATGTAAAATTATTGTGGGGAGAAAAGAGGAATATTGCCCTAACACTTCTGGAACCAAAAGATCATGCAGACTGGATCGAATCCCCACCCCCCCTTAAAACAACTCCGTTTTTAAAGAGAAGAAAAGACGGAGTTGTTTTAAGGAGGGGGGTGGGGGATCGATCCACTCTGCCTGTTCCTGTGGGTCCAGAAGTGTTGGGGGGGGGAAATACCCCTTTTGTCCCCACAAACATCCCAACCCTAGGGTAGCCAGCGGAGAGGGGGATCGCAACCGCCACCCACTGATGTTAAAGGGGAAACTCCAGTCGGGACCTTCAGGCGCTGTTGGTTGCTTGGCTGTGAGGCAGTGAGTTGTTTTTCGTTGGGGGTTAGGAAGGGTGGGCTAGGTTGTGGGGAGGGGGGGCGTGGTTGTTGGGGTTAGGAAGGGTGGGCTCGGTGGTGGGGAGGGGGGGCATGGTCATTGGGGGTTAGGAAGGGTGGGCTAGTTGGGGGGGAGGGGGGCTGTAGTGTGTTATGGTGCTTTGTTTGTGTGGAGTCGTGAAAGTAGATCGGGTTTCCCCTTTAATATCAGTGGGTGGGGGTTGCGATCCCCCTCTCCGCTGGCTACCCTAGGGTTGGGAGGTTTGTGGGGACAAAAGGGATATATTGCCCCAACCCTTCTGGACCCACAGGAACAGGCAGAGTGGATCGATCCCCCACCCCCCCTCCTTAAAAGAAGTCCGTTTTTAAAGAGAAGAAAAGATGGAGTTGTTTTAAGGAGGGGGGTGGGGGATCGATCCACTCTGCCTGTTCCTGTGGGTCCAGAAGGGTTGGGGCAATATATCCCTTTTGTCCCCACAAACCTCCCAACCCTAGGGTAGCCAGCGGAGAGGGGGATCGCAACCCCCACCCACTGATATTAAAGGGGAAACTCCAGTCGGGAGCTTCAGGCACTGTTGGTGAGGGAAAGAAAGCCGGCTGGTGTGTGCTTGGCTGTGAGTTGTTTTTCTTTTTCATTTTTCGGGCGCCGTTTTCCTCAGCGCTCTGCGCGCTCATGGCGCGCAGGACGCTGGGGCTTGTAGTTATGGGTTGCTGTTTTATGTTTGTGCTGCGTTTTTTAAAAATGCTTTTCTTTCGATTGGCTGCGGCGCGTTTCCGAACGCTGCCCCGTGCGAGAGCCTCTCAGCCTGATTGGCTCTGGCGTGGCGCGGCGCAAGGAATGTTGGGAAGTGAAGTTGTTTCCCTTTCTTCGCGTTTGTGGGGCTGTTGCCCCACTGCCGGTTTTTTCAATCCTTCGTTGACCTGCGTACCCAGATCGGCCGTGTGCACGAAGGGTGAGTGCAGGCAAGTAGGGCGAGGCATAGCAACCTATAGCCAGTTCCAATGGTTAACCCTTGGATTTATAGGTTAAGATGAGAAGAGAGGACTCACTGGAGAAGGCACGTATACTAGGTGCCTGAGTACACCAGGGACAGAAAATTACGCAAACTACTTGTAAAATATTTGCAGGACTTGGGCCCTTGCATTATACTGGCTGGTACAAAAAGTACTTTAATAGCAAAGAGGAACAGTTATGTTGGTAATTATTTTGTTCCACCTTTTAATTTTTAAAAACTGAATATGAAAGGTGTGGACAAAAGTTGGCAAAATTGTTTCCAACTGCGCATGTGATAATATTGAGGAATGTCTACAATATAGGTCTTGACAGCTCCAGTTTAGCACTGCGCAATGGCATACAGGATGGAAAAAACTAGTCAATTCCCTCCAATTGAAACAGTGAGATCCACATACTTAGTAAATAATAATACCCTGTTCCAGTTAATACGAGGAAGGTGTTTCTTACACATAAAATTTTAAGGATGAAACAAAGGATGAAAATATGTCTTGCTTTTATTTATCTCTCAACTTTTTGTCCAAAAACTAGTGGGGTTGGCTTATGATGAACTGATACTTTGCTATTTTATCATCATTTCCATGTAATTTATTCAACTGCCTTCAACCCCAACCTGCATTTTTAATCTTCTATGAATTATTTAAGTGACCTATTTGACCTGTCAGCATTTCTAATTTTAAAAATATCTATATTAATCTTATTAAGAAATATGAAAGCACACAGGGAACAGAAACGTACTGTTAAAATACATGCATAGGAAATTATTTAGCAGAACTCCTTTCCAAAGAAGGCTAGCCTGGTTCCCTCCCTGCTGTTAATTCCACTGGAAATCAAATATATATTTTATTTAGACATATTTGCACCATGCCATCATGGGGGGTAAGTTAGCAAACCCTCCTCCATGCCTGTAACCATAGACTCCATATGGTCCTAGTATTTAATAATGGGCTTTACTGATACTCAAGAACAGGACACAATCAGCTTAAGAGTTCCCTCATGGGAGGTGGCAGTTATTGACAATATGAATGGGAAAAACAGTAGATGGAGGTTGCAGAAGAACGGACTGCTCCAAGAAAGTGTATTGTCTCAAACACCGTATAATATATACACAAATGGTAAACCAGTTTCTGACACTACAAAATTGTTCATTTATGCGGATGACAGAACAATGGCCATACAAGGATCAAATTTTAATGAGATAGCTGGAAAACGTACTGGAGCACTTGAATAATTAGGGCAGTATTATACCATCAACCACTTGAAGACTAACCCGAGTAAGTCTCAAGTATGTGATTTCCACCTTCGAAACGGAGAGGCCGGGGTTGAGCTGGATGTTACATGGCATTGGAATTGATTACAGCATTTTTCAGCACTGAAATAACTCGGTGTGACACTTGACGGGACATTCTCTTTTAAGTAGTACTGCTTGAATACCAAAGCTAAAGTTAGTTGAAGGAACAATACCATCAAGAAATTGACAAACTATACATGGGGAGCTAAACCATCCTAAAACATCAGCTTTGGCCCTGAGTGTCTCTGCAGCAGAGTACACTGCTCAGGTATGAAGTACAACCATACACATATAACAAGTTGCAATTGTTGTTACTGAAACAATGCACATAGTGACAGGATGCCTCAAACCTACAAACGTAAGCTTGTCGATATCATTCCACCTAAGATAAGGAGAGATGTAGCAGTGGACGCCGAGAGAACTAGGCAAGAGAATGACCCTCGACATCCTCTGAATAGATATGAGCCTCAAGTCCACCAACTCAGATCCAGGAAGAGCTTTATGGCAAGAACAAACATTCTCCAAGGTACGCAAGAGCAAAACAAATTAAAATATGGAGGAAGGAACTCAACATTAAAGGAGGATACAGCTGAGGAACTCAACCTCCCCTATGTCACTTGGAGGACCCTGAAGAAGCTGAAGGCTAGAATCCCTAAATATATAACCAACGTGCTGAAGTGGGGACTGATGGTGGTTAACAACATGCTATGAATGTGGAGAGATACAGAATCTGGCTCATTTGCTGGTCTGCTTACTACTACCGAAAACATGTATCAATGAGGATTTAAATTTGGCCAATGACAAAGCCAAGAAGATGATTTCATTTTGGCAGTTGAAAGTTTGACCTGGACACAAATGAAGAAGATTCAATCCTGCCTGGGTACCAGGTTAACTCCAACAAGGCCCATGAACTGCATGGACCATCTGTTTATTTGCTACTTCTATTTTACTACATAGATAAGAAGAAGATATTAGTGATATGGTAATGGTATTAATTTTGCACACAATCCATCCAGCTGAAAGCATCTACCTCTGTAAAGCTCATCTAGAAATAATCTCCTAAGAAAGTTGTGGTATATTCCAGCATCCAAGATAAAGCCTATGACAATGTAATGGTACACAATCTTTACCTATAAGAAGTGGTGTTAACCGTTGGTGTCCGGCATGCATGCCTGCACCAGTCCCTACTATCCCATACCGAGCCGCATACACTTACCTTTAGACTCTGCGAGCATCACCGCAAGGTTCCGGTTGTTGGGAGTGGGGCAACTGCCCTACGAAGATGAATAAAAAACAACTACAAGGCCTAGCATCCTCCACGCCGTGCCACCCCTCAGCCAATCAGGCTGAGGGACGCAAGCACAGAGGAGGCCGGGAAAGTGCCGTACGTGGAAAAAACTGCCGCCGTATCCAGGCAGCAGCAAAAAAGGCCGGCGCTGACACCGCCGTGGCTTTAGCAGGGTTATGGAGAGAAGAGGGAGGCCCTCTTCTCTCCACAGCCCTGGTGGCGAAGGACTGTGCCGGCTCTGCCGCGGCTTTGGCGGGGGCTTCGGTGGGGTTATTGAGAAAAAAGGGAGCCCCTCTTCTCTCCACAGCCCCGGCGAAAAGCTCCCCTCCGGGAGACGGAGCCCTCCTCTCCCCCTGCAAGTTTGGCATGTGTGTGTGCGTGCGAGAGGCTATGGGGGGAGGAAGAGCCCCTCCTCTCCCCACGCAGCTTTGGCATGTGTGTTTGTGCGCACGCGTGCACAAGGCTACGGGGGAGGAGGAAGAGCCCCTACTCTCCCCCCACAACTTTGAAGTGTGTGTGTGAGGCTACAGGGGGAGGAAGAGCCCCTCCTCTCCCCCCGCAACCTTGGTGTGTGTGTGTGTGTGTGTGTGTGTGTGTGAGGCTATGAGGTGAGGAAGATCCGCTCCTCTCCACCCGCAGCTTTGGCATGTGTGTTTGTGTGTGAGTGAATGAGAGGCTATGGGGGTTTAGGAAGAGCCCCTCCTCTCCCCCGCAACTTTGGTGTGTGTGCGAGGCTACGGGGAGGGAGGAAGAGCCCCTCCTCTCCCCCGCAACTTTGGTGTGTGTGTGTGCGAGGCTACGGGGGGAGGAGGAAGAGCCCCTCCTTTCCCCCGCTACTTTGGAGTGTGTGTGCATGCGCACGAGGCTACAGGAGGGAGGAAGAGCCCCTCCTCTCCCCCCCCCACAACTTTGGGGTGTGTGTGTGTGTGTGCGTGTGTGTGTGCGTGTGTGTGTGTGTGTGTGTGCGTGCGTGCGCGAGGCTACAGGGGGAGGAAGAGCCCGTCGTCTCCCCCGCAACTTTAGCATGTGTGTGTGTGAGGCTACGGGGGGGGGGGGGGAGGAAAGCCCCTTCTCTCCCCCCTGCAGCTTTGGCGTGTGTGTGTGTGTGTGTGTGTGTGTGTGTGTGTGTGTGTGTGTGTGTGTGCGCGCACCCTAAAACCACCCCTACCACCAACCACCTACACTCCCACACAAACATACACACACACACACACACATATACACCTCTGCTGGGCTGCACAACTCAAACCTGGCAAAATATGCTAGTTTAATGATATGTAATAACATATGTTAAATATATTTTATTGGTAATCATGCAAAGAGCTAGTGTTAAAATCGCATGACGTCCGTAGTTTTTAAGAATCAATACAATGCCTCTTAGCAAACAAATTCCCATGACTGTTACTGTATGAACTTACTGCTCCTGTATGTCATTCAGATCACTGAAAAGTATCTCATTCTCTCTTTGTAGGCAGTCATTTTTGCCTTCCAGTTCTTCAATGCAGTCTAGGCAATCATTAATCAGCTTGCTGGTTACTTCAGCTGGGTTTAAGACGAGCTGCAGCATCAGTGATCCAAGTCTAAACTAAGACAAAAGGAAACACCAAGTTATTTGGGGAGGGAAAGGTTAGGAACCCTGTTTTCAACTAGACACCCACGATTTACATTCTATACATTTTCCACTTTGAAATCTATTGAGTAACTTCTAGATGATCCAGACAGAACCTTTTCAATTCATCCCTTCAACAAGGAGTCTTGTTTTTACTCCCCATAGATTTAGCCTAACTTCTTTTGGTTTCATATTTAGAGTTTAAAACAAGAAGTTTTAGGGGGTCAGTGTCAATGAAGTAGATTGGTTTGATGCTATGTTATCTTATTTTCTTTGTTACTTGTTGGTAGCTACTGATATATTTCCAGTGAGCTCCTATTCATGTGGAAGAAGCCTAAAAGGCCATTAACATGGTCTAAACAAGCTTCCCAAGAAATTCACTGTTAATAACTCATTTTGATTGGCCCCCTTAAAAATCAAATTGCACCTCCCCCCCCTTTTGGGGCATGTGCTCCACATCAGGCAACACGGTACTAGAAGAAGGGCTGAGAGAAATAATTTCATAAAGATCTTAGTACATAGAATCATCCAGCTAGCACAATCATTATGATTTGATTAGATTAGATTAAATTAAATTAGATTAGCTAATCTAATACATTTAGATAGCACTGCTCTGGGGAAATAAATTTCCCTACTCTAGGTAACTTAAAACAGTAAAATAAATTTAAACATAAAAAACAAAAACACCGTGGAATAAAAACTGCTTTCAAAAAATCAACTGTTGTTGAATCTATTCAGCAACTACCTGGCTATGATTACTGTCATGATGAGTATTTATACTTCCAAATATAACTCTACACCAGTGCAAGAAGCCATATATAATTTTAAAATTAAACTGCAAATTTTTCTTCCTTCATAAGAATATACCAGGAATAGGATTATTATACTGTATCTGGAGCAACAGCTCATGTTGTAAATTTGTAACAGGACTCCAAAATGATACCTGGGCCTTGAATAGATTAACTAATTTTTACACTTGTGCTACAGCTCACAACTATTAAGTAATAAATAGTCAATTAATAGAGTTTAGCTAGCCAATGATAAATATTATAGCCTATGCACCAACTGCTATCAAACATATAATTTACTATTAAAGCAAATTAAAGTTGGCAAAACTAAAAATTAATACAGTGTTTTAAAACAACCAGATACCATCATATGATGCAGTATCTGCTATATAAACAAAAGCATGTTAATGCTACCTTTCAGTTGACCATATTCATAAGCCAGACTTATTTTTTTAAAGTCTTAGTAAAACAGAACTGAAATGTCTCGCATAATAAATGTCATGTATATAGAGAACACGTCTTGAGAACTACTTCCCTTTCAGGTGTTGACCTTTTAGTTTCAGAAGTAATGGAAACTATATAAAGTGCCTCTTAAATATACCACTGAAATTAATACGGCAGTTGTGTTCACTAATTTAAACGTAACTGTTCTTGAATATACACTAATCAAAAAGTTAAACTGTCAACAATTACAGAATGGGCTTTTTCAGCTTTAGGTTTTCGTGTGTAGTTTGGAAAGTCAATGTATAAAATATAAATAGGCATGAGATAATGCCTAGACTGCGGCAAAATATACATATTCTGAAAATGAACATTAAAAAAAAAGTTTCCAGCATGAGTAATAATGTTCAATTAATGCAATTATTGCTTGTTTTCCTGTCGTTTGATATGATTTGTAAAAAATCATCTGAAGTCTGAAACTATATCTAGCTAAAACTGACTAGTAAATCATTTACTAATTGTTAAAAAAAGACATTTATTCATATAGTCAAACATTCCAAGCACAAATTAGACTGTTGTTCCTGTTCCTATCAGTTCTCTGTTATATCACTGTTTCCCCCTTCTTTCCACAGAGGGCTATTTCAGTTTGTTGCTCTTCCAAGATGTAAACTTAGTAAGCAAAAATGTTTTAATTGCTAAGTGAAGATAGTAAATTTTAAAAGATCTCAAATCCAAAATATTTCCTCTAGTTTTTAAAGATGATTCTGTGACATTATGGCTCTACTTAAATATGATTACCCATATGTGGTTTCCCCATGCCCCAGTGGCATGGAACGGCCCATGCAGAGGCCACTTCGGGGGAACGCTCCTTGAGCCGTGGGCTCTGCGGGCAGAGAAATTTAGGGGGGTGGATAAATGATAGGGTTTGATTCACCCAAATTCCTGACCTGACCAGCGGATCTGCTGAGAGAGCGAATAGCTAACCCAGTTACCCATTAGAACAATCACTCATCTCCAAGCTCAACTTTACCCCGGGTGTAAACAGAGGCCATGTTTACCCCTGCCTAATCCCCAAACAATGGTGTTTTCCCCAGTCTGTGTTTGGCCAAGTTAACTAACTTCCCTCTGAGAGATTCCCAATTAACCCGAGCAAACAGGTGATGTGATTTCTGTCAGATGACTGTTTTTGCCACCGTTACGCTTTTACTCCTATATATGATGATGCCTTTTTCCCAATAAACCACTGATCTCATCCTCCTCCATGCTGCCTCGTATCGTTTCTTGATCAGTCTCCTCCGGGACCTCCGGCCCTCTGCGGCCCCGATTCCTACATCTGGTGACCCCGACGTGATCTACTCATGAGTAAGCAAGCGGTCTTCCTCAGAGTAGCGATCACACGGTCCGGTTCTGCGCTTGAACCGTGTCCGAATCATCCCGGAGGACAGCGCGGCACTCCGTCCGGCAGCCAGCCAAGCGGAGGGACGGCCTGCGGTGAGGCAGTCCAAAGAGGCATCCTACAGCGTGCTCCCGGCTTTCGCGGCGGCTTGCAGGTTACGGAAAAACGCGTTCCGCAGGGACAGCTGTGAATCCCTGACAGCGCAGTGGCCACCGAGGGCCCGTGGCCGCAGTCCACGCTCTGAGCTCTACCCAGAAAGCGACGTCGCCAGAACCTATTGCCTGCCAAAGACGCGTCGACTCGTCCCGAGAGGACCCAATTGCAGGTAATATGGGGACCTGTCCTCAGCGACAGCGTCCATCTGCTAGCCAAAGAACTCGTGAGGAAGAGTTCAAGATCCTGGCCAGGATATTTAATTTGCGTTTTCACAGCGGGGAGCTAGCGAGACTTTTGGTGTACCTAGGGGAACACTGCCTGCTTTACCCAGAAGTAGGTACGTTAACCCTCGAGCTCTGGGATCAGATAGGAGACTGCATTCAGCAACCCCCGAAAGCTCCAGGAGGCGTAATCCGCACATGGAGAAAGTGTAGGAAGCTCTTAGCGGAGATAGATCCAGTCCGGGTAGAGGCCAAAGAACCCCCAAATCTGCCAGAAGCGCCAGCCGAGCCAACGGCGCCTACGGCGCTCTATCCGTCACTCCAATTTAGGCAGGGTAGCGTAGGGAGCTTTCCCCCGGCGACAGCTGCAGACGTCACCGGTGGAATGCAAGGAATGAGGAGCGCAGCCGCTTCTCTGACAGCAACGGGTTCCCGAGTTACCAAAAGTCCCCTTCAGCGTACAATTGAAGAGGAGATCAGGAAGGGGGAGTTGCCAGCAGAAGAACTAGCTGAGCTTAGTCAGATATGTCCCATCCGCATGGAGATGGACGCGCTCACAGGCGCCCAACAGATAATTCATTCCCCAGTTCCGTATAAGCTTCTCATGGCCATACGGAAAGCCATCTCAGAAACAGGGCTCCAAAGTCGTTTTACAAGGGGCACGCTTCAGCAAGTGTGTGAGAACACCATGTGGATTCCCCATGACTGGAAAGCCATCATGCGGATGATGCTCAACCCTAGCCAGTACTTAATTTGGGACAGCGAGTTTCGCCTAGAGGCGCAGACGAGGGCTGCCAGGATGGGAGGCGCAGTACTTCCTGACCAGTTATATGGTTCAGGTGCCTTCGAGCCCATCGATGCCCAAATCAACTTGCCTCTTGCCACTCTCCAGATGTCGGCCGAGGCCGCCCTCAGGGCGTTTTTCAAAGTCCCAACAACTGGCAAAGCGGCTAAAAATTACACCGCTATCAAGCAGGGAGCCCAAGAGCCCTATATGGACTTCATCAATCGCCTGGAGGAAGCAATTAGCAGGCAGATTGACAATGAGCAGGCCCAGCAAGAGCTCATGATGAAGTTAGCCAAGGACAATGCCAATCTAGACTGCCGTAAAATCCTGCAGTCACTAGGCAATCGTCCCGACTTGACACTCACGGACATGATTAGAGCTTGCGCCGACGTTGGCACAGAATCCTACAAGATGGGATTGCTAGCGGCAGCGGTGCAAGGGGGTAAGAGACCAAAAGGAAAGACCCAAGGAGCGTGTCACAATTGTGGCAAGGTTGGTCACTTCGCTAGGGAGTGCCGATCCAAGGGAGGCGGACAAAAGTCCGGCCGTTCCAAGGCTCCGAAAACCCAGTGTCCGAAGTGGAAAAGAGGCTACCACTGGGCCCGAGACTGTCCGGATTCGGGAAACCGGAACGCGGGCATGTCTCTGGCCCCGGTCCAAACAGAGGCTTCCCTCAGCTCACCAGAACTAGACTAGATCCCAGTCCCGCTCCAGGCATCGCGAGGGCACAGGCCAGCCCCAAGGGTAGTACAGGGTTAGACTTGACTTGTCAGGTGGACGTTACATGCGACCTGCCAGGCACGGTCTACCTGGTGGACTCCCAGTACATGGGTCCACTGCCCAAGGGCTTTATAGGTTTAGTTTTGCCCCGTAGTGTAGCTGGAGCACGCGGAATTTTCATAATTCCAGGAGTCGTTGACTCGAATTTTTCAGGCGTTCTCCAGGTTCAGTTGTGGACTCACCTGCCCCAGACAATTCACAAAGGAGACACCTTAGCGCAACTGATCATGGTTCCTTGTCACTCACCAGCAGATAGCCAGGGAAGGCTCAGTGACAGCTCCGAGTCCCGGTCAGAGGACCGCTCAAGCGCCAGTGAGGCAGTACAAGGATACCAGGTCTTAGCAACAGTGGAGACCAACATTGAGTGGAAACAGCGCCCGGTTATCGAGGTATTTCTGAATAATAGAATATTCTCAGGCTTATTAGATACCGGAGCAGATGTGAGCGTGATAAGCAGGGGCCAGTGGCCAAGGGAGTGGGCCATTGAGCCGTTCTCCGATGTGTGGGGGGTAGGCGGCATTCAGGAAGCGTTCAGAAGCCGAGAGTGGGTGACAGTCACGATTCCAAAGGCTGACGGCACGGCGGTCATTCGGCCGCACATTCTTGACGTGCACATCAACCTTTGGGGGCGAGACATCTTACAACAGTACGGTGCTACACTTACCTTTGGGTAATGGCGTTGCCACTTAAGTGGCTCACCGACACGCCGGTCTGGGTAGAACAATGGCCGGTAGTGGGGGAGAAATTAGTCGCCCTTAAGCAGCTAGTTAAAGAACAGCTAGACGCAGGACACATAGAGCAGTCCACGAGTCCATGGAATTCGCCAATTTTTGTGATTAAGAAGAAGTCGGGGAAGTGGCGACTCCTCCACGATCTCAGAGAGATCAATAAATGCATTCAGCCAATGGGTCCGCTCCAATGCGGCATCCCAAATCCGAATATGATTCCCGAGGGGTGGGAGATCCTAGTCGTAGATCTCAAGGATTGCTTTTATACAATTCCCTTAGACCCCCGGGACCGGGAAAGGTTTGCCTTTACGGTGCCAGTTGTGAACCACAGTGAGCCTACGCAGCGTTACGCGTGGAAATTTTTGCCACAGGGCATGCTCAATTCGCCCACCCTGTTCCAAATTTATGTTCACAACGCACTGGCAAAGTTCCGAAGCCTTTACCCTAAAGCCATAGTTTGTCACTTCATGGATGACATCTTGGTCGCGATGTCGCAACTCGGCAGCGAAATGTTTTCTGACCTCCAGGCCAGCCTGGGGGACAAAGGTTTACTCATTGCCCCAGAGAAAGTGCAGAGAACCGAGCCCTTCGCATACTTGGGTCATCGGCTTCTCCGCTCTTTCAACGCACCAGTTTTGCCTCAGATCAATTTACAGGACTCAGTCACCCTGGTAGAGTTGCAGCAGGTTTTAGGGAACATCAATTGGGCCAGACCGTATTTTCGTTTGGATACGGATCTTTTGAAGCCGCTCTTCTCGCTGCTAACTTTAGGTAAGCAGCCAGCAGACCGGATAAAGATTTCTCGAGACGCACGCTTGGCTCTCGAGAAAGTTAACCAAGCTCTCAGCCAGCGATGGGTAGATAGGATCTCCCCAGGGCCATATGCTCCGATCTTGAATTTGTACATCGTACGGTCAGGATCCATGTTCACTGGAGCGCTCGGCATAGATGCCGAGAAAGGGGCGAGTATCGTGGAGTGGCTGTACCTTCCGAACACCTCTTCACGAAACATTGTTCCTCCCCAAGAACTGGTCTCCATGGTGGTTTACCGCGGACGGTTGAGAGCTAGGGACATTTCAGGGCATGATTTGGCCAAAATCGTAGTCCTGTTCACCAAGGAACAAGTTCAGCAATTAATGCAGCTCGGTGACTCGCTTCCAATTGCGTTGGAGGGATTCACCGGATGCTTGGCATACCACTTGCCAAAGGACCCCAGACTTGTCTCACTTCAGACGCAGACAGTTAGCTTATTTGAGTTGCTTTCGCTGGTTCCACTTCAGGGAGCCAGGACAGTTTTTACTGATGGTGGTCGGACATACGGTGTCTTGACCTGGCAGGAGGGCCAAGCTTGGCGCACGCTGTTAACTCTTCCACAAAAGTCCGCGCAGCGGGTGGAGTTGGCAGCGGTGAACCTTGCCTTGCGCACCTTCGCCAAAGAACGCTTAAACATCATTACGGACAGCATGTACATTAGGAATTTGCTTCACAGTCTACCGGGAGCATACATCACTCCCGCGATAGACAAGAATTTGCTTAGTTTGTTTCTCACTGCTCAATTTCATTTGCGAAACCGCACGGAGCCGCTCTATATTGCCCACATCCGAAGTCACCAAGAACTACCGGGTCCGATTTCCGTAGGCAATAGCAGAGCGGATGCGGCGGCAAAGGAAATTCAGCAACGTTCAGTGTTAGGTGTTTTTACTACGCCAATCCAGAGCCATGCTTTCTTTCACCAAAATGCCAAAGCACTCGCCAGACAGTTCAATTTGCCACTCTCTCAGGCCCAGGGCATAGTTTGCTCTTGCCAGCATTGTGCAGGGGCGCCGGGGGGGGGCCCTCGTGGGGGGTCAACCCACGAGGGACGGAGGCCAATCAGGTGTGGCAAATGGACGTCACGCATGTCCCGCAGTTTGGCAGATGGCAGTACATGCACGTTTGCATAGACACTTTTTCACAATTCGTTTGGGCAATGGCGCAGAAAGGGGAGACTGCTTCCCACATGGAGCAGCACCTCCTTTCCTGCATTGCAGCCATGGGCAAACCTCGGCACGTGAAAACCGATAACGCCCCGTCCTACAGCTCTAGGCAGCTGGCCACCTTCATGGCCACTTGGGATATTCAGCATACTTTTGGTGTTCCTTACAATCCGCAGGGGCAAGCGATTGTGGAACGGGTCAATCGGGCGCTCAAGTCCTATATTGACAAACAAACAGAAAGGGGGGAGCCACCAGGCCCCAAGTCACAGGCTCAGGCACAGCATTGTCTGAATAAGGTATTGTTCACCTACAATCACCTTAATGTTTTTTCGGATTGCACGCCGCAGGAGAAGCACTTCCGCCGTTCGGAGGCTCTCCCGCGACCGATGGTCCGATACCGAGTGCCACCGGACCCTTCCTGGAGGGGCCCGGCGCCGCTCATAACCTGGGGGAGAGGGTATGCTGCGGTTATGTCTCCAACAGGTGTCGTTTGGATTCCAGCTCGGTGTGTCAAACCTCACTTGGAACCACATGGCGTGGACCCAGGCCGACCCGAGTCCGGTCCCGGAGATGGAGGACCTCACCCTGACCGACATGACCTGTCGGAGGAGACGGCCACCGACAGCGCCGAAGATCACCTGGGGGATGATCAAGGCCCTTTGCAGTGAGGCCGAGGACGCCCTCCAACGCGAGGAGAAGGAGCCGACACCGGAGAACCTCACGGCTGCAGTCTTCGCCCGAATTCACGCCAACACCATGGCAGCCATCATCATCCTGACCCTCTCCCTACTTGTGGGGGGAGGCGTTCAGGCCGCCCCACTTGGGGCCAGCGGCTTGTTACCAGACGGAGACCTTTCCGCCCGGATGCATTATAACCTATGGGAAAGGTTGGCGGGTCTCGTCAACCAGTCCGATTTTTGCCTGAAGCAGGACATTGGTTCTGCCTCAATTCTGAGCACCTGTCTCATCCCAGTGTGCCACACTCTAGATGTGCACGCCAGAGATGGCGACTGGCTGCTGAAGAGGATTTTCGGACCGCACCTCCCTGCGAGTTTTGCAGCCTACGCTCGCTGGGGGGGATTGCGGTTCACCATGACTTTGCCGGCTGACGCAGCCACTCTTCACACTCCGCGAGTGGCGGCCAGCCCGAACTCTACTTGTGCTCGAATGGTCGGCTGCGCTGCAGTCGGCCGAACTCAGCGCCGCTGCTTCGATACCGGCAGCAGCAACTGGACTTGTGATAAACCAGAGACACTTGGTTCAATGTATGCCCATGTTACGTTACCATCTGGTTGGTTTTTTACATGTAATCAGTATACTTTTAACTACATTCCCGCAAATGTATCAGATTCCACATGTTGCCTAAGTCGGTTGACACTGTTACTCCCTACTAAGGATATGATCACCCCAAGCACAATTGTTTCAAATGTTTCAGCACCCATAAGGCACACTCGTACCACCCAGTTAGACAGCTCATGTGATAGCAGCTTTAGAGTTTTGAGTCCAGCCGAATATGTCTCGCTGGCAGTCAGCATAGTCGGCGTGCCAGCCTTAGCCGTCGGCAACGCTCGGAGGATTAGTCGATTGGCTTGCGGATTAGCCAAAGCCATCAACCACACCTCCTCGGCGATCGCGCTGCTCAACCAGGAGCAGGCGGAGCTTCGCCATGCCATACTTGACAATAGAGCAGCTATAGACTACCTCTTAATGCTACATCATTTGGGTTGCAAATCTTTCCATGGTATGTGTTGTTTCAACCTTACTGATAATTCCCGCAGAGTGCAGAATCAGCTCACAAACCTCCACACCATAGTCCAGGGCATCAGAGAGGGCTCTGCATGGGGAGACTGGTGGAGCTCATTGTGGAGCTGGATGTGGTCGTGGATTCCATGGGGGTGGCTTCAGACGGTACTTAAGGTGGTCGTGGGGGTGGTCCTGCTAGGCATAGCAGTCTGCTGCTTGGCGCAATGTATCCCCTCACTGATATTGAAGTGCCGCCCCAAGAAGGAACCCCGAAGCGTCATTCCCGCTCAGCAGCTGATGCCTCTCCTACGCAGAGTCGCCAGTCAGGTCCTTAAATGAAATTAAAAGGGGAGATGTGGTTTCCCCATGCCCCAGTGGCATGGAACGGCCCGCGCAGAGGCCACTTCGGGGGAACGCTCCTTGAGCCGTGGGCTCTGCGGGCAGAGAAATTTAGGGGGGTGGATAAATGATAGGGTTTGATTCACCCAATTTCCTGACCTGACCAGCGGATCTGCTGAGAGAGCGAATAGCTAACCCAGTTACCCATTAGAACAATCACTCATCTCCAAGCTCAACTTTACCCCGGGTGTAAACAGAGGCCATGTTTACCCCTGCCTAATCCCCAAACAATGGTGTTTTCCCCAGTCTGTGTTTGGCCAAGTTAACTAACTTCCCTCTGAGAGATTCCCAATTAACCCGAGCAAACAGGTGATGTGATTTCTGTCAGATGACTGTTTTTGCCACCGTTGCGCTTTTACTCCTATATATGATGATGCCTTTTTCCCAATAAACCACTGATCTCATCCTCCTCCATGCTGCCTCGTATCGTTTCTTGATCAGTCTCCTCCGGGACCTCCGGCCCTCTGCGGCCCCGATTCCTACACCCATAAGTGATTTAATGGAATATCCTGCTATCTCCTACATTATTTTCATCAATTATTTATTTATTTGAACATGCTTCAAGTTAGGCTAATTTTTTAAAGGTCACAGTCAACATGAAACAAAAGCTCCAGAACTCCTTCAAGCAGTTGTGAAAGAAGAAAGGGATTAAAAGGGAAACTTGAGCACAAGAATTTCCTGGATTTATTTGTATTTTCAACACCTTAGTTTAAAAACAAGGTCCAGAAAACACCTCCTGTTAAATTAGAAAAGAATCAAGTCTGAAATCGTGGAGATCTGTCACTGTTAACAATAATGGAGCAGTGATCTGACACAGCATAAGGCAAGGATTCTCAACCTGCAGCCAGTGGGCCAAATGTGGCCCACGGCACCATTTCATGTGGACCCCCACAGCCTCTACTACACCAGGAAGTGCCATGTGGTGGAAGAAAAAACCGATTGAGGCTATACTGGGTCAACAACAATATTTTTATACTGAATGCAGTCAGGAGGGGGCGCATCAAGGCATGTTTCAATGCTACTGGGAAGACCCCCTCCCACAAGGAAGAGTTCACAATCACTCTGACCCAGCTGCCTGTCACCGCCCTGGTAGTTTTAACTAACCAGGTGAGGCATGGATCTAATGCACAAGCAGTGGCGCGAACAGATTCCAGCAGCCTGTCTACTTCCTCAGGGACAACTGGATCGAACTGATCCCAGATAACATGGTTAGACTGCGATCCAATCAACCTCAGCCCTATATTTTCCACGTTAGGATTAAACTTTGAGTGAATCAGAGTGATTTTCTCTGTTAGATAATCAGCAAAAACCTGTGTTTACAACAGCCGTGGGTGCATTTATGGCATGTTTTTGGCTGTTTTGCTGCTTCCACCGCTTCTGGTGATGGCGGAAGCCAGGGAAGTGCATTTTCAGCTGTTTTCACCACTTCCAGCAGCGGTGGGGCAGCAGGAGCAAGGGCAGCAGGCCATATGCTGCTGGACCTTAACTCTTAATGTTGCTCACTATCAACTTTGCTGCCTAGAGTCAATGGGTGTTACAAATCAACAACTTGACAGCTAGACATTGCCATTTCCAATTTCCACCCAGACATGATAGTTGGAATTTAGTGATACACTACTCTTTAATCCCATATGTGGAACAAATGTGTTATATATTCTCATCCTGACAAAGCATTTCTATCTGCTGTTCCAGTTTCTCTCTCAATACATTTTGGTAATGGAAACGGGTGGTGTGACTGTATCATATACCACAGGAAAATCCATAACTACATCATACCACACAGTTCTCTTGCTAAATATTGCAAAGAAACAAGAGTTAAATAGCACATCCCATGCTGTTTTCAGGGATAATCCTATCATTAGCTTCATATACTGTCCTTCTTTAAGTAATAGAAATGAAAGCCAAATGCCAACTAAGTGACCAACAATGCTCAGTGTAGTAAAATGCATTTCCCTCACTGTCTCATCTCCCAAACCTTGACCCTATTTAAGCTTTCAGGATCAGAATATGCAGTCACCATTTGGCAAAATGTAATGTGCTAGTGAGCCAGCATTATCACTGTTTCCAGAGACACTGCTGTTCATTTTCAGCAAAATACACTGTGATATTTTGTGGTAACTATGTAAATAATGACCCTGCTGTCCAGCACCTAGCTGTTAATGGTAATTAAAAACAAAGGCTTAATTCAAGTATGGGTACAATATCAGTCGCCATACAGACTATGGATGCGAACTTCACCAGTAACAGTTTTCAGTGCATTCGGAATAAGTACCATTTTAAACAGTATATATGTTTACAATGGCCTACCATTAGGCAGCAGTCACAGAACGTTTCTGATATTGAATTCATTATATTTGCGTATGTGCAAGTTGAATTACATCAGCAGTGCCAAGACTAACAAAGGTGGTGCCCAAGGGACAGCTGTTTCACTGGTTTATATTTTGGGGATTTAACCTAAAATGTATATTGTGTATGAAGTATACATTTGAGAAAAACTGTGGCCAAACTTTTAGTGATTCACTTACTATGAGATTTTACAGGAAATGTCATTTTCTCATTTAGCTTCAAACAGGAAAGGTTCAGAAAAGAAAGCGTCTAGGTCATTTAACTCAAGCAGCATTTTGGGTCAGGCTGCATTTAGAATTGGACTGGTTACTATATACACGGTATACACAAAAGAATGTTCATTTCTGCAGCTGCACTCTAAGTCAAATACAGTTTAAGAAGCAAAATAATGAAGAATGCAGGGAACTTCAAATCTCCCCTATACTGGCAAAGTTTAACTGATTATCCGTAGGATAATTATTCAATTATTTGTAGGATAATTATTCGTTGTGATGATGATATGATATTGTTTGATTCTACTGTATTTTGTTGTACTGTAATATTGTAATTATTAGCTGTATTGTGATTAGATTGTATTGTGATTGTTGTTAGCCGCCCTGAGTCTCGTAGCCGATTGGGCGGCATACAAATCCAATAAATCATAAATCAATCATAGACTCTTTCTGTGCTAAGGCTGCATTTATATATACACTTGCTAAACAGCAAGTCCCATTTGAATTAGCGAGAACTTCTGAATAAAAATGGGTTTGATTCTGTCTAAATTCTCCCATAAAACATTAGTGCAGTGTTTCCTAACTGTGGGCCCCTAGGTGTTCTTGAGATTCCACTCCCAGAAACCATGATTAGCAGGTGTATTGATTTGGGCTTTTAAGAAATGAAGTCCAAGACCACCTGGGGACACAAAGCTGGGAAACACTGCATTTGTACTACAGCCATGAAAAAGAAAAATTAGGATTTTTCATGATTAAACTAAGCAATCATGAGGTAGTTCTCCTTCCTGTCCTTTTTTATACCTTTTTGCTTGGTAATGGTGCAGATTTCCCAAGCTCTGCACATCCTCCCCTACCCCCCCCCCATGGAAATGAATGCTCAAGATTATTAAGGTTTCCTAATTTTTCAGTATTTCTGGAATTAGTGTGTCTGATATAGTAGATAAGTTTTTAAAAAGTAGATAAGGAAAGTAGATAAGGAAAAACCTGTTTTCCCTATCACACAACACTAGAACTAGGGGGCACTCCATGAAACTTTTGGGTACTAGTTCTCAAACAAATAAGAGAAAGTACTTTTTCATCCGAGGATCACTGGTCTATGGAACTCCCTGCCAGAAGACATGGTGACAGCTGTCAGTCTTGACAGCATCAAGAAAGGATTAGACAAGTTCATGGAGGACAAGGGTATCAATGGCTATAATTATGGATAACTAAGGACAACCTCCGGGTTGGAGAGATAGGCAGGATATCTCTCAATGCCATTTCCAGGGAATCCTAAGCAGGTGAAGGCATCTTCTTGGGAATACCCTGAAGCAAATGGTGAGCCACTGTGTGTGACAGAATGCTGGACTGGATGGGCTGTGGCCTGTTCCAGCAAGGCTGTTCTTATAACTACAGTTTTCTCCCAGGCCCTCCAAAGTGGTGAAAACAAAGTACAGTAAGGCTTAAATGAAACATAGGCAGCATTTGCCTGCTTGCATGTAGAGACAAACCTGAGAGCAGAGATGTGGACATGTACATACCAGTCACCAGAATCATCTGGAAACACTTCAGACCTTCACGTGTTGAACACAATGGTCTCCATAGAGTTCTGTAACTGTGCTTTATTTAATGCAACATAAGTTTTCTACAGTTATGTTTAGCCAAATATAGTTATAGAGCTATATACAGATTTGTATATCTAGACTGCCTTCAGGTATACTGTACATGTATTCAGAACAGGGTTCACCTGCAGGTCCACCTTACTCCCAGTTTCAGGTGTATATGCAGGCAGTTGTATGTGCAAGTGGGTAAACATCAGCATAAGGCTTTAGGTGCCTGTAGTCCACTGAAACAAAAACAGTAGAACCAAAGGCACAAATTCTTAAGAGACATTAAATTCACGGGCATATCAGAAAACAAAAATAAAAAACAAAAACAAAAACACTGCAGCACTTTAAAGACTAACTGCTATATTTTTACTGTGAGCTTTTGTGTTTTTTGTTTTTGTTTTCTGATATACCTGAACCACAGACTAATACAGCTAGTATTCCTTTAAATTCAAACTTAAGCCAGAGAACTCATATAATGCTTCTGCATTGTTATTATTATTCTGCCTTATATGAATCTGAATATAGGTGATCATCATGGCAATCAGACATGAAGACTGTGTTGAGAATATAACGCAGTGGCCATTCATCCACCTTCTTCATCGCAGTATAACCCCCGTACCACTGACCCAGCTCCGCGAGTCACTTTCTGGTCCTGAGCACTTTTGGCATGCAAAGTCCTCATCAGCCCCAAGCCAGTATTGATGAAGCTGCTACCCTCCATCAAGATGGATTCAAGTGGGATTTAATCCATTTGGGGACCATCACCCTTCCCTGTGGACATCAGCATCCAAGGCCATTAGTCCTCAGGGTTGTCAGGTTACTTAACTGCCACCTGACACTTGGCGTTGAGTCACTGGCAGTATGGTCTACTCTATTACCATAGCAGTATAACCTGGCCAGGCTGCGCTTCTACATATACAGCTGAATTAACAGATTAACACAAGCAAATTCTTTTTATTTAAGTCACTTGGCCAATTAATACTAAACACGCAATGTTCCCCAAAGAAAACTGAAATTATCCACGTTTTAAAATATGTGTTGTATGAAATCAATAATTAACAGTAAAATCTGTGGATGTTTTCCACTGACTTCAACGAGGTTTATTCCCTGGGAAGTGGATAGGGTACAGTATTGCAGTCCACATAGGTATTCAAAAAAGAACAGACTTACTGAGATAACTACCTGAAAAAGAGTAGAATAGGAAATACTAATTTATGGATACACTCTCTTTATAAGCTATAGAATGTAACCCATTCAAAAAAGAATTATTGGACTTATTTATAATTGAAAGAGTGCTGCAAGATTGCTTGCTCACTTTATAAAAGTCAAAGACTAACCAGCACTATTGAAATAAAATAAAAAGTGATGTGAACAGAGAAGGTCAATGATACAAACTTTTCCACTGTTTCCATCCAGTTAGTGACTAACCTGGACAGACCTCTCAATATGATGGTTTTAAAAACAGCCCATCCCTCAGCACTACTGCTGGCTTCTCTTCAGCAACACAATCCAGTTCCTTTTCAAAGGTATGGGGATTTCTTTACTGATTGAATATGTACAGAACTGTGGCCCATTCTTGCAACATCAATACCAAAACCAATTCAAACATGCTTAAATTACATCAATACCCACCAAGCACAAAGCCATCATGGTCATGTTTTGGTGGCTCTCATAACAAAAGGTGTATTGCAGATATGCAACACCCACTGAAAGCCCTCTCTGGCTATTGTTTTCTCCAACACATATCTCACCCAGGAAGGCGGTCTAAAGATATACCTCCTAGTAAAAGATCAACAGAGGGCTTTTGAAAAGTAAACTGACATACAGCTGAACCTTGGTTAATGTAATTAATGCATTCCCCAGGTCATTTCTTACAGCGAAAATTACTTTAACCAAATTTCCCATAGGAATGCATTGAATGCAATTTCCCATAGGGATGCATTGAAAACCAATTAATCCATTCTGGGGAAAAATCCGTAAACCGAGCCACTATTTTCTATGGATTTTCTTTCGTTATGCAATTTTTATGTTAACAAAGTCGTTTGTTAACTGAAGTTCCACTGTACTAAGATGGAATACTGTATTTCTGTTATTCCACAGGATAATGGCCAGTGCTAGAGATAGTGGTCTCTAGGACACAGAGTGCTTTAAGACTCTTGCAGTACCTAGCATGCTGGTCTCAAAATGAAATGGTCTATCAACATACTGCTTTTTTAAAAAACACCGTGTCAGAACCACACAAAGGTGCTTTCTGGGTTGAAAGGATTTTGCTGGAGGAACTCCGCTCAGGGGATACCCAAATAAGACTCCTTTCATGTCCCCAAGATCTTTTCCCACCGAACTGACCTATTTATCTACTTGCAATTTCTTGCTTTTGAACTGTTAGGTTAGCAGGAGATAGGACAGAGACGGGAGCTCATTCCATCATGCAGTATCCGGGACTTGAACTGCTGACTTGCCAGCCTTCCAGCTAACAAGATGAGCTTCTTAACCACTGAGCCATCGCAGTAACATACAGCTAACATACCCACATATTTTTCATGTGCCCACTATGATCTCTCCCTTTAGAGTGGGGTGTGTGTGTGCTTTCTGACTGTAATACTGGGAACTTGTTACTCATGATGATTTTCGTATCCTTGAGGAATGACCATGGATGTTCCAAAACTATTTTGTTTTCATTTCTTTTCCAGCAATACTGGGGAAAGAAATAAAAGATGGCTTCACCCAGCAGGGTCCAAACAGATATACAGCCTTAATTATTTAAGCATCAGATAAGTGAGATGTAAAGGGTGATCTGAAATTCAATGCTACCTTTTAGAAGTTAACTTCTAGCACAAACGCCGGGCACAAAGCTTCAAATGTGTCAAACTCAAAACCCTTTAAGCGTATATTGCTTTTTAAACTAAACACTCCCTTCCATTGGCATGATAATATGCAAAACTGGGGATCTGGCTCCTATTTCTATGCAAAATTGTATTCATTTGGGTTTTTGAAATATCAACTATCCTCTCTGAAGCTCTACCTAGCAGCAAGAAGGTAGCAGCTAATATCGCAAGGTTACTTTTGAATTTCATTAACAATGAAGTATGAATTTACTGTAACAAGACAGTACCAACTGCATTTTGGATAAATGGAAGACAAATCAGAATGAAGATTATCATCAGGCATGAACAGTTTATACTTTTCTAGGATGTACAAAGCCAATGCACTTCATGGGTGCTGTCTGGTTTCCATAGTAATGCACATTCTGTTTATCTTAATATTACAGCAAAATAATATTTTTAGAAAAGCTTTCTATGTTGGGTTGTTGTTGTTTTTTGTTTGTTTGTTTGTTTTTGGTGATTTGACCAGAAAATAACACAAGAGTTTAAATGCATAAAGAATTAGTGAGATCCGAAAGGAACCTCAGCCAATGCCAAATGTTTTTAGAAACAACAAGGTTAATTTTAGCTATTCCAGTTTAATTCAATGATTGATTAACATATTTTCATTCTCATATCCTCTGCTTTAAAGGAAAAACCAGAAGCAATAAGTATATTACAAAACAGCAATGGCAGGGGAAGAAATATTTAATCTTATAGTTAGAAATAAGAAGTATTTTTGCAATGAACTTGAACATGATTGTTGCCAGAATTAGGGATCAGAAAGTTTACTTTACCTGGAGGGGGAAAGAGAATTATTCACACTGTATAAATCAGTACATATCTGTCTTTTTAGCAAATATGCTATACAGTGGAACCTCAACTAACAAATGGCTCGGTTAACATAAAAATCATGTAACAAAAGGAAATCCATAGAAAATAGTGGCTCGGTTTACTGATTTTTTTCCGGAAGGGATTAATTGGTTTTCAATGCATTCCTATGGGAAATTGCATTCAATGCATTCCTATGGGAAATTTGGTTAAAGTAATTTTCGCTGGAAGAAATGTCCCAGAGAATGCATTATGTTAACCAAGGTTCCAGTGTACAGTATTTCAAAACTGAAATGTCAAGTCATACAAACTATATTGGGTGGGAGTGCCTGTAGTATGTTCAGGAAGTGCTGGGGGGGGGGCAGAAGTGAGAACAGTTGTATTATTATTATTATACTCAAACAACTCCAGCCCAGAAGTTGCCCCCCACAATCCCCTGAAATCAACAGTTAGGTGGGTAAGTACTCTTGTGTTGCACATAAGGAACTTGCATTAAAGCAAGAAAAATAGACATTTAGGGGAAATATACCTATTCTTCTCAAAGATCTTGCATCTTGAAAACTGCAACACAGATATGCCTAGTATCTCAAATTACCTAAAGTTTTTATGCAGAGCTCTCATATTCTTTATTTCTGTGGTAGTCAGAATAATGTCAAAATGCAAATTCTGTGGTGGGAATCATTAGGAAAGGAACATCAGCCCTGGTGGTCTGTACAGCAGCCAAAACATTGTGAGTTCAATCCTGACAGGGATCAAGGTTGACTCAGCTTTCCAACCTTCCAAGGTCGGTAAAATGAGTACCCAGCATGTTAAGGGTAAAATGCTAATTACCTTGTGAACTGCCCAGAGAGTGCACTAAGTGCTATGGGGTGGTATATCAGTGTTATTGCAGTTGTTATTGCTAAAATGAAACAATTGATCCCGTAACACCTTTTTACAAATGTGTGATGCTACAACACATGCAATGCCGTACACAGAGGTTAAAATGCCAAAGCTTAAAATCATACAGGAAATCTGGGAAAGTTGAGGAGAAGAGCAATTATAATTATCACAGGGTGCTGCCAGGAAAAAAAGACAAAACATGATAACGCTGTATACAATTGTTAATTCTTTTTGGATAGAGGGATAGGGAGACTTTTTCCCTAAAATGCATAGCTATCCCCTGATGCTGAATGGTGGGAAATTCAATACGTAACTCTCTTGCTCTAAAATTAAAAACCTTACATTGCTTGAATTATGAAATAGTTTTTTCCCCCAATTAGGAATAGGTTGCTCTTGTTCGAAAGCCAGTCGTATCCGACTCTAGGGTTCCGTGCTCATCTGTGTTTATAGCCAAAGATCCAGCGCTGTCTATGCCTGCAGAGGTTTCCGTGGACATGTGGCAGGCATATCTAAACACCAGAAGACATGGAACACTGTTTACCTTCCCACCAATGTGCTACCTATTTATCTACTTACAATTTCTTGCTTTCGAACTGATAGTTTGGCAGGAGCTCAGATAGAGATGGGAGCTCACTCCATCATGCAGCACTCTGGTCTCAAACTGTTGACCTGACAACCTTCCAATCATCCAGTTCAGCATCTTAACCACTAAGCCAACACAGTCCCAAATTAATATTCCATTATATTATGCACATAAAAGTGCCCTGCATCTAAATGCCTTTTTATGTGCAAAATTAAATCTGTTCCACCCAGACACCTAGCACCAAAAGACTCAAGATAGAATAAAGGTTAAATAAAATCAGATAAAACAAACAAAACATAACAGTATACTTCTTTTATTGGGGAGTTGCGGTGACTTAGTGTTTAAGAAGCTCACCTTGTTAGCTGGAAGGCTGACAAGTCGGCAGTTTGAGATTGAGCGCCCATCTCTATCCCAGCTCTTGGGGACTTGAAAGGAGCCTCATTTGGACGTTCCCTGAGCTGAGTTTCTTCCACAAAAATCCTTTCAACCACAATAATTTCTGACATGAAATTATTATTATTATTATTATTATTATTATTATTATTATTATTATTATTATTATTATTATTATTATTATTATTATTATTATTATTATTATTATTATTATTATTAGGAAGTATTGATTGATTGATTAATTGATTGATTGATTTATATCCCGTCCTTCTGATGGGGGACACCACTCAGGGCGGCAAACAGCATACAATAAAAACAGCAAACAAGAACTACAATAATACAACAATTTAAAACGGCTTCAGCTAAAAAACGATCAGTAACACACACACACATTAAGAACTAGAATTAAAACACTAAAATTCCATTGAACTCCAATCTCACCTATCTCAATAGAAACTATTTGTACTGCTAGCAAACAGAATATGTCATCTTTCTTCACTGTATCACAGTTCACCGAAAAAGGTGCAACAGACCTCTTCCTTTAGGATATACCACCCGGGAGGGAAAAATACACCCTTGATAAAAGCCAATAGGTTTCTTACGATTTCATTGTTTATTTGTTTATTGGAGAGGCATATATAGCATGACAGGCACATGAGAATACATTAGCAACTGAGCAGATGTCATAATGTAAGACAAGCACAGAAGAATGCCTGTCTTCATTTTTGTACATGTTTCAAGAAAAGAAAAGATTCCAAAAGACTACAATGTCTCACTGCCATGCATGAAAATAAAACTAAGGACTGTGCTACAAGATTTATTTATTTGTTTTGTTTACTCACATTTCTACCACCACCACCTCGCCGAGGCGGCTTACATATAAAAAACATGAAAAATAAAAACTCTACAAAAACATTAAGATAAAAAACATTAAAATATTAAATTGCTTTAAAAAATTAAAAAAATTAAAATGCCCTCCCCAATGCTGCATCATCAGATTTCTAAAACCAAAACTAAAACTAACACTGAACACTAAAACTGACAGCCCAGGTGATACTTATACGAGCCAGCCCAGAGTGGCTATATCCCCAGGGAGAAGGCTACCAAGGGGAGAAGACTACCGAGTGGGACAATTTTAAAGGAAATATGACAAAATCATGGAAGATTTGGCTAGATGCTTTTGATCCACCTCAATTCTTTTTTACATCCTTTACTGTTCTGTGCTTTTTAAATGACCAATTTACCATGTACTTGATAGTTATACTAGACCAGGGATACCCAAACTACAACCCACGGGCCAGATCGCCCCCGTCACTCCCAGAAGCGGAAGTAAAATGTGCCCATACAGCGATGAGGGTGGCACGGGCCGGATGAGTTGGCATTGGGTGCCAGATCTGGCCCACAGGCTGTAGTTTGGGCACACCTGGTTTAAGCAGAGAAAATGGCAGCCTAAAATCTATCTTATCCTGTTGCAAACCATATCTGTTGCAAAATAGATTGCAAGGTGTGTTTTACTTCTGCTTCTGGTGGGAGGAATCATGAGACCAGTCCACTGCACCACGTGACCAGCTCACAGCCCAAAAAAAGTTTGGACATTCCCGTACTAGACTGAAGCAATCTTGTCTCAGAGGTGGTAGTGATACTACTACTCAAAAGGCTCAAAAAGTTCTTTCTGAATAACACAAGCAGTTAAACAAGCTAGTATATTTTAAAGGCAAACCCCACAACAAGTTATAGTATATAATTGGTCAACATTGGTGGTGCTCATTATTTACTTAAACCACTGAAATTACTTTAATCATAGAAATATACACTTACAGCACTCTCTCTAGAGATCATACTCCTAATGGAATACAGAACTGTACCACAGTAACAACCAAACAATTTTGTAAATAAGAAAGATCATGCAGCAAGGATGATGGACAATCAAGGACTTGAGCACACATTCAACCACACATTGTCATTACAGCCTGGACTGGTTTTGAAATTGCTCTTATTTTAAAAGCAGTTTTCAATATGGGAGGTACCCTTTGTGGGGTGCAGAAGTCTCTAGTCAGACATTTTTCTGGACTGCAGCCAATACAACTGGAAAAGCATGGAGAAATTTTATACTAGGTTAGGAAAAAGACAGAGGTGAACAACAAAGGCCAGCATTTGGATTCATGGATGACAATTACTTCCTTTTATTTATTGCTAAGTACTTTAATGTTTTGGCCACTGTCCAATCAATAAAATCTACCCAAACTATCTTTGGCAGCTTCCACTCACTCCTTACAAAACTGTCATACCAGAGGGTTGGACTTAGCTAAGGTTCAAGCAAACATATATTTTAATTTTCATCCCAGCACTGAACTTGCTACATACTTGCTTCCTTGTTATCTATTGCTAGGAGGTGGTCCTGATTAAAGCCCATTGTCCAGGAAACTAAATACATGTGTTTCCAGATAGCATAAATATGCTGCAATGACTAAACAACATTTGATGAACACATGTAGCACTGGAAGCATGCCAGATGCAAACCTTTGTGCTTAAAATGTTATACAAATACTGTCTGGCACATCTGATTTAAATTACATGGCAATTAAAATCCATAAGCTTTCAATATCACCGGGTTTAACCCGTCACGGCTATCATCACTAGTCTAAAGGCAGCATTAGTCCCAAAGGTCAAAGAATACAGTGCAGAAATATGATTCATTTAAAGCTGGGGGTGGGGTGGAATATATATCTTCTCCTGGTCACAGATGACTATGAAATTCCCATGCCTGGTTATAATCAGACATTTTAAAATGATTATTCATCAAGTCCCTTCCTAGAATGTTTTCCTTTTGTTTCCTTCTGGCGGGCTTATTTAATTCAGAAAGTGAATACTCCAAGAGTTTAAAATGAGATTGAAAGTTCCCTTATCCTACTTCCCCAGAACATTGCCAGTGCTATGCCATGAGAGGCCTATAAGAGACAGATACAGATAAAGTGTGAATGGGCAAGTGAGGGGGAAATACAACATTAAAATCCAAAAGCATGAATATTAACTGAAAACAGATGCCAAGCAAGTTCCATAAGAGATCTCACAAAGAGGAGGCAAACTTATAGACAACAATGACCTGCTGCAGGCCAACCATGAAACAAAACTATCATATACTACTATTTATCCTTGCTTCTGACAGGCAGACATACTTAAATGTCACACAGACTTCTCTGGAATCATCTGTTTCACATAAAAAGCCAACTGGCATGTTCCAATACCATGTGTCAGTATAACAATAATATTCGGTAGACATCACAAACATGGGCTTTTGGTGTCAGGGCATTCACAGAGATATGAAAAATGCAAACTGATGAAGGTTATTTTATTGTTTTCTCCATATTTGAGGATTCTTAGTTAATGTTTTTTCTAGAAGCTAATAGTTTACTGTATTTCCCCAATTTTCCATACTAACATTTATGAGTAAAGTTCAAAATGTTCATATTGACATTTCAAACTGTCATGCTCCTTTTTTTAAAGGAGCATACATCATGTGTGCTAGCTTAACTGCTCTTAAATCTTGAGGAAACTGTCTGGCATCACATCCTTTTTCACATTTCAGATAAGACAGATGCCATTATTATGTATTTATTTTATAAAATCTGACATTATAGATGCTGTGAAATGAAAGATCTTCATCCCCTTTCTAAACACTGTCACAGGAGTCTTGTTATCTTCCATGTTTCTACTGATTTCTAACAAAAGGTGAGATGTAATATTCTATTTTTTAGAAAGTAACATTTTCAATCTCTGAGGTGATAAAATTGAGAGAGAAAATATTGGTCACATAAGCTTCTTTAAACACTGAGAAGAAAAGGAAGGGCCAGAAGCATTCCAAGGTCCATTCTTTTATTTTAAAGCTTTTTATAACTTTAAACCTGATTCTTGGAGAGTACTTTAATCTCACCCAAAACAGATCTTATGCCCAATTCTACCATCCTAAATATGAATATTTCAACTATATCTGGAATAATGTGTAAATATGCCAGCAACCATCCCAGCCCATTATTAATATCAGATACAGTAAAACCCCGAGTTACGTTGGAGGTATGTTCAAACAGCCTCCATTGTAACCAAAAAAACCGAAACATCCATAGGGATGCATTGAAAAATTTAAAAAATGGTCCTGAATTAATCATTGTAAACCGAAAAAAATACATTAAAAATTTGTAAACCGTAATGGCATTTCCATAGGATTTACCGATGTACACTGCAGCAAACTTAAACCGAGGCAGTTGTAACCCGGGATTTTACTGTATATGAAATATTGAACCACGTCATAAGCTGAGAGCATGTTCATACAGGGCATATGGCTTGGTAGTTGGAACACTCTAGGACATTCACTCAAAGTTATGACATCCACATTTGTGTTTAATGTAGAGTGCTCCATCACTCTACACTCTTTTTTCTTGGGCAGAGTAGGGTTTGTGTCTTTACAGAACACTTCCAGTGATCTGGCTGCACAGCCCAAGTGGACCTGTGAGCAATATTAGTTGAGATGAAAACCTTGAGACATATGTAGTTGGTTGTGATATTAAAAGAGACAATAGAGAAATCCCCTCTTCTATTTTCATCCTGTCTATTTTTTAAATATTCACCCAACTCTTGGAAGACAATTCTAGATACAAAATATGTATACCATGCTAGGCATGGTGGTAGTCCTATATGTTTTTCAATTAAAACACCATTCTTGGTGAAGGGATGGAGGAAAATAAGGCTAAAGAAGATATGTTCTTGTCTTCTTTTAGGGACTTTAAGTTATATCAGTCTGTCAGAGAGATATTTACAAAAATTAACTCATAGAAAGTGGAAATTAGTTAGAAAACACAATGGTATTTGGAAGAAAACAGATGGGCATACAAACAGTAGCAAGAATTCAATCCACATCCTCAGGTTGTGGAAATTAAACCTCATTAAAGCAATTATGATAAAAATAAATCTTGGGCAACTCCTTGGGACTGCTCTGTAGTAAATAGGGAACTACTCTCAACTGAATAGGTGCTAGAATATGCCTTGCAAACACATCAGGTTTCTAAGCAGTCTCTCAGTCTAGCAGATCATCAGGCTCCTGACTTCACAAGTTTCACCTAGAGTTCCACACATTTTCTCTCCTTACTACAAACTGAAGTTTAGGCTATTTGGATTCAAATTTATGTGTAGTATATACCAAATATGTTTTCACTTCAATATTGTTTTATAACTTGCAGCTCCCTAATACACAAATTAACTGTTTGTAATTTAATCAACAGGGCGTGTAGTGCTGTAAATACCAGTCATCTAGCCTAGGCAACTCTACTTTTCAGAATTCCCCTTTTCTTAGGATGGTGTTTTCAATACTGTAGTTGTTTATTTTCATAGCCAAACCTTTGAATTTTCTTCTCTTACAAGGCAGCTTACAACAATATCTTCTTTTCTTATTTCATTTCATTTATTAGACTTGTATGCCGCCCTACTCACAGAAGCGACTCAGAGCGGCTAACACTCCATGGGGCAACATATGTTACAATATCATATATAAATCCAACAGCATAATATAAATATAAATACAGTCAATACAATCAATAAATCTAACATAAAAATGAAAATACAATACAAGGATGTATTATGCCTTTGCAGGTAAGTGTGCATATTGGGATATAGCTTACAGTAATACATAAACTATTTGGAAGATTCCTATGACAAAGAACCAGCAATTTTACCAGGTACAGTGAAAGCTGCTCTAAAAGCATTCAGAGAAAAAGGCTTAGATGAAGTACCAATAGAACTATTCCAAGGTACACAAGTTTGTCAAAATCCAAACAAAAATATACCAACAAATATGGAAAGCAAAACAATAGCCAATAGGCTGGAAATATTCAGAATTATTCCAATCCCCAAGTGGGATGCCAACGAGTGCAGTAACTATGGAACTATTGCATTAATTTCCCATGCAAGCAAAGTGATGTTCCAGGTGTTTCAACAGAGATTGTCACCCTATAAAGTGAGAGATGTCAGGTGTTTAATCTCAAATGCAAAAAGGAAGATGATCTAGAGCTTATATTGTAAATATGCTTCTGAAGTATACAAATAAAATCAAAAGATCAGTTTATGTTTATTGGACTACAGCAAAGATTGACTGCATGGATTATGAGAAGCAACGAACAATGGGATTATGGACTGTGCCAGCCCAGTGGATGCTAGGGGAAGTGCTCCCATTACAGTATTTGCAATATGCAGAGAGCCCACAGCTTAACAACAATAACACACATAGGCACTCTAGCTTGTGATGGAGTTAATAGATTTTCATTTTTCAAAAAACAACAACACTTGTTTAATATTTTCCTCAGTGCCCCATATAGTGATGAAGGCTGACTACAGCCCTAGTATAACCACAGTCTACCCACTTTATGATACTCTTGCAAATGACTTTTCTGTAACAGCAGATAGCCTTATCCCCAAGCAGAAGACAATGGAGGATAGAATGGGAAAGAAACAACCTCTTATTCTCTTAGAATTGCAGAATATACTAAGATATATAGGACAGCTAGCAATGCAATTCAGTAATACTATACCCCTATGTCTGTTCATTTTAATGTCCTTGTTATTCCTACAGGACAGGACAAACCCACATGAATCAATTATAACAGCCACTCTACTAGTATACAAAGTTTTAGTTGTTGGCTACAAGGACTAGAGAACAGTCCTTGTATTTGAGGGCTAATGTGATTTTTGTTATTTTTCTTGTCCATCTTGATAAGATTCATAGTCATTCTTCACTGTAAATATCACATTTTAATAAGTTGTACAATCATAATTCTGCAACTGCTGAGGTTGCTGATGTTTGACAACATTCTCATTACTTTAAATGCAGTACCAAAGACTATGAACAGACTGGGCAATTTGGGTCCCTCTAAAAAGTTTCTTATCTTTGCTGTAATCAATTTTATCTTCCATTGAAGATCACTTGAGAGAACCTACTGTTCAGACTGCAGGCATTTATTTTTCTGTGTCAAGGATCTAGACATGTCTTCCAATCGCTCTCCCTTTGCCTATTTACTTATTGACACCCACCTTCCAGCACCCATCCCTGCCTTCTTTCTTGGTCATCATTCATGGGCCCACACCCTTTCTTTCTTTTTAAAAAAGATAAACAGCATAGCATGTTATACCTACAATAAAACTTCTATTTGCCTTTGTTCCCTTTGGCTAAGGCTTTGTTCCAGAGACAAAGGGGTTAATTAGCAAGGAGGGCACAACACATCACAAACAGCTGAACGGGCTCCACATTTGTTACCAGCAATACACCCTGAAATAGATAACGCAACACAGTTGGAAACTGTTGAGTCATATTCATAACAAAGGGAGAGGTCTTTTCTGTCTCTGCCCATCTGGGAGCAAGCAGCATCCCGTGAGTAAGCAGTAATGTGGACTTGAAGGGATGGAGATCGCCCAGAGTACCCTGCCTTTGTAACACTCACTGGTAAAGATTTTAACAATGTGTTTTATGTAAGGTTTTTAATGATATCTTGGGTCTTTTCATGCAGGGTTGTATGCAATGGGATTGTGAGCCGCCCGGAGACTTTGGTGATTGGGCGGCCATACAAATATAAACAAGCAAACAAACAAACAGGGAGACATGTATTCACACAGCACCATCCAGACAAGACCTGTAGCCTTCTAGCCAAATGGGAGACCAACCTATCTGTATATTGCTCTAAAAGCTCAAATAGCTTTATGTACCAAGTACTCTGGGACTGCAGTGGCTCAAATGGTAAGACGCTGACTGGAAGGCAGCAGGTCAGCAGTTCAATACCCAAATACTGCAGGACAGAATGAGCTCCTGTCTTTGTCCCAGCTCCTGCAAACCTAGCAGTTCAAAAGCAAGAAATTGCAAGTGGATAAATAGGGACCACTTTGGTGGGAAGGTAAACAGCATTCCGTGTGCTCCGGTGTCTAGTCATGCCTGCCACATGACCACAGAAACGTGTGCAGAAGCAGACAACGCTGGCTCTTCGGCTATGAAACAGAAATGAGCACTGAACCCTAGAGTCGGATACAACTGGCTTTCAAGCAAGGGAAACCTTTACCTACCAAGTACTCTGGGAAACCCATTTTCTAGTTAGACTTGTAGGATTACAATTTTTATTCTCCTGGAGCTTTCCTTGTCTATTTAACAGTTCTTGAGTTTTAATTATTACGCCAAGGGGACAGGATGCCGGCTCCACCTTTCCACAGAGTGGCATCTCCTAACAGTAACCCCCACCTCCTATTTCAAAAATATTTTGGAGTTAAATTAGGGTTAGATTTATCTAGTTTACTTGAAAGTAAGGAGGCAGTGGGTGATAGCACAGCAACTTCCCTTTTTGGAGGGTTAAATTAACTAACAATCCTACAGTGCATGTTACAGATGGAACCTACAATGAAAAGCAGAACGATACTGTTCAATGTTCTAGTGAGTCATCTGTCCTGTGCCCCTCCCCGTTCAGCTTCTCCCTCATTCTTTCTTTCTCACTTCCACACACACACAAAGCATTCTATAGTCATTCATCATATTATTTTAGGAAAATTATCTGTCCCCCAAGTGTCCTCCTTTACTTATGTTATTTATTTACTTGATTTATCTTCAGCCTTTCTCCCAAAACTGGGGTTCTTTGTTGCCTAACAGTTACCATGTTGTTATTCATGCTTTTTTATTTTGTTGACTGTGGTGGCTCAAGAGGTTAAGATGCTGAACTTAACGACTAAAAGGTCGGAGTTCAATTCCCAAGTACTGCACAACAGAGTGAGCTCCCATCTCTGTCCTAGCTCCTGCCAACCTAGCAGTTCGAAAGCAAGAAATTCCAAGTAGATAAATAGGGACCACTTCGGTGGGAAGGTAAACAGCATCCTGTGCACTCTGGTGTTGAGGCATGGTTGCCACATCGTACACGGAAACGTCTGCAGATGCAGACAGCACTGTCACTTTGACTATAAACAGAGATGAGCACTAAATCCTAGAGTCAGATACGAATGGCTTTCAAGCAAGGGTGACTTTTACCTTTACCTTTGTGTTTTTTGCTCCACCAAGCCTGCTGATAATTCCCATCTGTCTGCAATGATGGCATTTTTGCTTATACAGTATAAGTACCAGTGCTCATGTGTCAAAAACTGTTAAAATGTGGCAATGGAGCTTGAGTCCCTGGGCAAGATGGAGATTACCGAAAGCTCTTCCCTAGGAAGTCTTCCTCTTCAAGACTTTGGCTGCCCTGCTTTGGGAAGCATTTCTGCTTGAGGAGGAACACAAAGGCGGCCTTGAAAGTCTATATTCAATGGTCTACCTTTTTCTCAGATGGTGAGGCTACCAGAATGGAAAAGACCACTATATCATCATGCTTCACCCACTCACTTCTCCCTACTGTCTTTAAACATACCTGTCATAATTTCTTTTTTCCCCTTCAGATATTTTTAAAACTATCTTAACTGTATGTATGTATGTATCTATCTATCTATTGATCAATCAATCAATCTACTTCTGTACTTCTGCTAACCATGCAGACAGATTTCCTCTTCATGGTGTTTTTGCTTTTGCTTTATAAGTACAGAACAGTACTGTATCTGGAACTCTAGTCTAAATGATAGAAACAGAGATAAGGGCAATTGTTTTTTAAAAAATGAACAAATAAGAAGCAATATCCTGTTGCACAACTCTGCCTGCATAACAGGACTGTTGTCATCAAGAGCAGGAGATTGCTACTAATTTAAAGAGTTATTTTTTTAAAAAATTCATGGCAATCTGATACAATGAAAACTGCACAACAAGCTTCTAGCCACTTTTTAAAAACTACTTCTATCAATGAAAAAGGCTACAAATTTACAACTTGAGACCAAAGCCTATGCCCCAGTACCTACAAGCAACTATATAATCTTCCTTCTCTGAAGATAAATATTTACAAAATCCAAGTTGTAGTCAGCACACTTTTATCTCACAGAGGTTTTAAGTAAACATTTGTTAAAAATATAAATAATGTGACCGAGCAGCATTAAAACCAACTATGCAATTAATGTTGCAGCAACCCCCCCCCCTTTTTTTTAAAGGAAAGCAAGTGTGGTCCGGTCAATAGGTTAAGATTTAAGGATTTTCGTTATGACAAGAACTGATTTTTACTCAGTTGAACAAGTCAAAGTAAACACTGCCTTGTAATATCAAGAACTATGATGCACAGTATGTATTTCAAAACAGGAAAACAAATAAAACTCTTATAGCCCTTGACACTGCCATTTGGGAGTCATTTAAATCAAACAGATTCTGTTTATATATATATATATATATATATATATATATATATATATATATATATATATATATATATATATATATATATATATATATATATATATATATATATATATATATATGTATGTATGTATATATGTATATATGTATATATGTATATATATTCTTAATGCTATAATTAAAGTGAGAAGTAAAAATAAATTTATCTTAATGAAACAAGTTAGAAGTATTTCTTTCTTCAACTTAGTTATGTCATATAGTTTTCCCAATCACTCAATGCCTTTTTTTAACTTTTTAGAAAAATTACTTGGATTTTTTTTAAAAAATAAATCAATATCTGCCACCTTAATATAGGAAAATGTTTGCTAGTCCTCAAATGCTGCTATCAAGAGCTCTTTAATCAATTTAATTGCCACTTCCAAGGAGAAAGTCTTGCAGAAGTCCTATTACTTGGAATATGCAGAGAGCTCCTAGCTGAAGTACTGTACTTGGAAAGATTTACTTCCAAGTGGTCACCTACTTAGATCAAACACTAAATCACTAACTCTTGTTATGGTGTTTGTTTAGGTGGCAGCAGTTTAGCTGGCCAAGTCTCAATGGCCCCTTACTGAGTTCTCAGTGTGTGTGGCCCATTTTGCTCTGCAGCTGCTTTGACACACAAGCCCTACTATGTACCCAGTCTATTGTTATTTTAATGTATTTTTCAACAGTTCAGTCTGTCCTCACCAGCCTAAGGGCATTTCAGAAGAGCAGCATGTCAAAAACTCTCCAAATAAAGACACCTGTCTTAAGAAAAACAAAATCATTAATAAAGAATAATATAATTTGATAACTTAAGGGACAGCTTCACACAGATCTTTATTATTTTCTGATATACTATTGCCTAATGGCCTCTAAATGCAACATACAAAGACAGTATTGTACCTCTTTTCATTTTCTTCATTATACAATTTAAACTCAATAGCTGTAACATCCCCACAAAAGTATAATCTTTTGTAGTATTTGTGATCTTTATAAAGCAGATTTCTACATCAAACATTAATCTGATATAATGATCGGTTAAAATAGTTTCAAATTATTCCATACCTCCAAGAACTATCTTTCTGTCAAGTTAAGGAAAAATTATTTCATTTTAAATGAAGTACAACACTCACTATTTTATTGGTTAAGAGTCATATATATCTAGAATTAAATTATCTAAACAGAAGTGGGATTTATTAATGCTGCTGATACAGACCCGAGGCTTACTGAGCCATTTCTCAGTAAGCATCATTAAACAAGCTGGACTTACATTTCAGTATGGGATGTGACACACGACATCCACGTCCAGTAACACTAATTCCTGCCTGCCACATGACCACAGAAATGTCTGCAGAAGCAGTCAGTGCTGGCTCCTCGGCTTTGAAACAGAGATGAGCACTGAACCCTAGAGTCGGATACAACTGGCTTTCGAGCAAGGGAAACCTTTACTTTTACCTTTACTTACCTAGAGTTGGAATGGTCCTTATTACTGTATTTGTATGAGTCACATAAATGTTAGCATAAGAAAATCCAAAAAGGCATAAGGAACAAAAAAAAAACCAGACTAGCAATTCAAGGCATAATTGCATGTTGTGGAGGCCACATTCAAAAGAGACATTAACATTTGAAAGGAAATAAATTCAGAAGGATTATATAGTTCAAGGAATTACTGATGCTCAGCAAAAAAAGTCCTCCAAAGAACATGCTATTTGTTACTTGCATGTTGTCCAAATGGCCCCTAAAGTGTTCAACAAAGTATATGAGTAGATTGTAAAACAGATTTAAATTAATAAAGACAAATAATTGTGTACTGTTAAGGCAGTTCTGACTTAGAGCAACCCTTTCCAGAATATTCAAGGTCAATGGTGGTGAACCTCTGGCATGCATGCCAGAGGTGGCATTTGGAGCCATCTCTATGGGCACCCGTGCAGTCATCACAGCACAGAGTTTTACGTGCCCTTCTGCCCAACAGCCCAATGGGAGCGCTTCCTCCCTTCCCGAGCAGAGTTTGCCCCACCCCTCTGCCCAGCAGACCAATGGGAGTGCTTCCTCCCTCCCCCCAGCACCATACCTGTCAACTTTTGGCTTTAAAAATAAGGGAAATTTTGTGGCCGTGGCCAAATAGGTGGGCATGGCCAAATAGGTGGCTGTGGTCAAATAAGTGGGTGTGGCCAAATCAAGAGATGAGCACTGCACCCTAGAGTTGGATACGACTGGCTTTTCGAGCAAGGGCCAAGGGTGACATTTGCTAACCAGCCATGTTAGTTGGCCCAAAACATTGCCTTATGGTGCTTTGATTGTGTGGAGTCGTGAAAGTAGATCGGGGTTTTCCCTTTAATATCAGTGGGTGGGGGATTGCGATCCCCCTCTCCTGGGACCCGTGGGTCCATGAGGGTTGGGGGGACAAAAGGGGTCTGTCCCCCCAACCCTTCTGGCCCCAGGGGACCCAGGGGAGAGGGAGATCGCAACCCCCACCCACTGATATTAAAGGGGAAACCCCAATCTACTTTCACGACTCCACACAATCAAAGCCCCAGATGGGGCTGAACCTCGGTGCCGCCTACCCACCCGCCGCCCCGGCTTCCGAGATACCTGGCCACTTGCTGGGGAGGAGAAACCCAGCCTGGGCTCGGGACACAATTGCTTCCTTTCAGAAAAGAACTTAAAACCTGGCTGGCGGGTCAAGTGTGGGGTGCAGGTGGAAGGGTAACCTCCATTGGGTGGCTGGTGTAGAAGAACTCCCTCCCCCCATGGTGCCTTTTGATCCTGCACCCCTTGTTTTAGGGGGTGGATAGTTTTAACTGTTTTTATCATGTTTTTTAAATTGTCATTGTGAACCGCCCTGAGTCGGCTTTGGCCGAGTGGGCGGTATATAAATTTGACAATTAAATTAAATTAAATTTTAAATTAAAATGGTTAAAATAGCCATAGACAAGCAAATGTTATGGAAAATAACATAACATCACAACACCAAGGCCACATATCTGACAATATAATCTCTACAAACAATTATACTTAACACATGATTTGTATTAGATTATCTGAAATTGTAAGTATAAATAGGGACCACTTCGGTAGGAAAAGATCTTGGGGACATGAAAGGAGTCTCATTCAGGTGTCCTGAGTGGAGTTCCTCCAGCAAAAATATTTCAACCCAGAAAGCACCTTTGTGTGCTTCTGACACGATTTTTTTTAAAAAAAAAAAAAATCTGAAGGCTGAGAGCATCTCATAAAGGAGAACCCACTGTCTAGTATGCATCAAGTTGAAGCCATTGGAAAGATAACCCAGCCCCTGAAGTGAAGCCAAAACTGAAACTAAAACAAGAGAAGCCCCTTCAAATTGAGAGCTTAATGCTCTCAGAGGCTATCCCTGTAAAAATATTAGGCCCAATGGGAGAAGCACCCTAAGCAGACTCACAGAGCAGGGCTTCCTCTACTTTGGTATCCTGACTGTGGTATACCTTTCACTTGAAGATCCAAAAGGGACTGAAGTGGGCCTCACTGTTCACATCAAAGCCAAGTAAAAACCTGGCTGTTCAATAAAGCTTTTGGGGAACAGTAATCAGTTTCATTCGGTTGTGGGTTTCTCTTTCACAAATCATAGGTTTTTAAAATTAAACTGTGGTGACACTGGTGGAGGCCACTAGAAGTGCAAGAACAAGAACCTTGTATCTCCCTTGACACCTGAGGTGGCAAAAGAGGAAGTAAAGAAAAGGAAGAAAAAGTAGTGGCTGCAGTGTATTTTCACTTTTTAAAATGAAGAAAAGTAAGATTTATAATAATTAGTCATAGTTCTTAGGCAAATAGCTTAATTATGCCCCTGCCTGAATAAGAAATCCCTAAGTACTGTATATACTCGAGTATAATCCAAGTTTTTTAGCCCCAAAAAGGGGATGCGGCTTATATTCAGCTCACTGAACACGAGGGTCCCAAGACCACGCCAGATTGAGACGTGCCAACAATTTAATTACTTTTACCATATTTTCATGTATTTTTATTATTGAAACTCACTAGCAGCTGCTACATTTCCCACCCTCGGCTTATACTCAGGTCAAGCTATTTTTTTCTGGGTTTTCAGATCAAAATTAGGTACCTCAGCTTATATTCGGGTCATCTTATACACGAGTATATACGGTGCTTGGTTCACACACTGGTAATCTCAAGGACTGATTACTGGAACACTCTGTATATGGGACTGCCCTTGAAAATGCTACAGAAGCTTCAGCAGTTGATTTTCAGTGTTATTTATAAACCATACTACATGGATGGTATAAAAGTGCAATCAATCAATTGTTGATCCAACACAGAAATCAATTCATCAGTAATGAGGAATTTACTTTGTGAGGATTAGCTTCCAGCTCTGAGAAGCTACTTCAGATGAGTTGTGTTTCATTATAATATACGTGTCGACAGTACTTTTCATGTCCATTCTGTATGTGGGCTACTAAATCAAAGAATTAAAAAAATAGAGTACAAAATATACAATTAGGTCATTAAGTGTATTTCACTGCCAATGCAAGACAGTCCTTAGAGTGTATTTATTTATTTATTATTTATTTATTTATTCAAACTTGTATGCCATCCCCTCGCCCTAGGGCGACTCTGGGCGGCTCACAACAACATAAAAACAACTTTAAAACATTTAAAGTGTAATTCCCAATGCTTTGTCAAGTTACAATAGAATGAGTCAACAAAGCACATTAGTGCAGCAAATATTTCCGAAGACAGATTTTGCCAGTTGAGCACATTCTCCATCTATCAGTTCCATATTTTCTTTTATTTTGGCCTGTTAACTCTGCTTTCTTTGGGTCGTGTGTTTTTGTCATGGATATATTTTGACAAACAAAATTAATTGGGTTTCCCTGAAAATTTCAACTAGAAGTTTAAAGGAGGTAAGCACTGAGTGATACACATCAGAACATCTCTCATTGGTATAGTAATGAAAACCAACTTCACTGTTTGATATATTAGCTACATGCTTATCAAGTTAATTTTTAACAACCCATTACTATTAGACATGATTCTGAAAAAGAATGTTAACACTTTAAAAGCAAAGATAAAACCACTGGTTTTTGTCATAATCCGTACACAAGACTGTCAGCTGCAACAATCATGTCTAGATTTCCTGGGACCAAATTCCTATTCATCCATGAAGCACACTGGGTGGCCTTGGATAAATCACTAGGTTGCCATGATTATAAAAACACACACATGGCAGGATACAAATGGGATAAATAAATAAACGTAGCTATCCTGGCTTCTTATTTTTAAATGTATTTACTTTAAAAACACAGCCCGCAGAGATTTCAATAGAATTATTTCCAATAATGTAAGTTAAAGTTTCCAGCCTTATCACAAGTAGTTACTTTAGCCTACAATGGCAGTGCCTTCAGATATGAAATACCGCTTCCCAGCTCTGACCTACTTGCCTGGCAAATCACCTTCTGAACCCTATGGTTCAGTGAGCTGAAGCTATTACAACTTGAGTACAAGAAAGCTCTATGAATAGGATGGGGGGAAATGAATGTGGCAGTATAGTTAATTTAAAATATGTATCTGAATGCTACAAGCTTTTTGTACAAGCTGGTACAAAACAGAATTTCCTCACATCTGTCTTATTATCATCTTAATATTCACAACAGAATATAAGGCATGTCACAAGTCAGAACTTGACCCAAGTGATATTCTCCCTCTATATTTAGTGAAACCACAACGGTAAATATAACAACAATTACCACAGGACAAGTAAAGCAATTATTTATGTTACAATCATAATGCAATGCAGTTGTGCCTTTGGGCTAAACCTAACTACTACTCCCTACTAGAATAGACCCACTAGATAATTTGGATTTATTTTTTTCATATCAACAAAAATGTAACCTGGTCTACTTTAGGTGGGATTTGGCCCTTTGTTTGTAAGAAATGAAATGACTTACAAACAGCAAATTAGTAGTTATTGGAGTACTCAAGAAGTTAATCCAATAGCAGCCTAATGCTATTGGATTAAAACCACAAAGCAAAGCAATCACAACTGGCCCATCGGCCCAGGATGGGAGCCACCTGCGGACACCGGCCCCGCCTCCCTCCGGCCCTGCCTTGACCAGAGGGATAAGAGGACGCCGAGCCGCAGCCGGGACGCCGTGCCGAAGCTCTCTGGGCCCCCGCCATCGGCCCAGGATGGGAGCCACCTGCGGCTCTCTCCCCTCCCCGGGCCAAGTCGGTCAGGGGAAATGGGAGCATTGGCGCAGCTGTGCCTTGTTCTCGGCGGGGACTTTGGAAGCTGCTGCCACTGAGACGCTGAAGCCGACACATCACCTCGGCTCTCTCCCCTGGTCTGTGGTGAGAGTGGGGGGGGGGCAGGGAGGGAGACAGAGGGACTGAGGCTGATGTTTGCTGCAGCTGGGGAAGTTGAGCTGGGCACTATATGGGATGTGAGCTGTGCTTCATCCCTTGGGGATTTTGTTAATATTGATTATTTCTGATGCTTTGTACTTATGTATTATGTGATGTATTGATATTGTGTTTTTTCCCCTGAATTTCTCTTGATGTAATTGAACTGTATTATTATGTGTCATTGTATTATTATATTGTATTTATTGTCCGCCATGTAAACCGCCCTGAGTTGGGTTGCACCCGAGTGGGCGGTATATAAGCGTGAAAATTAAATTAAATTAACTTATATACCGGCCCATAGAATGATTTCTTGAAGTCTAAACTGTATTAACTGATTTGCAGACACAACTATGCATAGCCAAGGTGTATGGTCCCCCCACCCCCATTTCTTTCTCAAATGCATTTGTATATGTGTATTTTTAAATGATATAATCTCAAACTGGCACATATTTATGAAGCAGCTCAACAGAAGAACTCAGGTTTCACCAACAAGTATCCAGAGATTTTTCCATAAGATAATGTGGGGGGGGGGAGAACATAAAAGTGGAAACTCAGCAAAGAGGAAAGATACATATGCATACAAGCTCACGAGTTCAACAGAAAATTGCATCCTAGTCAGTGGTTCCCAAAGAGGGGCCCATGCCCCACATGGGGAGTTCAATTCCCAGAAGCCTTAGTCAATTCATTGGCTGATCAGTGCTTTGGGGAATTGATTTAGGCTTCTGGGAACTGAAGTCCAAAAAACAAAGGTTGGGAAACACTGTCCTAGGTAGAGGAATGAGAAGAAAATAGTCAGAGGAGAAACAGCATACTGTATAACATCATAAGTAATTGCAATCATACCTAATGAAAAAATGTTCATCATTCAAATTTGAAAGGTAAAAAAATAATGAGGGTAATAGTAAACCATAGTTTGCTTCATGTGAATAATTATTAATTCAGCCACTTGCAGGCAGATTCTGTCACGTTTTGCCACAAACACAATAGTCTAAGAGTCATCAATTTAAAGCAACAAATGAAATAAACTTATTTCAGATTAGATTCTCATGAGGGTTAAACATTTTATCATTTAAGCTGTGCTCTTAACTTTGTTTTGGTTGCCCTTGTCAGGTCAAGAATACCATTTTCATTGTTCAGACTTCAGATGATAACCAAGAGTTAATGTATGTTTATCTTTGACCTAATGAATCCCTGCTACAGCAATGTTCTTGAATTAAACAGCCAAATAAAAGTTTATATTAATTATAGAATTTTTAAAAGATTCACAGTTGTATACAATTTTTTTCTTCCACATGTAAAATTTAACAATATGTTGACAAATAAGTGGTTGTCCATTACATACTTCTTCAAAGCAAATGTTAAAGACTTAGTAATGAAAATATATGGTACGCTATATTTGAACTCCTTTAGAAAACACTGTAATAAACTGTATTCTGAAAGTAACATAGTCATACTTACAGAAACATCTTTCAAATTCTTTTCATAAGAAAGCTGCTGGTAACCCTCATTCATGTCTTCTTTAGAAATATGAAAATTATATGTATTTCCATGTCTTCCTTCAAATAACAACACTTTCTTTAGCTCTGCAACATATTTCTCTCGCTCCATTTCCATATCAGCAGCTTCCTTGGAAATTTCTTCTTCAGAAACTAAATGGAAAAGTTGGGGAAAATTAGAATTCAGAACAAATGCTATGGAAAAATAGCAATAGCTATTACACTTATATACTGCCTCATAGTGCTTAGTGTACTCTCTCTGGGCTGTTCACAAGTTAATTAGCATTTTGCCCCAACATGTTGGATACTCAATTTTACCAACCTCAGAAGGATGGAAGGCTGAGTCAACTTTGAGCCCTGGTCAAAATCGAACTCACAACCTTTTGGTTGCAGTACAGATGTTCAGCCAGCTGGAAAAAGTGCAGAGGAGGGCAACCAGAATGATTAGGGGACTGGAACACCTTCCTTACCATCTGAGGCTGCAACGGTTGGGCCTCTTTACTCTTGAACGACGGCGTCTAAGAGGTGACCTGATTGAAGTTTATAAAATCATGCACGGTGTGGACAAAGTAGATAAGGAAAAACTGTTTTCCCTATCGCACAACACTAGAACTAGGGGACACTCCATGAAACCTTTGGGTACTAGTTCTCAAACAGATAAGAGAAAGTACTTTTTCACCCAGAGGATCACTGGTCTATGGAACTCCCTGCCAGAAGAAGTGGTGACAACTGTCACTCTTGACAGCTTTAAGAAAGGATTAGACAAGTTCATGGAAGACAAGGGTATCAATGGCTATAATTATGGATACCTAAGGACAACCTCCGGGTTGGAGAGATAGGCAGGATATCTCTCAATGCCATTTCCAGGGAACCTTAAGCAGGTGAAGGCATCTGCTTGGGAATACCCTGAAGCAAATGGTGAGCCACTGTGTGAGACAGAATGCTGGACTGGGTGGGCTGTTACCTGTTCCAGCAAGGCTGTTCTTATGTAACCACTGTGCCACCATTAAAATCAATTACTGCTTCTGCTAAATATACAAGCCAGAATCCTACCAGTATTCTTGTATGTTTTGTATGCTTTCTGTAACCTTGTATGTTTTCTTGTATGTTTTGTGTAACCTATCTTGGCTAATTGATGAGGGGTTGGGGCATATTTTGGTCATGTTCCTAGTCTTGTGCCCAGTTGTTCAACCAAGATATACCTGAGCACCTCATCAGTTAGTTGCAACTAGCGACAGCAGGATATAAAACTTTTAAATTAACATCAGGAGTATTCTATGTTCATACTTTTATCAGTAGCTAGAATTCTCTTTCATAAAGTTATGGCATATAAGCCCTATAATATGATTATCCAGTGAAGAAAATATTTAATTTAAATTAATTGAAAGTTTCCTATATCCCAACCTCCCTGAGACACTCTTTTGCCCTGGAGAAGCTTTTGTGAGACTTTGGATGGGGAGACGCCTTTAATAGCCAAATATCAGAACTGGATCATCGCCAGTTGTCACAATCCCTGCAGCAGCAACCTGGTAGCAGTTTTTAGCTGTTAAAGGCTTCTTTAAAACAAAAGGGAGTCCTAGAGAGACTCAGAACCTGAAAGAGGAGATAGGAAGGTCTCAATTAATAATAATAATAATAATAATAATAATAATAATAATAATAATAATAATAATAATAATAATAATAATAATAATAATAATAATAATAATAATAATAATAATAATAATAATAATAATAATAATAATAATAATAATAATAATAATAATAATATGCCATCCAGGATGGGCGGGCAAGATGCCATCCAGGATGGGCGGGCCGACCTGGCATGCATCACCGAAACCTGGCTGACACCTGAGGATGGAGTACCTCTTTCGGACATGTGTCCAGCTGGGTTCGGTATTTGGCACCAGCCTAGAGGTGAGGGGAGGGGCGGTGGTGTCGCCATTGTTGCCAGGGAGTCTTTGGGAGTCGCTAGGGCCACTGCTCCACAAGTGTCTGGTTGTGAGGCCCTGCTTCTACGGTTGGGCCCCAAGGGTCAGTTGCTCTTGCTCCTGTACCTGCCCCCTTGCAGAGTAAGGGATGCCCTGCCTGAGCTCCTCGAGGCCGCCTCGATGCTGGCGTTGGAGTTCCCGAGGCTTATGGTTCTGGGGGACTTCAATTTGCCATCGTTGGGGGTGGCCTCTGAGGGGGCAAGGGAGTTCATGGCTTCCATGGCAGCCATGGGCCTGACTCAGGTAGTTCGGGGTCCGACCAGGGGCAGCGGTCACATGCCAGACTTAGTTTTCTTGTCGGAGCAGTGGCAGAGTGACCTGAGATTACAGGACTTAGTCATCTCACCTGTGCCATGGTCAGATCACTATCTGGTGACTCTTGACTTCCTGGGGGCGACACTTCATCGTAGGAAGGCAGGGCCTATTAAAATGGTCCGCCCTCGGCAACTAATGGATCCAGATGGTTTCCGGAGGGAACTGGGGGATGTACCTCTGGATCGGCTAAACGATTCACCCGAGGCACTCGTCGACCTATGGAATAGGACGACAATAGCGGCCTTGGATGAAATCGCGCCACTGCGGCCTCTCCGCGCCCGGGGAACTAGGTCATCTCCGTGGTTCACAGAGGAACTACGGGAACTCAAACGGGCAAAGAGACGCCTAGAGCGCCGCTGGGTGAAGACCCAGGATGACTCCGATTGGACACTAGCTAGAGCCGCTATTAGGGCCTACCTAGTGGCGATGGGGGTGGTGAGGCGGCAATACTTCACCACCCTTATTGCCTCCGCTGATAATCGCCCAGCCGCCCTGTTCCGGGTAACCAGGTCCCTTCTTGGTAGAGGGAGATCGGTGCCCGGTTGGCAGGGGTCGGCTGAGGACTTTGCTGACCATCTGGTGGAGAAAATCGATCGGATTCGTTCAGGATTGAATCCTGGCGTGGATGGGGAGGGTCGGGGGGGTGCCGGAGCACAGTCTTGCTGTTCGATCTGGGATCGGTTTGATCCTGTTGTCCCTGAGGAAGTGGACAGGCTCCTTGCAGATGTTCGTGCCACTACATGTCCTCTGGACCCCTGTCCCACCTGGTTGGTGAAAGCCTCCAAGGAGGTAACAGGGGGCTGGGTTGGAGGGATAGTAAATGCATCTTTACGGGAGGGGGTATTTCCTGCACAGCTAAAACATGCTTTGGTGCGCCCCCTCCTGAAGAAAATGTCCCTCGACCCAGCTGTCCTTAACAACTATAGGCCGGTTTCCAACCTGCCCTTTCTGGGTAAGGTTTTGGAGAAGGCGGTGGCGCGCCAGCTGCAGAGTGTCCTGGAGGAAGCGGATTATCTAGACCCCTTTCAATCGGGATTCAGGCCCGGATATGGAACGGAGACGGCATTGGTCGCACTGATGGATGATCTCTGGCGGGAGCGGGACGGGGGTTGTCCATCCGTCCTTGCTCTTCTTGACCTCTCAGCGGCCTTCGATACCGTCGACCACGGTATCCTGCTGGAACGGCTCGAAGGACTGGGGATCCAGGGCACTGTGTTGTCCTGGTTTTCCTCATTTCTGGAGGGCCGTACCCAGTCGGTGTGGTTAGAGAGTGAGAGGTCCAGCCCTAGGCTTCTCAAATATGGGGTGCCTCAGGGATCTGTGCTCTCTCCTCTCTTATTTAACATCTACATGAAGCCGCTGGGTGAGATCATTCGTTCCCACGGGGTGCGGTACCATCAGTACGCAGATGATACTCAATTGTACATCTCGGCCCGTGGGGACCCCAGTGATGCTGTTGAAATCCTATCCGGATGCCTGGAGGCCATTGGGGTCTGGATGGGGGCCAATGGGCTTCGGCTGAATCCCAGCAAGACAGAGTGGCTGTGGATAAGGGGCCCCATGTTATCCAAGGAGTTACCATCTTTGGTACTGGATGGGGCTGTTTTGCCCCAGACAGACCCAGTGCGCAACTTGGGGGTCCTCCTGGACTCACGGCTCCTGCTGGAAGAACAAGTGGCAGCCGTGGCCAGGGGGGCTTTTGCCCAACTTCGGGTGATTCGCCAACTGCGCACGCTCCTGGACCGGGGCTCCTTGCTTATGGTCACTCATGCTCTGGTTACTTCCCGACTAGATTATTGTAATGCGCTCTACATGGGGCTGCCCTTGACGACCATTCGGAGGCTGCAGCTGGTCCAGAATGCAGCGGCCCGGGTGGTGATGGGGTGTGGGCGATATGCCCATGCCTCACCGCTGCTTCGGGAGCTGCACTGGTTACCAGTTTGTCTCCGGGTGCAATTTAAGGTGCTGGTTTTGACCTTTAAAGCCCTATATGGCAGGGGGCCAGGATACCTTAGAGACCGCATCGTCCCAAGAGTGACTGCCCGTCCAACCAGAGCGGACCGGAGAGGCTCTCTGGTGGTGCCATCAACGAGGGGTGCACATTTGACTGGCACCCGAAGGAGGGCCTTCTCCGTGTCCGCACCAACTCTCTGGAACCTCCTACCAACAGATCTAAGACTTCAAAGTGAATTGCTGCCCTTCAGGAAAGGAGTAAAGACCTGGCTGGCAGGGCAGGTGTGGGGCCCGAACGGGACTATGGCCCCCGCCGGCTGGCTTTTATAAGACTCTCTTTCTTTCCCTCTGTGTGGTAGGTGGGACGGGTTAGTGGGATATGGGTTTTAAATGGGGGTGGATGTCGGTTTTTTCTTATTGGGTGGGTTTTTTATTGGGTGGGTTTTATAAGGTTTTTATAATGTTTTTATGTATTTTCTTGAGCTGCTGTAATGCCGCCCTGAGTCGGGTTCTGCCTGAGTGGGCGGCAGTTACAAATGTGAATGATAAATAAATAGATAAATAAATAAATAATAATAATAATAATAATAATAATAATAATAATAATAATAATAATAATAATAATAATGCCACGCGCTCGGCCCCGACACGCTCGGCCCCGGTGAGGGCGAAAAGGTCCTGCCGGCCACTCCATCGGCCGGCGTCCTGGGGCTCTGCCCTCCCCCCTCGCCTAGGACTTAAAAGGCGAGGGGTGCTGGGAAGAACTTTGCTGCCACGTGCTCGGCCCCGGCGAGGGCAAAGAGGTCCTGCCGGCCACTCCATCGGCCGGCATCCTGGGGCTCCGCCCTCCCCCCCTCGCCTAGGACTTAAAAGGCGAGGGGTGTCAGGAGGAACTTTGCTGCCATGTCCTCGGCCCCGGTGAGGGCGAAGAGGTCCTGCCGGCCACTCCATCGGCCGGCGTCCTGGAGCTCCGACCTTCTCCCCTCGCCTAGGACTTAAAAGGCGAGGGGTGTCAGGAAGAACTTTGCTGCCACACTCTCAGCCCCGGCGAGGGTGAAGAGGTCTTGCCGGCCACTCCATCGGCCGGCGTCCTGGGGCTCTGACCTCCCCCCTTCACCTAGGACTTAAAAGGCGAGGGGTGCCGGGAGGAATTTTGCCGCCATGCACCTGGCTCCTGGCGCATCTGGTACTTTGGTAAGAGGCGAGCCCCAGGTGCGGTGAGTTCTTTCTTCCCCGCCTCCTCCGGCTGGCTGCCGGTCCCAAAAGCGGCTCCCCGCCTCCAATGGACCCCACCAACGCTGGGGCTTGGAGGCCCCACAGAGCTCAACCGGCCACCGGCCGGAGGAAGCGGGGAAAGAACTCGCCGCACTTGGGGCTCGCCTCTCCATGGCCCCAAAAGTGGCTCCCCACCTCCAATGGACCTCACAGATGCCGGGGCTGGGAGGCCCCAGGGAGCTCGACCGGCAGCTGGCCGGAGGAGGCAGGGAAAGAAAGAACTCACCGCACTTGGAGCTCGCCTCTCCGGCAAGTTCTTTCTTTCTCCACCTCCTCCAGCCGGCTGCTGGTCGAACTCCGTGGGGCCACCCAGCCCCGGCGGGGTCTGTTGGAGGCAGGGAGCCACTTTTGGGGCTGCGGAGAGGCGAGCCCCAGGTGCGGCGAGTTCTTTCTTTCCCCGCCTCCTCCGGCTGGCTGCCGGTCGAACTTCGTGGGGCCTCCCAGCCCCGGCATCAGTGTGGTCCGTTGGAGACGGGGAGCCGCTTTTGGAGCCGCGGAGAGGCGAGCCCCAAGTGCGGTGAGTTCTTTCTTTCCCCACCTCCTCCAGCTGGCTGCCAGTCAAACTCCGTGGGGCCTCTAAGCTGCAAGTCCAAACTCCCACAGTAAAAACCCTAATACCTCATACAACGCCCGGCGACGTTGTATGAGGCAACTTTTCCCCCAGAATTGGGCGACGTTGTATGGATCCGACGTAGTACTGTACAGTACTTCCTTGCATCTTGGACTCAAAACTATGAAGTTAGACTTCCTTAAAATGAAGAATGTGGTGTACACAAAAGCTAAATTGTAATAGTGTGCTTTATACAGTGCTATATGATTGTATGGAATCATAGCAATGGTTTAAAAAAGGCAGAAGATCTGAAATACGGACTTTTTAGATCGAGAAAGTCTCCAAAAAGGAAAAAAAAGGACTGAAACCTATGAATAAAGGGAAAAAACACAGATACAGTGCAGGAATCTAGAATACTTGACTCATGAAAAAGAAATGAAAAGTATAAATGATTACAGCTGACCAGTTAAAGCAAAATAAATTAGCAAAGAAATGCAAGAAGAACATATTGGTTGAGTAACCCAGGAGACTGGTTTAAGAACACATCATTCTATAGATCTGTTGCATACAGATTCAAGAGAGTAACACCCAGGAGCAAAGAAAAAAACCCAAGGAGGTACCACAATTGATTATTTTATACTTCCACAGGTCGTTTTGCAGCAGTACCTGTGTTAGTATGTGGAGACATATAAGACAAGAGACATAATAAAAACAAAACAAAAAAGGCAAAAATGTTGTGCCTCCTGAAATACCAGCTTCCATAGATCAAGTCCACCTCCTCAAATGTAAGAGTAGAACTAGATGACAATCATTTATACATGGCCTCAAGATAAAGTGGCAGTTATTGGTTGGACACAAGTTGCAAACTGTGTGAGTAAATGGGGTAATTATAAGGTGGGAAAGCGCATGTTAAAATTTAGCACAGGAGTTCCCAACCTACGGCCCGCAGGCCGGACCCAGCCAGCAGTGCTATCCTAGCCTGCCCACCGCTGCTGATGCCACACCTGGAAGTGGAAGCCTACGTGTTTACAACAGCCGTAAAATGCATCTGTGCATGCATAATTGCGGTTACATCAGCAGGAGATGAGCCCACAGCTGTCATAAACTCGGAAGCGGGCACATTTACTTCTGCTTCTGGGGGCCATGGTTCATCCCACTCAGCTGTCAGGGGGTGTGGTCAGGCCCACAGCATAAAAAGGTTGGGAACCCCTGTTTGTTTGTTCTTACTTTTGTTAGTTTTTTACTTTAAGCATCAGAAACATTTCTATGAATCACGCCTCAGAGAGATACAAGTGGAACACATAACTTCATTTGTGGTTTTTGTTTGTATGTAGCACCTTACTGACCAGAGTAGGAAAATAATTTTGGACTATATAGGTAAATCTAATCTTATGTCTTTTCAGACAGTGAGTTTTAATATAACCAGAGGAGTTACATCAAGATTTCCAATGACATCTTTAAAAGTTGTCCTACCGATTACATTATCTAACTGACATGTTATTTTGCCACAGTGAATCTCCTCACTTCTCCTCTTGAAAACTGAAAGACAAGCCTAGCATCACATGACATCTTTAGGAAGAAATTAATAATGTGCCACAAGATGCTGAAAAAGTAAAAATCAGGGGTGCCCAAACCTTTTGTGCCGGGGGCCTGACCACGCCCTGTAAAAGCTGAGTGGGCCTGAACATGGGTGTGTTTGCACATGCGCATCCGGAACTACTTCCAGGAGTGGTTCCGGACGTTCACGCACATGTGCAAATGCATCCGCGCCACTCTCAGAAGTGGTTCTGGACGTCCACACACATGTGCAAATGTGTCCATGCCACTCCCAGAAGGGGTTCCATATGTCCCTGCACATGCGCAAATGCGTTTGCACCACTCCTGGAAGTGGTTCTGGATACGGGCACATCCCTCATCCACTTCCAGGAGCGGTGAGGGTGTCACAAGCCAGATGAATTGGCATCAGGGGTCGGATCCAGCCCACGGGCCATAGTTTGGGCACCCTTGCAATTGATGAATAGTAATTTAAAAAATAAATTGTAAAATGTAACTTTTTCAAAATACGTATTTTTACCTCTTCCATTCCAAGCTGCTTGGCCATCACTGAGTACAACATCAAAGCCAGCACCCAGATCTTTCAGCCAAGCTATCTGCAGAAAATACGTTCTGCCTGGATCAGAAGCAGGATGGACTCGAATCACCTTTGTTTCCATTAGCGCCCACTACAATTAACTGTAACTGTTTTGAAAGAAAGGCTGGGTGAGAGAATGGTATGTTTTTAAAGAGACAAATTTCAAAATATATTAGCAAATCTTGCCCTCAAAGTTCTTTGTTTGTAAGCACAGCCACCACAGAACATGTAATCCTGTATTCACCTCACAAGTGCATATTTATTATTGTGTGCTGTCAAGTCAATTCTGACTTAAGGCAACCCTTTTCTACATAGAAAATACACAGAGGTGGTTTACCATTCCCTTCTTTTGTGAATGCCCTGATACTGTGCAGCTTGTCCATGACTACACAGGCTGGCTCTTCTCTCAGGAGTCACAGTGGCGGCGGCGGCGGCGGTGGGGACCGGAACCTCTGCCTCTGCAGTCAGATAATCATTGAGCTAGGCTTAAGGTTCTTAAATTCAATGTCATCATCAGTGCATACCAAGTTAAGGCTTTGGAATAATCTCAGAGAGTACCGGTAAGTAGATTTGATTTAAACTAGAAGTCACAGACTGCACAGAGATTCAGGATACCACAAATGATCACCTTGACATGTATGTAGGGTATGGACATGGAGAACAAGGCTTACACATAAGCCCCAATCCTAGTGATTAGAGTTCTGGCGCAAAGGATGTCAGCGATATACAAATAGCCTAAAGTAGTGTTTCCCAGCCTTTGGTTTTTGGACTGCAATTCCAAGAAGCCTAAGTCAATTTCCCAAAGCACTAATCAACCAATGTACTGACTTAGGCTTCTGGGAATTGAAGCTCCCCTGTGGAGCATGTGCCCCATGATGGGAACCACTGGTTTAAAAGCTTCTAAAAAGGCTTAACACAATCTTGCTGCGACCCAAAACAGCCATTAGCAGCCCACAACCATAACCAAAATATATTATTGAATTTTAGGTGCTTCATCCATTCCACAAAAATTTATATGGAAGTGACTTGTATGTGCTTTGTTCTTCAAAGTCTAATGATTATTTTCAAGATATTTCCAGAAACTTGCAGGAAAAAAGTATATCTCTACCTATTAACAGCCTGAAGTCTCTGCATTTAAAAGAATTATGCAACTCATTTATTTTGCAGCATATTTTCAGCTTATTCTAATGTACAATTATGAATTCTTTAAACATGCATCACATTAAGTTTGTCTATACTTGACACCGGGGGGGAAAAACGCATTTAAAATTTTTCAAAAGCTTTTGAAATTGTCTGACAAAGTGGCTGGTTGAATAATGGTTATTTGATTTTTTCTCCTCTACAATATTATCTGTTTAATTACAACAGGCTCATAAAACCAAATATTTATTAGCAACACTTCACTTTGAAGATACTGAAGCTGGACTCATTTTTCATCCTACAATAAGCATTTATGTGGAAGTAAAAGGCAGATATGATTATCCTGGAATTAATTTAATGATTCAGTAATGTTTCTTCTGCAAGTTCCATAACATGTGCTATCTCTGGAAAATTAAACCACTTGGTCTCAGTGCCCCTTGAGTCATACAAAGAATTGCCATAAGAAAGTTGTTTGATCACGGCAAATGTAATGATACTGTTTTGCTCTTAAAGACATAAAAAGTCGTATTACATATCAACACTGTACTATATAATTGCTAAAGAACAAAGATTGAGTTGCAGGTGGAAATAGCAGTGTTTCCCACCAAATCCGTACATCATTGGTTGTATTGATAACATCAGACAGTCAACGATTGAGCAGCTCATCTTTAGCACTTTGTGTCTTCAGTGGTTGGCATCTATGATCTTTATTAGGCAATGCTTCCTTCAGGGGAAGAATCAGCTGTTGGCTGGCGTGTAATTAGTTGGATTTTGCTCCCTGGACAATGACAGTCCACAGATCAGATGAATAAACAAGGCTCTTTTAAAAAATTAGTTGACAAATGGTTTTGTACACTATTTTGGATAGCTCTCAGGCACAAGACAGAAACCAACTCTTTGGTTTCCTTGACTGCTTCACAGAGTGCCATTGATATTTCAACTTCAGCTTTTTATTCCTGACTTGCAGAGTGACTGAGATAGAAAGGTTTCAGCAGCAGGTGTTTAAAACCTAAGTTATTATGTTTTAGAAACATGCAGATGTGAAAGGAAGAAACTATCGCAACTATATTTACAGCCTAATCCTGTCCACATGGCTCAAGGACACTATTCAATCTTACCAGTAGCAACACTCATGTGAATATAGGATAACATCAAGACATGCCTTTGCATGAGCACTAACTTAGTTGTGTATCAGGTAAGCTATTGAGCTTGCACTTGAATGAGTGCAAGCAATGTGACACATATCCACAACTGCAAGGCTTTGTATTATTCACACTTAACTAGTGAGGGCAAATTTAAACATCTTTTTTCTCCCAACAACTGCAGGAATAATTGCCAGCCCTTGAGCAAATGTAACTCTTAAATACAGAAAATAAAGTGACAGTTAACAGAATTGCTGCATTTAATGACAATCACTAAAAGATCCCTAACAAATCCATACAAATTCTACCAGAGATTAAGTATGCTACTGAGAAGATTCCTCCTCTCTGAAACTTTGAGATACAGCCATATTATTAGAATTTAGGAATTATATAGAATTATTAAAATAGCCAGTGTGTTCTTATACCTTTAATATTATGGGAAACAACCATTTCTCTACAAGCATGAAGGCATTCTTAATCCTCAGGGTTGAATTAACACAGGCATCCCATCCTTTGAATAAACAGAAAGACATGGATAAACCCTATCCATCAGTTCCATTTTGGACAGGTGAAATGCAAAAGGAAACTGTTACAATTTGAAAAACATCCTGTAAGTGAATGTAATTCAAAGACATATAAGAAAGAAAAGTTGATAGAAATGCAAATATTAATTGCTTATTTATGGTACTTTGTGTAATCTATACCTATAAAAAGTACCCTTAACCGTTGGGTTCATTCAAAGGCACCTGCACCCGGCCCAACCATCCCCGACCAAGCCCTCTGCACTTACCTTAACCCCCGCCCCACCAATGCCGTGGGGGTCCGGAGGTCGCCAGTGGGGCAGCCACCCCATGACTGCGGCCAAAAAACCCCTACAAATCCCAGAGTCCTCTGCGCTGCGCAACCCCTGAACCAATCAGGCTGAGGGACGCGAGCACAGAGGAGGCTGGGAAAGCACGGCGCAGCGGTTTTAAAAGATAAACTTCGCTGGCCCAAGAGGAGGGAAAGAAAGACTTTCAAAGACCCATCCGGAGCCGGGAAAAGGTAGGGCCAGTCAGTGGGAGTTAGGGAGGGGGAGGAACGGCCCCAGTAGCCATGCCGCTGCCCCTGCCCCACCACATAGCCCCCCCCTCCCTAACCCCCACCAACTGCACCTACCTTTTCCTGGCACAAGATGGTTCTTTGAAAGTCTTTCCCTCCCATCGCGGCCTTCTGCGTAGGGAGAAGCACCGGCCTCTTCTTTGTCCCTGCGGGTGACGTGGCCTCGACGCCCGCAGGGACGAAGGAGAGGCTGGTGCTTCTCCCTACGCAGAAGGCCTCGATGGAAGGGAAAGTGTTTCCCTGAGGGAACCGATTCGTCTTCCTAAGAGGACGGAGGCCAAAAGATTTGGCCCCCTTCTTCCAAGGAAGACAAACACCTTAAAAATGGGAGACAAAGGCCAAGCACGGAGCAACGTTCTCGGCCTCCGTCTCCCACAACCGCCCCATAGCTTGGGAGGGAGGATACCCTCCTTCCCGCCCCCCCCAAGCCTTGGAAAGACAGCAGGGGAAAAAAATTCCCCCACAGCCTCGGAGGCCAGCACAAGCTGCCACCATAGCATGGGGGTGGGGAAAGAGGATACCCCTCTCTCCCCCCCCCGACCCATGCTTCGGTGAGGCAGCGAGGAAATATATTTTTTCCCCACAGCCTCAGAGGCCAGCACAAGCCGGCCAGTAACTTGGGGGGGAGGATACCCCCCTCTTCCCCCCCCCAATCCAGGCTACGGCAAGGCACCGGCTGCCCCCCCTGTAAAATAAATAAATAAATAAATCCCCCCACCCCAACGCAAGGATTTAACGCTGCCTAGCCAGCAAGGGAAGGCCATGTTAAACCCTCCCAACCCAACACACACACTCACACTAACACACACCCAAACCCCACAAAAATCTCACCTACAGGGAGCAACCTAAAAAGACGCCCTCCCTGCACGTACGCCTCCTCCACACTTAAAGTTAGTGAATGTAGTCCACCAGAGGGTGCTATTTTTAGTTAACAAAAAATATTAACTAAAAATAGCACCCTCTGGTGGACTACATTCACACACACAAAACACTCCTGCCATAATAAAAATAATAATGTGTGAGTTGGTGGTTGGAGTGGTTTTTTACGTAGGAGTGGTGGTTGTGCAAAACCAAAACCACCCCAAACCACCAACACACACATTAAAAATGCCCAGCAGGCCAGGCAGGCAAACTATGCTAGTAACCTATAAAATATGCATTCTAGAACTTCAGACTTCTATACTGACATCTTTTAGGGGGTGTATGCATTGATTTCCCTCCTAGCATTAATAAATACTTTCCCAATAGCCTTCAATATGTCTCCTGGCGATTTCCTAACAAAAGTCTCCACAATTTTGGTGTCGTCAACGGGATATTGGCAGGAGATGCCTTGAAGAACAAAAGAATGCCCCTTTCAAGCCAGTTAGATAAGGTCCCCACCCCCTACCCCTCAAGTTTCCCTTTGCTTTTGCAAGCTCTTCTCCACTCTATTGCACAAAAGAGATTTGGGAAACTGTTCTGTTTTAGGCCTGTGTTTGCATGCATTGTTTGTTGCTTGGTATATTTTAGGCAGCATGCCAGACACTTGTCTGTCTTGCATTATTTGATTCTCATAGACACACAGAGTTTTTCCTGAGATTCATTTCTTTGACAGCCCATGTCTCTAGCGCACACACTAGAGTCTAAATAGAGTTTCTCCTGCCTGCTCCCTGGTTATTAAATTATGGCACTATCTGTTTACATGTTTTCTATTGGATGGGGTTGTAATAGGTTCTGCCACCCCACCCCACTTTCATTATTTCCTGATCTTTCCTACACAGAGTCCTCTTGCTGTGGAATTTTCTTAAGATTTTGATTGATCTGTTCTGCGGTTGATTCAAAGCAAGTACAGTGGAACCTCAGTTAACGTAATTAATGCATTCTCCAGGACATTTCTTACAGCAAAAATTACTATAACCGAATTTCCTATAGAATGCATTGAATGCAATTTCCAATAGGAATGCACTGAAACCCAAAATACATTAACCGATATATGGTTTCCCACAGGAATGCACTGAAAACCAGCTAATCCATTCTGGGGGGAAATCCATAAACTGAGCCCCTATTTTCCATGGATTTCCTTTTGTTATGCAATTTTTATGTTAACTGAGCTATTTGTTAACTGAGGTTCCACTGTAATTGAAATAAGACCATTCGCCAGAAGTATGACTTAAGGGGCATTCAAAGGAAAGATTGTGTATCCAGACCCAAAATGTATCAGTTAAGCAAAATCCACAAGTGGCAACTACATAACTGGGGACCCATTCATATATCTAGAACCAATCTAAAGTAAGGGTTCATTCAAAGGTGTCAGGACATCTTCCAACCCATTGTAACTAGTCTACATATTTATTGGCAAAATTATGTCTCTCCCTTAATTTTCCACAGTATGAGGTTACGACCAGAATTCTAAGATGAGGCAAACACAGAGCTTGACGATACTAAAACAGGGGGAAATGATAAGATTAGATGTCATCTGATTTGTAAAATGTATTTTTTAAAAGGTGTAGCAAGCCCGTTACAGGCCACAATTACACATTCAGTAAAACACATGTGCTTCACACAATGAAAAAATGTGCTTTAAAATGGTGTCCAATGTATACTATTTTAAACCACAGTACAGCTTCCTCTATAGCAGGAGTTCTCAACCTTTTAAAGCCGGTGGCGAGGTCACACTACCTCAGACAGCTTCAGGGGCAGGATGGCCATTTTGCACTTCCTCCACCACATGGCACATCCTGGTGTAGTGGAGGTGGCGGGGGGCCATCATCTGGCCCACGGGCCGCAGGTTGAAAATCCCTGCTCTATAGGGACCGCAGTAGCTTAGTGGTTAAGACGCTGAACTTGACAACTGGAAAGTCCAGAGATCAGCAATTCGAGACCCGAGTGCTGCACAACAGAGTGACTTCTTGTCTCTGTCCCAGCTCCTGTCAACCTAGCAGTTTGAAAGCAAGAAATTGCAAGTAGATAAATAGGTACCCACTTTGGTGGGAAGGTAAACGGTGTTCCGCCTGTCACGTCCACGAAAATGTCTTCAGACACAGACACAAACTATGCTCCGCGCAACACTGGTGGACTTCAATTCCCAGAAGCTTGAGTCAGTACATTGGTTGATCAGTGCTTTGGGGAATTGACTTAAGCTTCTGGGAATTGAAATCCAAAACCCAAAGATTGGGCAAACCCTGACCTAGAGCTTCCTCTGCAGTCAGTTAAGGCAAGAGAACCCTTCCTACTCTACAGGGCTTGCTTGTTTGGTGAGCTGCTGTGAAGCAGCAGCATCTTAGACAGCTCAGGAAAGCCTAGTTGTCACTGCTACCGCCAAAACACACCTTAGCAGTTGCCGCCACCATCCATCTGGATATGCAAGCCCTGTAGAGGAGGAGAGGAAGCAGAGATCTCCCTTGCTTGACATGCAGCAAAAAAATGGAGATGCTGGAACTGGGCACCAAGGAAGCCAAGCGCCTCCACAGAATTCCTCCTCTTAACGGTCATCCTGGCCAGAAAAGGTCCTTCCCTCACAGCTCCAGCACCTGTCCTTTAAAGGACTGGAGAGGGGAAGAAGCCAACCATCCAAAGCATTACAAGCAGCTAATAGTTTGGAAGACAGAATTAAAAAAGACCTTGATAGGCTTGAACTCTGGGCTTCTTCTTCTTCTCCTGTGTTTAAGCCAGACATGAAACTGCCAAAATGAAGGCTCATCTTGGTGAGTTCATTCTGCAGTTCATTTTGCCTGACCTAGTGTGAGAAAGATTAGCCAGCAACACAAGGTTGCAGTTACCAGGGTATGCCCGATTGTGGTTCAAAAACACTACAATTTTGGAGGAGGCTCTTGGCTGAAAACAAAAGTTACAAGACAGGAAATAGAGTACTTGGCTCAGTAATACTAGAAGCGCGAATGATCTTTTAATTGTTGAAGGACGCAGGCTCACTCTCTGCAGCTTCTGACGCCCAAGAGATGCTCCAGCCACATTTAGCCCCTCAGGGCCAAAGGTCCTCCAACTTGGCTCTCTAGGAGTTCTTGGACTTCGATTCCCAGAAGCCCCAAGTCAGCACACTAATTGATCAGGGCTTCTGGGAATCGAAGTCCAAGAACCACCTGGAGAGCCAAGTTTGAAGGAAACCCTGCTCAGGGCGAAGAGGAGACATGAAGGAGAAGGACTAAAGATACTAAAAGCCTCCACAGAATTCCTCCTCTTAACGCCACCCTGGCCGGGAAAAGTCCCTGGAGAGAAACTTCATGAGATGGGGGGGGGGGGGGGTGTTGGGGTTTCATAAGCTGTAAGCCATAAGCATCATTATAACAAAGTAAGGCTTGAACTATCTCGCTTTGCATGTAATGAATCTCTCATATATTTGTTTCATCTTTTAAGTTGCATTACTGAACTGAATGAACATTTGCAGGATATTCTAATTTTCTGAGTCTCACCTGTACCTTTTTTTCTTTAAAGCTGGGGTCTCCAACCTTTGGTTTTTGGACTTCCATTCCCAGAAGCCCAAGTCAATTCCCCAAAGCGCTGATCAGCCAATGTACTGACTTAAAGTTCTGGGAATTGAAGTCCTCCAGTGTTCCGTGGAACACAGTTTTGGAAACGCTGCAAAGGTCACCCTTGCTCGAAAGCCAGTCTTATCCGACTCTAGGGTTCAGTGCTCATCTGTTTCATAGCCGAAGAGCCAGCGCCGTCTGCTTCTGCAGACGTTTCTGTGGTCATGTGGCAGGCATGGCTAGACACCGGAGTGCACTGAACACTGTTTACCTTCCCACCGAAGTGGTCCCTATTGATCTACTTGCAATTCCTTGCTTTCAAACAGCTAGGCTGGCAGGAGCTGGGACAGAGACGGGAGCTCAGCCCGTCGTGCAGTACTCGGGTCTCGAGTCGAACTGCTGACCTGCTGCCTTCCAGTCAGCGTCTTAACCACTCGAACCACTGGGGAAAGGAAACGCTGCAAAGGTCACCCTTGCTCGAAAGCCAGACTTATCCGACTCTAGGGTTCAGTGCTCATCTCTGTTTCATAGCCAAAGAAGAGCCAGTGCCGTCTGCGTCTGCAGACGTTTCCGTGGACATGTGGCCGGCGTGCCTAGACACCGGAGTGCACGGAACCCTGTTTACCTTCCCACCGAAGTGGTACCTATTGATCTACTTGGAATTCCTTGCTTTCGAACAGCTAGGCTAGCAGGAGCTGGGACAGAGGCGGGAGCTCAGCCCGTCGTGCAGTACTTGGGTCTCGAACTGTTGACCTGCCGCCTTCCAGTCGGCGTCTTAACCACTCGAACCACTGGGGAAAGGACCGGAGAGGGGAAGCGAACCAGAACCAGCCAAAGCCGCCACACATCCCAGCCCTACCTGTCTCCCCGTACACAGGGAACTCCGATTCCTTTATAAAGAGTAAGTCTCTGGTCACTCAGTCGGGACCTTCAGCCCCTCCCCTCCAACCCCCGCTCTGAGCCACAGACAGCCATAGAATAGAAACCTCAGCGCCCTCCCATTTACCCCACGCTAAGCCCCGCCCGCCCGGCTCTCTCCTCCAATCAAAACCCCGATACACCCACCCGCGCTCTCGGTCCGGGCCTATCCGAGGTCTCCCTGTCCTCCATCCAATCGGGAGGCCGCCGTGTGTCTTCCGCCCGCGTCCTGCCCTCCCAGCTGGCGGAAGTGTTGAGGTGGCTCGCGCGCGGGCGGCACCCCGGTCACTATGGTAAGCCTGGCGTAGCTCTCGGGAAATGGCGGCCGGGCATTGAAAGTTTGGCGCTCCTGGGGGTTGGGGGTCGCCACGCTGGGCCAGTTTAGGGCTCCCCATTCCTGGGCTTCGTGGGTCCTTTCCAGCAGGGAGGTTGCTGAGAATATACAGTTGTGCCTCTTTCCCCTTTGGGGTGGGGAAAGCACACAGTGTTAAAAGTTGTAATTTCCCAGCCTTGTTCTTCTCCATACAGAGTCCTCTAGTCTCTTTTTCTGTTTGCAAAGGTCTTCCCATTTCCTCGAATGCTTTTATTCACCGGTGTCCACAAAGCATCATGACATGTTTATTTCAATTATGTGGCTTATAAATTGCGGGTTGTTGATTTTTTAAAAAAAGCACTTGGGTAGAATTGCAGAGGGTTATTTTTGCAGTCATTGTCTCAGTGTAATGCTTTTGCAAACTGTTAGCTGTAAAACGAAGCGATATTTATTTAGTATTTATTGATTTAGTATATTTTTATGCCGCTTTCCTTACCTGTTGGTGACCCAAAGTGGTTTACAGACAGACAAAGATGGTAAATTACATAAAACTTGAAATATCCACACACAAACATGTTAAAATCAGCAGCCCTTGTGCAAGGAAGGCCTTTTCTATATTAATGGTGAGGTGAGTGCTACTGATTCAGTTTGGCTGGCTAGCTTCCCGGTTAGAAATTATATTTTGTCAATAAATACAGGTGAAACTAGGAAAATTAGAATGCCGTGCAAATGTTCATTCAGTTCTGTAATGCAACTTAAAAGGTGAAACAAATATATGAGATAGACTCATTGCATGCAAAGCGAGATAGTTCAAGCCTTTTTAAGGTTAAGGTTTCCCTTGCTCGAAAGCCAGTTATATCTGACTCTAGGGTTCAGTGCTCATCTCTGTTTTAAAGCCGAAGAGCCAGCCCTGTCTGCTTCTGCAGAAGTTTCCGTGGTCATGTGGCAGGCATGACTAGACACTGAAGCACACGGAATGCTGATACCTTCCCACCTAAGTGGTCCCTATTTATCTACTTGCAGTTTCTTGCTTTCGAACTGCTAGGTTGGCAGGCGCTGGGACAAAGACGGGAGCTCATTCCATCCTGCAGTACTCGGGAATCGAACTGCTGACCTTCCGCCTCCCAGTCAGCATCTTAGCCACTTGAGCCACTGCAGTCCCTTACTTTTTTATAATATTGATGCTTATGGCATACAGTTTATGAAAACCCCAACCCCCCAATCTCATGTACTCCATAATCATCACATAATCTCAAGTATGCTGTATATGACGAATTAAGGCATGACATCTCTCACTTTGCATGTAGTGAGTATCTCATATACAGTATTTGTTTCACCTTTTAAGTGAAATGAATGAACATTTGCATGATATTTTAATTTTCCAAGTTTCACCTGTATAACAACGTGTGTGTGTGTGTGTGTGTGTTTGCATTTATATCCCACCCATCTGAGAGCTGGGCGGGTGGGGCAAGACTGAGTGGCTATGGGTTAGGGGGCCCTGTGTCATCTCGGCAGCTGCCATCTTTGGTTCTGGATGAGGCTAATTTGCCCTAAACAGACCCGTTGCGTAATCTGGGGTTCCTCTTGGACTCACGTCTACTGCTCGGAGAGCAGGTGGCAGCCGTGGCCAGGAGGGCTTTTGCACAACTTCGTGTCATTTGCCAGTTATGCCCGCTCTTAGATTGGGACTCCTTGCTTATGGTCATGCACACTCTAGTCACCTCCAGACCATATCTGTCAAGTTTCGGGAAATTTCTGTCAAACCCCTGTATTTTATACTCTTTCCCACCGTCATTCCGTATTAGTTAGACTGGAGGCCAGCACATGATAAGCATAGCTGTCCAGTTTCCTGTTTTGGCTGGGAAATTTCCCTTATTTGACAGAAATTTCCCGAAACTTGACAGGTATGCTCCAGACTTGACTACTGCAATGCGCTCTACATGGGGCTGCCCTTGATAACCATGCAGAGGCTGCAACTGGTCCAGAATGCGGTTGCTAGGGTGGTGATGGGGTGCGGGCATTATGCCCGTGCCTCACCACTGCTTCAGGAGCTGCACTGGTTGCCGGTAAGCCTCCAGGTGCAATTCAAGGTACTGGTTATTACCTTGAAATCCCTACTTGGTAGTGGGCCAGGATACCTAAGAGACCGCATCACCCCAAGAACATCCGTCCATCCCACCAAAGTAGACCTGCAGTACTTAGGAATCAAACTGCTGACCTGCCACCTTCCAGTCAGCGTCTTTGCCACTTGAGCGACTGCAGTGGTAGTAAGCATGTTTTCTGGGATGCACTTAGAAACACAGAGTAGCAAAGTAGAGTCTTTTTTTCCTTCTCTGTCCACAAAATCTTGTGCACAACTTGAAGGAGACAGATTAATGCTGAAAACTAACTTTTATTAAACCACTAAAAATCAATTAAGGTATCTATCATCTGCTCTTGTATTTCTGTTAAAGAAGAGTCAGAAATTTTCCAGGAAACTTTCTGGTAACTTTAGTGTAAAGATGTATTGAATGCTTTTTTAAAAACAGTCTGAATGGATTTTAAAACTGCACTCTTCAAGTTTACTCAGGGATGCAATCCTCTGGATTTAGTTTGGCTTAAACCAAAGAAGCTTATGTAGGGCTATAGCATTCAGCTATAATTTTGGATTATTTTGGAAAAATAATATTTTTCTCATCCAATAGAGAATCATGGAAGGCAATAGGAATTGGTTTCCAGGGTACGAGATTTTAAAGGAACCTCTTTTCTTGGTCTAATCATTGCTGTAAACATGTCTGATGAGGATGTCAGGGATGGCCTTTTTGGTGACTGCTCCCGTCTATGGGAAGTTAGGTTGACTCTCCCTGCTGTTCCTCTTCAAGTAGGTAAAGACTTTTTTTCTTGAGTTGAGCAGGCTACGGAGAAGGGAGTTCTGAATGCAGTGCTACATTTTTTCCTATTTTTGTTACATCTATTATTGCTATTACTATATGATTTACTGTATTTTAGTACAGTAATACCTCATACAAAGTCCGCTTCATACAACATCGGATTCATACAACATTGCCTAATTCCTTGAAAAAAGTTGCCTCATACAAAGTCGCTGTGACTTTGTATGAGGCATTGGGGTTTTTCCCAAGTTGCATTGTGTCTGGGCAGTATAAAAAGCAGGACACATGCATGCATTGCTCTTGTGGGTTTTGCATGAGTCGAAGAGTGTTTAGCAGTGGTTTTGAGCACGATTTTGGATTTTTTTCGTCAGAATTTTTAGAAACATTCCTGGGATTTTTGCAGCATTCTTCAGGTTCTTGTACAATCAGGGTTGTTTGACATGTTTTGTAATGTATTTAGCCTTTAGACAATGATTTCTTAAAGTTCTGTCAGTTTCCTGTCTGTTTTCTTGACTTTGCCCTGAAATCTGTGCTGTTACAGTACAATGTATCTCTATGGAAACGACATTGTACGAGGCATCGCGGCAAGGATTTGGACGTTGTATGAGGCATCGCGGCTAGGATTTTGCATGCCTCATACAAAGTCCAAATCTGTATAAAGTCCAAACTTGTGGAACCAAGTTTGGACGTTGTATGATGTATCACTGTAATATAATTCTTTCAAGGCGACCAGACTGTTCTGGAAAACAATGGCCAAAATCCTATTTATGCTTCTGTAGGTGTATATTTACAAAATATACATTCATCCCAGCATATACCTACATCAGGCTGATGCATTTAGTATGTAATATTCCTAATTGACTTTGATTTGGTTACAACTGGCACATCTAGTGTGTAAACCAAATTTTAACCCCAATTCCCTGTTGGAAGGCTCTGGGTTTTGCAGTGCCCTTTCCACTATCCTCGAGGAACTTGCCTTTTCAAAATAAGGTCATCTGTAGAGGGGGCAATATGCAGGTACCTGGTTTGTGAAATAATAGATAATATCAGATCCAGCTTAGTGTTTTTTCCAACTCACAACTAAGAAACAGCTTGCACAACATCTTGCCATGAACTTTTGGGACTTTCATTGATAATTTTCCTACACTATCCACAAGAAATAGGTGCATGCCTGAAGAAGTGATCTTGAAACACAAAAGCTTGCCTAATGTTTGAATTTTTATTTAGTGATCCAATTAAAGTATCACCTTCTTCCTGCCTTTGTATTGTGTATAGATCATGCAACTGTCTTTGTAGATCTCCCAGAATAGCTCATTATCCCACCATTTGGCATCTATGTGTGTTTTCATGTCAGAAATTGAAAGGGTTGAAAGGATTTTTAAGGGATGCCCAATTCAGGCTCCTTTCATGTCCCCAAGTGCAGCTCTCGGGTATTGAACCCCATCCTTCCAGTCTCCAGCTCAGCACCTAAACCACTAAGCCACCAGGGGAGCTATATATCAGTCTATATGTAGCAATACAATTAAGTGTTTCCTCTCAATCCGCATCACCTATATCACTATCCCCTGTTTCATTTTACTTTCAAGTCTGGAAAAGCATAATAAACTATACTGAGCTATTCTTAGTACTTTAAGTTATTGTTATATCTTTATTTGCCTTTAAGCTTTCATTGAACTCTTTCAGAACGTCTTTTTTATTTGCACCACACATAAAATCCCTCAGACATATTTCTTTCACTTAGATTTATGAACTGTACTTTTACAATATATTTTTGTGTTTTTCCCCCAAAGTTGTCATACTATACCACTAATGGCTTTTAAAACACCCTGTTATTTCAGAAATGTTTTGCTATATTGCATGAATGGATCTGGAGATGCTGGGAACTGACTTAACATTTTGCATGCAAAGTGACCATGGAAATGAGTCTTGATTTCAGTCACCAGACTCCATAGAAGCAGACTTTGCTTCCACCCTCATGACATCTCCAAGTTTACCTACTGGATGATTGTCCCTTCTTGTTTAGAAGAGCAAAATGCTGGATTTTGGAACAGTTTTCAAATCTGGGCAATTTTTTACTTCTTCCTAAACCTGCCATGTCTCTTATTGACAAAGAATACCAGAAGGAGACCTATGTGAAAGAAGAAAATTTTCACTGTTTCTCACAGTCAGGGGTTCTCATTCCTGTCTTGGGGTACACAGATAGAGCCTCATCAAAGATTGTGGTATTTTTTAATCACAATCGGGCATGCCTCTTGTGCTGGCTAATCTTTTTCACACTAGGTCAGGCAAAAGAAACTGCAGAATGAACTCACCAAAAGGTGCCTCCATTTTGCTATTTCATGTTTGGCCTACACACAGAAGAAGAAAACCCTGTCTTCTCTATATTTAGATACTAGCATTTTTTGCCCAGCCTTGCCGGGTAGGTTATTTATTTTGTTTGGGGTGTTGTTGAGTCCCATGGCGTGGTGTCGGTGATGACGCGGTTCACACGGCCCTCCTGCCGGGCTGTTGAGGTGGTTGCTGGAGGGCCGTGGCTGCCGCTCCGGTGTCAAAACTGAAAGGGCGGAGGCGGGTCCCGGGCCTTCCACAGCGCCCTCTGGTGTCCATCCTCCTCCCTCTTGTTCCTGGACCATGGGGGCGGGCCTTGTCCATGTCTGCTCTGACTGGTTCAGACCCAATCCGCCGCGCACCTCACACTTGCAGGGACGGCTGTTCTCCATCTCTTGGGCAGCTGCTGAGTTCATTCTCCTTGTGTTTTGTGGCCTCTTCTGCTTCTGGCGCCAGCAGTTTCCCTCAGCTCCTTCAGCCAATGGGCTGGCTTCCATCGTGGCTGCCGCCCCGCCTCTCCCACGCACTCGTCTGTTGTCCTCCTGACTCTCGCGTGCACCCGGGCTGGGCTCCCGATTGGCTGTGGCTGGCCACATGCAGGGAATGCTGGGGGTTGTAGTGTTTTCTTTGTTTCTTGTTCGTGGGGTGAACGACCTACTCTGAATTCCCGGACTATTGCAGCAATGTTTGCAAGGACATAATGTGGCTGGCACATTATGGGATGGGATGGATGTGTGCGGACATGCATGCCGGACACGCACGGCCCAACCCTCTTCTTATAGGTAAAGATCAGCTCATATATTTCCTGGCCTTTTCTTCTGAAATAGATGTAGTATATCAATATTTATTTCTCTGCTATAATATTTAGGGAGCGTGGATTGGTATGGTAAAAATATGATAGGTCCTAAAAGTCCCATGTTTTTTTACTGGTGGTAATGAATGGGACAGGAACTACAGTACTTGTAAAAACAAATACATAACTCCTGTTTTATATCACCTTTTTTTTCCTTTAGTCTGCGATCTTCAACTTTCAGAGTCTGTTGACAGTGATCCTGCTGCTTATATGTACCTGTGCTTACATAAGATCGTTGGCTCCCAAATTACTGGATAACAATCAGACTGGGTATGTTAACTACTTGAAATTTGGGGGTAGGGAAATGCATATGTTTTTGTTGTTCAGACGCACAGTCGATTCCGACCCTTTGCGACCGTATGGACCATTGCCCTCCAGGCACCTCTGTCCTCCACCATCCTCCTCAACCCGCCCAGCTCTGTGCCCATTGCGTCTACAATACCATCTAGCCATCTCATTTTTGGCTGCCCCCTTCTTTTGCCCTCCACCTTTCCCAGCATCAAGGCTTTCTCAAGTGAATCCTCTCTTCTTATTTGATGTCCAAAGTACTTTAGCTTCATCTTTACTATTTGACCTTCTATTGAGCAGTCAGGGTTGATTTCTTCTAAGATTGACGTATTTGTTCTTGCTGTCCAGGGGACTCTCAAAATTCTCTTCCAGCACCACATTTCATCATTTCAAAATTTTATCATTTCAAAGTATTAATTAACTTTTCAAATGAAATAATATGAGATTCTTGTATTTTGCATTGTTAATTTTGGTAAGTTTGTTTTATCTTTAAAGATTTGTTAAGCGAGAAATCTTTTTAAGCACTAGTGCTATTTTTTCTTTTGAATATTAGGGGAAAGAAATGTGAAGTTAATTTCCTCTTTATTAAGGATGCCATATTCTACTTCTCTGTGTGATATCTGCACAATATGGCATACCAGTTAAAGCGAAATAAACAGTTAAAAAGCAAATAAAACATCCCAGAATGAAATATTAAAAACCACATCCCTTAAACACCCTAATTGAAACAACATTTATTGAGACAAAACTGTTGACTTTCACTTGAGAAAAGCAATGGACGGGGGCAGTGGTGGGCTCCAAAAAAAGATTACTACCACACTGCGGGTGTGGTATGGTGGGCGTGGCCAGGGAGAAAGCCCTGCCTTGCACCTGAATTAGGACTACTTTATTTCAAAATTTGGATGGACGGGGCCAGGCAGAATTTCTGCTACCGGTTCTGGCGAACTGGTGCGAACCTGCTGATGCCCACCACTGGGTGGGGACGGGAGCTACATTGCAGACCGTTCTCTTATTTCAACACCAGATCTGAGAGGGACATTCTGTTTTTGTCTTTATCAGCTGAGCTTGCATCGCTCAGAAGATTTTAGCAGAGCCTCAGAAACTAAATGGACCTTGTATGACCTAAAGCAGTTCTTAAAATATCCGAAGATATTATTAGGGCATTCTTTTAAAACTAAACCAAAACCTTCTAAACTTAGCTTGGAAGCAGATTGCCATGAATTACCATAGTCAGACATTCCTTTTTTAGGAAAGGAAGCTGTTGAAAATTGCTGAAATTGGCAAAAAGTTATTCTCAACTACCACTATTGCCTATCTAAATATTGCCTACTATCTAGGAATAACTCCAAACTGTAGACACGTTTCTGCCACTGACAGGGCGGATTTGATTTAAATTAAATGTATTTTAACCATTAGTTAATAAGAGCCCTGAGTCGGGTTCTGCCTGAGTGGGCGGCATATATAAATACGACTAAATAAATAAATAAATAAATAATAAAGACTAGATTTAATTCATGATTTTTTTTTCAAAAAGATTCAAAAGGTTTCATTTTCTTTTTTACTGCTTGTCCTTCCCTTAATACCTACTTGTGCAGATCTATTCCGTCCCCAACAATCTTCTATTCATTTAATTAGTGAGAAACAGCACTTTGGAGGTAAGGAGTTGATTGTGTGTACTGTATATAGATTTGCAAAGGAACAATGAGATTAAGGTATTTATTTCAATTCTATGTTTATTTTGTAACATCATTGCTTCGAAGAGGAGGTACTGTATATGATCTTTGAAGATTCATGGTTTTGAGAACTGTGGTAATAAGGTCTAGATAGAAAATTGGCCAGTAATCTTACAGAAATCTCTAGAAGAGCATGATACCATGAATGGATTAATGGAATTCATTTACCAAATTTTAAAAAAAAATATTTCATGAATATATATCCTCATGCTACATAATTAAAAACTAATCTTTTTTTCATAATGAATAACCTTTGGACTATATCAGAGAGTAAACAAAACAGCAAAAAAAGACAAAAATATTGTGGCACCTTAAAGACTAACTCCTGTATTTAGATGTGAGCTTTTGTGGACCAAATGGACTACAATGTATCTTAAATAGAAAACTATATTTAGATCGGTTTTCCCTTAAAATACTTTATACAGATATGCAATTAAAATTTTAAAAATCCAATTTAGATAAAAGCTGATTTTCTATTTTTTAAAATAACTTATTTTTATCCACCCTGTCCACTGAGAATCAGGAACAACCTCAGCATCAACTTTGAGGTCATAGGAAACCTCAGACAACTGTACATTCATTTTATCTGATTTTATTTTCTGTTTATCAGAGAGTAAACAAAACAAAAAGACAAAAAATGCCATGGCACCTTTAAGACTAACTGCTGTACAGTACTGTACTTTGATGTTAGCTTTTTTGGATCGAACTTGAGCCACAAAAGCTAACATCAAAATACAGCAGTTCATGTTTAAGGTGCCACAATGTTTTTGTTGTTTTGTTTTGTTTACTCTCTGATATGTGATATGCTTGAAACACAGACTAACACGGCTGCCATTCAAAAAACTATCTGTTCACTTTTAATTCTTTTAAATGGCCTACAAATTCAGTTGAAAAACTCTACTGCCTCTTGAGGGTTTATTTCATATGATTTTGAAAGTGGTTTGCTATAATGATAGAGGGTATCTTTTCAAAGATTAAAGGGAAAACATATACAGGGCTTCTATGTTTTTTGTGTTCTAGCCATACTTGCTCTTGCTAGTTAAATTATATCTAATTATTGGTTTTCAACTGTTAAATAACATATTTTCCATTTAATTTTTCTTACTATATTTTCAGAGTGTTGGGCATATTCTGGAAGTGTGCCAGAATAGGTAAGTCCATTTGTGTTTATGTTGTCCTTTCCAAAAAATATTCATCATGAGTGATGTATGGAGAGAGACACCAAATCAGTTTTGACTTACGGTGATTCTTCAGAGTTTTCTAGGTAGCAAATACACAGAAGATATTTACTCTTCCCATATTCAGGGGGTATGCTTCTTCCATGTCTCAGCCAGACCTGAAACTGACAAAATGAAGGCACCTTTTGGTGAGTTCATTCTGCAGTTCCTGGGGATATGCTGAAATCGTGCAACTTCCCCATGGCTGCATAGATTAACTTCTCCCAGGAGGTACAGTGGGAAATTGATCTCCTAACCTTTGACTCCAGAAACCGATAATAAACTCATTAAGCTATCCAGCCCTTACCTGTCAAGCCCGCCTCTGGAGATTTCGGGACCTGTGCAGAACATTTCTGCGCAGGTCCATTCTACGCATGTGTAAAAGCCTTCTACGCATGTATAGAATATACCTGCGCAGGTCACTTCTACGCATGCGTAGAAGGTTTTACGCATGTGTAGAATGGACCTGCGCAGAAACGTTCTGCGCAGGTCGCTTCTACACATGCGTAGAAGGCTTTTATGCATCCCCTTCTGCACAGAACCCTTCTACGCATGCGTAGAAGGGTTCTGCGCATGCGTAGAAAGGACCTGTGCAGAAGGGATGCGCAGTAACTACTTTCCCCCGCTGCCAAATTACAGGGTAGCAGCAGCTCCGGGTGGGAAATGGAAAAAAATCGGCGTGGAATTACGGGGTAATCCCGGCCAATACGGGGTACTTGACAGGTATGATCCAGCCTGCTGACAAAGCTAAAGATAGATGGAGCTGGGGGGGGGGGGAGCAAAATATTGTGGCACTTTAACATATTCATTTTAGTGTGAATTTTCATATATCATAAATATTTCTTCAGATATAAAAAATGCAAATACATGTCGTCTATATTTATACATATCCCCATTATGGTAGGAATCATGATCAGGTGAGAATACTGGTAATAGGAAAAGTAATCATGCTTTGTTAGCGCAATGTGAAGCCAGTGAGCTGTTAATTACATAATGTTCCAAGCCCAACCAGTATGATAATTGTAGGATTGTACAAGCATTGATTTGGAAGAGTCCTATAAGGCTATTGGGTCTAACTCACTGAAGGAATCTAAATCAAAACAGATCTGACAAATTGTCCAGTTTTCTCTTGAATGCCCTCAGCACTGGAGTGTTCACCACCTCCCAGATTAATTGGTTCTATTACATTTCTCTTCCAACAATTAAGGTTTTTCTTGATATTCAGACTGTATTTGATTTCCTGTAGTTTGTGCCTGTTATGTGTCCTCTATGGGATGATCAAGAACAGATCTTGACACTCCTCTTTATAATTATCTTTCAAGTAGTTGAAAGTTGCTCTCCTTTCTCTCTGCTAAAAATGTCCAATCCTCTATAAACTTGTTCCAGTTTGTTGGTATCCGTAAAAATGCAGAATGCAGAGCTGGATACAATATTCTAGAGGGACTAGTACCTCATGGCTTTTCAAGACTATGCTTGTGTTAATGCAGCCTAAAATATTATTGGCTTTTTAACAGCCACATTGCACTGTTGACTCATATTGAGTCTGTGATCTTCAACAAGTCAAAGATCATTCTCACTTGTAGTTTTACTGCACCAAGTATCTCCCATCTTGTAACTGTACATTTAGTTTCATTCTGTTGTTTTCAGTCCAGAGTTCAAGCCTATCAATATCTTTTTGAATTCTGCTTTTGCCTTCCAAACTATTAGCTATTCTATCCATTTTTGTGTCATCCACAAATTTGATAAATATTTGCTCCAAGTCATTAATGACAATGTTGAAGATGCCCGGGACCGAGCTTTCCCTTGTGGCTCCCATGACTGCTGCAACTCAAGAGTTCTGTATATGTACTCTTCATTTCCTCTTATAGTCTTAAGTGTGGCCAATTCACTTCTCCAATTCTTTTACTTTTTCTTCCAACAACACTACCAAATTACACTTGCTACATGTGTATTCTATGTTGTTCTCGAGCACAGAGACAAACATTGCACACACTTTACAGGTCACCAACACTTAAGAGTCTCTTCCCTCCATAATCTTTGTTACATTTTTGCTTCTTTTTGTTTATTTCTTAGTGCCCCTTTCTTTGTATTGCCTGTCTTAGAGGATGCTGGGAAAGTCCATTAATATATAATTATATAGCAATCGCAATTACACTTATATACCGCCCCATAGTGCTTAGTGCACTCTGGGCAGTTCACAGGTTAATTAGCATTTTGCGCCCAACATGCTGGGTACTCATTTTACTGACCTCGGAAGGATGGAAGGCTGAGTCAACCTTAATCCCTGGTCAAGATTGAACTCACGAGGCTCTGGTGACAGTACAACTGTTTAACCACAGTGCCACCAGAAACTAGAATTGTTTAAAAATGCTGTGTGCGCGTGCGTACGCTCCAGATAGATTTGGCTGTTACCAATAGAGATCAAGGCTCCTTAGCAAACAAACTACAGTAATGCCTCATACAAAGTCCGCTTCATACAACATCGAATTCATACAACATCGCCCAATTCCTTGAAAAAAGTTGCCTCATACAAAGTCGCTGTGACTTTGTATGAGGCATTGGGGTTTTTCCCAAGTTGCATTGTGCCTGGGCAGTATAAAAGGCAGGACGCATGCATGCATTGCTCTTGTGGGTTTTGCATGAGGCAAAGAGTTGGGAGGTGGATGGGGGAGGGCAATTTTTGGTGGGGTGGGCAATTGTTAGGTGTTTGCTGTTGTGGTTTTTAAAAACAGATTGCATGCTCCATAATTTTTCTTATGTTGGTCTTTTTTGGGGGAGCACTGTTTGGTAGGGTGGGCAATTATTTGGTGTTTGCTGCTGTTTGGATGATTAACACTGTGCTCCATGATGGGACATGTTGGCATCCATTTTGTCCTTGCTTCCATCCAGTAATTGTTTACAGTAGCTTGTACAAAATGGATGATCGGCCGCATAACTGCAGATTAACACTGTGCTGCATGATGGGGCATGTTAACTTTAAACCTGCACTTCATAAAGTTTTCAAAAGTTAAAAACTTGTTGTGTGGTATGTCCCCTAAAATCAGAGTTGTTTGACATGTTTTTGTAATGTATTTAGCCTTTAGACAATGATTTCTTAAAGTTCTGTCAGTTTCCTGTCTGTTTCCTTGATTTTGCCCTAAAGTCTGTGCTGTTACAGTACAATGTATCTCTATGGAAACAGCGTCGTATGAGGCAAATCCAAATCCGTATAAAGTCCAAACTTGTGGAACCAAGTTTGAACGTTGTATGAGGTATCACTGTATATTAATAATCCATCTTTTTGCAATATTCTAATGGTATAAAATAGTTGTCATCCTTGACAGACTCTGGCCTAATCCCAGAAAATTCAATGGATTTTGATCCATAAAGGTCAAACTGAAGTAGTCTTCAAAGTACTGTATCACAATCTGTATTCCTCTTTCCCTAACCCCATCCCATTAGTTAGGAAGCAGTAGGATAATTGGACAGCAAAGAGATTAGGGGAAATGCTTAAATATGTTTATCAGCAATGTGGCTTTGTAAATTTTCAGAGCAACTTTTAAAAAAAAACACACACAAAAAAAACAAAAAACAGTGGTTGTCAAAAATCTGTCTGGTAGAATATGTTACAAGTGATGTGGTTCCCTGTAGCTACTTATCATGGAGGGTAAAGAGTGTAACAGAGTTATAATTCAAAAGGAAAGTTAAAAGCAGGAAATAGGATACTTTGCTGGTAAAGGACTAAGTACAGTAATGCTTTCTAATTATATTTTAAGGGTACAGTATATATAGAGTCATTTTGGCAGCAATCTTTTATATTTCATATTACTCTGTTGCAAGTCTTAGGTATGGTGAGCAGAAAAAGAATGGCACAACAACCATTTTAACATTGCATTGTGGTTATGATTATGTTTAATTACAAATGATTGTTTTGCCTGTTGATCAAAATAGTCTAAGAAATAAATGATATATAAACCCCTCCTTCTTACTACTTAAGCCTATTTTCTCTTTCTATAAGATAATCACAAATCAGTATGGAATTCAACTTTATTGCATGCATTGAAGCAGCCCTTTGTGTGACTCCACCTTTAAACAGACAAGCTGTTGCTTATTGTGGTGCAAACAGACTTTTTAGCTTCACAGATGATGGATGTCTCCTTCAAGAAAATTTAGAGCAGAAAAATGTAATACATAGAACTGTAAAACTCTAGGAGATAGATTTCCTCACATTAATTCAAAACAGATGTGAAGTTGCAGACGTTAATTCACGCAGCTATTTGCAGTGTAATTAAATGTGTGCCAGATGATGACAATTCTTTTAATGTAATTGTAATGTCCTTACTTATGGGAAAACTCATTTCTTTCTTGCTGTGGAAATATTCTGTACTCAAAAGCTGAGCTGCTAGACATACATGAAAGGTTACTCCCAGGCATATTCATCTGAGCATACCGCTTTCCAGAAATGTTGTTTTCGTTATGTGCTCTCTAGTTGCCTCTATCTTATGGCGATCCTATAAATGAGTGATTTCTAAAATGCCCTATCCTCAACAGGCCTGTTCATTTCTTGTATTTGTTGGCATTTTCTTGTTAGGATTTTGACAGACTTATTTTCTGTGGCTTGAAACAGTTCTGTTCATAATTTATCTACCCTAGGTGATTTAAACCATCATTTTCTTGGCTCCCATTATCATTAGAACCAAGCATTGTGTTCTGCTGATGATGCAGCCATTTCTCCTGAAGAGCAATCTTTCAATGCTTCCTTTGATTAAAGGGAAAAAATGATTTTTTTTAATATTACCAAATAAATGTACTGTGATACTTGTGCCCCATGCACTTTATCAAGACTCCTCATCAGTTTTTTACTGCTTTATATAGTAATGCTAGTGTGTACTTATTAAGGAAACATTCATACTTGTATGTGAAAGGGGAAGATTGTACTTCTGTTAGCTAATTGTGGAAACAGCTGGATATTGAGGGTTGGATCACTGGATCAAGGTGCCTTTGATTCAATAATGCAGACTTGCTTCACAAACGTTAGTGTTTTACTGGGATAAAGTGGATTACTAGATATACCATTTACCTGGGGGAAATTATCTTTTTCCCATTACTTTTTTTCCTACAGATACAAAGCTGTCCAGTGATTTAGGGCAGAGGGGTACACAGAAAGAGCCTCCTCAAAGACTGTGATATTTTTTAACCACAATTAGGCGTATCCTGGTAACGGCAACCTTGTGTTGCTGGCTAATCTTTCTCACATTGGGTCAGGTCTTCATTTTGGCAGTTTCACGACTGGCCAAGACAAGGAAGAAGAATTTAGGGCAGAGACCTCTTTTGCAAATGCAAAACAGAAGGGCAAACAAGCAGTGGTTCTATCCACTCAGAAAAGCCTTCTTTTGAATGGCTTGCTATATATTGATTGCCAGATCAGGGGTACAACAGTTGTATGAAGGATCTACTTTGAGCTGAGCTATTCTCACTGCCTTGAAAGTGTGGATTTTTGCCAGAGAGCATTTTTTATTATTCACATACAGGCTGATCCTTGTATTCCTCACTGGAATTGATTTAGGCAGAAAATTAGGTTGAAATTCACGTTATGCGTAGTTTCTCTATATTGAGTGGGTGAGAAAATCTGCACCTGAACCTGTCTTCTGTGCTCCCTGTTTTGTGTTACCATGTTTTTCAAAGTGAACATTCTTGCATGTTTAACGTTAACCAGTAATTCATGTTTGTCTCTTCTAGGTGAGCGGAAGAGTCCCTATGTAGCAGCCTGTTGTATTGCAATGGCTTTCAGTATTCTGTTTATGCAGTAAAACCAGAAAATGCTAGACATCTCTTGTTGTTACATTGAAGTGGAAGAAGACCCGAGGAAACAGAAAAGAAAAATATGTTCTACACTTCCGTTTCTTTACACATATTGGACAAGGCACGTGTGCTTTTCCAAAAAGTCATTTTTAGGTATGAACATGAAAATAGTAAAAGTAAACTCTTAAAACGAAAAAAGAGACAAAAGTAAAAAAAAGTTCATTGCCAGTGCTCCATTTTGAATAATTGTATGTTTGCTGTTTCTGTGAGAGAAAACTTAGACATATGCCAAGAATCTGAATACAAATTGTGCTTCAAATTTGAAGTTGACTTAAGAGCTCAATTTATGATTTGTTAAAAACATCTTAAAATTATTTCTCTAATAGCAGGACAGTTTTAGTAAGATCAGCTCTCTTTACTATGTGTTAATCAAACAGTGTTTGTCTATATAAAGTTGGGATTTCCCATATATTTTGATTTAACCTCAGCTTGCTTTTTAATGAATAATGATACAGCAACACACTGTATTTTGATGACATTAGAAGACTATTACATTTTAAAACTTATTTAAATGAATGAGAGATTAATTCATTTGTTTTAAGGAAGGGAGTAAACATCCAGAATCCCCCCCCCCAAAAAAGAAAAAATAATTTTGAAATTTTATTTTTAACTTCTTCAACCAATATTAAACTCTGCCAGGAACTTCATTATGGTTATACAAAAGCACAGACTCCTATTGGTAATATTGTACTGGTTTAGGATGAAATGAAAGTAAGATGCAATGTGCTCTGTTTTGGGTTTTATTAAATGTCTGCATATTTGTGAATTCCTAGCACATCTTTAGATTGTTCCTTTTTTAAAAAAAGAAAATAAATAAAGATGCCCTACAACCTTCATCTGTAATTTTGTATCCCATATCTTTGGCAAAATACTTGTTTATAGCCACCTTCTGATAGCTTTGTTCAGGAAGCTTGACATCTCCACCCAGAAATAATCTGTATAAATATGAATGAGCAAGTGTAGAATTGAATAACCTGGTTTAATTAGTATTGTTAAACTCTGAAATGGAAAACGTAATCTGCTGAATATTTCAGAATGCTGAACAGGCAGTAGTTTCCACACACTTAAGATGTAAATTTATTCTTGAAACTGAGAGAGATTTCAGCATTCAGTGAAATGATATTCTTTGCAAGCAGTGTGGCCTAATAGCAAAATAAAAATACAAAGAACTCACAATATGCACATCAAATTTGGGGTTTGTATGATTTGTTAAGATCCAACTGCCAGGAGTTGCCTGTAACTAGTTCAGAATTAAATGTTTTTGGAGTGCTGTACTTCATTTTGATCACTGATTTAAAAATGCAGCATTTCCTGTCATATTGTCTATTCATAGATGGTTTCAGACAACATTTGTGGGGAGTGGCAATTTCTTAAGCATCCAATTACATAGCTGAAAAGTCAAATAAAAATGTTATCCTTGAGAAAATGTGTAAATTTTTTTAAACTGAAAATGTTTTACTTATAACATTATTTTCACAGGTATAAATAATTTAATTCACAGTTTATCTTTTAAAATATCAGTCAGTATAATATATATTTATTTTAGGCTGAAATTCAATAGTAAGTTGCAACCAGAGTAGGCAAAATATGCACCAATGAGGACAAGTTTGTCCAACGACAAAGCCAAGAAAGTGGCTTCATTTTGGCAGTCCAGGGTTTGATCGGGACACGAAAGAAGAAGAAAACCAGAGTAGGTTCATTGAATCAGTGGAATTTATGGAGGATTTGACTCACCAAGTCCTCACTGACTCATTGGGTGTATTCTACTTGCAACTTATTTCTAGATTTTAGCCACTATGTTCCACCTTGTATTCACTAAGTAGATTATAATACAGTGGTACCTCACTTAATGAACATAATGCGTTCCATGGGATTGCTCTTTAAGCGAGTTTGCTCTTTAAGCGAAACACCATTGTAAGTGACCAATTTTGACTTCTGGTGGGGGGTATTTAGTGGTTAAGCGAGTTTTTGGTTGGTTTTACTTGTTAAGTGAGGTGACCATTCAGAGAAAATTCTGCTCTTTAAGCGAGTTAGTCTCTAAGCGAGGCATTCTTTATGCGAGGTTTTACTGTACTCTGTTTATAAACAAGATTTTAAAGAGAACAAAATCACAGCTGGAGTTGCTCCTTGTTGGGGATTTTTAACGTTTTTGAGAATATGAAAGCAGAAATCTGTCTTTAGAAAAAGTATTTTTTAAAAACGTTTGGTGGACAAAAACTACATTGTATAAGGATTCTTAGTATTAGCTTTAATACTATACATAGAACAGGCTTCGGTCTTTAGGTAAATAGGATTCATTTGGAATAAAATTTCAGTTCTAAACATATAACATGGTAAAAATAAGCAACGCTAATCAGATTTGGGGCTCACATAAGGATTGTCTAATTTGCCAAGTCTTAATGTGGTTAATTCACCAGGTGCTTGGCTATGTCTCAGTCATGTATCTGGTCACATACCTGCCATAGAATGGCATTTCTTATCTAGCTGATTTTTATTGTTGAATTCATGCAAAAAAACTGAAGTCCAGATTTTTTGAGTTCAAAATTCATTGTCTCTCACATTAACAAGTGTCCTGACTTAAAGGTTAGCTTAAATAGAATGTGTTGGAGCTAAACTCACATTTATCCCTTCTATCCCACTTCTAGCCTTTCCTAATTGTTTCCATTCTTTAATCTTTATATCTCATCTTGCCTATTTGGGCTACATTTGAGGCAGTGGCACTTCTCTTACCTCTTTTACCATCCTCTCTTTGAGCCCTACTTTTTGAGGTTATGGTTGATTTCACCCACACTTGATCATAAGCCAAAAGAGTCAGTCATGTGACCAGATACATGACCAACTCATTCTAATTAAGCTGTCCTTTACGTCAGGACACTTGTTAATGTAAGAGACTGCATTTTGAACACAAAAATGCTGGACTTCAGTTTTCTGCATGAATAGTACATTCAGCAGTACAACTTAGCAATCAACAATAAAAATCAGCTACATAAGAAATGCCATTCTATGGCTGCCAGTGTATCCTGTGTGAAGAGACGTAGTGGTGGAATGTTGGCAAGTCAGTTTGTGCAGTCTTTGGAAGAAGGGGAATCTAGTGATCTCTCAGATGGGAATGAAGATGTGCTGGGTTTGTTAAAGATACTGCAAGCAGTGCATGTGAGAGAAAAGCAAACATACTTGACATTATAGTAAAAATTGGTGGGCAGATGTACAAGAAAACAAAAGGTTTTTTAAAAGGATGATTTTCAGAAATTGAAATTGTTCGCCAATTGGAAAATGACTTGGTTTTTAAATTTTTATTTTTATTCATTCATTTATTTATTAACCAAAATAATGCTGATGAGATAATGCTAGCAGAAGGGGAATGAAATGACATAACTCACAGTGGCAAAATGTCACTCATTAATGACAATTCTTTCCTGGTCACATGCGAAACCACTCAAATAGCACACATTGAAGATTTCTAGTGATGACTCAATTAGCTACAGTTTGCCACTGCAAGTTATGGCACTTCCCATTCCTGGCATATCTACCATTACAGGATTTTGACCATTGATTACTCAGTTAGGTGAAAGTAAAAGAAAACATTTTGCTGAGCTAGAGAAAATGCATTTTCTAAAATTGAGACAATTGTTTTCTTCTTTCCAAAACTTAAAACAGGGCAAGATGGAGAAGAGGGAATAGAATCACAGATGGGGTTTTTCACCTTTATTCCACTCTTATAAGGCTTTTAGTATAGTACAGTAATGTAAATTTAACATAAATGTTTAAAAGTCCCCCTTTCAACATAAACGTAATCTAATTAGCTTTTTTGCTTATTGATGGTTCACTTACCATACAGCCATTTTTCGCTAACTTGCCAGTCTGTGTTAGAAAGGCAAGCTAAAGTAAACTAACGTTAAAATTCTTTTAAAAGTTTGTGGTCAAAGAGTGCTGGTGAGATTCTTCCTCTGTCCAGCTTGAATAACACAGGAGTAGGGGTAAAAGATAAATGTGATTACCTAATATGTTGCATTTCACACACAATAAAACACAGACTGCTAAAGGCAAAAAGAGGATTAGGCTGGGCTATTCAAATTAACAGGACAAAAAGTTTTGGAAGTGAAGCGAGATATTGGCTAATCAGGCAATCGGCCAAAAACATTGCTTAAACATAAAGCATAAAGTTGCTGCCAGGAATAACCTATTAAAAAAACTTCTGGAACTGACTGAGGGATTTGCCCCAAGTTCTGTAAGCATCAGCTCTGACCTTTTTCTCCAGCTGAATATGCTTGCCTAGTGTGTTACTATTCCATACATGTAGATATAGCACTAAATGAGACTTAGTGACTTCTTACTGAGTGTATGAAACCAACCACCACAGATAATGTATACTATCCATTGGGTTTTGCTCCACCCAAAGTACAAAAGTAACTGTTAGTAAAGTGTTAGTAAGTGTTCAGTTGCACAGTCGATTCCGACCCTTCATGACCCCATGGACCACCACCCTCCAGGCACCTCTGTCCTCCACCATCCTCCTCAACCTGCCCAGATCTGTGCCCATTGCATCTACAATACCATCCAGCCATCTCATTTTTGGCCACCCCCTGTCTTTTTTTGCCCTCCACCTTTCCCAGCATCAAGGCTTTCTCAAGTGAATCCTCTCTTCTCATTTGATGTCCAAAGTACTTCAGCTTCATCTTTACTTATTTGACCTTCTAAGGAGCAGTCAGGGTTGATTTCTTCTAAGATTGGCCTATTTGTTCTCGCTGTCCAGGGGACTCTCAAAACCCTTCTCCAACACCACATCTCAAAGGCATCTCTTCTTCTGTGCTCAGTTTTCTTAATGGTCCAGCTCTCACACCCATACATTACCACCGAGAATACCATTACTTTGGCTATGCGAATTTTGGTTTGCAAGGTGATGTCTCTACTTTTAACTATGTCCCCCAGGTTTCTGATAGCTTGCCTCCCAAGAATCAGTCGCCTTTTTATTTCATGGCTGCAATCCCCATCTGCAATGATCTTTGATCCTAAGAAAGTAAAATGTCACTGCTTGTATTCCTTCCCCATCTATTTTCCAGGGACTGATAGGGCCTATTGCCATTATCTTGGTTTTCTTGATGTTGAATCTCAAGCCAGCTTTTGCAATTGTACAAAATGTAGCTCCTTTTATGAACAGAGAAGAATAAAATATGAAAAAGGACTTAAATTGTACTACAGCACCTAGTGTTGGACTAAAAGAGGCCATTCTAGGCCTATGGAGAGCTAAAACTGACGGAACCAGCTGGGCAGCATCCAGTAGGATATACAGTACTGTAATTCTGGATGAGATGTGTAGAAATCTCTGACTAGATTGAAAAGTCACATTGGATGATCTAAGGACAATTTGAAGAAATGGGGATATTCATCTGCTATAGTAACAACATGCAAATACTGTATAGAGAAAATCAGGCCACATGACATCTGTATGTGTTCATTATATCCCACAACATGCATGGAAGATCTTGTCAAGGAGAGAGATGTTACACGTGATGAAGCATGATTTTGGTTCAAAATTATTTTTCTTTTTAATGTAAATTTAGTCATATAATAATAATTGGGTGTTATCAAGTCATTTCTGACTTATGGTGATCCTTTTCAGAGTTTTCTAGACAGAATACTCAGAAGTAGTTTACAGTCCTTTCTTCAGGGGGGGGGGGCTGGGACTGTGTAGCTTGCCCATGACTACTGATGACTACTCTTCTCCCAGGAGGCACAATGGGAAATCCAACTCCCAAATTCTGGCTTTGCAGCCAGATATCTAAACCAATTTTGAGAGTACCCTGGACAGAAAGGAGAAGGAATAGGTCAATCTTAAAAGAAATCAACCCCGACTGCTCCTTGGACGGTCAAATACTGAAGAAGCTAAAGTACTTTGGACATCAAATGAGAAGAGAGGATTCACTTGAGAAAGCCTTGATGCTGGGAAAGGTCAAAGGCAAAAGAAGAAGGCGGCAGAATGAAATGGCTAGATGGTATTGTTGATGCAATGAGCACAAAACTGGTAGGGTTGAGGAGGAGGATAGGGGTGCCTGGCGTGCAATGGTCCATGGGGTCAGACTCGACTGTGCAACAGAACAACAACATTCTAAAACAATGATCTACCCAGATAATTAATTAATCATATAATGATGTATTTTATAGGTATCTTCATTCAATGTTTTTAATGGAGATTTTTAATGTCCTGTAAGTAAATATTAATACAATTCTTATAACACACCACACACCACAGCTTTTCAGCCTAAGCCACTTCTGAACATCAGCCCACAGATTTTTCTCCTCTTCATCCTCCTCCCTCTCATTAGTAATCTTTCATATTGCTCCTTCCTTTCCTTCTTGAAGGTTCTCCTGCTTTCCTGACTCCTAAGGTCAATACAGCTACTGAAATAGTGCCCAGGTGAGGAATGGCAGATGTATCATTGTAGGCTAGTGCCAGAAGCCATTGTTGAAGATGCTTAGATTGATCCTTGCCACTGGTGCTAGCAGCTTCTCACTGATGGATAGCTCTGTGAGTTGGGTACCTGAAAGTAGAGCTGATGTTGTCAGTATGCTTCCTAGGTAAGAGTCAGCTCATGTGGCCACAGGCAGATTGTATAGTCCCACACCCAGAAGAAGGGAGTGGTAAACCACTTCTTAGTATTACATCTAGAAAACCTTCACAATAGTGGCTGTGTCAATGTCTAGGGCTTGGACATATTGCTGGCAAGATGCTGAGGTGAATAAAAATAATTTAAAAGATATTCATCTATAATTTCTGCTCAGCCGACACCAAAGCCACAGTGTAATCGTATAGCCTGGATGTTGGATGCAGAACTTATAATAGTAGAACAGCTTGGAACATCAAGGATTGTTTAAGTCAACCCACAATGCTACATCACTTATGTATTTCATCTCTGTTCTGCCCACCTTGTGACAAGCACTGCTGTGGGCTTTCACATTGTTAAATAAAATACCCCACCCACACTGCCAATGTAAAATTCACAGATGCCATAAATAACTTTCGTGTCAGAAATTACTCTGGGTTGAAAGGATTTTTGCTGGAGAAATTCCATTCAGGGGATGCCCGAATGAGGTTCCTTTCATGTCCCCAAGATCTGTCATGCAACACTTGGGTATCGAACCCTGACCTTCCAGTTTTCAAGCACAGCGTCTTAACCACTAAGCCACAGGAGTACTGCTTAACATTCCTGCCCCTGGGGGAGAGTTGGTGAAAGAGCAGTAAACACTGAAATTGCCCTGCAATGTATTGCTTCAATATTGCCTGACCCAAAGCACTGGGAGCCCTGATAAAGCTAGATACTGTACTATGTTTATAGACTATATCATATTGTTTGAAAATCAGTGCAACCCAACTCTTCCTTCTTCCTATATTGAGAGTCCAGCATCATTATTTGTGATGTGCTTGTGGTGACTTTTATGAGTTAACAATCTCATTAAAGATCATTTACAACCCTGCACAGGTTTTGCATTCTAAAGTTGCATCTTCCTTTATTGAGTAAATCCATTTCATGTTAGTTTTCCTTTTCTTCTTTACTGCCCTCCATTTTTCCAAAAATGAGATGACTGGATGACATTCTAGATGCAGTAGGCACAGAGCTGGGCGGGTTGAGGAGGATGGTGGAGGACAGAGGTCCCTGGTGGGCAATGCTCCATGGGGTCGCAAAGGGTCGGAATCAACTGTGCGACTGAACAAAAAAAATTGTCTTTTCCAATTTGGGCATCTCCAAATCCTTTTTGGTTAATTTGGTTAAGCGGGGCTGGTACAATACAAATACAGGTACTGTATAAGCAAATGCTAATTAATGCTAACCAGTCATGTTTACAATGGGATATCCTTCTCAAAATACTCTCAGTGTAACATATGGGCATCATAAATTACTACAGTACTAGAATCTCATTCTAAAAATGGCTGTTTTCTGCAAATGCTGTTGATTGCCTATTCATCTGTAAAAATGCAAAGAAACATTAAAATGTCAACTGAAGACAAACAGAAACCATATGAATGTAATGATTAGATCTTGCACATTTTCCTCCATTTTTTTTTTAAACAAGATGTAGAGCACAAACTTCAGTGGGAAGGTTAACAGTGTTCCATGCACATGGTGGCCATATGGCCACAAAAAGTCTGCAGATACAGACAGCACTGGCTCTTTGGCTATACACAGAGATGAGCACCAAACCCTAGAGTCGGATACAACTGGCTTTCAAGCAAGGGTGACATTTATCTTTAGAGCACAAACCTCCTCCTCCTCCATCATCATGTCTAGGCCAGACGTAAAACTGTCAAAATGAAGGAACCTTTTGGTGAGTTCATTCTGCAATTCCTTTTGCCTGACCTAGTGTGGGAAAGATTAGCCAGCAACACAAGGTTGCCATTACCAGGGTACACCCGATTGTGGTCCAAAAATACCATAATCTCCGAGGAGGCTCCATGCACAAACATGAGAGCTAGAGACTCTTTCCTCCTTTCTCTCAGAATATTGCTATATAAATCTAGTGCTTGAATGGATGAATGAAAAACATATTTAGTGGGAACCACAGCAGTTAGTCTTTGAGGTGCCACAAGATTTTTGTTTATTTTTGTCTGAGTTCTAAGTGGTTACATTGGAGATATACACTTTCTGCATTTTTAATTACAGAGGACAGAGCATCATACAATTGTAATGACTCTACATTTACTTGGAAGTCACACCCACTGATTTAAGGCACAATCCTCCATTCAGGCTACTACCTACCACTCATGAGAGAAGGGACTTCAGCCGGCCTATGGGGAAAATGTGGGAGGGGGGTATACAAGTCAGAAGCCAGGTGCAATTACCATGGAAGCTACTATCAGCAACTAGTAGCCAACAGAGCCCTGAAGTCCACATAACAGCACAGCCAGCCATCTAGGACAGGAGGAAGCAGAACGGGAGAATTAAAAGCAGCTAAAAGGCACAGTGTGGTTGTGAAACCTATTGCAATTATGGTTTGTGCCCAGGTCAAGCCTTTCCTGGTGCACCTGGTACAGTCAAAGTGTCCCCAAACCACACCACAGTCTGAAGACAACTAAGGAAGAATTCCGTTTATTCATCAGTAGATAAATGTGCATGAAACCCAAGAAAGGGGCTAACCAAGACCAGGGGTTCCAAAAACAGCATAGCCAGCACTGAGGCAAATATCCTACATGGCAGGAAGAGGATTTATTTGGTAAGGAAGGGAAGCCAGCTCTGGCACCACATTGACATGCAAAACCTTACTCATAAATCATGGAAAGGAGAGAAAGAGGGCAACATTTATGCCAGCTAGGAGCAGACCTCCATCCACAGCCAAGGAAAAAGAAGCATGCCATAGAAGGAAAGCAGGTACTATAAACAACCCAGTGTGAGTAGAGAGGATCCACACTTGTTATTTTGCTTATTTTGCCAGGGTAAGTACTAACCCAGACTGCTCACAGGTTGATGCTTTGTAGGAAAATCTCTTCTCTACATCTCACTGTTCCTTCTCCTTCACAGATCCAGAACTGGAAAAAATAATCAGGCATTCAGTTAGTTTGCAGGACAACTTTGCCGACACCATTTTAAGCAGCCTTATAACTTCTTCACAGGCATGCAATCCTAAATTTGGAATGGGCACATGCCCTTTTATGCCAGCACATGCCCTATCCCAATACCCTTCTTCCCAGAGCACCTTGTTGATAGTTATCAGCCAGGTGATCCCTTCACCTCTGCTCACACCCATCAGTCACTGTAGCCATAGAGCAAGGACCTACTGCAGAAGCTATGCCAGCTGAGTGCAGCACATCATGAAGCAAGAGAAGAAGCTGGGGCCTCTCTGCATGCCCCAGGTTTCTGGGAGTTTGTTGCTGCCAACTGCATTCCTAGAAGGGCCTGTATGTTAGAAAAGAGGACTTATGTTTGTTGCGGTTTTATCTGGTTATTGGGGGTTTTCTGGGACTAAATTCCCCCTCTGGAATGTCCTGTCATGCAAACACCACTGCTATCCAAGTGCCTCTTTGTGAGTGCATTCCCTAAAGTATTGATGGCGAACCTTGGTACTCCAGCTGTTCTTGAACTTCAATTCCCAGAAGGCCTAATCAGCAGGAGTGCTTATTTTGGCTCCTGGGATTTGAAGTCCAAGAGCACCTGGAGTGCCAAGGTTGGCCATCATAGCCTGAGAGCTACAGTCCCCAGCACATGTTTTATAATCTGAATAAGGGCTTCTCTGGATGGGGTTTATATACTGGTAATGGTGTGCACTGCTTAATTGGTAGTTTTGCCAAATCCTCTCAGTCTCCTTAGCTAAGTTTGGCTTCTTTAGAGGTAGGAGGATTGGGACCTTAATTAGCTCCCATTGTGTTCCATGTATTGAAAATTACTTAAGACTACCCTGATCCTGACCTAACTGTGTTGACATAAAAGGTGTTGGAGTTAAGCTGAGTGGCGTATGGATTTGGTGTAGCCCAGGTCCTTTCTATCTTTTTTTTAATTCTTGTGCTATCAGATCTGGGACCAGCCTGTACAGGGGTGGGTTAGTATAAGAGCAGTTGTGCTGGCATAAATGGACATATGTCCATTCTAAACTCAGCTGATCTATCTTGGAGCTTGGATTGCACCCATATTGGGGCTTATTCTTCAGTAAATGTGTAAAAGAAACAGCTCAGAGTCTCAGGTGAAATTATTTGGTTCATAAACCACCTGGGCTGGGAGGTATTCTGTGATTAATCATTATGGCTATTCTTTCCACATCATGTGTTTGGCACTGTACAGCTCTTTCTGAAGCCAAGTGGATGAAGAGAGATGACCATGAGGGACTTCACAAATATGATGGTTTTTCTCCTATGTACAGAGTTTCCAAATGCTTATTGTCCATCACTAATGACAGCTTGTGCTAGGGAGGGGAAATTAGTGTCATGAGCATGAGAAATGGATATTCAATTACTTGATTTTCACCCTTTTGTCTAACCTCATATTCCCTTCCCTATTTCTTGGATCTAAGTCTGCCACACTCAAACACCTGCTTCCTGTAACAACCCGTATGGGCCACTGAAAATGAAGTACTTCTTGTTTTCATGTGCTGCTCTCTCTCAAATGGGAGGTGATGACCTCCCTGGTTTGGAAAAGAGAAAGGAAAGACTGCAACTTGATAAAATGATTCAATATGTGTTCCTAGAATCTTAAACGGAGTCAAGAAGTTATTCTTTCATCTTGTACACACACTCCTTTTACAGCTGGAAAACATATTCATGAAAGAAAGTAAACCACAGCCTTAAAAATACAGTACACTGTATAACCAGCTTGTTATATCAATTTAGTTTATCTTTGTGGGATTCTCTGATTTTCTATGACTACTCAGATTTTCTTCTCATAAAAATATAGTACAATTTGCAGATCAGCACTTAGTATCCAAGGGACTGCTGTGGCTCAAGTGGTTAAGATGCTAAACTTGGTGATTGGAAGGTTGGCAGGTCAGCAGTTCAAGACCCAAGTACTGCATGACAGAATGACCTTTAAATCCATTCATGGTAGTGGGCCAAGTTACCTAAGAGACCGCATCGCCCCGAGAGAGTCTGCCCGCCTAACTAGGGTGGACCGGAGGGGCTCTCTTAGTGTTCCATCGGCTAGAAGGGCTTGCCTCTCTAGCACAAGGAGAAGGGCCTTCTCCGTGTCCGCCCCAACTCTGTGGAACCTCCTGCCAGCAGATCTACAGCTGCAGATGGAATTGCTGCCCTTTAGGAAAGGGCTAACAACCTGGCTGGCAGGGCAAGTATGGGTGGCCGACGGGTTGCTGACTCCTGCTTGTTGGCTGTTAGAATTATTGGTTCTTTTAATTGATGGGTGGGGAAGGGAGGGTCATTTTTAAATTTGGGTTGGTTTTAAATTGTTTCCTATGTCATTTTATTTTATTTTGTTTAGTAAAGCTTTTAAGAGGTGTATTTCAGATTTATGTGATGGTGCGCCGCCCTGAGTTGCCCTAGGGCAAGTGGGCAGGAGATAAATCCAAATAAATAAAAAAATCAAAATAATTAAAAATAAAAAATGAACTCCCATCTTTGTCTCAGCTCCTGCCAACCTAGCAGTTCGAAAGTAAGAAATTTCAAGTAGATAAAGGGGTGGGGGAGGCAAACAGCATTCTGTGCACTCTGGTGTTGAGGCATGCCTGCCACATGTTCACAGAAATGTATGCAGACGCAGACAGCGCTGGCTTTTTGGCTGTAAACAGAGATGAGCACTAAACCCTAGAGTCGGGTATGGCTGGCTTTCTAGCAAGGGTGGCCTTTACCTTAGGCAGTACCCTGGTGTAATAGCCTTACATGTTAGGAATATAAGGGTTAAAAGCATGTAACATTAATGAGGCCTAGAATTAAAGTAACTGTAACTTTTAGAATTGGAGAGTGGTTGGCTAATCTGGGTCATGTCTGGGCCAGTGCATCTGAATCGGACCTTGAACTTCTATCGGAAATTCTTTATCAAATGGCCAAGATAAAAACAACTGTTTTTGAGAATCTCACTCTATCTCCACTTACAACTACAGAAGAAAGTAAAGTGAAAGATTTTATTCTTAAAAGGGAAGGATTTTGTTACCTTCAATTCATGCTTCTGCAAATCTGTTAGACCAAAGGTTCAAAGATGGAACTATAAGTGATGATAGCACTGCTACTGCATTTGACTGGATTACAAAACAAGCATCACACTTAGGACTTGATGTTGGGAAGGTATTTTCAAATATTGCAGACTATAGAACATCTTCAGAGATTTGGTGCAGGAATGCAGTGTGGATTCTGCCAAACATATCCATCCTTCACAACTCAGTGGACTGTGGAAGTCACTATCCATTGAAATCTGGTGTGTGTGTCGGGGGGGGGGGTCCTCATATTTGTCTCTTCTTCTTGTGTGTTCTGATCAAACCCTGGACTGCCAAAATGAAGCCACTTTCTTAGCTTTGTTGTTGGCCAAACTTAAGTCCTCATTGGTGCATGATTCTGGCAGTAATTGGCAGACAAGTAAATAAGCTGAGTTCTGTATCTCTCCACATTCACAGTGTGTTGTTCTCCACCAGCAGCCCCCACTTGAGCATGTTGGTCTTGCAGTTAGGGACTCCAACCCTCTGTCTATTCAGGGTCCTCCAAGTGATGTAGGGGAGGCTCTATATCCTCCTTTAATGATGTTCCTTACCCAGTGAGCTCCTTCCTCCATCTTTTAATTTGGTTTTCCTCTTGTGTACCCTCAAGAATGTTGTTCTTGCCATAAAGCTCATCCTGAATCTGTGGGTTAGGGAAAAAAAGAGCTTCCATGAACATCAGGCATATCCTGGGTGGCAAACTTGTCGGTTAATCTTTCTAACACCAGATCAAACCAAAGGAACTGAAGAATGAATCTTTGTCTCTGATTCACTTCCACAAGTAGTAGGAGTCCAGTGATTCCTGGATACAAACCACTGCATTTAAACATCACCCTTAAGATTATTTTTACATAAGTGCAAAAGATGTGGCCATGAATACAACCAATTTTGCTTTCCTGACGTTATTACTTTTATGTACACAAGATCTTTATCTTGCAACCATTATTACAAAATTCTAATAGTTTTGTTGAGTTTAATTGCTGCTAGAAGGAAGCCAAATCCCTTTTCAAACATTTCTCAGCCATTGTGACTGAGGTGACAGGACAGGTGGGGGCGTTTATTGCCAGTAGCTGTAAAGAGCTGAAGTTTCTCTTACAAAATTTATGTCTGCAAAAATTGCCTTTCACAAATGTAGCACATGTGAGAATATACTCAAGGAAGTGCATTGAAGAAAAATTCAAATGGATGTTTTCTCTTCCTATATGCACTACTTAAACATAACTACTCCTGTGATTTACTGGACTTTTAGTGGCAGGTTTACTGCAACATTATTTCCCCAGGCTCCTCTGTAATGTTTGACGTTATCCACAGAGGAAGTGGAGGCAGTCCTGAACTTTACAAAGCAAAAACATTCAAGAGTTGCTACATGCACTTGGTACACACAACCAATTTTGCAGAACCTTGAAGAGGAGGCAAGTCTTCCTCATTTCACGGTATTAAGGAATTAAGGTGGTAGAATAAAGGGGCAGCCCACCTCTAGACCTCATTTCCCACTTCTTAGAAGCTTATATCCAGAGTTTTAGAAACATAGAGAAAGTGAACCCCTTCCAGTTGTAAATAAGAGCACTGTATAGTTATGTGTCTAGGGCCTGTTTGACACAGAACAGGTTCTAAGAATATGAGCAGTATAGCCAGCTCCCTGGTGGCTCAGAGGGTAAAAGCACTGTACTTGGAGACCAGAATGACGGGGTTTGATTCCCCGAGAGCTGCACAATGGGAGACAGGAAAGAATCCTCATTCAGGCATCATCTGCAAAAATCATTTCATCACAGAGTAATCTCTGACATGAAAACACATGTTTGCTGGTTGGTTTAACAGTAAGATTCTCTCTTTTTTAATGTGTGCAGGTAGGATTTTAATGGGGTTTTTATGTATTTTTATTGGGGTTTTCAGCATTTTAGTGGGTTTGTTATTGTCTATTTCTGTAAGCCGCCCAGTCACTGTCGAGTTGGGCAGCGATAGAAGTACAATAAATAAATAAATAAATAAATAAATAAATAAATAAATAAAACAGTGAACTCCTGAATCCATCTGCAGTCCCTGTGTGAACAATGACTGCAATTTCAAATGTAATACACACTGCAAATCAAATCTAGTATAGTTGCAACCAAAAACAGATCCTAAGTAAATGCAGTTTAAAGTCATTTAAGGTTAGAACAACACTCATAATTAAAGGTCCTGATTAGTGGCCAAAGGCCATTCGAAATAAATGCCTTCAACTGCCAGTATAATGTTAGTAAGGAGGGATCGAGACTTGCATCCCTCAGAAGGGAGTTACAAAACTTTTAAGCAGCAACTAAGAAGGGCCTCTATTGTGTTCTTGCTAAATATGTCTGTAAGAGGTATAGGACAGAGACAAAAACTTATCCTATGAATCCAAAGACAATTGCAGGTTCAATATAAGAAGAGGCACTCCTTCAAGAAGATTGGAACCAAGCTGTGTAGCACTTTTAAAGGCCATCATGAGCACTTTGAGTTGTGCTGCATACGAAACTGGTAGCCAATTAAGTTTTTGTAGCAGAAAAATCTCTGTTCTCCCCAGGGGTGTGCAGGGCACCATGGGCACTGGACAGGGAGTGGTGTGGGTGCCTATTTGAGGGTGGGGTTTGGGGGGAACCCCATACATTGGTGCCCCAGGGCACCAGAAGCAAGGGCAGGGTGCTTTATATACCAGCACATGCCTGGTTCTCCCCTCAAATGACTCCAGTCAATAACCTAGCTGCAAAATGTTGTACCCTATTTCCATTGACAGTTCCATGCAGAGCAGATTACATTAATCCAAAGGGGATGTAGCTAAAGTGTGTATCACCATGGACAGATCAGATGTCTCCAGGAGCAGGTGCTGCTGGCATGCTATACTAAACTAGACAAACACACAACCAGCTGAGCTACCATAGCACTTGGCCATTCAAACTTGAGAATGAATCCAGAAGTAAACCAAAGTTGTGAACCTGTTGTTGTTGTTGTTGTTTTAAAAAAGCTGGATTCACCAGATACTGAATTCCTATTCCTTGATCTGCCTTCTGGCTACTACTGATGAGGAGGTAATGGTATTCAGTGCAAAGTGTAACACAAAAATATATTGAAAGTCCACACATTAATAGGTAAAATAATAACACTCTGGTTCATAATATTTAAGAACAAAGATCTAAAATGCCTTAGGTAAAGGTAAAGGTTTCCCTTGCTTGAAAGCCAGTCGTATCCGACTCTAGGGTGCAGTGCTCATCTCTGTTTCTAAGCCGAAGAGCCAGCGCTGTCTGCTTCTGCAGATGTTTCCGTGGTCATGTGGCAGGCATGACTAGACACCGGAGTGCACGGAACACTGTTACCTTCCCACCGAAGTGGTCCCTATTGATCTACTTGCAATTCCTTACTTTCGAACTGCTAGGTTGGCAGGAGCTGGGATGAAGACGGGAGCTCATTTCTGTCCTGCAGTACTCGGGAATCGAACTGCTGACCTTCCGCTTCTCAGTCAGCGTCTTAGCGACTTGAGCCACTGCAGTACCCACTGCAGTTTGCCTTAGACAAACATTTTTTTTTTACCTTCTGCTGAACAGACAATAAACTCAGTGCCATACAAGCCATCTCAGTGAGAAATTCCTAAATAATGTCCTTCCATGGAGAAGGGTTTTTCTCTGTCATATATGTCTGTTACCCAATGACAAAAGGACTATAACAATCATGGCCAACCTTGGCATTCCAGGTGATCTTGAACTTCAATTATCAGAAGCCCTGATCAGCTGGTATGTTGATTTGGGCTTCTGGGAATTGAAGTCCAAGAACACCTGGAGTGCCAAGGTTGGCCATCACTGGAGTATAAGAAAGACCTTTGAGGTAGCTGAAAAAGCATGGGCAGGTTCATGTGGGAGAGAGTGGTTCTTTAGATACCCTCCAAATGCTAAACATCCCACCAGTCTTCCAATGTGCTTGTTATATCTGTGGAATATTGAGTGTTCCAACTTCAGCATTAGTTCCTCCATCATGACTTGTCAGCACGTTAAAGTGCATTGTATCCCACTTTGGTCTTAAGTGCATGCATTTTCCTTTTGACTTCTTCAATCAGCTGACACATCCTTCTACAAACTCACTGTCAAGTGATACATGCCATATTCAAATGAGTGATTAAACCATTAACAAACATAAGCAAGAAAAATTATTGTGTCTCCCTTTTAGATTAAGACTATACAAAATTATTTCTACAGTTTGAAAATCATTTGCAAGAATTGTTCATTAAACAAATAAAACAGCAAAATGTAGAATGAGATGGGTAACTTAAGATCCTCCAGATGTTCTTTGACTAAAAAAATCCATCATTCCTCACCATATGCTGTGACTAGGTTGATAAGGACTGCAATCCAATAACATCTGAATGTTGCTAACCCCTGATATAGAAGCCCTTCCACAACTATACACTTGAATCTCCATTTAGGGTGTTCCTCTTTGTGCATTTGTCATGTTTCAAAATAATCATTTAGAAATGCTGAAAGAATCTATTAGTCATTGTAAGCTTTCATCACATCCAGAGGATTAGCCAGAAGACACAAAAGGCTTCTTGTTAAATGTTGTCAATCTGCGACATGGAAAACTTCAAATGAAACAGACCTCCAGGTGATTTTAGGCTTTAGGTTCTTTTTTTGCTGTTGTTTCTGAAAATCCCATTACGAAATATGCACATGAAGGATTATGCATGGCAGCTGTCCAGAGAATGCCTTCAGAGGAAAATAGAAGTTGTATAAGGCAGGGGCAAGTATAGAATTAGACATATTAATTATGAAGCAATTAAAGCAGGGGTTCCCAACCTACAGCCCACAGGCCAGCCCCGGCCCAAAGAACCATTTCATGTGGCCACTGCTGCACTCGGAAGTGGAAGCGAAAGCATTTATATTAGCCATAAATGGTCCATGGCAGCCGTAAATGTGCCCGCTTCCGGGGACGGTGGTTTGGCCCACCCATTTGTGCAGGGGACGTGGTCTGGCCCACAACATAAAAAGGTTGGGAACCCATGAACTAAAGGCTCTCTCTTGTGCCTCTCACCATCAAATTCTCCTTGGAATACCAAGAATTTCACGTTAATATAGTTACCAATGAAGCTGCTGTATACTGAGTCAGACCTTTGGTCTAGCAAGTTCCGTTCTGTTTGCACACTGACCGACAGGAATTCTGCAGTGATCCTCTTATTCTCTGTCCTAGTTATTAACCAGGCAAACAATGTGGAACTCCTCATATCAAACAAGACCATGTGTGTTCAGGGTGATTCAAATGTTAAATTAAATTTATTTGAATATGAACAACCATACATCACTCTGGAGGATTAAACACAAAAGCAAATGTGGAAGAGGAGGAAGACATAGGTAGAGGGGAAAGGGGGGGAGGACACATATACCATAATCACAGTGCCTTTATTATATAAGTGAGCTGATGATGGATTCATTCTAAGAATCATAAGCTATAGAGTGAAGGCATTTTTTTTTGAAAGCAAAGAAAACCCCTCTAGGCTATGCACCCACTTCTCTCTGCTCAGTTTCATTGCATTCATTTTCATGCAGAAATTACAACTTTCACAGAAAAACTGAAGAGAAAGGAAAGACCACTGGCAGTAAGAGAGAAATCCAGCCCTTGAAACTGAGTAGCTAACATAAGAAGCTCATGGTCAGAGTAGTGTTGGGAGGGGGGGGGCAACTCATTACATTTGAGGGTTAAGGTAGCTTCTCTATAGGTAAAGGTAAAGGCCACCCTTTCTCAAAAGCCAGTTGTATCCAACTCTAGGGTTCAATGCTTATCTCTGTTTATAGCCAAAGAGTCAACGCTGCCTGCTTCTGCAGACATTTCTGTGGACATGTGGCAGGCATGAATAGACACCGGAGTGCATGAAATGCTATTTATCTTCCCACCGAAGTGATCCCTATTTATCTACTTGTAATTTCTTGCTTTTGAACTGCTGGGTTGGCAGGAGCTGGGATAAAGATGGGAGGTCACTCCATTATTTTAGTGTCTTTTCCAGGAGACATAGAAGGAGTCGCAGTAAGGACTAACACAGGTTTATTGGTTGATGATCAGAACGAACATGTGGTAATGGCGGAGATACCTCACATTATATACAGTAGTACAATACATTTGAATCTGGCTGCATGGTAGCTCATTGGCTGCTACCGGCATGACGTCATCCGGGTCACGTCCATCTTCGGTGGTGGATCGGTAGTAGTTTGCTGTTGTGGGGAGTTCCCGCGGCTGCAGGTGATTTGAGGAGTGATAACCATGTGAGTTGAACACTCGCAGCTGCCCTCTATAGGCAGCTTGCTCGCGTTCCTTTAACAGCTGGGTTACATTGTGATTGTGGCCAGGTTACATTCATACATTTCTTAAAGCGACAATGAACATACATATCAAGCAACATTGTACATACACAACATCCCTCCCCCCTAGGATGGGACGAAGTCCCTCAACCATTGTGGCTTGCCGCACGTGCGCCTGGGGCGAGCGGCCGCTTGGCCTAACACAGGGGAGCCTGGCTCTGCGGAGTCCTGTCCTGCAACGGAAAGGGGGGACTCGTTAGAGGCTCGGTGTGGGCTCTGTGGTAACCTTGCATTGGGGGACGGGAATGGAATGAACAGTTGGGAAGTGAACTCCTGCCTACCGTTTGAGGAGCTGGGGGTCCCCCCCAGCACGAATCTCGGGACCGACGAAGAGACCCTTGTGGTCTCGCCACCCCCGTTCCCTGCCTGGGAGTTCTGGGGACTGTGGTGGGTGGGCTCCCCCCCGATGCCTGCCTTGGGGGTGTTGGTCTCCGGGGAGCTGGAGCTATGGTATATTCTAGCACAAAAGGACTGGGGGGACAGGAGGTACCAGGGGCTGAACTGAAACCCCTCTTTTCGCTAGGACGGGTGGGGGACCACTCCGCTACATCCCCCATAATCATCATCAAACTGATCCCTCTCTTCCAAAGTATCCTCCTCTGTGGTTGGGAACCGAGGATATGCATTTGTATTCCCGGGTTCCGCCGTGTCTCCCCCTTGGGTAATGCGGGTGGGGGAGGACCCTAACGCTGAATCCCCTTCACTAGTGACCCGCCTTCTGAGTTGGTCGGCGTGCCTCCTCCAGAGTAGGCCCGAGTTAGTCTCGACCCTGTAGGTCACTGGCCCCGTCTGCTCGATGACTGTCCCTGGAACCCACGCTGGCCCTGACGCCACGTAGTTCCTGCAGTGAACCGGGTCCCCTGCCGAAAAACGTTTGGAGCTCCCTCCCCCTATGTTTATGTTTCTCCCTTCATCCTCCACCCTGGACGGATCCATCCGGTCAAAAAGTGTTACCGGACGTCTCCTCATGAGGAGTTCGGCTGGGGAAAATCCTGAAGCTAAGGGGGTTGTCCTGTAGCAGATGAGGAACTGGCACAAATGAAGGTTCAACTCACCGGGACCCATGCGCCGCAGTGCGTCTTTCGTAGTGCGCACTTGGCGCTCTACCTGACCATTTGTGGCGGGGTGAAACGGGGCAGCGGTGATGTGCCTGATGGCGTTCCGCTCAATAAACGTCTTGAACTCTGCAGACGTGAAGGTACTAGCGTTATCGCTAACAAGGACGTCTGGCAGGCCGAAACAGGCAAAAAGCTTGCGCAACTGCTTGATGGTTGCGGCGGAAGAGGTGCTGTTCATAGGGATTACCTCCAACCACTTGGAGTAGGAGTCGACTACCAGTAGAAACATGGACCCGCGGAAAGGGCCAGCGAAGTCGACATGGATCCGGAACCATGGCCCGCGGGCCGTATCCCATTCCCTATGGGGTAACCGGGACTCCTCGGGCCGAGAGCTCTGGCAGCTCTCACACGTGCCCACTAAACGCTCTATGTCCCCGTCTATCTGGGGCCACCAAAAGAAACTCCTGGCCAGAGCCTTGGAGCGCACGATCCCGGGGTGACTGGTGTGCAGTAGCCTCAGTACCTTGGCCCTCAGCTTCTCTGGGATAACTACCCGCTGGCCCCAGAGTAAGCAGCCCCTTTCCAGCGACAGCTCTACTCTGTGCCTAAAAATGGCCTGAACTCTTCGTCGGGGGGAGTTGTGGGCCAGCCCTTCCTAACCCAGGAACTAACTTGGGCCAGCATCTTGTTGGCCGCCGTGGCCTTGGCGAGGTCAGCCGGGACAATGGGGGGTGAGTCGAGAGACTCAATCAGTAGGACTTGGTGATCCTGCTCTACCTCGCATGTGGGGTCCCCTACACTTGGGAGGGGAGATCGGGACAGTGCATCCGCATGGGAGATCTCCTTCCCTGGGCGATAGACCAGCTCATACTGGTAGGCGTTGAGGAAAATGGCCCAACGCAGCATTCTGGGGGATAGAATTTGCGGTGTGGGTTTGCCGGTAGTGAAGATCCCCAAAAGTGGTTTGTGATCGGTCACTACCGTAAACTCGCGGCCGTATAAAAAGTCATGGAACTTTTTCGTCCCGGCGATGATGGCTAGGGCCTCCCTATCAGTTTGCGCGTAATTGCGCTCGGCCTCTGAGAGGGACCTAGAGTGGTACGCTACCGGGGCTTCCCTCCCGCTCTCCAACACGTGGCACAGGACCGCCCCCACCCCCACTGGGGACGCATCACAGACTAAAACCACTGGTTTTCTCGGGTTGAAATGGGTCAGGACAGCGTCCGAAGACAGGAGTGACTTAAGCTCCTTGAATGCTCTCTCCTGCCTGTCCCCCCACCGCCAAGCCGCGTCCTTTTTGAGCAGCGCGTGCAGTGGCTCCGCGACCGATGCCTTCCGAGGCAGGAAGGTATGATAAAAATTTAGGAGCCCTAGAAATGACTGTAGCTCCAGTTTTGCGGTGGGGCGAGGGGCGTTCTTCACGGCTGCAACCTTTGACTCAGAGGGTTTGATCCCGTCCGGGGTTACCTTAAAGCCTAGAAACTCGACCTCCCTCGCAAAGAATACGTATTTGTCCCTCCTCAGTTGAAGACCTGCCCTCTCGAACACTGAAAGGACCCCATCTAGCCTCTTTGCTAACTCTAATTCGCTCCCCGCCGTTATCAACACGTCGTCGAAGTATGGGAGGACGCCTGGAAGCCCCTTTAAAAGGCGTTCCACGAGGGACTGGAAAATTCCGGGGGCCGAATTCACGCCAAACTGAAGGCGCGTTACCTTAAACGCCCCCTTGTGTGTCACTATCGTTTGCGCGGCGGCAGCAGCCGGGGTTACAGAGAGCTGCTGGTATGCCTGAGCCAGATCTAACTTGGCAAAACACTTCCCCCCATGTAACGTGGCCAGCAAGTGGCTGACCACGGGCACTGGATATGCATTTGGCCGAATGGCCTTGTTAATGGTACATTTATAGTCTGCACAAATCCTGACTTCCCCGTTCGACTTAAGGGCTGTAACAATTGGCGTTTCCCACTCCGCCGAGTCAACTGGAACCAAAATCCCTTGCCCCACCAATTTGTCCAGTTCCGCCTCGATCTTGTCTTTGAGTGCGAAGGGCACCCTCCTTGGTTTGAGGCGGATGGGCCGGATTTCTGGGTCCAGCTCGAAGGAAACCGGGGGCCCCTTGTATTTCCCGAGCCCCTTCTTGAAAACGTCCGGGTGCGCATTGCACACGTCCCGCATTGGGTCAGTCTCGATGGCGTTAATGCCGGACAGTTCGATTCCCAGGGGAGCAAACCACTGCGTTCCCAAAAGGCAGCACCTCCCCCCTTTGAGGACCACTAAGGGCAGTTTCTCGGAGTAGTTCTTGAACTTCACCTTGAAGTTTCCCACCCCCAACACCGGGATCCCATTTCCCTGCACGTCCCGTAGGTGTGACCTCATGGCCCGGAGCTTGGGCCGCTTATCTGGGGGAATACGCATAAACTCCTTTTAGGACAGGATGGAATAAGATGACCCCGAGTCTATCTCCATCCTCACTGGGACCCCTTGCAACAGTACCTCTACGAAAAACCGCCGGTGCTCCAGGCCCACGCGGTTCACGCCTTCCTCGCTGTAGATGGCTGCAACCTTCCTGGTGCCGGCCGCCTTCCGTTGGTGCGTCTGGGGATGGCTGGAACTCCCCTTGTCCTCGCCTGCCCGCGCCTGCATACTCGGGCGATGTGCCCCTTTCGGCCGCAGTTGTGACACTCGGCCTTTCGAAACGGGCACCTCGTGCGGTTGTGGGACGCCCCACAACCGTAGCAACAGCAGTCCTGCCGTTCTCGGGTCTGCCGCTTCTCACCACGCTTCTTGATCCTCTGGACGTCGTCGTCCTCGCTGGAGTAGGGGTCCGCTGTGGTGGATGACTCCTCGGACGACGTTGGTGTGCCGGCGGGCGGCTTGGGGGCCCGCCAGGCCACCTTCGCTGGTGTCCGCCGGGCCGCCTGTACTGGTGACTTGGCCCTCTCGGATGCGGCCCCTCGGGACTTGAACAGTCTCACCCCGCTCCTGGCCTCCTCGGCTGCTTGGGCCTCCTGCAGTACCTCGTTGAACGTGAGGCGTTGGTCGCGGGTCATCAGCCTCCTCTGCAGCTCCTCGTCCCTCAGACCACACAACATGCGGTCACGGAGGGCCTGGTCCAGGTCATCCCACTGGCAGTGGACCGCCACAAGCCTGAGGGCCGCCGCGTAGGCGGACACGGATTTGCCCGGTCGCTGGTCTCGCCTGTGAAATGCGACCCGTGCTGGGAAGATCGAGACGGGCGGCTGGAAATGCTCACCCAGTCTCTCCAGGATACGGTCGATGGGGACCTCGTCTACCTTCCGGGGGGCCACCAGGGTCATCAGGATCCGCAGCGTGGCCGGTCCCACTTGGGCCAGGAAGTGGGAGCGCATCTTTGCGGCGGCGTCGACGCCCGCGGCTTCCATCGCGTGCCGAAACTGGCACTCGTAGAGCTCCCATTGTTCGGGCTCGCTCACATCGAACTGGTACGCCTTGACCTTGGGATTCGCCATCGATCCCACCTTCGTCGCCAATTTAGTGTCTTTTCCAGGAGACATAGAAGGAGTCGCAGTAAGGACTAACACAGGTTTAATGGTTGATGATCAGAACGAACATGTGGTAATGGCGGAGATACCTCACATTATATACAGTAGTACAATACATTTGAATCTGGCTGCATGGTAGCTCATTGGCTGCTACCGGCGTGACGTCATCCGGGTCACGCCCATCTTCGGTGGTGGATCGGTAGTAGTTTGCTGTTGCGGGGAGTTCCCGCGGCTGCAGGTGATTTGAGGAGTGATAACCATGTGAGTTGAACACTCGCAGCTGCCCTCTATAGGCAGCTTCCTCGCGTTCCTTTAACAGCTGGGTTACATTGTGATTGTGGCCAGGTTACATTCATACATTTCTTAAAGCGACAATGTACATACATATCAAGCAACATTGTACATACACAACAATTATGCAGCACTCAGGTCTCGAACTGCTGACCTGCCAACCTTCCAATCATCAAGTTCAGCATCTCTATAAACAACCCATGCTCCCACTTTGTAAGCAAGGCTTTTAGAGAGGCAAGTTAAATCTCCAGGGAAGTTGGATTACCTTTTCTCAGGACTCCATCAGAAGCCTCAGGGAATTGTGATATTTCTGTTAATCTCCAAACAGCAGAACAAGTCATTATGGTGAGGAGCACTGGAGAAAATTTGAGTTTTACATATACATGAGATTGCTTTAAAAGCCAGGTACCCATTTCCACCCTTTCCACTCTGGTGTAAGACTTCTCTGGCTCAGTGTGAAAGTGTCTGTGTGTGTTATTACAAACAGCATGATGAGCTACACGGTGTCATATAGGAACAGGTGTGCTATATAGGATGATTTTTTTAAAAAGTATTAGAAACACAGCAAGTTTCAAATCAGGTTAAAAACCAACAACACAAATAACCCAAGCATAGCCCTGACCAGATTAAGGTCCAGGCCCAGGAAGACGGCAAAGAAGAAGCTCAAGTCTCTTTACTCCAAAAAGTCAGGAAGTAAATCTCAGGATGGCTCAGTAGTTTTTTGTGTATATAATGAGGCAAGAAACAAAGGCAAGCTGGCTCAAAGGTAAAGTCTTTGAGCCCTAAAATAAATACCAAAAAAAAAAAGCCTTGGCTTCCTGAGTTGTTGGGTGGCTGTACCTTTGCAGCTAGCAGAAAACCCCTGGAAACAACAGCACTTCCAGTATATTGAGGAAAAGATGGAACCCCACCAGCTCTGCCCTCTGTTGAAGCTGTAAGAAATGCCCCGAAATGAGAGCATGAAACATGTAGGAGATCACCTAATGTAGGCTGAGTGATGTACTGTGGCCAGTTCTCAATGGTTCTTGCGAACTGGTAACAGGAATCCCAGGCCATGCCCACTTGGCTGGCCAAGCCCACCTCTCGGCCTCCCCCTCCCAGTGCCACTGGAAACGTGTCCCATTCACTTCGCCCGGAGCCGAAGGCGTGCTTTCACTTCCACACTTCCCTTGTGCCGGCAGGGACGTGCTTCCGGCAGCACTGGGAAGGGGAGTCCAATGCCAGCCCACCACCACCCCCGCTCACCTCCCAGCAGCACTGCCAGCAACGCTTCCCATGTGCCTAGCACAGGGCCGAAGGCGCACTTTCACCTCTGCACTTCCTGAGCTCCTTCAGCCCTAGGTGAGGTGAATGGGATGCGTTCCTGGAGGCATGGGGAGGGGAAGGCCAGCGCCAGCCCACCAACCCGCCCTTCTCACCTCCCAGCAGTGCTGCTAGTGAAAGCATGCCCGGACGGTAAGGGGCTGACCCGCCAGCAGCACCTGGCTGCTCTGGGACTCCTCCTCATCTCCATGAAGCAAGAGAGCAAGGTAAGTTTCTTTTTACTTGGGGGGGGGCGGGAGTTGAGGCCACACCCACATATAGCCACACCTACAGATAGCCAGACCCACCGAGTGGGTAGTAAAAAAAATTGCAGAGCATCACTGGCTATAATAGCCTGGCTGCCGCTTTGTTTACTTGTTATTTAATGGGAACTGGTTGCTTTCATTTGTGCTAATGTATAATGTAGAAAGGCCCGCCCTCTTTGATTCAAGTTTGTGTGTTACTGATAAATGATATTAATTGAGCAACATTTGATAACTGTCTGTTTTGTAGATTAAGTGTAGCATATCAGTTGCACTTATATACCACCCCGTAGCCGTTTCCCTGGGTAATTAGCATTTTACCCCAAACATGCTGGGTACTCATTTTACCGACCTTGGAAGACTGAGTCAACCATTTCTGTGAATTCTCTTTCATATTGCAATTACACTTATATACTGTCCCATAATGCTGAGTGCACTCTCTGGGTGGTTTGCAAGTTAATTAGCATTTTGCCCCCAACTTTCTTGGTACTCATTTTACTGACCTTGGAAGCTGAGTTAAGTTTGATCTCCATCAGGATCAAATTCACAACATTCTGGCTGCATGACCAGAGCTCTTCTGAGTATGGATTTTTGGTGTACAGTACTAATGCAAGGCTGCAGTGGCTCAAGTGGCTAAGATGCTGACTGGGAGGTGGAAGGTCAGCAGTTCGATTCCCAAGTACTGCAGGATGGAATGGACTCCCATCTTTTTCCTAGCTCCTGCCAACCTAGCTGTTCGAAAGCAAGAAATTGCAAGTAGATAAATAGGGACCACTTCGGTGGGAAGGTTCCATGCATTCCGGTGTCTAGTCATGCCTGACACATGACCACGGAAATGTCTGCAGAAGCAGACAATGCTGGCTCTTCAGCTTTGAAACAGAGATGAGCAGTGAACCCTAGAGTCGGATATGACTGGCTTTCGAGCAAGGGGAACCTTTACCTTTAACTTACTAATACACAGGTCTGCTACCAAAAAAACTGCATAGGATTTTTTATACTGTTTCTTATAGATTTTTACTTAATGAAACCAAGAAAAATACCAAAAAATTCCATCATGTCAAGTTTTCTTGCAAACTCGTGTTTTTAGTTTAATTTAGCGTGAAGTTTGCCTTTAACCCAAAATCTGATATCCTATTCTTGATCCTAAAAACCCTACCCAAAAATTATTTCTTACTTTCATTTAATATTTATTAGAGCTAGAATCAAGAATAATGCAAAGGGAAAATAAGAGGAATGGGGGGGGGGGAGAGTCAGTGGTGGGCATCAGCAGGTTTGCACCAGTTTGCCAGAACCGGTAGTAGATATTATGGCTGGCCGTGCCCATCCATGTTTTGAAATAAAGTAGTCCTTATTTGGGTGCAACACAGGGCTTTCCCCCTGGCCATACCACCATACCACACCCACGGTGTGGTACTAAACCTTCACTACGTCACCACTAAACCTTCACTACATCCAGTGGTGGGCTCCCAAAAAAATCTTACTACCACACCCACGGTGTGGTAGTAAGATTTTTTTGGAGCCCACCACTGGACGTAGTGAAGGTTTAGTGGTGAACATATCCAGGAATCTTACTGGCTGGGTTGAGCGTGTTTCAATATGTTATCTGAGGTATTATAAATGAGTATAAACACGCCTACTGTCAGATTTGATCATGTTTCAACATGCTAAATAAGTTCAGGATCTTGGTTGTTGTATGAGCCACACTCAGTTTACATCCTGCATTCAAACGTGACTATGCTCGTTTTTAGTTCTGTATTATGGCTCCAAGAGGTTGTTTTATTTCTCCAGACAACTTTTGTTTATTTGTGGTGAATACACTATTAAAAGTCAACAAAGAAACATAAGTGATTTTGTGAAGAAAGTGTATTTTGCTTTCTTCAAGTTGAAACTTGGGGATCAAGACAAAGCATGGGCTCCTCATAAGGTGTGTAGAAGGTGCGAAGAAGATCTTTGTTTGTGGTTTAAAGGTAAGAAAACCTCATTCCATTTTGGCATTCCTATGATGTGGCATGAACAGGAAAACCACACTACCGACTGCTATTTCTGTTTGATAGATGTGAAAGGCTTTAATACAAAAAGTAAAAAAAAAGATATTTTACCCAAACCTTAATTCAGCTATTCGTCCAGTGCTTCATAGCTCTGAAATACCAGTTACACACCCAGTTTGGATAATATCCTGAGCAATTTGGAAGACAGACACATTGCCTTCCCAGGATGAATCTAGCTCAGATTTTTCTGTTGATGAGGTACCTCAACATTTTTCTCAGAGCGAGACCAATGACCTAGTTAGAGATTTAGGCCTTTCCAAACATTCAGACTAACAAATAAAAACCTGCTGTCACCTAGAACATCATTTTCGTGGTACAAGCACCAAGAGAAAGAATTAACTCAGTTTTTCTCCAAAGATGGAAAACTCGTTTATTGTAGTGATGTTTAAGGGCTAACGAAGTGGCTTGAAATAGATTATGATTCATTTGAGAGGTGCTGTTAAAGATATAACAACCCTCTCTTTCATGTTCCATTCTAGCTACATATTTCCAAAATCCATCAATAATGCTATTTTAGGACACACCTCCCATTTTATAGACAATATTTGATTGATTTCCAAAAAAATTAAGAAAAAAATTAAGATGGTTTAAAAAGCTATTTAGATATTGTAATCTGTTTATGTTTTAACATTGTGATAACATTTGCAATAAAGGTTTTTTTAACATTATACATAGCTTTCTAAATTATACAGTGTTGCCTTCTTCCCAAATTTGAAAGAAAGGTAGAACGTATAAATACATTTAGTAAAATAAGGCATGAATTTGTGCTTAGGTGATGAAGGTACCATCTTCAGCACACATTAGCATGAATCTAGCATTCTCCCTAGATGTCTTTTGTATACAATTTAACAGAAAATACATTATTCCTGACATAATTCTTATGTATTATGTCAGGAATAATGTATTTTCTGTTAAAATGTATAACTGATGTAATGCTACTTTCCTTCTGATGAATATTCATGAAGCCTTTTCTTGTGTAAATCTATTTGCTGATTAAAATTAATTTGTGCAGATAGATGCAAAAATTATTTCATGAAAGTCTTTGGTTAGTCATTCTTGCTTCTACAAATATTTTCTGAGCTTTTTAGATACTTTGTAGGTTAATTGCAGGAGTGAAATTTGAATGCTTAAGCTTGTAACTAAGAGAAAGTGTTTCAACTCACAGCTGGGATATGATGTTGCTTTTCAGGGACTCCAATATACAGATCAGGTACAAACCTGCACACAAAGTAAGAATAATTAGGTCATGCGCCTCAGTGTAAAGTTCCCTTTCCCCATCCTCAACTCATATACTTCTTACTGGTTTCTGGACATGGAAAAGTTACTTCCTTAGAATAAAATCTCCAGAATGTTTGAGCTTGATACAGTATGTTTAAGCCAGGAGTTCTCAACATTTTTAAACCGGGGCCCGGGTCACACTCCCTCAGACAGATTTGGGAGCCGGACGGCCATTTTACCCTTCCTCCACCACATGGCACTTCATGGTGTCCTGTTCATGCCACATCATAGGAATGCCAAAATGGAATGAGATTTTCTTACCTTTAAACCACAAACAAAGGTCTTCTTCGCACCTTCTACATACCACATGGCACTTCCTGGTGTGGTGAAAGCGGTGGGGTACCATGGGCTGCATCCAGCCCACAGGTTGAGAATTCCTGGTTTAAGCCATGCCTGTTTCCACTACGATTGTGTCTGAACCCAGGAAGGATTATTTGGACAGAGCTGGCTCAAACAACAACATTGGTTTATTGCAAGTAGCAAATAACAGAAAACAGGTGCAGGGACAACATCTTATATACAGAACATAGTTGTTACATTTACCCAAGACTTCCAGGGGAGCGGGAAAACATTAGCGAATCAGCTGCTGCGCCTATTTTGCAAGGCGCACTAGTGCATAAGTAACCTTAATACACAACAACTACCAATGTCACCACATGCATATATAACTAGGACTAGAATTTGGAAGTTATTTTTTAAAAAAGAGCTCACTGCATTATTCATTTCTCAGCAGCTAGGCTTCTGTGCTATGATTGATGCAACTATTTTGTTGTGTTGGCTGATTGATCCCACCAACTGGTTAGAAAAATGAAGGGAAATACTTGCTGGTTCAGTCTAGTGGACTATTCTGATACTGTACCTTAATATAAACCAAATAATAATAATGGCACAGGGAAAATCCTGTCAAAATATCTCTAAAAGTAGCTTAAAATTCCTTTATTAAAGAAACTAAGTATTAGTCATTATACCTAGAGAGTATTTGTTTTTCTTGTTAAAGTAAAATTGTAATTACTAAACATATTACTCATAACCCAAATAATAACTACCATACTACAGGTAACAACATTGTTTATAACAAGTTACTTACTGGCAGTAAGAAGAGTATATAATAACTTGGCCATGGGTATAGGAGTGATCAGAGCAAAGGCACTACAACAGGTACTCTGACAGAAATTCAAAATGGGGTTAAGGTAAATCTTATAATTATAATAACGGTGTGCTGTCAAGTCAAATTTGGTTTATGGCAAACCTTCCAGGGATGAACCCTGGTGGTGCAGTGGTTAAAATTGCTGTACCTCAGCCAAAACATTATGAGTTTGATCCTAGATAGATAGATAGATAGATAGATAGATAGATAGATAGATAGATAGATAGATAGATCTTTATTGTCATTGTCCTGCACAGAACAACGAGATTGGGGGGAAAAACACTTAACAACCCAACAAAACTTAAACAAAATACAACTATACAAAATTATCAACATACTCCCACCACTAAAAGCTTTAAAACTCTAAAAACTATATACAGAAGCTCCCTCATAGACTGCATTGCACTGTATTCAAAGCCAGAACCGCTTTTGGGTAGAAACTATTTCTCAAGCGGCTGGTCCTGGTCTTTATGACCCTATACCTTCTTCTAGAAGGCAGAAGCTGAAAGAGATCATTCCCGGAGTGCGTACTATCTTGTGCAATCTCTACAGCTTTCTTATAACACCTGGTGGCATAGATTTGATCTAGAGTGGGAAGAGTACGCCCGATTATCCGCTCCGCAGTCTTTATGACCCTGGACAGCATTGTTCTTTCCCTAGCTGTACAACTCCCAAACCATACACACAGACCATAGGTTAACACACTCTCTATTTTATTAAATTTTTTTTATTAATTTTCGAACAAAATTACAAAACTTAAACATTTATAACATTACAGTACAGTACAATACAGTAAAAAAAAAGAACAAATGAACAAATATACATTGAATACATTCACCCTCACCCACCCTTCACCTCCCAATCACCCTCACCCAGCCCTTCACCATCTTCTGTCTTCTTCACTCCCCTTGTCCTTCCGTTGAAGGACCGCCTCCGAAGTGCCGAAGAAGGGGAGGGAGACCGGAACTGGAGCGGGTTCTTGCTATTATTTAAGACATTAAATGAATTTTACTGTTCATATTAAAGCAGCTGTTTCTCTTTCCCTCCTGCTAATGGTTATCACACCATTGCTCATTTTATTACATTTCCTTCAAGTCATTTCTATTCAGATTTTGATCCCAAAATTATCCCACCTTTTTTTTTCCTTCTCTTTTCCTATTGTTGCTATAGTAATCAAAATTATTCAATTTTCTTTCTATAACTAGTTGCAGATTCTTACTCTTGTATTTCTATTTATCTATATACTGCACATCCAATTCTCTGCGAACCTTAACATATATCACCTTATAATATATAATCTAACTATCTATCCATTCATCTATCTAGTTAATGTTAACACACCTTGACAGAGGATTATTTACATATTTCAATCAATCAATCTCTTTCTAGAACCATACTTCCTCCATCTTAGGGCAAAGCAATAAAGAAACCAGGGTCACAGCAAATAAAGATTATTATTATTATTATTATTATTTTTTAAAAGAAACAATTTCCAAAACATCATACTCTACATGTTACTTAATGTTCTGGGCTAACCTCCCGTAGTTAAAAGCTCTTCTTTAAGTTTCCTTCCTTCTTCTAATCCTTCTTTAACAATATTACATAATTGTAATATAACCAAAATCTCAATTTGTTTACTTATCAAAACAACTTTTCTTACACAGAAAATTCCCAACTGTTATGTTGCTGCCAATTATAACTCATATCCTTATCCCTTGACTATTTCAAAAAAAATTTTTTCCCTCCGCAATCTTTCTTCCTTTGTTATATCCTAATAGATAAGAGTAAGACGGGTTCTTGCTAATATTTAAGACACTAAATAACTTTTGTTGTTCATACCATGCAGCTGTTTTCTCTCTCCTTTCCTCCTACTAATGATTATTCTACCATTATACATGTCATTACCTTTCCTTCAAATCTTTTCTATACAAATTTTTAATCCTAAAGTTATCTCCCCCTTTCTTTCCCTCCCCCCTACAATTACTGTACTAGTTAGGCTCATTCAATACACTTTCTGTACCAATTGCAAATTCTTACTCTTGTATATTAATTTATCTATATACTGCACATATGATATTCTCTGCAGTCTTCCCCAACATATGTTTCCTCATAATCTTAGACCCCATCAACAAAAGATTATTTACATGTTTTAATCTCCTCCTTAAACCAAACCTCCTCCATCTTACAACAGAACAAATATAGAAACCAAAATAACAACAAGTGGAAACTCATTGAAAAATAACAATTTCCAAACATCATACTCCATATTACTACTACTTGCCCTTCCTTGACATTCCTTGACAAAGGGTTATTTACAATTTCAAACATATTAAACCTTATATTTCAAGCTTTACACTGTAATTTTCCATCCAACTTACCCCCTTTTAACCTTTCTTAACAAATGTTATTAACCTTTTTGTAACAATTTCATAGATATTCCCTTTTACCCTTATCTTTCTCCCTGTATTTTTCACTTCTTTTATATTTTGAATTAACTTCTCAAAATTGAAAGCTCTTCTTTAAGTTTCCTCCATTCTTCTGATCCTCCCTTAATAATATTACAAGATTCTAGTATATCCAAATACTCAGTTTGCTTGTTTATCACAACAACTTTACCTGCCCAAAAAAATCTTAAATGATGTAATTTTTGCCAATTATAATTCACACCCTTATCCCTTAACAATGTAGTAACTGGTTTAATTTTCTTCCTCCACAATCTTTCTTCTTTAGTTATGTCCTGATAAATATCCAGTTTTTCCCCATCCAATTTTGGTACTCGTGTACCATTTCTTCTTAAAAATGCCATTAATTCTAATTTTCTGTCCAGACCTGCAAATTTTACCAAAACAAACCTTTTAAAAGTCCCATTTCTTCTCTTCCCCAATCTATAAACTGCTAGAATATCCTCCTGTGTGAATTCTCTCCCCATCTTCAGTTCATTCAACCATTTAATAATTCTTTCTCTCAGGCGGTCTGGACTTCCCTCTGGAATATTTTTAATCACCACGTTCCTTTGTCTCGCCATCTCCTCCAGCATATACAGTCTTTTTTCTTGCTTATCTATTCTTTTATCTTTTTCTTGCAAATCTTTTACCTTTGTTGTCTCAGAATTTTTAGTTACTGCTTTCATAGAGTTGGGCAGTAGATCTCTTGGTTCTTGTTGTCCATTCATGGTATCTTTCATTTCTTGCTTCCTTGTCACATCTATTCTGTCCAACCTTTTCTCAAGTTTGCTCCAAATATCCATTTCTTTCTCCACTGCTTGCATATGTTTTATCTCCTCTTCCACAGATTTTAATTTTGCCTCTATTGTCATAAAGTTATTATTTAATATTTTCATATAGCTAACCAGCAAGTCCCTTAGTTCTTGTTGTCCATTCATAATTTCTTGTAATTTTGCTTCTATTGTGTCCTCCATGTACTGTCTTTTTTCTTGATTAGCCATTCTTATATCCTCTTCCTTTTCCTTTCCTTTTTTTTGCATCTCTTTTGTCCCCATTTCCATACGTCCATTATCTGCAGAGTTCATCAGCCTTTCCATCCGATCCCTGAAATCCCTAAAATAATGTAGTTCTTCCACATAAAGTTCCTTTTCCATATAATCCCTAAGATCTTGTGCTTCTTTCATAAAAGTTTCCATTTCGATAATTTTAGGATCTCTAGAATCTCTAGGGTAAGTCTAGAATCTGAAATCTTTGGTGTGATGATAACTCATTTAAGGCTGACTGTTTCCCACTTCTTTTTTCTCTCCTCTCACTACTTTAAGGTCACAGCTACTTCATCAGCTGTTTCTCATCTTCAGGGGCCTGTTCTTCTTCACACACTCTCTCCTTTTTTATTTTATTTCGTCTTTCAAAGATTCTTCCTCTCAAAAAAAAAAAAAAAGGGGACAGACAGACACCCCCTCTTTCAGTCCATCAGCTCTCTTGCCTCAGAGTTCCCCTTTTATCTCTCTTTTTAGTTCAAAACTTTGCTCCAATACTTTAAGGGCATTCAAGGTTTCTCAAAGCTTTCTCCCCTCACTTTTCAAAGCTTATTTCAAGCTTTCTTTATTCACCTTGCCTTTGAAACCCAATCTTTCACTCTCTTCCACAGTTCTGTTTTTCCTTCTCAGTCTCATCAATCACACCTTCCTTAGTTAGGTAGTCTTTACAGCCCAAAATAAACATTAAGAGCAAACGGAGGACTTACAGAGGCTTGTAAATCTGTGTCATCCCATTCACTCGGCATCTCTTTGCCTTTTTCAAGCCTTTTCAAGCTCTGTCACACTGGCCCAGACTCTCTTGACCCCTGAATTCTTTACCTTCTTCACCCCCACAGCACTCCTCTGTCTTTTTTCTCAAATTTATCTTTGACAGCCTTTGTTTTTCCACCTTTTTAATACATTTATCTCGCAGCCTGCTTCACTCGTGTCTTACTCCCCCGCCATCTTGTTCCGGTCTCTAACACACTCTCTATGGTACAGTGGTAGAATGCCAACAGCAGGTCCTTTGAAAGATTGTTCTTCCTGAGGATTCTCAAGAAGTATAACCTCTGCTGTGCTCTCTTCATCAGAGCTTTGGTGTTTGCTCCCCATGTTAGATCATCCCTCAGCTCCATTCCCAGAAATCGAAACACCAAGACCTGTTCCACACAATTCCCTTCAATAATAAGTGGCTGGATGTTCAATTTGCATTTTCTAAAGTCCACAATGATCTCTTTTGTCTTTTTTACATTGAGGAATAAATTGTTTTCCCTACACCACTCAGTCAGCATCTCAACCTCCTTCCTGTAAGCCAACTCCCCCTCCCCAGCAGTAATCAGACCCACCACCGTTGTGTCATCTGCAAACTTGATGATCTTATTGCTGGGATAACTGGGAACACAATCATATGTGTAAAGCGTGTACAGAAGCGGGCTCAGCACACACCCCTGTGGCATCCCCGTACTTATACTGAGATCTGCATAGACATAAGAGCCCATCCTGACCCATTGGGAACGATCTGATAGAAAATCTAGTATCCACCTGCATAAGCATGGCGGAAGCCCCAGATCTAATAATTTGGGCACCAGTCTATGCGGAAGAATAGTATTAAAAGCAGAACTAAAATCTACAAATAACAGTCTCGCATAAGTCCTTTGTTTCTCCAAATGGGTCAGAACGGCATGTAGGGACGTAGCCACAGCATCCTCCGTGGATCTCTTTCTCTTATATGCAAATTGACAAGGGTCAAGTCCAACTGGTAAACAAGTCATAATACGGTTCTGCACCAACTTTTCAAAGCATTTAATTATGACAGGTGTAGGCACCACAGGGCGGAAGTCATTCAGACTATCTATGTTAGGCTTTATAGGCAGAGGTATAATAGTAGAGGATTTCAGACAAGGTGGGACAATGGCTTGGGCCAAAGACCGATTAAAAATCTTCATAAAAGTTTCTGCCAGCTGTTCTGAGCAGTCTCTCAGTGCCCTACCAGCCACTCCATCAGGACCCATAGACTTGTTCGCATTTATCCCTTTTAATATTCGCCTCACTTCTCCCTCTTCCACCCTGGCAACATTCCCTAATGGGAGTAATGACGATGACTCTGGCAACACTGCTGGATCCACTGCTGGTGTCACCTCAAATCGGGTGAAGAAGGTATTCAGCTCCTCCACCAGAGAAGCACTACTCTCTACAGGCGATGAATTACTGGGTTTGTAGTCAGTAAGGTGCTGGATCCCGTGCCACATTTACCTGGTGTCATGACTACTCAGGTGATCTTCAATTTTCCCTCTATACACAGCTTTTGCCTTCTTTATACCCCTCTTCAGGTTCGCCCTTTCTATACGATACAATACCCGGTCTCCAGTTCTAAAAGCAAAGTTTCTGGCCTTCAACAGTCTCTGAACTTCACTCGTCATCCAGGGCTTCCTGTTTGGATACATGTTTACATGCTTTACCCTGGTGACGTTGGCAGTGCAGAATCTAATATAATCCAGGACCGTTGATGTGTAGGTTTCCAGATCTTGATGGTCAAACACATTCCAATCGGTCTCCTGGAAACAGTCCTGCAGCTGTTGAGAGACTCCATCAGGCCACACAGTAACAGTTTGTGTTTGTATCGGGGCTTGTTTCCTAAGGGGTGTGTATGTTGGTGTCAAAAGCAGGGACACATGATCTGACCTACCAAGGTGTGCCAGGGGCTTAACCTCATATGCCCGTTTAATGTTCATATACACCTTGTCAAGAGTATTCTCCCCCCTAGTTGCACATTTAATGTGCTGATGAAATTTTGGGAATACTGCCTTCAAGTCTGTATGACTGAAGTCTCCTGCAATGATCAGCACGGCCTCTGGGTATTTGCTCAGTTTAGTATTGATGTTTTCATACAAAATATCCATGGCCATGCGTGCATTTGCAGTTGGTGCTACATACACCACCATTAATACTACTGCTGTAAATTCCCAGGGGAGATAAAAAGGTCTACATTTAACCATTAAAAACTCGACCTCCGGGGAACAGTGGCTATCCAACCTGATCCTGATGGGGATCAAGGTTGACTCAGCCTTCCATCCTTCTGAGGTGGGTAAAATGAGTACCTAGTATGTTGGGGACAAAAATGCTAATTAACTTGTAAGCCACCCAGAGATTGCACTAATCACTATTGGGCAGTATATAAGTGTAATTGCTATTGCAATAGATAGAGAACACACAGAAATGGTTTACCCTTCCTTTGTTCTGGAGGTGCCCTGAGACTGTGCAGCTTACCCAAGGTCACACAGGCTAGCTGTTCTTCTGGAAGGTAAAGTAGAGGAATTGAACTCCCAACCTCTGACTCTGCAGCCAGACGTGTTACTTACTAACACTTCTTCTTCCATGTCTAGGCCAGATGTGAAACTGCCAAAATGAAGGCACCTTTTGGTGAGTTCATTCTACAGTTCATTTCGCCTGACCTAGTATAAGAACGATTAGCTGGCAACACAAGGTTACCACTACCAGGGCACACCCGATTGTGTACTCCACTTACTAACACTGGAAGCATTTAAAAGAGAATTGGACAACCGTCTGCCATATTGAAATAGCAGTGAAAGAATTAAGATATTAATTCTAATATTAATTCTGGTTTAAAAGTAAAAAATCATTTTCTCAGTACTCTGTAAAGTTAAACAGATCAGATTGACCTATCATATAGAATTGATGATGAGGCTAAAGTAAACAGAAGGCCTTGTGTCCATAAGCTCAGCACAGTTTGTAAAGCATAATGCTGAATAATATTTATGTGACATGACATGAACACATATTCTGAATGTTCTAACCTGAACTGCATGACAATGTCAGAAGATTAATTAATATCTTTTGGCTTATCCCATAGTGATGAAATGTGTAGAAATTTCCAAATTTTATGCTATAAAAAGATGGCTCTGAAAATGTATATTCATTCAGGGATTATTAGCTTGGTAAAGCGTTCCTGAATCTGTTTGGCCAAATAATTATAATAAAACTGCAAAATCTGTCTTAGCGTGTGGAATGTGATTTTGTCTAGTTCAGTATTCCATAACATTTTTGGCGAACTCCACCAGGGACTGACTTGACAAACAGCAGGTGCCATTGTCACTCCAGATGGCTGTTCCTGATGGGATAAAATGGCCCCTCTCCAGGGATAACCTAAATGCTGGCATAGTAGACCATTGATCTACTCTAGGAGATCAGTGAAGAGGTGGTGAGTAACTATCAGAGAAACAGACCAGTCAAGGATCCAGAAGGCTAAGACAGACGGAGAACACTCCTAGGAGTGGGATTTTCAAAGCCTGCAGGCAATTATGAAACTGTATGAAACTGTATGAAACTGTATGAAACTGTAGAAGTATACTTATGTGTGCCCACTCATTTGAGGAGTGGAAGTGGAGCCTGGTCACCTTCAAGGGGACAGGACGGTGATTCCTAAGTCCGTAATGAACCACAGGCGGTAACCCAGTGTTCCTGGAAAATCCGGGCGGCGAACCTGATTTTTGTGTGTGAGATTATATATATATATAATATATATAATATATATATATATATATATATATTGTGTGTGGGTCGTTAAACCATCGCGTTCCCTGATGGTAGCCCTTGATTTTTGGGTGCCCCAGGCCGGTGGTAGTGTTAGGTTTAGAATGGGTGGTGGTAGTGGCATTCCAAGAACGCCACTACGTGTTTCCTTGAGAACTTTGAGATATTCACACCAGAGACACATGAACCCCTTTTAACAAAATTTGAGTTAAGAAGGTTTTGTGAATATGAATGGCCCAGTTTCCAAGTAGGGTGGCCTCCAGAAGGCTCATTAGATTTGGGTCTTATGAATAGAGTGTTTCAAAGGATAACACAGAATAAAAAATGGGATCAGTATCCCTACATATTAGCATGGCAAGCTGTAATGCAGAAAGCCGTGACCGCCCCTTGGCTAAGGAAATGCCAGGCTGAATGTGTGAAAGCATATTTAATGAAGGAAAAGAAATCCAAAGATAAGAAATCTAAATTAGGAAGGAAAGTGTTCAGAACACCCAATACCCCAGAAATAGAATGTCAGACAGAAGAAAGATTGAAAATTTTAAGCAGAAAAGAAGAAGATGAAATTCTGTTTCAAAGACCTGCACCTTATGTCATGCCAAAATCAGCACCACAAGATGGCCAAGTTCCACGCATTTATCCAGACCTTGCATTAGCAAGTGTAGGAAGATTTCAAACCCCTAATAGAAACATGGTTTTTCCAACCACAGAAAAACTGAAAAGGGAGATTAAGATCTTGAAAGATGTAATTGAAGAGGGAGAAGAAAAATTCAAAAGGTACAGCCAACCTTCTCCCTATAACAATAAAATAGGTAGAGAACCTCCTCCAAACACAGCAGCAACAGCATATTTCTCACCAGTAACCAAAGGAGGAAAGGAGATGATGGCCCCACTGAGGGAGATGATAACCAGACATATGAAGGAAGATGATGAGACAGTAAATCAGTCAATCTTCCAATATGTACCATTTACCACAACAGACTTGTTAAATTGGAAACAGCATTATGGACCTTTTAGTACCAAGCCAAAAGAGGTGATTGAACTAGTTGGAACCATAGTCCAAACACATAATCCTACATGGAGTGATATGCAGCAAATAATAAATAATATGGAAGATAAGCAAAAATTAAAACTGGCAAAAGACAAGATACTCTGAAGAAATTTCCCAGACGCAGATCAGACTGTATGGCAGCAGCTGCTGAACAAAATCTAAATTGGAATCCTAATGATCCAACACACAGGACAAGTCTTCAACAGTACAGATATTTGATTTTGGAAAGCTTAAAGGAAGCAGCAAAAGGTCCTGTCAATTTTAGCAAACCTGCTAATATAATTCAAGAGAAAGAAGAATCCCTGGAAAGTTTCTTAGCCAGATTAATAGAAGCATATAAAGTAAACACAGGGATAAATATGGAAGATCCTGAAAACCACCAGATGTTAAATGAGAGATTTATTACTCAGAGTGCGCCAGATGTAAGAAAGAAATTACAAAAGCTAGAAGGAGCATTGGGAAAGAATACTAGAGAACTACTAGAAGTGGCCAAGAAGATCAATCTAAACAGGGAGGAGGAGGAAGAGAAGAAGGAGAAAATGAGAGAATATAAGAAAGCTGAGATGATCGCCCTTGCTTTGGAAAGAGGCAAAAAACAGTGTGCTTACTGCAAGCAAGAGGGCCATTGGGCAGACGAATTGCCCCGAGAGAGGAATGAGAAAAATACACCCATTTGGCAGAGGAAGTTATGGATACAGACAAGAAGGTGATGAATTGGCTGAGATGGAATGGGATGATTGAAGAAAACCCGCCCTTTCAGGCTGTCCCAACTTTTCAGGCAGTATGTGAAAGTACGCAGAAATAAGTGTTAAAAGTTCTAGCAGAAGTGGCAGAATAACCAGCTTACTTTTTCTACAGACGTACAAGTATATACTGGCCATGCCCTCCAGGTGATTTGGAAAATAAGGGATATTTATGGATTAGTAATCAAAGACTGATCAAAGCTGCCCAGAATGCCTAGATCCCTTGCCGTTAATCAGAAAACAGAAGGCACAGTTGGCAAAAAAGGAACAGAAGGGCACAAGCAAAGCGAAGAACAGCTATGTTAAAATAAGCCAAAACAAACACAGGAGTTGTATTTGATTAAATAATTTGAGGACTTGAAAGTATAAAACATCTGAAGTACACGAAAATAAAATAAAAAGCCAGTAAGGGAATACTTACTTAAAGCAGGGAGGCTTAGTGGAATCATCCTTGTTCATTTAATCCACAGATAGGAAGAGGTTGAGAAAGCAAGTGGGATTGTTGAAAGCATTGCGGAATTGTATGAAAGTAAATCAATAAGTCCAGGTTTTAGCCAATGACAATGCATGATATGAGAACTCCCCTCTGTACAAAGTATCCTATTTCCCCATTTGAATTTCTGTTTAAACACATAAAGATGGTCAGATCTGGCCCACATAGAAAGGAAATGGAAGTTAGGAAATTATTAACTCAATCACTGCAGCAGAAATCAATATGTGAATCAAAGTATGGCAAGTTTGGTCTATAGTTAAACATTGATAAGATGGATTATTGCAAAACCAAAAAGAACTATATACTGTTGGTAGTATTTCTTCTCTTGCAGTTTAAAATCCTGGAATGATTGAAATGCATAGATTTTGCTTAAATAATCAACGTAAGAAAGAAGACGGCAACTTGGCATTAGACACAAACCGGAAGCTGTCAAAATGCCCAGCCGAAGCTTGAGGAATTGGCAATCAACATGATAGAAATGTTTATTTATTGCAATAGAGTGTGAAAAGTTATTAAAACTTTTAATAATTTTCAAGAAATCAGGAGGAAATGAAATAGCAGTGAAAGAATTAAGATATTAATTCTAATATTAATTCTGGTTTAAAAGTAAAAAATCATTTTCTCAGTACTCTGTAAAGTTAAACAGATCAGATTGACCTATCATACAGAACTGATGATGAGGCTAAAGTAAACAGAAGGCCTTGTGTCCACAAGCTCAGCACAGTTTGTAAAGCATAATGCTGAATAATATTTGTGTCACATGACATGAACACATATTCTGAATGTTCTAACCTGAACTGCATGACAATGTCAGAAGATTAATTAATAATTTTGGCTTATCCCATAGTGATGAAATGTGTAGAAATTTCCAAATTTTATGCTATAAAAAGATGGCTCTGAAAATGTATATTCATTCAGGGATTATTAGCTTGGTAAAGCGTTCCTGAATCTGTTTGGCCAAATAATGATAACAAAACTCCCAAATCTGTCTTAGCGTGTGGAATGTGATTTTGTCTAGTTCAGTATTCCATAACAATATCTGCTTTGATTCAGATCCTGTAGTCGAATTTCTGCATTGAGCAAGGGGTTGGACTCAATGATCTAAAAGGCCCCTTCCAACTCAGTTATTCTATGATTCCATGGTTCAATGGGTTATCCAGCCACTCTGATGTTTAGCTAGTGTGCCTGTCATTTTGGCATGATCTTAGAAGTACATCGAGTTATATCTAATTTACCTTCTGACCTGTATGGTCTATAAGCCTGCCTTATTAGAGAATTCCCAGTGGTCTCATATATAAATAGAAAGAACAATTATGACCTGAAAGGAGGAGTGAAAGAATGCTAGTTGTGTATAACATGGAACTGTCAATCGGGAACACAGACATCAGGTTGCTAGGGAATCCTTTGAAATTACAATTATGGATTACTAGATTTGCAAGCATGTTAGGTTTTAAAATGGAAGAAATAATAGTAGTAACACAAAAGAAAAGAGGCTCCATCATTTTTAAATGGCAGAAATGTAAAAGAGAAACATACCTTTCTTTACTACTAAGTAAATTAAGATCATAAGTGTACAATATACTACCAAAAGTTAAAATTGTGTTGGATCCTCTGTGTATATAAAAAAAGACAGGAGCGTTTGTTCTGGGTAGTTTTTCAAACAGGTCAGAAAAATAATGACATCAAAGAAGAACAAGTGACATAATTCATCTATATTTCCTTGAAACACTTCAAAGAGCATGGAATAGGCTAGTAAAGAATATAGCCGGTCATGAGTTAAACTTTTTTTTTAAAGCACAGATTGGCTAAAAGGGAAAATAAATATTAATAAAGGACCATTTCCCACCAAAGGTAAGTTTAGTAGAAGCAGTTTTCATCTTGTAAAACAGTAACATGAGAAAATTAAAAAAAAAACAGCCTTTAATTGGGTTTGATTTACACAACTTGAAATGCTGTGAAAGGAAGCAGATTTTATTGTGCAAAATTCATGCAGCCATGGTACACAAAAGCTGTGAAGAGTGGAATAACATTAAAAGGAGGGAAGCAGAACCAGAACAACAAAAGCTGACTAGGGAAGGGAACAGATTAACCATCTAAGGAGTTTCCAGAGGTTCCAGGGCAAAAAGATCACCAATTGATGTCACTTGCAATTTGAGTACCATAACACTGAATGATTGCTTAATTATACAGTATATGAAACATCAGATAGTCCCAAATGACTAAGAGTCATATGAGTTGCAGCCTCCTAGAAACAGAACAATTCCTTCTTTTTAAAGAGTTCTTTGATGAAAGTGGATACCATCAGTAATGCAAGAGGAGGCAAAGCAATTTTGGCCAGTTTCATTTTGCTCCACAGGGTGGCCATGCATTCTCCATTCATTTGAAGGACTGCCATAAAGCTTTGGAGGTGTCCTCCACCTGAATGGCTGTCAAATCCAAGTCACATTTATGGATAAAGAATCACAAGGAGAAACACCAAGGATCTTGAAATTGCCCTTCTATAGGGTCAGCTGGACAGCAATTTTAGCAGACGTATACAATCCTTGATCTTCTTTCTTTCTTTCTTTCTTTCTTCATTGGACAGTCATACACCCAATTTTCCATGTTGGTGAGATATGTTGTAATTCTATGTGAATTATAAATAGCATCTCTAATGTTGCATCCATATATATAAACTAGTGTTTTTATATATCTAACTGATTCTGCCATAGCAGGATACCCACAATTATAAGATCACAGACAAATAGCAATCTATTTTTGTTTAAAAACTTAGAGCAAAGGAGAGTGCATCCTTCTCAGAATCCATCCATTAAACTGTTGAGCACCTTTTACTGTTCAAACGGCAACACATGACCTTCCACTTCTTTGAGACTGGTGATCTTCCCATGCATTCACCTCAAACGCTTGCTTCATGTATTAGTGTTGCAAATTAAGCTATATGAATTACATATATATGGTCTTCATATATTTTACCATCTTGATTGCTCTCTTCTAGATTTGTTGTAGAGGTTCCAGAAACACATCTTCTCTGATGATATACACCTCTTATTATTCTGGAAGCCTATCTCCACTGTTCACCACACAACAATGTTTTGGAAGGCAGAGAGAGGAAAGGGGAATTAGCTTAAAAAACACCTTCTTTCCATTAGCAGATGCAACCTTTCCACAAACAAGTAGGTGAGTGAGTGAGTGTGCTATCAAGTCAGGGCTAACCGGGCTGTCAAGGTAAGTAAGGTACAGTATTTAAGGTGTAGTTTTACCTGTTCTAATCCTGTAGTGAACTTCCATGGCTGAGCAGGGATTTGAATCTAGACCTCCTGAGTTGTCTGTCTGTCTGTCTAATGGTTTGCCTGACAGTACAATTTTTAGGATTATTGAGAATATGTGAGAAATCCTTGAATTGTATTAGATAAATGCTATGGCTTGCTGTTTCAGATAATTTGCATATTGATAATCCTATTCCTGTGCTAACAATGTGTTGTTGCTTAGTGCCTTGTCTGTGCCCTCAAATGGTCATGCCCCCTAATATTACAGAGATGTTACAAATATAAAGTACACTCCTTATATTTTTAAAAAATGGAAACTGATTCACCAGACTCATACTGGAAGATATATGGTAGTCTTTACAGTGCCACATACATATACTCCTTGTTTCTTTTTTCTTTCCATCCTTTAATCTTGTCAACATGCTGGGACACACTTACACATAAACATGAACTATAAGTATTTGTTAGTGTTTGGTGCCAGGATTGCACTTGTTCCACTTGAATTTAGAAGTAAAATTGAAAATTCTACCAGGCAATTAATTTTCTTCTTATGAGCTGCTAATGTTTGGACTAAATTTACCTAATATCTTCATCTGACAGTGGAATCGTTCTGAATAAAATGCCTGTGAATCCTTAAGATTTTTGTGTGTTCTCCAAGCAGACATCCAAATGTCTAACAATCAAATCCAGCTGGCTGAATAGCATTTGCATAAATTAAGTGGATGAATCACACCATACTCATTTGTCATCTAGTTAATATGTATGTTTCAGCTTGGATTAAACAACTCCCTGTATTTTTCAGACATCCCATTTTCCAAAAGCACATGCTTTCCTATGTCTGGGAGAGCCTCTATAAAATGTCTGAGAGTATATTTTCTGATTCTGCCTTCTTTCTATGTATAACAATGAACCTCCTGTCAGTGACCCAGTCTTTTCATTATCTAAGTCAGGGGTGCCCAAACTACAGCCCATGGGCCCAATTAGGCCTGTGCATATCATTAATGTGGCCCACGGTGAGTACCCGGGATCACCGTGGACTGCCCCTCCACCTGCCTCCCACTGCAGCAGCAGCAGCGATGGCGGTGGTAGCGGTGGTGATCATGCTTTGTCCTGGCTGCTCCAAGCAGCCTCTGGCTTGGTCCCGTCCCCTCTGCAGCCTTTGCCAAAGCTGATCACCGCATTGGGGAAATTATCAGAGCCTCCTCCATTTCAAACTCTGCTGCACTAGGAGAGGCCCCTGGCGTGCCTGGGATGATGTCACCACAGCATGCAAGGTTTACCCTTCCAGCGCCGTGGATTTTGAAATGAAGGAGGCTCTGAAAATTTCCCCAACACGGTGATCGGCTTTGGCAAAAGATGCAGAGGGGATGGGACCGAGCCAGAGGCTGCTCAGAGCAGCTGGGACAAAGTGTGATCGCCACCGCTGCTGACATCAAAACTGTCAGCAGTGGAAGCAGCCGACCTCCGGCCCCCACAGCCGCATGGCAGGGGTGGGACCGGCCCACAGAAAAAAAGTTTGGGCCCCACTGATCTAAGTCTATGTCATTATTCATAATTGTTGATAGAGCTTTTAAAGCAAAATCATCATAATCTTTATCATCATTGCTGTCACCATCATAATCAAATGTGTATAACAACTTTAATTCATTCAGCGGGGCTAGTCATTGTACAATTTAATCGCTATACGATGCATGCATTGTATAGCGATTATCACTATGGGATGCATTGTACAACGTCTGTATGGGGAAAATCATACAACGACAAAAATCGTTATACGGTTTTCCCCATAGAGATGCATTGCATCGTATAACTATTTTAGTTGTTATACGGGGCACAATGTTTTTTCAAATACTCGGCATTGTACAATTTAATCACTGTAAGAGGCATTCATTATACGAGGTTCTACTGTATTATAAAAATTGAAATACATGTGCAGAAATTCTTTTTGTGGGTGTTAGTCCTCTATGGATGTAGATCCCATTTATCCAGGATCAGTGCTATTACTGCTTATTGCAAATGAGCAGCAAATGATAAGGCTAAGTTATAGAACTGAATCAAAATTGATCAAAACAGGATGTGTAGACTTTTCCGCTCATTTGTGAGGCCAAGGTTCACAAATTCATCTGTTTGTGCAGAAAGGCATGAAATATTTTGATAAATCATAGTACATTTTAAGTGTCTGAACTCAGGATTTCTAGCCTCAGTGTCAAATGGCCAATTTTCAGATCTGAAAGAATAGCACTCCAGCTGGTTCACAACTCACTAAACTTCAAAGGCAGAAGAAAAACTATTTGGGTGCTTGACAAGAAACAATGAATTCTTAAAAATAACATCTGAGCTCCCAGCTTTAGATAGATACTATTCTCTTATTCAAACAATGTATAGAAGCTCCACCCTGATCAAGTAATAACAGAAGCCAGCCAACATTGCTCCAAATGATAAAAAAGAAGAGATGGAAGGTCTTATATTTTGTTCACACAGTGGCTGTCCAGTTCCCTGTGGGAAGCCTGTCAGTAGGGCGTAATGGCGTGAATGTAGTAGTTTGGTCTCATGTGTAGAATAGGAGGACTTGAGTTAAAAACACAATTCAACCACGAACATTACTCATCTTCTGGAACTGAGGGAGGGAATCTTGGAAGAAGGCTGGAATATACATATGCTAAATGAATAATGAGAGGCCAGCGTGGAATAGCAGAAAGAATGTCAGACTAGAACTCAGGGAACCTGGGTTCAAAAACCTGCTCAGCCACAGAAAATCACTGGGGTGTGGAAATGATAAAACTACTCCTTAAATAGATCAAATACCTTCCCAACTCTGCTAGGATCACCATAAATCAGAAGCAACTTGATAGCATGTAATAACTTGACAGCTTGTAACCACAAAAGAATAATAAACCAATGCTGATATTAACTGGCTTGAGGAGTGCCTAGCTTTTTCCCGTTATTCGAAGAGACCTCCTCTCACCTTGCATATCATGTTGCTGCCTAAGACAAGGCATGAATGTAGGGGCAACCTCCTATTCCTACTTAAAGTATACGGAGACATGCTTCCTCTGATACAAGGGGTGATGTTTTTACTTACCATTGGCATGCTTCCTCTGTATTATATTTTCCAACCCACTTTTAAACCTGTCTAACTTTGTTATCATCCCTGCATGAATTCCAGAACAAGCTGCAAAGTTTACCTATACACTGTGAAGCTGAATTATCTGCCATTCATCTTTAGATAATTATTTCAGGTTCTAATATGAATGATTTCAGCACACTACCAATAAAAGTTACCTTGAGTGTCACTGCTATTGCCTTATGAAATATTTGTTTGTTAGTGTCACCTTTTACTATTGTTGCTGCACTTTGAGAATTTATCTGCCTCTATCATTGGAATGACGCTCTTCTGCTGATTTGACATTGCTTGCCAAAAATGGAGGATAGTTTGTTGCCTCACATGTGACCATTTTACTGGAGCGACCTCAGTAGGAATCTCAACATATAATCTGACTTCCTTAAAATATTGGTCTCAGTTCCTCTAATACATTTGAACCTTTCACTATGTTAAGGTATTAAAGCACTCAAGAGAGGGTTTTTTTTACAAGTTGTATCATTTTTATAACTAAAGTTCGAAGACAAATGTTAATTTAAAGTGTGTGTGGGAAAGGATCTGTGACAACCTCCAAGGTCTGTTAATAGCATTTAAAATGTATAAAATTACTATGCTGATTTCAATAATATGGTAAATATTTTCAGTATAATTCTCCTCAGTGTGAATAAAAAAGAACTGGAATAATAGAGAATCAGTATATTTCAAATAGCCAGATGTGTGCAAGTTTAAATCATATTCAATTGGCACTTAAAAATAACAGGATGAGGCAAGCTAGAAACTATGTTTTCACCCAAAAGCACTTGAGGTATGGATGAAGCAGTACATCTCTTTTGGCTTCTTATCTGTGAACATTCGAGCCAAGAAGAGATTCATGTGACCATTAGCTAGAAATAATCACACTAGAAATAGCCGTACTGGAGAACCACTTGAAAAACCTAAGCCTACTCAGCTCCTCAGAAATTCTGTACTCAATAGTCCCACTAACGCCAACAGGAATTACTTCTGTGTTGGTGTTTTAGACTTATAGACTCACATTGTTTATATCTGTGAAAAGGTCATTCTTGTGGTACAGGCTGGATATGTTTAGGGATCACCCATACGCAAAATTCTCAAGCATCTGACAAGAAGAAAATGGTTGCTAAACCCAGATTCACTTAGAATTGAAAAGTCGGCTAATTTGAGCCTTCTGGATGTTTGTGGTATTTTTGAACCACAATCAGGTGTACCCTGGAAGAAGGAGAAACATGAATTTGTGACATTTAAAAATCATTATTTTTTGGCTTGTCATCAAGAGTGGAACCATTCATTAGTAGTTATAATTTATGCATACATTATTCATATTTATGGCATCTGCAAAGATGAGATCTGAAACTTTTACTGTGTTCATGGAAATAGGTTCCATTCACAAAAAGACAATAGTACAGTGGTGCCCTGAGTTACGAATTTAATGTGTTTCCCAGGATGTTTCGTATTATGAAAATATTGTAAGCCAAAACATGGTTTCCCATAGGAACGCATTGAAAACCAATTAATCCGTTCTGGAGGTCAGAAAAAAGTTTTACAAGTATTTTATCTGTCCAAACCTCTTTATAAAGTGCACTCACCCCAGCTGGTGATGGGAAGTGAAAGGGGGATCAGACTTAAAGAATCCTCCTTTAACCCTTCCATATACTTTAAGTCTGATCCCCCCCTCACTTCCCATCACCAACCGGGGTGAGTGGAATGGAAGGGGGAAAGGAGTACCATCTCCTCATTTCCTCAGGGCAGCCCGGGAAGTTGGGAGAAGATGGGCACGTGGGGATCAGGCAGCAAGAGGAAGCCGAATCCTACGCAAAGTAGCTGCAATCAGATGGGCAGCCTTTTTTAAAGCTGTTCCATTGCCTGCTCTCCATGGGGCAGAGAACCGGGCACCAAGGCATGGCTGGACAGGCTCTCCCCTCTGCCCAAGAGTGCAAAGCCAGGAGCAAACTGGAATTAACACTCATCACCACTACCACCACCCCAACCAAACAAGGGGGGTCCCTTCCTTCCTTTCCTCCTGCCGCTTGTGTGCCTAATACTCACCGGCAGCCACCCAAGCCCCTTTCTCTCTTATTGTTATGATTATTATTTTGTTTCTTCCCATGGTACAGCCTGGTGGGCTGGAAGTGGAGGAAAAAGCTGAGCCAGCCAAGCAACCAGGCAGTCGGTGGCAGCTTCACCCATGTGCACATGTGTGTGTGTGTGTGTGCACGCACACATGTGCACAGGGTAGCACACGTGTTCATGTTTGCACATGGCTAGTGTATTAGCCCCTGGTAGGGGTGTGTGAAGGAAGAAGGGAAAGCTGAGAGAGAAAGACAGAGAGAGAGAGGGAGAGTCACGCTTCAGCCACCAGGGTGATGGGCCAGGGTGCTTTCCCCATTGCCAGGGCTCTCAATTTCTGGCTGCAGCTGAAGAGCTGTGGAAAAGATGACAGCCCGAGCAGCCGGCAAGGGAAATGGAATGAGGAGAGGGAACCCTTCCTCAGCTTGCCAGGATGGCCATACTGCTTCCCTTTCCCTCCACTCCCCCAGGATTCTAAATCTTGCTTTGTATTGCGAATAAAACTAACTCGAGGCATTATTTTCAATGGCTTTTCATTCGTACCGCAAACATTTCGTAACGTGAGGCATTCCTAACTCGAGGTACCACTGTACTCATGGAAGGGGCCTTGGAAAGACCCTTTCTGTAGCACCGTTCCTTCATATACAAAATTAAAATAAATTATCCAAGCCAAATATCTGAAGCACCTTTCCTAGTATCTCCATGATGCCTTGAATTCCATCTCCCATAATCTCTTACCATGAGCTTTGCTGGCTATAGCCAATGGTAGCTATAATTGAAAAATATCTAGGATAGACATCAGGGGAAATGCTGGTCTAAATCAGAAAAAGCAATGTGACAAACTTCTAAATTTTCTGACTATTTAAGTCAGGAGTTCTTAACCTTTTTAAGCCAGGGGCCAGGTCATACTCCCTCAGACAGCTTTGGGGCCAGATGGCCATTTTGCCCTTGCTCTGCCACATGGCACTTCCTGATGTGGTGGAGGTGGCGGTGGGCCACTTAAAATGGTGCCGCAGGCCGCATCCACCCCACGGGCCGCAGGTTGACAATCCCTGAGTTAAGTCAACCAGATTGACTAAAATCAATGGGACTTAAGTGACATTGACTGTCATGTCTAATTCAGTTTAACAAATTTGCTCTAGGACTAAACTGGTGTCTAGCTTTGAATCTTACTACATGCTTTCTCCTCATCATATGGGCATTATTAATTTGTATAACACAGTCGAGTCCCAACACGCTCAGAAGGACTTGTGCCTGTACTTCTGTGTAGTTGAGAAAAGGCTGAGGGGGAAACTAGGAAGGTTCCTATCCATTGATATGGTGGTTTCTTGAGCTAGAGAACTTAAGAACTGATTTTTTGCCCTTGGTACTAACAATGGTCCAAAGCAACTTTTGATGACTGCCAGCAACTGTGTCTCCCTTGTGGCCTTTTTAGCAAGACATCTTGCTGAAAATAGAGTTGTCTTTTCTTCTACTGTCTTCCCTCTAATCTGAATATCAGGTATTACCAGTTGTAAAAAAAACCCACCCATTTGTTATGCTAAACATTCTGAACCCCTGTACCTGATGCCATGAAGTTTCACTCCGTGTCAGACAAAGTGGACCTGATCCATGAAAGCTAACATTAAAATACAGCAGTTAGTCTTTAAAGTGCCACAATATTTTTGTCTTTTTGTTTCATTTTGTTTATTCTCTGATATGCTTGAAACACAGACTAATAGTAACATGGCTACTATCTTAAAAATTTCAACTCTTGTTCGAGGAAGAACCTTACCATGAGCCCACCTTGAGCATAGTATGCCTTGGGATTTGCCAATGTTCCTTTCTCCCTCTATGTTGGCCACAGACAACAGCTAGAGATGCTCATTCTTCTTGTTGTTGTTACTCCTTTCCTCCTGGAAGCTAGAGGTCAACAGTTCGAGACACAAGTGTTGTGCGATGGAGTGAAAGCCCATTTTCTGTCCCAGCTCCTGCCAACCTAGCAGTTCAAAAGCAAGAAATTGCAAGTAGAGAAATAGGTACCACTGCAGTAAAAAAGGTAGCAGTGTTCTGTGCACTCCAGTGTCTAGTCATGCCCACAGAAATGTCTGCAAATGCAGACAATGCTCACTCTTTGCCTGTAAATGGCAAACCCTAGTCAGACATGACTGGCTTTCAAGCAAAAGAGACCTTTAAGTACAGTTTAAGTACCTATCAGTACTTTTTTGGCTGATGTTTGGCTGCTTAGCATGGTAAACTGTACTAATGTATGCTTGTTGAATCAGGGGTTTTGGTGAGTCAACTGTTCTGTAAGTTCCATTGATTCAAATTGGTCTACTCTAATTAAAATTTATTATGAGAAAGTAACACATAGTACTGTACAACATGCATTCCCTGAGCAATTCTGAATTTTGTTTAGAGTCATAGCTGCAGCTAATTATGCTGGAATAAAACACAGCTTGCTGAGTTTCAAAACATTAAGTATAGGAAAGGCATCAACTTGTTTATTTCCTGTTGTAAACTAGCTTTGGGTCCTACAAGGAGGGGGGAGGAGTAAAATATAAATTAAATAAATAATAAATGACAGAATTTTCTAACTGAACCAGTGAACTGTGGAACCATTTGGGAGAACGTGAGCAATAAAGCCATCTCACGCACGAATGTTTTCTCCTCCTCTAGCAAAACTTTGTGTTCCCATTGAGAGCCCTAGAAAACCCTCACAATTCTCTAGGACTTCTAAGTAGTGTCCAGATGTTAGCCTTTTTAAATGGAGTCCTTAAGTGTCCTACAAAATGTATAGATCTCCAGGGAAAAATCAGAAGCCTGTGTCATCACAGCTGGAAATAATCTTTTTTTTTAAGGGGGGAAATCCCAGTATGAACCAAGGAAATATTTTGCATTTTTAGAGTTCTGGCAATCCAAACCACTGCTCTGGTATCCAGTTCTAAGAGAAACAACCCTGATTTTTCAATAAAAAATATAGACAAATATTGTGATAAGTAAAAATTAGCTTACTATTTATAAATATGTTTGTTTCTTTTTCTGCTTCATAATGCAATTATTAACTTAAGGTTTTCATGGCCAAATGATCACTGTGGCTCATTTTTATACTTCCTTGCTGCTGTTGCTGCTGCTGCTGCTGGTTTGCCAGATGTGAATCTGCCAAAATGAAGGCACCTTTTGGTGAGTTCATTCCCCTGTTCCTTTTGCCTGACAACATATGGTTGCCATTGCCAGGGCATGCCCGATTTTCATTAAAAAATATCCCAATCTTCGAGGAAGCTCTTTCTGTATACCCCACTGTTATGTATGTACAATGTCGCTTTAAGAAATGTATGAATGTAACCTGACCACAATTACAATGTAGCCCAGCTGTTAAAGGAACGCGAGTTAGCTGCCCATAGAGGGCAGCTGCGAGCGTTCAACTCACATGGTTCTCATTCCTCAAATCACCAACAGCCGCGGGAACTCTCCTGCACAAGCAAACAACTACTACTGGAACCGAGGGGGGGGGGCGTGACTGGAACAATGTCACGCCGGTAGCAGCCAATGAGCTACTGTGCAACAAGATTCAAATGTATTGTACTACCGTATATAATGTGATGTATCTCCGCCATTACCACATGTTCATACTGATCATCAACCAATAAACCTGTGTTAGTCCTTACTGCGACTCCTTCCTTGTCTTCCGTGCAAGACACTAAATTGGTGACGAAGGTGGGATTATGGCGAATCCCAAGGTCAAGCCTTACCAGTTCGATGTCAGTGAGCTCGAACAGTGGGAGCTCTACGAATGCCAATTCCGGCACGCTATGGAAGCCGCGGGCGTCGACGACGACGCGAGGATGCGCTCTTACTTCCTGGCCCAGGTGGGGCCGGCCACGCTGCGCATCCTGATGAACCTGGTGGCCCCCAAGAAGGTAGAAGAGGTGCCCATCGACCGCATGCTGGGTCTGCTGGGCGAGCATTTCCAGCCTCCCGTGTCAATCTTCCCAGCCCGGGTTGCGTTCCACAGGCGAGACCAGCGACCGGGCGAATCCGTGTCCGCCTATGCGGCGGCCCTCAGGCTGGCAGCGGTGCACTGCCAGTGGGACGACCTAGACCAGGCTCTCCGAGACCGCATGCTGTGTGGCCTGAGGGACGAGGAGCTTCAGCGGAAGCTCATGACCCGCGACTACCGCCTCACGTTCAACGAGGTGCTGCAGGAGGCCCAAGCGGCCGAGGTGGCCAGGAGCGGGGTCAGAGTGTTCAAGTCCCAAGGGGCCATGTCTGAAAGGGCCAAGTCACCAGTACAGGCAGCCCGGCGGACACCAACGAAAACAGCCTGGCGGGCCCCCAAGCCGCCCGCCGGCACACCAACAGCGTCCAAGGAGTCGTCCACTACGGCAGACCCCTGCTCCAGCGAGGACGACGACGTCCAGCGGGTCAAGAAGTGAGGAGAGAAGCGACAGACCCGCGAGCAGCAGGACCGCCGCTGCGACGGTTGTGGGGCGTCCCACGACCGCACGAGGTGCCCGTTCCGGAAGGCCGAGTGTCACAACTGCGGCCGAAAGGGGCACATCGCCCGGGTGTGCAGGCGCGGGCGAGTCGAGGACAAGGGCAATTCGAGCCATCCCCAGACGCACCAACGGAAGGCGGCCGGCACCAGGAAGGTGTCAGACGACCACAGCAGGGTAGGCGTGAACCGCGTGGGCCTGGAGCACCGGCGTTTTTTCGTTGAGGTACAGTTACAGGGGGTCCCAATGAGGATGGGGATAGACTCGGGGTCGTCCTATTCCATCCTGTCCCAAAAGGAGTATATGCGCATTCCCCCAGATGCGCGGCCCAAGTTGTGGGCCATGAGGTCACACCTACGGGACGTGCAAGGGAACGGGATCCCAGTGTTGGGGGTGGGGAACTCCAAGGTGAAGTTCAAGAACTACTCCGAGAAACTGCCCCTAGTGGTCCTCAAGGGGGGGAGGTGCTGCCTTTTGGGAACGCAGTGGTTCGCGCCCCTTGGAATCGAACTGTCCGGCATTAACGCCATAGAGACTGACCCAATGCGGGACGTGTGCAACGCACACCTGGACGTTTTCAAGAAGGGGCTCGGCACTTACAAGGGGCCCCCAGTTTCCTTTGACCTGGATCCCGAAATCCGACCCATCCGCCTCAAGCCCAGAAGAGTGCCTTTCGCCCTCAAGGACAAGATCGAGGCGGAACTGGACAAATTGGAGGGGCAGGGGATTTTGGTTCCGGTGGATTCGGCGGAGTTGGAAAAGCCGATTGTGACAGCCCTTAAATCAAACGGGGAGGTTAGGATTTGTGCGGACTATAAATGTACGATTAATGAGGCCATTCGGCCAAATGCATATCCGGTACCCGTGGTCAGCCATTTACTGGCCACGCTTCATGGGGGGAAGTGTTTTGCCAAGCTAGATCTGGCGCAGGCATACCAGCAGCTCACTGTAACCCCGGCTGCTGCCGCCGCGCAAACGATCGTAACGCACAAGGGGGCATTTAAGGTAACGCGCCTTCAGTTTGGCGTGAATTCGGCCCCCGGAATCTTCCAGTCCCTTGTGGAACGCCTTTTAAAGGGGCTTCCAGGCGTCCTCCCATACTTCGACGATGTGTTGATAACAGCGGGGGGCGAGTTAGAATTAGCGCAAAGGCTAGACAGGGTCCTTTCCATATTTGAGAAAGCGGGTCTCCGACTGAGGAGGGACAAATGTGTTTTCTTTGCGAGGGAGGTCAGGTTCCTTGGCTTCAAGGTAACCCCAGAGGGCATCAAGCCCTCCGAGTCCAAGGTTGCGGCTGTGCAAAACGCCCCTCGCCCCACCGCGAAACCGGAGCTGCAGTCGTTTCTAGGGCTCTTAAATTTTTACCATTCCTTCCTGCCAAGGAAGGCATCCGTTGCTGAGCCACTGCACGCGCTATTGAAGAAAGAGGCGGTTTGGCGGTGGGGAGACAGGCAAGAGAAAGCGTTTAGGGAGCTGAAGGCACTCCTATCCTCAAGTGCTGTCCTGACCCACTTTGACCCTAAGAGACCAGTAGTTCTAGTCTGTGATGCGTCCCCAGTGGGGGTGGGGGCGGTTCTATGCCACGTGTTGGAGAGCGGGAGGGAAGCCCCGGTAGCGTACTACTCAAGGTCCCTCTCGAAGGCCGAGCGCAATTACACGCAAACTGATAGGGAGGCCCTAGCCATCATCGCGGGTACGAAAAAGTTCCATGTCTTTTTATACGGCCGCGAGTTTTACGGTAGTGACGGATCACAAACCACTTCTGGGGATCTTCACTACCGGCAAACCCACACCGCAAATTCTATCCCCCAGGATGCTGCATTGGGCCATCTTCCTCAACGCTCACCAGTATGAGCTGGTCTATCGCCCAGGGAAGGAGATCTCCCATGCGGACGCGCTGTCCCGATCTCCCCTCCCAAGTGTAGGGGACCCCACATGCGAGGTAGAGCAGGACCACCAAGTCCTGCTTATTGAGTCTCTCGACTCACCCCCCATTCTCCCGCTGACCTCGCCAAAGCCACGGCGGCTGACAAGATGCTGGCCCAAGTTAGTTCCTGGGTGAGGAAAGGGTGGCCCACTACTTCCCCCGAGGAACAGTTCAAGCCATTTGTCAGGCGGAGAGTAGAGCTTTCCCTGGAAAGGGGCTGCTTACTCTGGGGCCAGCGGGTAGTTATCCCAGAGAAACTGAGGGCCAAGGTACTGAAGCTACTGCATACCAGTCACCCGGGGATCGTGCGCTCCAAGGCTCTGGCCAGGAGTTTCTTCTGGTGGCCCCAGATAGACGCGGATATATGACGTTTAGTGGGCACGTGCGAGAGCTGCCAGAGCTCTCGGCCCGAGGAGTCCCGGTTGCCCCATAGGGAATGGGACACGGCCCGCGGGCCATGGTCCCGGATCCATGTTGACTTCGCTGGCCCTTTCCACGGGGCCATGTTTCTGCTGGTAGTCGACTCCTACTCCAAGTGGTTGGAGGTAATCCCCATGAACAGCACCTCCTCTGCGGCAACCATTAAACAGTTGCGCAAGCTTTTTGCCTGTTTCGGCCTGCCAGACGTCCTTGTTAGCGATAACGCTAGTACCTTCACGTCTGCAGAGTTCAAGACGTTCATGGAGCGGAACGCCGTCAGTCACATTATTGCTGCCCCATTCCACCCCGCCACAAATGGTCAGGTAGAGTGCCAAGTGCGCACTACGAAAGACGCACTGCGGCGCATGGGTCCCGGTGAGTTGAACCTTCATCTGTGTCAGTTCCTCATCTGTTACAGGACAACCCCCCTAGCCTCAGGATTCTCCCCAGCAGAACTCCTCATGAGGAGGCATCCGGTTACACTTTTTGACCGGATGGATCCGTCCAGGGTGGAGGATGAAGGAAGGAATATAAACATAGGGGGAGAGAGCTCCAAAAGTTTTTCGGCAGGGGACCCGGTTCACTGCAGGAACTAAGCGGCCTCGGGGCCAGCGTGGGTTCCAGGGACAATCATTGAGCAGACGGGGCCAGTATCCTACAGGGTCGAGACTAGCTCGGGTCTACTCTGGAGAAGGCACGCCGACCAACTCAGAAGGCGAGTCACCAGTGAAGGGGAATCAGCGTTAGGGTCCTCCCCCACCCGCATTACCCAAGGGGGAGGCACGGCGGAACCCGCGGATACAAATGCATATCCTGGGTTCTCAACCACAGAGGAGGATACTTTGAAAGAGAGGGATCAGCTTGATTATGATTATGAGTTGCAGTACCAGGGGGGTGTAGCGGAGTGGTCCCCCACCCGTCCTAGCGAGAAGAGGGGTTTCAGTTCAGCCCCTGGTACCTCCAGTCCCCCCAGTCTTTTTGTTTTAGAATATCCCATAGCGCCAGCTCCCCGGAGACAAACACCCCCAAGACAGGCAACGGGGGGGAGTCCGCCCACTACAGTCTCTAGAACTCTCGGGCAGGTAACAGGGGGTGGCGTGGCCACGAGGGCCTCTTCGTCGGTCCCGAGATTCGTACTGGGGGGGACCCCAAGCTCCTCAAACGGTAGGCAGGGTTTCACTTCTCAACTGTTCATTCCATTCCCGTCCCCCAATGCAAGGTTACCGCAGAGCCCACACCGAGCCGCTAATGAGTCCCCGCTTTCCGTTGCAGGACAGGACTCCGCAGAACCAGGCTCCCCAGTGTTAAGCGGCCGCACGCCCTAGGCGCACGTGCGGCAAGCCACAATGCTTGAGGGACTTCGTCCCATCCTAGGGGGGAGGGATGTTATGTATGTACAATGTCGCTTTAAGAAATGTATGAATGTAACCTGACCACAATTACAATGTAGCCCAGCTGTTAAAGGAACGCAAGTTAGCTGCCCATAGAGGGCAGCTGCGAGCATTCAACTCACATGGTTCTCATTCCTCAAATCACCAACAGCCGCGGGAACTCTCCCGCACAAGCAAACAACTACTACTGGAACCGAGCGGGGGCGTGACTGGAACAACGTCACGCCGGTAGCAGCCAATGAGCTACCGTGCAACAAGATTCAAATGTATTGTACTACCGTATATAATGTGATGTATCTCCGCCATTACCACATGTTCATACTGATCATCAACCAATAAACCTGTGTTAGTCCTTACTGCGACTCCTTCCTTGTCTTCCGTGCAAGACACTAAACCCACACCCACTGTTATTCCTTCATGGCAAAACAGTATCAAGGAAGCAGGTAGCCATTTTTAGATGTTAAAGACACACACAACCTGATATTAAGGCCAAGAAAGGCTTTCCTAGGACCAAAGGGATCCAAGTTAATGTATGTGCAGCTTGTGGATCATATGGTTCAAGGGAAAGATTGGAAACATTAATCTTGGACTACAGTGGCACATTCACAGTACAAATAGCCCCCAAACACTAGTTCAAGATAGGTAGGGGAATTGGTTGCCATTATTTTGAGAGCATGTTCCAATAACAAATTAAATACATATGGGAGAAATAGGTGGAGTCTTAGGGTATTCCCTAAGAACAACTGAGACTGCAATGGAAATGTGTACCTCTTACTTGTTCCAACATCTGGATTACTGAATCATAGGCAGTACTCTTGAGTCATGTTTCCTCTGGAGGACTGAAGTCTATATACCTCAGGGTTTAAAGGCTCAGTCTAACCCATAAAATATGGCACAGAAGACTATGATGCAACACTTCATAGATTTTCTCATCATCTGCCATATTTCAAATGTTGTTTTGTCCTGGCAGGGTAGGCCTTGGGCACCCATTTAGACACAGGACGTCTCCCAACAGCTATATCATCGGTACTCATTTTCCATGTCTCATTAACTCTACTGTTTTGCTGTGTGTTGTTGATGACTTTTTGCTTTCTCTAGAAATTTTTAAAAATAAAATGTGTGGGAAAATAGTAAATAGGATTTCTACCTCTTTAAATTCCCTGTTAGGCCTGGCTTCCTCCAGAATTCCACAGCTCAGCATCCTATGCCCTTTTGTTATCTTGCTATTTAGAGGTTTCTTCCTATGAATGTCTGCACCATTTTTGTTTCTCACAAATTTTCGGTTTCTTTTGGCTGCATTGTGTTACTTCCCCTTCTGAAAAATGCCTTTCCCTCCTCTTTTCTTTCTTTTTTTATGATCCTACTGCTTACCCCAGTGATGGCAAACCTGGGCACTACAGATGTTCTTGGACTTCAATTCCCAGAAGCCCAAGCACCCTGGTGTAGCGAATGTCTGCCGTTAGGTGGCGCTAGGTCCCGGAGGAGACTGATCAATGACAATACGAGGCAAGGAAGCAGGATCAGATCAGTGTTTATTGGGAAGATGCGTACACCTTTTATAGACCAGAAGGCCAGGAGAAAACAGCTATCACCAATAAGTCACTCACAATACATGTTTACTCAGGTTAATTGGGGAAACTCTTCAAGGGAAGTTAATTAGCAGGGGTAAACACTGACAGAGGAAGCCCTATTGTTTCGGGCTTAGAGGCTGGGCAGACATGGTCCCTGTTTGCGTCGGGGATTAGCGCCAAGCCAGGGAGATGAGTGTGTACCCAATTACACGCAGGAGATATCGATCTGTTTGCCTGGCAGAGCCACTGGTCAGGTCAGGTAATTAGGTGAATCAAACCCTATAGCCCTATAATTTATTCACCCCCCTTAATTTGGCTGCTCGCAGAGCCCACGGGCCAGGGAGCCTTTCTCCCGAAAGTGGCCTCTGCCGGGCCGACCCTGTGAATCCACATGAATGGGTTTACTGTAATTCATCCAGCCCATGCTGCCCTCGTCGCTCCCGGAAGTGGAAGTAAAATGCGCCCGTATGAATGAATCACAGTAAACCCATTCATGTGGATTCACAGGGTGCTTGGGCTTCTGGGAATTGAACTCCAAGAACATCTGGAGTGCCAAGGTAAACCATCACAGGCTTACCCTATAAGCAGAAGCTAATGTTCCTGGTGTTTTATACTAGGATGCTCCCAGGTTTCCAGCACACTCCCCCCCCCAAAAAAAAGACCCGAAAATGAGGAGAGATGGGAGGAAGAGCAGGTACCAGCTGATAGGTGGCAGAGGAAAAGTTAACTTAAATGTAACAGTGCCTGATAGCATTTTCCAAAGGACTCACCCTACCTAATATTCTGAAGTTACATTTTAAAAATACAATGTTGACAAGCAAGGAAATAAAAAGAAAGCCACATGGTCCTTATATACATTCTGAAGCCAAGGTTGGGCGATACTTTTATTAGACCACTAAAAAATTCACAAACATGAGCTAGCTTTTTCTTCTTGAACTGAGATGGTAATTGTGTTTTGTGTGCTTCATTTCAGAATGTTGTACTATCTAAAAGACCACAATTTGGATACTCATATGAAATACGCGGATGACACTCAGTTATACATCTCGGCCCGTGGGGACCCCAGTGATGCTGTTGAAACCCTATCCGGATGCCTGGAGGCCATTGGGGTCTGGATGGGGGCCAATTGGCTTCGGCTGAATCCCAGCAAGACAGAGTGGCTGTGGATAAGGGCCCCCGTGTTATCCAGGGAGTTACCATCTTTGGTACTGGATGGGGCTGTTTTGCCCCAGACAGACCCAGTGCGCAACTTGGGGGTCCTTCTGGACTCGCGGCTGCTGCTAGAAGAACAAGTAGCGGCTGTGGCCAGGAGGGCTTTTGCCCAACTTCGGGTGATTCGCCAGTTGTGCACGCTCCTGGACCGGGGCTCCTTGCTTATGGTCACTCATGCTCTGGTCACTTCCCGACTAGATTATTGTAATGCGCTCTACATGGGGCTGCCCTTGATGACCATTCGGAGGCTGCAGCTGGTCCAGAATGCGGCAGCCCGGGTGGTGATGGGATGTGGGCGATATGCCCATGCCTCACCGCTACTTCGGGAGCTGCACTGGTTACCAGTTTGTCTCCGGGTGCAATTCAAGGTGCTGGTTTTGACCTTTAAAGCCCCATATGGCAGTGGGCCAGGATACCTTAGAGACCGCATCGTCCCAAGAGTGTCTGCCCGTCCAACCAGAGCGGACCTCTAATGGTGCCATCAGTTAGGGGTGCACATCTGTCCAGCACCCGAAGGAGGGCCTTCTCCGTGTCCGCACCAACTCTCTGGAACCTCCTGCCAACAGATCTAAGACTTCAAAGAGAATTGCTGCCCTTCAGGAAAGGATTGAAGACCTGGCTGGCAGGGCAGGTGTGGGGCCCGGATGGGAACACGGTCCCCGCCTGCTGGCTTATGTAAAGAATTAAGAACTCTCTCTTCTTCTTTTTATAGTGGGTGGGATGGGTGGGTGGGATATGGTTTTTTTTAAAGTGGGTGTGATATGTGGCTTTTAAAGTGTTTTTATGTGTTTTTAGAACTTGTTGTAATGCCGCCCTGAGTCGGGTTCTGCCTGAGTGGGCGGCATATATAAATATGACTATTAAAAAAATTAAAAAAATTATAGTTATGGCAATAAATACATAAGGAATAGAAAAAGAGGGAGAAAATCAAGCATACAAAAGTTAGTTTCAGTGCCATCATTCTTTAAAGCAGGGTTTCCCAAACTTTTCAAGCCAGGGGCTCACTCAGTCAGCTTCAATGGCCAGATGTTGCCTGCATAATGGGGGGGGGATTTTGTACCAACAGCTTCGAAGGGGTGGCCATTTTGTTTCTTGAATGCCCTTGGTGGGGTGGGGGGCCACATGGAAAGATACCATGGGCCGGATCTGGTCCACGGGCCTTAGGTTGGGTACCCCTGCTTTAAAGTCTTACAGGATCTTTGTGAGGGAGAGGGAGGAAAAACCTGTTGCCCTTTCAGACTAAGTCTGGTTTTACTCTAAATCAGTAGGGAGTTATATGCCAATGCTATATAAACAATCTGGTGGTATTTGTTTGCTTGTTTGGGGTTTAATTTGAAAGTTTGGGATATAAGGCTCCTCATTAGATATCTTTCGAAAGTGATAGGCTGTCATGCTTGGTGCTCTGGGTTATTGATCCCCTTGCTCTTGATGCTGTTCTAATTCACATGTTTACACTCTGTCAGCATCTCATATTCCAAAACACTTTGCTTTCCTCACTTCTGAATCTCCCTTAGTAGTCTCTTATTATCTGTTGAGAAGAAACAGCACCTTCGTTTGGGTCTTTTCTGTTATCTGTAGTTACTGAGATCCACACAACGCCTCTTTCTGCCTTCTTAACTTGTAAGCAAGGGTTTTCTAAAATAAAAATCTTGATCTTTTTGCCATGGTCTGCCAGAAAATAAGGAAACCAAGCCTTGCTATTTGTGGGCATAACAGAGAGTAAAAATGGGATGTAATAAAAGTAAAGGAGAGCAAAAATTGAATGCTATAAAAGTGGTGTCCCCCCCCCCCCAATCATTTTTGCTGAAAACAGAATGCTAGATTTAGATAGACCTTTGTCTTGAAATGCTGCTGCTCAAACATGGTCCTTCTTTTTTGCTTTCTCTGTCACCATGTTTGTCTAAGGAACATAGACATTTCAATCTACATCTGAAAACACATATTTGAGTTTTAATAATTACAAAAAAAAAATCCAACCCCAAACATTTGTGGCAGAAGAGATTTAGAAAGCTAAAGTTACCAAATGGTTGGTTTTTTTGTTTCTCTGTCTTTTATTTTGATTATATTTTCTAATCCAGAAGGATTGCCAAGATTGCTGGCAAGAAGTGCTAAAATACAATTGCACAAGCTTCCCTTCTGCAACACCCAACATTCACCAATCAGCCAGTTCTCATTAGGTCACAGTAGGTGTTCCCATTCTCTTCCATCCTATTTTACTGTCTCATCTGCTGACAGCTGGGTGGTCCATTGCCCAGCTGCGTACTCCTTCCAGAGCCAGGAAACATTACTTTTTTTTTTTACCTTAGCTCCCAGGGGCCACTCTTCTAGCAGTGATGGTAGCTGTAGTTCAACAATACTGAAAAAGTCATAACCCTCAAGCCCTGCAATTCAAAGGTAAGGCTTTATGGAAGATATATCTGTGATGGTGAACCTTGGCACTCCAGATGTTCTTGGACTTCAATTCCCAGAAGCCCAAGCACCCTGTGCATTCACACAAATGGGTTTACTGTAATTCATCTGGCCTGCACTGCCCTCATCGCTTCTGGAAGCGGAAGTAAAACATGCCCATATGGGCGCATTTTACTTCTGCTTTCGGGAGCGATGAGGGCAGCACGGGCCGGATGAATCACAGTAAACCCATTCGTGTAGATTCACAGGGTGCTTGGGCTTCTGGGAATTGAAGTCCAAGAACATTGGGAGTGCCAATGTTTGCCATCACGGATATATAGACTCTTGTTCATCAAAACCTGTTTGGGTGTGTGTTTACAAAATGTCTACAATAAAGAAGATAGTCTAATAGGTTGATGTACACCAGCTTCTGCTCAGGCCACCCTAAATATTGATGTTAATAAACATGCCTCAAGATTTGTTATAGAGGCTATTTGTAAGGATATGACTCAAGTTTGCACCCATATCCTAGGAGTTCTAGACACACGTGTTTCTCTGGTGGAAATTTTGATAGTTGCTGATCTCAGGGAGTATTCAATTCATTGCATTAGCTGGCCTTTTAAAAATATATTATAATTCATGTAGCTTTAGCACCTAGGCCAAAGGCAAAGGTAAAGTTCACCCTTGCTCAAAAACCAGTCGTATCCTACTCTAGGGTTCATTGCTCATCTTTGTTTCAAAGCCGAAGAGCCAGCACAGTCTGCTTCTGAAGACGTTTCCATGGTCATGTGGCAGGCATGACTAGACATCGGAGCACATGGCACGCTGTTTACCTTCCCACCAAAGTGCTCCCTATTTATCGGTTTGCAATTTTTTGCTTTCAAACTGCTTGGTTGGCAGGAGCTGGGACAAAGACGGGAGCTCATTCTGTCCTGCAGTACTCGGGAATCAAACTGCTGACCTCCTGCCGCAATTTAAAATAACAGCTGATATAAGAAAGCAAAACAAACAAAAATCCTTTTTAATCAATGAAGCAGGAAATTTGCCATTTTGTCTGTTGATTTCAGATCAACCCCCTCCCCACTTCACATGTACAAATATGGTCTCACACGCATACACCCAAACCACAGCTCTGTTCTTCAACAATAGAACCCAGTTATTCATTTTCATAGGCACTGAGTTAATTCTTCCTTTAGCAGCCCCAGCCAGAAAACAAGGAGACCAACTTAAACTACAATCCAATGGTTATTAGCTTGTCTACCACCTTTGTCATCACAAATGCTTTATAGCATCAGAATGGTTTGATGAGCAAAATGGAGCTGTTCAGAAATTATAAACTGCTCTTAATTCTACCGAATTTTTGCAGGGAATGTAATGGACATTCTCATTAGAAAAAAGAAACTCTCTTTTTAAAGAAGTACATTTTCTCTTTCAGAAACAATGGAAAGCTCACATAAACTTGCCTGAAGCATTTTCTTGTATAAGGAGCAGTGCCCTCTTTGAAAACAGAAAAGCTACTTTCCAAATGTCCTGTGGGCAGAGTGTTTTCTGCTGAAGTCAATAGAGAGAAGAAAAGTTTCTTTTGCTTTCTTTGAAGACACAGTTCATCAAGGTCTCCTTTGACATGTAGTCATTATGCTTTTCCCTGAAATTGATCCTTAGCTCCATGGGAGGTGCGCAATGGATATTTTACCACAGAATAAAGGCATCTTTACTAGAAAAGAAACTAAAAAATGTGGAATATAATTTTCCCTGAAAGATGACTTCAGTAGGCAATCCTTGGGCTTGGTTAACTTGAAGCTGAGCCCAGATTGTATAGTGATTATTTGTAGTTTCCTGTTCACATTTCATCAGTAAAATCTTTGGCTCAAATACCCAGAGAATTTACTGTTTTCTTCTGTTGGGTATGTACACTGAACTCATACAGTACTCTCTGTGCTTGTAGCACCTCAATAAGTAATTTTGAAATCTAATGAATCTACAGTAAAAATGGCTAAAATATTCAGAATATTATTTTCTTACAAAACATACATTGGTGTTAGAATCCCACATACACATGTGACAGTGGATATAGGATAAGAGACTGCAATGTTGACTTGCATTTTTACATGGCTTTTATTTGCTTTGATTATACTCTGCATGAGACTGACACATCTTCAAGTAGGAAGTAAAGCTAAGGAGCATCAATTTCCAGGGATTAAAGGTACTTTAGAAAATGGAATGACATGTACAGGCCTTGGCAAACTGCACAGTCCCAGGGCATATTCAGGATAAGAGAATGGTAAACTACTTCTGAGTATTCTATACCTAGAAAACCCTGGAAAAGGTCACCAAAAGTCAGAGCTGACTTGACAGCATGCGTGCATGCACATGTATATGCATGCACACATGTGCACATACACAATAATGGAGTTATTTACACTAGCAAAAAAATTGTCCATTGGTTTATAGTAGAACAATTTTCTAAAATCTGCCGCTTTCTAAAGTGCCATGATGCTGTTACTAAATAAAGTTTTCTGAAAACTATTCAAGTAATTTGGAAATAGGCACTGATTTGATTAATCCTCTATAACTTGGTATCAAAGAGGATAAAAACAAGGAACATGTATCTATCTCAGTAATTTCCTCTATTCAGCCACTAAATTGGCATTTTAACTTAATATTGTTCCTTAAAAATCGTGCCACCTTCTTCAGGTGACTCTCAAAGTTAAAACCTTCTTATAGCAGTTTACAAGGAAGACCAAAATAATATTATTCTATACAGGGCAAGGCAAATAAAAGAAACCTTCGGTATCCTTTTTATTAAAATATGTAAGGGGGAAAATCTGAAACTCTCTATGTTCAGCCCCCAAGTAGGAACTCCAGTGAAGATGCCCAGGGCATTTCCCCAGCCAGCACTGTGTACATATGCTAATTTCTAATCTATCATTGACCCCAAAGACAATAGAGAGAAAGAAACAAGCAAACAGAGAAAATAATTAATCTCAAAACTTCAGGGGAAGGGTGGAAGTGAGTTCCTGGTTTTTGCCCAAACATGCCCAGAGCAAAAGAGAATATTTAGAAAGATTCAAATATGAAATCATCTTTATTAATTTATTTGACATTCCAGGTATAACTACTAATGAAATAAAATTGATCAGTTAGGTCTGCTGTGCTTATTTAACAGAAAGAAAAAAAGTATTTTAAACCAAACTGCAGTTTCCAGAGCCTACTGTTAAGGCTTGCCTTATACAGAAAGGGAGAAAGGGAGGGGGGTTTACCCCCTTGACCATGACCCTTTTAAGTAGGGGTTCGAAATATATATAAATTTATTTTAAAAATCAACCCTTGCAGTTATCTACCTGCAGGTTTGCATGAATGAGTGCATGCCAGTGTGATGTTTTGGTGTACACATATGCCTGGCAGTACCAATGTGTAGGGCAAATGAAAATCAAAGAAATAACTTTATTTATAACTAATGGAAATAATAATAAATGTGTATCTTTCCAAATCTATGGTTACAATATGATGTTGTGTTTGCCAATAAGCTCCCTCTTCTTTAAAAATCTTTCTTTCACCATTGTCTCCCTCCCCTCTTAACTTTAAACCTTGTCAGACAATTATAAATCAGGCAAGATTACAGGATATACCAGTATCTTCTTAGGAGCATGACATAATAGTGCCTTAGGGTAAAAATAATGCAGTTATTTACTTCTGTGCATCTATTTCTTTGTCTCGAAATATTCTGTTTTTAAGCTGAGTCTTACACATTTTGTGTTGAGCATCATTTTTATTTTATTTTACTATGAATGTGGGTGGTGGAATATACATTTTCTAAAATACAGCTGAAATAGGAGTGAAAGAATTAAAATATTAATTCTGGTTTAAAAAAGTAAAAACTGTTTTCTCAGTACTATGTAATGTTAAACAGATCAGATTGACCTAATCAAATAGAACATAATGACGAGGCTAAGTAAACAGAAGGCCTTGTGTCCACAAGCTCAGCACAGTTTGTACAGCTGACAGGGATTTCTCTTAGACTCAAGAAACCATAATGCTGAATAATATTTGTGTGACATGACATGAACACATATTCTGAATGTTCTAACCTGAACTGCATGACAATGTCAAAAGATCAATTAATAATTTTGACTTATCCCATAGTGATGAAATTTCCTAATTTTATGCTATAAAAAGATGGCTCTGAAAATGTATGGTCATTCAGGGATTATTGGCTTGTTAAAGCGTCCCTGAATCTGTTTGGCCAAATAATAATAAATCTCTTATCCGTTTTAGCTTGGAATGTGGGTTTGTCTTGCTTTCATTCCACAACATTTTTGGCGAACTCTGCCGGGGACTGACTTGACAAACAGCAGGTGCCATTGTCACTCCAGACGGCTGTTCCTGAGTGGTTAAAATGATACCTCTCCAGGGATAACCTAAATGCCAGCATAGTAGACCTTTGAATCTACTCTAGGAAATCAGTGAAGAGGCGGCGAGTAACTATCAAGAGAAACAGACCAGTCAAAGTATCCGAAAGGCTAAGACAGATGGAGAACTCCAAGAGCTGGAGCTGGATTTTCAAAAGCCTGCAGGCAAGTATAAAATTGTATGAAACTGTATGAAGTATACTTATGTGTGCCCACTCATTTGAGGAGTGGAAGTGGGGCCTGATCACCTCCAAGAGGACGAGATGGCGATTCCTAAGTCCTTAATGAACCCCCTGTAAAATTTATATTGTGTGGGTGGTTAAACCATCGCATTCCCTGATGGTAGCCCTTGATTTTTCGGGTACCCCAGGTCGGTGGTAGTGTTTAGTTTAGAATGGGTGGTGGTAGTAGTGTTCCAAGAACACCGCTACGGTGTTTCCTTGAGAACTTTGAGGTATTTTCACCAGAGACACATGAACCACCTTTAACAAAATTTGAGTTAAGAAAGTTTTGAGAATATGAATGGCGCAGTTTCCAAGTCGGGTGGCCTCCGGAAGGCTCCTTAGATTTGGGTCTTATGAATAGAGTATTTCAAAGAATAGCAGAGGACAAACATTGGAATCAGTATCCTTATATGTCTGTATGGCAGGCAACAGTTGCAGAGAAACCATGGCCATCTTGGCTATGGAAATGCCAGGGTGAATGTGTGAAAGCATATTTAATGAAGGAAAAGAAGTCCAAAGATAAGAAATCTAAATTAGGAAGGAAAGTGGTCAGAACGCCCAATACCCCAAAAGTAGAGTGGCAGACAGAAGAAAGATTGAAAATTTTAAGCAGAAATAAAGAAAATGAAATTCTGTTTCAAAGACCTCCATCTTATGTCATGCCAAAATCAGCGCCACAAGATTTATTATTTATTTATTTTTCACGCTTATATACCGCCCACTCAGGTACAACCCAACTCAGGGCGGTTTACATAGCGGACAGTAAATACATAAAAGACACATGATAAAAAAGTTAAAAGTTAAAAAAGTTAAAAAAACACCCCTAAAAGGTGCGCAAGAACCGAAGGGACCTTGGGGAAAGGCACACTTCTCTATACCAACCACCCAACGGTACCCCCATCCCCACCCGCACCCCAAACTTGGCCCACCAGCCAGGTCTTTAGTTCCTTCCTAAAGGGCAACAACTCCGTCTGGAGACGCAGTTCCACAGGCAGGAGGTTCCAAAGGGCTGGTGCGGACACGGAGAAGGCTCTCCTCCTTGTGCCAGAGAGGCGAGCCCCCCTGGCTGATGGCACAATTAGAGAGCCCCTCCGGTCCGCTCTGGTTGGACGGACAGACATCCTTAGGGTGATGCGGTCTCTAAGATACCCTGGCCCACTACCATGTAGGGCTTTAAAGGTCAAAACCAGCACCTTGAATTGCACCCGGAGACAAACTGGTAACCAGTGCAGCCCCCGAAGCAGTGGTGAGGCATGGGCATAACGTCCACACCCCATCACCACCCGAGCCGCGGCATTCTGGACCAGCTGCAGCCTCTGAATGGTCATCAAGGGCAGCCCCATGTAGAGCGCATTACAGTAGTCTAGTCTGGAGGTCACCAGAGCGTGAGTGACCATGAGCAAAGAGTCCCGGTCCAGGAGTGGGCGCAACTGGCGAATCACCCGAAGTTGGGCGAAGGCCCTCCTGTCCACAGCCGCCACCTGTTCTTCTAGCAGCAGCCGCAAATCCAGGAGGACCCCCAAGTTGCACACTGGGTTGGTCTGGGGTAAAACAGCCCCATCCAAAACCAAAGATGGTAGCTCCCGGGATAACACAGGACCCCCTATCCATAGCCACTCAGTCTTGCTAGGATTCAGCTGTAGCCCATTTGCCCCCATCCAGAACCCAACAGCCTCCAGACAGCTGGAAAGGACTTTGACTGCATCACTGGGGTTCCCACGGGCCGAGATGTACAACTGTGTGTCATCCGCGTACTGGTGGTACCGCACCCCGTGGGAATGGATGATCTCACCCAGCGGCTTCATGTAGATGTTAAATAGGAGAGGAGAGAGTACCGAGCCCTGAGGCACCCCATATTTTAGGGGCCTAGGACTCGACCTCTCACTCTCCAACCACACCGACTGGGTCCGGCCCCTCAGAAATGAGGAAAACCAGGACCACACCGTACCCTGGATCCCCAATCCTCGGAGCCGTTCCAGAAGGATACCGTGGTCAACAGTATCGAAGGCCGCTGAGAGGTCAAAAAGAGCAAGGACGGACGGATGACCGCCATCCTGCTCTCACCAGAGATCATCCATCAGCGCGACCAATGCAGTCTCAGTACCATATCCAGGCCTGAATCCTGACTGGAATGGGTCCAGATATTCCTCTTCATCCAGCACCCCCTGCAGCTGACGTGCCACTGCCTTCTCCAGAACCTTCCCCAAAAAAGGAAGGTTGGATACAGGTCTGTAGTTGGTTAGGATTGCTGGATCGAGGGATGGCTTCTTTAGGAGGGGGCGCACAAGAGCATGTTTCAGCAGTGCAGGAAATATCCCCTCTCGAAAAGACGCGTTAATTATAGCCCCGACCCAGCCATCTGTCACCGTCTTAGAGGCTTTTACCAGCCAGGCGGGACAGGGATCCAATGGACAATTAGTGGCACGGACCGCTGCAAGGAGCCTGTCCACTTCATCCGGGGCAACAGGATCAAACCGATCCCAGGTAACACCGCAAGACTGCGCACTGGCTCCCCCCGGAACCTCCCCGTCCACGCCAAGTTTGAACCCCGAGTGGATCCGATCGATTTTCTCCACCAGATGGTCAGCAAAGTCCTCAGCCGATCCCTGCCAACCAGACACAGGCCCCGCCCTACCCAGGAGGGACCTGGTCACCCGAAACAGGGTGGCTGGGCGATTATCAGTGGAGGCAATAAGGGAGGTGAAGTACTGCCTCCTCACCACCCCCATCGCCACTAGGTAGGCCCTAATAGCGGCTCTAGCTAGTGTCCAATCGGAATCGCTCTGGGTCTTCACCCAGCGGTGCTCAAGGCGTCTCTTTGCCCGTTTGAGCTCCCGTAGTTCTTCAGTGAACCACGGGGATGACCTAGCTCCACGGGCTCTGAGAGGCCGTAGTGGAGCGATTACATCCAAGGCAGATGTCATCGACCCATACCACAGGTCAACAATTGCCTCAGGTGAATCGTGTCGCCAATCCAGAGGAAATTCCCCCAGTTCCCTCTGGAATCCATCCGGATCCATCAGTTGCCGGGGGCGGGCCACTTTAATCGACCCTGCCTCCTTACGATGAAGTGTCGCCCCCAGAAAGTCTAGAGCCACCAGATAGTGATCTGACCATGGCACAGGTGTTATGTCTAGCTTCTGTAAACTCAGATCACTCTGCCACCGCCCCGACAAAAAGACTAAATCTGGCGTGTGGCCACTGCCCCTGGTCGGGCCCTGAATTACCTGAGCCAGGTCCATAGCTGCCATGGAAGCTATGAACTCCTGTGCCACCTTGGAACCAGACCCCAGCGAAGGCAAATTGAAGTCCCCCAAAACCATAAGTCTAGGGAACTCCAAAGCCAATGGCGAGATGGCTTCAAGGAGCCCAGGCAGGGAGTCCCTTACCCTGCAAGGAGGCAGGTACAGGAGTAGGACCCCCAACTGACCGTTAGGGCCCAACCGCAGGAGCAGAGCCTCACAACCCAAAATTTGTGGAGCGGTGGCCCTGGCGACTCCCAATGACTCCCTGGCTATAATGGTAACACCACCGCCCTTACCCACATCCCTAGGCTGGTGCCAAACACCGAACCCGGCTGGACACATCTCTGATAGAGGCACCCCATCCTCAGGTCTCAGCCAGGTCTCAGTGATGCATGCCAGGTCGGCCCGCTCCCCCAAAATAGAGTCTTGTATTAGGGGAGCCTTATTACAGACTGACCTGGCATTCATCAGCAGCAGCCTAAGGGCGGGGTCACCCTGGATCAGCTGCTCAGGACCTAGAGGTGAAACCGGGGGGCCAGAATGCGGGACAGATACTAAGCATCGGTCCCACGTTCCCCGAGTGCGGCCCGCCCCATGGTTCCCGCTATAACGCCCCATGCCCGTCACAACCTCTAAATGAGCCCCTGGAACCTCCACCATTAACCCAGACTGAGTGTCGCCCTCTCTTCCTGGCTGGCAAGGCCATCTCCCCCTCCCTCCCTCCCTAACCAACTTAAAACATACCCTCTCACTCCCTCCACCCCCCCAACAGAACTCCAATGACGGGAGTCTCCTCCTCCCGGCCCTGGTCCAAGCACTGTAAGGCCATGGGGGTGATGGGGAGTGGGGGGCGCTGCCCCTAAGGCCACCAAGAAACCCCAGGTGGGGCCATAGTTCTCCTCCCCACCCTGGTCCACGCGGCATGAGGCGCGATGCTGCAGGGATGGTGAGGGGTGCCACTTTTGAGGCCGCAAGCAACCCCAGGTACGCCCAATGTTCTCCTCCTCGCCCCAGTTCTGGCAGTGCAAGGCTCATGGCTGCCGGGATGGTGGAGGGGGCCGCTTTTGTGGCCGCAAGCGACCCCAGGTACAATCAATGCTCTCCTCCCCACCCCAGTCCTGGCAGCGCAAGGCTCGTGGCTGCATAGATGGCGGGGGGCACCATCTTTGGGGCCACAAGCGACCCCAGGTGCAGCCGATGTTCTCCTCCCCGCCCCCGGTCCTGGTGGCACAAGGTCCTCCCTGTAGTTGCTGCGACGGACCTGCACAGCCGGGAAAAATATCCCCTTTCCGAAACCAGCCATGGGACAGAAGACAAACATCCAATGTTCTCAACGGCCTCCACTCCCGAAGATGAAACCGGCTAAGCGGTGGTGGAGGTGGTGGAGGCGGTGGAGGTGGCCTTGGAGCCCAACCAGGAGTCCAGAAGCCGCCCTGCCTCAGGTGTTCTCGCCAGTCTCCCTCCCAAAGGCAGTGTTCTCGGCAGGCCAGGGGCTGGTGGCTTTTACCTTCCCTAAGGCTGAAAGAAGCAGCCCAGGATCAGCTGTGGCCTTGGTGTTCTCGGCAGGCCAGAGGCTGGTGGCTTTTACCTTCCCCCAGGCCGAAAGAAGCAGCCCAGAATCAGCTGTGGCCTTGGTGTTCTCGGCAGGCCAGGGGCTGGTCGCTTTTATCTTCCCTCAGGCTGAAAGAAGCAGCCCAGAATCAGCTGTGGCCTTGGTGTTCCATGCATTTATCCAGACCTTGCATTAGCAAGTGTAGGAAGATTTCAAACCCCTGATAGAAACATGGTTTTCCCAACCCCAGAAAGACTGAAAAGGGTAACTGAAATCTTGAAAGATGTAATTGAAGAGGGAGAAATAAAATTCAAAAGGTACAGTCAACCTTCTCCCTATAACAATAAAATTGGTAGAGAACCTCCTCGAAACACAGCAGCAACAGCATATTTCTCACCAGTAACCAAAGGAGGAAAGGAGATGATGGCCCTACTGAGGGAGATGATAACCAGCCATATGAGGGAAGATGATGAGCCAGTAAATCAGTCAATCTTCCAATATGTACCATTTACCACAACAGACTTGTTAAATTGGAAACAGCATTATGGACCTTTTAGTACCAAGCCGAATGAGGTGATTGAACTAATTGGAACCATAGTCCAAACACATAACCCCACATGGAGTGATATGTGGCAAATAATAAATATGCTCCTTAATATGGAAGATAAGGAAAAATTAAAACTGGCAAAAGACAAAATATTCCGTAGAAATTTCCCAGACGCAGATCAGACTGTAGTGCGTATGGCAGCAGCTGCTGAACAAAATCCAAATTGGAATCCTAATGATCCAACACACAGGACAAGTCTTCAACAGTACAGATATTTGATTTTGGAAAGCTTAAAGGAAGCAGCAAAAGGTCCTGTCAATTTTAGCAAACCGGCTGCTATAATTCAAGAGAAACAAGAATCCCCTGAAAGTTTCTTACAAAATTAATAGAAGCATATAAAATAAATACAGGAATAAATATGGAAGATCCTGAAAACCACCAGATGTTAAATGAGAGATTCATTACTCAGAGTGTGCCAGATGTAAGAAAGAAATTACAAAAGCTGGAAGGAGCATTGGGAAAGAATACTAGCGAACTAGTAGAAGTGGCCAAGAAGATCTATCTAAACAGGGAAGATGAGGAAGAGAAGGAGAATATAAGAGAATATAAGAAAGCTGAGATGATTGCCCTTGCTTTGGGAAGAGGCAAAGGAACACTTGATTGCAATCAGTGTGCTCACTGCAAGCAAGAGGGCCACTGGCAGAGGAATTACCCCGAGAGAGGAATGAGAAAAATGCACCCGTTTGGCAGAGAAAGTTATGGATACAGACAAGAAGAACATGATGAATTGGCTGAGATGAAATGGGATGATTGAAGAAACCAGAGGAATTTGGGAAATCCCAGGAAAAAAATGTCAACTCCAGCCTTTCAGGCTGTCCCAACTTTTCAGGCAGTATGTGAAAGTATGCAGAAATAAAAGTGTAGATGTCAGAGGCCAGTTGCCTAACTGCAAAGGAACTTGAAGGCCCTGCACAAGAAGAAGGTTTACTTTTTCTGCAGACGTACAAGTACATGCCCTCCAGATGATTTGGAAAATAAGGGACATTTATGGATTAGCTGCCCAAAATGCCTAAATCCCTTGCAATTAATCAGAAAACAGAAGGCACAGTTGGCAAAAAGAAATAGAAGGGCAGAAACGAAGCGAAGAACAGCTATGTTAAAATAAGCCAAAACAAACACAGAAGTTGTATTTGATTAAAGAATTTGAGGACTTGAAAATATAAAACATCTGAAGTACACAAAAATAAAATAAAAAGCCAGTAAGGAAATACTTACTTAAAAGCAGGGAGGCTTAGTGGAATCATCCTTGTTCATTTAATCCACAGTTAAGGAAGGTTGAGAAAGCAAGTGGGATTGTTGAAAGCATTGCAGAATTGTATGAAAGCCTAAATCAATAAGTCCAGGTTTTAGCCAATGACAATGCATGATATGAGAACTCCCCTCTGTACAAAGTATCATATTTCCCCATTTGAATTTCTGTCCTAAACACATAAAATTGGCCAGATCTGGCCCACATAGAAGGGAAATGGAAGTTAGGAAATTATTAACTCAGTCACTGCAGTATAAATCAATATGTGAATCAAGGTACAGCAAGTTTGGTCTATAGTTAAACATTGATAAGATGAATCATTGAAACCAAAATGAAAAGAACTGTATACTGTTGGTAGTATTTTTTTCTTGCAGTTTAAAACCCTGGAAGGATTAAAATGCATAGATTTTGCTTTAATAGTCAATGTAAGAAGAAGATGGCAACTTGGCATTGGGCACAAACCAGAAGCTGCCAAAACGCCCAGTTGAAGCTTGAGGAATCTGCAATCAACATGATAGAAATGTTTATTTATTGCAATAAAGTGTGAAAAGTTATTAAAAATAATAATTTTCAAGAAATCAGGAGGGAATGAAATAGGAATGAAAGAATTAAAATATTAATTCTGGTTTAAAAAAGTAAAAACTATTTTCTGAGTACTCTGTAAAGTTAAACAGATCAGATTGACCTAATCAAATAGAACATAATGACGAGGCTAAGTAAACAGAAGGCCTTGTGTCCACAAGCTCAGCACAGTTTGTACAGCTGGCAGGGATTTCTCTTAGACTCAAGAAACCATAATGCTGAATAATATTTGTGTGACATGACATGATCAAATATTCTGAATGTTCTAACCTGAACTGCATGACAATGTCAAAAGATTAATCAATAATTTTGGCTTATCCCATAGTGATGAAATTTCCTAATTTTATGCTATAAAAAGATGGCTCTGAAAATGTATGGTCATTCAGGGATTATTAGCTTGTTAAAGCATCCCTGAATCTGTTTGGCCAAATAATAATAAATCTCTTATCTGTCTTAGCTTGGAATGTGGGTTTGTCTTGCTTTCATTCCACAACAAAGCCACTTTGTTGTTTTATAAATTTGTTTAAGAAAACAGATCTCTTTGCTTCCATGTCCCTTTTTTTATTTGTCACCTTGTTTCCCTGACCACAGGTTTATGCTTGTTGTGTATCAACACATCACTTCAGAGTTACAGCAACCCTCAGAGGTAGGGTTGACACACTTTCTCCACCAAAAGGAGAGCAGACATCACCAAAAATGACATGGATGGCAAAGGACATCAAAAAGGATTATACTGTATAATCAAATGCAATTACAATTCGACATTGTTAATATATTACATTATTATTTTATTTCCTGAAAATATTATTTTTAAAAAACAACTTCTATTTCCTAGAATCTTACTTCTAGTTTTGAGTTATGGGGCCTCAGGGTCTCCACCTGGTTTTATAGAAAATATTGCTAGGTAGCTATTCTCAGCTAGGTAGCTAGGTAGCTATTCTAATACATAAAATAATCATCTTTAATGTTTCTCCAAATACATATAAATTAGCTTAAGCAATTTTAATGCAAATCTGCTTTGTAGACATGTACTCAGCCTATAGACACATGATGTATGCCTTTTCGATGTACCTCAAATGTGACGTGTGCATGATCTGGCTGTTTTCCCCCCTTCTGTTTCTACAATTCTTATTTCAATATTAATATAGCATGAATTTGTCTGCAGAAAGTTTCCATAAGCACCATGAAATCAACTTAAGAATATACCCAACATGGCTAAAACTATTCACAAAATGCAGAATTTTACATGAAATTGCATTAACATAACCTAATAATAATAATATGTTCAAAAACTTTTCTGAAAAGGCTGAGCTCTATCATTTTCTAGTAGTGAAATGCCCGATACAGAACATGAAGCTATCATTGAGTACTGTGTACTCGTGTAGCTACAACCTTCTAGGGTTTTAAATCATGCAGGGAACCTCCATAGGTCCAAAAGGCTTTACACTGCAGATCTTCTCCTCCAAAGCATAGAGCAGGGATTCTCTACCTGCTGCCCATGGGCTGGATGTGGCCCACGGCAACATTTCACATGGCCCACCACCACCTCCACCACACCCGGAAGCGCCATGTAGTGAAAGAAGGGCAAAATGGCCATCTGGCCCCTGGCTTTAAAAGGTTGAGGCCAGACTTGGGGGAATTCAGGGCCACCATGCATATTTTGTAATGCTTTACGTAGATGTTATTCAAGGACCTAAAAGCATGACCAGTTTTTATTAAAGTGGCAGTGGCTGACCTCTGACCACTATGGTTAGACCACTATGTTATACAGCATGACACCAGATCAGTATGAATAAATGGCTTGCCCAGAATCATACCTAGTTGCATTAGTTCACGCCAGGCTACCACCAACAATATAAAAAGACTCAAAAGTGAGAGTTTACACCACATGGCCAAGAAAAGAAATTTTATTTTCAAGGCTTCATTATTACGTAGCTAACTGAGTATTTGTTTTGTTCACATGCATCATTAAACATGCTATGTATAAATAAGATATGTGAGCTGGGGCTCATCGTTTAGTATTATGTGCATGACAGTTGGATTTAAGACTCTGCCCAAATACTCTGGCATGGCTACAAAATGGTCCCAAAGCATTGACTTCCATTTTAAACTCAGTGTTGTTCTTATTATGCTCAAACTGGAAACTTGTTGCTGTTCATTATGAGTATTGAAATAAGTATCAGTACACATTGGTTGAAACTTGTGTTGCTTGAATAAGAGATTATTTATTTATTTATTTATTGGAGTATTTATATCTCGCCCTTCTGGCGCAGGCGCCACCCAGAGCAGCTAACAACATAAAAGGATAAAGCTCTTTAAAACCAAAAGAAAGCAATCTCCACACAACACAATACATAATACAAAAGATAGAAGATACAATAAAATACCTACACAATCTTTAAAAACCTAGAACCCTCCAGTCCCTCCCTAACTCCTTAAGAGAACAATAGTAAAAGTTAAAAAGATAAAAGTCATAAAAGAGCATAAAAACAAAGTACAAAATTCTGACCATCACAGTGATAACCTAAGGCAGCTAAACTAGCCAGCAGACTTGGGCCGTTCCACATGTCGGATCCTAAACCCTCTGGCATAGCCAGGTCTTGAGTGCCTTTCTAAAGGGGAGTAGCTCCGTCTGGAGATGCAGTTTTGGTGGTAAGAGGTTCCACAGGCCTGGGACAGACACAGAGAAGGCTCCTCTCCCGGTCCCCATGAGGTGTACTTCTCTCGTCAAAGGGATAACCACAGAGCCTCTCTGGCCTGCCCTCGTAGGAGGGATAGAATGCCTCGGGGCGATACAGTCACATAAGTAACCTGGTCCACTGCCATGAAGGGCTTTAAAGGTCAAAACCAGCACCTTGAATTACACCCAGCGGCACACTGGCAGCCAGTGCTGCTCCCGGAGCAGAGGTGAGGCACGAGCATAATGCACCCACCCCATCACCACCCAGGCAGCCGCATTCTGGACCAGCTGGAGCCTCCGAATGGGGGCAGCCCCATGTAGAGTGCATTACAATAATCCAATCTGGAGTTGACCAGAGCATGAGTGACTGTGAGCAAGGAGTCCCGGTCTAGGAGCGGGCGTAATTGGTAGATGACACGCAGCTGTGCAAAGGCTCTCCGAGCCATGGCTGCCACCTGCTCTTTGAGCTGTAGCTGCGAGTCCAGGAGGACCCCCAAGTTACGCATCGAGTCTGTCTGAGACAGTGCTGCCCAATCTTGTACCAAAGATGGTAGCTCCTGGGATAACATGGGGCCCTGAACCCACAGCCACTCAGTCTTGCCAGGATTCAGCTGAAGCCTGTTGTCCCCCATCCAGACCCGAACAGCCTCCAGACACCTGGTTAGGACTTTGACTGCATCACTCGGGTCCCCATGGGTCGCAATGTACAGTTGGGTATCATCATATGAGTGGTACCTCACCCTGTGGGAACAAATCATCTCACCCAGTGGTTTCATGTAGATGTTGAACAGCAGAGGCGAGAGTACCGAGCCCTGAAGCACCCCACTTGGGAGCGATCTAGGGCTGGACAACTCGCTCTCTAAAGACACCGACTGAGACCAGTCCCTCAGAAACCAGGACAACACCATGCCCTGGGGCCTCAATCCTTGGAGCCAACCCAGAAGGATACCATGGTCAACGGTATCGAAAGCTGCTGAGAGGTTAAGGTGAGCGAGAACAGAGGGATGTCCCCTGTCACACTTTCGCCAGAGATCATCCATAAGTGCAACCAATGCAATCTGGGTACCATAACAGGGCCTGAATCCTGACAGAAACAGGTCCAGATAATCCGTATCATCCAGAACCCCCTGGAGCTGCCGTGCCACTGCTCTTTCCAACACCTTCTCCAAAAAGGGAATGTTGGAGATTGGTCTAAAGTTTGAAATAACTGTAGGGTCGAGCGATGGATTTTTTTAGGAGGGAGCGCACCAGCGCATGTTTAAAAGCCGCTGGAAACACCTGCTCCCGCAAGGAGGCATTCACCATCGCACCGACCCAGCTGCCCGTTGTAGCCTTGGCAGCTTTAATCAGCCAGGCAGGGCAGCAATCTAATAAGGCACAGGTTGTTCATGTTTGCTTGTAATGATAAGCCATGGTCAATTCAAAATGGAGGAAATTCCCATTCTTCTGAAAATTTCTTGCAGACTAGCTAGAAGAGAAGATAAATGGGAGACTGAATGAGCCACGCATATGGGCCATATAAAAGTATATGGTAGTTTAGCATTGTGTCTAAATAAGAACAAAGAAGACCACTCTGCTACAACAAAGCAACCTTTACATCTGGAAACAAAGCTGAAAAAAGTTCCAATGAGATTCACCCCTTACTTCAATTTGATTCTTAACACATACTACTGGTTATTCTTCACGACTGCCACAGAATGACTCAGAGGAAGACAACAAAAAAATTCACATTTGAACATTTTCCATCACATTTTTTTCCACTCAAGCTGAACTATTAATCTTTCTGAATGGCTTCCGTGAGTCACTATAGGCTGCCTTGGTTGATAAATCTCTAAAAGGAAAACCAAATTACACTGTTTTAACATCTACTGTCATTCAGGAAGTAAATAAAGAAGACTTATGTTAACCCTAAAACCATCTGGTATTTCTTTGTGGGAGGGAGTCAAAATGTAGAATGAATCTCCTATTTAAACAAAAAGTAATAATGCAAAAAGTTATGGATGTGTTTGTTAATTCAAGACTCTTTGTTTTTACCATTATTCCCACATACTCTATTTCCTGGGTAATACATATCTAAAAAGAAATTATTGCAAATGGACATCCAGGAAAGAGACAGCAGCCAATAATGTCTTCTTTTATTTTATTTTATTTTTCAATTCATATGGCACCCCACTCGCGAAGTGCGACTCTGGGTGGCTCACAGACACATCAACACAACAACATACACAATAAAACATGGCCCAACACTAAAATATCAATATCAATAAAAACAAAAAATAAATCACATAGTCCTTGCCACTCAACGTCCCCAATGGAGCCTGGGGCTCAATGTCCTCGTTCATTAGAGATCTGATACGATTACAGACCACTTTATTATTTGTTGCGATCTGGGTCTAACGGCAGGTTTTATTATGAAGGTTTTTATTATTATTTTTTAACAATTATTTTGTTTATCACTGTAAACTGCTGTGAGTAGTGCTTGCCATTAAATCCAGTGTTATAGAAATGCAACAAACAAACAAACAAAGCTCTCAGTCACCACAAAAGATCAAGAGGAAAATCAAGCTATTAGAAAAAGGTAAGCACTTTCCCTCAATTTTATCTTTTCTGAAATGAATTCCAGAAGCTGAGTCCATACCCAATAAATGTGGTTCCTGACTAAGGTTAGAGATCCTCCGGCAGTTTCTTTAACCTGCCTACCCACCCAGAGAATAATATGTCATTACTAACTGATACCAGACTCGTAGATCTAAACCTTCCCAGCTCTCACTCACTACCACTTCACATTACATACATATAGAACAGGCTCTGCCTGGGAGATGAACCACATGTGAGAATAGATTGGCCATGGGGTCTACTTTGGAGGTGATGTTCGTCAGTTTCAAGTCATCTTTTCCTTGAAGGCCGCCCACTTCAAACCCAGTTTAAAGATATAGTAAGGTAAAGGTCTCCCTTGCTCGAAATCCAGTCGTATCCGACTCTAGGGTTCAGTGCTCATCTCTGTTTATAGCCAAAGAGCCAGTATTGTCTGTGTCTGCAGATGTTTCTGTGGGCATGTGGCAGGCATGTCCTCCTGGACTCACGACTCCTGCTCAATGAGCAGGTGGCAGTTGTAGCTAGAAGGGCTTTCGCACAACTTCGTGTGATTCACCAGTTACGCCCGCTCCTGGACTGGGACTCCTTGCTCATGGTCATGCACGCTCTGGACACCTCCAGACTTGATTATTGCAATGTGCTCTACATGGGGCTGCCTCTGATGACAAGGCTGCAACTGATCCAGAATGCGGCTGTCTGGGTGGTGATGGGTTCAGGTGTTATGCCCGTGCCTCGCTACTGCTTCGGGAGCTGCACTGGTTGCCGGTGTGCCTCCAGGTGCAATTCAAGATGCTGGTGATTACCTTTAAAACCCTACATGATAGTGGACCAGGGTACTTAAGAGACCGCATCACCCCAAGGACATCTGCCCATCCCACCAGAGCAGACCAAAGGGGCTCTCTCATAGTGTCATCTACTAGAGAGGTGCTCTGGCCCTGTGGAACCTCCTGCCGACTGAATGGCACCTCCAGGCAGAGCTTCTCCCCTTCTGTAAGAGCCTCAAGACCTAGGTTGCCCAGCAGGTATGGGGGTGGCTGAGGGGACAGCCACTTTGGGTTGGCTTGTCTAGGTATGCCTGGGCTGCCAGTTCCTGGCAGCTTGTTTTGTGGTACTTTTAAAAGAATTTTTAATGATTTAAAAAATAATTTTTAACTTAAAAAGTATATTTTATAATGTTTTAAAATGTTTTTGAGGTTTTATTGTTAATGTGTAAGCCGTCTGAAATCGCCTCGGCAAGGGGGCAGCTGTATAAATATGATTAAACAAACAAACAAACAAACACCAGAGCACACAGAATACTGTTTGCCTTCCCACCGAAGCGGTACCTATTTGCCTTGCAACCGTTATTCAGTGAGGAATGCCTGGATGCCTGAGAAGGCATCTGCATGACAACACTCCGCATTTGGATATCACATCACCCACTGGCCAGGCGGACCGTGATGAGAGTACAGTACCTATTTATCTACTTGCAAATTCTTGCTTTCGAACTGCTAGATTGGCAGGAGTTGGGACAGAGATGGGAGCTCACTCCATCGTGCAGCCCTCACGTCTCAAACTGCTGACCTGCCAACCTTCCAGTCATCAAGTTCAGTGACTTAACCACTAAGCCACTGCAGTCCCAAAAGATATAGTACTAACCAAAAGAAGAATGAGTAGGAGCCTTGGTGTTGCCCATCGACAGTTAGCACCTGAACACCAGCCATTATTTTATGTCTCCCTAAAGTTGAAGCAACTACAGTATTTTAAAACTTGTATCTATCTGTACAAATTAGCATAAGAAATATTTTTGGCCCTTTGCTTTGGAGGTGCCCTTTCTCCATTTTGGTAACATGGTTCCCCTAATATAAAACTGATGGTGTCCCAATTTAGCCCTCGCAAGGCTGAAATCTCACCTCTTTTCTACAACTGTCACTATAATATAATTGGAAACCTGTCTTACTTAGAGGAAGCAGACAGAACAGTCTCATGTCAGGCTAAACTGATCAAAGCAAATACCATGGACAAAATGGACATTTAAACAAATGTGGCTGACACCAGTCTGGTACAGTACTTTTTAAAGGTGAGGAATTCTTACATAAATAGGGTCAGAATTTATTTACTTGGATTATATTATGTAGGTTGAAATCCTGTTCCTTAGTGTAGCAAGTTACAACTAGAGTAGGCCAATTGAGTGAATGGGCATTTGGTAAGCTTCCTCCTCTGTAAGTTTCATTTATTCAATGGATGTACTCAATTTGCAACGTACTATGCTAAAGCACGTCACAACTAAAGTGGGCCTCTCTGAAGCAACAGAACTTACATTACATTCCTTACTCTAGTGTGATTTGCATCAAGCATCAGGATTTCGGCTATCGGTTATTACTCGCTCCTTTTTTTAAAAAAAAGCTGGAGCTGTTTTAGACCACTTTTATTTATTTCTCAAAGATGTATCAGGTATCCAAATGTTCTCATTTTAGTTTGTAATTCATAAATACTCATCGTTTGGCTTGTAATTTTACAATGGCATATATTCATAGAATATATGAAGTGTATTGCACCACGTTATGCTAACTGAGCTTTTGGCCACTACTGGGTCCCAAAAGACGAGAGAATGAGTGTATTTTAAAGCAACTATGTGAGGAAGGAGCTACTTATGCCAGTAATTTTCTCAGCATCAACCCTTGTCTTTCCTTATCTTTTTTCCCAGCATGTGCAAATGGATGGGCTGGAGAAGTGGAAGAGGACTAGCATAGTAAGAATCTATTTTTGCACTTGGGAGCAGGAAACTCTATCTTAACAGCTACTAATGGAGGAGATGCTATCAAATATCCACTGTGTATTTCCCATCAGAATGATTTCTTTGGTTAACTAAAGCTATCATAGCTATTTGCTGCAAAAACAGACTGCAAATTAAAAGGTCTCTGCTGGCCAATGTCCTTCCAATCTATGTAATAAATTCTTTATTGATGCACTGTAAAAAGCAAGAATTCCCAAGGCACACTATTGGAAGTTTGTTATTTTCTAGCCCTTTTCTCCCGTTCTTTGACCTTTGATGAGATGTTTCAAATGTTCAGTTTTACCTTTGTAAAAGCAGTTCAAGTGAACAGCAAAATATTAATTCATTGCTCAGATTATATTGTTCGTTGAAAAATGTACACTTGCTGAATTAACAGCAACACCACTGAGAGTGAGTATTTTCAGCACAGTGATTGAAATCCCATTTCATAACTAAGGTCATGTAAAGCGGATGAAGTCATCAGTAACTGAAGTTTTTTCAGAAGTGAAAAATTTCTGATCCTCAACACCATTAAGGTCCTGAAACTCATGTGAGATCTTTTCATCATGTGGAAACAATTGAGGACACAGGATTGGGGTGTTTGTGCTTCATTTCTAACCACCAGCATCAGCAGGATGATTTTTTTTCAATGACAGCAATTTTCGGAAATTAACAAGTACCTTCTGTCTCGCAGCTTCCCCACAATGACAAAGCTCTCATAGGAATCAGGGAAATCAAAGAGCCTCAGGATATCTGGGAAAGGAGAGGAGAAGGTGGGTTGTTATTTTTTTAAAAAACATTTCCATATATTGCAAATGACATTTTGTTGTGGAGTTTATGAATAATCTTCTTCTTTTTGCTTCCTCTTTTACCACATCAGGTGTCAAAGTTGAGTTTACGAATGGTTCCATGATTTCTATCAGAGTTTCTTTAGAATGAGATGGTAAATCGACAGATCTCATGAAACTGTTGAGCTTCTCCACAACATCTGAAGTAGAAAAGATTCCCCTCAGGGGACTGATTTAATGGAAACAAAAACCTGTTCAAAATTTCTGCCATATTGCTGCTTTCCCATCATCACCATCAGGCAGTGGAGAATGGGCTCCATTTGCAAAGCCTGTAGGGAGGTGAGAGGTGGCTGAGGTAAGAAAGAGGCTTTCTGCCTGCCCTGAAACCTTCTAGATTGCCCTTCTTGGAAGTTTAAAAAGTCTTGGGTTTTATGAGATTTGGGACAAGCCACAGGAACAAATCAGTAGAAGGATTATTCCCACTCTTATCAGCTCTGAATAATGACTACAATGTACTGCTTCATTTGTGTAAAGGGATGGTGCCAGTCTTTGGCTGGGCATACTTAATGGGAACCAGAAGGGCATGCTTGATGTTCACTCTGATTGCCTCTTGGTTTGTTATGGCTATTACTACTCCCAACTAAAGCTAGAATGCTGGTGTTATATTGTTCATTTTTAAAAATGATTACAAATTGTATCTTCTGTCACATTGTTGACAAAAGGACCTCTTTGGATATGGAAAAGGCCACCAAACCTAACTTGCTTTCCATGCTTTTTGTTTCCCTTTGCCAAACAGTTGAGTGTAGTTTGAAATATATTCTGTGTTATTTACCATAGTAAGATGTTCATGTTGATCTTGGCAAAGGTTGATTGTAAGGTCCACCTCAGGTGAGATGTAGAATAGCAACACACACACACAGCTGCTTGCTGTCTTAATTCAGCAGAACTGTGTCACATTGAAACCTGATGATTATGTCAATCTTTTCCTCTCTCTCCCATTAACTGCTGAATGAGAGCTAGCCACAGACCCTCATAGAGGATGATGCTCTGGATATGGTGCCCTTAACATGAGAATGTGAAAAGTCTACCCATCCTCATGTGCTTCTGAAACTTTACGTCGCCACCGGCATCAGCGTCACCGGTGTCATTGCTGGCATTGCCAACGTCACCAGCGATATTAACTTCCATTTATATCCCGCCCATCTGGGGTTACCCCCACTCTGGGCAGCTAACAACAACACATTAAAAACACATAATAAAACACTAATAAAATACAAATATCAAACCTAATTAAAACTGGGGGACTGAATAAAAGCTTAACACTAGTCTGGTGAGTGCCCCTACTCAAATGTTAACAAAAGGACCTGTTTGGATATGGAAAAGGCCACCAAACCTAGCTTACTTTCCATGCTTTTTGTTTCACTTTGCCAAACAGTTGAGTGTAGTTTGAAATATATTCCTATATGATACATGTAGACCTGATCTACCCTTGTCTTCTAAAATGCAAACTTTATCAAATGTGAAGTCCAGGCAGTTGGGACAGGAATGAAGGAGATGGATTTGCTTTAGGATTGTTTACGACATGATGCTCTTTAAATAAATAGGTTCTAGGTATGGGCAGATAACTGGCATCCTTAAGTGAAGTTTAAATTAAACATCCATTTTAATTGTATTAGTCAACACCAGTGTCTTCAAACAAGACCTAGAGGTGGTGCCTCTGCTCCCTCTGCTGACCAGATATTAAACTACTTTCAAATATTTCCATCTGTGTACCTTCTTCAAACATGGTTTAGCCAGATTATGCCACAGAGATTTCCATGGTGTTTCTAGTTCATTCTTCTTTTCAAGCAGTGCAGGGACTGTTTAATACTGCTTTGTTAGGCAAGCAGCTTGAGTAGGTATGCCATGGCTACACAAGCAGACGGTGATCATGTCAGTCTAGCCAAGTCATGTGGCCATACTTTTTGTGGTTAGTTGTCATTGAACAGAGTTCAAAATGCATTCAGCTGCTTGGTTAGGTAAGACAGAAAGTGTGGAAAGAAGTTTGGTGTTGGTTTTGGCTTCCCCATTTGTTCATATAATTGGCTTGGAAGCAACATGACTCCTGCTGTTTGGTTTGGGATTGCACCCATTGCACGTTTATGTCTGCATGCAAGCTCTTTCTTTATCTACTCATCCTCCTTATAAATATAATAGTTACTTTTCTCCCAGCAATGCAACTTTTAGTTTAACTCAGGGATTCTCAACCTATGGATGCAGCCCATGGCGCCATTTCATGTGGCCCACCAGCACCTCCACCACACTCGGAAGTGCTGTGTGGTGGAGGAAGGGCAAAATGGCTGTCTGGCCCCTGAAGCTGTCTGAGGGAGCATGACCCGGCCCCTGACTTTAAAAGATTGAGAACTCCTGGTTTAACTATTCCTTTTCAGTCCTAGAAAGGAAAAGGTCCAGTTCAAGAAACAATGTTTATCGTAGCCCTTGAAAAAGGAATGAACACCCTGCCTAATTTACTATAATCTCCTTCTCTCTGCACTCAAACCATTTCCTATTTGGGGTGTTCCAGAAGTGGAAAAAGTAGTCCATAAAGGTGAATTAAGTATAGTAATGTGCACTTAAAACACATGGTCTTTGTATACTTGAATTCCCACAGACGTTTTGTTCCAATAAATGATGCCATTTAAATCTATGTAAAAGTAACACCATAAATCACCCAACTAATATTTTTATAGAGCTGACAATTTTGAGATTTTAGAGTTTCTTCTTGTTTTCCTTGATAGATGGACTAAAAGGCTCAAGACATGCACATGAGAAAATAAAATAAATGAATGAAGAGAAAATAAATGACAAAACAATGACATTTTATGAAGTCTAATATGTTTTCAAGTATGTGATTGATATGACAGCTACACATCCAAATCTATACCTATAAAATGGTGCGTTAACCGTTGGAATGTGACAAAGGATGTTGCAGCAGGCCCCACTAGCCCGTAATGGGCCTCCGTTCACTCGCCCGAACCCGGTTCGCAGGTAACTGTCGGGTTGAATTTTTTGACCCGGGGGCAGGAGCCCCCCAGTCGCAAACAAAAACAGGGAACTTCAATTCCCAACGTTCCTGGCGCCGCGCCGCGCCAGAGCCAATCAGGCTGAGTGGCACGGCAAAAGGAACGTTCGGAAACGCGCCGCGGCCAATAAAAAAAGTTGCAAGGGAAAAACCACTGCAGTAAGCAAACACACGCAGCCAAAACTACAAGCCCCAGCGTCCTGTGCGCCATTAGCGTGCAGAACGCTGAAGCGGCCGGCGCACGAAAAATAAAAGTTAAAAAACACCCGCCGCCGCTGCCATTCTTCCCCACAGGCCGGCCAGCATGGCCCATGGGGGGAAAAAAGCCTGCCGCCGCTGCCCTTCCATTCAAAGGCCCAGCAGGTGCGCAAAAATTACAAGTAAATAAAAAACAACACTCCGCCACTGCCTTCTTCCCCACGGGCCAGCCAGCATGGCCCGTGGGGGGGGGGGGAACCCGCCGCTGCTGCCCTTCCATTCGAAGGGACAGCCGGCATGCAAAATATACAAGTAAACCCCCCCGCAACTGCCCTTCTTCCCCACTGGCCAGCCAGTATGGCCCGTGGGGGAAAAAGGAAACCCCCCAATGCCGCTGCCCTTCCTTCCCATGGGCCAGCCAGCATGGCCCGTGGAAAAGAAAGCACCACCACCCCGCCATTGCCCTTCCTTCCCACGGGCCAGCCAGCATGGCCCATGGGAAAGAAAGCCTCCCCGCCATTGCCCTTCCTTCCCATGGGCCAGCCAGCATGGCCCACAGGAAAGAAAGCCACCACCCCCCTGAAAAAATAAACACAAAAAAACAAACCAAAAACATTCAAAAACACACAAAAATCAAAAAATGAAACACAAAAACAGCCAAAAAGAAACAAGAAAAAACACACAGACACCCCCCCAAACCCCCCCACCCCCACCCCGCAGAGAACTTACCAAAAGACATCTTCCATCTATGAGGACCGGAACTCAAATGAGAAAAGAAAGAGGAAACTTACCGGAAGCAACACCCAGAGGACAGAAGAGAACATAAGAACATAAGAACAGCCTTGCTGGAACAGGCCACATCCCATCCAGTCCAGCATTCTGTCTCACACAGTGGCTCACCATTTCCTTCAGGGTATTCCCAAGCAGATGCCTTCACCTGCTTAGGATTCCCTGGAAATGATATTGAGAGATATCCTGCCTATCTCTCCAACCCGGAGGTTGTCCTTAAGTATCCATAATTATAGCCATTGATATTCTTGTCCTCCATGAACTTGTCTAATCCTTTCTTAAAGCTGTCAAGACTGACAGCTGTCACCACTTCTTCTGGCAGGGAGTTCCATAGACCAGTAATCCTCTGGGTGAAAAAGTACTTTCTCTTATTTGTTTGAGAACTAGTACCCAAAAGTTTCATGGAGTGTCCCCTAGTTCTAGTGTTATGCGATAGGGAAAACAGTTTTTCCTTATCTACTTTGTCCACACCGTGCATGATTTTATAAACTTCAATCAGGTCACCTCTTAGACGTCGTCGTTCAAGAGTGAAGAGGCCCAACCATTGCAGCCTCAGATGGTAAGGAAGGTGTTCCAGTCCCCTAATCATTCTGGTTGCCCTCCTCTGCACTTTTTCCAGCTCCATAATATCCTTCTGGATGTATGGCGACCAGAACTGTACACAGTATTCCAGATGGGGCCTCACCATAGATTTATAAAGAGGCAAAATGACACTTGCTGACTTATTTTCTATACCCTTCCTAATGATCCCTAGCATTGAGTTTCCTTTTTTCACTGCTGAGGCACACTGGGTTGACACCTTCATTGAGTTGTCCACCAGGACACCAAGGTCCCTTTCCTGGTTTGTCGCAGAGAGTTCAGACCCCATCAGTTTATAAGTGTAATTGGGGTTCTTTGCCCCAACATGCATCACTCTGCACTTACTAATGTTGAAACTCATTTGCCACTGTTTTGCCCACTCCCCCAGTGTCGAGAGATCCCTCTGGAGCTCCTCACAATCTCTCACAGTTTTCACTACCCTGTATAATTTAGTGTCGTCAGCAAATTTGGCTACCTTGCTTTTTACTCCTACTTCTAGATCATTTATGAAGAGGTTGAAAAGCAGGGGTCCCAATACTGAACCTTGGGGGACCCCACTCTTGACTTCCCTCCACTTGGAGAAGTGTCCATTTAGTGCTACCCTCTGTTTCCTGTCCCTTAGCCAGTTGCTGATCCAGGACAAGACCTGTCCCTTTATTCCATGACTGGTAAGTTTATTCAAGAGCCTTTGGTGTGGGACCTTGTCAAAAGCCTTCTGAAAGTCCAAATAAACAATGTCAACTGGATCCCCCTTATCCACATGCTTGTTGACACTCTCAAAAAATTCCAACAGATTAGTGAGGCATGATTTGCCCTTGCAAAAGCCATGTTGGCTCTCCTTTAGCAGCGCCTTCTCTTCTATGTGCCTATTAATTCTATCTTTTAGGATGGTTTCCATCACTTTACCTGGGACACATGTCAAACTGACAGGTCGGTAATTTCCTGGATCACCCCTGGATCCTTTTTTGAAAATTGGTGTTACATTCGCTACCTTCCAGTCATCAGGCACAAAGCCTGATTTGAGGGAAAGATTATATATTTTGGCTAGGAGATCAGCAATTTCATCTTTAAGTTCCCTGAGAACTCGTGGATGGATGCCATCTGGTCCTGGTGATTTGCTAGTGTTTAGCTTAACAAGACATGCAAGGACCTCCTCCCTGGTTATTTCTATCTGGCTTAATTCTTCGGTTTCCCTCCCTACGAAGATAGGCTCTGTTTTGGGCATGTGGCCTCTGTCTTCTTCAGTGAATACTGAAGCAAAGAATTCATTGAGTCTCTCTGCAATCTCTGTTTCCTCTTTAATAACCCCTTGCCTTCCATTGTCATCTAATGGTCCAATGGCCTTCCTAGTTGGGTTCTTACTTCTAATGTACTTAAAGAAGTCTTTGTTATTTCTCTGAGTATTTTTAGCTATACGCTCCTCAAAGTCTTGCTTTGCTTTCCTGATTGTTGCCTTGCATTTGTTCTGCCAGAATTTATGTTGCTGCCTGCTGTCCTCATTTGGACAAGCCTTCCATCTTCTAAATGAGCTTTTCTTGCTCTTGATCACTTCCCAAACAGCTCCTGTAAGCCACATTGGAGTCCTCTTGGACCTGGCAGTGCCCTTTTTCCTTTTGGGTATGCATTCCAATTGAGCCTCTGTTATTGTTTTTGTAAACAGCCTCCATGCCTCTTGGAGTGTTTGGACTCTCTCAATTTTCCCTTTCAGCTTCTTTTTTACTCGTTTCCTCAACTTTGGGAAATTTCCTTTTTGAAAATTTAAGGTCTCTGTGTTAGATTTTATCAGTGACTTGCGGTCTATGATCAAGTTAAACATAATTGAGTTGTGGTCACTGTTCCCTATTGGATCAGTCACATTAACATCTTGCAATCAAGTCAAGGATTCTTGTACCTCTAGTTGGGTCTTCAACCATCTGTCCCAGGGAACAGTCATTTAGCATATCTAGGAACTTTATCTCTTTATCATGTGCTGAACAACAGTTCACCCAGTCTATGTGAGGGTAATTGAAGTCCCCCATTATAACCAGGCTTCCCTTCTTGGATGCCTCCTTTACAACATTCTCCAACTGCCAGTCTCCCTCAAGAGTTTGGGTCGGAGGCCGATAGTATATGCCTACTGTTAGACCATCCTTGTGGCCTGGTACTCTTACCCACAGAGCTTCCAATGGTGACTCCAAATCACCTAGATATTCCAATTCATACGATTTTATCACTTCTTTGACATACAAGGCTACACCACCTCCTGTTTGCCCCTTCCTATCCTTCCTGTATAGTTTGTAGCCTGGGATAACTGTATCCCATTGGTTATCATCCGTCCACCAGGTTTCAGTGATACCAATAATATCAATATTCTTATCTATTGCTAAGTATTCCAGCTCCCCTATTTTGTTCCGGAGGCTTCTGGCATTTGTATACAAGCATTTATATATGCTTTTCTGACACAGTCTTTTGTGTCCAGTTGCATTGTTAGACTGCCTCTTGCATCCTTCTGCTAGAATGCTAGTGACTAGCTCCTTGCTCTGCTCAGTAATTTTTGCATCCTCCTCACTACCCAAGTACACACTTTCCCGAACCGGATGCTGCCCAGCTCCTGTCGGCTTTCCCCCAGTTATCAGTTTAAAAGCTGCTCTGCAGCCTTTTTGAGGTTGAGTGCCAGCAATCTGGTCCCATCATGGTTCAAATGCAACCCATCCCTCCTGAACAGATTTGGCTTGTCCCAAAATGTTCTCCAGTTCCTGACAAATCTGAAACCCTCCTCTCAACACCACCGCCTCATCCACGCATTGAGGCTTCTGAGCTCTGCCTGCCTGGTAGGTCCTGCGCGAGGGACAGGCAGCACTTCTGAAAATGCTACCTTGGAAGTCCGGGACTTCAATCTTCTTCCTAACAACCTGAATTTGGCTTCCAGGACAGACCGCTTGGCCTTCCCAACATCATTGGTACCAACGTGTACCATGACAACTGGCTCGTCCCCAGTTCTCTCTAACAATCTATCTAGATTTCTTGTGATGTCTGCAACTTTTGCACCTGGCAGGCAAGTCACCATACGGTTATCCTGTGGATCACAAATCCATTTCTCTGTATTTCTAATTATTGAATCGCCTAGTACAAGGAGCCTCTCTCCTGCAATCTGTTCATCTACATGCACCTCATCAACCATATTAAGGGAGAGAAACTCAGTTTGTTCCTGTTGTTTATCTTCCTGGATCTCATCAAGTGTGATGAAGGAGAGATCATCAGGTGGAACCAGTTGTTCCTCTGTGTGTTCCTCATCAGGTGTGATGAGGGAAAGAGCCTCAAATTTAGTCTGCAATTTCAGACTCTCAGAGTGATCCCCTACTCTTCTCCTCCTTTGAGTCACATTCCTCCAAATATCTCCCTCCTGAGTTAGTGAAGGGCCTTCTCCCTCAGAACTGTGCCCTGTCTCTTCTTTGTCCAGCATAGCCTGCTCCGCTCTGTCCAAGAACAGCTCAAGCTCCTTAATTTGTTGATGGTTAGATATGCGGGCCTCTAGCTGCTGGACCTTCTCTTCTAGTAGTGCAACCAGCTTGCACTTGCTGCAAGTGTAGTTCTCCATATGCTTTGGCAAGAACACAAACATGGCACAAGTATTGCAGGTAACTACAACTGTTCCCTCAGAATCCATTTTAACAAGTGCAGTATTGTGGGCCTCAAAAATGTACACGTTTACTACCTTTCTACCTAGTAAGAATATATTCTTCCTTTGTTATTAGTTTGCAATCACTAGCCTTTAAAAGCTCTGAGCTCTTTCAGGGTCAGCCCTTTTGACTCTGCATGTGCTCTTAAGCAGAGCTGCTGCTGAGGAGAGCCAAACAAAGGAAGTGAGCACTGGTAAGTTTTGCCTCTAAAGCAGCTCTACTCCAACTGCAAAACTTACCAGTGCTCACTTCCTTTGTTTGGCTCTCCTCAGCAGCAGCTCTGCTTAAGAGCACATGCAGAGTCAAAAGGGCTGACCCTGAAAGAGCACAGAGCTTTTAAAGGCTAGTGTGGCTCCGCCCCTATGAGTCACAATTCAGGGGAGGGCCTGGTGTGGCTCTGCCCCCTGCTTCTGGAAGCTTCTAACTGCTTCCTCTGTTTGAACAGAGGTGGCTCTCAGCAGTTTAAATTATCAATTTAAATTTGTGGAGGCCTCTAAAGCAGCTCTACTCCAACTGCAAAACTTACCAGTGCTCACTTCCTTTGTTTGGCTCTCCTCAGCAGCAGCTCTGCTTAAGAGCACATGCAGAGTCAAAAGGGCTGACCCTGAAAGAGCTCAGAGCTTTTAAAGGCTAGTGTGGCTCCGCCCCTACGAGTCACAATTCAGGGGAGGGCCTGGTGTGGCTCTGCCCCCTGCTTCTGGAAGCTTCCAACTGCTTCCTCTGTTTGAACAGAGGTGGCTCTCAGCAGTTTAAATTATCAATTTAAATTTGTGGAGGCCTCTAAAGCAGCTCTACTACAACTGCAAAACTTACCAGTGCTCACTTCCTTTGTTTGGCTCTCCTCAGCAGCAGCTCTGCTTAAGAGCACATGCAGAGTCAAAAGGGCTGACCCTGAAAGAGCACAGAGCTTTTAAAGGCTAGTGTGGCTCCGCCCCTATGAGTCACAATTCAGGGGAGGGCCTGGTGTGGCTCTGCCCCCTGCTTCTGGAAGCTTCTAACTGCTTCCTCTGTTTGAACAGAGGTGGCTCTCAGCAGTTTAAATTATCAATTTAAATTTGTGGAGGCCTCTAAAGCAGCTCTACTCCAACTGCAAAACTTACCAGTGCTCACTTCCTTTGTTTGGCTCTCCTCAGCAGCAGCTCTGCTTAAGAGCACATGCAGAGTCAAAAGGGCTGACCCTGAAAGAGCTCAGAGCTTTTAAAGGCTAGTGTGGCTCCGCCCCTATGAGTCACAATTCAGGGGAGGGCCTGGTGTGGCTCTGCCCCCTGCTTCTGGAAGCTTCTAACTGCTTCCTCTGTTTGAACAGAGGTGGCTCTCAGCAGTTTAAATTATCAATTTAAATTTGTGGAGGCCTCTAAAGCAGCTCTACTACAACTGCAAAACTTACCAGTGCTCACTTCCTTTGTTTGGCTCTCCTCAGCAGCAGCTCTGCTTAAGAGCACATGCAGAGTCAAAAGGGCTGACCCTGAAAGAGCTCAGAGCTTTTAAAGGCTAGTGTGGCTCCGCCCCTATGAGTCACAATTCAGGGGAGGGCCTGGTGTGGCTCTGCCCCCTGCTTCTGGAAGCTTCTAACTGCTTCCTCTGTTTGAACAGAGGTGGCTCTCAGCAGTTTAAATTATCAATTTAAATTTGTGGAGGCCTCTAAAGCAGCTCTACTCCAACTGCAAAACTTACCAGTGCTCACTTCCTTTGTTTGGCTCTCCTCAGCAGCAGCTCTGCTTTAGAGCACATGCAGAGTCAAAAGGGCTGACCCTGAAAGAGCTCAGAGCTTTTAAAGGCTAGTGTGGCTCCGCCCCTATGAGTCACAATTCAGGGGAGGGCCTGGTGTGGCTCTGCCCCCTGCTTCTGGAAGCTTCTAACTGCTTCCTCTGTTTGAACAGAGGTGGCTCTCAGCAGTTTAAATTATCAATTTAAATTTGTGGAGGCCTCTAAAGCAGCTCTACTCCAACTGCAAAACTTACCAGTGCTCACTTCCTTTGTTTGGCTCTCCTCAGCAGCAGCTCTGCTTAAGAGCACATGCAGAGTCAAAAGGGCTGACCCTGAAAGAGCTCAGAGCTTTTAAAGGCTAGTGTGGCTCCGCCCCTATGAGTCACAATTCAGGGGAGGGCCTGGTGTGGCTCTGCCCCCTGCTTCTGGAAGCTTCTAACTGCTTCCTCTGTTTGAACAGAGGTGGCTCTCAGCAGTTTAAATTATCAATTTAAATTTGTGGAGGCCTCTAAAGCAGCTCTACTCCAACTGCAAACTTACCAGTGCTCACTTCCTTTGTTTGGCTCTCCTCAGCAGCAGCTCTGCTTAAGAGCACATGCAGAGTCAAAAGGGCTGACCCTGAAAGAGCTCAGAGCTTTTAAAGCTAGTGTGGCTCCGCCCCTATGAGTCACAATTCAGGGGAGGGCCTGGTGTGGCTCTGCCCCCTGCTTCTGGAAGCTTCTAACTGCTTCCTCTGTTTGAACAGAGGTGGCTCTCAGCAGTTTAAATTATCAATTTAAATTTGTGGAGGCCTCTAAAGCAGCTCTACTCCAACTGCAAAACTTACCAGTGCTCACTTCCTTTGTTTGGCTCTCCTCAGCAGCAGCTCTGCTTTAGAGCACATGCAGAGTCAAAAGGGCTGACCCTGAAAGAGCTCAGAGCTTTTAAAGGCTAGTGTGGCTCCGCCCCTATGAGTCACAATTCAGGGGAGGGCCTGGTGTGGCTCTGCCCCCTGCTTCTGGAAGCTTCTAACTGCTTCCTCTGTTTGAACAGAGGTGGCTCTCAGCAGTTTAAATTATCAATTTAAATTTGTGGAGGCCTCTAAAGCAGCTCTACTCCAACTGCAAAACTTACCAGTGCTCACTTCCTTTGTTTGGCTCTCCTCAGCAGCAGCTCTGCTTAAGAGCACATGCAGAGTCAAAAGGGCTGACCCTGAAAGAGCTCAGAGCTTTTAAAGGCTAGTGTGGCTCCGCCCCTATGAGTCACAATTCAGGGGAGGGCCTGGTGTGGCTCTGCCCCCTGCTTCTGGAAGCTTCTAACTGCTTCCTCTGTTTGAACAGAGGTGGCTCTCAGCAGTTTAAATTATCAATTTAAATTTGTGGAGGCCTCTAAAGCAGCTCTACTCCAACTGCAAAACTTACCAGTGCTCACTTCCTTTGTTTGGCTCTCCTCAGCAGCAGCTCTGCTTAAGAGCACATGCAGAGTCAAAAGGGCTGACCCTGAAAGAGCTCAGAGCTTTTAAAGGCTAGTGTGGCTCCGCCCCTATGAGTCACAATTCAGGGGAGGGCCTGGTGTGGCTCTGCCCCCTGCTTCTAGAAGCTTCTAACCGCTTCCTCTGTTTGAACAGAGGTGGCTCTCAGCAGTTTAAATTATCAATTTAAATTTGTGGAGGCCTCTAAAGCAGCTCTACTCCAACTGCAAAACTTACCAGTGCTCACTTCCTTTGTTTGGCTCTCCTCAGCAGCAGCTCTGCTTAAGAGCACATGCAGAGTCAAAAGGGCTGACCCTGAAAGAGCTCAGAGCTTTTAAAGGCTAGTGTGGCTCCGCCCCTATGAGTCACAATTCAGGGGAGGGCCTGGTGTGGCTCTGCCCCCTGCTTCTGGAAGCTTCTAACTGCTTCCTCTGTTTGAACAGAGGTGGCTCTCAGCAGTTTAAATTATCAATTTAAATTTGTGGAGGCCTCTAAAGCAGCTCTACTCCAACTGCAAAACTTACCAGTGCTCACTTCCTTTGTTTGGCTCTCCTCAGCAGCAGCTCTGCTTAAGAGCACATGCAGAGTCAAAAGGGCTGACCCTGAAAGAGCTCAGAGCTTTTAAAGGCTAGTGTGGCTCCGCCCCTATGAGTCACAATTCAGGGGAGGGCCTGGTGTGGCTCTGCCCCCTGCTTCTGGAAGCTTCTAACTGCTTCCTCTGTTTGAACAGAGGTGGCTCTCAGCAGTTTAAATTATCAATTTAAATTTGTGGAGGCCTCTAAAGCAGCTCTACTCCAACTGCAAAACTTACCAGTGCTCACTTCCTTTGTTTGGCTCTCCTCAGCAGCAGCTCTGCTTAAGAGCACATGCAGAGTCAAAAGGGCTGACCCTGAAAGAGCTCAGAGCTTTTAAAGGCTAGTGTGGCTCCGCCCCTATGAGTCACAATTCAGGGGAGGGCCTGGTGTGGCTCTGCCCCCTGCTTCTGGAAGCTTCTAACTGCTTCCTCTGTTTGAACAGAGGTGGCTCTCAGCAGTTTAAATTATCAATTTAAATTTGTGGAGGCCTCTAAAGCAGCTCTACTCCAACTGCAAACTTACCAGTGCTCATTTCCTTTGTTTGGCTCTCCTCAGCAGCAGCTCTGCTTAAGAGCACATGCAGAGTCAAAAGGGCTGACCCTGAAAGAGCTCAGAGCTTTTAAAGGCTAGTGTGGCTCCGCCCCTATGAGTCACAATTCAGGGGAGGGCCTGGTGTGGCTCTGCCCCCTGCTTCTGGAAGCTTCTAACTGCTTCCTCTGTTTGAACAGAGGTGGCTCTCAGCAGTTTAAATTATCAATTTAAATTTGTGGAGGCCTCTAAAGCAGCTCTACTCCAACTGCAAAACTTACCAGTGCTCACTTCCTTTGTTTGGCTCTCCTCAGCAGCAGCTCTGCTTAAGAGCACATGCAGAGTCAAAAGGGCTGACCCTGAAAGAGCTCAGAGCTTTTAAAGGCTAGTGTGGCTCCGCCCCTATGAGTCACAATTCAGGGGAGGGCCTGGTGTGGCTCTGCCCCCTGCTTCTGGAAGCTTCTAACTGCTTCCTCTGTTTGAACAGAGGTGGCTCTCAGCAGTTTAAATTATCAATTTAAATTTGTGGAGGCCTCTAAAGCAGCTCTACTCCAACTGCAAAACTTACCAGTGCTCACTTCCTTTGTTTGGCTCTCCTCAGCAGCAGCTCTGCTTAAGAGCACATGCAGAGTCAAAAGGGCTGACCCTGAAAGAGCTCAGAGCTTTTAAAGGCTAGTGTGGCTCCGCCCCTATGAGTCACAATTCAGGGGAGGGCCTGGTGTGGCTCTGCCCCCTGCTTCTAGAAGCTTCTAACCGCTTCCTCTGTTTGAACAGAGGTGGCTCTCAGCAGTTTAAATTATCAATTTAAATTTGTGGAGGCCTCTAAAGCAGCTCTACTCCAACTGCAAAACTTACCAGTGCTCACTTCCTTTGTTTGGCTCTCCTCAGCAGCAGCGCTGCTTAAGAGCACATGCAGAGTCAAAAGGGCTGACCCTGAAAGAGCTCAGAGCTTTTAAAGGCTAGTGTGGCTCTGCCCCTATGAGTCACAATTCAGGGGAGGGCCTGGTGTGGCTCTGCCCCCTGCTTCTGGAAGCTTCTAACTGCTTCCTCTGTTTGAACAGAGGTGGCTCTCAGCAGTTTAAATTATCAATTTAAATTTGTGGAGGCCTCTAAAGCAGCTCTACTCCAACTGCAAAACTTACCAGTGCTCACTTCCTTTGTTTGGCTCTCCTCAGCAGCAGCTCTGCTTAAGAGCACATGCAGAGTCAAAAGGGCTGACCCTGAAAGAGCTCAGAGCTTTTAAAGGCTAGTGTGGCTCCGCCCCTATGAGTCACAATTCAGGGGAGGGCCTGGTGTGGCTCTGCCCCCTGCTTCTGGAAGCTTCTAACTGCTTCCTCTGTTTGAACAGAGGTGGCTCTCAGCAGTTTAAATTATCAATTTAAATTTGTGGAGGCCTCTAAAGCAGCTCTACTCCAACTGCAAAACTTACCAGTGCTCACTTCCTTTGTTTGGCTCTCCTCAGCAGCAGCTCTGCTTAAGAGCACATGCAGAGTCAAAAGGGCTGACCCTGAAAGAGCTCAGAGCTTTTAAAGGCTAGTGTGGCTCCGCCCCTATGAGTCACAATTCAGGGGAGGGCCTGGTGTGGCTCTGCCCCCTGCTTCTGGAAGCTTCTAACTGCTTCCTCTGTTTGAACAGAGGTGGCTCTCAGCAGTTTAAATTATCAATTTAAATTTGTGGAGGCCTCTAAAGCAGCTCTACTCCAACTGCAAACTTACCAGTGCTCATTTCCTTTGTTTGGCTCTCCTCAGCAGCAGCTCTGCTTAAGAGCACATGCAGAGTCAAAAGGGCTGACCCTGAAAGAGCTCAGAGCTTTTAAAGGCTAGTGTGGCTCCGCCCCTATGAGTCACAATTCAGGGGAGGGCCTGGTGTGGCTCTGCCCCCTGCTTCTGGAAGCTTCTAACTGCTTCCTCTGTTTGAACAGAGGTGGCTCTCAGCAGTTTAAATTATCAATTTAAATTTGTGGAGGCCTCTAAAGCAGCTCTACTCCAACTGCAAAACTTACCAGTGCTCACTTCCTTTGTTTGGCTCTCCTCAGCAGCAGCTCTGCTTAAGAGCACATGCAGAGTCAAAAGGGCTGACCCTGAAAGAGCTCAGAGCTTTTAAAGGCTAGTGTGGCTCCGCCCCTATGAGTCACAATTCAGGGGAGGGCCTGGTGTGGCTCTGCCCCCTGCTTCTGGAAGCTTCTAACTGCTTCCTCTCTTTGAACAGAGGTGGCTCTCAGCAGTTTAAATTATAAATTTAAATTTGTGGAGGCCTCTAAAGCAGCTCTACTCCAACTGCAAAACTTACCAGTGCTCACTTCCTTTGTTTGGCTCTCCTCAGCAGCAGCTCTGCTTAAGAGCACATGCAGAGTCAAAAGGGCTGACCCTGAAAGAGCTCAGAGCTTTTAAAGGCTAGTGTGGCTCCGCCCCTATGAGTCACAATTCAGGGGAGGGCCTGGTGTGGCTCTGCCCCCTGCTTCTGGAAGCTTCTAACTGCTTCCTCTGTTTGAACAGAGGTGGCTCTCAGCAGTTTAAATTATCAATTTAAATTTGTGGAGGCCTCTAAAGCAGCTCTACTCCAACTGCAAAACTTACCAGTGCTCACTTCCTTTGTTTGGCTCTCCTCAGCAGCAGCTCTGCTTAAGAGCACATGCAGAGTCAAAAGGGCTGACCCTGAAAGAGCTCAGAGCTTTTAAAGGCTAGTGTGGCTCCGCCCCTATGAGTCACAATTCAGGGGAGGGCCTGGTGTGGCTCTGCCCCCTGCTTCTGGAAGCTTCTAACTGCTTCCTCTGTTTGAACAGAGGTGGCTCTCAGCAGTTTAAATTATCAATTTAAATTTGTGGAGGCCTCTAAAGCAGCTCTACTCCAACTGCAAAACTTACCAGTGCTCACTTCCTTTGTTTGGCTCTCCTCAGCAGCAGCTCTGCTTAAGAGCACATGCAGAGTCAAAAGGGCTGACCCTGAAAGAGCTCAGAGCTTTTAAAGGCTAGTGTGGCTCCGCCCCTATGAGTCACAATTCAGGGGAGGGCCTGGTGTGGCTCTGCCCCCTGCTTCTGGAAGCTTCTAACTGCTTCCTCTGTTTGAACAGAGGTGGCTCTCAGCAGTTTAAATTATCAATTTAAATTTGTGGAGGCCTCTAAAGCAGCTCTACTCCAACTGCAAAACTTACCAGTGCTCACTTCCTTTGTTTGGCTCTCCTCAGCAGCAGCTCTGCTTAAGAGCACATGCAGAGTCAAAAGGGCTGACCCTGAAAGAGCTCAGAGCTTTTAAAGGCTAGTGTGGCTCCGCCCCTATGAGTCACAATTCAGGGGAGGGCCTGGTGTGGCTCTGCCCCCTGCTTCTGGAAGCTTCTAACTGCTTCCTCTGTTTGAACAGAGGTGGCTCTCAGCAGTTTAAATTATCAATTTAAATTTGTGGAGGCCTCTAAAGCAGCTCTACTCCAACTGCAAAACTTACCAGTGCTCACTTCCTTTGTTTGGCTCTCCTCAGCAGCAGCTCTGCTTAAGAGCGCATGCAGAGTCAAAAGGGCTGACCCTGAAAGAGCTCAGAGCTTTTAAAGGCTAGTGTGGCTCCGCCCCTATGAGTCACAATTCAGGGGAGGGCCTGGTGTGGCTCTGCCCCCTGCTTCTAGAAGCTTCTAACCGCTTCCTCTGTTTGAACAGAGGTGGCTCTCAGCAGTTTAAATTATCAATTTAAATTTGTGGAGGCCTCTAAAGCAGCTCTACTCCAACTGCAAAACTTAACAGTGCTCACTTCCTTTGTTTGGCTCTCCTCAGCAGCAGCTCTGCTTAAGAGCACATGCAGAGTCAAAAGGGCTGACCCTGAAAGAGCTCAGAGCTTTTAAAGGCTAGTGTGGCTCCGCCCCTATGAGTTACAATTCAGGGGAGGGCCTGGTGTGGCTCTGCCCCCTGCTTCTGGAAGCTTCTAACTGCTTCCTCTGTTTGAACAGAGGTGGCTCTCAGCAGTTTAAATTATCAATTTAAATTTGTGGAGGCCTCTAAAGCAGCTCTACTCCAACTGCAAAACTTACCAGTGCTCACTTCCTTTGTTTGGCTCTCCTCAGCAGCAGCTCTGCTTAAGAGCACATGCAGAGTCAAAAGGGCTGACCCTGAAAGAGCTCAGAGCTTTTAAAGGCTAGTGTGGCTCCGCCCCTATGAGTCACAATTCAGGGGAGGGCCTGGTGTGGCTCTGCCCCCTGCTTCTGGAAGCTTCTAACTGCTTCCTCTGTTTGAACAGAGGTGGCTCTCAGCAGTTTAAATTATCAATTTAAATTTGTGGAGGCCTCTAAAGCAGCTCTACTCCAACTGCAAACTTACCAGTGCTCATTTCCTTTGTTTGGCTCTCCTCAGCAGCAGCTCTGCTTAAGAGCACATGCAGAGTCAAAAGGGCTGACCCTGAAAGAGCTCAGAGCTTTTAAAGGCTAGTGTGGCTCCGCCCCTATGAGTCACAATTCAGGGGAGGGCCTGGTGTGGCTCTGCCCCCTGCTTCTGGAAGCTTCTAACTGCTTCCTCTGTTTGAACAGAGGTGGCTCTCAGCAGTTTAAATTATCAATTTAAATTTGTGGAGGCCTCTAAAGCAGCTCTACTCCAACTGCAAAACTTACCAGTGCTCACTTCCTTTGTTTGGCTCTCCTCAGCAGCAGCTCTGCTTAAGAGCACATGCAGAGTCAAAAGGGCTGACCCTGAAAGAGCTCAGAGCTTTTAAAGGCTAGTGTGGCTCCGCCCCTATGAGTCACAATTCAGGGGAGGGCCTGGTGTGGCTCTGCCCCCTGCTTCTGGAAGCTTCTAACTGCTTCCTCTGTTTGAACAGAGGTGGCTCTCAGCAGTTTAAATTATCAATTTAAATTTGTGGAGGCCTCTAAAGCAGCTCTACTCCAACTGCAAAACTTACCAGTGCTCACTTCCTTTGTTTGGCTCTCCTCAGCAGCAGCTCTGCTTAAGAGCACATGCAGAGTCAAAAGGGCTGACCCTGAAAGAGCTCAGAGCTTTTAAAGGCTAGTGTGGCTCCGCCCCTATGAGTCACAATTCAGGGGAGGGCCTGGTGTGGCTCTGCCCCCTGCTTCTGGAAGCTTCTAACTGCTTCCTCTGTTTGAACAGAGGTGGCTCTCAGCAGTTTAAATTATCAATTTAAATTTGTGGAGGCCTCTAAAGCAGCTCTACTCCAACTGCAAAACTTACCAGTGCTCACTTCCTTTGTTTGGCTCTCCTCAGCAGCAGCTCTGCTTAAGAGCACATGCAGAGTCAAAAGGGCTGACCCTGAAAGAGCTCAGAGCTTTTAAAGGCTAGTGTGGCTCCGCCCCTACGAGTCACAATTCAGGGGAGGGCCTGGTGTGGCTCTGCCCCCTGCTTCTGGAAGCTTCTAACTGCTTCCTCTGTTTGAACAGAGGTGGCTCTCAGCAGTTTAAATTATCAATTTAAATTTGTGGAGGCCTCTAAAGCAGCTCTACTCCAACTGCAAAACTTACCAGTGCTCACTTCCTTTGTTTGGCTCTCCTCAGCAGCAGCTCTGCTTAAGAGCACATGCAGAGTCAAAAGGGCTGACCCTGAAAGAGCTCAGAGCTTTTAAAGGCTAGTGTGGCTCCGCCCCTACGAGTCACAATTCAGGGGAGGGCCTGGTGTGGCTCTGCCCCCTGCTTCTGGAAGCTTCTAACTGCTTCCTCTGTTTGAACAGAGGTGGCTCTCAGCAGTTTAAATTATCAATTTAAATTTGTGGAGGCCTCTAAAGCAGCTCTACTCCAACTGCAAAACTTACCAGTGCTCACTTCCTTTGTTTGGCTCTCCTCAGCAGCAGCTCTGCTTAAGAGCACATGCAGAGTCAAAAGGGCTGACCCTGAAAGAGCTCAGAGCTTTTAAAGGCTAGTGTGGCTCCGCCCCTATGAGTCACAATTCAGGGGAGGGCCTGGTGTGGCTCTGCCCCCTGCTTCTGGAAGCTTCTAACTGCTTCCTCTGTTTGAACAGAGGTGGCTCTCAGCAGTTTAAATTATCAATTTAAATTTGTGGAGGCCTCTAAAGCAGCTCTACTCCAACTGCAAAACTTACCAGTGCTCACTTCCTTTGTTTGGCTCTCCTCAGCAGCAGCTCTGCTTAAGAGCACATGCAGAGCCAAAAGGGCTGACCCTGAAAGAGCTCAGAGCTTTTAAAGGCTAGTGTGGCTCCGCCCCTATGAGTCACAATTCAGGGGAGGGCCTGGTGTGGCTCTGCCCCCTGCTTCTGGAAGCTTCTAACTGCTTCCTCTGTTTGAACAGAGGTGGCTCTCAGCAGTTTAAATTATCAATTTAAATTTGTGGAGGCCTCTAAAGCAGCTCTACTCCAACTGCAAAACTTACCAGTGCTCATTTCCTTTGTTTGGCTCTCCTCAGCAGCAGCTCTGCTTAAGAGCACATGCAGAGTCAAAAGGGCTGACCCTGAAAGAGCTCAGAGCTTTTAAAGGCTAGTGTGGCTCCGCCCCTATGAGTCACAATTCAGGGGAGGGCCTGGTGTGGCTCTGCCCCCTGCTTCTGGAAGCTTCTAACTGCTTCCTCTGTTTGAACAGAGGTGGCTCTCAGCAGTTTAAATTATCAATTTAAATTTGTGGAGGCCTCTAAAGCAGCTCTACTCCAACTGCAAAACTTACCAGTGCTCACTTCCTTTGTTTGGCTCTCCTCAGCAGCAGCTCTGCTTAAGAGCACATGCAGAGTCAAAAGGGCTGACCCTGAAAGAGCTCAGAGCTTTTAAAGGCTAGTGTGGCTCCGCCCCTACGAGTCACAATTCAGGGGAGGGCCTGGTGTGGCTCTGCCCCCTGCTTCTGGAAGCTTCTAACTGCTTCCTCTGTTTGAACAGAGGTGGCTCTCAGCAATTTAAATTATCAATTTAAATTTGTGGAGGCCTCTAAAGCAGCTCTACTCCAACTGCAAAACTTACCAGTGCTCACTTCCTTTGTTTGGCTCTCCTCAGCAGCAGCTCTGCTTAAGAGCACATGCAGAGTCAAAAGGGCTGACCCTGAAAGAGCTCAGAGCTTTTAAAGGCTAGTGTGGCTCCGCCCCTACGAGTCACAATTCAGGGGAGGGCCTGGTGTGGCTCTGCCCCCTGCTTCTGGAAGCTTCTAACTGCTTCCTCTGTTTGAACAGAGGTGGCTCTCAGCAGTTTAAATTATCAATTTAAATTTGTGGAGGCCTCTAAAGCAGCTCTACTCCAACTGCAAAACTTACCAGTGCTCACTTCCTTTGTTTGGCTCTCCTCAGCAGCAGCTCTGCTTAAGAGCACATGCAGAGTCAAAAGGGCTGACCCTGAAAGAGCTCAGAGCATTTAAAGGCTAGTGTGGCTCCGCCCCTATGAGTCACAATTCAGGGGAGGGCCTGGTGTGGCTCTGCCCCCTGCTTCTGGAAGCTTCTAACTGCTTCCTCTGTTTGAACAGAGGTGGCTCTCAGCAGTTTAAATTATCAATTTAAATTTGTGGAGGCCTCTAAAGCAGCTCTACTCCAACTGCAAAACTTACCAGTGCTCACTTCCTTTGTTTGGCTCTCCTCAGCAGCAGCTCTGCTTAAGAGCACATGCAGAGTCAAAAGGGCTGACCCTGAAAGAGCTCAGAGCTTTTAAAGGCTAGTGTGGCTCCGCCCCTATGAGTCACAATTCAGGGGAGGGCCTGGTGTGGCTCTGCCCCCTGCTTCTGGAAGCTTCTAACTGCTTCCTCTGTTTGAACAGAGGTGGCTCTCAGCAGTTTAAATTATCAATTTAAATTTGTGGAGGCCTCTAAAGCAGCTCTACTCCAACTGCAAAACTTACCAGTGCTCACTTCCTTTGTTTGGCTCTCCTCAGCAGCAGCTCTGCTTAAGAGCACATGCAGAGTCAAAAGGGCTGACCCTGAAAGAGCTCAGAGCTTTTAAAGGCTAGTGTGGCTCCGCCCCTATGAGTCACAATTCAGGGGAGGGCCTGGTGCGGCTCTGCCCCCTGCTTCTGGAAGCTTCTAACTGCTTCCTCTGTTTGAACAGAGGTGGCTCTCAGCAGTTTAAATTATCAATTTAAATTTGTGGAGGCCTCTAAAGCAGCTCTACTCCAACTGCAAAACTTACCAGTGCTCACTTCCTTTGTTTGGCTCTCCTCAGCAGCAGCTCTGCTTAAGAGCACATGCAGAGTCAAAAGGGCTGACCCTGAAAGAGCTCAGAGATTTTAAAGGCTAGTGTGGCTCCGCCCCTACGAATCACAATTCAGGGGAGGGCCTGGTGTGGCTCTGCCCCCTGCTTCTGGAAGCTTCTAACTGCTTCCTCTGTTTGAACAGAGGTGGCTCTCAGCAGTTTAAATTATCAATTTAAATTTGTGGAGGCCTCTAAAGCAGCTCTACTCCAACTGCAAAACTTACCAGTGCTCACTTCCTTTGTTTGGCTCTCCTCAGCAGCAGCTCTGCTTAAGAGCACATGCAGAGTCAAAAGGGCTGACCCTGAAAGAGCTCAGAGCTTTTAAAGGCTAGTGTGGCTCCGCCCCTATGAGTCACAATTCAGGGGAGGGCCTGGTGTGGCTCTGCCCCCTGCTTCTGGAAGCTTCTAACTGCTTCCTCTGTTTGAACAGAGGTGGCTCTCAGCAGTTTAAATTATCAATTTAAATTTGTGGAGGCCTCTAAAGCAGCTCTACTCCAACTGCAAAACTTACCAGTGCTCACTTCCTTTGTTTGGCTCTCCTCAGCAGCAGCTCTGCTTAAGAGCACATGCAGAGTCAAAAGGGCTGACCCTGAAAGAGCTCAGAGCTTTTAAAGGCTAGTGTGGCTCCGCCCCTATGAGTCACAATTCAGGGGAGGGCCTGGTGTGGCTCTGCCCCCTGCTTCTGGAAGCTTCTAACTGCTTCCTCTGTTTGAACAGAGGTGGCTCTCAGCAGTTTAAATTATCAATTTAAATTTGTGGAGGCCTCTAAAGCAGCTCTACTCCAACTGCAAAACTTACCAGTGCTCACTTCCTTTGTTTGGCTCTCCTCAGCAGCAGCTCTGCTTAAGAGCACATGCAGAGTCAAAAGGGCTGACCCTGAAAGAGCTCAGAGCTTTTAAAGGCTAGTGTGGCTCCGCCCCTATGAGTCACAATTCAGGGGAGGGCCTGGTGTGGCTCTGCCCCCTGCTTCTGGAAGCTTCTAACTGCTTCCTCTGTTTGAACAGAGGTGGCTCTCAGCAGTTTAAATTATCAATTTAAATTTGTGGAGGCCTCTAAAGCAGCTCTACTCCAACTGCAAAACTTACCAGTGCTCACTTCCTTTGTTTGGCTCTCCTCAGCAGCAGCTCTGCTTAAGAGCACATGCAGAGTCAAAAGGGCTGACCCTGAAAGAGCTCAGAGCTTTTAAAGGCTAGTGTGGCTCCGCCCCTATGAGTCACAATTCAGGGGAGGGCCTGGTGTGGCTCTGCCCCCTGCTTCTGGAAGCTTCTAACTGCTTCCTCTGTTTGAACAGAGGTGGCTCTCAGCAGTTTAAATTATCAATTTAAATTTGTGGAGGCCTCTAAAGCAGCTCTACTCCAACTGCAAAACTTACCAGTGCTCACTTCCTTTGTTTGGCTCTCCTCAGCAGCAGCTCTGCTTAAGAGCACATGCAGAGTCAAAAGGGCTGACCCTGAAAGAGCTCAGAGCTTTTAAAGGCTAGTGTGGCTCCGCCCCTACGAGTCACAATTCAGGGGAGGGCCTGGTGTGGCTCTGCCCCCTGCTTCTGGAAGCTTCTAACTGCTTCCTCTGTTTGAACAGAGGTGGCTCTCAGCAGTTTAAATTATCAATTTAAATTTGTGGAGGCCTCTAAAGCAGCTCTACTCCAACTGCAAAACTTACCAGTGCTCACTTCCTTTGTTTGGCTCTCCTCAGCAGCAGCTCTGCTTAAGAGCACATGCAGAGTCAAAAGGGCTGACCCTGAAAGAGCTCAGAGCTTTTAAAGGCTAGTGTGGCTCCGCCCCTATGAGTCACAATTCAGGGGAGGGCCTGTTGTGGCTCTGCCCCCTGCTTCTGGAAGCTTCTAACTGCTTCCTCTGTTTGAACAGAGGTGGCTCTCAGCAGTTTAAATTATCAATTTAAATTTGTGGAGGCCTCTAAAGCAGCTCTACTCCAACTGCAAAACTTACCAGTGCTCACTTCCTTTGTTTGGCTCTCCTCAGCAGCAGCTCTGCTTAAGAGCACATGCAGAGTCAAAAGGGCTGACCCTGAAAGAGCTCAGAGCTTTTAAAGGCTAGTGTGGCTCCGCCCCTATGAGTCACAATTCAGGGGAGGGCCTGGTGTGGCTCTGCCCCCTGCTTCTGGAAGCTTCTAACTGCTTCCTCTGTTTGAACAGAGGTGGCTCTCAGCAGTTTAAATTATCAATTTAAATTTGTGGAGGCCTCTAAAGCAGCTCTACTCCAACTGCAAAACTTACCAGTGCTCACTTCCTTTGTTTGGCTCTCCTCAGCAGCAGCTCTGCTTAAGAGCACATGCAGAGTCAAAAGGGCTGACCCTGAAAGAGCTCAGAGCTTTTAAAGGCTAGTGTGGCTCCGCCCCTACGAGTCACAATTCAGGGGAGGGCCTGGTGTGGCTCTGCCCCCTGCTTCTGGAAGCTTCTAACTGCTTCCTCTGTTTGAACAGAGGTGGCTCTCAGCAGTTTAAATTATCAATTTAAATTTGTGGAGGCCTCTAAAGCAGCTCTACTCCAACTGCAAAACTTACCAGTGCTCACTTCCTTTGTTTGGCTCTCCTCAGCAGCAGCTCTGCTTAAGAGCACATGCAGAGTCAAAAGGGCTGACCCTGAAAGAGCTCAGAGCTTTTAAAGGCTAGTGTGGCTCCGCCCCTATGAGTCACAATTCAGGGGAGGGCCTGTTGTGGCTCTGCCCCCTGCTTCTGGAAGCTTCTAACTGCTTCCTCTGTTTGAACAGAGGTGGCTCTCAGCAGTTTAAATTATCAATTTAAATTTGTGGAGGCCTCTAAAGCAGCTCTACTCCAACTGCAAAACTTACCAGTGCTCACTTCCTTTGTTTGGCTCTCCTCAGCAGCAGCTCTGCTTAAGAGCACATGCAGAGTCAAAAGGGCTGACCCTGAAAGAGCTCAGAGCTTTTAAAGGCTAGTGTGGCTCCGCCCCTATGAGTCACAATTCAGGGGAGGGCCTGGTGTGGCTCTGCCCCCTGCTTCTGGAAGCTTCTAACTGCTTCCTCTGTTTGAACAGAGGTGGCTCTCAGCAGTTTAAATTATCAATTTAAATTTGTGGAGGCCTCTAAAGCAGCTCTACTCCAACTGCAAAACTTACCAGTGCTCACTTCCTTTGTTTGGCTCTCCTCAGCAGCAGCTCTGCTTAAGAGCACATGCAGAGTCAAAAGGGCTGACCCTGAAAGAGCTCAGAGCTTTTAAAGGCTAGTGTGGCTCCGCCCCTATGAGTCACAATTCAGGGGAGGGCCTGGTGTGGCTCTGCCCCCTGCTTCTGGAAGCTTCTAACTGCTTCCTCTGTTTGAACAGAGGTGGCTCTCAGCAGTTTAAATTATCAATTTAAATTTGTGGAGGCCTCTAAAGCAGCTCTACTCCAACTGCAAAACTTACCAGTGCTCACTTCCTTTGTTTGGCTCTCCTCAGCAGCAGCTCTGCTTAAGAGCACATGCAGAGTCAAAAGGGCTGACCCTGAAAGAGCTCAGAGATTTTAAAGGCTAGTGTGGCTCCGCCCCTACGAGTCACAATTCAGGGGAGGGCCTGGTGTGGCTCTGCCCCCTGCTTCTGGAAGCTTCTAACTGCTTCCTCTGTTTGAACAGAGGTGGCTCTCAGCAGTTTAAATTATCAATTTAAATTTGTGGAGGCCTCTAAAGCAGCTCTACTCCAACTGCAAAATTTACCAGTGCTCACTTCCTTTGTTTGGCTCTCCTCAGCAGCAGCTCTGCTTAAGAGCACATGCAGAGTCAAAAGGGCTGACCCTGAAAGAGCTCAGAGCTTTTAAAGGCTAGTGTGGCTCCGCCCCTATGAGTCACAATTCAGGGGAGGGCCTGGTGTGGCTCTGCCCCCTGCTTCTGGAAGCTTCTAACTGCTTCCTCTGTTTGAACAGAGGTGGCTCTCAGCAGTTTAAATTATCAATTTAAATTTGTGGAGGCCTCTAAAGCAGCTCTACTCCAACTGCAAAACTTACCAGTGCTCACTTCCTTTGTTTGGCTCTCCTCAGCAGCAGCTCTGCTTAAGAGCACATGCAGAGTCAAAAAGAGAACAATTGTAGAGAGGCAGAAAAGCTCACCACCCCCACCCAGAGGTCAAAAGAGAAAAAACATTCAAAAATATTAAAACTAATAAGATTAATTCCAAAATTAATCAAATAAGTTATAAAAACATTCAAAAATAAACACACTAATCTCAAAAATTACCAAAAAAACCAGAAATCACTTTTCACTCCAAAAAATCAAAACAAAAAATAAAAATGCGTAAAAATAAACATTTTAAAAACCAAAATTTAATTTTAAACTAAATAATATTAAATTAAATTGAATAAATTAAATTAAAATAAAATTTGCATAAACATAAAGCAAAAACGTTCAAAAACCAATTTAAAGAGCCCGGCACTGAGGAAGCCAGCATGCAAAAAAAAAAAAAGAAAAGAAAAGAAAAAGAAAAAGAAAAACGAACCAAAAATACACCACTGGGAGTGCAAGTCCGCCGCAGGCGGATGCAGCGCCTCGAAGCCACAAAATCACAAAACCTTACAACACCATTTAAAACAGCCCAGCACCATTGGTTCAAGAGAAAAAAAAACCTTTATTATCCAACACAATTTTAAAAAGCCCGGCACCGCCTGATGTCCTGGCTGTATGGTATGAAAACATGCCCAAAGAAGATAATTCATATTTGTGAGAACATACATGATCAAATACCCTAACATTGTCTAGATAAACATGTGTTCCAGTCATAACAAAGAGAAAATTTCAGAAGAAAAACAAAACAACTGTACTCTAGCATAGTTGCTCATGAAAGAAATTGCTAAAGTTGTGTATTCCAACTCTCAGAATTCTCCAAGAATACTTGCAGAAAGAGCATTCTAGAAACTGACAAAATGGTGATTTAAACCTCATAAATTGTTGCCCACGTACTATTCTATTGTTAAAGAACTCAAATGAGAAATTACTGAACTTGTATCAAAAATATGTAACATCATTAAGACTGGTCTTTCTACTAGAGGACTAGAAAGAGGCTGGTATAATACTTTTTTTTTAAAATGGGTGGAGGAGGTATAGAAAGTTAGACTGGTTAGCTTAATACATGTTCCAGGTGAACTGATAAAAAGTGTTATTAATAGCAAAATTATCCAGAAGAAAGAAAAACAAGTCTTGCTGAAGAAGAATCAACATGGCTTTTGTAAAAACAATTTGTCTTATCAACCTTTCTGAATTTTCTTGGGAATAACAACAAACATAAGGATGGCATGAACTAACAGACTTTGTTTGCTTGAACTTTGAAAGGCTTGTGGTGAAGTTGCTCACAAGAGCGGCCTATGCAAATTCTGCATTCCTCTTTTCCTCCACTTGTTCCTTTTTTCCTATTCCTTCCCACTTTTCAACAATAGAGCAAGTCTGCAATTCAAGACCTAAATACTGAATGATGGAATGAGTGCCTGTCTCTGTCCCAGCTTCTGCCAACCTAGCAGTTCGAAAGCAAGACATTGCAAGCAGATTAACAGGGATACCCTTGGTGAGAAAAGATCTTGGGGACATGAATGGAGCCTCATTTAGGCATCCCCATAACGGAGTTCCTCCAGCAAAAATCCTTTCAACCCAGAAAACACCTTTGTGTGCTTCTGACATGATTTTAAAAAGAAAAAATCAATGGAGTGGGAAGTCTGGGGTGTTGCTCAAAAATGAACCTAGGCAACATTGACTCCTGTGATTATCTGCCTTTAGAATAGACAGAGGGTTATCTTATACAGTGGTACTTCGGATAAAGTCTGATTCGGATAAAGTCCAATTTGGATAAAGTCCGATTCTGATAAAGTCGCGGTTTTCATGCACATGTGATGCATTGTATAAAGTCCAAAACCGCTTAAAAATGGACATTATCCAAGGTATTTGGTATTTTTGGACATTATCTGATGCATTGCCCATTTGATTTGGATAAAGTCCAAAATTGAATAAAGTCCAAACTTGTGGAACGGAGTTTGGACTTTATCCAATGTTCTACTGTATATGTTTGTGTATGGATATATATGTATTTATCATGGGCAACAGAGGTTGAACTGCAAATCTCAGCACAGTTTTAAAGAATGTTGGGACATGTAGTACAGCAACATCTAGAAAGCTATGTTCTCCACACACCCGCCCCCACAAGTCTCATATGCAATATCACACACAAACTGGTACTGGCTTTCTGTGATGTTTCTGTTTAGTCTGCAGACATACTGGAACCTAGTAAGTCTTCGCCCTAATTATGTAACCCAGTAGCAATAATAATTATCTGTGTGCTGCTCATGATATAAATCAGACAGAGATTCCAAAAATAATCTTATATGGCTGTTATACCTTTCTCCACATCCTCAAAAAGAGTTATATGTTTCCTTTTACCTTGGCAAAGACATGGTGATTAAAGCAGTGTTACTTTCTGTGAAAGAAAACTCTTTCTGAAGAATATTGGTTGGAGAGCATTAATACAGTCAGTTCATTCTTGAGACGGTTAACGTGTTTAAAACAATCTGTTCAGACCAGTTGGCAGTCAATTCGTGTCTAAGAAGAGAATCCAATTACAGTATTATTCTTCCCTGCCCGATTTTTAAAAAGTGGGTTGTAGGTCAGAATTTTTTGTAGTGAAAAGAAATAACAGCTGTTGAATACAGGTTTTTGTCATAATAAATTGTGGTTACCATCTTGGTTCAGCTCACAGTAAGCCTTCCAGGTTTGTGATCCGAAGCAGATGCATCTTGGGAGAAACAAAATGTTTTTTTCTTAATATGTAGCACACATCAGAGATAATGGTGAACAAAAGTGGTTCTGTTTCCTTCGTATACCCTACTTGAACAAGAATTGGTGGGGAGGGGGGTTCTCAAGAGAAAGAAAAAAGAAAGACTGAATGGTCACTTTCCAAATTGTGCACTAAGTCTAAAGGGTGGTATATATGTGTGATTGCTTTGCTTTTTCTGGTATGTTTTTTAGATTTTTCAATATAGTGCACGTTTTAGACCTGTATTAACCCTTAAGTTACGCCTTGGTCTCTCAGCCACATTCAAGAATCTCTGCTATGTCTCAGTCTAGCAATAGAGATATCCCGACCCATTAACATATTTATTTCTGTTAACCTCCCCTACCCATGTTTTTTTAAAATTAATTCTGCTTCTGACACAAATTAGATAGGAAACCAAGGTTGTGATCAGATGTGGCATGGATTGGATGGAAGCTATTTGCTGGTGATCACATGTGAGACTGCAAACTGGCCCAACCCAGATCAGTATCCAAGCTAGCCATTTTCAATCCAGCAGCAGAGCTACTGTTTTCTATGACTGGCTGGAGCGATTCCTCTATCTAGTAGAATCATTTTAAGGGGATTAATTTAATTTAATTTAATTTAATTTAATAGATTTATATACTGCCCCATTCAATAGACTGTTTTAAATTGTGTTGGAAGGTTTTTGTTTTATGTTTATGCAAATGAGGTTAGTTTTTAATTGTGGTTTTTTAAATTTTTATTTTTACGCATGGGCTGTTATAAACTGTGATTTTTTATTTTTTATTTTTGTTTTTTAAAAAGAGGAAAGGATGATATAATTTTTTATAATTATTGTATTTTACCAAATAATGTGTTAATATGTGATTTTTTTAAATAGTTGTACCTTGGATAATAATTTTTAGAATGTGTAAGAATATGTTTTTTTAATCAAAGTTTCTATACTGTGTTTAGATGTTTTGTTTTCTTTTTTTGGAATTATTTGTGATTTTTGTGAATATTTTTGAATGTTTTGATAACTTACTTCATGAATTTGGGAATTATTTGTATTATTTTGAATATTTTTGAATGTTTTTTCTCTCGTGGCCTCTGGGTGGGGCTGGTGAGCTTTTCTTGTATTTTACTATTTTTCTCTACTGTCCTCTGGGTGTCACTTCTTCTTTTGGTAAGTCGTCTCTTTCTTTCCTCAGTTGAGTTCCGGTCGTCATGGAGTGAAGACGTCTCCTGGTAAGCTCTCTGGCTTAAAATTTTTTTTGGGGGGGTGTTTTGGGGTTGTTGGTGTTTTTTTTGGGGGGGGGTTCTGTGTGTTTTGTCTTCTTTGTTTTTGGATGTTTTTGTGTTTCCTTTTTGTGTTTTTTATTTTTGGTTTTGAATATTTTTGACTGTTTTTGGATTGTGTTTTTGGATGTTTTTGTGTTTACTTTTTCTGTTTTTATTTTGGTTTTCATTATTTTTGACTGTTTTTGGATGGTGTTCTTTTGTGTTGGGGGTGGGGGAATTTCCATGGTCCGGTCTCGGGGGCTGGACCGCGGAAATACCCTCGCCGCTTGATGCGGCATGGGGGGGGAGGTATTTCCGTGGGCCGGCCTGGGTGGCCGGACCACAGAAATTGCATCACCGCTTCATCCGGTGTTTGCATGGGGAGGTATTTCCATGGGCCGGCCTGGGTGGCTGGACCATGGAAATTGCATCGCCGCTTCATGCGGTGTTGGGGTGGGAGTTTTCCTGGGCCAGCCTGGGTGGCCGGACCACGGAAATTCTATCGCCGCTTGATGCGGCATTGGGGTGGGGGTTTGGGTATTTCAGCGGGCCGGCCTGGGTTGCCAGACCACGGGAATCCCATCATCACTGCATACAGCGGTGGGGGTGGGGGTTTCGTGGCCTGCCTTTTTTATTTTTATTTTTCGCCTGCCGGCTGCCTCAGCGTTCTGCACGCTCATGGCGCGCAGGACGCTGGGGTTTGTAGTTTGGCGTGCACGATTTTAGTTAGTGCAGCGGGTTTTTTCCTGCGGCTTATTTTTGATTGGCCGTGGCACTTTTCTGAACGTTCCTTTTGCTTGCGCCGCTCAGCCTGATTGGCTCTGGTGCAAATTTCAACCCGACAGTTACCTGCGAACCAGGTTCGGGCGAGTGAATGGAGGCCCATTACAGGCTAGTAGGGCCTGGCTAAACATCCTTTGTCACATTCCAACAGTTAACGCACAATTTTATAGGTATAGATTTAAAACCAATATAAAACATTTTTTTTAAAAAAACCTTAAAAACAGCAATATTACCCTCTGCTGTGCCATTTACTATCTAAAAACAAATATAAAATAGCCGCAGCTCCCCTGGTGGCTTTGTGGTTAAAATGCTGAGCTGGAGACTGGAAGGTCAGGTTTCGATACCTGGGGGCTGCACTAGGGGACATGAAAGGAGCCTCATTCAGGCATCCCTTGAGCAGAGTTTCTCCAGCAAAAGTCCTTTCAACCCAGCGTAATCTCTTACATGAAATTATTTATTATTATTATTATTATTATTATTATTATTATTATTATTATTATTATTATTATTATTATTATTATTATTATTATTATTATTATTATTATTATTATTATTATCATCATCATCATCATCATCATCATCATCATCATCATCATCATCATCATCATCATCATCATCATCATCATTATTATTATTATTATTATTATTATTATTATTATTATTATTATTATTATTATTATTATTATTATTATTATTATTATTATTATTATTATTATTATTATTATTGGGATAGCTCCCAGTAAAGCAAACCTTTCTGATGTGACCAGATGTGATCCTTTCCCATTGTCTGATCATGCATTGTGTTACATTCACTTTCATGTAACTATTGCTTTTTTGAACACATAAATGAAGGTAATGGGATAAATATTCCTCCCAGTCTAGAACAGGGCTTTTTAAAAGTGTAATATTGTCTTCACCACCATTACTATCACTTTTCCAAGTTTTTGTCTTGAGATCCAGCAATATAATAGACTGTGGAACTATGTGTGTCACTGAACTGGGACTAACTTAACATTACCCTAATAGGGCTTTCGAAGTAAGTAAATGAGATATTTAAGAGTAGTTTTACTAATGCCACCCCTAGTTAGTTCTATGGCAAGGCAGGGATTTGAACCCAAGTCTTCTGAGTCCATTACCCTACCCACTACACCAGGTATCTTCAGTGAAACTATAAGAATGACAAATAAAAGATAAATGTAATTATAAATATAAAACATTACTTTTGCAAAAGATACATTGTATTTTGGTGATAAATGAAGTGTAGCAACTAGAGAGAAGAAGAGAAAGAAAATACTGTAAGTGGTTTTTCTAAATAGTCCTGAGGGTGGTGGGGAGCACAATGTTATGTTATATTTTATTATTTATTACAGTGTAGTTTATTTTTACCTTTTATGGTTTTAATGTAAAAGAAATTTAAAAATAACTTTAGCACCAGTAAATTATTTGGAATTTTTGCATGTCATATGGTTTCCTATTCTTTAACATACATCTGTAAGACAATGTAAGACAATCTGTAAGCTGTTGTTTCATTTGTATTTACACAGTAATATCCCAACAGAAGACAAATGCTAGCAGCCTTACAATAGTGTCTTCAGCAGTCTCACTGAACACAAAGAGAAATGGGGAGACAAAAAACAAACATCAAACATACATCAGGTACAAAGTCAAAATGCCAGCCACCCATTGCCCTGCAAATTCGTGAAATGTTTTGAAGAACATTGATTCTGAAATACAGTCTTGCAAAAGCTTGGACAATCATAACTGCAAGCAAAGCTGTGTTGGGCACCCTTCTTAAATATCTCATTTTGTGCTTATGTTAGCCTTCATTCCCGAGAGCAATTCCTGATATTTTATCCCTTTGATAATTCTTCAACCCTTCATTATAAAATGGTTTCCATGATTTTGGCTTGCAGTAAAAACAGCTTGAACCAATATGCTTGATTCTAGAGGAATAATTCAGCAACTAAATCAGAGATTATCCATTTGATTATGTCTGACTTCCTCTGTGGAAATTAAGGGACTCACACACAGCAAAACCTGGAAAAGGCAAAAATATTATTTCTATTGCAATGATTTACAACAGATGGACACTGTGGAAATGTCTAACTGGTTCACTGAAAAATATAATCCAATCCTTGCCAAATGTATTCTATTATATAATTACCAATTACCAATAGATATTATTATTGTGACTGAGCAACAGTCAGCTTCTGTTCAGACACATACTGATCCAATGACTTTATAAACATGGTAACAGAAGATCCCAGGAACTTTGGCAATTACTTATCTGATTATGATGGAATTTTTTTGTATGAACAGCCTGGACAAGATGAGTGGGGTAAGGAAGGCAAAACTGTGTGCACCTAATTTTTGCCTATCCTGACAAATAAAAACAGCCAGAGAAGATTTAGCTGAATGGTTAAAGTTTCATAGAGAAAGGCATAATCTATCCAGAATGAAGATGATCACTGTATAACTTTTGTTGGAAAAGCCATATGTGGACCATAATGTGTTGGACAATTACCAAATGGTCTTTAATCTGCTATTCTTGACAGACATTTTCAAGTATCCAATGGTATGTCAGCTCCTAGAGTTCTTGGAAAGATCTAGGCCAATTTCCATTTGACTTAAAGTCTGGCTTTAGAACTGTAACAGCGTTGGTCTTTAGATGTGAACTGGGCAGGGGAAGTACATTCCTATCAGTTTGGTTGCATCTTCTGTTACTGTTAATAACACTGACTCCATCCTGAAGGACCTGGAATGTATGGAGTTATGAAGAAACTGTTTTGCAGTGGTTCAGTCCTTCCTTGAGGGTCCTTCAAGTGGTATTAGGAGAATCTTTTCAGGACATTGGTCATCAATTTTATCCACATAGAGGCTGATCTTGCTACCTATGCTATTTAACTTGGGTATAAAGCCAGTACAAAAGAACGTTCAAAGATCCAGATATTTTGTCATCTATATCCAGATAATATTCCATTTATCTGTCTTGTTTTCATCTAATACCAAAAAAAAAACCAACTACTAATGTCTTGTGGGTTCCTTTGAAGCCCTGTCCCCATGCACATTGCATTATTCACTTTTTTCTTCATTAAAAGAAATACATCTAAAACAGAAAAAAATATGCTGAAATACTGGCGTGTGTTGTTTTTTTAAAAAAAGAAGTCCAAGTGCACCAATGCTTTATTGCATTTAAAAATAATGTGAAACAAGTACACTTTACTTGACAAGGTCTGGCCAGATATCCAGTTATGGTAATGGAGTAAACCGTACAGCCAGTGACTCAACACTGAGTGTTGGGCAGCGGTAAATAACCTGACTCTCTAAAGGAGCCAATGCATATGGGCAGATGAGCCCCTTTAGGTGGGGCAATGGTTCCCTCAGTGGAGGAAAATATTTTTTTATTAAATTTGTACCCCGCCTTACTCGCACAAGTGCGACTCAAGGCGGCTTCCAACAGAAATAAATACAATATCCAGACATTATATACAATAAACAATAATACATAAGTTATACTATATACTTCACATGTCAAAAGAATACAGAAGAACAATATAAAATACAATACAAAACAAATAATATACAATAATAATAATAATCACAGAACATCAAAAACATCACACTGCAGAAAATACATTTCAAAATATTAACACCCCCCCCCCCAACCAATTACAAAATCACATTGTATCTCAACCTTAACCCATCCCCTAAGTCCGTAGAAATGCCACTGGAAACCATCATATTGGGTCCAATGGCAAAATGAGCAGAGGAGGAACTCTGATTTCCAACAGTCATGGAGGCGGAAGAGCTCATGCCAGATCGACTGGCTATGAAGGCGCACCTTGATAATACTGTATCCTCAAGGCAGTTCCAGTGTCAAATCATGCATGTCTCATTTCATGTGTGCCACAGGAGATGGCTCCATGATCACAGTGTGTGGGTCACTTCATGGCAAGCTGAGATCCACCTTAAACAGATTCTTGCCAATAGCATTTTTCCTGCATCAGGAAAAAAATGCATTCTCGGATATGAGTTGCAGCTGACGACGACTTGACAATGTGGTTACAATTACACAGTGGGGAAAATATGGTCTGATCTGCTATAATTCGCAGTTTATCAAATGAGGTTTCCCTGGGTGAAACGACTGTAGCTGCCCAGATGACAATCTGCAAGAGTCAGGAGGGTAGAAGCAAACAGTTTGGTTTTCATGGAGTGCTAACAACAGAAGCTACATAAAAGTGCTAACAAGGATGTTAATTGGAAATTTCCATTTCTTATAAAATTATTGTTTATATTTCTTAATTATTCTAGCAATAGTTTGTTTCCAGACTTTAAAAAACACACCACTGCCTTGGTCAAAGCAAATTTTGTTCTGGAGTGAAACAGGAAACTACTTTGGACTATCTGTAGATCTTAAAAGAGTGAGGAAAAGCCAGGCACCATATCTTAAGCCTGATGCCATGGACAACAGAAGAGAAGGGTTACTTTGGCAACTCAAATATGCAACCTGAGGCTTTTGTTCTTTGCATTACTTGTTTTACACTTTGCACTAGAATGTCTATGGATCAAAGGGTGTGGGGTTAAGGTGAACTGACACCCTCATAAGTGTCCTTTATATGTGCTGCTTCGAAGATGGCAGGTGGACAAAAGCTATCACAGAATGGATACCACTTGACATAAAGTAACCACTAGGAAGGCCAGCAACCAGATGGGAAGACCATTTCAGGGCAAAGTTTCTGAGGCCTTGGATGAAACTGGCACAGGGTTGGAAACAGTGGAAGACAATGTTTCAATCTGCCACGTCAACCTGACATGTGAAAAAAGGGATCAACCAAGTAGGTAACAAGTTATCACACTGAGCAAAAAGCAGATCAAGGTAATGTCAACCTGACTGCAGCAAACGATAGTTACCCACTCAAAAAAAAGTCAGTTCAATAGCATTCCCTGTCATTGAGCTTTACATCATGTAGTCATCAGCTTTAGTTTGAATGTACCTGTGCCTCAGTAGCGGTAGTGGTCAGAGTGACTGTTGTGTTCTGATGGTTTTACCTTACACATGGATTACAATGTATCTGAGCCAATGTAACCTTGCCTATAGCAACAATGTAACCTTCAGCTGTATCATATAAACCCTGTAATAGGACGCGAGCTAATGACCACCAGCTGGCAGCAGCGAGCGTCCAAGCTCTCTTGGTCCGAACTCATCAAAGGCAACAGCGCGGGAAGTTTTCCCGCCACCACCTACACCTGGACAAGAAGGGCGTGACCCGCAATGACGTCACGCAGACAGTAGCCAATGGGCTACCATGGCACCACGTTCAAATGTATTACTACTGTATATAAAGAGCTATCGATCCGCCATTACCTCATGTTCCCTCTGTCCACGATGCAATAAACCTGAGTTAACCCAGCCCGAGGCTGTGTCCTGTGTCTTGGTTTGCATACACCAAATTGGCGACGAGGATGGGATGATGGATCCCCACGGAACAGCCAGGGCACAGAGCGGTTTCAACATCACCAAACCGCAAGACTGGGAGCTGCTTGAGATGGACTTCCAGGCGGCACTGGTGGAACTCAGAGTCAAAGGAGACGACGAGGAGAGGAAGAGGGCCATCCTCACCAGAATGCTCGGGATGGAAACCAAGCGGACGCTGGTGGGCATAATCGCTCCGAAGAAGGTGAGCGAATTTAAGGCGGGCGACATCATGAAGCTGCTGCGAGAGCGGTTCTGCCCCTCGAGAGCAATGTTTCCCGCTCGGAGCGCGTTTTGGAGGCGAGTCCAAGCGCCGGATGAGTCGGTTGAGGCATTCGTGGCCGCCATGAGGATAGCCGCCGCCCCCTGTAAATGGGGCGACATCCTGGAGATGGCCCTCAGGGACGGCGTGTTGTGTGGCCTGAAAGACAAGGAGGTACAGCGCAGCTTGATGAATAAGGAACCGCCACCCACGCTGGCAGAGGTCGTAGAGGCCGCGGAAGCCGCAGAGTCCACGAATGCTGGAGTGGACGAGATGCACCAGTGGCGTGAGTGGCGTCCTAGAGCCGGCAAGGCGGAAAATTCGGTGCACGGGAAGTCCGGACAGTCGGTGCACGCAACTCGACGGGCCTCAAAGTCGTCTACGGAAGGCAGCGACGGCGAGGAGGTCCAGAAGGTCCGAAAGGGTGGTCGACGCTGCGAGGGTTGCGGAGCGGCCCATGAGCGCGCGAGATGCCCGTTCAGGAAGGCCGAGTGTTACACCTGCGGCCGTCGGGGGCACATCGCCAAGGCATGCAGAAAACGGAAGGAGGGCCGGAGGCAGTCACAAGACCGTGCGGCCAGACCGGACCGTCCAGCGAGGCCCAAAGATGGCGCCCAGGCCACGAGGAAGCAGGATGGCGTGGGCCGCGTCTCGGACGACAGCGAGGACGACACCCCAGTGTTCAGCGTGTCCGAGGGACAGTCCCATTACTTCATTGAGGTATTAGTACAAGGGGCCCCTATTAAGATGGAAATTGACTCGGGGTCCTCCTATTCTATAATTCCCCAGAAAGAGTTTTTGAAAATCGACCCCCACGTGCGGCCCAAACTTAAAGCGTTGAGGTCCACGCTACGAGACGTACAGGGAAACAGCATTCCGGTGTTGGGGGTCGGGAAATTTCGGGTCAATTTTAAGAGACATTCTGCGGAACTGCCCCTAGTTGTCCTCAAGGGGGGAAGCTGTAGCCTCCTAGGGACACAGTGGTTTCAGCCCTTAGGTTTGTTCATAGGGGGAGTGCATACCGTGGGGGGGGACCCAATACAAGCGGTTTGCGATGCGCATCCCGCCGTTTTTAAGAAAGGACTCGGAAAGTTCAAGGGACCCCCTGTAGCTTTCGACATAGACCCGGAGGTCCGCCCGATAAGACTCAAACCGCGCAGGGTGCCGTTCGCACTCAAGGACAAGATAGAGGCGGAACTGGACAAACTGGTGGGCCAGGGGATTCTTATTCCTGTTGATTCCGCGGAGTGGGAAACTCCAATTGTAACGGCTCTAAAGGCTAACGGGGAGGTGCGCATTTGCGCTGATTATAAGTGTACAATTAACAAGGCGATCCGCCCTAATGCATACCCGGTGCCAGTGATCAGCCACCTTTTGGCCAGGCTGAATGGGGGAAAGTGTTTCGCCAAACTCGATTTGGCACAAGCCTATCAGCAACTTCCTGTGACCCCCGCCACGGCCGCGGCACAAACGATAGTTACGCATAAAGGAGCGTTCCAGGTGTCGCGGTTACAGTTTGGCGTGAACTCGGCACCCGGCCTTTTTCAGTCGCTTGTGGAACGCCTCCTGAAGGGACTGGAGGGGGTGTTGCCTTATTTTGATGACGTGTTGATAACAGGGGGGAGTGAGGCTGAACTGGCAAAGAGGTTGGACAAAGTACTGACCGTGTTCGAGAAAGCGGGGCTGAGATTGAGGAAGGACAAATGTGTCTTTTTCGAAACCGAGGTCGAGTTTTTAGGGTTCCGGATCACACCCGAGGGGATTAAACCGTCTAAATCCAAAGTAGCAGCCATTAAAAAGGCCCCTCGCCCCACATCCAAAACCGAGCTACAGTCCTTCCTGGGGCTCCTCAATTTTTACCATACATTCCTCCCGCGGAAGGCGTCCGTGGCCGAACCGCTCCATCGGTTACTTAAAAAGGAGGAGACATGGATGTGGGGTGACGAGCACGAGAGGGCGTTCAAAGAGCTAAAGCAACTCCTAACATCTGAGGCAATCCTGACGCACTTCGACCCCAAACGGCCAGTGGTCCTAGTTTGTGATGCATCCCCGGTGGGGGTGGGGGCGGTGCTTTGCCACGTGTTGGAGGACGGAAGGGAGGCCCCGGTAGCGTTTTACTCAAGGTCCCTGTCCCAAGCGGAGCGAAATTACGCACAAACCGACAGGGAGGCGTTAGCAATAGTAGCGGGAACCAAAAAATTTCACGATTTTTTGTATGGCCGCCCGTTCAAAATCGTGACCGATCACAAGCCACTGTTAGGGATTTTCACGGCAAGCAAGCCCACGCCGCAGATCCTGTCCCCGAGAATGCTGCGATGGGCTATTTTCCTCAACGCGTACCAACATGAGTTGGAGTACCGGCCCGGAAAGGAGATCAGCCATGCTGATGCACTTTCGAGATCCCCTTTGCCCTTGTCGGACGACCAAAAGGCGAGAGCAGAAAGAGACCGCCTGGTGTTGCTAATTGAGGTTTTAGACGCACCCCCAATAGTACCAACCGACATTGCTAGGGCGACAGGCAAGGACAGAACGCTGGAGAAAGTTAGTTCATGGGTACAGAAGGGGTGGCCGGCATCGTCCCCGAGTACAGAGTTCGACCCATTCTTTAGGAAGAAGCTAGAGTTGTCCCTAGAGAGGGGGTGCCTTTTGTGGGGCCAACGGGTGGTGGTCCCTACGCCCCTGCGGACGAGGGTGCTCGAACTGCTGCACGTCAGCCACCCGGGCATAGTTCGTTCAAAGGCGCTGGCCCGGAGTTACTTCTGGTGGCCACAGCTGGACGCGGACATTGAGCACATGGTCGGCACTTGCGAGGCATGCCAGGGATCCCGACCTGAGGCGGCCCGTCTCCCGCATAGGGAGTGGGACACAGCAAGGGGGCCATGGTCCAGAGTGCACGTGGATTTCGCTGGCCCATTCCGAGGAACCATGTTTCTCCTGGTGGTGGATGCGTTCTCCAAGTGGCTGGAGGTTATCCCAGTAAAGAGCACGTCCTCCGCCACGACAATTAGCCAGCTAAGGAGAGTCTTTTCCACATTCGGTTTACCCGACACTTTAGTCAGCGATAACGCTAGTTGCTTCACCTCCGCTGAGTTCGGAGCATTCATGGAGGCAAACGCCATTCGGCATGTCACATCCGCACCGTTTCACCCGGCCACGAATGGCCAAGTGGAACGGCTGGTGCGTACAACAAAGGAGGCGCTGCGGCGCATGGGCCCGGGGGACCTGAATCACCAAGTATGCCAGTTCCTCTTAGCGTATAGGGTAACCCCCTTAGCGTCAGGCTACTCGCCAGCGGAGCTCTTGATGCGGCGAAAACTGACCACGATCCTGTCCAGGCTAGACCCGACGAGAGTCGAGGATAAAGGGAAGAACATAGGGTTGGCAGTCTCGAAAGGTTTCGCCGCCGGTGACCCTGTTCACTGCAGGAACTATTCCAGCGCGGGGCCAGCCTGGGTACCAGGGACGGTTGTAGAACAGACGGGGCCAGTGTCGTACCGGGTCGAGACTACCACCGGCCTCCTCTGGAGGAGGCACGCGGACCAACTGAGGCACCGAGTGAGTGGGCCAGTCAGTGGAGCTCAGCAACAGGATTCAGCGTTAGGGTTCTCCCCCACCCGCTTAACCCAAGGGGGAGACAGCAGTGGACAACAGTCCCAAGCAAGGGGGGAAGGCAGAAGCAGCGGCCCCGACTCATATCCTTTTGATACGCCAGTCCTATCAGGGGCCGGGGAAGGGGGAGAGGAGTTCGCGACCGCTGCCCCCGATTGTAATTTTGATTTTGATTTTGCGAGCCGGGGGGGTTTTCAGGAGTGTTCCCCCACCCATCCAAGCGAGAAGAGGGGTTTTTCGTTAGCCCCCAGTGCCCCCGGTTCCTCCCTAAGAAAGAGCACACCTCCCAACAACGCCGCGGAGCCGCGGCAAGTCACTAACGAGTCTCCCTCTCCAATTACAGGACAGGAAACCAGGGGACAAAGAGAAGGTAGCAAACCCGGGGAGAGGCAGCCCGCATCGAGACCCCAGCGTGTTCGAAATAAGCCATCTTGGCTGAGAGACTTTGTCTCCTAAGGGGGGGGGAGTGTGTTTAAGTGTGGGCTCGAGACTTTGTCTCGTCCTAGGGGGGAGGGGTGTTGTGTTCTGATGGTTTTACCTTACACATGGATTACAATGTATCTGAGCCAATGTAACCTTGCCTATAGCAACAATGTAACCTTCAGCTGTATCATATAAACCCTGTAATAGGACGCGAGCTAATGACCACCAGCTGGCAGCAGCGAGCGTCCAAGCTCTCTTGGTCCGAACTCATCAAAGGCAACAGCGCGGGAAGTTTTCCCGCCACCACCTACACCTGGACAAGAAGGGCGTGACCCGCAATGACGTCACGCAGACAGTAGCCAATGGGCTACCATGGCACCACGTTCAAATGTATTACTACTGTATATAAAGAGCTATCGATCCGCCATTACCTCATGTTCCCTCTGTCCACGATGCAATAAACCTGAGTTAACCCAGCCCGAGGCTGTGTCCTGTGTCTTGGTTTGCATACACCAAAGTGACAAAGTAGAACTGAGAAGAGCCAGATACAAATCTCTTCTCAGCTATTTAAATATGCCACATACAGTATCTTGAAATTCTACTTGGGTCTATGTAAGTGGAACACAGCTTGATTGCACCTAACGGTGATGGCTCCATTATTGTGGAACAGATTATAAGAGGAGGCATGTCAAGCCCCCTACCTCCAGATTTTATGAAAAGTTGAACTATATGCAGACTCATTTAAAAACATAGTACCTTTGCCTAAGCTTTTTTTAAAAAAATAATTGACTCTATTGTGCTTAATTGGTCCATCACTTTTTGGTGTCATGTCAATTTTTTGTTTTGCTTTATTAGATGGGTTGGGTTGCTGTTTTTGATTTATGTGTGGGTGGGATGAGGTGAGTTTAATGGAGGTGATCTCAGCCTTTTAAAGCTGGGGGTTAGGTCATGCTCCCTCAAACAGCTTCAGGGGCCAAAAGGCCATTTTGACCTTCATCCACCAAACGGCAGGGTACTGCAGTGGCTCAAGTCGCTAAGACGCTGACTGGGAAGCGGAAGGTCAGCAGTTCGATTCCCGAGTACTGCAGGACGGAAATGAGCTCCCGTCTTCATCCCAGCTCCTGCCAACCTAGCAGTTCGAAAGCAAGAAATTGCAAGTAGATAAATAGGGACCACTTCGGTTGGAAGGTAACAGCGTTCCGTGCGCTCCGGTGTCTAGTCATGCCTGCCACATGACCACGGAAATGTCTGCAGAAGCAGACAGTGCTGGCTCTTCGGCTTAGAAACAGAGATGAGCACTGCACCCTAGAGTCGGATACGACTGGCTTTCGAGCAAGGGAAACCTTTACCTTTACCACCAAATGGCACTTCCTGGTGTGGTAGTGGTGCCACATAAAATGGTGCTGCAGGACACAGGTTGAGAATCCCTGGTTTAATGCATAGGATGTAGTGATTATGCACTAGACAGGTGGTATAAATGGGTATAAAAGTGCCATCAATCGATTCCTCATTCTTAATGTTTTGATTTTAATAGTTGACACTATGAACCGTCTTGACAGTTTTATATTGCTGTATGTATATGTAGAATCTTTATAAGGCATAGGTCACAATGAATTTTGCTACTTACGTCAAAACAGCAGGGTATAAATACATAGTTGTTGTTCAGTCGCACAGTCGATTCCGACCCTTTGCGACCCTATGGACCATCGTTCTCCAGGCGCCTCTGTCCTCCACCATCCCCCTCAGTCCTCCCAGTTTTGTGCCCATTGTGTCTACAATACCATCTATCCATCTCATCCTTGGCCTCCCCCTTCTTCTTTTGCCCTCCACCTTTCCCAACATCACGGCCTTCTCAAGTGAATCCTCCCTTCTCATTTGATGCCCAAAGTACTTTAGCCTCATCTTTACTATTTGACCTTCCAATGAGCAGTCAGTGTTGATTTCTTCTAAGATTGACCTATTTGTTCTCCTCGCTGTCCAAGGTACCCTCAAAACTCTCCTCCAACACCACATTTCAAAGGCATCTATTCTTCTGCGTTCAGCTTTCCTAATTGTCCAGCTCTCACATCCGTACATTACCACTGGGAATACCATTGCTTTGACTATTCTAATTTTTGTTTTCAAGGTGATGTCTCTGCTTTTCACTATGTTCCCCAGGTTTCTCATGGCTTGTCTCCCTAGAATCAGCCGCCTCTTTATTTCATGGCTGCAATCTCCATCTGCAGTGATCTTAGATCCTAAGAAAGTAAAATCTGTCACTGCTTCTACTTCTTCCCCGTCTATTTTCCAGGAACTGATCGGGCCTGTTGCCATTATCTTGGTTTTCTTGATATTGAGTCTCAAGCCAGCTTTTGCACTCTCTTCCTTCAAACCGATCAAGAGATTCTTTAGGCCTTCCTCACTTTCTGCCATTAGGGTGGTGTCGTCTGCATATCTCAGATTGTTGATGTTTCTCCCAGCAATTTTGATCCCATATTGTGATTCCTCCATCCCTGCATTGCGCATTATGTGCTCTGTGTATAAGTTGAATAAGCAGGGTGACAAAATGCAGCCTTGTCTTACTCCTTTTCCTATTCCAAACCACTCGGTCATTCCGTGTTCTGTCCTAACTGTTGCTTCTTGGTTCATGTACAGATTTCTCAGGAGGCATATGAGGTGTTCTGGTATTCCCATCTCTTTAATCACTTGCCACATCTTGTTGTGATCCACACAATCAAATGCCTTAGTGTAGTCAATAAAGCAATAATAAACTTGTTTCTGGTATTCCTTTGTTTTCTCCATGATCCAACGTATGTTGGCAATGTGGTCTCTAGTCCCCCTGCCTCTTCTGAAACCAGCCTGCACCTCTGGTAATTCTCTTTCCACATGCTGCTGAAGTCTATCCTGTATTATCTTGAGCATCACCTTGCTGGCGTGTGGGATGAGCGCAATTGTTCGATAGTTTGAACATTCTTTGGCATTGCCCTTTTTTGGGATTGGAACATATACTGATCTTTTCCAGTCCTGTGGCCACTGTTTTGTTTTCCAAATCTGCTGGCATATTGAATGCAGTAATTTGATGCCATCATCTTTTAGAGCTTTGAAAAATTCAACTGGGATACCATCATCTCCACTAGCTTTGTTGTTTGCAGTGCTCTTTAGGGCCTTTCTGACTTCACTCTCCAGGATGTCTGGCTCAGGTTCAATTTCTTCATCATTGTGACTATCAGGAGTGTTGAGTTCCTTTTTGTAGAGTTCCTCTGTGTACTCTTTCCATCTTTTCTTAATCTCTTCTGCATCAGCTAGCTCCTTTCCGTCTTTGTCCCTTATCATGGTCATTTTTGCTTTAAATGTTCCCTTGATTTCCCGGATTTTTTTGAAAAGATCTCTGGTTCTGCCTTTTTTGTTGTTTTCTTCCATTTCTTTGCACTGTTCTTTTAGATAGTTTTCCTTATCTCTCCTTGCTTTTCTTTGAAATTCTGTGTTCAGATGATTGTATTTTTTCCTTTCTCCTTTGACTTTTGCGTTCCTTCTTTCCTCTGCTATTTTAAGAGCCTCATCAGACAACCACTTTGCTTTCTTACTCTTCTTTTCTTTTGGTATGGTTTTCTTTGCTGCTTCCTGCATGATGTCCCTCATCTCTGTCCATAATTCTTCTGGCACTCTATCTATTGAGTCTAAGCCATTGAATCTGTTCATCACCTCCACCGTGTATTCTTTAGGGATGCTGTCTAGGTGATATCTGTCTGGTCTCTTTGTTTTCCCTATTTTCTTTAGTCTAAGCCTGAATTTTGCAATCAGTAGGTTGTGATCTGAGCCACAATCTGCTCCAGGTCTTGTTTTTGCTGACTGTATGGAGGTTCTCCATCTTTGGCTGCAGAGTATGTAGTCAATCTGGTTTCGGTGTTGGCCATCTGGTGATGTCCATGTGTAAAGTCGCCTCTTGTGTTGCTGGAAGAGGGTGTTTGCTATGACCAGTGCGTTCTCTTGGCAGAACTCTATCAATCTTTGTCCTGCTTCATTCTGTGTTCCAAGACCGAACCTGCCTGTTATTCCCTCCACTTTTTGATTGCCTACTTTGGCATTCCAGTCTCCTAGAATAATTTGAACATCATTTCTTGGTGTTTGTTCTATGAGGTGTTGTAAGTCCTCATAGAACTGGTCCACTGTGGCTTCATCTGCACCCGTGGTTGGTGCGTATATTTGGATCACAGTAACATTGAAGGGTTTGCCCTGAATTCTTACTGACATCATTCTGTCATTTTTGAGGTTGTATCCCATTACTGCTCTTCTCACTCTTTTATTGACAATTATGGCTACTCCATGTCTTCTAAAGTTTTCTTGTCCACAGTAGTAGATGTGATGGTTTCCAGAGCTGAATTCGCCCATCCCTGTCCATTTGAGCTCACTGATTCCCAAGATGTCAATGCTTATTCTTTCCATCTCATTTTTTACCACTTCCAGTTTACCTTGGTTCATTGATCTCACATTCCATGCCCCTATACAGTATTGCTCCTTACAACATTGCATTTCCCCTCCCCCTTTCCTGTCCATCCCCTTTCTCCCCTCTGAGGTGTTAAGCATCCTGTATCACCTAGCCTGCCCTTTTGTTTTGCCTTTTGTTTTGGTCCATAGGGTTCTCTTGGCAAGCTTTGTGGCGTGGTTTGCCGGTTTCTACGCCATTTTTTTCCTCGCATCATACATCATATCACAGTTTTAAAAGTTTAGAACAGTTTACACTACATATTGTCATGCATAATTATCACACTCTAAAACACAGTCTCTATGTTACTTGCTATATTAAGTCAGTATGAAGTCTCTATGTCAGTCTCTATATTAATTCAGCTACATTTTTCACATCAGCTACTTATCCTTGTGTCCTCACTCCCCAGGTGGGGTTGTTGTCTCTGGGTCCCTTGCTCCAGGGGCATCGCAGTGGCGGGCAGTGGATGTTTTCCCTGTGTCTCAGCTGTTCCTCTTCCTCTGCCTCTGGCTGCAGTGGTGGATGGTGACCTTCTCCATAAATGTTTGCTTGCTTGTCCATAGACAAGCAAGCAAACATTTATGCTAAAAACTGATACCCTGTCTTTCCCCTTAAATGTTCTACTTCTCTAAGCAGGCTGGACAGCTCAGTGAGTTGGTTACTGAGCCAGAGAGTAGGAGTTCAATTCTCCACTATGTTTTCTGGGAGAGAAGCCAGTCTGTATAGTCTTGGACAAGCTACATAATCCCATAGTATCTCCAATAGAGAATAATAAACACTTCTGAGTATTCTAAACCTTAGAGACCCTGGAAAATTTCAACATGTTGCTATTTAATTAGAACATACTCTGTTTTGCTAGCTGAAGGGCTGACTATATGATGATTTTAGTGGGTGTGAGATATAGGGAGTCCTGTTTCTACACTATAAGATACATAAAAGGGAAGTTGATTGATGTAACATCTATGATTCTCACGTGGAAGCAAGTATGTATGCCTGAAGAAACATAATATGTTGATTTGTCCATGCAATTACTAAATCTATGCGAAAGGTTTTCCAGGAACACAACCTGAATCTTGAATTGGTGACTAAATTTTTGTTGTTGTTCAGTCGCACAGTCGATTCCGACCCTTTGCGACCCTATGGACCATCGTTCTCCAGGCGCCTCTGTCCTCCACCATCCCCCTCAGTCCTCCCAGTTCTGTGCCCATTGTGTCTACAATACCATCTATCCATCTCATCCTTGGCCTCCCCCTTCTTCTTTTGCCCTCCACCTTTCCCAACATCACGGCCTTCTCAAGTGAATCCTCCCTTCTCATTTGATGCCCAAAGTACTTTAGCCTCATCTTTACTATTTGACCTTCCAATGAGCAGTCAGTGTTGATTTCTTCTAAGATTGACCTATTTGTTCTCCTCGCTGTCCAAGGTACCCTCAGAACTCTCCTCCAACACCACATTTCAAAGGCATCTATTCTTCTGCGTTCAGCTTTCCTAATTGTCCAGCTCTCACATCCGTACATTACCACTGGGAATACCATTGCTTTGACTATTCTAATTTTTGTTTTCAAGGTGATGTCTCTGCTTTTCACTATGTTCCCCAGGTTTCTCATGGCTTGTCTCCCTAGAATCAGCCGCCTCTTTATTTCATGGCTGCAATCTCCATCTGCAGTGATCTTAGATCCTAAGAAAGTAAAATCTGTCACTGCTTCTACTTCTTCCCCGTCTATTTTCCAGGAACTGATCGGGCCTGTTGCCATTATCTTGGTTTTCTTGATATTGAGTCTCAAGCCAGCTTTTGCACTCTCTTCCTTCAAACCGATCAAGAGATTCTTTAGGTCTTCCTCACTTTCTGCCATTAGGGTGGTGTCGTCTGCATATCTCAGATTGTTGATGTTTCTCCCAGCAATTTTGATCCCATATTGTGATTCCTCCATCCCTGCATTGCGCATTATGTGCTCTGTGTATAAGTTGAATAAGCAGGGTGACAGAATGCAGCCTTGTCTTACTCCTTTTCCTATTCCAAACCACTCGGTCATTCCGTGTTCTGTCCTAACTGTTGCTTCTTGGTTCATGTACAGATTTCTCAGGAGGCATATGAGGTGTTCTGGTATTCCCATCTCTTTAATCACTTGCCACATCTTGTTGTGATCCACACAATCAAATGCTTTAGTGTAGTCAATAAAGCAAAAATAAACTTGTTTCTGGTATTCCTTTGTTTTCTCCATGATCCAACGTATGTTGGCAATGTGGTCTCTAGTCCCCCTGCCTCTTCTGAAACCAGCCTGCACCTCTGGTAATTCTCTTTCCACATGCTGCTGAAGTCTATCCTGTATTATCTTGAGCATCACCTTGCTGGCGTGTGGGATGAGCGCAATTGTTCGATAGTTTGAACATTCTTTGGCGTTGCCCTTTTTTGGGATTGGAACATATACTGATCTTTTCCAGTCCTGTGGCCACTGTTTTGTTTTCCAAATCTGCTGGCATATTGAATGCAGTAATTTGATGCCATCATCTTTTAGAGCTTTGAAAAATTCAACTGGGATACCATCATCTCCACTAGCTTTGTTGTTTGCAGTGCTCTTTAGGGCCTTTCTGACTTCACTCTCCAGGATGTCTGGCTCAGGTTCAATTTCTTCATCATTGTGACTATCAGGAGTGTTGAGTTCCTTTTTGTAGAGTTCCTCTGTGTACTCTTTCCATCTTTTCTTAATCTCTTCTGCATCAGCTAGCTCCTTTCCGTCTTTGTCCCTTATCATGGTCATTTTTGCTTTAAATGTTCCCTTGATTTCCCGGATTTTTTTGAAAAGATCTCTGGTTCTGCCTTTTTTGTTGTTTTCTTCCATTTCTTTGCACTGTTCTTTTAGATAGTTTTCCTTATCTCTCCTTGCTTTTCTTTGAAATTCTGTGTTCAGATGATTGTATTTTTTCCTTTCTCCTTTGACTTTTGCGTTCCTTCTTTCCTCTGCTATTTTAAGAGCCTCATCAGACAACCACTTTGCTTTCTTACTCTTCTTTTCTTTTGGTATGGTTTTCTTTGCTGCTTCCTGCATGATGTCCCTCATCTCTGTCCATAATTCTTCTGGCACTCTATCTATTGAGTCTAAGCCATTGAATCTGTTCATCACCTCCACCGTGTATTCTTTAGGGATGCTGTCTAGGTGATATCTGTCTGGTCTCTTTGTTTTCCCTATTTTCTTTAGTCTAAGCCTGAATTTTGCAATCAGTAGGTTGTGATCTGAGCCACAATCTGCTCCAGGTCTTGTTTTTGCTGACTGTATGGAGGTTCTCCATCTTTGGCTGCAGAGTATGTAGTCAATCTGGTTTCGGTGTTGGCCATCTGGTGATGTCCATGTGTAAAGTCGCCTCTTGTGTTGCTGGAAGAGGGTGTTTGCTATGACCAGTGCGTTCTCTTGGCAGAACTCTATCAATCTTTGTCCTGCTTCATTCTGTGTTCCAAGACCGAACCTGCCTGTTATTCCCTCCACTTTTTGATTGCCTACTTTGGCATTCCAGTCTCCTAGAATAATTTGAACATCATTTCTTGGTGTTTGTTCTATGAGGTGTTGTAAGTCCTCATAGAACTGGTCCACTGTGGCTTCATCTGCACCCGTGGTTGGTGCGTATATTTGGATCACAGTAACATTGAAGGGTTTGCCCTGAATTCTTACTGACATCATTCTGTCATTTTTGAGGTTGTATCCCATTACTGCTCTTCTCACTCTTTTATTGACAATTATGGCTACTCCATGTCTTCTAAAGTTTTCTTGTCCACAGTAGTAGATGTGATGGTTTCCAGAGCTGAATTCGCCAATCCCTGTCCATTTGAGCTCACTGATTCCCAAGATGTCAATGCTTATTCTTTCCATCTCATTTTTTACCACTTCCAGTTTACCTTGGTTCATTGATCTCACATTCCATGTCCCTATACAGTATTGCTCCTTACAACATTGCATTTCCCCTCCCCCTTTCCTGTCCATCCCCTTTCTCCCCTCTGAGGTGTTAAGCATCCTGTATCACCTAGCCTGCCCTTTTGTTTTGCCTTTTGTTTTGGTCCATAGGGTTCTCTTGGCAAGCTTTGTGGCGTGGTTTGCCGGTTTCTACGCCATTTTTTCCTCGCATCATACATCATATCACAGTTTTAAAAGTTTAGAACAGTTTACACTACATATTGTCATGCATAATTATCACACTCTAAAACACAGTCTCTATGTTACTTGCTATATTAAGTCAGTATGAAGTCTCTATGTCAGTCGCTATATTAATTCAGCTACATTTTTCACATCAGCTACTTATCCTTGTGTCCTAACTCCCCAGGTGGGGTTGTTGTCTCTGGGTCCCTTGCTCCAGGGGCATCGCAGTGGCGGGCAGTGGATGTTTTCCCTGTGTCTCAGCTGTTCCTCTTCCTCTGCCTCTGGCTGCAGTGGTGGATGGTGACCTTCTCCCTCCCAGGCCTCTGGATTGTTTCTGGGCAGTTGGGGCCTGGTCTTTCTCTGCCTCTTTCTTCCTTGCACCCAGGTTTCAGGATTGGGTGGAAGGGAGGGGCCGATTCTTCACTCACCTCCCTCCAAGGCTTCTGGATGGTGACTGGGCAGTTGGGGCCTGGTCTTTCTCTGCCTCTTTCTTCCTTGCACCCAGGTTTCAGGATTGGGTGGAAGGGAGGGGCCGATTCTTCACTCACCTCCCTCCAAGGCTTCTGGATGGTGACTGGGCAGTTGGGGCCTGGTCTTTCTCTGCCTCTTTCTTCCTTGCACCCAGGTTTTAGGATGGGGTGGAAGGGAGGGGCCGATTCTTCACTCACCTCCCTCCAAGGCTTCTGGATGGTTTCTGGGCAGTTGGGGCCTGGTCTTTCTCTGCCTCTTTCTTCCTTGCACCCAGGTTTTAGGATGGGGTGGAAGGGAGGGGCCGATTCTTCACTCACCTCCCTCCAAGGCTTCTGGATGGTTTCTGGGCAGTTGGGGCCTGGTCTTTCTCTGCCTCTTTCTTCCTTGCACCCAGGTTTTAGGATGGGGTGGAAGGGAGGGGCCGATTCTTCACTCACCTCCCTCCTAGGCTTCTGGATGGTTTCTGGGCAGTTGGGGCCTGGTCTTTCTCTGCCTCTTTCTTCCTTGCACCCAGGTTTCAGGATTGGGTGGAAGGGAGGGGCCGATTCTTCACTCACCTCCCTCCAAGGCTTCTGGATGGTGACTGGGCAGTTGGGGCCTGGTCTTTCTCTGCCTCTTTCTTCCTTGCACCCAGGTTTTAGGATGGGGTGGAAGGGAGGGGCCGATTCTTCACTCACCTCCCTCCAAGGCTTCTGGATGGTTTCTGGGCAGTTGGGGCCTGGTCTTTCTCTGCCTCTTTCTTCCTTGCACCCAGGTTTTAGGATGGGGTGGAAGGGAGGGGCCGATTCTTCACTCACCTCCCTCCTAGGCTTCTGGATGGTTTCTGGGCAGTTGGGGCCTGGTCTTTCTCTGCCTCTTTCTTCCTTGCACCCAGGTTTCAGGATTGGGTGGAAGGGAGGGGCCGATTCTTCACTCACCTCCCTCCAAGGCTTCTGGATGGTGACTGGGCAGTTGGGGCCTGGTCTTTCTCTGCCTCTTTCTTCCTTGCACCCAGGTTTCAGGATTGGGTGGAAGGGAGGGGCCGATTCTTCACTCACCTCCCTCCAAGGCTTCTGGATGGTTTCTGGGCAGTTGGGGCCTGGTCTTTCTCTGCCTCTTTCTTCCTTGCACCCAGGTTTTAGGATTGGGTGGAAGGATTGGGTGGAAGGGAGGGGCCGATTCTTCACTCACCTCCCTGCAAGGCTTCTGGATGGTTTCTGGGCAGTTGGGGCCTGGTCTTTCTCTGCCTCTTTCTTCCTTGCACCCAGGTTTTAGGATTGGGTGGAAGGGGTGACTAAATAATGTAACTAAATTATATAATAGTCCCATTCAGTCCAGAATGAATAAATATTTTTTATTATTATTACTATGCTAGATCTTTTAACATCATGTGCAACCTAAATCGTGGTTTAATCCTTTCTCCAGATATAACCAGTGATGGGCATCAGCAGGTTCGCACCAGTTCGCCAGAACTGGTAGCAGAAATTCTGGCTGGCCCCGCCTATCCAAGTTTTGAAATAAAGTAGTCTTAATTCGGATGCAACACAGGGCTTTCCCTCTGACCACACCCACCATACCATGGACACAGTGTGGTCGTAAAATTTTTGGAGCCCACCACTGGATATAACCACTGTATCACAATTTCTAGTAAAATATGAGCAACTCGCAAGCACTTCCATATTGTATGCCTAATGAGAAATCTTCGTCTAGACTGCATCAAACATCAGATGGAGATTTAGTTCAAAACATCATGTCAAGGAGAAGGATTTATCGTTACAGGGTGTAGGATTTGTTGTGTTAAAAGGCATTTTACTATGTGAGCCTCTGTGAAGAAATAGGGAAATCGGAAACGTAAGATCTAATGCTGTTCTGGAAAATATAGGCTTTTCAGTCTGTGGCTGGGAACAGCTGGCTAAGAAGCAGGGAAGGTGATGCCAGCCAGGAACAAAAAGGGAGCAATGTCTGCAGTTTATAATGGCTGAGAAAGGCCTTCAGGGTCAAATTGGTACCAATCATGCTAATACTGTGCTCATGTATGAGTCGATTAGCTAACTTTCTTATTTTCTAGTGTGTTTTTCTTATTTGTTGGGTTAGACTAGAGCAGGGGTCTGCAAACCTGGCTGTCCTGGTGTTCTTGGACTTCAGTTCCCAGAAGCCCTGATCAGCAGGTGTGCTGACTTGGGCTTCTGGCAATTGAAGTCCAAAAACACCTGGTGAGCCAAGTTTGAGGACCCCTGGACTAAAGTATTGGGAAACCTTGGGGCTAGGCTGTTTACCTCTCCCAGTGATGGCTAACCTTGGCACTCAAGCTTTACTTGGACTTCAATTCCCAAAAGCCTTGATCAGCAGGTGTGCTGACTTGAGCTTCAGGTAATCGAAGTCCAAGGACAGCTGGAGTGCCAAGGTTAGCCACCAGGGCTAGTCATTGCCATATTTATCTGTCCTGAGCTCATCTATCATAGATTTTACATGACAGAAATTTTATCTGCCAACACTAAGTGGTCACCATATATTGCCTGCAGTGCTGTGGAAGCTCAAACAAATGTAATCTATAGCCTAAATAGAGTTGTTAGTTCTAACTAGAATAGTTGAATTGAATTAATCGATGCATGGCAAATCAACATTTATATATATCTCATTTATTGCAAGAGTCCATTGTGATTGGAATTACCAGAGTAATTCAAGTCTACAAGTTTTGACAACATACTAAAACTCAGCTCAGTAATACTCATAGTAAAGTCAAGAAAATTCTTCTTGCTCTTCTATTGCCATTAAATTGTTCTTGTGCATAACAAATATAGGCATGTCGCAGGATAAAACTGCACTTTAGCATGTTTTAGCACCATCTCATTACACTTGCTAGATTTTGAATTGAGTGTTCTGTGCAGGTCATGACAGCTTTACTGTAGTTTTCACTTAATAAAGTAGACTCGAATGATAACATCTGTATAGTGGCCTAAACATTTACTACATCAAATTTAACTTAACTTTATGATTTTTTTTTTAAAAAAAATAGGGTTGGGCCACTGTTTTATTAGATTGCATTGCTTCACTATTCTCTTTCAGCCAGAGCTATGTCTGTTACAGCTCGTGGAGCTGTAGTATGAACAGGAAATTCTATGTTCACTTACAGCCACCCAGGGCTGAGTGCCAGCAGCCTGTCTGGATTGTCTTTCTCTCAAGTCCAGTCCATTGAAAGACAGGCCTTCTAATCTTACACAATGTCCAAGGAAGTATGACTCCCTGCAAAATCCACTGATGTTTAGCCTGGCCTGGGAGTAGGCTACACTCCAGTGAGGCAGACAAGAGTTTGAATGTCTGGAACTGCCTTAGCTAGTTCTTAAGACTAGGGTTTTTTCCTCCCAAACTGTTGCATCATTTTAAAGAAACCTACAGCAGAACAGAAATATTAAAGTTCTAGGTCTGCCAAAATGAAAGAAAATATACAGATGCATGGGAAAAAGAGATACTCATTGATCAAAGCCAGATGTTTCATTTCTTCATCTTAAGCTGCTCGAATAATCCTACACCTATGTGGTTAATTATTATTATTATTATTGTTGTTGTTGTTGTTGTTGTTGCTGTTGTTGTTGTTGTTGTTTCAAATCAGATATTACTCTGGGTTGAAAAGTATCTTTGCTGGAGAAACTCTGCTCGGGGGATGCTCGAATGAGGTTCCTTTCATGTCCCCAAGTACAGACCTCGGGTATCAAAACCCGACCTTCCTGTCTCCAAGCTCAGCGTCTTATTTATTTATTTATTAGTTCGATTTCTACGCTGCCCACTCGGCCTAGGTCGACTCAGGGCGGTTCACAATCGCAGAGAAAAAACATGATTAAAACTAATTAAAACCACTTAAAACTACCCACCCCCTAAAAAAGGATGCAGGGCCCGGAAGGGATGGAAGAGGAAGGAGTTTCCACTACACCAACCATCCAATGGTGGTAACCCTTCCACCTGCACCCCATACTTGGCCCGCCAGCCAGGTTTTGAATTCTTCTCTGAAGGGCAGCAATTCTGTCTGGAGATGTAACTCTGTTGGCAGGAGGTTCCAGAGGGCAGGTGCAGACACGGAGAAGGCCCTCCTCCTTGTGCTAGAGAGGCAAGCCCCTCTAGCCAATGGTACAATTAGAGAGCCCCTCCGGTCCACTCTGGTTGGACAGACAGACATCCTTAGGACAATACAGTCTCTTAGGTATTTATTTATTTGGATTTATATACCACCCTCTTGCCCTAGGGCAACTCAGGGCGGTGCACTATCACATAAATATTATACAAATCCCCTTTTAAAAAATTCAATAAAAATCTATTTAAAACCATCCAAAATTTAAAAGACCCTCCTTTTCCCACCCATCAATAAAAGGGACATATAATTCTAACAGAGCCAATGAGCAGGAGTCAGCACCCCGTCAGCCCCCCATACTTGCCCTGCCAGCCAGGTTTTCAGCCCTTTCCTAAAGGGTAGCAATTCTGTCTGTAGCCGTAGGTCTGCTGGCAGGATGTTCCACAGGGTTGGGGCAGACACGGCGAAGGCCCTTCTCCTTGTGCTAGAGAGGTGGGCCCCTCTAGCCGATGGAACACTGTGAGAGCCCCTCCGGTCCACCCTGGTAGGGTAAACAGACTCTCTTGGGGTGATGCAGTCTCTTAGGTAACCTCTTAGGTATCCTGGCCCACTACCATATAGGGCTTTAAAGGTCAAAACCAGCACCTTGAATTACACCCGGAGGCACACTGGTAACCAGTGCAGCTCCCGAAGTATTGGTGAGGCATGGACATAACATTCACATCCCATCACCACTCAGGAAGCCACATTCTGGACCAGCTGCAGCCTCCTAATGGTTGTCAAGGGGAGCCCCATGTAGAGTGCATTACAATAATCTGGTCTGGAGGTGACCAGAGCATGAGTGACCATGAGCAAGGAGTCCCTATCCAGGAACAGGCGCAACTGGTGGATTACCCGAAGTTGTGCAAAAGCCCTCCTGGCCACGGCTGCCACCTGTTCTTCAAGGAGCAGTCGTGAGTCCAGGAGGACCCCCAAGTTCCGCACCGGGTTTGTCTGGGGCAAAACGTCTGCCTGGCACTAAAGGTCCAACCCTGCACTGCCTTTGGTCTCTGCCTGTGCCTTGGAGATTGCTGGGATGTTACCTCTGGTGCTGCCAAAGTGCGGACTGCCTCTATTTGGACTGGGGCTAGAGACATGCTCGTGGGCCAGTTTCCTGAATTTGGACATTGCCTGGCCCAATTAAAGCCGTTGTGGCATCGTGGGCATTGGGTGGTGGGCTTATCCGGGCGGCCCTTTGAAGAGCCGCCTTCCCCCTGTGGGGGGGCACCTCCCCCTTTGCCACCTGGCCTCGATCTGCATTCCCTTTTGAAGTGTCCCACCTTCCTGCACTGATAACAAGCACCTTTGGGTCTATCCCCTTTTTGCACTGCTGCTGCCAACAGACCCATTTTATAGGAATCTGTTCTGACATCAGCACAAGCCCTGATCATATCTGTCAAAGTCAAATCCGTCCTGTGTCCCATGGCCTGAAGGGTCTTGCGGCAATCTAGATTGGCATTGTCCTTTGCCAGTTTCATCATGAGCTCTTCCTGAGCGTCCTGATTATCTATTTGCCTGCTGATGGCCTCCTCTAGGCGGTTAATGAAATCCATGTAGGATTCCTGCTCTCCCTGCTTTACTGTCATGTAATTCTTTGCTCCCTTGCCAGTTGCGAGCACCTTGAGGAATGTCTTAAAGGCAACCTCAGAAGCCAGTTGGAGTGTGGCGGCTGGCAGTACAGATTGTGCTTGGATGGATTCAAACTGCCCAGAGCCATAGAGCTGCTCTGGAATTACTGCTCCTCCCATCCTGGCAGCCCTAGCTTGAGCTTCTAGCTTGTACTCACTGTCCCACAGGAGGTACTGGTTAGGATCGAGCATCATCCTCATCATGACTTTCCAGTTGTGAGGGATGAGCATAGTGGACTTCCATAATTGCTGCAAAGTGCCTCTGGTAAAGCAACTTTGAAGCCCTGTGTCCGTAATTGCTTTGCGGATCTCCGCTAGCAACTTGTACGGAATTGGTGGGTAAACTGCTACCTGATTGTCCGAAATTGCATCCATCTCTATGCGGACAGGGCACAGCATCTGAAGTTCAGCCAGTTCTGTGGCCAGCAATTCTCCCTTGCGAAGCTCTTCTTCCACCATGAGCTGAACTCGGCCCCCCCCCCGAGCCCTTACCCGCTTCCACAGCCTGCAGTGGCTGTAGAAGGAGAGTCCTCTATGCCCCCATGCCTGAATTGGATGGTCAGGTACAGATGTTGGGGCACTGGTGGCTCTTCATACGTTGGCGGTTTCTGCGTTTCTACCCAGGCTGGACGTACGGCTGAAATTATTTGCCTACGTTTACTCCAAGTCCCGATGATTTTGGCAGGTGGTCGGGGCTCCTCTTGCAGACATTTCCCTACTTTCTCCCACACCCCCGGGTCCATTGTTCCTGATTCTGGGTAGAACAAGCAGTTCTCCCCCAGGTACATGATCAAAACTTCTAGCTCTCCTCTCCTTAGCTCTATCTTGAGCTGCCTGGCCAGGCCTTTGAGCTCACATGCATGTGCCCACTGCCTAACAGATGAATTATCCCCCATCCCTGCCCCTTGAAATTCCCGAAGTTACCCTCCGTGGGACAAGTTGGCACACCGACCGGCAGGATGGCCCTAGGCGAGTGTACTGGACGATGGACTAGCGATTGTTGTGGCAGTACGCTGTTGCTGTCGTCAGAAATTAGACATCGTGGTGGCGGTCTGCTGTTGCTGTCATCTGCTGCTGTGGAGGATCGGGCCCTGACTTGCCCTGGCTATGGAACGCATCTGTCCCAGTTGCCAGTGGCTTGCCTGAGTGTGCGATTGTCTGCGGCTTGGTGTCTGCACTAGTTGCCTTGGAATATCACGTCTGGTTGGAATATCACGTCGTGGCTTCAGATAAGAATTGCGTCGGGGTCACCAATATGTAGTAATGAGAAACCCTGCTGCGCTAGAACAAAGACTCACCGAGGCCATGATGTAGTGGTCCAGCCTTGAAATGAGGAGGGCAAAAAGATTTTATTCCCCTGCCTGTGGGCGGAGTGACTCTGAGGTGGTCGCTGCCCCTGGATACAGAGTGGAGCTGCTTGCTAAGCATTTCTAAGTCACCCCTATACTATATCAAGGGTTTCTAATGTTCTACTCTAATCTAAAGGAGCATCTGTTTCCCTGGGCCCTATCTCATTTGTGTCTATTAATCTCTATTGTTTACCTTAACTCAGGGAAACATCTGTGGCTATTGTTATGTTAAACCAGGATGTTTGGCTGTCAATCGGGAGGCAACTAAGGAATGTGTGTCCAATCTTTTATCTATCTCCTCCAGCAAAGCCCGTGCTTCCAAGATAAGAAGTCTTTATTCTGAATTATGGCATGGCTGTGGCCGGCAAACAAACTTTTAGGGAGAAGCTTATTAATAAATTCATATTCATAAGTCTCCCCGCTACGCTACCAGAGCACACGGAATGCTGTTACATTCCCACTCAAGCAATATCCACTTGCAATTTCTTGCTTTTGAACTGGGTCATGCAGCACTCGTGTCTCAAACTGCTGACCTGCTGACCTTCCAGTCATCAAGTTCAGTGTCTTAACCACTAAGTCACCGCAGTCTTTAAGTTGTAGTCTAAAAATGTAATACAGTGGAACCTCATACAACAATAGGCCCATATAGCAATGAAATCGCATAACAATCAGGTTTTGAAAAATAATGGTGTCCCACATAACAATTTTCCCTATGGAAAAATTTGTACAACAATTTGTCAATGGGAAAAATCACTTAGCAAAAAAATTCGTTGTACGATGCATCCCATAGGGAAAATTGCTATACAATGCATGCATCGTATAGCAATTGTTTCGTACAACAACAAGCCCCATGGAACAGATTAAAATTGTCGCCTCCTTCTTAGCTTTTAGTTTTGGTTTTAAATGGGGTGGGAGTAATGAGGGTGAATGGATGAGAGGATGAGGGTGTTTTAACATGTTTTTATATGTTTTTAACTGTTGTACGCCGCCCTGAGTCGGGTTTTTACCTGAGTGGGCGGCATAAAAATTGAAATAAATAAATAAATTATATGAGGTACCACTGTATTTTCAATTCTGGTGAAATACAGGAAATTCTTTAACTATTGTGTATATATTGTGTATATTCCCAAACAAGTAAAGTGGTTTGTCATTTGTTTATGCTTTGTGATAATTTGTGGGCCATTATACTTTTCTTGTTTCCTCTCTCTTCTAAATGAGTATGTCTAGGGCCCAGACTCACCTGGTGCTTACCTTGTTGTGCCTGAAACAACGGGATCAGGTTGTAGAGAGCTATGCAATTGACAGCAGGGGATTTGGGGGGGGGGACAGACAGCTGTAATGGCACTGTGTGGTTTTCCTGTCAGCTCCTTATTGGCTGGTTGGCTTTGGAGGAGGCAGTGCCTGGGTAGGCAGACCAGAGGGAACAAGACTACCTGTCTAATATATATGCAGAAGAGCCAGCAGTTGGTGCCTCTTTACTGGCTGAGCTGCTCCTCCTTATAGTTCTAGCTCAGTGACCAACAATGTTGTCACAGCTTTGGAAGGGGCGTGGCCTATGGGCATTGATTGGGTGGGATCCAAAGATGGGAAACTGATGTGGCCTGATCCTATCTGTGTAGAGGAATTGCTTTAAGGCAGCTGGGAATAAAGACACAGTCAAGCATGGAAGCCAGAGTCCACACACTTGTCAAAAGGGTGGCTGAATTTTTGTTTCTTTCGGTCTTTGGAATTATTATTATTATTGCAACTAAAACAAAAGAGGACATCTATCTGGTACAAAATTACCACATCTATGCCACAATTTCTCAATTCCTCCTTTTCTTTCAGTTATATGCCACAATTTCTCAATTCATCCTCTTCTTTCAGTTATATTGAATAGACTTGGATTTTGGCGTGCCTTCAGAGAAGTGAATGCAAGTGGATTCACATTTCTATTACTTTGTAGTCACACTTGAAAACATATCGAACCTCAGTAAGGGTTTCTTTTTTCCAGTTTGAGCCACAAATCAAAGGACTTTGTTTTTCAGACAGCAGAAATACTTCATTAAGTTAAATTGTATACTTGATGTGAAGACAGATGATGGGGAGAAACCAGGAATCATCTACTGCAGCTGAATAATGGAAGCTTTGGAACATATGAAAGGAAATACTTCCTTTTCCCGTGTAAATCCCACCCTAAAGGAAGGAGGAACTGCCACTTTTCTTCCTGGGAGTGAAGGTCTCACTGCCTTTTAGACCCTATAGTGCAGTGCAGGTGAACCTATGGCACATGTGCCAGATGTGGCACTCCCGGCCCTTTCTGCTGGCACCCATGTCATCACTTCTCCCGGCCCCCAGCACAGAGATCACCATGCCCCTCCCCCCAGCAGCCCAATGGGAGCATTTCCTCCCTCCCCCAGTACAGAATTCACCCCACCCCTCTGTCCAGCAGCCCAATGGGAGTGCTTCCTCCTTCCCACAGCACATAGGTTGCCCCTCCCCTCCATTTGGGCTCTTGGTCTCTAAAAGGTTCACCACCACTGCTATAAGAGAACTAGGATCCAGTATATACCAATGCACTATCCTTTTTTGTGCATGAAGAACAGGAGGCAGAACTGAAGGTATGGTAGGTGAACAAATGGTCGGCGTCCACAGGTGTGGGTCTGTGAGCTGGAACTCCAGGAATTTGGGGGCAATTCTGGGAGTCAGAAAAAGAGTGAAAAAAGAAAATTAAAAATACCTTAAGCATTACAATAAATGTGTACAATCTGAAATAATGTTTCATCTTTTATTTCGTTCATGCATTTCAATGTCCATAGCTCAATTTCACTGATGTTCAGCTTTTTAATTATGTTTGGTCTGTGCACACTAGTTTGCATTCAGCGTATATCTTATTTTGAAAGGAAATAAAATGTCTTTTGTATTTCAGGATAAGAATAAATAACTATTAATTGAAGTAGGAAGGTTGTTCAAAGAGAGTTGTATTTGCAAACGACTGCACCAACATCTGCTGGATTCCCCACATTGGCTTGTCTTCAAACAGAAGTCCTTCCTGTGTATAAGAAATCATGCATTGTAAGATTAAAAAGCTTCAACCATTGCCTCCAGCACAAGCTTTTGCTAACTACAAGAGCATAGGTTGAATGGGCAAACCACAGCACAAACCAATATTTGAATTATGGAAGTTTCCTCTTCTTATCCCACAAGACACAGAATGACTGCTCAAAAAGAGAATTGACATAGTCCTTGGCAAGCAATGTCAGCTTTCGAACTGAGATACTGGCATTCTCCTCAAATAAAACATGTCTCCAGGAGCTAATGGCAAAAAGGAGCACCCTAAATTTTTGGCAGTTATAAAATTAAAAGCCTACTCATATTTATATATATATATATATATGTGGCTGCTATGCCACTTACAGAGAGTAGTTCCCAAAAGTTATCAAATAATAAAAATATTTGAAGTTTTATTAAGGACAAAATGAAACTTTCTTCTTCAAAATTAAGAGTGTCTTAAATCCTGTTGCTTAGTTTAGTAAAGCACAAGTAGAGTTACACCCATTGAATCAGTAGGGAGTTGGTGAGTCAACTTCTTCCTGTTCCATTAATTCATATGAGCCTGCTCTAATTGTGACTTACTATACTAAACAACAGGACTGCAGTGGCTCAAGTGGTTAAGATGCTGCCTGGAAGGTTGGCAGGTCAGCAGTTCAACACCTGAGTACTGCATGATGGAGTGAGTTCCCGACTCTGTCCCAGCTCCTGCTGAACTAGCAGTCAGAAAGCAAGAAATTGCAAGTAGATAAAAAGGTACCACTTCAGCAGGAAGGAAAACAGCATTCCGCACACTCCATTGTCTAGGCATTCCTTCCACATGTTCACAGAAACGTCTGCAGATGCAGAAAGCACTGGCTCTTTGGCTATAAACAGATGAGCACTAAACCCTAGAGCCAGATATGACTGGCTTTCGAGAAAGGGTGACCTTTACCTTTACTATGTTAACAACTGAATTTCAGGCAACGTGTCTTTTTGGGAAAGAGCTGGTATTTTCTCCTACATGCAATGGGAGAAGCAATTCACAAATACCAGTGCCATGCCATGCTAATCTGATAAATGAGAATACATAATACTTTCAAAATATGTAGCCCATATTAGTCAGTCTCAGACTGTTTTCAAAAATAGACAGACAAAAGGATAAAATAGAGTGACAAAGAGAAAAGATAAAATATAGTAGCGCTTGAACAGGTATGTTTCAGTGCAAACTTTCATGTGTCAAAATCTGCTTTGTAACTGAAGAAGTGGATTTTGATCCACAAATGTTCATGCTGAAATATCTGTCCTTACAGTGCTACCTTTTTTTTGCCTCCCCCCCCTCTTTTAATTTTGGCAATACTGTATATAATACTTGTGATAAATTTCCTACTCTCAAAATCCATACCCTTGACTGGATGTCCAAACCTATAGCAATTTGGTGGGAAATCCCCTAAACTGCAAGTACCCACTGTGGTGTAGTCAATAGAATGCTAGACTAGGTCTCTGGGTTTGAATGCCAGCTCAGCCACTGAAACTCATTGAGGGAGAGGATCTGGTAAAACTACTCCTTAAATATCTCACTTATCTTGAAATCTCTATGAGGGATGCTTTAAATCAGTTCTGATTTAATGGTAAATAACCAACCAATTATCCCTAATTTAGGAATGGGAATGTGGTTTCCAGGTATTGTTGGAATACAACCCTCATCATCTCCAGCACAGGTTTTCCCATCTAACAACTCCTAGAGGACCACTTTTCCCCTATATTGCCCTCAGCTAAAGAGTAGGTCAAAGATAAATTATAGAACATAAGAACAGCCTTGCTGGAACAGGCCACAGCCCATCCAGTCCCACATTCTGTCTCACACAGTGGCTCACCATTTGCTTCAGGGTATTCCCAAGCAGATGCCTTCACCTGCTTAGGATTCCCTGGAAATGGCATTGAGAGATATCCTGCCTATTTCTCCAACCTGGAGGTTGTCCTTAAGTATCCATAATTATAGCCATTGATACCCTTGTCCTCCATGAACTTGTCTAATCCTTTCTTAAAGCTGTCAAGACTGACAGCTGTCACCACTTCTTCTGGCAGGGAGTTCCATAGACCAGTGATCCTCTGAGTGAAAAAGTACTTTCTCTTATTTGCTTGAGAACTAGTACCCAAAAGTTTCATGGAGTGCCCCCTAGTTCTAGTGTTGTGCGACAGGGAAAACAGTTTTTCCTGATCTACCGGTACTTTGTCCACACCAGGCATGACTTTATAAACTTCAGTCAGGTCTTAGACGCCGTCGTTCAAGAGTGAAGAGGCCCAACCGTTGCAGCCTCAGATGGTAAGGAAGGTGTTCCAGTCCCCCAAGGAATCACATATCATTCTTATAACAAGGTAATTGATTATAATATGGAACATAATGCATTGCCTACTATAGAAAATAGAAAGTGGTCTATACAATCAATACTGTTAAAACTCAGTATTTGACATAACTTTGGGTTTTTGAATTTGAAGAGCTGGCATGTGTGCTACAAATTCTACAATAAATATTGAACTACAATCCTATAAATGCCTATTTAGATGTTAGCTAAATGATGATTTCCCTTATGATTGCATGCAGAATTACATCCTAAAAACCTATATTTTCTTAATTAGTCTGCTCTTGTTTTGAGTCTAATGGAAAATAAAAAACAAACCCATTAATTCCAGTCTTTTGGCCTCAAAATAAGGCTTTTTGAGGATCTAAGATATTATTTTACAGCTCTCTTGACAACGCTACTTTAATTGTCAAAGTTGAATGGTTAGAATGGAAGAGTACAGGCAAGTACCCACTGAATCATTGTTATTGTTTTGCTAGGGACAATATGGAAGGTGCCAAACAAAATCTTTCTGGTTGACATGTATTGAAGTCTGTTCATTCTTTACAATTTCTGTAGCTTCTTTGGTCAATAGGTTTGCTAAGCTTTGTACATTTGTTTGGCCATTTACTATATTAATTAATCTTTATGTGAGGAGAGGAACAGTTGAAGATGTGGTCGTAAAAATTCAGTTGCCTGTGCTTCCCAGCTGTTGTTTAGGAACAAATTTGCTTTGATTTGGTTGCTTTTTCCTTTTCTCTTTCCCTTGTCTTTTCTTGGCAGCAAGAAAAGAGTGACTCCCCACTCTTTTTCTTTCTTTTATACCTGCACTGACAGCAATCACAGGAAAGGGCAATAATTTTGGGGAAAGTTGAAGGGAGTAGGAAAAGAGGCAGACTAAACAGAAGATGGTCCATTGATGTGAATTTTTTTTGTATTATGCTAATTAAGCACATTTAGCAGCTGCATTATTTTGTTACCAGTATGTTTTATAATGTAACTAGCTGATTACCCGGCCTTGCCTGGGTTTTTATTTTACCACAGGCCAGCCTTTCCCATGGAAACCTCGTGGTGTGTGTGTGTGTTTCACTCCTGCCTCCCTTCCTCTATCTCTCTCTTCCCTCACCCATCCTGCTTCTTTGTCGATGGTCTGCCTTATCCTTCCCATACATGTGTCCCATTTGCATCCCTACCTGGGACTGTGACATTAGCCAGCTCAATTACATCACAATGATGTCATTAGCATCACTATGACATCACTTGGACAAACGCACACCCTCCTCTCAAGTATACTTCCATTTGCAGATCAATTTAGGGGCATACACCCTGACATGGGCTGCCGGACCCCCGCAGTGGCACTCTCACATGGCCAAGGTAGGCGGCGCCAAGTTACAGCGCAATTGGTGCAGGAGTGCGGATTTGTATAAAGAACATACAAGACCTCACCTCTGTTTTATATATATAGATTGATTGATGATTGATTGTTAGTGTTGGACTCAGAACAGGAAAGTAAAAAATTCAAATTACTACTTAGTCACAAAGCTTACTTTGGCATCCTTGTGTTAATCAATAGTAAAAGTAAAGGTTGCCTTTGCTCAAAACCAGTCATATCTGACTCTAGGGTTCAGTGCTCATCTCTGTTTATAGCCAAAGAGCCAGCGCTGTCTGTGTTTGCAAATGTTTCTGTGGACATGTGGCAGGCTTGACTAGACACCAGAGTGCACAGAATGCTGTTTACCTTCCCACCAAATCTACTTGCCATTTTTTGATTTCTAACTGCTAGGTTGGCAAGAGCTGGGACAGAGATGGGAGCTCACTCCATCATGCAGTACTTGGATCTCGAACTCCGACCTTCTAGTCTTCAATTTCAGCATCTTAACCACTAAGCCACCGCAATCCTCTTAGCTAAATCTAAGGGGAACACAGAAAAAGCCTCCTCAAAGATTGTAGCATTTTTGAACCACAATCGGGTGTAATTTAAAATTTAATTTGTCACATTTATATACCGCTCACTCGGCCAAAGCCAACTCAGGGCGGTTCACAATAAAAATTAAAAAAAACCACACATGTTAAAAACAGTTAAAACTACCCACCCCCTAAAAACAAGGGGTGCAGGATCCAAAGGCACCATGGGGAGGAGTTCTTTTACACCAACCACCCAATGGAGGTTACCCTTCCACCTGCACCCCACACTTGACCCGCCAGCCAGGTTTTAAGTTCTTTTCTGAAAGGCAGCAATTCCGTCCGGAGACGTAGCTCTGTTGGCAGGAGGTTCCAGAGGGCCGGTGCAGACACGGAGAAGGCTCTCCTCCTTGTGCCAGAGAGGTGAGCCCCTCTGGCTGATGGAACAATTAGAGAGCCCCTCCGGTCTGCTCTGGTTGGATGGACAGATGTCCTCAGGGCGATGCGGTCTCTTAGGTAACCCGGCCCACTACCATATAGGGCTTTAAAGGTCAAAACCAGCACCTTGAATTGCACCCGGAGACAAACTGGCAACCAGTGCAGCAGTGGCAAAGCACGAGCATAACGGCCACACCCCATCACCACCCTGGCTGCCGCATTCTGGACCAGCTGTAGCCTCCGAATGGTCATCAAGGGCAGCCCCATGTAGAGCGCATTGCAATAATCTAGTCTGGAGGTGACCAGAGCGTGAGTGACCATGAGCAAGGAGTCCCGGTCCAGGAGTGGGCGCAACTGGCGAATCACCCGAAGTTGGGCGAAAGCCCACCTGGTCATAGCCGCCACCTGTTCTTCTAGCAGTAGCCGTGAATCCAGGAGGACCCCCAAGTTGCGCACCGGGTCTGTCTGGGGCAAAATAGCCCCATCCAGAACCAAAGATGGTAGCTCCCGGGTTAACGCAGGACCCCTTATCCATAGCCACTCAGTCTTGCTGGGATTCAGTTGTAGCCCATTAGCCCCCATCCAGACCCCAACAGCTTCCAGGCACCTGGAAAGGACTTTGACGGCATCACTGGGGTCCCCATGGGCCGAGATGTACAACTGAGTGTCATCCGCGTACTGATGGTACCGCACCCCATGGGAACGAATGATCTCACCCAGCGGCTTCATGTAGATGTTAAATAGGAGAGGAGAGAGCACCGAGCCCTGAGGCACCCCCCCATTTGAGGGGCCTAGGACTGGACCTCTCACTCTCCAACCACACCGACTGGGTCCGACCCCTAAGAAATGAGGAAAACCAGGACCACACAGTGCCCTGGATTCCCAATCCTCGGAGCCTTTCCAGAAGGATACCGTGGTCAACTGTATCGAAAGCCGCTGAGAGGTCAAGAAGAGCAAGGACGGATGGGTGACCACCGTCCCGCTCCCGCCAGAGATCATCCATCAGTGCAACCAATGCCGTCTCAGTACCATATCCAGGCCTGAATCCTGACTGAAAGGGGTCCAGGTAATCCACTTCATCCAGTACCCCCTGCAGCCGACGTGCCACTGCCTTCTCCAACACCTTCCCTAAAAAGGGGAGGTTGGAGACAGGCCTATAGTTGGTTAGGACAGCTGGGTCAAGGGAAGGTTTCTTCAGGAGGGGGCGCACCAAGGCATGTTTTAAAGGTGCAGGAAACACCTGCTATGCATTGATCATAGCCCCAACCCAGCCACCTGTCACCGCCTTGGAGGCTTTCACCAACCAGGTGGGACAGGGGTCCAATGGGCAGGTAGTGGCACGCACAGCTGCAAGGAGCCTGTCCACTTCATCAGGGGCAACTGGATCAAACTGGTCCCAGATGGTATGGCAAGACTGTGCTCCAGCTCCCTCCGGACTCTCCCCATCCACGCCAGGATTAAACCCCGAGCGAATCCAATCGATTTTCTCCACTAGATGGTCAGCAAAGTCCTCAGCCGACCCCTGCCAACCAGGCACCGGGGTCCCCCTACCAAGGAGAGACCTGGTAACCCGGAACAGGGTGGCTGGGTGATTATCAGCGGAGGCAATAAGGGTGGTGAAGTATTGTCGCCTCACCACCTCCATTGCCACTAGATAGGCCCTAATAGCGGCTCTAGCTAGTGTCCAATCGGAGTCTCTCTGGGTCTTCACCCAGCGGCGCCCTAGGTGTCTCTTTGCCCGTTTGAGCTCCCGCAGTTCATCTGTGAACCATGGAGATGACCTAGCTCCATGAGCTCTGAGAGGCCGTAGTGGTGCGATTTCATCCAAGGCCGCTGTTGATATCCTGTTCCACAGGTCAACCAGCACCTTGGGCGAATCGTGTTGCTGATCCAGAGGGAAATCCCCCAGTTCCCTCTGTAATCCATCAGGATCCATCAGTTGCCGGGGGCGGGCCATTCTAATAGGCCCTGCCTCCCTACGATGAAGCGTCACACCCAGAAAGTCTAGAGCCACCAAATAATGATCTGACCATGGCACAGGTGTTATGTCTAATTTCCGTAGTCTCAGATCACTCTGCCACCGCTCCGACAAAAAGATTAAATCTGGTGTGTGGCCACTGCCCCTGGTCGGACCCTGAATTACCTGAATCAGGTCCATAGCTGCCATGGAAGCCATGAACTCCTGAGCCACCTCGGAGCCAGTCCCCAGCGAAGGCAAATTGAAGTCCCCCGGAACCATCAGTCTAGGGAACTCCAACGCCAACACTGAGACGGCCTCGAGGAGCTCAGGCAGGGAGTCCCTTACCCTGCAAGGGGGCAGGTACAGGAGTAAGACTCCCAACTGACCCTTAGAGCCCAGACGCAGAAGCAGGGCCTCACAACCCAGAATTTGTGGAGCGGTAGCCCTGGCGACTCCCAGTGACTCCCTGGTTATGATGGCAACGCCACCGCCCTTACCCTCATCCCTAGGCTGGTGCCAAATACTGAACCCAGCTGGACACATTTCTGACAGAGAAACCCCATCCTCTGGTCTCAGCCAGGTCTCAGTGATACATGCCAGGTCGGCCTGCTCCCCCATAATGGAATCTTGTATCAGGGGGGCCTGGCATTCATCAGCAGCAGCCTAAGGGCAGGGTCACCCTGGGTCAGCTGCTCAGGACCTAGAGGTGTAACTGGGGGGCTGGAATGAGGGACAGATACTAAGCATCTGCCCCGCATTCCCCGAGTACGGCCCGCGCCTCGGTACCCGCTATATCGCCCCATGCCCATCACAACCTCTATATTGGCCTCCGGAGCCTCCCTGATTGCCTTGGACAGAATGCTGCCTCTCCTTCCTGGCTGGCCGGGCAGTCTCTCCCTCCCTCCCTCCCACCCCCATATAAAACCGCCTCACCCACTCCCCCCACCACCATCCGTAAGGCTCCGGCGGTGATGGAAGTGGTGGGGCATTCTTCCAAATCTACCTTGAGCCCTCAACTGGGGTGAGACATTCCACCCGCAGTAGCCGGCTGTTAATGGCAACCTTATGTTGCCAGCTAATCTTTCTCATACTAGGTCAGGCAAAAAGAACTGCTAAATGAACTCAGGTGCCTTCATTTTGGCAGTTTCACAGCTGCCCTAGACATGGAAAAAGAAGCTAAATCTATCTTACAATGTTGTTTTCAAAATAAAATATGGAGAAGGGAACCATGTAAAACCAACCACACTCATTCCTGGTCCATATAAATAATGACATTTTGCTATACACATTGGAGCCCTGGTGGTGCAGTAGTTAAACTACTGTACTGCAACCAAAAGGTTGTGAGTTCGATCCTGACCAGGGTTTAATGTTGACTCAGCCTTCTATCCTTCCGAGGTCAGTAAAATGAGTACCCAGTATGTTGGGGGCGAAATGTTAATTAACTTGTGAACCAGCCAGTGAGTGCAATAAGCGCTATGGGGTGGTATATAAAGTAAGTGTGATTGCTTTGCTTTTTGGAATTACTCTCATGAGATGGCTGTAATTTTCTCCCCATAAATTTGAGATGATGACCTAAAAATCTACAACATTATGTATCTGTGAAAGTGTCAAAGGAATCATCCATAGGTGATATATTGCCATGTGATTTGAAAAGGGAGGGAGATGCCAGGGAAAGTCAGAGTAAGCTGCAGAAATCATGAGGGGGAAAAAATTCAACCTGCCATTTCCTTCAGAGATGCAGATGAAATGTTTTATTGTAACCAGAAAATATCCCAGCTTGCAAGTGCCAATCCACCACTCGTTTCCCTAAACCACCACCCTCATAAACGGTGGTTTTGCCTCTCTGCTATGAATATGATGAGCTTGGATCCATTTTCGATAAATAAACTACACCAGCCAAAATCACTCCCTCAGAAGAGTCACTGACTATGTTGGCTGGGAGATTCTGAGGGTTTCAGTCCAAGAAAGTAACTGCCCCTGTCTCTGCTTCAGAATTAATACAGGCAGATCATTTTCCTATACACATTTACTGAGGTGTAAGACTTATTCAGTAGGACATATGCCTGAGAAAGCAGTTTAAAGAACCACACCCAAACAAAGACATGTAAAATTAGTTCCTTTTCATTGTCTGGAATCTGTTTCTTGAAAGTTAAGGTTCACAGCAACCAAAGCTCCAAAAACAACAGTAAAACTATCAATAAGCAGAATTTTCTAATAACTTATCCACCCCCTCTTCTTTTTCACTAACTGTAAACAATCTAAACAATCAAATAAGCTCCTAGACCAGGAGTTCTCAACCTTTCTAAGCCGGGAGTCGGGTTACGCTCCCTTAGAAAGCTTCGGGGGCCAGACGGCCATTTTTCCTTTTTTCCACCATATGGCACTTCCTGGTGTGGTGGAGGCATAGAGGGCCACATGAAATAGTGTCATGGGCCACATCCGGCCCACAGGACACAGGTTGAGAATCCCTCTCCTAGACGTTTGGAGAAAATAAGATAGAAATTGACCGCCTTTCAGCTCTGTCCTCTCCATCCTAGCTTTGGTCTGCGGAAAGTGACCCCTCTCCACATGTATGAAAACACTGAGAAATTAGCTCCTGTGGAGATGCTCCAATGGTTATGCACCACTCTCATACTTGGGATATACTTTTCAACACACAACTACTCGGCTAGGGAGAGAGGACAGAACTAGACGTCTGCCTCTGCTTTCTTTAGGATTAACCTCCTTATTGAATGGTTGAACAGGGTTTTTCCATTCAGAACATTGCTTATTCCTCAGAAACACTGTTTCTGGTTAGCATCAAGAAATCTTTAAAAAGAGGGAAGAGGGGAGGGATTTCCCTCATAATAAATATCCTGAAATCTAAGAATGTAACCTCATTGCCTAAAGCAGTGATGGTGAACCTTTTAGAGACCTAGTGCCCAAACAGAGGGGCGGGGGGGGGGGGGTGAGAGGGAAAAAGTGCTCCCATTGGGCTGCTGGGCAGAGGGGTGGGGCGAATTCTGTGCTGGGAGAAGTAGGAAGTGCTCCTATTGTGCTACTGGGCAGAAGGAGAGGGGTAACTCTGTGCTGGGGTGACAGCATGTGTGCCAACAGAGAGGCCTGAGAGTGCCACATATGGCACACGTGCCATAGGTTTGCCACCACTGGCCTATAGGGTAATAGGAATTCATTGTAGACCAGGTCTGCACAAATCTCTGGGCTTTATTATTGTGAACCCTTCTTCTTGCCCCTATGTCTGTGGGGCTGAATTAGCTCAAAGAGGGAAAGACTGATCTAGCATACTATATATATAGATATTTAATATAACATATTGAATGGGGAAAAAAGCCAGAAAGAAATAAAACTGGTTTCTGTCATTGCATTTCCTCTTATGGGGTTAGAGGAAAAATGAGCTCTTCTTTCCATCTCATAATTCATGGGGTATCTTTCAAGGCAAAAGCAGGAATATAAATGCTATTCATGCTTCTGACCGAGGGGAAGAAGCCAAATTTAAACCTTCCTCTTGGCACTCTGTCTGAAGAATGCTCAGATTTTGCCCCCATCTCTTGTCTGTCTTGCCAATGAAACCCTAACAATGAACTGAACAGCTGTTAGCTTATTCATAGTGTTACAGAAGGGCATTGTGTGCATATTTTGAAAAAGCCTCTTTTTTCTTTAAACCCTTGCTAAAACTTGAAAAATCTTTCTCTATCTCAGCTTGTAGAATCAATTAGGAATCAAAAAATTTCTGAGACATTTTATTGTGGAGGTTCACTCTCCCCCCATCCCCACCCCCACCCCACTGCCCACCTTTTGTATGAACCCAGAACAATAATGTACTGGGAAATCTCTCTTCTTCAATTTTTCCTCTCTTTGCTGCTTCAATGATTCTCAATAGGTGACTTATTTCTTCATTCATCTGACATGCTGTTACTTATCTGCCTGCTTGCATTCACATATGCGGACACCTCTCTTATGACACAAAATTATTTATTACCTCTCTTATCAGACATCACAGCCAGACAGCTCCTGTCACTACAGGTATATGGACCCTGGCAGTAGAAATCATAAGAAAGGATAGCCAAAGAAGGACAACATTTTGTTATGTACAGGTATGCTTAAATCTTTCTGATATTGTAAGTGCAGCGGATGGGAGCTCAAAATTGCCAGCAATATGTTGAAGGAGAATGAGTTGAAACTCTGCTATTGAACAAAGGCTGAGGGAGGAGTAGGCAGTCAGTCAGAAAGAAAAATACCAGAGAATGAGAATGAGAATGAAATCTCATGGGTGGATAAAAATACATTTCCTGAAACTTAAGTAGTCATGAAGTAATAAAAACGAACTGCAAATGAGTTCAGTTTCTATGTGAATTGCATTAGGTTTTGTGCTACATCTTCAACAGAGAAGGGCTTGCTTGTTAACAATAGAGTCAAGCAGCTATTTTATTTAATAAGTCTAGAATTGCAGCAGAGCTTGGAAGTTAAGTTTTCAAACTATAACTCCTAGGATCCCCCAGCCAGCATGGCTCGTGACTTCTGATAAAGAGTTTCTGTCCAGAAAAAGTAATTTGTCGAAGCTGTGGTATGCAGAGCCAGTGAGTGTTGTACTGCAGCCAGTTCTATCCAGTTCTATAGAACCAGTAGCAGAACCAGCTGGCCACGCCCACCTCCTTCCCACACCATGCCCACCTCCTCCTCCCCCTCCCCCTGCACTCTGGACATGGCCGGGGGCCAGGAGGAGGAGGAGCAGGAGGAGGAAGCACATGCCCACCCACTGCCGACGCCATTTGCCCGGAGCGGCGTGGCTGGGGGGAACGCACCATGCCTGGCACGCTTCCTTCTATGTACTTCCTGCATGCCTCCTGAGCAAGACATGTGGGGGTGTTGCCGAAGGCGCACAGGAAGTACATAAGAGGAAGCACTCCCAGCATGGTGAGTTCCCCCCAGCCATGCCGCTCTGGGCAAACGGCAGCAGGTGGGCGTACACTTCCACTTCCTCCTCCTCCTCCTCCTCCCGGTGCAGGACGCACAGAGGCCAGTGGCGGCTTCAGCTCCTTGTTGTGGCCCACCCGAATTGCACCTTCTGGTTAGTCTCCTGCATTGTTGAATTAATTACATTCTAGCCTATGAACATGAAATAACATGTTTTTTGATCATCTAAGTCAGGGATTCTTTGGGGGGGGCGTGGCTAAGATGGCCGACGAGTAACATCTTGATCCGGACGCTCGCGCCTAGCAAAGTGGTAATCAATGTGACTGAATGAAATAGAAAAATGTTAAAGTGGTAATTCCTGTGGATGAGACTCCTGCCTGCCTTTTTGGAAAATTTTGGGAAGTTTTGAGGTCGGATGGTCGAAGTTCGGGAGGCTTTCCTGGGCGGGTGAGGCCTGCGACGGCAGTCGTGGCTTTTCTGCCGAGGAGCCGAAAACGGGACCAGCGAGACAGCGGAGAAGCACCGGAATTGGCAAGAAATTGTTTGGCAAGAAAATAAATGTATGTAAGTGCATGAAAGGAAAGTCAAAGTTTAAAGTTTAAAACTAGCTGGGGACTTTGCTTAGAAGAGCCTGGGCTTTGAAATGGAAATGGGTGGAAGTAGATGAAATCAAGTGGTCGTTTCGTTAATGGCGGCGGTCCTGGAAAACGAAAGTGATCGTGTTTGGGTCTATGGTTTCCCTGCACCCCAGGAGAACCGCGGTGCGTTTGGTCGATAGCAAAGTGGTTTAAAAAGTTCCTGTTCGGGCTATAGTATTGGAAAGCAGCAGCAGTGTGTCTCCCAGCTTAAAGCGTATGGGAAAAGTTTGCCATTCCACAGAAGAAGAAGGGGGGCTTTTACCCTGAAGTTAAGGTAACCGCTGGAAAATGGCGTTTTGACTTATCCGTCTCAAGAGAAGGATTAACTGGTTTTCTTTTTGCTCCTTCACCGTGTGGATTACAAATCTTACTTTTTTTTGAGCACATTGCTTCTCACATCTTTTCCCCTCCCTGCTTGGATTTTGGGCTTTCTCTCTCTTTCATACCTCCCCCCCCTTTTTTTGGCAGCTTGGGCTTAAAAGAAAAGTTCTGGGTGACTGTTTCCTTGGAGCCTTTACATTTGCAGTTTGTAAGACGATCAGTTGGAATGTGTGCCTCGGGGAAACGGATCTGATGTGGATTATAATTTTTTTTCATTTTTTTTTTGCTGTTTGTTGGGAGTACACTTCGGTTCCTTCTATCTTTTTTTGTGGATTACAGTATCTAACTCTTTGCTGGATTTCCTCCTTCATACAAGCTTCCCTCTTGGTTTTGTGGTACCAGGGGTTGCAGTGTTGCAGGTCCTGTCTGACTGATTAAGTTTTACAACGTTCTGCAACATCGGACTCTTATATTGTGTATTACTATGGATAAAGGCACAAGAGGGAAAGCAAAGGAAGAAGAGCCAGTCGTGAAGTCTAAGAGGAAGGAAAAAGCCCCTCAGTCTTCATCCCCGCCCCCAGAGCCATATGATCAAACCCAAATTATGGTGGAAATTGGCAAGCTGTTTCAGAAATTGGAGAAGAACGAGGAATCAAGGGTGAAAGATAGAAATGAAATGATGAAAAAGCAAGATAAAGTGGTATCATCTGTTGCAGACTTCTCAAAAAAGGTGGATTTAAGTTTTTTAAAAAATAGAGGGAAATGTAAATCTGGTTCAAGATGAGGTAATTGCCATAAAAAAGGAAATAAAAGGGACTCAGGAGGTGGTGCGGGAGAATAAGCTGAAATTGGATGAACAAGAGAGAAGGATTGATGCTGTGGAAGATATGATGAGAAAGCAGAATATTGTGATCCGTAGGGTGGTGGAACGGACACCGGATTTGTTAAGAGAAAGAGTGGTTCAGTAGCTAAATGGTTTGAATATGGGAAAAGAATTTGTTCAGGAAGATTTTGTAAGTGTATTTCGGGTGGGCCCAAGAAGAGGGAGGATGGTTCAAAGAAATGTTTTGGTAAAATTTGCAAATTGGGCCGACAAGCTAAGAGTAATGGCCCATTTGAAACATGTTGGTTCTGATGCTCTGAAATTTGATGGTTCTGAGGTAGAAGTTTATAATGATATCTCATTGAAGGAAAGAACGTGGAGATATAAGATGAGGCCTGTAACTAAATTGCTGATGAGTAAAGATATAAGGTATAATTGGAGATTCCCACAGCAACTGCGCTTTTTTATGACAAAAGAATGCAAGTAATTGATGAAGGGGCCAATCCATTGGAGTATTTGAGCTTGTTGGAGCTGGTAAAAAGAGACTCGGAGGAGTGGATAAATCTCAAGAAGGAATTGATGGAATCGGGAGCCTTGGGTAGGGAGTATGAGAGGGCGGAGGGCAGTGGGGCAACAGGTGGAACACCGCAGCAAGGGGAAGAGGAGGAGGAACTGTCGCTGATCATGGTGGAGGAGGAGGCAAGTAAGGAGCAATGAGAATTAGATTATTAAAATTTAAAGTATTTAATTGATATAGAAGGGTGAGTAGCGCGTAGCACTGGTAGGAAGGCACATCTTACATGTCCCCCCTCTCCCCTCTTTGGTTGTCAAAGGCGGCTTTTTTTTGAAGAAGGTGGGGAGAGAGATAGTGTGTGTTATATGTAATTTTTTGTGGGATGGGGGTAAGGGGTTGGTGGTGGCATGCCCGATGGAGAGTTCAGAGTTTAGAAAGGAGATAGGTTATGGGAAATATTAAAATATTATCATGGAATGTAAAGGGTACAGGCTCTGTTCTAAAGAGACGTAGGTTGGAACTGGCGCTGAAGAAAGATAGACCCGATATATTGTTTTTACAGGAAACGCACCAGAAGTCAAAGGACATGAATAAACTTTTTTTGGGATGGATCCAACATTATGAGATGGCGTTTGGAACTTCAAAAGCGAGAGGGGTGGCAATTATGATTTCTAAAAAATTAGGATTTGAGATTACAAAAAGTATTGTTGATCAAGAGGGTAGATATTTGATTGTAAGAGGAAAAATAGAGGATGAGGAAATCATGTTGGTAAATATTTATGTTCCAAATGATCATCAAGCGGATTTTCTAGAAAAAGTTTGGAAAATAGTGGAATTAGAGAATGCTGCAAAAACTATTGTGGCGGGAGATTTTAACTTGATAAGGTCGGGGTTAGATTGCACGAACATAGCAAGAAGTGGAATCGGTTTGAAAGGGAAGGTGTTGGATAAATGGATGGATGCGTTGGGCTTGAAGGATTCTTGGAGAGAGTTTAGGGGCTCTGAAAGGGCATATTCCTTTTTTTCACACGTCCATGGGACCTACTCGAGAATAGATTATGTCTTTCTTACGGAAAACTTGATTAAAGATATAGAAGGAATGGAAATTGGGATCATAAAGGAATCAGATCATGCCAAAGTACTTTTGGAAATGAAATTACAAAAAGATACATGAAGTGGAAGAAGTTGGAGGTATGATCCTAATTTATTTAAAGATCAAAAATGTAAAGAGCAGATTATGGAAAGATGGAAAGAAAGTTGGCAGTGGAACGATAATAACGAGGTTAATTTCAACGTTGTATGGGATACCATGAAGTCGGTTTTCAGAGGGGAAAGTATAAAGTTGGCGAGTTTTAAATATAAACGATATAAGGTAGAACAGACAGAAAAAGAAAGAGAAATAAAACAGTTACAGGAGGATCACGCAAAAAGTAAAGATAAAAAAATCTTTACAAAATTGCAAAGACTTAAAGCAGAATTAATGGGTAAAGATATTGATAAAGTTAAACGAGACTTGATCTACTTAAACAGAGAATATTTTGAATTTAGCAATAGAAGTTCAAAATTACTAGCAAGAGCAGCTAAGGCTAAAAGGGAAAAAAGAGAAATTGGGGTATTGGTTAATAAACAAGGTTTAAGGTGTAATAAGAATAGAGATAAATGCAAAATTGTGAGGGAATTTTATCAAGCATTATATGCAAAAAAGGAGGTAGATTTGGAGAGGCTCAAAAAGATATTGGAGAGACAGCTAGGGAACGGAATAAAACAAGAACACAGAGAGAAAATGGAGGAAAGGATTAATGATAAAGAGGTTAATGAGGTAATTAATGGGTTGAAGATGGGGAAAGCCCCGGAGGATGATGGATTATCGACAGAGTTTTATAAAGACTTTAAAGAAGTGATGGTCCCAAAATTAGTGAAGCTATATAATTATATTTTAGATGGAGAATCAATTCCGACTTCATGGTATAATACTACAATCGTTCTACTGCCAAAGCCTGGTAAGAACTTGGAAAGAGTGGAATCGTACAGACCAATTTCACTTATAAATCAGGATGCCAAAATCTTCACAGCAATACTGGCCAACCGTTTAAATGGTTTTATGGGGGAATACATAAATGTTGATCAAGTTGGGTTCTTAAAAGGTCGGCACATAGTGGATTTGACTAGAAGGGTATTAGATTTAATCGATAATGTTAATCAAACGAAGGAAAAGGTGGGTTTATTATCATTAGATATTTTAAGGCATTTGACTCATTACAGTGGTCTTCAATTAAGGAAATAGTTAAAAATTATGGGTTTGGTGACAGATTTAGAAGGGTAATTGATTTATTATATCAAAAAGGGAATGCTAGGATTAGAGTAAACGAAGAGGTTACTGATGTGGTAAAGCTTGAGGCTGGTACTAGGCAGGGATATCCACTATCTCCTATCCTGTTTATTATGGCAATGGAGATATTAGCTAAAAATTTAAGGGATGATTCAAATATAGAAGGGATAATGGGTAATAAAGTGAGTATGTATGCGGATGATACATTGCTTATGGTGAAACATCCGGAGTTGGTAATGGATAGGATTAAAGATCACCTACAGGTATTTGAAGCTACAACCGGATTAACGATAAATTGGGATAAACCAGAATTGATGTTGTGTAATTTGGGGGTAGGAGAGATGGGAAGGATAGTGGAGACACTTAATATACAAATTAAAGATAAGCTGAAATATCTGGGGATAATTATTTCAAATAAATTGGAAGAACTTAAACGATTGAACTATGACAGCTTGAAAGTCGAATTCAAGAATAAAATACAAGAGTTTCAGAAGCTGAAGCTGTCATGGTTCAGAAGGATTGCAATTTGTAAAATGATATTGTTACCAAAGATTAATTTTTTATTTGATGCACTAGCGATCCATTTGAAGGAGAAGGAAATCAATCAATTTCAAAAGATGTTTAATTGTTTTTGTAACAGAGGTAAAAAATCTAGACTTTCAAAGAAGTTCTGGTATTTGTCTCAGAAAGAAGGGGGTTTGGGCATGCCAAATTTGTTAGCATACTATCGAGCATTCCAAATTAAGAATGTTGTGAAGATTCTGGCAAGAGAAAAGGTAATTTGGGAGGAACTAGAGATGAAAGAATATAGAAATATAGGTAACATGATTTTTTTGGGAATAAAGGACAAGCTGAAAAGGTCAAATAATACTATGATGAGAAACTCATGGAGGTGTGGAAAATGGTAAAGAAAGATATGGTCCCAAATCTCTCTCCAATTTTGGAATTGACTGATATGGTGTGTTTTCCAATAAAATTAGATAAGGAAAAAAAAGGAAATATTGGATAATAATCAGATGCTTTTACTGAAGCACTGGTTAAAAGTTTGTGATGATGATATTAAGAGAAAAAAAATATTTGAGAAGTTAAATTTGGATTGGTTTCAGAAATTAAAGGTGGATAGCTGGAATAAAAAATATAGAAGAGAAGCAGGGATAGATAGAACAAAGACGGAATTTGAAGAATTGGTAATAAAGATAAGAAAAGGGGAAAGGAGTATTAAGGGTCTTGTAAGCAAACTGTATACTATATTGAATAAGGGTAAAGATCCACATGAAGATTTGAAACGGAAGTGGGAACAAAATTTGAATATAAAAATTGGGGAGGTTGAATGGAGAAATAAATGGAAAAAGAGGATTATGAGAATAATGTCTGTAAGAATTAAAGATCACAATTTTAAAATGCTGTGGCAATGGTACCTGACACCACTAAGACTTTATCAGATGGATAATAAAAGAGACAAATTATGTTGGAGATGCAAAGAAACGGATGGGACATATGAACACATGTGGTGGAGTTGTAAAAAAATAAGGGATTTTTGGGGAAGAATAGAAGGGGAGTTTGGTGAAATTGTGGGTAAAAGCGTTAAGTTGGTATCAGGTACCATTCTTCTAACAAATGTGGAAGGTTTGGGTTTGAATAAGGAAGGAAAAAGAATTACTGGAAATTGTATTAACTACGGGTAGACAATGTATAGCTAGAAATTGGAAAAATGATGTTGATATACAGATTGGAGAGTGGTATAAAGAAATGTGGAGTTTAGCATTGAACGACAAATTGACATGGGAGATCAAAGTAAAACGAGATAAATTAAAAGAGAATAGGTTTTGGAATATTTGGAAACCGTTCGTGGATCATTCTCTTATGGTAAACGACAAATCAGGACCTGTACCATCTCAAAGAAGTTTTTGGAGTTGAAATAGAAACTAAACTCTCCGGGCATTGTATATATTCACAGGGTGATGTTTAACTATCAAAAGATAATAATAGTGGTAGCACAGAAAGCTTTTATTGTTATGATTGTGTAATAATTTATAATGCGGTATTTAGCATTGGTGGTTATATGATAAATAGTCAGTTTAAGTACTATTATGTGCTAGCTCCTATGAATTTGAGTCAACACTGTATTGATGTTGTTTTTGATTTATCATTATATTGTCTTGTTATTGGTTTTTTTCTTTCTGTATGTCTGTCAAAAATTCAATAAAAATATTTAAAAAAAATTTTTTTAAAAAAAGTCAGGGATTCTCAACCGCCGGCCTGCAGGCCAAATGCGGCCTATGGCACCATTTCATGTGGGCCCCCACCACCTCCACCACACCAGGAAGTGCCATGTGGTGGAGGATGGGCAAAATGGCCATCCGGCCCCTGAAGCTGTCTGAGGTAATGTGACCCTGGCCCCAACATAAAAAGGTTAAGAACTCCTGATCTAAGTTACCACAATGTTAACTACCATAAAAGCACTAGAGACATCTTTCCTATAAATATGAGGAAATTGCTACAGGGAAAATAAAACCATAATGTCATGAATGCAGACATATGGGCAACATGGGGATAGTTCGCTCATTTTTTAATGAAATGGCCATGAACAGCTTTGGGTAACTAACAGCCCCAAACCAAGCAATTCACATCAAAGCCAATTGCTTTTAATAAAGATTATTTCCATAGCAGTTTTTTCATCATTCCCTAATGGAGAAAATTGGATAATTACTTCAGTTTTGGCTATATTTCATATTTGGTAATTTACATGATGTGGTGACTACTGATTTAATTTTGGAGGGCAGGAGGACATAGTCTGAAAAACACCAGCAGAACAATCCTCTGCTCTAGTCTTCACCCACCTGAATTCTCCAGATGTGTCAGAAGACTGCTCTCCTCCATTTATGGAAGTGGAGGAGGATAGGAGATTCTTACAACAAGGGAATAAATACTTTTCTAATATATGAGTAAAAAAGAGTCACGCACAAAATTTGAAAATGGAGTAAAGAAGGTATCTATGTCTCCAGTGACTATGGAAAAACTACCAAAAATCAAAGATAGCTTGCTTGCTTATTTATTTATTTATTCGACTTATACCCTGCCCAACTGGGATACATTCCCACTCTGGGCAGCTCACAATGTTAAAAAGAGCAAAACAAACACCATAAAACCATAGAACAACCCCCACCCACCCCAGTCCAATCAGAATGGAGGACCACTAGCCCAAGTGGCAAAAAACGATGGAAGGGCCTCATATTTTCACTTCAACATGCTGCCAAAGGCCTCCTTGAAAAGAAAGGTTTTTAATAGTTTCTTGAAGGTCAAGGCAGAGTGTCCCAGTTAGCCAAAGCCACCACTGAGAAAGCCCTCCATCAGGTAGCAGACTTTCTAGCCATCCTGGGAGTCGTTACCTGGAGTTCAGTTGTTAGAGAAGAGCGGGTGAAGTAGTCCTGATTTGAGGGGTAGACGCTCCACCAAGTAGGAAGATTCCAAACCGTTTAGGGCTTTGAAAGTCAGCACCACCACCTTGAACCTGACACAGAACGCAACAGGCAGCCAATCTGTTCTGTGTCAGGAACAGAAATTAAAACAACCAACTCATACACCATGGTGGCCCTCCAACACTTGCTGGGAAGTGAAATGAGTGTCAAGAAAAGAAGAAGGGTAAGTGTGATGGTGGTGATGTTCTTCTCCTGTCACCTGCCTTCATAACTCACTTGATTCTCAGCTAGTATTATGGGGACAAGGAGCCAAAAGATTGCCTGCACAGGTGACCAGCTCACATAGCACTTCTTCCAGAGACTGCTTCGGTTAAACTAACAACTGGCTTGGTTTAGTCCAATCCATGAACTCTCTATTGCATAAAAACAACCACACACAAAAACCAGATAATTATAAAACTTTTGAAATGGTAGCTGTGTTAGTCTGTGTTTCAGGCATATCAGAATTCTCATCCACAGCCTCAGGCTACCTCTCAGAGCAAAGGAAGAATGTGGTGCTTGGCCTGGGCCATTCACACAATAGATGCTAGGCCTGAAGGGTAAAGTCATTAGCAAAATGTATAATGCCACAATGTTTGTCTTGCATCCATCTACTAACCATTTGTAATTCAACAGGGCAAAGCTTCACAACTAATCTGAATAAGAGGTATTACCAGTTGTAAAAAAATCATATTGATTTGTATACTTATCTGTTATGCTAACCATTATTTACCTCTGTAGCTGATATGTATAAATTGATGCCATGAAGTCTCACTCTTACATCTGACAAAATAGACTTGATCCATGAAAGCTAACATTAAAACACAGTAGTTAGTCTTTAATAGTGCTACAACATTTTTTTTGTCTTTTGTTTTGTTTACTCTCTGATTTACAGCTCAGGATCACAATTTATTTGTAAAGAAACCAAGAAACTTGAGAAACATGGAACCCATCTACAAACTTCAAGCTTCTTCATGAAAAAGCTAGCTGAGAACACTGTCTTCCAAGTATAAAGGGGGAAATAACACCTACATGTTATCTCCTGTCAGAGAGAAACCAAAACAGTACCAAGAGGGAAATAACATCTAAAACTTATCTCTTGTTGGAGAGGGTCATCAAAGCCAATCTGCTTTCTTCCTGTCATGCAAATTGAGGGAAGATTACAACTGCATGAAGGGCAGGAAGTCCTTTTGTCTTAATAAATATACAAGTGAATTTAAACCCCTGATAGGAAAGGTGGTTTGATGTATAAAAATGGCACAGAAATCTGCTTAGATGGCTCAGACTGACTCTAAGAGGAGAGACATCTCTCAGTGGCTGCCCTGTAATGTTTGGAAGTATGTAGTCTGTGTATACCTCAGAACTATTCTGACTCTATGCTAAAGTAGATTAGTTTAGCTTTGTTATTTTCTGGTAAATTTAACTTTTCCCACTTAATAAAATATTAAAATTTCTTCAACCAACTGTCTAAGTTTTTGGTTTGTGATACTAAAACTTGACCAGTTGGCATTTTAGTATTTACGAGGGTGTGGTAGCAGCTCTATCTCACAAAGTTGGGCACATTGGTTTTAATTGCTTAGCCTTGTAGGTTTTCCAGACTGCCTGGAAGTGTTGATAGAGTATTAGATGCATCTGGAACCAGGTTGGCTCCATAGTCTTCACTCCAACAGACTCTCCCCACGATAGGCAGTGTAGCATGTCTCAGGGGCCAAAGAGGGAGCCCCCTGTATCCAGAACCATCACATCGTACAACTGATGTGGAATTCCATAATCTTATACTATAATACATTTACTTGTCTCTAAAGGCTCCAAACAATGTTTCACTGCTGCTTTCTTTTCCTTGCTGAATATATAGATTACCAGTGAAAATAAATAATTTCAGATTAAGTGGCCATCATCAAGATATGAATTATTAAAATCAACCAAGCAGTGAAAACATGGTAGTGGGAATCAATAGGATTAATGGATCCTAGATGTAAGGAAGACCAGAAACTGTTAATGTTAATATTGGAAAATTATAGTCTTCATTCTTCTCTGTTAACAAAATCTGTGGGGAGCATATTCTGTACCTGCTACTAATTTAGAGGTCTTTACCCATGCTTCAGAATCCTTGAGCCCCACCCCTCTTGTTGTTCTTTTGGTAATCACCATCTCCACTTCCCTCCTTTATCTGCCTTTCTGTACTTTTCTCTGTACTGACAAAGGAACAATCAAATTCTAAATCACCCCAACATTAAAGAGCCCAGATAATTTCACATTTTATGTGATCACTGAAGGATTGAGGACATGAACAGCACAAAGTCATATTCTTCTATGCAACTGATAATGCTACAAAAGCTCTCCAGGGGCCATAGACCAGTTGGGACATGCTAAGTAATAATAATTCAGTGACTCCTTTGCTAACCTTTACTGTATGGTTTCCTTTGTCAGCAGCAAATCAGAATAAACAGGTTTCTTGTCTCTATGATGTTCTTCAAAATTATGCCTCATGGTGAATTAGCCAATGTAGAATGGAAGAAAAATAATCCTCAAAGCTTCTGAGATCTAATACATTTTTGAAAATGTTTCTCTTTTGTTTCTCTCTTGTATCTTGCATTCTCCATCCCTTCTTCAACTTAAAAAGTAGCAGTCCTATAATTATTAGTAATTGACAGTGGCCAACACAAGCTAAAGTTCCTTTTGTCTTGCCATCAGTTTCAGTAAAACTAAAAATGTGTAAAATTAATATGGCAATCTGCTACTCATTTAGAATTAGAGATGATAGATGTTGGGAACTTAAAGCACATCCTTTGAAGTACGCCACATTTATTTTTAATTTGAAGTTTTTTGCAACACTGCCTATAATTAGCTAGCAACCTCAAATGATTTCTTTAATGATCTGCATTTTTTTTACTCCAAGAGTTCCATGCTAATCTAATTACTATCTGCTTTCCATAGCAGCAGCCACCTTAAATTTTCCATCCATATGATTCCCATTACAAGATGTACAGCTGGTGTGTGATCCATCAACACCTCACCTTCATGAGGTGCTGATGGATCAGAACAACATGTTAACACCTTTCAGGCATTCCACCAGGAGAACCAAAGATACAAAAATAGACAGTCTACCACCAACTGTGCTAACAAATTCTAATTATAATTGTACCAGCTGTTAGAAACCAAAAGGGTATAATGGCTTTGTTTGTTAAAACCAAAATGAAAACGACATTAGTATGTGATTTGTCTAATTTTAATGATCGCACTAACTTACTGGTACATTGTCGCTTCCCACAGTAGCCTGCACATGTTGTATCAATAAAGGGGAAAGTGCCTCCACTTACAAATGCCAAGTATTTTTCTCCCAGCATGTTTAACATTCATAATGAAGAAACCATGCTCTTTAGGGAAAAGTTTCCATCTACGGTCTTCATCAAACCCTAAAACAGTACTTATATTTTTGAAAGTAGAAGCTTTTTAAAAAAGAGAGAAACTAATGATATCTTTAGCATTGTCTTTGATACAAGATGTTAAAGCATTGCTCTCACATTATTTTGAAAAATGCATTTGAAATACTTCCTAAGACAAGAATTACATTCATGATAATCAGAAGAAAAATTGTCTATGTCCTATTTTAGTGCTAGAAACATTTTGCAGTGGGAATACACAGTGGACTGATATTCCAAAGAAAGTCAAATCAGCATCTTTACATGACAATCACAAATACCTCCCCAATGACCACACTGGACAAGTTACAAAATACCAGTGCCATGGAATGATATTATAAGTGTGTGAAAAATTGTTTGACTGCTTTAAAAATTGATTCTCATAAACAGCTGCTTCTTGGCTCTTGTCATTCTATACATTTCCTTTAGGATTTGGCTGGCTACCCTTTATCATTTCTGTTTCCTGGGCCCTATTTGTTTTCCCAGTCTGGTCCACAAAGCTTCTTCTGTTCCAAAGGACTATGCAATATTGTGATTCCTGTTCTGACTGGCAATTTCCATTCCTTCACACAATCTGGAATGAAAATGTTAGCTTTGTAGTCTAAGACACTTGAACTAAATTTCATGTATAGGTCTTCCCATCAGACAACTAATGTTGCCTGTCACCTATGCAACAGAATATAAACTTTAAATTAAACCAACATTTCAAAAGAGGCAAGTAAGAGGGAGTGATACAGTAGGGAAAACTAACTGTAGATTAACTGAGGCTGTTGTAGACGCTGAGTTTGTAGAGCCTTGATTTGTTCTGTATGCTATGCCATTTTGTATTTATCTTGCATTGATTGTGATCATGTAATTTTTGTAATCTGTCATCATATTTTTTATTGTATACTGTATTTTTTCTATGTTGTTGCCGCCCTGAGTTGGCCTACGCTGAGTAGGGCTGGGTATAAATTAAAATTGAATTGAATTGAATTATGCCTCTGAATGTAAAGAGAAGATGACAAATACATACACAAAGGTCCAGTATTTCAGCAACCTTTCAGCATTCTGATGCATGAGAGAGGAACCCACCATCTGCAATCTTCTTAATAATAATAATAATAAAAATAATAATAATCATCATCATCAATTTTAATTTATACCCCGCCCTACTCAGCACAAGGCCAACTCAGGGCAGCATCACAACATATCAAATCCATACAGCAAAGTGATATATGTACAATACAAAAACAATAGTCAATACAGATTACAACGAGGTCCATACAAATACAGTATCCTACAAAATCAGCAAAAGAGAAAATGATACCCTTCGCTGAGCCAATAGAGTGGCCCCGGGGAACAACTAGTTATCAGGTGCGACAGCGGTAGTGGCACACCTGTCTCCCATCCCCGGAGTGATGGCATGGCTCCGGGGAGAGACCGAGGCTCCTCCAGTGTGCTGGCAGCAGCAGCTTTTCTACCCTCCAAGCCGTGCAGGGCTCCGAGGGGCAGGTGGTGACGGTGGCACACCTGTCTCCCATCCCCGGAGCGATGGCATGGCTTCAGAGAGAGACCGAGGCTCCTCCGGTGTGCTGGTGGCAGCGGCTCTTCTACCCTCCAGGCCAGCCGGGGCTCCGAGGGGCAGGCGGCAGTGGTGGCACACCTGTCTCCCATCCCCGGAGTGATAGCATGGCTCTGGGGAGAGACCAAGGCTTCATCAACACTCTCCCCATAGCGACAGTGATACTCTACTTCTACTATGCTTGGACACACTCTCCACATGATTCAGAGTTCTGGAAAATCCCCAAACATTGTAGTTGGCCTCACCTATACAGGAATCCCTCCTTTTCAGACTGTCATTCTTCTTACGAGGAAAAGAAATGACAAAGAGAGTGAGGCAGCCGACCACTCATCCTCACATTTGATTTTAACCCTGTTTCAAACACTCAAATAGGGCTCTATTCAGATAGAACAGGTCTAGATAACATGAGAGAAGGGGGAGTACATTGTAAACATAAATACTACTGTCCAATGTATGACAAATTCCATTGTAACTAAGAAGAATATCTGCACCCAATCAGCATGTCCAAAATGTAAGATCATCCTGCAACCAGCCTTCCAAAATCAAGATGGGTAAAAATCTGTAAGTGTATGCCTTATATTCACTGCTGCTGAAGTACATTTGAGGAAAGAACCATTTAAGAAAAGGTGGAACAGCTGTGTTACCTGGAAAGAGAGCAGTCTGACTCAATGACTGTATAATTGCTTTCCCCATGATATAATGCAAACATTAAAATGTTTGGCTGCAATTCAGAAAATTGTCCTCGAAAGTAGAGCAGTTTTTCGAATGCATTGATGAGGACTCTTCTCTGTTTCTTTTTCCATTTTCTTCTGGCTCAAAAAGATGCTCTGTTGTGAAGATTTCATCTGCTCCAGCTGCTTATTCCCTCACCAGGTGACTTGTTGAAATTCTGTGCTTGTAACATCACAGTTGGCTGCTACAACAACCATTAGGGGCTTAGAGAATTGAAAATCAAGGGTCTTGCTCCTGCTGGGTGCAGGTGTGCTTCATATATAAGCTTAAGGTAGAAGGAGATGAGGTCATGGAAACATGACCTTCATTGATGAAAATTCTGGGAAAGAAAGTCAGAAAATAGTTTTAAGACCTAAGACATCAGATAGAGCAAAACAGGGTAGGAATAAGAGGATGTTCACACATTGAAGTCCTATGTAGGTTTACTTATGAGTAAGTCCAACTGTGAAAGCAAGTGTGGCATCATGGATAGTGTGTTGGATTATGATGCAGGATACCTAAATTCAAATTCCCCCTTAGAGGAGGAACATCATTGGTGAATGGCAATAGAAAACCAATCCTTGAACATATTACATACCTTACAAACCTTATTAGGTTCACCATCCCTGGAGCGAAAGACCAAAGTAACTTATTGGTATATAATAATAACAAGTGTCTAGTCATGCCTGCTATATGTCCATGGAAACATCTGCAGAAGCAGATAGTGCTGGCTTTTTGGCTATAAACAGAGATGAGCACTGAACCCTAGAGTCAGATACAACTGCCTTTTGAGTAAGGGCAACCTTTATCCAAATGTGTTTAACATTGATCACTATGCTCTTGAGTTTCAGAATCAAGAAAAGAGTAGTGGTGGGTCAAAGTATAGTGTTATTCTTGCAGTTCTACTAGACTAATATGTCACGATCTGCCTTCATGAGTTCTGCAATATCACAGGATGATGTGCCTATATCATTTAGGCATGAACAGGGATGGAGGAATGAGACAATAAATGGAATTATTTCTTCCCCCTACTACCTCATCCTGAAAGAGGATGAAGAAAAAACATTTTGCTCAGGCAGATTATGAGTCTCCTGCAGGACTTGCCCTTCCCTTGTACATAGGGAGGCAAATGTTTTAGGCAGCAGATGTTGGGGGCAGAAGCAGTACTCCCTACTCCCAGGGTTTCCCCTGTTTTTTGAGAATGGAGTTATGTGTGCCCCTTAAACTAGTTTGATGCAGTCAAGTGTGGTTGAAAATTCTGTCCCATTGCCAATACTGTGGTAAAATCCAATGGCCAGCCCAAATAATTTCTGATCTTGCTTTGGATTGCAATCCCTGGTGTGGAGTGTTATCTTACTACCTTTCATTTAGTTTTAGCTATTCTGCAGAGACCCCTGACTCAGAATTCTCTGTTGATTTCTTGACAATACCTAAATTTGCCACAGCTTTTAAAAAAAGACAGGCATACTAAGAAGGCTGCTTGAGATGTTTTTGGCAAAATATTATAAATGTGATAATATTAGACAGCCAGAGTATTGTTTGGTATGTGCACAAAATAACATGTATTATGTACCATATATTATTTGAACCACCTATACAGGAAGTGTTCTGATAAAGGAGGAAACATTAACTCGTTAGTTGAATGTTCTAGTATGGAGCACATCCACATCCACAAAACAAGTTGACATTGTTGTTAATGAAGCCATGTGTATAGTAACAGGATGCCTCAAATCTACACCAGTTGAGAAAATATACCCTTTTGTTAGTATCACTCCACCTAACATCAGAAGAGAAGTAGCCGCGGACACTGAGAGAACTAATCAAGAGAACAACCCTCAACACCTTCTGAATGAGCCTCAAGTCCACCAGTTCAGATCCAGAAAAAGCTTTATGGCAAGAACAAACATTCTTGAGAGTACAAAAGAGCAGAAACAAATTAGAAGATAGAGAAAGGAGCTCACTGGACAAGGAACAACATTAAAGGAAGATATAGCTGAGGATCTCAGCCTCCCCTACGTCACTTGGAGGACCCTCAATAGGCTGAGAGTCAGAGTGCCTAAATGCAAGACAAACATGCTCGTGGGGGATGCTGGTGGACAACAACATACTGTGTGAATGTGGAGAGATACAGAATCCAGCTCATTTACTGGTCTGTCGATTGCTGACAGAGGCATGCACTGATGAGGAATAGGGTTTGGGCAAAGACAAAACCAAGAAAGTGGCTTCATTTTGGCAGCCCAGGGTTTGATGGGGACACGAAAGAAGAAGAATTAGTTGAATGTTATGCACTTATTTTAAAGGTGTAGCATTTTGATGTCAGTTGCTTCAAGTTAAGAAATCTCCATACTACCCCCTCAGCCCTGAGTCATACAATGGTATGTAACAGACAATGCCCATGGAGATTTCTTAACTTCTAGCAATTTGCATCAAAGAATTATGACTTGTGCCTAACTTTTTGCATTCAGTACATTTTTAAAGATGTTGAGGTGTTTTGTTGGGATGCGATTAATGTATTTTTGAGATGTGCATATAAGAACTAAGATGGCAGAATATTTTCCCCATTTTTGTATGATGATTGTTTTTTTCTGCTGAGGTGGGAGACATCAGGAAAGAGGGTGATAGTTCGTTGACTTTGGGGTAGAAGTAATGAGTGAGCTATCTAGGAGTTGGAAGATTTTGCCTTATTTTTTCGAAATGAGTCAATGTCCCCTCCAAGGAGCTAGTGTATGACCTCAGCCTAGCTGGTGAACCTTGGGAAGAACTAATTGTTAATTCCCCTGGGAATTATGTTCCCACAGGCAACCTTCCCAACTTTTAAGACCTTTGGCAGAGGATCCTCTTTCAGTCTTGCTGCCATTACAAATATATCTGTGGAGAATGTGAAAGCCTTTTGGGTGACTATTCTGAGGTTCTGGAATGTTGTCCTTTGGGAGGCCACATTAGCCTTTTTCTTCCTTACTTTCTTTCCATCAGCAGACAAAAACCATTGCTAGGTATGGTTTTAACAACTGGATTAGGGAGCTGGAGAAAGGGTCTTATTACAGGATACTGCACGTTTTGCTGCTTTTTGTATGTATTTTAAACTGTTCTTAAATTAGTAGTCTTTGTAATCTTTCAGAATGCTATGTGTTTGCACGTTATTGAATATTATAACTTATTGTATTTTTAATTGTAATTGTTTTATAATCACTGTGAGCTATGGGATTCTTACACTGGGGGAAAGGGCAGCACAGAAATGAAAGTACTAAGAAAGGATTATAAAAATGGTTACAGGAGAAGCAGCTTAAATATCTAAAAATGTGACAGCCTAAGCTCAAACAGAAGGGTTGGAAAGTAGAGTATATATTAAAGCTATTGTAAATGTGAAGTCAAGGTTAAAGTGAAGGAGGTTTCTCAGGTTCTAAATTGCACAAGGCAGAGGGGAAAGTGCCATTTTCTACAGCTGTTGGAAAACTCTGGGAGTTTTTGCTGTGTCCTCCTTAGTGGTCAAAAGGTAATAGGCAAGCTGTGTTGACAAATGGCCTCCTGTCTCCCTCCAGTTTTTTCTATTTCTTACTTCCCCCTGTTGTCAGACTTCCAGGGCACACTGGATGCTATATCTTTAATTAGAAAGAAGCAGAAAGAGCTCTGCAAAGCCAGAGGGAGTTGAAATACCTTGAGCATTTCCAGAATAGAGACTTCTACCAGTCCAAAAGCCATGTACAGCTATTTTATCTTTCTGTTCCATTTGTGGTGGAAAAGGTATGGAGGTAGAAAGGGGGAGAAAGGGGTTACAAAGAGGTTACAAAAAGTAAGACAACTCTCTCTGTGTGAGAGTGTGTGTGTGTCTTTGTTGCCAGGGCTGCTACCACCTAACTGGCAATAAGTCTTCTTTTAATGATAGCTGCACCATTGTTACCTTCAACAGTAACCCTCTGTTAAGTCCGGGGCTTAAGAAGTATTCTGACCAGCAGGATCGTGTCAAACAGAAGTGATTTATTATTCAGCTCATAGATACCGGACTGGGGAAATTGTACAAGGTGGCCAGCTTATATACAGTGAGAATGGCAGTTACACAGGTTGATACTTCAGCGGGCTTCTGGGGAAGTGGGAACATTTGTACTGACAAATCAGCTTTTATTGACAGTAGTTTGAAAATGGCACCTTTGCAAAAGGCGCACTATTCCGCCATAGACTTCACAGCGCTATTGGCCATTTTAATACATAACGCTTGGACACAACACCCTCACAAATAACTATACGTGAAGTCAGCCATATACAGACCATTTCTGGGATCCCCCGTGGCTCTCCATCTATCCCCACATGCTTTGAGCTGAAAACCTAGAATCTCAAAACTTTTAAAAAACGTATTCCTGCTCTTTAACGTTCTGCTAAATACATTGTGTGAGGGCAACAAAGCTGTATGATCACAAAGCCATAGCCACAGCCAACACAGTTAACCAACATAATTAAAACCTAAATAGTAATTGGAAAAGCAGAAAGGCAGGCTGGGGATGGGGTATTCATCTAGCCATGGTATTTCTTTATGTCAGTAGCTGTATTACAACATACTAGCCACAGTAAACCTTCAAGGAAATCAGATGGTTGTCAACATCTTGCATTTGTTCAGTCGCACATGGCTGACAGGCATTTGAACAATACTACAAAGATTTATTGCTATGCATTAGAAAGTAAATTATATTTACATTTGCTTGATGTATGGCTATATTTTTATCAACAGATCGCCATTTCCTACCTTGTCTAGAAATTGAAAACACATATGGAAATAATGCAATAGGCTTAGCTGGAAGCTTTTGTCTGGACTTATTTCTCATAGTGTGTGGTATATTAGATCATTATTAAGGTGTTTTTAGGGCATTTTCCTTAAGTTACAAATTACTCTAGTGTCCCCTTTAAAATATTTCCTTTTTTCTTTTCTTGTATGTTTATATGAAATAAAAGTCATTTGCTATGCAAAGCCCTATATTTCAGCGGACTAAAATCTGAAACCTAGGTTACAAAATACTTTTCTCGTGCAGTCTACTTCTTGAGTTTGGCCCCTTTATTGTTAGATCTTGAGAAGCCTTTTAGAAAGAAAATTCTAGAATGTTTTATGATAGCAGGTTTCCTTTGTCTATAAATTGAGTCAAGCCATTTCAAATGAGCACTATAACAGTGAATAAAGATGTTTCTGTAGGTTATGTTTGTGTAATGAAGATGTACCAAAGAGTCAGGAGTTAAGAAAGGAAGTGCTCTGCATGGCAGTTGAAATCGGGATCTCCTTAGGTGTCATGTATGCACCATGGATAAGACCCTATGGAATACAAATCTAGGTGGGAATGGGACTGACAGTAGCAGATATAGCAACTGCTGAGTGCATTTTGCCAGTTTTCCAGGAACCGAAAATGTCTGAGTCCCCACCCTGCCCTGGTTTCATATATTACCTGATCTTGCCCAAATTCTGGGCCCATTTAGTTGGATAGCCCTCATGCTTATGTCTAGAATCTTCTGGCCCAGAAGCATTTTTCACCTCCCTCCCAATCCTTGCCTACTCCACCTCTGTGACACCAAAGGTCCCATTTCTATGACATATGAACCTTATCTCAGGATTTGGCTCTGGCGTCTGCAGGAAGGGATTGTTATTGATCCCCTTCAGGCTCTTAGAGATGTCAGAGACTGAACCCAAGACTTTTGAGCATAGAAACTATGTGCTCTGCCAGTAAGCCACAGTCCCTCTGTGGTCCTTGAGGTTCTGGAAATCTTTTCTTCAACTGTAAATATTAGTAATGGGCAAAGACAAACAAATCAGGTCAACAAAGAACAAATATAGTATTTCAACTATTTCTCCATGCATATAATCAATTATGTACCATCAAGTCAATTCTGACTTTGGCACCCCTTTTCAGGGTTGGAGGAACAGCCATCTCACCAAAGTCATTTCAAATTTCTGTTTCAGCAAACTGGTAGGTGAAAGCATACCCATCACCTTTATACAAACTGGGCAGGCCCCACCCCCACCCCATTATTAAAAGTATGTGTAAAGAGGCTGTACAACCACAGAGGTGAAGTCCTACTCTTTTCACTAGACTGTTAGTAACTGTGAGAAAAGACTGTGCATTTTAACACATTTTATTTCCATCTTAATTAATAAGACAAATCACAAATTTTGAAGTTGTCCTCCTACATTTGCAAGTCAAGGCTTGTATAGCTTCTGGCTGTACTTTTATTTTTAGAATTAATCTACATTTAGATTTTGGTTTACAAAATTTAGTTCAAAAGTCAAGATTTAGAAATGTTACAGGGCTTAAAGAGAACATTATTTGCTTTCTTTTTAGTTTAAAAAAGATTTCAAGAGTTTCTGGTTGCTGTTTTTGCTTTGCTTCATTCATCCTTTGCTAATGCTAATATATTCTCATTAGTGTTTATTACAGTTCAGTAGTAGTACTAAGTTTAGCCATGCAGCCGCCTCGGGATGATGCAAAGCTGAACCTTAACATAGCACACTAAGTAAATAGTACACAGAATCCTGTGATGTACAGCCAGTGCGAGACCTGTGGTTTCCCTAAGCTTCTTGTAAGTCCTGTGAACCAGCTGTTAATACAGGGATAAATTATCCTGTACCAGAGTTTGGGCAGCAATACTGTGTTTTGGTCTACAACTCCCCTAGCCATTGACCACTGGCTAGGCATATACTAAGGCTCATGAAAATTATAGTTCAAAACATCCAGAGAGCACCATGTTGTTCACTGCTATGGAAAGAACCATAGTTTTAAAACAATAAAAGATATAAAAAGGGAACAAATTATTGAATGAAATGGTGTCATGGACATGTAGACATGCAAAGCAAATGCACACAAACATGGATTTAAATGTCTTTGAAAACATGAGTGTCCACATGCAAAAGTTGTCATTTAATGTTCCTTGGCTTTCTATATTCCTTTTCTCATTCTCTTTTGATTAGCTCTTAGAAAGATTATCTTTTTGGACTTCCACTCCCAGAGACTCTAGCTATAGTCAAAAATGTAACATTACCAATCTTTGCTTCTAGCATAGCTTTGTTAAATAAAATAGTGCTTATTGAAGAATGAGCGATACCCAGTGAGATGTAGTGAATAGAATGAAAGCGCAGCGCCAAAATGGCCCCCGCACTCTTTGCGGCCCCCCACCCCACCCGGACTCGGACATCCGGGTAGTTAGGGGGCATGGCCACTCCTATATAAAAGGGGTGGCCACGAGGCAGCCGAGCTGCCATTTTAAGAATGCGACGGAGCAGAGAAGTTTGCTCCGTCGCTTTCTCCCCTTTTCGCCTCTTCGCAAGAGGCTTGAGTTTGCTAGCCTCTGTTCGAGGCTTCCTTTTGGCTTTCTAGCCTCTTTGCTTCAGAACGCGATGGAGCGGAGAAGTTTGCTCCGTCGCTCCCTCCTCTTTTTGCCTCTTTTCAAGAGGCTTGATTTCGCTGGCCTCTATTCGAGGCTTCGTTTATTCTTGTCTCTGGGCTAGAGGCTCAATTAGCTTTAGTAGCGACAGGGCGGAGAAATTTGCTCCGTTGCTTCCTCCCCTGTTAGCCTCCGTTCGAGGCTTCTTTTACTTTGCTTGCCTCTTGGCAAGAGGCTTGATTTCGCTCCGGACTGCAGTGGCTCAGGTGGCTAAGAGGCTGACAGAGAGGCTGAAAGTCAGCGGTTCGATTCCGAGCACTGTGGTGGGCTCAGCCCACCCCTTTATTTTATGGGAGTTCCTCCGGGCCGGAGGGCCCGGATGGCAACCCCGCAGGTCCCACGAGCCCAGACTGGGGGCTCGGGCGGGGGGTGACACAGGCCTGCCCCACTGGGTTTCTTACCCCCGCTGCTTATTGGCCCGGATTGGGCATAGCAACCTACTTTGGCACGGTGTGGATTTCCGCCCCGCCGTCATCCCGGCCCCTCATGGGCCGTATTTATAGGCATGCCCCTATTATGGCTGGGGATTACCATGGGTTACCCCATATCAATTACCCGGTGGGGCCATCCGGCCCATCCGGCCCACCTCGTCTTGGTGGGTTAGATGTTGCAGATGCTCCCTTGCCTCCAATTCGGCAATGGAGGCATCAATGGTCATTACTCCGCCACCTCGGATGGCGGGCGCGCCAACTTGGCGGTTCCGGCCCACATGCCGGCCATGGCTGTGCAGTGGGCTGCCTACAGGGTTGAGCTGCCGGAGGCCTTCAGGCCAGTGTAGGCTGGTGCCTCGCGGCTCCCCATCCAGCCCAGGACACATGGGAACACTGAGCGAGAGGGACATCACGAACTCCGACGCCCGCTACAGGCCGGAACCCCCAGTGGGGGTGGCTCGTGGGGGTGCACCGAGTGAGTATCCTGGTCAAGTTAGCACACCTCTGACACTAGCTTGTCACGCTGGGGTGTGTGTGTAGTGGCCATAGTCGCAGCAGGACAATTACACTCTGGTTCTTAATGGGGTTACCGCCCCTATGCTTTTATTTACTTCCCCTGGGCCCGCAGGGCTGGTTATGTGTTTATCCACTACAATCAGTGCCAACAGTAGTTCTGCTGTCGGCCGCTTGCTCTATGCCCCTGAGTGCCCACTTGTACTGGGCTATTAGCTGGGCACTGTGGTCTGGGGAATATATTCACGTTTTCTCCCTCCTGCATTGTGAACACACTGATTAGGGAATTAGGGGTAGGATGACAGGGTCAAGGAGTTGCCCCGTCGCCTCACCCTGCCCCCCCCATGGGGCCAATTGGTTGCCGGCCTATTGGGCATCCAGGGCAGGATGTATGAGGGCCCGCACTCATTTGGCTGTTCCAATGGTGCAGTGCTGGGACAATGGTGGCAGGCCCGTGGTTGTTTCCCTGGCCCGTCATGGTTAGCATACATCAAGACCTTAGGCTTAGGGCGGCCCCTTCCCCTATGAGGCAAGCGACGACCACCGTTAGCGAGTGTGGTTACTGTATGTGGCTCTTACGTGGCAACGCTTATGCTGCGTGTGGAGAGTCCACTTTCGGGCAACCACTTGTACCTTGATCTGGAGCTCCCAGATTGAGTTAGCTACTACTACCTTCAACGGGGGATATGTTTTGCAGGGCACTGGCGCTAGATCATGAGTTGCGCGATCAGGAGTGGGCTATGGTGAGGCTTCGCTTCTCAAGGGCCGATCAGCCGGGAGAGGCTACTAGCCTGGCGCTGCCATATGTCTGGTCGCTCCCCCATGGGTGTTTGTGGCAGCCCTTGGTTTGCGTCCCGGCCTGTCATCTGCCACCAAGCCGGGTCTACCCTGACTGAACTGAAATTGGTACCCATTCCTCCTGGTTGGGCGCCGCATCAGCTGCGGCTCCGTTTGGGTGCCCAGAGCCTGACATATGTTGCAGGGGCAGGTGTAGATTTGCCCAATTTCCTCTGTCCATTCGTCCCTGCACTGATTGAGTGCCTTGTCTGCCCTCTATTCTCCCTCTTTAGTGTACAGACACAGTGTGTTCCCGCACACTGGTGGTAGTGTGGCTGGTGGGACACAACTCTGTGCACTGGAATGGCGCAGTATGCTGCTTTGTTAGAATGGGGACCCCATCTCGGACGACGCGTAACCGCGCGTATGCAGTGGTATGGGTGCATGGCATAGAGGTGGCGGAAACTGTTGACATTCCTGATGTCCATCAGGGATGCTGGGCAGCCACATGTTTTAATGCTGCACTTCGGAGGCGGTGAGCTTACTGGATTGCTGGCCCGGACATAAAGACTTCCGAGTGCAGTGACCTGGCGTTTCTTTGCCATTTATGTCCGTCTACACGATTACTATGGTCATATATCATGCCGATGCAATATAATGGGTGACACTTTGTCCCAGCGTTTGGACCGTGCCCGACGGTCAGTGAACAGGGCTGCTGCCTGGTTCTTTATCTAGAATGGCCCGGGGACAGCCATTTTTAGTCTGAGGATAGGGTTACAGGAATTCGGCCTGTATTCTGGAGATGGGGTCACCGGTACACAAGTCGAGGCACCTCTCTTTTGAATGACATGCAAGAGGGCCAGGTGACTGAATTGTCGGTCAGGGTGAGCGGCCCCTGCTGCAAGGTGGCAATGTTGCCAAGTGGAAGGTGCTTCTACGAGAGTCACACGTGATGCAGGGCCGCATCAACTTCGCCTGCAGGTGGTAATACCAGGCAGTGCTTTCGCCTAGTGTCTGGGTCATGCTATGGCGGGTCTCATTCAATGAAGCTGCAGGGTTACAGCTGATTAGGGGTTTACGAGCGGACCTGTTGGTTTGGCTCTCATTACCGCAGGACTTCCATTCTGGTCAGCCCCAGTTACAAGTACAGTCGGATGCCTCCGTCTCCCCAGGTGGGGGGATTTAATTAAGGACAGGGTCTATGGTCATGGGCCCCAGGGATGTCAGAGCATGGATCGCTTACGCGATCTTATGTTTCTAACATATCTTCTCAATTCTGGGTACCCTTTATGCTCTGGGGGACAGGCGGCCTGATTCTGTGCTTCACTTTTGGTGTGGTAATGCTGTGGTGGTGCACATTGTCAATGCCTGAACGTCTAAATCACCTGAGTCATGGCCTCAGCTTGCATATTGTTCTGGGGTTCATGCGCCTTAAGGCGCTTCTTTGGGCTAAACATGTGCCAGTCATTTATAACGATATTGCTTATCCTTTCCCCCACCTGCAGATCGCCCGGTTCCCGGCTGGGCTCCGGACGTTTGTGAGCTACCCTCTCCACTCCTGGCTGCGGCATGGTCATTTGGCAAGGAGACGTGAACCGGGCGAATTGCATGTATTGGTAACTCACACGCGCACCCCACATCAGCATCCTATCCTTCACTTTAGAGCCTTTTTGTTGGTAAAGCCAATTGCCCAAAATTCAGCCAACATTGGTCGACTGGGTTTTAGATTGTATAGTCTGCCCTATGATCTGGGGTTGGCTCCACGCACCATAGCCACCAGGCTTTGAGCATTGATATTCATGGCCAAAGCACGGGGCTTTTCTGACTATGCAAGGGGTCTTCTGAATAAGCCATGTATTAGGGGGGTGGACACGTGTACGTGGCTGCCACCTTACACACATCACCCTATCCTCACAGATATTCTGACCCACCTTGCACGAGGTTGGCATTGACTATATCACAGTAGGTAGGAGGAGTCTCTTTTCATGCAGCTACCGATGTAGCATTTTTCTGGAGCTCGCTGACTTAGCGAGCTGGTCCCATGGTCAGAAGGGGACGTGTTTTGTAGGGCACTGGAACTCGAAGATGTCTATGTCAAACAAGAGTGGGCTCAGTTGGGGATTCGTCCCTCGAAGGCCGATCAGCATGGAGTGGGCAGTGGTGTATACTGCCATGACGTACATTTGCTGACATCGTTCCGGTTGGTGCCCTACATGCGATTGGCAGTGCCTGCTGCGCGCCCTAGCCTGTTTTTCTGCCACCAGATTGGTCTACACTTACCAAATTTAAGTTCCGAAGGGTGACCCGTACCGCGCTTCCCAGTGTGGAGCCTGTTATGGCACCCATTTACTTAGAATAGGCATCGCATTGACCGCGGCTGCATTTGGGGTACTCGGAGGCGGATATAGGTGGGCACGTGGGTGTGTGCGCATATTTTTTCTATATGTATGTCCCCTCACTGTATGAGTACCTAGTTATGTCCTTAACCCCTTCTCCTTTTTTTACAGATCCTGTGTGTCTCCGCACACCGGTGGCAGTGGAGCTGGTGGGCCGCAGCTATGTACACTGGGCAGCAGTATATGCTGCGGCGACAGAGTGTGGACCCCAGCTCGGGCTGCGTGCATCCGCACGTATGCGGTGGTATGTATGCGTGGCATGAAAGGGTGGGAACTGTTGCCATTCCTGATGTCCATCAGGGATGCTGGACCGCCTGATGTTCTTATTCTGCACCTCGGCGGCAATGATCTCACACAGATCACTGACCTTTCCTTAAACTGTCGAGGTGCAGTGACCTGGCGTTTTATATCATTTATGGCTTACACACGGTCGCCATGGTCTAACATCGTGCCGAGACATTAATTTAGAGGAGACATGGATCTCCGCAGTTCGGACCGTCCCGGCGGTCAGTGGACAGGGCTGTTGCCCGGCTCCTTGCTGAGAATGGCTTGGGGGATAGCCATTAGATATCTGAGGATAGGCTTACAGAAATTTTGACCTGTAGGCAGGATATGGGGCCCACCTGTCGGCTAGAGGTATGTACCTCTTTGTTGATGAGATGCAAGCAGGCCTGGTGACCGAGCTGACGGTCTGGGGGGGGGCGGTGAGTCATCATGGACGCCTCCCCGTGTGGCGGGTAGCACTGGTAAGGTAAAGATTTATGACCCATAGGTATCCGGCAGGTTCACAATTGACTGGCCAACACGTAGACAGGTACAGGGGAAAGAGGTTTGGCCGGTCAAGGGCGAACCAGGCAAGGGGTGATGGCAGGAGCTTCACAGCCTGCATCACCTTGATATTTAACAGATACACGTCATAGGGTGGGGTCAGTAGATAGTTTATTGACTCCGGTCAACAATTTGTTTGTGTCAACAAACAAATTGATACAAATAGTTACATGTAGCCAATTGCCATTGGCATTCTGGGAGGAACCGTACCAGTGTTACTGCGGCCTGCTTGTCTTAAAGAATTACAATTGGATGATTTCACCAATTGAAAGTTATAATTCAGACTAGGGCATTATTCAATAAAAGTGGCCCGATGCCTTTATCCATATACCGGTGTCTGAGTCTTTCTTTGGGGGGTGCGCCTGCAAAGATAGACTAGGACAGTGACAGTGAACCTTAGACACTCCAGATGTCCTTGAACTTCAATTCCCAGAAGCCCTGAACAGCATGAGTGCTGACTTGGGCTTCTGGTAATTGAAATGCAAGAACACCTGGTGTGCCAAGGTTCACCATCACTGGACTAGAACTTAGGAGACTTAGGTACAAATCCCCAGTCAACATGGAAGCTCATTGAGGACTTGAAACTGGTACAAACAATTCTTAAATATCTCACTTATCTTGAAAGCCTAATTATAGTCACTATAAAACAATTTCTACTTTATGTCATTAAATTGATGTGATTAAATTTTACTTTGATCTCTTGTGTTCCCATTTCTGTTGTTCTCTTCTATTATAGTATAATAGTAGTTTTCTCTGTCACTATATGCAAATAGCTGAAAAGTTACATTTAGGATTCTGACCCTATTCCTGTCATCTTTTACTTTTGCCCCTTGCCAAATTTTAACAATTATAAGAGCTTTCTTAGGTATAGTCTTTTTGCATCCTTGTTTGATAATATCTCTGGTTTCACTCCATAGTTCTCCTGGGTCATAGTCAACTAAGTTTAGCAATGCAAATCTTTTCATTACACAGTTTTAAATTCTTCACTAATGCTATATGAAATATATTACACTGTTCTTATTACTTCACATGAAAGAGGATATTGTAGAATCTTCTAAAATCCAACTAAAAGTTTTCAGGAGCTGGAAGGCTGCATGAGTGGAGCAACTCTGTTGCCTAACTCCCCACTTGTGCCATGGTGATTTCATACTGTTAAATCAACTTGATTAATAGTTGTATGCAGTGAAGCACTCCAAAAAAATTTGCTACCACCTCTGTGGGCAGGGCCAAATCTGTGGGTGCATCCAAATCTGTGGGCCGGGCCAAATCTGTGGGCATGGCCAATGCAATGGGGTATGGAGGTGGGTGTGGCCGGTCAGGTGGGCATGGCCTGAGGGAATTTCCACTACCGGTTCTCCCAAACAGGGCAGGACCTGCTTCAGTGCATTACTGGTTGTATGTGGCATGGGTTCCAAGAAAGTTAAGAGCTGAAAAATGTGAAATGTTTGTGAAAGGTACTATGAGCTGACTGGTTGGTATTTTGTATCTAACGGGAGTTGTATGTCTGTAAGAGAGTTGGTCTGAGATAGTTTTGTACTGAATGCTGGAAGAATTGCAGATATTTATGAGTTAGCTGGATTCAGTAAGAACTGTGTATTAGTAAGAGTGAGGGCTGTTTTATGAAGAAGTGGCAAATATTTGTTATGTTGGGATGTGTATAAAGAACTGAAAAGTTTTCATAAAGAAGGAAAGTAAAAAGTTTATGGGTATATGATAAATAATCTGACAATTTCAATATTGTTTTTACAATTTACCTTTACCTGTTAACTGCACATTTTCATTGCTTTGTATTTTAAAAATAAAATTCTTTGTGGTTTATAAAACCCTTTAATTATTTTTGAGAGAGAGCAGACAAGATCTTATACCGACATATACATCTGGTCACTATGAGAACACAAAGTTTATGAAGGTTCACAAAGAAGTGAAGGTTGTTTTCTATAATTGTCCCTTTTGCATAGGCTGGAACACTGGCTTGCCCTAAGGAGTCATTCACAACTCTCAATGTCAACTAAGCCATTCCACTGGGCTGCTTTTATGAACCAGAAAAGGCAAGGATCCAATATGCATGTGGTGGCATGGCTCTCACTTTCTAAGGATCTTGTTGATACCCTAGGGCTTGAATGTTGTAATGATCTCTTCTTCCCCGGAGGATCAGGGCTGCTGGGTGCAAGGAAGGCATGGGATAAGGAAGTGTGATGGAAAAGTCAGTCCTGAACAAGTTGGGTGATCTATATTTATTGACTTGCATTCTCGGTCACTTGCGCACGGAGCGCGCATGACCCCCATTACAGAAAGCTTGCTTATGTAGCATGTTGCTGTCCAAGGTACATTTGGCAGCCTAAGACGTTTCTAAGAAAGTACTGTGTGCCAAGGTTCCCCATAGGCAGACAAATCAGCAGATGCAGTGAGACTCACTGTTCCCATCCTATCTCAGAGTCCTTGTAAACTCCGGGCTCCTACGCTTAACTGTTTGGTCTAGTTACAGCTTAGTGTCTCCGCGGATGTGAGTGAGATGCTGTGAGCTGTTTACTAGGTATTGTGACATTTGGGTGACTTTTGTCCCACTCCTTTCAGTGCTCTCAGCCAAGGCAATATGGAGTCTCTACTGCTAACTATTACTATTAGTGTTTCCCCATTTTCCTTCCTGCATAGCCAGGTTGGTCTCCAGCCCGTGTTCTAGCCAGACAGACCAATCAGGAAGGGTTATTGCCAATCAATAACACATCCCATCCACACTTGAACATACAGTACATTGTCAAAGAACCGGCAGAGGGCAAAGTTACATTCACAGGTTCTGTGTCAACTACAGTGTCCAAGTCAGCACAATCATGGGTCCTTGGTCCATGGGTGTTTGCTACTATGCCTGAGGAAGCAAAATGTTTTGGCCTCCTCCTAGCAAGTTGAACTTCAATAACTGCTATTCTGTATTCAACTATTTACGTATAATTGAAATAATATAAAAGAAAACAAAAACATTCATATACTTTCATTTTGAACCAAAATTCACAACAAACTCTGTGGTAAACTGGTGATTGAAACTCGGAGGCCAGGAGGAATATAACAAATGCTTGTTGGTTTGGAAAGCCCAAAAACAGATGAATCTTCACCCAACCCACAATTTGTCTCCCCCCCCCCCTAGGGAGATATTCAGTAATCAGTTAAGTACAGAAATACTGTTGCTAGAAAGATTTTTTGATTCAACTGCTATAGACAGTTCTTTTCTTTTTCCCAGTCTGTGGGATTCTTTTCCCTCTATATTGTTTTTATTCTATATGACAAAACTAGGGACAAACAAGTAGGTGTTCTAATGGATACAGTGCTTAACTGATATTATCCTCTATTTCCGAGCTAGCTTTTGGCAAAGGCCGGTAACTTAAACAAGTACTTTTCTTTATGAGCAGTCTTAATGCATTTATAAAACATCTGTTTGTCTATAGTAATGTCTGTAATAAAATGTTTTTTCTGGAAATAAATCCAGTCATTATCTGTTATATTGTACATTTTATACAACATTGTTACATGCCCAGGTCCAAGCCAACAACTCAATTTTCCTTCTGAATACTGCTGAAATTATTTCGGTACCACTGAAAAATGAGAGAGGTTATTTCATGAAACATTCTTCTATTGCAGATCAGGAAAAGCTGGTTTATATTTAAGACACGAAATGCAAATGCTCACGTTACTGAAATCAGCAGTTTTTAGATATCAAAATTTCTCTGCAGGAAAGCCTGCAACATTATGGCAAGTTATTTCACTTTGTCTGAGTTCTGTGCAAAATGTCAAGTTCCTATTTGGAAATGGAATGGTTTTCAGCTTTTGATTTGCTCAATATTGTCTGACAGTTCACAGTTTTACTTTCCAAAATATTATCATTCTTGACTATATATTTTAAAAGCCCATTAGAGTACTTATACTTGCCAATCAGAAATCCGCTGGTGACCTCACTGACTGAGGAAGGAAGGTTTCTTAGTTCTCTCTCAAGAGAGGTGGAACTTCTAAATATTTTTAATAACTGTATGGGTTATGCTTAGCAGAATAAAGAGATGAAACACCTCTGTGCTTCTCACCTTAAAGGGGGAAAATAACGGCATGTTTTTCATTTTGTATCAAAAAGATTTGCCAGGTTAGTACATTCTGTTTAACTAGATTGGATAGTTTTGGCTTCCTATTCATCCCACAAAGACTCCATAAAACAAAAGTCTGGAATTTCGGCAGTGCTAAAGCACTACAGGGAAAAAAAGAACTCATAATAAAGTGTATAAGATATTTTCCTTTACCATGTATTATGAAGCAGCCATCTTTTCCAGACCTTCTCTAGTTCTTCTCTAGATAGTAAAGAAAATAAAATGGCATGTTATAGAAACCAAACTGGGGGTGGGGTGGGGGTGTGTGGAGCTGGGTGCCCTGGTGGCAGCCTTCTGCCCTCATTGTGCTCTGCCAGGTCTGCCCGGTGGATAGGGTGTGGGCATGGGCTTCAGACACAGCGGATGAGTGGGTGCCTGGGTCCCTCCACATTGCTTAACTGCAATGCGGCTCTCCCCCCCTCCCCCTCCACTGTATGCAGTGTGATGCCTCGCTGCCTGAGGCGGGCAGTGTGGTGGGTGATCGGCTGGGCTCCTACTCTTTGTTTTTCAACTTCAGCTGGGCTCCTCCCCCCACCTGTGCACAGTGTGCACATTGTTGTATTTTGCCGAGCGCTTGCGCCATCCAGTCCCACCACCTCACTTTCCAGTACATGGAAAGGCTATTTGGCATGAAGTCAGTCTGTGGTGTGGGAAAGGTTGGGGACATCTGGCTTACATGACCTCAAAAATGATAGATCATTAATTCATAGGACGGGACAAAACATCAAGAACAATAATTGATCATATAATTTTTTATTTCAGCAATGAGATGGAGTAGCTTTCCCAAATAAAAAAATACTTTTGTCCATGACTGACAGGTTTGCACACTGTGGCTGTTAAACAGTATAGTCTTAAGACAGGAAGCAAGCAGCTGTCAATGCTTTAAAAAGTTCATCATCACCATATAATATTACAGTGGAACCTTGGTTAATGTAATTAATGTGTTATCCAGGACATTTCTTACAGTGAAAATTACTTTAACCGAATTTCCCATAGGAATGCATTGAATGCAATTTCCCATAGGAATGTATTGAAAACAAAAATACTTTAACCAAAACATGGTTTCCTATAGGAATGCATTGAAAACCAATTACTGTAATCCATTCTGGGGGGGAAATTCCATAAACCGAGCCACTATTTTCTATGACTTTCCTTTTGTTATGCGATTTTTATGTTAACTGAGTCGTTTGTTAACCGAGGTTTCAATATAGTTAGTTTTTGAACACTCGGTCTCCATCCACTTGGACATAGCTGCCTCAAGTGAAGATTCACTGATCCATCAGCATTCATTTGAACATGGAAATTTCTCCTAGGATCCATGGCTTCCAAAATATTGAAGGTTTCACATCATGCTAAAATAGGTGGTGTTGCCCTCAACTAAATAAATTGAAGAGTTTCTACTTAGGAATCCTCTCTCACAAATTGGTGATGTTTAAATAGAGGGGTGGAGATCTACTGAGAAGAAGGAGAGCATTTGAAATGACCAGGAGTAGTGGATCTACTAGGGCTGGAGCACAAAGCACTGATCCAGGACTTTTCAGCCTGGATGCCCTTCAATTGTTAACAGTAGCAGTCACTGCAATGTCTTAAGTGTACATTTTCATACACACACACTTTAATTATTACTATACAGAAAAATTAAAACAATTTTTTTAAAAAATTAGCTATAATAGTAAACAGCACTTGATCATGTTTACAATAATTACACATATCTATTCTAATACAATCTGTTTTGTATTATCCTAAGCTTCTACAATTGCTGCTTAAATAATTTATAGTCTCTTGGAAGTCCAGTTAATAAGTAATCTACAAATTGTAATTTTCCATAAGGGACTTACTTGCATATTTAAAACTCAATAAAGAAGTGCTCCCAAAACTATAGGTGGGGGCATTATCTTCATTCATCAAAATATTATTTCATCATATCATTTCAATATTCATCACTACCTTTCAAGAATTTCAACATTTCTTGTTCAGGTTTAAATCCGGAATTCTTTTTCATCGCATATTCAGTAAGAGGTTTCCAAATTTCCCAAAGCTGATTTTTCTTAATTAACCTTTTTTTAAAAACCACTTTAAAACATGGGTGGAAAAGAGCAAACCTAGGGCTGTGAGAAGCCACCCGCAAGATATTGTTGTAAGGATTCTCGAGAGTAAAGGTGTTGAAGTCAAGGAAAGTGAGCGAGGCGAGAGTATGGTGCAAAAGCCAAGTCCCGATTTCTCGGGTGGTCTCTATTTATTGAGTACAATATCAGAAGATCATGCATAGCCTGCATGCGCCCCTCATGTTAGAAGGCTGGCTTAATACATGGCACTTGACTGGCTGGGTTACATTTTCCAGTCTGCGTGCCCAGGTTAGCCAATAATATAATAATCAGCGGTTAGTAGCGAGACTTAGTGTTCCCCTGCTATCTAAGTCCTTGGAGGCTCTGTACTTTATACATGCTTGTAGCGTCTAGCTGCGGTTAAAGCCTGCTCAGTCCAGTACGTGGACATGAGCCAGATACCATGTTTGAGACTTGTGTCTCTCACCTACTGACATTTGTCCTACAAAGCTTAGTGCTCTAAACCAAGGAAAGATGGAGTTGCTTCTGCTACTATTAGCCCGTACCAATTTCCTCTACTGTAAAGCTCGGTTGGTTTCCAGCTCGTGTGCGAGCCGAACAAGCCAATTGGGAAAGAGGTTGCTGACAAATCAATGACCTGGGCTATCCACATTCCCCCTTATTTTATTTTCTAAAGAAACTTGGTTGAGAGCACGAGTGACCTAAGGCATAAGTGTCCTGGGTGTGATGAGTTCTTGGGGTCTCTGTCTTGGATGGCACATGGACAGAAATGAGGGGATGCATTGTGCAAAGCAGCATAGCATGACCCCGATTATGACCACGCCAATGGTGACCTTAAGCGTTGTTTGCAGGCAATTCCATGGTACCCAAGACCACAACTCTCTCCACCACCCCCAACTGGATTCTTGCTGAATGTGTGCAATTATGGTGTCCAAGCCAATGACTTGACTTTGGATTTTGCGAAAATTATCTGTGAGATTGAAACAACACATATTGTGAACTGTTTCACATCCTCGGTGATGAAGAAGGAGCAAATAATCTATAGCTGCTCTATTATCTAATGCTGCATGTCTAATTTCTACTTGTTCTTGATTAAGCAAAGCAATAGCAGAAGAAGTGTGATTGAGACCTTTGGCCAGGGCACATGCCAGCTGACCAATCCTGCGTGTGTTTCCCACTGCCAGCCCCGGTACCCCTATAATGCTAGCCACCAAGGTGATGTACTCCAACTTACTGAGTAACCTGATGTTGCTGTCACAAGTTGCATTGAGCTTGGTAGCTCGTGTGATCCATGCTGGCCGTGGGGTGGCCCTGTATGGTGTAAGCATTTCTCTCTGAAGGAAAAACAGTGTTAAGCAGCTTATACAACAAAATGAAACCGACACATTGGCTGGGATATAGTTCCAAGTGCGCTGATTACAAGTGAAAAACCACCCTTTCGGCAAAATGACATGATTGTACATAATACAATAGTCTCTGGGTGATCACATTTCCAAGTCTCTTTGCCTATGTTAAGACAACTATGGTGTGGCACATCAATAGAAGAACAATCTGTCATCCTGGCACAAGGTGTGTGTGTGTGCTGATCGCCACTCGAGGTGTATATAGAGTGACTGCATCAATGGGCAAGGTTTTTGTTATCTGAATCCCCGATTAGATGTAAGCTGCATAGGGGATCTTTCTATACCGTCCAAGTACCTTTTTAGGCATCCACTCAATGTCCCAGGTCTGCTCTCCAGGGGCACGGCAGACTGGGACAAGAGAGGTGCCCAGTAAAGAAGCAGAGTCAGTAGTTTGCTTTATGTAAAAGTCAGTTTGGTTGACAAATCCGGCAAGTTTCTCCCAGATGTTATACTGAAACCTGGCAGATAACACTCTGCTGGGCATCAGGTCTCCAGAGGAAGCTCCGACCCCTCTCCCCAAGAGCAGGGAAAGGATCAAGACAATCATCAGGGAATTGTAGGTGATTTGAGCAAACACTGCGGCCACCATGTTCTGAAGGGTGGGCTCAGCATTTTGCTCAATCAAAGCAGACATGGCAGCATCACACAGGGCTTTAATCATTCCCCATGTGATTTTCGGCTCCTGTCTCGGCCGGAACCGCCTCCTCCGTCTGGGTCCCCCGTTCATATTGAGTCCTTCCATCTCAGGCAGGGGGTTCTGGAGCGGTCTCCTCCAAGCCATAGGGCTCGATGTGTGGTTTTACGCAGCGAGCTGGGATCCAGACGACACCTGTAGGAGACATAATAGCTGCATACCCTCTCCCCCATGTTACGAGCGAAGCCCGACCCCTCCAAGAAGGGTCTGGTGGCAGCCGGTAGTGTACCATGGGGCGCGGGAGGCATTCCCTCGTACGGAAATGCTTCTCCTGTGGGGTGCAGTCAGAAAAGATGTTAAGATGATTATACGTGAACAAAACTTTATGTAAGCGCTGCTCTGCCTGAGCTGGAGTTCTTGGTAAGGATACTTCTTCTCTACTTTCTTGTTTTTCAAAATAAAACTTTAGCGTCCGATTCACCCCGTTCAACAATGGCTTGTCCTTTGGGATTGTACGGTACGCCAAAGACATGTCCTATATCCCAGACAGTCAAAAAGTTAGCCAGCTGTCTGGAGCTATAGGAAGGTGAATTATCAGTTTTCAAGCGATCTGGTTTATCCATGACCGTGAAGCATACCAAGAGATGTTGTTCTACATGAGTTGCAGTTTCGCTCTTCTGAGCCATAGCCCAGACAAACTGCGAGAAAGTGTCAATGGAGACATGCATGAACTGCCATCTCCCAAACTGTGGAACGTGTGTCATGTCCATCTGCCAAAGTTGGTTTGCTTTAGTACCTTGTGGGTTAACACCCCACGATGCCCCCCCCCTGGGGTCCCTGCACATTGTTGACAGGAACAAACTATCCCCTGGGCTTGAGACAGTGGCAGTTTGAACTGCCTTGCCAGTGCCTTCGCATTCTGGTGAAAGAATTATGACTTTGCTTTGGTGTCGAGAAAACTCCCGACACCAATTGCTGCTGAGCTCTCTTTGCGGCCGCATCGGCTCTACTGTTGCCCTCAGAAAGGAAACCAGGTAAATCCTGGTGGCTCCTAATGTGAGTGACTTAGAGTCTTTCTGTGGGGTTGCGCAAATGAAACTGCATGGTCAAGAACAAACTTAACAAGTTTTTGTCTATCGCAGGAATTATGTAAGCTCCTGGTAGATTGTGAATCAAATTCCTAACATACTGACTATCCGTGATAATGTTCAGTGGCTCCTTGGCTAACGTTCTTAAAGCTAGATTTGCTGCTGCCAGCTCCGCTCTCTGTGCTGACTTTTGCGGAAGTGTCAGCAGCGTCCTCCAAACCTGCTCCTCGAGCCATGTAAGAATGCCATATACTTTACCCCAATCTGTGAATGCCGTCTTAGCCCCTTGAAGTGGGGTCAAGGACAACATTCTCTGCAATTCGACTGTTTGTATCTGTAGCAAAACAAACCTAGGATCCTTGGGCAGATGGTATGCCAAATGCCCTGTGAAACCTTCCAATGCAATCAGGAGAGAGTCTCCTAACTGCATGAGTCTTTCTACCTGGTCTTTGGTGAATGGCACAACTATCTTGTCTAAATCGTGTCCAGAGATATCTCTTGCTCTTAGCCTCCCTCTGTAGATTACAGTGGCTACCAGTTCCTGTGGAGGAACGATATTGCGAGATGAGGTATTTTGTAAATACACCCATTCAACTATCTTCGCTCCACCATCGGAGTCTATTCCTAGTGCTCCAGTGAACATGGTCCCAGATCTGACTATGTACAGATTCAGGACTTGAGCGCATGACTCGTCACTGGTCCTATCTACCCATCTCTGGCTGAGAACTCGGTTCACCTCCTGAAAAGTCACTTTCGCCTCTCGCAAAATGCGTATGCGATCGGCTGGCTGCTTTCCTAGAATAAGCAGCGAAAAGAGCAGTTTTAAAAGCTCTGTGTCTAATCTGAAATACGGTCTCACCCAATTGATGTTACCTAGAACTTGTTGAAGTTCCACTAACATGATGGAATCCCTAACATTGATCTTAGGCAGCACTGGTGCTGCAAAAGATCTAAGAAGTCTGTGACCTAAATACAGATGAGGTTCGGTTCTCTGAACCTTCTCCGGGGCAATGATCAACCTTTTTTCCCCCAGAGTGTTCTGGAGGTCAGAGAATATGTCACTGCCCAAACTGGGCACTGCAATCAAAATATCATCCATGAAATGGCAAACTAAGACTTTTGGGTGAAGGTTTTCCAGTGGGTCGTGGATGTAAATTTGGCACAGAGTGGGCGGGTTGAGCATACCCTGTGGCAAAACTTCCACGAGAACCTTTGGGTTGGCTCCCTATGATTGACAACTGGCACTGTAAAAGCAAACCTATCCCTGTCCCTAGGATCTAAAGGGATGGTGTAAAAACAGTCTTTCAGGTCCACGACTATGATCTCCCACCCTTCGGGGATCATATTCGGATTGGGGATGCCACACTGAAGCCGTCCCATAGGCTGAATGCACTTGTTAATTTCTCTTAAATCGTGAAGAAGCCGCCACTTGCCTGACTTCTTTCTGATAACAAAGACTGGTGAGTTCCACGGACTGGTGGAATGCTCTATGTGTCCCGCTTCAAGCTGTTCTTTTACAAGCTGCTTTAAAGCTTCCAACTTTTCCCCAACAATAGGTCATTGATCTATCCATACCAACTCATTGGTTAACCATTTGAGTGGTAGGGCCATTACCCAAAAGTTAGGGTTGCGCAATACTGCTGCAGAATGTCCCTACCCCAGAGATTGACAGGCACATTTAAATTGTGTGGGCGGATTACCGCCACTCCGTCTGCCTCCGGAATAGTGACCTCTACCCAGTCTCAGCTCCTGAATGCTTCCTGAATTCCTCCTACTCCCCAAACATCCTTAACTGGCTCAATGACCCACTCTGGGGGCCACAGGTCCTTGCTGATTACACTCACATCTGCTCCCGTATCTAACAGTCCCTCAAATGATCTGTCATTCAGAAATACCTTAATGACTGGTCTCTGCTTCCACTTTATGTCCTTCTCAACTATCGCTATGATCTGGAATCCTTCTACCGCCCCCTCCTGTCTTGGCGATCTGTTGACCCGAATCCTGATTCTCCTCTGACAACCTCCTTGCTCCCACCTGGCAAATGATAGGGAACCATGATCAATTGCGTGACTGAATCTCCTTTGTGAATAGTCTGGGGTAATTGTGTCCAAAGCTGGATCTTGATGATTCCAGTATAATCGGAGTCGATGACTCCCGGGATCACAAAGATTCCCTTTCTCCCAGCACTGCTGTGAGGCAAGACCATTCCAACAATGTTTTGGAGCAAGGGTCCCTTGAACTGGGAATTGACCAGATAGACTGTGCCTGGCAAGTCACAAGTGACATCTTCCTGGCACACTAAATCTAGTCCTGCACTACCCTTGGTTTCTGCCTGTGCCTCGGAAATGCTGGGAGTTAGACTCGGTGTTGCTACTGGAATCCCTGCCCGGAAGCCTCTGGGGCAGGTGTTGTCCCTATCTTGACTGGGGCTAGAGACAAGCCCGCTGCCCTGTTTCCCAAATTGGGGCAGTAGCATGCCCAATGGAAACCGTTGTGGGACCTTGGACACTGGGTGGTCGGCAGAGACAGGTGGCCCGATGACTGACTGCCCCCCAGGCCTTGGTGTTGCTTTGACCTACAGTGCTTGGCATAATGACCTACCTTGCCACACTGGTGACAGGTACCCTTGAACTTGACTTTGGGTCGATGTCCCCCTTGCACTGCTGCTGCTAACAGACCCATTTTGTAGGTGTCTGTCCCAACGTTAGCGCAAGCTCTGATCATGTCAGTTAGTGTCAGATTAGGTCGGTGACCTAGTGCCTGCAAGATTCTGCGACAATCAAGATTGGCATTGCAGGCGCACCCCCCAATAAAGGACTCAGACACTGGTAAAAGTGGATAACGGCATTGGGCCACATTTATTGATTCATGCCCTAGTCCGAAATATAAATTTCTATTGGTATTCAACCAATTATAATTCTTAAGGCAAGCAGGCCGAAGTAACACTGGTAAGGTTCCACCCAAAATTGCCAACAGCAATTGGTTACAATGTATCCATTTGTATCAATTTGTTTGTTGACAACAAACAAATTGTTGACCTAGTCAATAATCTAACTACTGACCCCACCCTCTGACGCGTATCCGTAAAATAACGGGGTGATGCATGCTGCCTAGCTCGTGCCATCACCACATTGCCTGGTTCATCGTTGACCGGACAACGTTAACCAACTTGTGCCTGTCTAGTGTTGTCCAGTCAATTGCGAACCTGCCGGATACCTGTGGGTCATAAATGTTTACCTTACCAGTGCTACCCGCCACACGGGGAGGCTTCAACAAAGGCTCACCGCCCCCCCAGACCGTCGGCTCAGTCAACAGGCCTGCTCGCCAATCTCCCAACAAGAGGTCCATACCTCCCGGCGACAGATGGACCCCATCCCCTGTGTAAAGCTCATAATTTTGGAGACTGATGGTGGGGTGTCGAATGACGCGCCCCCAACCCTTGTCCAGAAAGAACCGGGCAATAGCCCTGTTCACCGAGCGCCGAGCCCGATCAAGGGCCTGGAGGTTAAACCCTCCCCTGTAAGCGTGCCACGGTATCATGTCCGACCAAATTAGGGTTGTGGCAGGCCACACATAATGCAAGTAGGCCAGGTCACCACAAATCGCATGCTTCAGCGATAGGCCCATGACCTGTCCCAAATCATTACCCCCGAGGTGTATAATCAGGACATCAGGCGGGTCAGCATCCCTGATGGAGAAAAGGAATGGCAACAGTTCCCGCCATAACATTCCGCGCTTACCGTACCACCTGAGACTTGCGGATGCACCCAGTCCCAGTCGGGGTCCCCACTCTGTCGCCGCAGCAAACTGCGCTGCCCTGTGCACATAGCTGTGGCCCACCAGCCATACTGTCACCGGTGTAAGACGACACCCAGGGTCTGTCAAGGAAAAAAGGAAACAGGGCAGTGACTTAACTGGTACTCACTGTTGAAGAGGGCGAACATACAACTGAAAACATTGTGATCCCCACCTTCCCATGTTGCATATTTCAGCTCCAGAGTACCCAAACGCCGCTGCGGTGGAAGCCGCCCCTATCCTAAATGAATGGGTGCCGTAACGAGCCCCGGGGAGGCCAACACTGGCTAGTACCTTACCGGTCACCTTCCAAAACTGAAATTTAGTAAGGGGAGACCCATCTTGGTGACAGAAAAACGGGCCAGGGTGCATACCACGTAGTGCAAGGAACTCCTGTAGGGCACCAACTGGACAGATGTCTGCCATGGAACATCGTAGCAGCCTTACACCACTGCCTACACCGTGCTGATCAACCTTAGAGGAGCGTATCCCCAGTGCCCTATGACTCGCATCCGCCTTAGACAGTAGCACCAGCTCACTGATGCGGAGCGCCCCAAAAAAGGCCACCGTAGTAGCCGCGTGAAACAGGGTTGCCTCATACCTGTCGAAACACAGGTCATGCCAACCCCGTGCAAGGTGGGTAAGTACCCCTGGAGAAATTGGGTGGCGGTCGTCCAGGCTGCGCCCACGCTCCCGCACCCACCCTTCCAAAACATGTCGTATGCGAAAATCATTTGTGCTGTCAGCAAAACCACCCACCTTGGCCATGAATGCCAGCGCTGACAGCCTGGATGCTATGGTGCGGGGGGCTAAGCCCTGGGCATGTAAGTAAACCATAAATTGGAGGACGTGAGCCACTGGGATGGGCCAACGTTCAGGCAGCCGTGATTGGGCACAAAAGGCCCTGAATGAACTGAATGCATGGTTGTACGCCTTACGCGTGCGGGGGGCGAGAGACATGCCGATCGCCCGGTTCACCTCTCCTTGCCAAGCGTCCATATCTCGTCCGGGAGCAGCGAGGGAAATTCCTCTGCATCTGGGGCCAAGGCACGGAACCGGTGGATCTGCAGGCGGGACAAAGCGTCAGCAATATCATTATTAATACCTGGAACATGTCTGGCCCTAAAAAGCACATTGAGGCGCAGGCTGCGCAACACAAACTGGCGAACCAGACCCATAACCCGGGGAGATTTTGACGTCTGTGAGTTGACAATGTGGACAACCGCCGCATTGTCACACCAGAAATGAACGACCGAATTGGCCCACTCCTCGCCCCATAGCATCAAAGCTCCCAGAATGGGAAAAAATTCCAGGTACGTGAGATCGCACAAACGATCCGTGCCCCACCAGGCTGGCGGCCATCTGCCGTAGGCCCACTTCCCTTCAAAGTAAATCCCATAACCCAGGGACCCTGATGCATCCGACTGAACCTGGAAACGAGGGGAAACCAAAAGGTCGGATCTCCAAAATGACACCCCGTTGAATTCCCTCAGAAACTGAAGCCAGATGAGCATATCAGCCCTAATGGCCTTGTTCAGTCGGACCCTGTGGTGGGGCCTGGTCAAGCCAGTCATGGCATCGCACAAGCGTCGAGCAAATGCTCTGCCAGGTGCGACAACCCTGCAAGCGAAATTGAGGTGACCATGTAACACCTGGAGCTCCCAAAGGGACACCTTGCGTTTTGCCAGCAAGTCCAAAATGAGTGCAACGATCCATGAAACCTTATCAACAGGTAACCTGGATACTTGCACAACCGTGTCAATCTCCACCCCCAGGAATGTGAGCTTGGTTGAAGGGCCCTCGGTCTTTTCGGGCGCTAAAGGGACACCGAGTTCCTTCATTAGCGTCTGAAATGTATGTAGGAGACGCATGCACGTGTCCCAGCCCCGTTCACCCCCGAATAAGAAATCATCGAGGTAGTGGGCTACAGACCGGGACCCCGACCTGCGAACAAAGGCCCATTGCAGGAAGGTGCTGAAGCGCTCAAATGCCGAGCATGAAATGGAGCAGCCAAAAGGCATGGCCTTGTTGAAATAAAATTCACCCCGGAACTTGAAACCCAGCAACTCAAAGTCACCCGGGTGCACTGGCAGTAGACGGAAAGCGGACTTAATGTCGCACTTAGCCAGTAGTGCACCCGGGCCACATGAGCGCACCATGCGCAGGGCCTTGTTAAAAGATGTATACCTGACCGAACAAAGGTCATCAGGGATAGCATCGTTGACCGAACGGCCAGCCGGGTAAGACAAGTGGTGTATCAAACGGAACTCCCCCGGCGACTTCTTGGGCACTAACCCCAACGGGGAAACCTTGAGATTGGGAAACGGTGGGACAGGGAAAGGGCCAGCGACCCTGCCAGCATTAACCTCCTTAGCAATGCTCATGGCGGCTACCTCCTCCCTTCCCCTGAGTGACAACAGGTTGGGGGCATCTTGAGGGGACCTGTCCCCTGTGAAAGGAATGTGAAACCCCTGCTGGAAACCCTCAAGCAGGTAAGCTGCATCCGCCCTCCTCGGGTACATCGTGAGCCAATGCTCCAACATGTCCACATTAATTGCGGAGGGGGCCTTTTGCTTGACCAGCTCCCTCTGCGGCAGTTCTGCCCGCTCCCTGTCCACCTCTACCTCTGCCCCGCAGTCCGCCTGCCCTAGGACACGCGGAGGCGGCATGGGGGCCAGCACAAGAGGGACACTCGTGCCTGTAACGACACTGTTTCCTGTTGCACGCACCATTGGCCGAGAAGCTCCAACACAGCAGGCGGGCTGGAGCCCCTGCCCTGCCACCTGGCGGGGTGCCTGCGCTGGAGCAGCTCGCTGGACCGCATGTCCACAATGGTACCTCTCCCCTGGCGCAGGGCGCGTGGGGGTCATGTACAGAAGCCACAGCTTCTGGCAGGGCTCATCCCACCTCATCTCTGGGTGTAGGGGCACTCTCATACGGAATTCTTTGTCGTAAGCCAACCACGACGGGCCAGGGAAATCAACCATCGCCCGGTATATGTTGTCCAAATACTGGACCATCGGAATAGCCAGGTCAGGACGGGCCCTGAGGTACACCGCCATGTATATAAGGTACGGGGGTAACCAGTTGGCCCACGTGCGTGGCGGCTTACGTCGACGTGACTGCTCCTTGTCCTTCTCGTCCTGCCCCTCCCTCTCCTCTTTGGTGGGTTCTCTATTCAAGAGGGAGAAAATGTCCACATACTCCCCCCGCCAGATCTTTTCTTTGGTGGCCTGGGCCAGGTGATCCCCGAGGGGTAACGAATAACCTGCTGTCGGCAATGCCGACACCGGCACATTGACAGTGCCGGGCACCATGAAAGGAGCCTGGACCAGCCCCGCCACCCCCAGTAAGTTCCCTGCAGGACAGGGTGCCCCGCCCCAAGAGGGGCCTTGGAGTGTTGGAGCCGTTCCTGGACGGGCCGGCGGCGGCTGACCTGCCGCCCCAGCCAGGCGAGGCCACGGCCACTGTAAACTTTCCCCCATTGTGGGTTGTGGGTGCACTAGCTTGGACCGTATACTCACAAGTTGTACCCCCATGGGCCACCCCCACCGGGGGTTCCGGCCCACTGCGGGCGTCGGAGCTCGCGACCGCAACCGAGCTCGTAGATGGGGCCTGACCACTACCTGCTGGCGGCATCTGCTGCGTGGGGAGCTGCGAGGCCGCGGCTGGCGCCGACCTACGTGCCTCAGGTAGCTCAACCCGTTCGGCCGCCTACCGAGGACCGGCAGACGCTGAGTTGACCTGTAAACCAAAAGGTGCCCCGGGTGGATTAACTAACCCTAAAGATGCCTCAAGGGCCGCTACGCGGGCCAGTAGGGCATCAACATTTACATAGCCCCCAACACTGATGGGGGGCAAAGGGCCAGCCGGCCCACTGGTCACTGGTGCCGGGCCAGGTCTCTGGACCCCGGGGCCCGAATATGGTCATGCCCCAACCACCGGCCCCGGAGGGGCCGGGGGCATGCCCTGCCAGGGAAGGGAACCCAGCCAACCCCCTTGGTTAAAGCCCACCGCCGGAAGCTGCGTGCCAAGGTCCGAAGGCCCAGCCTGGTTATGCGCCAGGCCCGGGCCGGTGGCTGCTAATTGCGGGCCGGGGGCCGCAGCCCCTGCAGGGCCGGTCTGAAGCAGCCCAGCCTCAGGCCAGGGAGAAATTGACCCCATCCCGCCGTTCCCGGTGGGCACCCCCGGAAAGGGGGCCTGCTGAGGGGGCGCAGTCGCGGTCCTCCGACCCGGCTGGCGCCTCCTTGAAGGGCGAACCGCGTTCGCCATCGCCTTCTTTTTGGAAGGCATTGCCGCAATCGTTGGGAAGCCGAAGAAAGGAGCGAAGAAGAAACCGCTGCCCAAAAGATTCTTCCCAGTTAAAGGAAAGAGCGACGGAGCGATTGGGGAAAAACTTCTCCTCTCCGTCACTTTGCAAAATGGCAGCGCGGCTGCCTCGTGGCCACCCCTTTTAAAGGGTGCTGGCCACGCCCCCTAACTACCCGGATGTCCAAGTCCGTGGGGGGGCCCCGCAAAGAGTGTGGCGGCCATTTTGGCACCCCGCTTGCATTGTCCTTTGCTAGTTTCATCATGAGGTCTTCTTGAGCCTCCTCATTATCCACTTGTCTGCTAAGTGCCTCTTCCAGCCTATTGATAAAGTCCATATAGGGCTCTTGTGCTCCCTGCTTAACTGTGGTGTAATTCTTAGCACCCTTGCCACTAGCTGGCACCTTGAGGTATGCTTTGAAAGCAGACTCAGTTGCCAACTGAAGTGTGGCTGGTGGCAAGGTGGACTGTTCCGGGATGGACTCAAACTGCCCCGAGCCGTATAACTAATCAGCAATTACTATTCCGGCCATCTGGGCAGCCCTAGCTTGCACCTCCAGCCTGTACTCACTGACCCACAAAAGGTATTGATTTGGGCTAAGCATCATGCGCATCATGAATTTCCAGTCATGAGGAATGATCGTGGTAGTTTCACACAACTGCTGGAGTGTGCCCTTTGTGAATCTGCTTTGGAGTCCTGTCTCTGTGATGGCTTTACGGACTTCCAAAAGCAATTTAAATGGGAGCGGTGTGCATACCATGGTCTTATCTCCAGTGAGAGTATCCGTTTCCACTTGGACTGGACACAGCTGTTGGAGTGAAGCTATCTCCTCTGCTGGCAGTTCTCCCTTCCACACCTCCTCCTCTACCAGCATTTGGAAAGGACTTTTAATTGCCTGTGGAGCACCTGCGCTTCCCAGGTTCCCTTCCCCTCCCATGACTTCTGCAGTAGCCGCAAGAGGAGAGTCCTCCAGGCCCCCATCCCGAAATCTGATAGTCGGACAGAGACGTGTTGGGGCCGATGGTTCCTCGTACACTGGAAGTACTGGAGAGTTACTGGTCTCTGCTCGGCTTGGGCTAGCCACTGAAATGACTTGCCTACACTTGCTCCAATTTGCTATGATGTCAGCAGGTGCCCTAGGCTCCTGTTTAAGACAATCTCCTATTCTATCCCAAATCTCCAGTTCTATCAAACCTGCTTCTGGGTAGAATAAACAATCTTCCCCCAGATGCCTTACCAGATCCGTCAGACGCTTCATACGTATCTTAACATGAAATTGTCTGGCCAGTGATGCGAGTTCATCCCTATGAACCCCTTGTCTGACTGTGAGTTTCTGCTTCCCCCAGCGTGCCCCCATAACTACCTGTGTGGGGAGGTTCCCAGGTGGTCTTACACAACCTACGTGTCGATGCCTCCGTGGGAGTCTAGGTAGTTCAATCGGGCGGGCAAGGTGCAGGATGATGTCCCTCTGGTTTACTTCGAGGATTAGGATGGTGGCCGTGGCTGCCACTAACTTCTGTCTTCAGTGGAGCTGGAGCTCAGCTTCCCTCGGTTATGGAACACGTCCGTTCCAATGTGTAAAATCAGCTTTACTTGCGATGGTACTAAGTCCTGATTGTAGATGCTTTCCAATCAGAACTGCTCCGCTACTCTCGAGTAATCACGTCGCGCAAGGATCACGTCGTGGGTCACCAGATGTTGTAAGGATTCTCGAGAGTAAAGGTGTTGAAGTCAAGGAAAGCGAGTGAGGCAAGAGTATGGTGCAAAAGCCAAGTCCCGATTTCTAGGGTGGTCTCTATTTATTGAGTACAATATCAGAAGATCATGCATAGCCTGTGTGCGCCCCTCGTGTTAGAAGGCTGGCTTAATACATGGCACTTGACTGGCTGGGTTACATTCTCCAGTCTGCGTGCCCAGGTTAGCCAATAGTATAATAATCAGCGGTTAGTAGCGAGACTTATTGTTCCCCTGCTATCTAAGTCCTTGGAGGCTCTGTACTTTATACATGCTTGTAGCGTCTAGCTGCGGTTAAAGCCTGCTCAGTCCAGTACGCGGACGTGAGCAAGATACCATGTTCGAGACTTGTGTCTCTCACCTACTGACATTTGTCCTACAAAGCTTAGTGCTCTAAACCAAGGAAAGATGGAATTGCTTCTGCTACTATTAGCCTGTACCAATTTCCTCTCCTGTAAAGCTCGGTTGGTTTCCAGCTCATGTGCGAGCCGAACAAGCCAATCGGGAAAGAGGTTGCTGACAAATCAATGACCTGGGCTACCCACAGTTATTGTTGCAATTCCTAGTCATCTCCAGTCCTAGTATATTGCAGCTGCTGGAAATCTCAAGGAATGACAATTCACTTTGCAAACTGGTCACAGATCTCTACTCCCACCATTTAATACCCCTCAATTCCACAATTTCCCATAATGAATAAACTTGTAGGAATTTCAGCCCCTCCCTTCTTCCCCTTTTTTCAATTAATTTTGTTGTTAGTGGGTAGTCTCTAAGCCCACACAAATTGCCCATTCTTGCATTGAACAGAGGCCAAATATGCTGAGAAACAAAATTTCAATTGTAACTCCTATTTTCATTCCCCATATACAGTAAAACCCCGATTTACAAATGCCTCGAATTACATAAAATTTGACTTACATAATGATTTTATGCTAAAACCATGTCCCGATGTACATGATTTCCTATGGTTTTGCTTCAATTTACATAAAAATTTCATTTTTCCTATGGGTTTGCTTCGAGTTATGTAAGAAATAATTTTTCCTATGGGTTTATTTCAAGTTACAAAAAAAATGATCTAAGCAAAAGCATTTTTTTGTAAGTAGGGGTTTTACTGTATCTTCAAGGGAATGAAGACAGTAGATACATATGGATTTCTGCTACCCTGTGCACTATGTCATTGCAGGCGCACCCCCCCAATAACGGACACAGACAACATTGAAAGTGGATAACAGCAAAGGGCCACATTTATTGATTCAATGCCCTAGTCCGAATTATAAATTTGTATTGGTAAAACGACCAATCATAATTCCTAAGGCAAGCAGGCCGAAGTAACACTGGTAAGGTACCACCCCAAAATTGCCAACGGCAATTGGTTACAACGTATCAATTTGTATCAATTTGTTTGTCAACAACAAACAAATTGTTGACCGTAGTCAATAACTAACTCATGACCCCACCCTCTGACGCGTATCCGTGAAATCACAGGGGTGATGCATGCTGGTTAGCAATCATCATCACCCCATCGCCTGGTTCGTCGTTGACCGGACAACGTTTAACTACTTTATTCCTGTCTAGTGTTGTCCAGTCAATTGCGAACCTGCCGGATACTTGTGGGTCATACTGTTTACCTTACCAGTGCTACCCGCCACACGGAGGGGCTTCACAGAAGACCTGACGCCCCCCCCCAGACCGTCAGCTCGGTCAACAGGCCTGCTCGCCAGTCACCCAACAGGAGGTCCATACCTCCACGCGACAGATGGACCCCATCCCCTGTATACAAGTCACAATTTTGCAGACTAATATCGGGGTGATGACTAACCCGTCCCCAAGCCCTGGTGGTGAGAAACCGCGCCACTGCCTTATTGACCGCGCGCCCAGCTCGGTCAAGGGCCAGGAGGTTAACGCCCCCTCTGTAAGAGTGGCGCGGAACAATGTCCGACCAAACCAGGGCTGTGGCAGGCCAGACATAATGCAAGTGGCGAGGTCCTCGCAAATCGCATGCTTGAGCGATAAGCCGGTGACCTGGCCCAAATCATTGCCCCCCAGGTGGATGATTAGAATGTCAGGCGGGTCAGCCCCCAGGCCAGAAAAAAGGAAAGGCCGCAGCTCCCGCCATAACATCCCAGGCTTACCGTGCCATGCGAGACTGGCGTGGTCACCCAGTCCCAGTCGGGGTCCACTCTGTCGCCGCAGCGTAACGCGCTGCCCTGAGCACATAGCTGTGGCCCACCAGCCATACTGTCACCGGTGTAAAACGACACCCAGGGTCTATAAGAAATTGAGAAAAAGGAAGGTAAGGTGACTGGATTGGTACTCATGGCGGGAGTGGGCGCACATAAAACTGAAAACATTGTGAGCCCCACCTCCCCATGCTACGTATGTCAGCCCCAGAGTACCCAAAAGCAGCCGCTGTAGAGGCTGCGCCAATACGGAACGAATGTGTGCCAGAACGGGCACCCGGTAGTCCCACCCTGGTAAGGGCTCTGGCAGTCACCTTCCAAAACTGAAATTTAGTAAGGGGAGACCCATCTTGGTGACAGAAAAACGGGCCGTGGTGCATGCCACGCAGTGCCAGGTATTCCTGTAGGGCACCAACCGGACAGATGTCTGCCAAAGAACACCGTAGCAGTCTTACTCCACTGCCTACGCCATGCTGATCTGTTTTAGAGGAGCGAATCCTCAACTGGGCCCAGTCTTTGGCAACATGTACATCTCCGCGTTCCAGTGCCCTACCACTTGCATCCGCCTTAGACAGCATCACGAGTTCGCTGATGCGGAGCGCTCCAAAAAACGCCACCGTAGTGGCTGCATGCAATTGGGCTGCCTCATAATGATCAAAACAGAGGCCTGGCCAGCCCCGGGCCAACTGGGTAAGAACCCCTGGGGAAATAGGGTGCCGGTCATCCGGGCAACGCCCGCGCTCGCGCACCCACCCCTCCAAAACGTGTCTCACACGGAAGTCAGAGGTGGTATCCACATGACCCCCTACTTTGGCCATAAAAGCCAACGCTGAGAGCTTGGATGCTATGGTGCGAGGTGCAAGGCCCTGTGCATGCAGGTGAACCATGAACCGCAGAACATGGTCCACCGGGATGAGCCAGGTCTCTGGCCATTGAAATCGAGTAGCAAAAGCCCTATACAAATTGAGTGCTTGTTGATACGCCTTACGCGTGCGTGGCGCTAGTGACAGGCCAATCGCCCGGTTCACCTCTCCTTGCCAATAGTCCACATCTCGTCCGGGAGTGGCGAGGGAAATTCCTCCGCATCCGGGGCCAAGGCGCGGAACCGGGAGATCTGCAGGCGGGACAAAGCGTCAGCAATATCGTTATTAACCCCTGGGACATGCCTGGCCCTGAACAAGACGTTGAGGCGCAGGCAGCGCAGCACAAAATGGCGCACTAGATCCATGACCCTGGGCGATTTAGAAGTCTGTGCATTGACAATGTGCACCACGGCAGCATTGTCGCACCAGAAATGCACCACCGAATTAGCCCACTGTTCGCCCCATAGCATCAAAGCCCCCAGAATGGGAAAAAATTCCAGGTATGTGAGATCCCGCAGGCGACCTGTGCCTGCCCATGCCGGTGGCCACCCACCATAGGCCCACTTCCCATTGAAGTACATCCCATAACCCAGGGATCCTGAGGCATCAGACTGTATCTGGAAATTGGGGGATGCCAGGAGGTCAGACCTCCAAAATGAGACCCCATTAAACTCCCTCAGGAATTGCAACCAGACAAACATGTCTGCCCTGATACCCCGGGTAAGCCTGACTCTGTGGTGGGGCCTGGATAACCCTGCCATGGCGTCGCATAAGCGCCGGGCGAAAGCCCTGCCCGGTGCGACCACCCTGCAGGCAAAATTGAGGTGCCCATGTAGCACCTGCAGTTCCCTCAGGGATGCCTTACGCTTAGCCAGCAATTCCGAGATAAGGGTCACCATCCTGGACACCTTATCACCCGGTAACCTAGAAGCCTGTACTACTGTATCAATCTCAACCCCCAGGAATACTAGTTTGGTCGACGGGCCCTCGGTCTTTTCGGGCGCTAAAGGGACACCCAGTTCCTGCATTAGCGTCTGAAATGTATTGAGGAGACGTGCACACGTGTCCCAGCCCCGTTCACCCCCGAATAAAAAGTCATCCAGGTAATGGGCTACAGACCGGGACCCTGACCTGCGGACGAAAGCCCACTCTAGGAAGGTACTAAAACGCTCGAAAGCCGAGCATGATATGGAGCAGCCAAAAGGCATGGCCTTATCAAAATAATACTCCCCTCTAAACTTAAAACCCAGCAATTCAAAGTCGCCCGGGTGCACCGGCAAGAGGCGAAAAGCTGACTTAATGTCGCACTTGGCCAGCAAGGCACCCGGGCCACACGAGCGCACCATGCGCAGCGCATGGTCGAACGATGTATACCTGACCGAACAAAGGTCATCAGGTATCGCATCGTTGACCGATCGGCTGGCTGGGTAGGACAAATGATGAATAAGGCGAAACTCACCTAGGGACTTTTTAGGAACCAAACCCAATGGTGAAACCTTAAGGTTGGGAAAAGGGGGTGCGGGAAAAGGTCCGGCGACCCTGCCCGCGTCTAACTCCTTTTTAATGCTGGCCTCGGCTACCTCCTCCCTTCCTCTGAGGGATAAAAGGTTGGGAGCATCCTGAGGAGATCTATCACCCATAAAAGGGATACGAAATCCCTGCTTAAAACCTTGGATGAGGTACTCCCTGTCCTCTCCCCTTGGGTACGATGCGAGCCAGCGCTCCAGCATGTCCACCTTAATTGGGGAGGGGGCCTTTCGGAGAACTAGTTCCATCCGTGGCAGGCTTGCCAGCCCACTGTCCACCCCTCCCTCTGCCTCGCACCCCCCCAGGCTTGGGACAAGCAGAGGCTGCATGGGGACCAGAACATGTGGGACACTCGTGCTTATACCTGCAGTTCTTCCGACTGCAGGAACCATTGGACGAGAAAGTCCAGCACAGCAGGCGGGCTGGAACCCCCTGCCCCGCCATTTGGCGGGTAACCTGCGCTGGAGCTGCTCGCTGGACCGCATGTCCACAATGGTATCTATCCCCCGGGGCAGGACGTGTGGGTGTCATATACAAGAGCCACAGTCTCTGGCACGGCTCATCCCATCTCATCTCGGGGTGCAGGGGAATCCTCATACGGAATTCCTCATCATATGCTAGCCATGAGGGGCCCGGGAAATCTACCATCGCCCTGTATATGTTGTCCAAATATTGGACCATGGGAATAGCTAGATCCGGCCGCGCCCTCAAATACACCGCCATGTATATCAAATAAGCGGGGAGCCAGTTAGCCCAGGTACGCGGCGGCTTACGGCGGCGTGCCTGCTCCTTGTCCTTCTCATCCTGACCCTCCCTTTCTTCCTTAGTGGGCTCTCTGTTCAGGAGTGAGAAGATATCCACGTACTCCCCTCGCCATATCTTTTCTCTGGTAGCCTGAGCCAAGTGATCACCCAATGGCAGGGAATACCCTGCCGTCGGCAAAGCCGAAAAGGGGATAGCTGGCCTACCCAAAGGGGCCTGAGTTAACCCTGCCACCCCAAGTACGTTCCCAGCAGTGTAAGAACCAATGCCCACCCCAGCGGGCATGGTGGCAGTATTTGTCGCCGGGTGGGTCGCCAGCGGCGTAGCCCCTGCACCACCCGCGCGAGGCCAAGGCCACTGAAAGGTCCCCCCTATATTGGGAATGTGTGTGGATGTACTCGTTTGCACCATATACTCACATGCTGCACCCCCGCGGGCCGCCCCCAACGGGGGTTCCGGCCCACTGGGGGCGTCGGAGCTCACGACCGATGTAGAGCTCATCACCGGGGCTTGACCCGCGCCAGGTTGCTGGCTGGGGAGCTGCGAGGCAGTGGCCGGAGCCGCGCCACCCGCCTGCAGCAGCTCAACCCTCCCCGCCGGCCGTCGTCCTGCTGCCGATAGCGCCTCCAAAGGTACCCCAAAAGGGGCACCTGCCTGACTGGCCCGGGCCAAAGACTCCTCTAAGGCCGCAATACGGGCCAGTAAGGTGTCTACAGTAACCATGGGTAAAGAGCCGGCCGGCCCACCTGACCCTTGCATGGGGACAGTTCCCTGCACCCCATGGCCCAGATAAGGCCATTGGCCAGGGCCGAAGCCCGGTAGGGCTGGTGAGGAAACCTGCCAAGGCGGGGCACCGGGCCACCCCCCAAGGCTAGAGGGCCCCGGGAGAGGCTGCGGCCCAGAAGTAGTCGGCCCAACGGGTTGGGCGGAAGGAGGAGCGGTGTCCACCGCTCGCGGGCCGCGGGCCGGAGCGCCCTCCGCGCCCGCACTCTGAACGGGCCAAGGTGCGATAGACCCCAAGCCACTAGCCCCGGCCGGGGATGGCAAAGGTGGCTGTTGAGGAGGCGGCACCACGGTCCTCCGACCTGGGTTGCGCCTCCTAACAGCCCGAGCTGAATTCGCAGCAGCCTTCTTTTTGGAAGGCATCTCGAGCAAAAAAGGGAAGCTAGCTAAGCAAAATCGACCCAAAAGGCTTCCCGGCAATACCAACGAGCGACGGAGGCGCAGGGAAAAAACTTCTCCGCTCCGTCGCTGAGGCAAAATGGCAGCTCGGCTGCCTCGTGGCCACCCCTTTTATAAGGGAGCTGGCCACGCCCCTAACTACCCGGATCCTCTGTCCTGTGGGGGGGGGGCCCGCAAAGTGCGCGGCGGCCATTTTGGCGCCGCGCTTGCATTGTTGTTGTTTTTTAAATCCAAAAATGTTTTGGCAAGTGCAACAGATATCATTCTTTTAAGGCCATCATGAACATAGTGTGCTAAATAACACCATAAGTCTTATTCTATAAGAGTATTTACAAACTTTTAATCCTAGTCACAATCATTTAATTACAGAGCTGGAAGGGACCCTATGGATCATTCAACTCTTGTAAAGGAGATACTGTAGGGAATTGAACTCTTAAAACACTAAGTTATCTTTTCAAATTAATCTATGGGATTTATATCCTACTCTATAGTTAGAGGGGACTGTGGTGGCTCAAATGATTAAGATGCAGAACTTGCTCACTGGAAGGTCGGAGTTCAATTCCCAGGAACTTCATGTTAGAGTGAGCTCCTGTCTCTGTCCCAGCTCCTGCCAACCTAGCAGTTTGAAAGCAAGAAATTGCAAGTAGATAAATAGGGACCACTTCGGTAGGAAGGTAAACAGTGTTCCATGCACTATGGTGTTGAGGAATGCTTGCCACATGTCCACAGCGTGGCTCTTTGGCTATAAACAGATATGTGCACTGAACCCTAGAGTTGGATACAACTGGCTTTTGACAAGGTTAAAGGAGCTCTCCAAGAGGCTTCCAGATCAATAAGAGTAACACAACATATTATATATCCTTTCATAGGTCCTTCCATGAAATCCTAGGCTTGTTGGTTCAGAAGAAAGATTATATGCTAATGGTATTCTAACTCAAAGTTTGTTCCAGAAGAACAGACCCATTTTCAAGTAATCTACTCCAGAATGCCTTAATTTAAAACATAGACACACAACTTTATGGAAAATTACATTTTAGAGTAGAAGCTGACAGTTTGCAAATAGCTATTTGCACATACTACTAGACAAAAGCAGGATAAAATAAATAAAAAGCATGAAAAGCATATGTTTTTGCCAGTATCAATCAACCAAGGAAGAAACACGGAAAAACTAAAGTTAGAACATGCTGTACTAAGCTCTCTCCGGATGATACTTTCAGTCAATATGTTTAATTAGTTTAGTGAGCTGCTCCTTACTGCAAGCTCTCTTGAGAAGATTCTAAAGCAAACTTCCATAAGTTGGTGTCTTCCAGATACAATGCACTGCAAATTCCATCACTCTCCACCCCCATCATAGACAGCAGCAATGCTCTCTGAGGATGACAACATTTCTGCAGGATAGCATGTTGGGCAAACCTGTCCTAAGTAGTTGAGGACGAGGTTTTAAAGCTTGGAAACCTATATTGCAGTCAAGCATATAAGGAGGGTGCCAAAATGTATTACATATTTTGAGAGATGATATCTATGCCTTAATTTTCAAAGTTGAATTGAATCAAGGTAGCAATGTGTAGTACAATGTTCATTCAAAAGAATGAATACTAGAGTCACCATGTGACAGGCAGGACAGTAAAAGAAAATGGTGGAAGCATGGTTGTCGTTCGAGGATGTCAAGACTATTTTGAAGTGACATTTGAAGTTTGAGAATGTTGTGAAAGTAGAGCAACATTGGAGGAGTGAGTATGCAGCAGAACTTCCAACATGCCAAACAATTGCATGCACTCATGATTAGTTTGAGATGCATGGTACTGTGTGTGATGTACACAGGGGAAGATCCGGGAGGCCTCACACAGCCACAAGTCCTCTTCCTTCTACTGTTGTGTTGGAACAGTTTACATACTCACCACAGAAGTCTATCCAACAATGTGCACAAGAGATAGGACTTATCAGAATAAGCATACAACACATTCTAAAACAGCAAAATGCTGCATGTGCAAGTGGACACTTTGGTCAAGCAGTAGTTGGCGATAATCAGGAGTGTCTGGACACCGATGGTAACAACTTTGAGCTCCTTTTGTAATTGCAGAAGTCAAACATGACTTATATTCATCTTTTATTATTAATATATATTGAGTATTACAATTTTAATACAGTTTTTCCCTTCTTAAAATGTGTATATTTTTTTGCACCCTCTGTGCTAAATGTCTTTGCAACCTGCTCGATAAGCAGGTGGTAGTCGTGGCCAGGAGGGCTTTTGCACAACTTCGTGTTATACACCAATTACGCCCATTCCTAGACCGGGACTCCTTGCTCATAGTCACACGTGCTCTGGTCACCTCTAAACTAGACCATACCTGTCAAGTCACGGTTTTGCTAATCTGGGAGCCGGCCACGCATGTGCAGTAAGTTTCCAGAAAATGGGTTACTGCACATGCATGGCCGTCAGAGGCAGCGGCGGGCATGTGCAGAAACCCCTTCGGTCAGGAAAGGGGTTACTGTGCATGCATGGCTGTCAGAGGCATTGGCGCACATGCACAGTAACCCCTTTCCTGCTGTCCAAAATTACGGGATAACAGCAGGAGCGAGGGGAACGGAGCGCTGAAATACAGGAAATCCCGGCTAATCTGGGATACTTGACAGGTATGGACTAGACTATTGTAATGCGCTCTACATGCGGTTGCCCTTGATGAACATTCAGAGGCTGCAACTGGTCCAGAACGTGGCTTCCCGTGTGGTGATCAGGTGAGGGCATTATGCCCGTACCTCACCACTGCTTCCAGAGCTGCACTGGTTGCCAGTGTGCCGCCGGGTACAATTCAAGGTGCTGGTGATGACCTTTATAGCCCTACATGGCTTATATAACGAAGGTCACTCTTGTTTCTTTCCTCTCTTTTAGTTGCTATCTTACAATTGATGGGGTGGGGGGTGGGTAATCTCTGTAGTGTTTTAAAGAGTTTTAAAGGGTTTTAAGTTTTTAAGATTGTAATGATTGGTGTTGATGTTGTGAGCCGCCCAGAGTCACTTGCTGAGTTAGGCGGTGATACAAATGTGACTAAATAAACAAACAAATAAATAAATAAACCATATCCTATTTCATAATGCCTGTGAATAGGCAAGGCATAAGTCAAGAAACATGGTGTCACTATGGCATCATTCCACAGCCATGTAATTAGTATGTTAGGAATTTGGATTTATGGCATCTGAATGAGTTTTATCCAGGTTTGAAACTGAATTTCATCTGCTACCGATCACTTCGAAGGAGAACGCCACAGACATAAAGAGGCTAAGCAACAAGTGCAGAAGCTTCGTCAAACTCAACTACACCCTCCACCATCTATTCAGTATAATGTGTGTGGTTGTATGTTTCATGCCAGGATTGGTTTTCAGTATTGAGTCACCAGAGACACATCCATCAACTGAGAAAATGACTTTCAGGAAAAATGTATGCTTGAATATGAGTAGCAGCCGACAATGACATAACAGCTTTGAAGGGGACCAGTCTGCACAGAATTATTAAGATCCTTGTGCAAAATCATATCATTTCTGTGTGAGATTCCCCAGAAAAGGCAATGAATTTGGCACAAATAAATAGGGGTGGGTGGGTGACAAGACTCAGATTTTGTTTTTGTGGAAAGTTGAGAAATAACACTGATGCAGAGAGAAGACTTAGCAAGACGTCTCAACTTGGAAAGACTCACAATAAAATGGGGGGTTCAAGAGGGGTAATTGTTTCCTAGAATTATACTACTCAAAAGCAGTTTACAAGTTCTCTCTTCTGGGCATGTTCTGTATCTATGCAGCTTGTCCAAAGACATGCCAATCTGGATATGTCTCAGAAGGCCACAGTGAGGATTTGAACTCCCAACCAGCTCACTAAGCTCTCCAGCCAACAATATTTTGGCCTGTATTTTCCCTATTCTTGCATTACTTCTATCCAAATGTTAACTCCTCATATGTTTAGTATCATATGAATGTCCCAAACTGCTGGTCCCACATAACACTGTTAGGAAAAAAAAAAAACCTCCGTCTTCCATATTTTGTGGGAAGATCTGAGGAGGGCAGACCTGTGCTGAACTGGATGTTCCCCTCTTCTCTATGTAGAATCATAATGTAGGCCAGTGGTGGTGAACCTTGGCATTCCAGGTGTTCTTTTACTTCAATTAGTAGATTTTGCCCGGCAGTGCCGGGCTGTTTTAAATTGTGTTGGAAGGTTGTTTTTTGTTTTTTTGTTAATGTTTGTAAAAAAGAGGTTAGTCTCTATTTGTCATTTTTAAAATGTTTATTTATACACAGTTTTGTTTTGCCGGGCTGTTATAAACTGTGATATATATTTTTTGTGGGTTTTTTTGGTGGATTAAAAAAATTACAAAGGATGATTTTTTTGTTTTTTTTATTTAACCAAATAATTTTTTGACATATGTTTGTGATTTGTGTAAAATTGTGATGTATTGTTATGTTTTTGACCTGTTTTTAGTTTTGTGGCTTTTTGTTTGGGGCTGTTGTGTCTTTTTGACTTGTTTTTACTATTGTGCCCTGCAGGTGGGGCTGCTAGTGGATTTCTTTTTCTTTGACTGTTTTTTCTCTCTTGGCCTCTCGGTGGAGTTTCTTCTGGTGTAGTCTCTTTGTTTCTTCATTTGTGTTCCAGTCGTTGTTGAGGACGGATGTCTGCCGGTGAGTTGGCTAGTTTTATTTATTTTGGGGTTTTTCTTTTCTTTTTTGATTTTGTGGTGTTTGGCTGGGTGGTGTTTGTGTTTGCTTTTGTTGTGTAATTTGTGGTGTTTTCGTTTGGTTTTGTGTAATTTTGGATGTTTTTGTTTGTGTTTTTGTGTTTTACTTAATTGTTTTCTTTAAGTATTAAATAATTTATTATTATTATTTTTAATAAGTTTGTTTTTGCATTGGGGGGGGGGCTTTTCTTTCCATGGCCTGGCCTTACTGGCTGGGCCGCAGGAACTGTAGCAGTGGGGGCTTTTCTTTCTGTGGCCTGGCCTCGCTGCCCAGGCCGCGGGAACCCCAGTGGCGCTTCAGGCGGTGTTGGGGAGGGGGGCTTTGCTTCCTGGAGAGTTGGCTCGCTTTCAAGGGGGGAAGGCACCAGTACCTTCTACCCCTCTCATTTTATTGTGTGTGTTTTTTCCATCCCGGCTCAACCTTTCTTGAGGCCGGAGGTGGTCTCGCCATGTCTTTGGTGGGGTAGCGTGGAGGAGAGGGAGTCCCTCTTCTCCCCGTTGCTCTGGGAAAGAAGGGTGGCGGGTGTTATGTGGTGTAGTTTTGTGGTGTTTTGTTTTGCATGGCTGTAAGGTGCTGCGTCCGCCTGCGGCGGACTTGCACTCCCAGTGTGTTTTTAATTTTTATTTTTCACGTGCTGGCTTCCTCAGTGTTCTGCGCGCTCATGGCGCACAGGATGCTGGGGCTTGTAGTTTGGCGTTTGTGTTTACTGTTTGTGCAGCGGTTTTTTTCTGTGGCTTAATTTTGATTGGCCGTGGCATGTTTCTGAATGTTCCTTTTGCTCACGCCTCTCAGCCTGATTGGCTGGGGCACAGCACGGCCCAAGGAACATTGAGAAATGGAGTCCTTTCTTTTTGTTTGCGTTCGGGGGGCTCCTGCCCCACTGGTGCAAAATTCAACCCGACAGTTACCTGCGTACCCCGGTCGGGCGAGTGCACGGAGGCTCGGTTGGGGCTAGTGGGGCCTGGTGCAACATCTTTGGCACATTCCAATGGTTAACACACAGATTTATAGGTATAGATTTCCAGATGTCCTCATCAGCAGAAATGCTGCCTTGGGCTTCTGGTTAATTGAAGTCCAAGAACACCTGGAGTGCCAAGGTTTGCCTGTCAATAATATGCTTATAGTTAGTGAGGCAAAGTGCAGAGATAATAATAAGGTCAGGCTGAGGTCAGTTAACAAGGAACAGGTGCAAGCAATCATCTAGCTCTGCTCTGCTGTGATTGACAGTTAATAAGATACATTATAACCTTAAGTGTTTTGCTTCCTGTATAAATAGAAGTTGCTTGCAAAGCTTGTTTTGTAGAGCTTGCAGAGCAGAAGCACAGACTGAACAGAGCAGAGCAGAGCTGAACAATGCTGAGTGTAATGTTTATTTACTTGGACTGTAAATGTTAATATACCAGTTTGATTTAACCAAGCCTGGTGTATAGTCTTCTTTCTTGGACTCGTCACAACTCAGACTGCTACAAAACTCACTCAAAAACTAACATCATCATCACTGAGGTAGGCCTTACCAGCACGCTGTAGTGATCAAAATATAGAATGGGACCTGGAAAATGCAGGTTCGAGTCCCCAATAAGCCATGAAAATTGCTGAGCTACCTTGGGCCACTCACACACTCTCAGCTTGATCAAACTCACAGGGTTGTTGAAAAGATGAAGCCAGAAGAAAGAGACTCGTATATGGCACGTCAAACTCAGTGGAGGAAAATTTACACGATTCTTAAACTACAAAAACATAAAATATAATACATTGAAAATGTTTGAAAATGTCATCTGATTCCATCTGTCACTTTAAAAAAAAATTTGCAAGGCATATTGGTATGAGTATTTTAATGGCAAGAAAGAGCAATGAAATTAAACAAACAAAAATCCTGCAGCCCACCTCCCCACACCCACACCCTAATAATATATCACTTGTTTCCCTGAATAAAAAACAATTCTGATGGCAGATCATCCTAATAATGGCTTTTGGAAGCGGCTGTGCTAAAGCTAAGGGAGCTGAATCATAGTGCGTTAGGATCCTGCTGGCACTAAACAAATACAGCAGTCATTAGTTTGATGGGGTTTTCAGTTTATTTGACAATTTTCTGACGGTTATTCTAATACTCACTGAAAAGACCAGGAAATAAGTTGCTTGGTGGAAAGCAGGGACCCAGGGAAAAATACTGCAAGACAAAAGAACAAGTAAACAAGAGTAAGGAAAAGAAAGATCTGACAGATTACAGTGCTCGATTGATTGGGAAACACTTGGAACACAACCAAGGTCTATGAGTGGCATGGGAAATCATGTCTTAAGGGAATGAACTTCACACTGTGCTGTAGAGAAATATACCAGGAAAAATAGCAGGTTGTAGGGTTACTGGAGAGCTGTCAAGACAGTACTCAAGGAAGCCAAACCACAGGACACCCACCCTGTGTGGCTTAGACAGATATCTGCACAGCTTTTCAGTAGCTGTGAATTGAAGCTCCTCTCATAACATGATTTCATACCTTTATTGACTTATTTACCACATAAACTGTACTTTCTAGTTCGAGGGGGAGGGGAAAACCCAAGTTCTATGCTTTTTAGGGCTGAAATGTTTTGTTGCTTAAATCTTTCAATATAACTCAGGGTGCAGGCCTGACCATGCCCCTGGACAGCGTCATGGGCCGGACCATACACCCCAGAAGTGGAAGTGGGCACATTTATGGCTGGTGTAAATGCACCCACTTCTGTGTTTACACCAGCCATGGGCACATTTGTGCATGTGCAGGCACATTTTATGGCTAACATAAACATGCCTGCTTCCACTTCCAGGTGTGGTAGAGATGGTGATGGGCAAATGGAATGGCATCATGGGCCAGGTCCGGCCCATGGGCCATAGGTTGGGAACCTCTGGTATAACTTCTACTAATGAAAGACCAGGAAATGTTTTGATTAAACTATGTAAGAAGCTGCCTTATACTGAGTTAGAACATTGGCTCCTTAAGCCTTATTCTGGCAGCTCTGACTGGCAGAAGCTCTCCAGGGTTTCTAGAAGGGTTATTTCCATGTTTCCACTACATATTTAAAAATAACTAAAGACCTTACGTTTCAAAGTAACATCCTCCGTAATGCCAATTAACAGTTTAATTGATTTTTAATTTATTGTGTACCTCACACATCATCAGTCATGATTTGTTTTGTAGTATGTGTAATTTTTGTTATTTTGTACACTGCCCAGAGTGGGGGAAATTCCCCTATGGATAGTAAGTAAGTAAGTTCTGTCTGGAGATCCATGGCAGGATGGGGAAAGAGCAAGCCTGATCCTACTTTGCAGCAAAAGCATATGTAACTTTGTATACTGAGTGCTATGGTAGAATCAGTGCATGATGAAAATCCAAGTCAGTTTGTGTATAAACACATACTTTTCTATAAGCACTCGTTTTTTGCCTCTGTGAAGGAAGCAGGATTTCCAGAGGTTTTAATTGTTAGTTACATGACTCATTGCCCAAAACATAACTAGTTACAGATAAATAGTATGGTAGTCAATTATTTCCAAGCTCTGCAGACAGTAACATTTCCTATGGTTCTAGCAGCTTCTGGGAATACATATATTAAGGACTGCTGAAATATTGAGATTTGGAGCAGAATTGCATGTACTCGATAAACCTCTTCTTCAGAGCGGTGTAAAGATTCATAGTTCCATTCTTGCTGGAATAACAGCCTTTTGCAGAAACACTTGTGCAACAACTTCAGATGTTAAGAAATCTTTAAGATTTACTTTATGAGAAGTTTCTAAGATGATTGTTAAAATCCCTATAAGGAACCACTTCTGTTTTAGTGGGAGGCTTACTATAAGCCTCCCACTAAATGTGGGTGGAGGGAGGGTAAGGGTTTTATTGTATTAGATAGTTTTATGTGTTTGGATCTGGTTTTATATAGGGTTTTATTTGATGTTTTTACTTGATGTTTTTATTTAACTTGTGAACTGCTTTGGGTCACCCTGGGTGAGGAAAGCAGTATAAAATACTGTAAATAAATAAATAAGGGGTAACCCCAAAAAAATCAAAAAGCAAAGAACTTCTGTCTTTCTGCAGTTTGAAAGTGGGACATCAGCCACATCCCAGCTATCATTGCTTCTGTCCTCCCCCACCAACCATGATATACATCATGTGTCCATCTTCTGGGATCCTCAAGCACTGGGTAATTGTTCACAAAGAAAGTTTGTTGGAATTTGTTTTTAGTGTATGTATACTTAAACTTCTGTTCTAAAAAAAGTCAGGAAATTAAACTTGCCGATGTGGGATATTGTGCTTCTGTACCCTCCTAACCTTGAATCATCAAAATCTCACCAAAACCCATAACTCACACACACTGCTTCCATTAGAGTTGTCAACATTCAGGCTGCCCTTTGCTATGTAAAGTTTGGCATCCTTTTTCAGATGGCAACAGAGGCAAAATACTAGGCTATTTCCTGGAGTTTTGAATTGTGGAAACATAATCACGATAACCCACATTCATAAACTAGAGGGTCTTTAAAAAGAAGAAGAATTGAATTGCACCTAGTTAATGATCTGCAACTTGTACTCTTCATTCCATCCCAATTATGAGGAATATATGCAGTGACTTACTAATTAGTGGCATTTTCCACTGCACCTTATCTTATTGCATTTATGCTGGAGTAAACAACCCAAAAGATTTTGCTAATCATCAGAAAAACTGTAATGCAGGATATATTTAATTGCAGCTCTGCTCAATAACACTTCTTTACAATCTCTCTTCCATGAACTCCTGCTTCTATGAAGACAAGGTATTGATTTGTCTGTCAGGTGGGGGTGATTGTCAGTGTTTCTTCTCGCTGTTAGAATTTGACACAATTTGTTCAAAAGCTATTTTTATAGTATATATATTTTTTATAAACTGGATTAAAAGTGGAAAATTAAACTCAATGGACACTTCAGGCTTAAAACACAGCACCTCCTAAGCAAGATGGTAGTCTAAGAAGTATACAAGTTGATTCAACAGAATCACAGAAATAGTGAGAAAAAGGAATTGAATTTAACAGAACATCCAGCTGTGAAGAGTACAGCTTTGTTGCTGTGTCTGTATAGCACAATGTTCTTTTTCGCATTATGTCCACCAAGATACACATAGTTAAATGTGACATTTAAATGGCAGTGGTTTCTAACTATCTTGCTGGTATTACTATAACAAAATCTGAAAGTCATTAGGAGTTTAATATAAACATAAATCAAATAAACAATACACAATTTATACTGGGTTTAAAAACACTTTTATAGGAATCAGATGGACTATATTCCATTATAGTCCTGAGAGCCTCCTGAGTTTAGAAGGATCAAAAAAAAAAAAAAAAGAGTGACAGGCAGCTTTGAATAAAATGGAATCCAAGACAGATTTTTCCATTGAGATGTGGTGTTGGAGAAGAGTTTTGAGAGTCCCCTGGACAGCGAGGAGAACAAATAGGTCAATCTTAGAAGAAATCAACCCTGACTGCTCATTGTAAGGTCAAATAGTAAAGATGAAGCTGAAGTATTTTGGACATCAAATGAGAAGGGAGGGTTCACTTGAGAAGGCCTTGATGTTGGGAAAGGTTGAGGGCAAAAGAAGAAGGGGCGGCCAAAGATGAGATGGCTAGATCGCATTGTAGACACAATGGGCGCATAGCTGGGAGGGCTGAGAAGGATGGTGGAGGATAGAGGTGCCTGGAGGACAATGGTCCATAGGGTCGCAAAGGGTCAGAATTGACTGTGCAACTGAACAACAACAACAACATTTTGCACATTAACTGCAATGTTCATTGCTCAACTACTTTGTTAGCATAGCAAATTGTTCCTAGGCATATGTGTTGTCAGTTCCAGCTTCCCCAGAGTATTTTCTATTCAGGAGCAACTACAACAGGCAGTTCTGAAACCAATGTTCATTGCAGGCGCACCCCCCAACAAAGGACTCAGACACCGGTATAAGTGGATAACGGCATTGGGCCACATTTATTGATTCATGCCCTAGTCCGAATTATAAATTTCAATTGGTACTCAGCCAATTATAATTCTTAAGGCAAGCTGGCCGCAGTAACACTGGTAAGGTTCCTCCCAAAATTGCCAATAGCAATTGGCTACAATGTATCCATTTGTATCCATTTGTTTGTTTACAACAAACAAATTGTTGACTGTAGTCAATAAACTAACTACTGACCCCACCCTCTGACGCGTATCCATAAAATAACGGGGTGATGCATGCTGAATAGCTCATGCCATCACCCCATTGCCTGGTTCATCGTTGACCGGACAACGTTAACCAACTTGTGCCTATCTAGTGTTGGCCAGTCAATTGCGAACCTGCTGGATACCTGTGGGTCATAAATATTTACCTTACCAGTGCTACCCGCCCATGTGACCAAAGTCAATAGCAGACGAGAACCCCTATATCAAACCATAGCAACAGTGTGGAATGGGCAAAAAAGCCAGAACCCAAGAGCCAATTGTAGGTTCCAGCCAAAAATTCCCACCCGGCCCCGAAGCGACCAAAATATCACACTGTTCACTAGGGAGGGGGTGGAGGGAAAAACTTCTCCTCTCCGTCGCTTTCGGAAAATGGCAGCTCGGCTGCCTCGTGGCCACCCCTTTTAAAGAGGGATGGCCACGCCCCCTAACTACCCGGATGTCTGAGTCCGGGTGGGGGGGGGCCCGCAAAGAGCGCAGCGGCCATTTTGGCGCCGCGCTTTCATTGTCACACAAAATAAAATGGCCAGTAGAAGACATTTTGTTGACTGAGGCAGATAGTCCTGTCTTTTAAATGTCATAGCACATAACTGTCAAGCCTAATGAGTTACTTTAGTACATAGTCCTTCCCACCCATCTGACAGTAAACACATACCAACTTGCTGTCTTCTTATGTGTTCCTAAATTTGCTCCCTGAGGCCATTCCTTCACTCTGTGTAGTGAGAAGAGATGACATCAAATAGACATTTACTTTATTTCACTGTGAAAGGAAGATATATTCATAATTTAAATCTTAAATACAGGCTTCAACAACCTCTAGAACACTAAAATTTCTGAGAGCATATGTGAGTATACACAGGTCATCAATTAGTCTATCACACTGGGTCTTCATGAACAAAGATTTAACAATTCATACAAAGCTCATGGTCTACCAAGCTGTTGTTATCTCAATGTTATTTTATGGTTGTGAAACATGGACCCTCTATTGCCAAGACATCAAAGAGCTTGAGTGCTTTCACCAACAAAAGCTAAGTTTCATCTTGAACATCAAATGGGATGACTATGTCACCAACATTGCAGTTCTTGAGAAGGCACATGTAAATAGCATTGAAACTTGCGGTTCCAGGTTTCCTCATCAAATTCTTTATGGGGAATTTAGCTCTAGTACAAGATCTTGTAGAGCTCCTTTGAAGCATTATAAAGACCAGCTGAAACAAACCATGAAGGAGTCAGGTGTAAACCCACAAACCTGAGAGGCAGCTGCTGTAGATTGCCCACTTTGGGGTCAAACCATCTCTGCTGCTACTGATAACTTTGAAGGAGAATGCTGCAGCATGGCACCCATACCACTGATCCAGTTACGGGAATCACTTTCTGGTCCTGAGCCCTTTTGAGACACAAAGCCCTCATCAGCCCCAGGCCAGGATTGATGAAACTGCTGCCCTCCATCAAGATGGATTCAAGTGTAATTTAATCCACTTGGGGACTATCACCCATGGCTGTTAGTCCTCAGGGTTGTCAGGTTAGTTAATCAGTGTTGAGTCACTGGCAGTATGGTCTACTCTATTACCATAGCAGGATAACCTGGCCAGGATAACCTGACCAGACAGACAGGCAACTTACTGTTAACTAAAATAATAACCACTAGTTGAAATACTCTAAATACATTTAAAACAGTTAAACATGTAAAATATTTAAAACACTGTAAAAAAAGTTTTAAACCATTATCAAAACATTGTTAAAAATTAGTGGTACATTCCTAAAAACCCTGGTGGAAAGCCTGAAAAGAGCTTTTGCCTGTCAAATGAAGAATGAGGAGGCCAACATGGCTTCTTGGGTCAGTGGTTTCGAAAGCCTGGAAGCAGCCACTGAGAAGGCCCTCTCTGAGCATGGTGCAACTGAGAAAAGGCCTCACTGGGAGATCTTAAAAGCCAAGACGACCTATACTGGGAGTTATGGTCCTTCAAATAGCATAGATCCAAATCATATAGGACCTCTAATAGAGGAGGTATGTGTTCCTTGTAACTAATGCCTATCAGTAGTCTGGTTGCAGCATTTTGAACTAGCTCAAGTTTCTGAACACTCTTCAAAGCAGGCTCTCATACTGTGCATTGAAGTAATCTGAATGAGAAGTTACCAAGGTGTCTGTCACCATAGGCCAGAGCCGTATATGGCTGGAGCAAAGTGAAATTATTCAGCATTAAAAGTCACTTTGCCAAGTTTTTGGAAGCAGTTACTTCCTTAAAAAACCACAAATGGCATGTGCACTATTAAGGCACTAATGCTAGCCAGATCAAACTTTAGAGTAATCTTTCTCCAAGGACTTCAACAGAAAAGAATGTAATATTTTCTCACAATGTTGAACTAGTTAGTATAACGAGCCCATTTTAATTATCTTCTTCTGACAAAACCAGAACTGGATTGGTTACATCAGTAATCACCATTCTAGGAGAAGGAGTCATGACTACTATATGAAAGCAAATTGCTTCTCTTCTGTTGTTTAACACTGCTGAGGCACAGCCTGATCTTAAAGGGAATCAGACAAATCAGTAATCCATACTGTGTTTATAGATCATAATTATTATGATACCACTTTAAGTTTTTAAAGGAACATAAACAATGTTTAAGAGGAGCCATTCTGAATCTTTATTGAAATTACTGTGATCCCATCTTTCAAAAGCAAAATGTTTAACATGTGAAGTCAGAACCATTTGAAAAACAAAAAATTCACCTTCTGTGGGCATTTTAATCTTTGCTTTCTTCTTTCTAATGCTGTCACTGAAGTTCAAAGCAATATTAAGAGTCTGTATGTCTCTGTAACTAAATACTTACCAGTTTGCAGTGATGTTCGAGCAAAAATCTTCTTGAAGGACAAACTACACCTCAAAATACCTGTTGAGGTGTTGGGGGGGGGAGACTTTGTCGATAATGAATCTGAAACTTTATAGAACCACTGATAAAACTTTGTGCTTTATTTTCCTGTTTGACCTTTTGTTAGTCATAATTTGCTTCTTAAAATAGAAAAGCCAGAAAATAAAGTAATGTCTGTGTGTCTAACAATACAGTCTGGACAAGTAAGTGTTCCTCATATTTTTCTGACTTGCCAATCCTTTATTATAACATCATTTGATGGTTTCCAAATTTTTGTGCTTCAGAAACCATGAAAGCTGTAGAGGAGTTGTACTAGGCTCCGGTCTTCCCCTGGTGCCATATCTGAATCCGAATATTGGTGATCCTCATGGTAAACAGCCATGAAGACTATCCTGAGAATATAATGCAGTGGCCTTTTGTCTGCCTTCCGCATCACAGCATGACACCAGTACCGCTGACCCAGTTCTGTGAGTGACTTTCTGGTCATGAGCACCTTCGGCACACAAAGTTTTCATCAGCCGCAGGCCAGTATTGATGAAGCTGTTGCCCTCCATTAAGATGGATTCAAGTGAGATTTAATCCACTTGGGGACCATCACTCTTCCCTGTTGACTTCGGCACCCAAGTCATTAGTCCTCAGGGTTGTCAGGTTAGTAAACTGCCATCTGACACTCAGCATTGAGTTGCTGGCATTATGATGTACTCTATTACCTTAGCAGGATAACCTGGCCAGACTAGGTTCGGTGCTATGTGCAAACTTTGATTATTTTGGAATATATCCAGCACTCTACGAAGATTGCACTCTGCTGCATAAAGTTAGCAGTAGTGTCTTTTTGTAGGGACTGCAGTGGCTCAAGTGGCTATAATGCTGACTGGAAGTCGGCAGGTCAGCAGTTCAATTCCCGAGTACTGCAGGATGGAATGAGCTCCCGTCTTTGTCCCAGCTCCTGCCAACCTAGCAGTTCAAAAGCAAGAAATTGCAAATAGATAAATAGGAACCACTTCGGTGGGAAGGTAAACAGCGTTCCGTGTGCTTCAGTGTCTAGTCATGCCTGCCACATGACCATGGAAATGTCTGCAGAAGCAGACAGCACTGGCTCTTTGGCTTTGAAAACAGAGATGAGCACTGAACCTTAGAGTCAGATATGACTGGCTTTCGAGCAAAGGAAACCTTTACCTTTACCTAGTGTCTTTTTGTAGCTTGATGTTCTTATCAACTCATTCATGAACATTTCATGAATTTCTATGGAATCTTAGTGAAATAAATGTGCACAAGTGTTTCTTAAACTAAACTTGCCATCCTGTCATATCAACTGGGGTCATGCTGGCATCTTGAAGAGTTCCAGCACTGAAGAATGTAGGGCCTATTCTGCTAATTTAGTTTAGTGATGACCCAAAGGTTTTAAGACAGAATTCTCTGTTAAACTAGAGATTACGCAAGGGACTTTTGTTCCATTTGGATGGCAGCTCCCATAATTTGCCAAGAGTTCCCTCAGCAGAATTCTGGAAACTGTCACCCAAAAACAGTAGCTTAAAGAGGAGCATTACTCACCAATCAGAAACCACATGTAGGACATGTGCACAAGAGCACTCTTCAGTCATGTTCCCCAGTGACTGGTGTTGAGAGACTACTGGCATTGCCACAAATATAGGAGGCAAAATATATCCATCACAAGCGATAGCCACTTCTAGCTATACGGTGCATGAATTTGCCTAACTTCCATTTAAGCCTGTCCAAGCTGGCCTTCGGCACTGTATCCTTTTAGTGTAAGGGACCAAAGACAATGAAACAGCCGAAGGGTTGGCTTAACACAGGTTTATTGCATGATGATCCGGAGGAACATGTGGTAATGGCGGATGAGTGGCTCAATATATACAGCTGGCTATACATTTGAATGTGGCTCGTCGACAGACTATTGGTTGCTGCCTGCGTGACGTCGTAGGAGGTCACGCCCTTCTTGACCAGGTGAAGAGGTCGCGGGGAATCTTCCCGCACTGCTGAACCAGGTGAATATGATCCATGAGAGCTGGACGCTCGCTACTGCCCTCTGGTGGTCACTAGCTCGCGTCCCCTTATTAGGTTTACATTGATACAGCTGATGGTTATAATGTTGCACACAGGAAGGTTACATTGATAACACATGGCAAAGGTACATTGTTAAAGGCACAGCTTTACAGAACACAACAATCCTGTAGTACAGAATGCTTTGCAGGCGCACCCCCCAAAGAAAGACTCAGACACCGGTATATGGATAAAGGCATTGGGCCACTTTTATTGAATAATGCCCTAGTCCGAATTATAACTTTCAATTGGTACTCATCCAATTATAATTCTTAAGGCAAGCAGGCCGCAGTAACACTGGTAAGGTTCCTCCCAAAATTGCCAATGGCAATTGGCTACAATGTATCCATTTGTATCAATTTGTTTGTTGACACAAACAAATTGTTGACCGTAGTCAATAAACTATCTACTGACCCCACCCTCTGACGTGTATCCGTCAAATCACGGGGTGATGCATGCCGAAAAGCTCCTGCCATCACCCCTTGCCTGGTTCGTCGTTGACCGGTCAACGTTATTACACCTGTACCTGTCTAAGTGTTGGCCAGTCAATTGCGAACCTGCCGGATACCTATGGGTCATAAATATTTACCTTACCAGTGCTACCCGCCACACGGGGAGGCTTCAATGAAGACTCACCGCCGCCCCCCCCCAGACCGTCAGCTCGGTCAACAGGCCTGCTTGCAAATCTTCCAAAAAGAGGTTCATACCTCTAGCTGACAGGTGGACCCCATCCCCTGCATACAGATCGTAATTTTGTAAACTAATGGTGGAGTGTCGGATGACCATCCCCAAACCCTTGTCTGCCACAAACCAGGCAACTGCCCTGTTCACCGAGCAACGAGCGCGGTCAAGGGCACGGAGGTCAATACCTCCCCTGTAAGCGTGACGTGGTATGATGTCCGACCATAGCAGCCTTGTGGACGGCCACACATAATGCAAATAAGCTAGGTCACTGCAAATCGTGAATTTTAAACCAAGGCCAGTGACCTGGCCTAGGTCATTGCCCCCGAGGTGCAGTACAAGGACATCAGGCGGTTCAGCATCCCTGATGGAGAAAAGGAATGGCAACAGTTCCCGCCATCTCATTCCACGCTTACCGTACCAACATATGCATGCGGCTGCACGCAGTCCAAGCTGGGGTCCCCACTCTGTCGCCGCAGCATACTGCGCTGCCCAGTGCACGTAACTGTGGCCCACCAGCCATACTGCCACCGGTGTGCGGGGACACACAGGGTCTGTAAGAGAAAAAAGAGAACAGTGACTTAACTGGTATTCATGCCTGAAGAGGGCGAACATATAATGCAAAACGCGTAGATCCCCATCTTCCCATACAGCGTATATCAGCCTCAGAGTACCCAAATGCAGCTGCAGTTGAAGCAGCACCTATCCTAAACGAATGGGTGCCGTAACGAGCCCCTGGGAGGCCAACACTGGATAGTGCCATACCGGTCACCTTCCAAAATTGAAATTTAGTAAGGGGAGACCCATCTTGGTGGCAGAAAAACGGGCCAGGTTGCGTGCCACGCACTGCCAAGAACTCCTGTAGGGCACCAACCGGACAGATGTCTGCAAAGGAACATCGTAGCAGTCTAACTCCACTGCCTACGCCGTGCTGATCAACTTTTGAGGACCGTATCCTCAACTGAGCCCACTCATTAGAAACATAGACATCGTCGAGTTCCAGTGCCCTACGAGTCGCATCCGCCTTAGACAGTAGTACCAACTCACTGATGCGGAGCGCTCCAAAGAAGGCCACCGTGGTAGCCGCATGAAAAAGAGCTGCCTCATACCTGTCAAAACATAGGTTAGGCCAGCCTCGTGCAAGGTGTGTAAGCAATTGGGTGACGAGTGTCCGGGCGGCGGCCATGTTCCCGTGTCCACCCCTCCAAAACATGCCGTATTCGGAAATCATTCATGCTGTCAGCAAAACCCCTCACCTTGGCAATAAATGCCAGTGCTGACAGCCTGGATGCTATAGTGCGAGGAGCGAGGCCCTGACTGTGTAAATAAACCATGAATTGTAAAACTTGTTCCACTGGAATGGGCCACACCTCGGGCAACTGAAGTTGCACACAAAAATTTATAAATTGAACGAAAGCGTGATGGTACGCCTTACGCGTTCGGGGCGCCAAAGACGTGCCGATCGCCCAGTTCACCTCTCCTTGCCAAATGTCCAAATCTCGGCCGGGAGTGGCGAGGGGAATTCCTCTGCGTCCGGAGCCAAGGCGTGGAACCGGGGGATCTGCAGGCGGGATAAAGCATCGGCAATATCATTATTAATGCCTGGAACATGTCTGGCCCTAAAAAGCACATTCAGGCATAGGCTACGTAACACGAATTGGTGAACTAAAGCCATCACCCTGGGTGATTTAGACATCTGAGCATTGACAATGTGCACTACCGCAGCATTGTCGCACCAAAAGTGAACCACAGAGTCGGCCCACTCCTCGCCCCATAGCATCAAAGCTCCCAGGATAGGAAAAAACTCAAGGAATGTAATATCGCGCAGGCAATCCGTGCCCCGCCATGCTGGAGGCCATTGGCCATAAGCCCACCTCCCCTGGAAGTAAATCCCATATCCCAGGGAGCCCGAGGCATCCGACTGTACTTGAAACCTAGGGGAAACTAAAAGGTCGGATCTCCAAAAGGAGACCCCGTTGAAGTCCCGCAGGATGTGAGCCAAACCAAAAGGTCAGCCCGCATGCCCCTGGTCAGTCGGACCCTATGATGGCACCTTGACAGGCCAGACATGGCGTCGCATAGGCGCCGAGCAAATGCCCTGCCAGGCGTAACCACCCTGCAGGCAAAGTTAAGATGGCCATGTAAAACCTGAAGCTCACGAAGTGACACTTTACGTTTGGCCAACAAGGCCAAAACCATCGCGGAGATCCGGGTGACCTTATCGATGGGTAACCGGGATGCCTGTGCGACCGTGTCAATTTCAATACCCAGAAATGTGAGGGTAGTGGATGGGCCCTCGGTCTTTTCGGGTGCTAAAGGGACACCCAGTTCCTGCATTAGCGTCTGAAATGTGGTGAGGAGACGTGTGCACGTGTCCAAGCCCCATTCACCCCCGAACAAAAAGTCATCGAGGTAATGGGCTACAGATCGAGACCCGGACCTGCGGACAAAGGCCCACTGAAGGAAAGTACTAAAACGTTCAAATGCTGAACAGGATATAGAGCAGCCAAACGGCATGGCCTTATCTACATATAAATTCCCTTGGAATCTAAAACCCGATTGCTCAAAGTCCTCTGGGTGCACTGGCAACAATCGGAATGCCGATTTAATGTCGCATTTTGCCAGGAGGGCACCAGGACCACAAGAGTGCACCATTCGCAGGGCTTGGTCAAAGGACGTATACGTGACCGAACAAAGGTCATCAGGAATAGCATCATTGACAGAATAACCCGCCGGGTACGATAAATGGTGGATTAAACGAAATTCCCCCGGGGCCTTTTTGGGTACCAACCCAAGAGGGGAGACCTTCAGGTTGGGAAAGGGTGGTACAGAAAAGGGGCCCGCCACCCTCTTGGCCTCAACCTCTTTAGCAATACTCAGGGCAGCCACCTCTTCTCTACCCTTCAGGGACAGTAAATTGGGTGTATCTTGGGGTCCCCGCACTCCTTTGAATGGGATTCGGAAGCCCCACTGAAAACCCTCGAGGAGGTACCTCGCGTCCTCTCTCCTTGGATAAGTTGAGAGCCATCGCTCCAACATATACACATTAACTGGGGAGGGGGCCTTTTGTCTGGCTAGCTCCATCAGCGGAAGCTCTGCCCGCTCCCTGTCCACCTCTGCCTCTGCCCCGTGACCCACCGGCCCGCGGACACGCGGCAGCGGTGTGGGGGCCAGCGCAAGAGGGACTCTCATGTTTGTATCGGTACTGCTGCTTATTGCACACGCCGTTAGCCGAGAAGCTCCAACACAGCAAGCGGGCTGGAACCCCCTGCCCCGCTGGCTGGCAGGAAGCCTGCGTTGGAGCAGCTCGCTGAACGGCATGGCCACAATGGTACCTATCCCCAGGCGCTGGACGCGTGGGGGTCATGTACAATAGCCACAATTTCTGACAGGGCTCATCCCATCTCATCTCCGGGTGCAAGGGCACCCTCATTCTAAATTCCTCATCGTAAGCCAACCACGATGGGCCAGGAAAATCCACCATTGCCCTGTAAATGTTGTCCAAATATTGGACCATAGGAATGGCCAGGTCAGGCCGGGCCCTAAGGTACACCGCCATATAAATAAGATATGCGGGCAACCAGTTGGCCCAGGTGCGTGGTGGCTTACGGCGGCGGGACAGCTCTTTGTCTCTGTCGTCCTGTCCCTCTCTCTCCTCCTTAGTGGGCTCACGGTTCAATAGGGAGAATATATCCACGTACTCCCCCCGCCAAATCTTTTCCCTCGTGGCCTGGGACAAATGATCACCAAGGGGCAATGAATAACCAGCTGTCGGCAAGGCCGTCACCGGCACATTAGGTACACGGGGCATACGCAGCGGAACCTGGACAGTCCCTGCGATGCCCGGCACTGCCCCGGGGGCGGAAACCCCCACCCCCAACACTGTACAAGTCTGGAACCAAGGGGCACTGGGATAGGCTGGCAACTGATGCCCACTCGCCTCAACTTGACGAGGCCATGGCCACCGAACCCCACCATTGGAAGTGGACTGTGGTGTGGGTGCATTAACTTGAACCTGATACTCACTAGGTGCACCCCCGTGAGCCGCCTCCACTGGGGGTTCCGGCCCACGGCGGGCGTCGGAGCTCGTGACCGGAATTGAGCTCTGGGGCCACACCTGACCGCTCTCCTGCTGTAGCTCTGGACGAACAGGGAGCTGCGAGATGCCGGCAGGCACAGGCCGGAGCGTCTCAAGCAGCTCAACCCTGCTGGCTGCTTGTTGCAATGCGGCGGCCGTTGAGGTAGCTGGTAAACACGAAGGGCCCCCGGCAGAGAGCGAAGGGCCCCCTGTCATGGGGTTGTGTGGAATCCCCAAGGATGCCTCAAGCACAGCTAAACGCGTTAGCAAGGCATCCACTGTCACAGATCCCCCAGTATAAAGGGAGCCAGACGGCCCACCAGGCATTTGACCAGGAACCCCAAAATGAGAGCCTGGGCCCGAATAGGGCCATGCCCAAAACTCCGGCCCATGAGGGGCCGGAGGAGGAACGTGCTGTGCGCCAGCACCGCCCCCCGTTGACCTGACCCGTGGCCGCCAACTGCGGGCCGAGGGCCGAAGCCCCAGAAGGGCCGGTTGAAGGCTGGCCAGCCGAGGGCCAAGCACCAGCCTGCATCGCCCCACCAGTATCGGTGGGGGTAGTGCCCTGCCGCGTGGGCGCAGCCCTGGTCCTCCAACCGGAGGGCTGCCCCCCCCGCGTTGCGCAGGGCCGGCAAAAGTCCTCCCCGTTGGCCATGGTTTCGTCGCCGTGGCCTTCCGTTTGGGAGACATATCAGTATAAATAGCAGGATCCCTGGCCAGGGATCAGCCTATGCCAAAAAAGCACAGAGCAGCCAGCAAGCCAAGGCTCTGTGCAACTCCTTCCTTCCGAAAAGGCTAAAGAGCCGAAGACTCAAAGGAACAGCGACGGAGAAAACTTCTCCTCTCCGTCGCTGTTTTAAAATGGCAGCTCGGCTGCCTCGTGGCCACCCCTTTTATAGAGGGGTGGCCACGCCCCCTAACTCACCCGGATGTCTGAGTCCGGGTGGGGTGGGGGGCCGCAAAGAGCGCGGCGGCCATTTTGGCACCGCGCTTTCAATTGTTTAAATATGCTCTGTGGGAAGAAGGACTCTGTTTTATTTATCTTGAATCTCCCACCCTTCAGGAGCTTTGCACTCCGGCCCTCAAATTCCTTCCCCAGACCTGCTGAAAAGCTCTTTTCATAGCCTCCCCATAGAACCTGCAAATGTGGTGAAGGATCTTTGCTCAGCTGTAGTTCTTTGCCTAAACCACAGTTTCAAATAAGAACAGGCATGACTTTGTAGCAGCTACAGTCTTGATGACCATTCCTCAAGCAAACCACAGATAAAGCACCATTGGGTTTCCCTTTTCTAGACTGAAATTACATAGAGGGTGTTTTCCAGTCTGAAGTTTGAGGCTACATAAACATGCCAGCCTTTCAGAGAGAATACCTCCACTTCCCAAGCTGACATCATAAAGAGGTTCCATATTAAAGCAAAATTGTATATTATGTCATTATGCTACCTGACCATTTCATTGCAGTAGATTAAAATGTGAAATTCAGTGCAACCATCCAAAGTTTGTTGTGTCTTTAATCTCCTTCCCCTCCTACTGCCCCCAGCAAGCAGTCTAAGCCGGCATCCCTGTTACTTATTAACTCAGGAAGTGATCTCATCCACATGCAACTAAAATAGTATTTAAATGTACGTTTGAAAGATCCACTTTAGCCTCTTTACTTAGTAATGGGCAATCATCCAAACTGGCCTTATGCCAGGAAAGAAAAGAAAAAGCTTTCTTTCTGTGCAGGCATATTCAGATAGGGTCACTTACATGGAAGCTATCCAGAAAGTGAATAGCTGGGCAGACAGAGAAGAATATGTATACATAAGTGCTACGTCTATGTGCTTAGCCACTAGACTGGGACTGAAATCAGGGAGCCATTAAGAGACTCAGATTATCTTCCTATATAATAATGAGTGATGGGGGGGGGAGAGAGGGGGGATGCTTCTTATTGAGGGTAAACTCAGGCAGATCAAAAAGTCAGGAATGATGGTACAGTAGAACCTCGGATGAAGTCCAAACTCCATTCCACAAGTTTGGACCTTAACCGATTTTGGACTTTATCCAAATCAAATGGGTAATGCATCGGATAACGTCCAAAATGGACTTTATCCGAGTTTCCTATACCAAATACCTCGGATAATGTCCATTTTTTGGTGGTTTTGGACTTTATGCGATGCATCACGTGTGCATGAAAACCACGACTTCGTCCGAATCAGACTTTATCCCAATCGGACTTTATCTGAGGTACCACTGTACTTTAAAGCCTCGAGTATGAGAGTGCTAAATGATGGAAGAGACCACTTGCAAGGCTGGTTAAACACATGTAGATGCCTGAAGTGAAAGAAAAGATAGTGCCCCTCTTCCTGTGTAGAAGTTAACTGAACCGATGATGGAGATGGAATTCAACAGTCATCCCAGAATGACAATCCTTGAGACAGAAGGAAAGTTTTGACCAGTGGCTGGATTCTAAGACTCCCCATCCTGCCTTCAAGTTTCTCCTGCTGTTATCCCCAACTAGTGGTTCAAAATCTGAGATAAGAAAGTATTTGAAGGTCGGGAAATAGTTGCATGGAATTGAGTTACAATTTGCAGGTGGGGAAACTGTTGCATGGAACTGAGCTAGGTTTTATGGCCCAGGAAAGCTGTTGTGAGGAAGTAAGCCACACTACACAACATGTGGTGTTGTTGAATGAAATGTAATTGTGCTTTGCAGCCGAGGAGATCTGTGTGGCATAGTAAGGCATATACCTGTCACACACTGAACCTCAAAAGAAGGGATGACTTAATAACACATTACTACCAGCTCTATGTGTGGCTATCCTGATGACTTTTGCTGCTAAAATGCTGTTTCAGAAGCACGGTTGTCACAGCCTCAAAGGGTTGTGTGAAAAAGATTCAAGAAGGTCCTTTTGTTCAAATGTGTTTTGAACACTGCTGAATTTTGGGTCTCAATTCTGGCTAAATAGGTGTCTGATTGAACCTGAGAATGGTAAAATTCTGGTTCTCTTTTTTACACACAAGCAGCAGAATCCTGTCTTAATAAATGCAGACTAGCGAACTCCTTGGTGACATATACACAGCATTGTACAGATCCAGGGGTTAATTGAGTTCAGTTCTTTTTTTGTATGAATAAAACCCATCTGCTCAAACTGTGGATTAAAAATTCTCAGCTGTAGTGTGAAATTCAAATGATGTGCTTTTAAATGAGCAGGTGGAATCGTAATGACCGGTTGCTTCTGGAGGAAGAACATAGTGTCATGATATTATGAGTATTCATCCTTGAACTGTGCAGGAAGGGGCAGACACATCACTTGGCCTGAGCCACATACACAGCTGCAAAGAAAGCTGGACTTTGATCCTGCCATCACCAGACTAGGAAAAAATAATGAAACACTTTGAAATGATCAAGGGCTATTCATGGTAGATTTTAGAAAGAGAAGAAGAAGAAGAGTCTCTCCTCAATAATCATTTTTGCTCCCAAAGAATCTATGAATATGAACTAAAAATAACCTTTTGATTAGGACATTGAACTTTCGGAATGAAGGTTCTGTGCCAGTTTACATTATCTTCTGTGCCAGTTTACATTATCCTCGCCGCTGCCTCTCCCCGGCCCCTGTCATCGGCCTGGGGATGGGAGGCACCTGGAGCTGCTCTCCTCTGCGCCCGCCTTGGCGGGATAAAGGAGGAGGACGCGCCCGACGCCGCGGGACCTCGCCGCTGCCTCTCCCTGGCCCCTGTCATCGGCCTGGGGATGGGAGGCACCTGGAGCCGCTCTCCTCTGAGCCCGCCTTGGCGGGATAAAAAAGGAAGACGCGCCCAATGCCGCGGGACCTCGCCGCTGCCTCTCCCCGGCCCCTGTCATCGGCCTGGGGATGGGAGGCACCTGGAGCCGCTCTCCTCTAAGCCCGCCTTGGCGGGATAAAAAAAGGAAGACGCGCCCAATGCCGCGGGACCTCGCCGCTGCCTCTCCCCGGCCCCTGTCATCGGCCTGGGGATGGGAGGCACCTGGAGCCGCTCTCCTCTAAGCCCGCCTTGGCGGGATAAAAAAGGAAGACGCGCCCAACGCCGCGGGACCTCGCCGCTGCCTCTCCCCGGCCCCTGTCATCGGCCTGGGGATGGGAGGCACCTGGAGCCGCTCTCCTCTAAGCCCGCCTTGGCGGGATAAAAAAGGAAGATGCGCCCAACGCCGCGGGACCTCGCCGCTGCCTCTCCCCGGCCCCTGTCATCGGCCTGGGGATGGGAGGCACCTGGAGCTGCTCTCCTCTGCGCCCGCCTTGGCGGGATAAAGAAGGAAGACGCGCCCAACGCCGCGGGACCTCGCCGCTGCCTCTCCCCGGCCCCTGTCATCGGCCTGGGGATGGGAGGCACCTGGAGCTGCTCTCCTCTGCGCCCGCCTTGGCGGGATAAAGGAGGAGGACGGCCCGACGCCGCGGGACCTCGCCGCTGCCTCTCCCCAGCCCCTGTCATCGGCCTGGGGATGGGAGGCACCTGGAGCTGCTCTCCTCTGAGCCCGCCTTGGCGGGATAAAAAAAGGAAGACGCGCCCAACGCCGCGGGACCTCGCCGCTGCCTCTCCCCGGCCCCTGTCATCGGCCTGGGGATGGGAGGCACCTGGAGCCGCTCTCCTCTAAGCCCGCCTTGGCGGGATAAAAAAGGAAGACGCGCCCAACGCCGCGGGACCTCGCCGCTGCCTCTCCCCGGCCCCTGTCATCGGCCTGGGGATGGGAGGCACCTGGAGCCGCTCTCCTCTAAGCCCGCCTTGGCGGGATAAAAAAGGAAGACGCGCCCAACGCCGCGGGACCTCGCCGCTGCCTCTCCCCGGCCCCTGTCATCGGCCTGGGGATGGGAGGCACCTGGAGCTGCTCTCCTCTGCGCCCGCCTTGGCGGGATAAAGAAGGAAGACGCGCCCAACGCCGCGGGACCTCGCCGCTGCCTCTCCCCGGCCCCTGTCATCGGCCTGGGGATGGGAGGCACCTGGAGCCGCTCTCCTCTAAGCCCGCCTTGGCGGGATAAAAAAGGAAGACGCGCCCAACGCCGCGGGACCTCGCCGCTGCCTCTCCCTGGCCCCTGTCATCGGCTGACAGATTGGCTGCAGTTGCGAGGTAGCCCGGTGAGCCCATAAGAAGATCTGCCATGCCGGGGAGCCACCAACGTTGCCGGACGCTTCCCCTTGGTGAGAGCAGGGGTGGCGGGAGCGAGAGACTGGCTGCTGTTGCGAGGCAGCTGCGAATTGTACTGTTAATTGCTATCTTATAATTGTAAGGCGAACAATCAATTGTATTATTGTTCTATGATGTGTATTAATTGTATTATCGATTGTGATTTGATATTTTTGTAAAGTTTATTGTGATTCTCATTATGATTGTATTTTGCACTGTATTTTCCCCTTTCCCCTCCTCCTCCCCCTCCCCTCCCCCTCATGTTTTGTTTGTATTTATTGGATTGCTCTGTAAACCGCTTTGAGTTGTCAGTAGACAAGTAAAGCGGTATATAAGCACAATAAATAAATAAATAAAATAAATAAATAAATCTTAATGTTCACCAGAGACAATAGCATGTAATATTACAATTAGTATAGTCAGAAACTGCCATAGCTCACTCATCACATCCATCAGCTACATGGTTCCAATGAAGTCAAAATGTGTTGCTGATTTACACTAATTAAGAATATTTTATAAAATTGATAGCATTGTATGTTTGTTAATGTCTGAGTAAACAATTACAATATATTGTACATGTTTGAGAACTATTGATGTCTCTGAAAGTATCAAAACAGGTAGCAGATTTTTTTCCATATTCAAAACATCTTTAACTTGCTTAGGTATAACCGAGGAATCATTTGGATTAGTGTTTCCAAATCTTGTTAAAATACAATTTGGTACAATTAAAAAGACACAAAATGTCCGATATAAATGATAATCAGAGCTTGGAAAACATGCAGGGAAAATAAATGTGATCTTGTACTCTTGACACATGAAATTAAATGTGATTTGTACATCAGCAAAACCTGTTGGGATAACACTCATTACAGGTATATAATAATTAAAGGATATGACTTCTTTAAAAAGGAATAGATCAAATAGGAAGGAAGGAGTATTAACATTACATATAAAAGCAGTGAAGGTTTGTGACAGAATTTATGAGAGGGGTGAATCTGTTCTGCATTTTAGTCTGAACTTTATGGAAGCTATCCATGGTTCTGAGTCTATTTGGGAGATATGATTTAGCACTGTGGATGCCTCTTCAAAAATTAAAGCTTAAACTGAGATCAGATTCATTACCTCCTTGCAATCAGAATCATCAATGTCCATGGTGTAAAAGATGTATGCACACCTGCGGGAATTCTGTAACTTGGGGCATGGATACAAATAAAAGGAGAATTGATCATTGTGATGAAGTTGGGGGTGGGGGTGGTTCAGCTCTCCAAGCTGGACTGAACATTCAGACAATTCCTTCATTGGTCAGTTTACTATATATTCATTGAGGAGAGATGTAGCAGTAATGAGAGACTTCAATTATCATCTTATGCTTGGATACGGAGGAGAATAAGAAAGTGATGTGCGGAAAGAATAGGTAAAGGTCTCCCTTGCTTTAGTGTCTTTTCCAGGAGACATAGAAGGAGTCGCAGTAAGGACTAACACAGGTTTATTGGTTGATGATCAGAACGAACATGTGGTAATGGCGGAGATACCTCACATTATATACAGTAGTACAATACATTTGAATCTGGCTGCATGGTAGCTCATTGGCTGCTACCGGTGTGACGTCATCCGGGTCACGCCCATCTTCAGTGGTGGATCGGTAGTAGTTTGCTGTTGCGGGGAGTTCCCGCGGCTGCAGGTGATTTGAGGAATGATAACCATGTGAGTTGAACACTCGCAGCTGCCCTCTATAGGCAGCTTGCTCGCGTTCCTTTAACAGCTGGGTTACATTGTGATTGTGGCCAGGTTACATTAATACATTTCTTAAAGCGACAATGTACATACATATCAAGCAACATTGTACATACACAACATCCCTCCCCCCTAGGATGGGACGAAGTCCCTCAACCATTGTGGCTTGCCGCACGTGCGCCTGGGGCGAGCGGCCGCTTGGCTTAACACAAGGGAGCCTGGCTCTGCGGAGTCCTGCCCTGCAACGGAAAGGGGGGACTCGTTAGTGACTCGGTGTGGGCTCTGTGGTAGCCTTGCATTGGGGGATGGGAATGGAATGAACAGTTGGGAAGTGAACTCCTGTCTACCGTTTGAGGAGCTAGGGGTCCCCCCCAGCACGAATCTCGGGACCGACGAAGAGACCCTCGTGGTCTCGCCGCCCCCCGGTTCCCTGCCTGGGAGTTCCGGGGACTGTGGTGGTTGGACTCCCCCCCGATGCCTGCCTTGGGGGTGTTGGTTTCCGGGGAGCTGGAGCTATGGTATATTCTAACACAAAACGACTGGGGGGGCTGGAGGTACCAGGGGCTGAACTAAAACCCCTCTTCTCGCTAGGACGGGTGGGGGACCACTCCGCTACACCCCCCCTGGTACCGCAACTCATAATCATCATCAAACTGATCCCTCTCTTCCAAAGTATCCTCCTCTGTGGCTGAGAACCGAGGATATGCATTTGTATTCCCGGGTTCCGCCGTGTCTCCCCCTTGGGTAATGCGGGTGGGGGAGGACCCTAACGCTGAATTCCCTTCACTAGTGACCCGCCTTCTGAGTTGGTCGGCGTGCCTCCTCCAGAGTAGACCCGAGCTAGTCTCGACCCTGTAGGACACTGGCCCCGTCTGCTCGATGACTGTCCCTGGGACCCACGCTGGCCCTGACGCCGCGTAGTTCCTGCAGTGAACCGGGTCCCCTGCCGAAAAACTTTTGGAGCTCCCTCCCCCTATATTTATGTTTCTCCCTTCATCCTCCACCCTGGACGGATCCATCCGGTCAAAAAGTGTTACCGGACGCCTCCTCATGAGGAGTTCGGCTGGGGAAAATCCTGAAGCTAAGGGGGTTGTCCTGTAGCAGATGAGGAACTGGCACAAATGCAGGTTCAACTCACCGGGACCCAGGCGCCACAGTGCGTCTTTCGTAGTGCGCACTTGGCGCTCTACCTGACCGTTTGTGGCGGGGTGAAACGGGGCAGCGGTAATGTGCCTGATGGCGTTCCGCTCAATAAATGTCTTGAACTCTGCAGACGTGAAGGTACTAGCGTTATCGCTAACAAGGACGTCTGGCAGGCCGAAACAGGCAAAAAGCTTGCGCAACTGCTTGATGGTTGCGGCGGAGGAGGTGCTGTTCATAGGGATTACCTCCAACCACTTGGAATAGGAGTCGACTACCAGTAGAAACATGGACCCGCGAAAAGGGCCAGCGAAGTCGACATGGATCCGGGACCATGGCCCGCGGGCCGTATCCCATTCCCTATGGGGTAACCGGGACTCCTCGGGCCGAGAGCTCTGGCAGCTCTCACACGTGCCCACTAAATGCTCTATGTCCCCGTCTATCTGGGGCCACCAAAAGAAACTCCTGGCCAGAGCCTTGGAGCGCACGATCCCGGGGTGACTGGTGTGCAGTAGTCTCAGTACCTTGGCCCTCAGCTTCTCTGGGATAACTACCTGCTGGCCCCAGAGTAAGCAGCCCCTTTCAAGCGACAGCTCTACTCTGTGACTAAAAAATGGCCTGAACTCCTCATCGGGGGGAGTCGTGGGCCAGCCCTTCCTAACCCAGGAACTAACTTGGGCCAGCATCTTGTCGGCCGCCATGGCCTTGGCGAGGTCGGCCGGGACAATGGGGGGTGAGTCAAGGGACTCGATCAGTAGGACTTGGTGATCCTGCTCTACCTCGCATGTGGGGTCCCCTACACTTGGGAGGGGAGATCGGGACAGTGCGTCCGCATGGGAGATCTCCTTCCCTGGGCGATAGACCAGCTCATACTGGTAGGCGTTGAGGAAGATGGCCCAACGCAGCATTCTGGGGGATAGAATTTGTGGTGTGGGTTTGCCGGTAGTGAAGATCCCCAAAAGTGGTTTGTGATCGGTCACTACCGTAAACTCGTGGCCGTATAAAAAGTCATGGAACTTTTTTGTTCCGGCGATGATGGCTAGGGCCTCCCTATCAGTTTGCGTGTAATTGCGCTCGGCCTTTGAGAGGGACCTAGAGTAGTACGCTACCGGGGCTTCCCTCCCGCTCTCCAACACGTGGCACAGGACCACCCCCACCCCCACTGGGGACGCATCACAGACTAAAACCACTGGTTTTTTCGGGTCGAAATGGGTCAGGACAGCGTCCGAAGACAGGAGTGACTTAAGCTCCTTAAATGCTCTCTCCTGCCTGTCCCCCCACCGCCAAGCCGTGTCCTTTTTGAGCAGCGCGTGCAATGGCTCCACGACCGATGCCTTCTGGGGCAGGAAGGTATGATAAAAATTTAGGAGCCCTAGAAATGATTGTAGCTCCGGTTTTGCGGTGGGGCGAGAGGCATTTTTTACGGCCGCCACCTTTGACTCAGAGGGCTTGATCCCGTCCGGGGTTACCTTAAAACCTAGAAACTCGACCTCCCTCGCAAAGAATACGCATTTGTCCCTCCTCAGTCGAAGGCCTGCCCTCTCGAACACTGAAAGGACCCCATCTAGCCTCTTTGCTAACTCTAATTCGCTCCCCGCCGTTATCAACACGTCGTCGAAGTATGGGAGGACGCCTGGAAGCCCCTTTAAAAGGCGTTCCACGAGGGACTGGAAAATTCTGGGGGCCGAATTCACGCCAAACTGAAGGCGCGTTACCTTAAACGCCCCCTTGTGTGTCACTATTGTTTGCGCGGCGGCAGCAGCCGGGGTTACAGAGAGCTGCTGGTATGCCTGAGCCAGATCTAACTTGGCAAAACACTTCCCCCCATGTAACGTGGCCAGCAAGTGGCTGACCACGGGCACTGGATATGCATTTGGCCAAATGGCCTTGTTAATGGTACATTTATAGTCTGCACAAATCCTGACTTCCCCGTTCGACTTAAGGGCTGTAACAATCGGCGTTTCCCACTCCGCCGAGTCAACTGGAACCAAAATCCCCTGCCCCACCAATTTGTCCAGTTCCGCCTCGATCTTGTCCTTGAGTGCGAAGGGCACCCTCCTTGGTTTGAGGCGGATGGGCCGGATTTCTGGGTCCAGCTTGAAGGAAACCGGGGGCCCCTTGTATTTCCCGAGCCCCTTCTTGAAAACGTCCGGGTGCGCGTTGCACACGTCCCGCATTGGGTCAGTCTCGATGGCGTTAATGCCGGACAGTTTGATTCCCAGGGGAGCAAAACACTGCGTTCCCAAAAGGCAGCACCTCCCCCCTTTGAGGACCACTAAGGGCAGTTTCTCGGAGTAGCTCTTGAACTTCACCTTGAAGTTTCCCACCCCCAACACCGGGATCCCATTTCCCTGCACGTCCCGTAGGTATGACCTCATGGCCCGGAGCTTGGGCCGCTTATCTGGGGGAATACGCATAAACTCCTTTTGGGACAGGATGGAATAAGATGATCCCGAGTCTATCTCCATCCTCACTGGGACCCCTTGCAACAGTACCTCTACGAAAAACCGCCGGTGCTCCAGGCCCACGCGGTTCACGCCTTCCTCGCTGTAGCTGGCTACGACCTTCCTGGTGCCGGCCGCCTTCCGTTGGTGCGTCTGGGGGTGGCTGGAACTCCCTTTGTCCTCGACTCGCCTGCACCTGCATACTCGGGCGATGTGCCCCTTTCGGCCGCAGTTGTGACACTCAGCCTTTCGAAACGGGCACCTCGTGCGGTCGTGGGACACCCCACAGCCGTCGCAACGGCGGTCCTGCCGTTCTCGGGTCTGCCGCTTCTCACCACGCTTCTTGATCCTCTGGACGTCGTCGTCCTCGCTGGAGTAGGGTCCGCTGTGGTGGACGACTCCTCGGACGATGTTGGTGTGCCGGCGGGCGGCTTGGGGGCCCACCAGGCCACCTTCGCTGGTGTCCGCCGGGCCGCCTGTACTGGTGACTTGGCCCTCTCGGACGCGGCCCCTCGGGACGTGAACAGTCTCACCCCGCTCCTGGCCTCTTCGGCTGCTTGGGCCTCCCGCAGTACCTCGTTGAACGTGAGGCGTTGGTCACGGGTCATTAGCCTTCTCTGCAGTTCCTCGTCCCTCAAACCACACAGCATGCGGTCACGGAGGGCCTGGTCCAGGTCATCCCACTGGCAGTGGACCGCCGCAAGCCTGAGGGCCGCGGCGTAGGCGGACACGGATTCGCCCGGTCGCTGGTCTCGCCTGTGGAACGCGACCCGTGCTGGGAAGATCGAGACGGGCGGCTGGAAGTGCTCACCCAGTCTCTCCAGGATATGGTCGATGGGGACCTCGTCTACCTTCCGGGGGGCCACCAGGGTCATCAGGATCCGCAGCGTGGCCGGCCCCACTTGGGCCAGGAAGTGGGAGCGCATCTTCGCATCGTCGTTGACGCCCGCGGCTTCCATCGCGTGCCGAAACTGGCACTCGTAGAGCTCCCATTGTTCGGGCTCGCTCACATCGAACTGGTACGCCTTGACCTTGGGATTCGCCATCAATCCCACCTTCGTCGCCAATTTAGTGTCTTTTCCAGGAGACATAGAAGGAGTCGCAGTAAGGACTAACACAGGTTTATTGGTTGATGATCAGAACGAACATGTGGTAATGGCGGAGATACCTCACATTATATACAGTAGTACAATACATTTGAATCTGGCTGCATGGTAGCTCATTGGCTGCTACCGGCGTGACGTCATCCGGGTCACGCCCATCTTCGGTGGTGGATCGGTAGTAGTTTGCTGTTGCGGGGAGTTCCCGCGGCTGCAGGAGATTTGAGGAATGATAACCATGTGAGTTGAACACTCGCAGCTGCCCTCTATAGGCAGCTTGCTCGCTTCCTTTAACAGCTGGGTTACATTGTGATTGTGGCCAGGTTACATTAATACATTTCTTAAAGCGACAATGTACATACATATCAAGCAACATTGTACATACACAACACTTGCTCAAAAGCCAGTTGTGTCTGATTCTAGCAGGCTGTGCTCATATCAGTTTTCAGCCAAAGAGCCAGTGTTGTCTACAGATAGTGTCTACACACATTTCTGTGGTCATGTGACAGGCATGACTAGACACCAAAGCACATGGAACACTGTTACCTTTCCCACCAAAGTGGTATCAATTGAGATTTGGGTCTCAAACTGCTGACCTTCCAGTCATCAAGCTCAGCATCTTAACCACTAAGCCACTGTGGCCCTGTGTGGAAAGGATGGATAAGTGCTAATGGATTACAGAAACAACACCTCCTTTGCTTCTGTCTTCTGCAAAAAGGATAACGTGTATACAAACCAGAGCAAATGGAATAAAGATGGCAGTAAGGTGGCTGCTAAATTTAGCTGAAGAGGTGGTAGTTTAAATGAATTAAAGTCTTCAGTGCCTGATGTCCTTTATTTAAAGGTACCAAAGGAACTTGGGGATGTCTTTTCTACCTTTTTCTTCTTTGAGAATTCTTGGAGGTTGTTGGAGAACAAGTAAGAAGGCTCAAGATGGACAAATGCAATATCCATCTTTAAAAAGGGAGGAGGAGATGCTCCAGGCAACTGCCAGCCAGCCAGCTGCATAGAGACACTGGAAAAGTTCCAGAAACAACACATTGGTCTATAACCATTTAGGAAAAACACAACCAATAGCCAGCAATCCTGGGGGCAGGAGGGGGGGAGTCATGGCAGATTATTTTGGACTAGAGATTATGCTGCTATTTCTGTGAATTTGCAGCTGCTTACAGGGACTGTGGTGGCTCAAGTTGTTAAGATGCTGAACTCGCTGACTGGAAGGTCGGAGTTCATGACCCAGGTTCTATAATAAGTTCAAAAGCAAGAAATTGCAAGTACTGTAGATAAATAGGTACCACCTTGGTGGGAAGGTTAACAGCATTCCATGCACTCCGGTGTTTAGTCATGCCTGCCACATGTCCATAGAAATGTCTGCAGACACAGATAGCACTCGCTCTTTGGCTATAAACAGAGATAAGTACTAAACCCTAGAGTCAGATACGACTGGCTTTCGACCAAGGCCAACCTTTACCTTTACAAGCCATAGTCTGCATTCTCACCCCTGGTTCTTCATCATCATGGAGAAAAGGGACATCTGGGGTGCTGCAGTGGTCCCTAATGTTTTAGACATGGATGAAGAAGTAGTTATGCTCATCAAATTTTCAGAGAATATCAAACTTGGAGGGTTAGCTAACAAGAGAGATTCGAAATTTAAGATGGTCTTTCTTACCAGATCGAAAACTGGCCGAGAACAAACAAAATCAGTTTCAATTAGATAAATGGAAATGTCTTCATTTAGGAAAGAGAAATTAAATGTGTGAATACATTATAGGTGACAATTGGCTTGTTGTAGTATGTGTGAAAAAGATCTAAAGGTGTTAGTGGACCACAAATTAAACATAGTTAATGGCATGATGAGATGGAAAACAAAGCAAAACAAAAAGCTCCATAGGTCTAGCTATAGCTCTAACTTGGTCCATAACTATCTGCTCATGAGCCTACGGTAAACTCCAGTGGAACAAATACTACAGAAACATTACATATTTGCTGCTGCTTCCTAAGCAGTCCAACTTATGTTTTGATGCTTCCCTGGCAATTAATACCACATAAATAATTGCACATAATGCACATTATGATAACAAAGAAGACCACATTATTAAAGGAAGGTTTAATCTATATAACTAAAATCAAGGTCCGGTGCTGTATGTTGCTGAAACTCGGCATATATGTACCTTGGGTCGAAGAGATGGTCACTGTGGGGGTGTCAAGCCCCATAGGGAGGGGTACACCCCCTAAATCAATCTGCAAAGGGGACGCCCCCCACAAACAGGAGAAAAAGCAAGGGGAAAAAGCCAACCAGGTGGGATTGCCACAGCTCAACCAATTCCCAGCTGACCAGCTCTGGGGCTCCATGACATCACAGGGCTCCCTCATACAAAGTGACATCCCTGCACCGATTGCACTGGAAACTGCATGCATGCCTACCTTCAACATCTGGGGTGGCTGGCGTGGGTAACCAGCAGCCCGCCTTGGGGTCCTTGCCCCACCCCCTGCAATGCCCCACCCACCGGCTGGCAGAAATGACCAGGGGAGGTGACTGCGCATGTGCAAGAATTCACGCATGCAGCTAACCCTGCCTGGTGTTCCAGGCTGTGGTGCATGTGCGAAATTCCACGCATGTGCCAAAGTCTGCCCGGCGTTCCAGGTGGCGCACGGCCTAGCCGCCAGTATGGATGTTGGCAATTATGGCCATTACTACTGTCGGTGGGCGGGCTCCTCTGCACTCCTGAGGCATGCCTTGGGGGACGGGCGAACCCACAGCCGGGGGTGGGTGGAGGACGGGACCGGGCTGCCACCTTCCGCAGGCCTCCACCCCCCAATGGGTCCTCTGCCCACCCGCCCAAATGGAGCCTCCCTTCCGCCTGACCCAACCCATGGGAGGATGGAGGGGCCGGGCTGTGATGGCTCCCCACTGACTGTAGTTGCTGTGGCGGCTGGTGGTGGCAGCCAGAGTCAGGCTGAGATGGTGCCTCGTGGCGGGGCTAAGAAAGTGGCTGCGATGACAGCAGACAAAAAGGTAAGGCAGCTGGGGTGGGTGGGGCAGGGGGGTGGGTCTTTCCTTGGCCCAGGTAGGGTACCCCCGAGCAATGCTGGGTCCTCTGCTAGTAAAGAAATAAAGAAAGGTTCTGATCTGATGACAGATGCTACTTATTATAATATGAACGGGAGTAAAATATGAAGCAAAAGAAGAAGCATGCTACTTAAGAGTGAAACATAATGTGAGAACTGAATGTGTGCAGTTTCCTCTAAATCTGCTGTGATTTCTCAGGCCTGTGAACCACTTCATTAAAAAGAAAATCCACCCCTAATGGGAACGACCCAGGGTCTGTGTGCTCTGAAGCACATATTTTCTTACGATTCCACATGGATGTCATGTGGAGATTAAAGGAAAAGCAGAGCAAACCTGATCAAATAATGTTTTACCTCTAGTGAATGCTGCCAAGACCAGATTCCTAATGATGACACAAGCAATGCTAGATTAAACAATTCTCATTAGATGGTTAAATATTATATATTTAAATATTATGTATACAATTCTTCCAATCCAGAAACACTGCACTCAGTGGTGGGCTCCAAAAAAATTTGCTACCACACTGTGGGCGTGGTATAGTGGCCGTGGCCAGGGGAAAAACCCTGTGTTGCACCCAAATTAGGACTACTATATTACAAAACTTGGATTGGTGGAGCCAGCCGGAATCTCTGCTACCGGTTCTGGCAAACTCGTGTGAACCTGCTGAATCCCACCACTGATTGCACTGTATTGTGAAACACTCTGAAGAAATAAAGACTATATTTAATATAAGTACATTAAAGTATGTTAAAAGCAGCTCAAAAGTGTCGCAAATGAACATTTCTTTACAATAGCCCACTGCTCTAATAACTCTCCCTCCATCTATTTGTGATACATAAAAACAAAAACAAAAAAAATTCAGTGTAGTACAATGGAAGTATCTCCTCCTCTCTTGTCCCTGAAAAACTTTGTAGACTCCCAGCAGTAATGTAAGCAGGTATATTGAATGTGGTATGCATCATTGTGTAGGGGCAACCCAAGGCTGGGAGTGTTTTTATAATTGTGCATCTTTTAAGGTTCAATGTCACAGCTATCTGGGCTATAACACATCTTTTGTCCAGGAACAGCTTTTCTCTATGGTACTCAAAACACCTTACATTTTCTTAAATTTTAAACCAACTCAAATTCTTATGGTAGCACCGTGTGTGTGTGTCTGTGTGTCTGTGTCTCTCTGTCTCTGTCTCTCTCTCTGTGTGTGTGTCTGTGTGTCTCTGTGTGTGTGTGTGTGTCTGTGTCTGTGTCTGCCTGCCTGCCTGTCTGCCTGCCTATCTCTGTGTCCTCAGACATATACAGGGGGTGAAGTGGAGGAGACAGCTGCACAGTACTAGTACTGTAGTACTCTTGTTTAAACTTTTCAAATAGATGTAGGGATTTACTATAGCAGTCGGCTCAGTAAATATTTAACTAATTTGTGAGAGCTTTGTGCTGCTTTTAATGTAATGATATTTAACACCACATAGAACCCAGTACTGTTTAACACAGCATTGCTTGCAGCCAATGATCATTTATAGTACTGTACTTTTTACAGACTAGCAAAACTAGATTGTTGATTGACAGGGTAGCACTGAAAACTCTGAAGATGACATCTTATTCCAACTTGTAAAATATATCTAAACACTTAATGGTCAAATAACTACAAGGGCAAATGGAAAATATAAAAGAGTATGGGAATAATCCTGAGACAGTGTCATGGAAACACAGAATAACTGTAGTGGAAGGGGCCAATGAAGCCATCGAGTCCTACTCCATGTTCAATGCAGTAATCTAAATCAAAGGAGCTCTGACAGATGGTTGTCCAATTTTCTTTTGAATGCCTCTAGTATTGTAGCACTCATCACTACCCAAGATAATTGGTTCCATTGTCATACTGCTTTAACAGTTAAGAAGGTTTTTTTATATTCAACCTATATATGGCTTCCTGTAACATAAACTGTTATTATGTATCCTGCACTCTGTGATGATCAAGAACAGATTCTGCCCTTCCTCTTTATGGATATCTTCCATGTATTTGAAAAATGTTATCATATCTCCTATTAACCGCCTTTTCTCAAGGCTTAAACATGTACAGTTCTTTCAGTCTTTCCTTATAGGACTTGGTTTCCAGTCCCCTGGTCAACCTTGTTGCCCTTCTCTGAACTTGTTCCAGCTTGTTTGCATCCTTCATAAAGAGCAGCTTCCAGAATTGTAAACTGCACTCTAGATGCAGTCCAACTAGTGTCGAATAGAGGAGGACTATTATGTCATGGACTGCAGTGGCTCAAGTGTCTAAGATGCAGACTAGAATGTGGGAGGTCAGCAGTTCGATACTAAATACTGCAAGAAAGAATGAGCTCCCATCTTTGTCCCAGCTCCTACCAACCTAGCAGTTCAAAAGCAAGAAATTGCAAGTAGATAAATAGGGACCACTTCGGTGGGAAGGTAAACAGCATTCTGTGCACTCCAGTCTCTAGTCATGCCTGCGACATGACCACGGAAACATCTGCAGAAGCAAACAGTGCTGGCTCTTTGGCTATGAAACAGAGATGAGCACTGAACCCTAGAGTCAAATACAACTGGCTTTCAAGCAAGGGTGACCTTTACCTTTATTACCTAATAGCTTTTGGAAACTATACTGCACTTGTATTAATGTTACCTAAAGTAACATTTGCCTTTTTTGAAGCCACATTTCACTGTTGACTCATATTCAGCTTGTGGTCTACAACTATTCCAAGATTCTTTTCACTCATACTCTTGCTGAGCCAAGAATCCCCCGTTTTGTAACTGTGCATTTCTCCCCCACCCCCAGGTGTAGACCTTTGCACTTATCCCTGATGAATTTATTTCTGTTGATTTCACCCCAGTGCTCAAATCTGCCAAGGTCTTTTTGAATTTTGTTCCTGTCTTCCAAGGTAGTAGCCATCCCACCCAATTTTGTGTCATCCACAAATTTGATGAGTATTTCCTGCACTCCCTCATCCAAATCATTAATGAAAATGTTGTTGTTGTTTTTTAAAAAAAACCACCAGTTCCTTGCCTGAGCCTTGTGCTACCTCACTTGTTGCCCTCTCTTAATTTGAAAAGGACCCATTGGTACACTCTCTGAGTAAAACTCTGTAGCCAACTGTGTATCCACCTGATGGTTGTGCTATTTAACCATGATAGTCCAACTATCAGGTGGATACACAGTGGCATGATTAATTGTTACAGTCTAAACACCCTGCATATGCAGAAAGTGTTCTCATCACCAGCAAAGGCAAATGGAGCTCTTTAAACTCATGGAGAACATGTTCTTCCTCTTAGAAGAGGTCCACTGATGACTCCAAGGCTGTGCTGTTGGATAACAAGAGTCATTTGGGTATTTTGCTGATAGGCCTAAAGTAACAGTGATTCCTAAAGAAATGTATGACACAGAATCCATTTTGAAAGTGGTCATGGTGAAGAATGTGTTATGCAAACTTTAAAAACTTGTTTATGGTGCAACGGAGGAGCAGAAAGCATTTAACAAACTGCCCTTATTCATGTGAAAAATAAACTTACTGGGCATATTTGGCCATATCCAATCTTTCATTTTAATTACCTTCACTGAAATATCTTTAATAACCATACTAGGGGACTAATCAAAATAGCCTTTCAAAGGTTACACCACAGTATATAATAAGGCATTTCATTATGGTAAGCAGCAAGCGATGACAGGCGCAGAATTACCCTGATGTCTTCTAAAGTGCACTGAACATTCTTTTCCTTTAATAATGAAAGACAAACTTTTGTGGCCAGAAAAGATGAATTGACTAAAATGGTTATGTGATTGGCTGCAATAATCCCTAATATATACTTTAAACATGAAGGCAGACACACACATACCAATGCTGCAAACTCCACATAAGAAGTCTTTTATTTGCTTTTAGTGGACTGATTCCCTCCCCCCCCCCTTCTTTTACACAACTGACCCTCTCTTAATATGTTGCTCTGTCTTTACCATTTTCTCTCCAGAGGAGATCAGTAATAGAAGCCCAGATTCTGGCTCCGGTGGGAATTAAATGTCAAGATGACAAGTCCAACTTTAAAGTGTTCTAGCAGAAGCTGAAAGACCCACACAAAAGAAAAAGGGTCTATTTGCAAGGTCACTCCAAGGAAACGAAGAGTGGACAGCTCATTTTCTTTCCTCAAGTAGGGGCTGAGAGCCATTTGGATAGTGTTTGCAATGGCTGTCAGGTGTTTTGACAGGCTTCTCTCAAGAGACCATGGACAAATCATATTTGCTGTCTGCAACTCTCATTAAAATTATGATAATGATGTGATTAAGAAGGACACCACGGGTGCATTCGCATCTCCTTCATGCCATATTAGAACTCTCTTTATGTAACATTTTAAGTTATCTCCAGCTTTTTGTGCTTTTCTCTACTTCAGGGATCTGTGTGTTTCTTCCTAAAGTGAAGTCAGTTCTAAATAACTAGGACTGACAAGTATCTGGATGCTCTCTGATGTCTCAGAAAACTGTTGTGCCTCCCCAGGTTTTCAAGTAGCAAAGCAGATCTCAGCCCCAGCAGTGTTGGGGCAGAAGGACATTGGATTTTTACCTATGAAATTAGTATCTTTCTTCATCCAGTCTCAGACTCATTGACACAGTGCAAAGGCATTTGTATGTCATGTCCTTATGCAGTGGCAGCATAACCAAAAAGCCTGGAGTGAAGGAAAGGTCGGGGGAATAATTGGTTGCCATTGTGAAATGGGGGAGGGGAGTGGTGTATCAGCACTGTAAATGATGATTGATCTTCTTGTGGAAGATCTGACAGCAGGAATGCAGGGTGTGAAAAAAATATTTCCCACAAATTCATTTTATTTTTATACCAACTATCTGAGTTAAGGGACTGCGGTGGCTCAAGTGGTTAAGATGCTGGACTTGATGACTGAAAGGTTAGCAGGTTAGCAGTTTGAGACCCAAGTACTGTATGACGGAGTGAGTTCCTGTCGCTGTCCCAGCTCCTGCCAACGTAGCAGTTTGAAAGCAAGAAAATGCAAGGAGATAAATAGGTACCACTTTGCTGGGAAGGTAAACAGTGTTCTGTGCAGTCCGGTGTCCAAGCATGCCTTCCATATGTCCAAGGAAATAGCCGCATCCTCAGACAGCACTGGCTCTTTGACTATAAACAAGAGATGAGCATTAAACTCTAGAGCAAAGGCCAAAGGCAACCTAGCTGAGTTAACTGTCACTTAAAACCCACCAGGCAACAGCATACATGTGCCAAAAGAGTTCAAGCGGACAGACAGACGAATGAAAAAACAAATGCTGTAGGTAAAGCTCAGAAGTCTGCAAACTCTACAAGGACTAATGGCAACCATCACAGTTACTGAATACGTACCTTCACCTGGCAGGCTGTAAAAGACGTGCTTCCCCCCTGACTTGACATATTACATGGCTAGCCGGGTTATAAAAAGATTTTGGGCTGGATTCCTGGCATACCCATTTCCGTAAACATTAGGTCTGACTACAATTGTATCTCTTTCCTCCAAACCCTTTTGCAGGCGCACCCCCCAATAAAGGACTCAGACACTGGTAAAAGTGGATAATGGCATTGGGCCACATTTATTGATTCATGCCCTAGTCCGAATTATAAATTTCTATTGGTAATTGACCAATTATAATTCTTAAGGCAAGCAGGCCGAAGTAACACTGGTAAGGTACCACCCAAAATTGCCGACGGCAATTGTTACAATGTATCTATTTGTATCCATTTGTTTGTTGACAACAAACAAATTGTTGACCGTAGTCAATATCTAACTAATGACCCCACCCTCTGACGCGTATCCGTGAAATCACGGGGTGATGCATGCTGTCTAGCTGTAGCCATCACCCCGTCGCCTGGTTCGTCGTTGACCGGACAACGTTTAACCAACTTATACCTGTCTAGTGTTGTCCAGTCAATTGCGAACCTGCCGGATACCTGTGGGTCATAAATGTTTACCTTACCAGTGCTACCCGCCCATGTGACCAAAGTCAACAGCAGCAACAGAAACCCCTATATCAAACCATAGCAACAGTGTGGGATGGGCGAAAAAACCAGGACCCGAGAGCCAATTGTGAGTCCCAGCCAAAAATTCCCACCCGGCCCCGAAGCGACCAAAATATCACACTGTTAACTAGGGAGGGGGTGGAGGGGAAAAACTTCTCCGCTCTGTCGCTTCGCAAAATGGCAGCTCGGCTGCCTCGTGGCCACCCCTTTTATAGAGGAGCTGGCCATGCCCCCTAACTACCCGGATGCCTTCGTCCGATGGGGGGGGCCGCAAAGAGCGCGGCGGCCATTTTGGCGCCACGCTTGCATTGCAGGCGCACCCCCCAATAAAGGACTCAGACACTGGTAAAAGTGGATAACGGCATTGGGCCACATTTATTGATTCATGGCCTAGTCCGAATTATAAATTTCTATTGGTAATTGACCAATTATAATTCTTAAGGCAAGCAGGCCGAAGTAACACTGGTAAGGTACCACCCAAAATTGCCGACGGCAATTGTTACAATGTATCTATTTGTATCCATTTGTTTGTTGACAACAAACAAATTGTTGACCGTAGTCAATATCTAACTAATGACCCCACCCTCTGACACGTATCCGTGAAATCACAGGGTGATGCATGCTGTCTAGCTGTAGCCATCACCCCGTCGCCTGGTTCGTCGTTGACCGGACAACGTTTAACCAACTTGTACCTGTTTAGTGTTGTCCAGTCAATTGCGAACCTGCCAGATACCTGTGGGTCATAAATGTTTACCTTACCAGTGCTACCCGCCACACGGGGAGGCTTCCCAAAAAGGCTCACCGCCCCCCCCCAAGACCGTCAGCTCGGTCGACAGGCCTGCTCGCCAGTCTGCTAACCAGAGGTCCATACCTCCCTGCGACAGATGGGCCCCATCCCCTGAGTAAAGCTCTTAATTTTGCAGACTGATGGTGGGGAGGCGAATGACGCGTCCCCCACCCTACTCAAAGAGGAACCGGGCAATAGCCCCATTCACGGAGCGTCGGCTCAGTCAAGAGCCTCGAGGCCGAACGCTCCCCAGTAAGCGTACCGCGACATCACGTCCGACCACTTGAGGGTTGTGGCCGGCCACACATAATGTGAGTAGGGCAGGTCACTGCAAATCGCAAGCTTCCGCGATAGGCCAGTGACCCGCCCCAAGCCATCGCCCCCAAGGTACATAACCAGGACCTCAGGCGAGTCAGCATCCCTGATGTAGAAAAGGAATGGCAACAGTTCCCGCCATAACATGCCACACTTACCACACCACCTGAGACGTGCGGGTGCACCCAGTCCCAGTCGGGGTCCCACTCTGTCGCCGCAGCATAACGCGCTGCCCTGTGCAGCGTAACGCGCTGCCCTATGCACGCGGCTATGGCCCACCAGCCATACTGTCACCGGTGTAATACGACACCCAGGGTCTGTCAAGGAAAAAAAAGGGGGGGAGAAACAGTACAGTGACTAAACTGGTACTCAGGTTGAAGAGGGCGAACACAAATTGAAAACATTGTGAACCCCACCCTCCCATGCGGCGTATTTCAGCCCCGGAGCACCCAAAACAGCTGCAGCAGAAGCCGCCCCCCATCTGAACGAATGGGTGCCGCAACGAGCCCCTGAGAGGCCAACACTGTCTAGTGCCTTCGCGGCACCCTCCAAAATTGAAATTTAGTAAGGGAAGACCCACCTTGGTGACAGAAAAACGGGCCATGGTGCGTGCCACGCAGTGCAAGGAAATCCTGTAGGGCACCAACCGGACAGATGTCTGCCAAAGAACACTGTAGCAGTCTTACATCACTGCCTACGCCATGCTGATCTGTCTTAGAGGAGCGTATCCTCGACTGAGCCCAGTCTTTGGCAACATAGACATCCTCGAGTTCCAGTGCCCTACGACTTGCATCCGCCTTAGACAGCATCACAAGCTCGCTGATGCGGAGCGCTCCAAAAAAGGCCACCGTTGTGGCTGCATGAAATGGGCTGCCTCATATCTATCAAACAGAGGCCAGGCCAGCCCCGGGCCAATTGGGTAAGAACCCCTGGGGAAATCGGGTGGCGGTCGTCCGGGCAACGCCCACGCTACCGCACCCACCCCTCCAAAACATGTCTCACATGGAAGTCAGCGGTACTATCCACATGACCTCCCACCTTGGCCATAAAAGCCAACGCTGACAGCCTAGATGCCATGGTGCGAGGTGCAAGGCCCTGGGCATGCAGGTAAACCATGAACCGAAGTACATGGGTCACTGGGATCGGCCAGGATTCTGGCAGCCGGAATTGGGTACAGAAGGCTCTGAAAGAATTGAATGCATGGTGATACGCCTTACGCGTGCGTGGCACCAGTGACAAGCCAATCGCCCGGTTCACCTCTCCTTGCCAATGGTCCATATCTCGTCCGGGGGTGGCGAGGGAAATCCCTCCGCATCCGGGGCCAAGGCACGGAACCGGGAGATCTGCAGGCGGGACAAAGCGTCAGCGATATCATTATTGACCCCCGGGACATGCCTGGCCCCAAAGAGGACGTAGGAGCGCAGGCTGCGCAACACAAACTGGCGCATTAGGTCCATGACCCTGGGCGATTTGGAAGTCTGTGAGTTGACAATGTGGACAACGGCCGCATTGTCACACCAGAAATGGACGACCGAGTCGGCCCAGTCCTCGCCCCATAGCATCAAAGCCCCCAGGATAGGGAAAAATTCCAAATACGTGAGATCACGCAGGCGACCCGTGCCTGCCCAGGCTGGTGGCCACCCACCATAGGCCCACTTCCCATTGAAGTACATCCCATAACCCAGGGACCCCGAGGCAGCAGACTGGATCTGAAAGCGAGGGGAAGCCAGGAGGTCAGACCTCCAAAATGATACTCCATCGAACTCCCTCAGGAACTGGAGCCAGATAAGCATATCTGCCCTGATACCCCGGGTGAGTCTAACCCTATGGTGGGGCCTAGATAAGCCAGTCATGGCGTCGCACAAGCGCCGAGCAAATGCCCTGCCCGGTGCGACCACCCTGCAAGCGAAATTGAGGTGACCATGTAGCACCTGCAGTTCCCTCAGGGATGCCTTGCGTTTAGCAAGCAACTCCGAGATAAGGGCCACTATCCTTGACCCCTCATCCCCCGGTAACCTAGAAGCCTACGCTACCGAGTCAATCTCCACCCCCAGGAATACTAGCTTAGTAGATGGGCCCTCGGTCTTTTCGGGCGCTAAAGGGACACCGAGTTCCTCCATTAGCGTCTGAAATGTGTTGAGGAGACGTGTGTACGTGTCCCAGCCCCGTTCACCCCGAACAAAATTCATCCAGGTAATGGGCTACAGACCGGGACCCTGACCTGTGGACGAAAGCCCACTGCAGGAATGTGCTGAAACACTCAAAGGCCAAGCATGATATGGGGTAGGACAAGTGATGGATCAGGCGAAACTCGCCCGGTAACTCCTTGGGCACCAAGCCCAAGGGTGACACCTTAAGGTCAGGGAACGGGGGTGCAGTGAAAGGGCCGGCGACCCTGCCCGCATAAACCTCCTTGTTAATGCTGGCAGCAGCCACCTCCTCCCTCCCCTTAAGGGACAAAAGGTTGGGAGCATCCTGAAGGGACCTATCACCCACAAAAGGAATACGGAACCCCAGTCGAAAACCCTGAAGCAGGTAAACCGCCTCCTCCTCCTTCGGGTATAATGCGAGCCAACGCTCCAACATGTCCATGTTAATTGGGGAGGGGGCCATTCGGTGAACCAGCTCCCCCTGCGGCAGTCTTGCCAACCCCTTGTCCGCCCCTCCCTCCGCCCCGCATCCCTCCAGGCCTGGGACAGGCGGAGGCAGCATGGGGGCCGGCACAAGAGGGCCACTCATGCCTGTACCGGCAATTCTTCCCATTGCAGGAACCATTGGACAAGAAAGTCCAGCACAGCAGGCGGGCTAGAACCTCCTGCCCCGCCAACCTGGCGGGGTGCCTGCGCTGGGGCCGCTCGCTGGACCGCATGTCCACAATGGTATCTCTCTCCAGGCGCAGGGCGCGTGGGAGTCATGTACAGAAGCCACAGCGTCTGGCAGGGCTCATCCCACCTCATCTCGGGGTGCAGGGGAATCCGCATACGGAATTCCACATCATAAGCCAACCACGACGGGCCCGGGAAGTCGACCATCGCCCGGTAAACGTGGTCCAACTACTGGACCATTGGAATCTCCAAATCCGGCCGGGCCCTGAGGTAGACCGCCACATATGAGGTAGGCCGGCAACCGGTTGGCCCACGTACGTGGCTGCTTGCGACGACGTGCCTGCTCCTTATCCTTCTCATCTTGCCCCTCCCTCTCCTCTATGGTGGGTTCTCTGGTAAGGAGGGAGAAGATGTCCACATACTTCCCACGCCAGACCTTTTCCTTGGTGGCTTGGGCCAAATGGTCCCCCAGGGGCAACAAATACCCCGCAGTCGGCAATGCCGACACAGGAACGGCGGGAACTGCGGGCATCTGAAAAGGAGCCTGGACCAACCCGGTCACCCCTAAAACATTCCCAACTGCGCAAGTAGTACCCCCCACACCGGGGCCATGGGTGAGAGCTGGAGTCACCGGGTGGGCCGTCGGCGGCCGAACCGCTGCACCACCCGTGCGAGGCCAAGGCCATTGAAACCCCCCCCTCAACATTGCCATGTGTGTGGGTGCGCTAGATTGAACCATATACTCACATGCTGCACCCCCATGGGCCGCCCCCACCGGGGGTTCCGACCCACTGGGGGCGTCGGAGCTCACGACCGCACCTGAGCTCGCCGACGGGGCCTGACCAGCACTGGCCTGTCGATCGGGGAGCTGCGAGGCAGTGGCCGATGCCGGGCCATGCGCCTCAGTCAGCTCAACCCGTCCCGCTGCCTGCCGCTGCCCAGCAGACGATGGATGAATCTGCACCCCAAAAGGGGTCCCCTGGGTGGTTACACTGGCCAGTGAAGCCTCGAGGGCCGCAACGCGGGCCAGAAGGGCCTCCACACTGACGTAGCCCCCCAAGAATAGGATTGCTCAGTATGGGGTCCAGAAATTTCTGATGGCGGCCCTGTCAGTCCGTCATGCAGTGCCCGGGAATCAAACTCCGACCTTCCAGTCGGCAAGTTCAGTGTCTTAACCATGTGAGCCACCGCAGCCCCCCAAGAGGGGGCAAAGTGCCAGCCGGCCCACTAACTGCAAGCGCGGGTCCAGATCCCTGGACCCCTGGGCCCATATAGGGCCATGATCCCAGGCCCGGCCCCAGGGCCGGGAAGAACCCTGGGGGAGAGAGCTGAAACCCCCCGCAGGCAGCTGCACACCAACGGGGAAGGCCCCGCAGAATGGGCCATGCCAGAGGCAGTGGCCACTGCTTGCGGGCCGAGGGCCGCGGCCCCTACAGGGCCGGTACGCAGACCTCCAGCCCCAGGCTAAGGGGGGAATCAACCCCATACCACCGGTCCCGGTGAGCTCGGGCAAAGGAGGCTGCTGGGTAGGCGCAGCCGCGGTCCTCCGACCCGGCTGGCGCCTCCGCGCAGAACGAGCCGCGTTCGCAGCCGCCTTCTTCTTAGAGGGTATCGCAGCTAACCGATGGGAAGCCGAAAAGGAGAAAATTCAGCAGCCAAGAGGCTTCCCGGTGAAGGTAAAAGCGACGGAGGTAAGAGGGAAAAACTTCTCCGCTCCGCCGCTTCGCAAAATGGCAGCTCGGCTGCCTCGTGGCCACCCCTTTTATAGAGGAGCTGGCCACGCCCCCTAACTACCCGGATGCCTTCGTCCGATGGGGGGCCCCGCAAAGAGCGCGGCGGCCATTTTGGCGCCGCGCTTGCATTATGACATCTCAAGGGCCTTAGCTTTTGGACTGAAACTTCAGGCAATATGATGCTGCTGCCCTGACAACTCTATGTGTAACAGCTGGATTATACATTTTCAGAAATTAGGAATCAAAGAGATCTTGCTTTCTTGTTACCAGCAGTTGTGGTTGCACTCTCAGGTACAGCCGGAAACCATCACTCAAACCAAATTTTAATATCTACATATGCATACTCATCCTACATTCTCACTTATACAAGTACAGTGGTACCTCATAACAAAAATAATTCATTCTCCAAGGCTTTTCGGCATGTGATTTTTTTCCATTATACAAAGAATGCTTTGTATAACAAAATTTCCTATGGGATGCTTTATACACTGTATAATGAAAATCACCATAGGGATGCATTGAAAACCACCCTGGGAGATACGTTGCTTCATATAACGAAATTTTCACTATACGAGGCAACATTTTTCTTCAAATTCCTTTCATTATATTAGGTTTTCGTTATAAGTGCCCTTCGTTATACGGGGTTTTACTGTATGATGATTTCAATGCCATGCTAGAATCCTTTTTTCTTCTCATTGTCCCTTCCCCCATCATTTGTTTTGTAACCTCTTGCCTGATGAAGAAGTTTTGTGACTTCTGAGTTGGCCTATCAAAGATATTACACAAATATAGATTTTGAAATTTTTCATTAAGCTAGCTTACATGGTTTTTATATTTCTTTATTTCTTGTAGGAATTAAGGGAAAGTGAGATAAAAGCTGCAAGCGAGTGGAGGAAATTTGGCATATGATCTGGAAAATGAGGGTGAATGGAGGGTCTGGGTCTTTATTCATGTCAGATGCACCACCAGTATATAATAACATACAAAGCTAAAATTAACACATCTAAAAACAAAATAGAATTAAAAAGGGCTAGATGTCATCTGCCCAGTATCGAGCCACTTCAACAGCATTTCCTCTTGCCAACATAAGGTCCTCCTCAGTGCATGTTGAGGAGCATCATGTGCATTGTATCATATGGGAGATAGTTTGTACTTCTCCGCATTCACACAGACTGGGCAGATGTGAAGTTGGAAGTCTCCTTGCTGTATCCCTTCAAGAATTTATTGCTTGGCTGAGCAAAGTAAATGCACCGGGTTGGGGCTAGTGGTACACCCTGAGAGCTGTGATATAATGGGATAAGAGGAACCATATCTGAATGGCATGAGGATGTCTGGTAAACTTCATGTTTGATAGAGAACTTAAAAGAGTAAAAATACCTCATCTGGAGGAGTCACATTGTGCATTGGTAGCTGAAACAGAAAAAACACACAGCTAAACTCCTATTTATGTCCAGTCAAAAGTAAACATTTGTATTTAAAGAAGGCCTTCTCCTACATAAGTGGATAGAGGATTTCAATGTAAATAAATACCTAATAATTTGTTGCCCTTCTGTAATGCTCAAAATCAACTGCTTGAGGCAGCTGCCATACTGGCAAATGGCCCTGACAGTTGGTCAAAATGCAAGTGTTGAAAGACAAACCATGTAAAAGAAGTTTGTGATCAGTCTGGCATACAGAAGCAAGCCAGCCAGATACCGCTGCAGGGAAGATAAGGAGGGAAACTTCTATGAGGAAGAAGATCTTTCACATATCCATAGAAAATACCCTTTGCAGGCGCACCCCCCCAAAGAAAGACTCAGACACCGGTATATGGATAAAGGCATTGGGCCACATTTATTGAATCATGCCCTAGTCCGAATTATAAATTTCAATTGGTACTCAACCAATTATAATTCTTAAGGCAAGCAGGCCGCAGTAACACTGGTAAGGTTCCTCCCAAATTGCCAACGGCAATTGGCTACAATGTATCCATTTGTATCAATTTGTTTGTTACTACAAACAAATTGTTGACCGTAGTCAATAAACTATCTACTGACCCCACCCTCTGACGTGTATCCGTCAAATCACGGGGTGATGCATGCTGAAGAGCTCCTGCCATCACCCCATTGCCTGGTTCATCGTTGACCGGTCAACGTTATTAAACTTGTACCTGTCTAAGTGTTGGCCAGTCAATTGCGAACCTGCCGGATACCTATGGGTCATAAATATTTACCTTACCAGTGCTACCCGCCCATGTGACCAAAGTCAAGAGCAAAAAAAAAAACCTGTATCAAACCTCAGCAACAGTGTGGGATAGGCAAAAAAGCCAGAACCAAGAGGCCAATTGTAGGTTCAAGCCAAAAATTCCCACCCGGCCCCGAAGCGACCAAAATATCACACTGTTCACTAGGGAGGGGGTGGAGGGAAAAACTTCTCCTCTCCGTCGCTTCTTCTAAAATGGCAGCTCGTCTGCCTCGTGGCCACCCCTTTTATAGAGGGGTGGCCACACCCCCTAACTCACCCGGATGTCTGCGTCTGGGTGGGGGGAGCCGCAAAGAGCGTGGCGGCCATTTTGGCACCGCGCTTTCATTGCAGGCGCACCCCCCCAAAGAAAGACTCAGACACAGGTATATGGATAAAGGCATTGGGCCACATTTATTGAATCATGCCCTAGTCCGAATTATAAATTTCAATTGGTACTCAACCAATTATAATTCTTAAGGCAAGCAGGCCGCAGTAACACTGGTAAGGTTCCTCCCAAAATTGCCAATGGCAATTGGCTACAATGTATCCATTTGTATCAATTTGTTTGTTACTACAAACAAATTGTTAACTGTAGTCAATAAACTATCTACTGACCCCACCCTCTGACGTGTATCCGTCAAATCACGGGGTGATGCATGCTGAAGAGCTCCTGCCATCACCCCATTGCCTGGTTCGTCGTTGACCGGTCAACGTTATTAAACTTGTACCTGTCTAAGTGTTGGCCAGTCAATTGCGAACCTGCTGGATACCTATGGGTCATAAATATTTACCTTACCAGTGCTACACGCCACACGGGGAGGCTTCAATAAAGACTCACCGCCCCCCCCCAGACCGTCAGCTCGGTCAACAGGCCTGCTTGCAAATCTTCCAAAAAGAGGTTCATACCTCTAGCCGACAGATGGACCCCATCCCCTGTATAAAGAACATAATTTTGTAAACTAATGGTGGGGTGTCGGATGACCCGCCCCAAACCCTTGTCTGCAAAGAACCGGGCCACTGCCCTGTTCACCGAGCAGTGAGCACGGTCAAGGGCATGGAGGTTAATACCCCCTCTGTAAGCGTGACGCAGTATGATGTCCGACCATAGCAGCGTTGTGGAAGGCCACACATAATGCAAATAAGCTAGGTCGCTGCAAATCACATATTTTAAAGAAAGGCCAGTGACCTGGCCTAGGTAATTGCCCCTGAGGTGCAGCACCAGGACATCAGGCGGTTCAGCATCCCTGATGGAGAAAAGGAATGGCAACAGTTCCCGCCATAACATTCCACGCTTACCATACCACCTGATACATGCGGAGGCACGTAGTCCAAGCTGGGGTCCCCACTCTGTCGCCACAGCGTACTGCGCTGCCCAGTGCACATAGCTATGGCCCACCAGCCATACTGCCACCGGTGTGCGGGGACACACAGGGTCTGTAAGAGAAAAGAGAACAGTGACTTAACTGGTACTCATGCCTGAAGAGGGCGAACATATAATGCAAAACACTTAGATCCCCACCTCCCCATACGGCGTATATCAGCCTCAGAGTACCCAAAAGCAGCCGCAGTAGAAGCAGCCCATATTCTAAAAGAATGGGTGCCGTAACGAGCCCCGGGGAGGCCAACACTGGACAGTGCCTTACCGGTCACCTTCCAAAATTGAAATTTAGTCAGGGGAGACCCATCCTGGTGGCAGAAAAACGGGCCAGGGTGCGTGCCACGCACTGCAAGGAACTCCTGTAGGACACCAACCGGACAGATGTCTGCAATGGAACATCGTAGCAGTCTAACACCACTGCCTACACTGTGCTGATCAACTTTTGAGGACCGTATCCTCAACTGAGCCCACTCATTAGAGACATAGACATATTCGATAAAAATACTCAGAGAAATAACAAAGACTTCTTTAAGTACATTAGAAGTAAGAACCCAACTAGGAAGGCCATTGGACCATTAGATGACAATGGAAGGCAAGGGGTTATTAAAGAGGAAACAGAGATTGCAGAGAGACTCAATGAATTCTTTGCTTCAGTATTCACTGAAGAAGACAGAGGCCACATGCCCAAAACAGAGCCTATCTTCGTAGGGAGGGAAACCGAAGAATTAAGCCAGATAGAAATAACCAGGGAGGAGGTCCTTGCATGTCTTGTTAAACTAAACACTAACAAATCACCAGGACCAGATGGCATCCATCCACAAGTTCTCAGGGAACTTAAAGATGAAATTGCTGATCTCCTAGCCAAAATATATAATCTTTCCCTCAAATCAGGCTTTGTGCCTGATGACTGGAAGATAGCGAATGTAACACCAATTTTCAAAAAAGGATCCAGGGGTGATCCAGGAAATTACCGACCTGTCAGTTTGACATGTGTCCCAGGTAAAGTGATGGAAACCATCCTAAAAGATAGAATTAATAGTCACATAGAAGAGAAGGCGCTGCTAAAGGAGAGCCAACATGGCTTTTGCAAGGGCAAATCTTGCCTCACTAATCTGTTGGAATTTTTTGAGAGTGTCAACAAGCATGTGGATAAGGGGGATCCAGTTGACATTGTTTATCTGGACTTTCAGAAGGCTTTTGACAAGGTCCCACACCAAAGGCTCTTGAATAAACTTACCAGTCATGGAATAAAGGGACAGGTCTTGTCCTGGATCAGCAACTGGCTAAGGGACAGGAAACAGAGGGTAGCAATAAATGGACACTTCTCCAAGTGGAGGGAAGTAAAGAGTGGGGTCCCCCAAGGTTCAGTACTGGGACCCCTGCTTTTCAACCTCTTCATAAATGATCTAGAGGTAGGAGTAAAAAGCAAGGTAGCCAAATTTGCTGACGACACTAAATTATACAGGGTAGTGAAAACTGTGAGAGATTGTGAGGAGCTCCAGAGGGATCTCTTGACACTGGGGGAGTGGGCAAAACAGTGGCAAATGAGTTTCAACATTAGTAAGTGCAGAGTGATGCATGTTGGGGCAAAGAACCCCAATTACATTTATAAACTGATGGGGTCTGAACTCTCTGCGACAAACCAGGAAAGGGACCTTGGTGTCCTGGTGGACAACTCAATGAAGGTGTCAACCCAGTGTGCCTCAGCAGTGAAAAAAGCAAACTCAATGCTAGGGATCATTAGGAAGGGTATAGAAAATAAGTCAGCAAGTGTCATTTTGCCTCTTTATAAATCTCTGGTGAGGCCCCATCTGGAATACTGTGTACAGTTCTGGTCGCCATACCTCCAGAAGGATATTATGGAGCTGGAAAAAGTGCAGAGGAGGGCAACCAGAATGATTAGGGGACTGGAACACCTTCCTTACCATCTGAGGCTGCAACGGTTGGGCCTCTTCACTCTTGAACGACGACGTCTAAGAGGTGACCTGATTGAAGTTTATAAAATCATGCACGGTGTGGACAAAGTAGATAAGGAAAAACTGTTTTCCCTATCGCATAACACTAGAACTAGGGGACACTCCATGAAACTTTTGGGTACTAGTTCTCAAACAAATAAGAGAAAGTACTTTTTCACCCAGAGGATTACTGGCCTATGGAACTCCCTGCCAGAAGAAGTGGTGACAGCTGTCAGTCTTGACAGCTTTAAGAAAGGATTAGACAAGTTCATGGAGGAGAAGAGTATCAATGGCTATAATTATGGATACTTAAGGACAACCTCCGGGTTGGAGAGATAGGCAGGATATCTCTCAATATCATTTCCAGGGAATCCTAAGCAGGTGAAGGTATCTGCTTGGGAATACCCTGAAGGAAATGGTGAGCCACTGTGTGAGACAGAATGCTGGACTGGATGGGCTGTGGCCTGTTCCAGCAAGGCTGTTCTTATGTTCTTATGTTCTTATTATGTTCAAGTTCCAGTGCCCTACGAGCCGCATCCGCCTTAGACAGTAGTACCAACTCACTGATGCGGAGTGCTTGTCAAAAGGTCGCATGGTAGCCGCATGAAAAAGAGCTGCCTCATACCTGTCAAAACATAGGTTAGGCCAGCCTCGTGCAAGGTGTGTAAGCACCCCTGGGGAAATTGGGTGGCGAGTGTCCAGGCGGCGTCCACGTTCCCATGTCCACCCCTCCAAAACATGTCGTATACGAAAATCAGTCATGTTGTCAGCAAAACCTTTCACCTTGGCCATGAATGCCAGTGCTGACAGCCTGGATGCTATGGTGCGGGGAGCTAGGCCCAGACTGTGTAGGTAAACCATAAATTGAAGAACGTGTTCGACCGGAATGGGCCAGGCTTCGGGCAACCGAAGTTGCACACAAAATTGTGTAAATTGATTAAATGCGTGTTGATACGCCTTACGTGTGCGGGGAGCGAGTGACATGCCAATCGCCCGGTTCACCTCTCCTTGCCAAATGTCCAAATCTCGTCCGGGAGTGGCGAGGGGAATTCCTCCGCGTCCGGAGCCAAGGCACGGAACCGGGGGATCTGCAGCCGGGATAAAGCATCAGCAATATCGTTATTAATGCCTGGTACATGTCTGGCCCTAAAGAGCACATTGAGGCGCAAGCTGCGTAACACAAATTGGCGAGCTAACCCCATGACCCTGGGCGATTTAGATGTCTGAGAATTGACAATGTGGACCACCGCAGCATTGTCACACCAAAAATGGACTACTGAATTGGCCCACTCCTCGCCCCATAGCATCAAAGTTCCCAGTATCGGGAAGAACTCGAGGAATGTGAGATCGCCTAGACGATCCGTGCCCCGCCATGCTGGAGGCCATTGGCCGTAGGCCCACCTCCCCTCAAAATAAATCCCATATCCGAGGGACCCAGAGGCATCCGACTGAACCTGGAACCTAGGGGAGACCAAGAGGTCAGACCTCCAAAACAATACCCCATTGAATTCCCGCAGGAACTTAAGCCAAACCAGCAGGTCAGCCCTCATGCCCCTGGTCAGTCGGACCCTGTGGTGGCACCTCGATAGCCCAATCATGGCGTCACATAGGCATCGAGCAAAAGCTCTGCCAGGCGTGACCACCCTGCAGGCAAAATTAAGATGACCATGTAGAACTTGGAGCTCACAAAGTGACACCTTACGTTTGGCCAGCAAGGCCAACACCATCGCAGAGATCCGTGTGACCTTGTCCATAGGTAACCTGGATGTCTGCGCAACCGTGTCAATTTCAATGCCCAGAAATGTGAGCATAGTTGATGGGCCCTCGGTCTTTTCGGGCGCTAAAGGGACACCAAGTTCCTGCATTAGCGTCTGAAATGTAGTGAGGAGACGCGTGCACGTGTCCAAGCCCCGTTCACCCCCAAACAAAAAATCATCGAGGTAATGGGCTACAGATCGGGACCCAGACCTGCGAACAAAGGCCCACTGGAGGAAAGTGCTAAAGCATTCAAATGCTGAACAGGAAATAGAGCAGCCAAAAGGCATGGCTTTATCTACATAAAATTTCCCCTGAAATTTAAAACCCAGTAACTCAAAGTCACCCGGGTGCACTGGCAACAACCGGAATGCCGATTTAATATCACATTTTGCCAGAAGTGCACCCGGGCTACAAGCGCGCACCATGCGCAGGGCCTGGTCAAATGACGTATACCTGACTGAACAAAGGTAATCAGGAATGGCGTCATTGACCGAATGACCCGCCGGGTATGATAAATGGTGAATTAGACGAAATTCACCAGGGACCTTTTTGGGAACCAAACCTAAAGGGGAAACCTTAAGATTAGGAAAGGGAGGCTTAGAAAAGGGGCCAGCTACCCTCCCTGCATTTACCTCCTTGGCAATACTTAGGGCGGCCACCTCCTCCCTACCCTTCAGGGAAAGCAAATTAGGAGCATCTTGGGGTCCCCGCACCCCCTTGAATGGTATACGAAAACCGTACTGGAAACCTTCGAGTAGGTACCTCGCCTCGTCCCTCCTTGGGTAAGTCAAGAGCCACCTCTCTAACATAAATATGTTAACCGGGGAGGGGGCCTTTTGACTGACCAGCTCCTTCAGCGGCAGTTCTGCCCGCTCCCTGTCCACCTCTACCTCTGCCCCGTGACCCACCGGCTCACGGACATGCAGCGGCGGCGTGGGGGCCAGCGCAAGAGGGACACTCGTGTTTGTATCTGCACTGTTTTCTATTGTATGCGCCATTGGCCGAGAAACTCCAACACAGCAAGCGGGCTGGAACCCCCTGCCCCGCCACCTGGCGGGGAGCCTGCGTTGGAGTAGCTCGCTGGATGGCATGGCCACAATGGTACCTCTCCCCAGGCGCCGGGCGCGTGGGGGTCATGTATAAAAGCCACAACTTCTGGCATGGCTCATCCCATCTCATCTCCGGGTGTAAGGGCACCCTCATTCTAAATTCCTCATCGTAAGCCAACCACGATGGGCCAGGAAAATCCACCATCGCCCTGTAAATATTGTCCAAATATTGGACCATAGGGATGGCCAAATCGGGCCGGGCCCTGAGGTACACCGCCATATAAATAAGATATGCGGGTAACCAGTTGGCCCAAGTGCGAGGTGGCTTGCGGCGACGAGACAGCTCCTTGTCTCTGTCGTCCTGCCCCTCCTTCTCTTCCTTGGTGGGCTCATGGTTCAATAGGGAGAAAATATCAACATATTCCCCCCGCCAAATCTTTTCCCTCGTGGCCTGGGACAAATGATCCCCGAGGGGCAGGGAATACCCTGCCGTCGGCAATGCCGACACCGGCACTGCATTCACCCTGGGCATTGGCAGCAGTGGCTGTACAGTGCCTGCGATACCCGGTACAGTCCTGGGGGCGGAAACCCCCCCACCCAATGTTGTGCCAGTATTGTGCCCATTGGCACCAGGGTAAGCTGGGAACTGATGCCCACCCGCCTCGCCATAACGAGGCCATGGCCACTGAAAGCTAACACCTGAAGTGGACTGTGGTGTGGGGACATTAGCTTGAACCTGATACTCACTGGGTGCACCCCCGTGAGCCGCCCCCACCGGGGGTTCCAGCCCACAGCGGGCGTTGGAGCTTGCGACCGCAATCGAGCTCTGGGGCCGCATCTGGCCACCCCCCGTCTGGAGTTCAGGACGAACGGGGAGCTGCGAGATCGCAGCCGGCACAGGCCGGAGCGTCTCCAGCAGCTCAACCCTGTTGGCCGCCTGCTGCAAAGTGGCGGCTGTCGAGGTGGAAGGCGGGCAAAAAGGAGCCCCAGTCTGCCATGCAGTCCCCCCTCCTGAGGGGTTGTTAATGACCCCCAAGGATGCCTCCAGCATGGCTAAACGTGCCAGCAATGCATCCACAGTCGCAGAACCCCCGGTATAAGGCGGGCAAGGTGGGCCACACGGCCCACTTGGTGGTACACTTGGGACCCCCATCTGGGCGCCAGGTCCTGAATAGGGCCATGCCCAGAACTCCGGCCCATGAGGGGCCGGAGGCAAGCCCTGCTGAGTGACCGGACCAGGCCCCCCCCATTGTCTGGGCCCATGGCCGGCAATTGCGGGCCGGGGGCCGAAGCCCCTGCAGGGCCATCCTGAGGCTGGAGAGCCGAGGGCCAATCCCTAATCTGCCCCATCCCACCGGTAACGGTGGGTGCCACCGATGCGGGGGCCTATTGCGGGGACGCAGTCGCGGTCCTCCGACCCGATTGCTGCCCCCTCGTAAGCACAGAGCCAGGCAAGTGCCTCCCTCTTGGCCGCGGCTTGGTCGCCGGGGCCTTCCTTTTGGGAGGCATAGCTGGAGAAGACAATCCCTTTCCGGGGATCAGAAGCGCCGAAATGGCTCGACAGCCGAAGACTGTGCTGGAGAGCCGAACAGAATCAAGGAGCGACGGAGAAAACTTCTCCTCTCCGTCGCTTCTTCTAAAATGGCAGTTCATCTGCCTCGTGGCCACCCCTTTTATAGAGGGGTGGCCACACCCCCTAACTCACCCGGATGTCTGCGTCCGGGTGGGGGGGGGCGCAAAGAGCGCGGTGGCCATTTTGACGCCGCGCTTTCATTCTAAAAATAGAATAAAAAGATTTGGAGATGTCTTTTATCCCTTCATCTCTCTACTGCTCTTCAGATTATATCACTGTTGGTTATAGTTTCAATTAGGTTCCTTCAAAATAACTTGGACATTGTATGAGTTCTTAACTTCTGGATAGCTCTGTGGTTTAGGTCTCCGTCTGCAGCAGAGCCAGAGGTTAGGCGCGCAATTCATTAAAGTAATTATCAAAGCTCTACTTTCTCCATGAGGGTAACTATTTTTCACAGAAGATTTTATGCCACTGTGTACAATTCATGTATTTGTCCTTGGTGAGGGGAAAGTTCTTCAGATAGTCAAAAAATCAAGGAAGGAAGGAAGGAATATAATTGCACTGAGACTGTGGCTTCTCAGGGGAAAGTGAAGTCTGCAATTCACTTTTCAAGGGCTGTGCATCTTTCTGCTGTCTTCCTGGAAAAAAGCATTATAAATTATCCCATTCGTTCATTATCAGTTATTTCCAGATGACAGCTCTCCAATCAGTGAATGAGGTTTATTGACTTGATTGAATAATAGCTGTTGATTTAAGAAGCACAGGAACTCTTTATTAGTCTAGCTTATGTTGCATTGCAATTTGAGAACTCTCATCCCCTAGGGCAGAAAGCACCTAGTGGTCTCGTTTTCCCCGCTCTCGCTCTCTGAATAGAATGTTGTGATATAAGCAACGCATATTAACAGAAAAAGGAATAGTTATTTTTGAGAGATATGCAAATACCTACTTACACATCTAGATAATCCAAAAGAAAGGAGAGGTAGCTCTTCCATATGTTGAAAAACATTGTAAGGGAGGTTGGAGGATCATATTGTGCTGCCTCACCTTCATTCTGCCAAGAAAGAATTGGGGGGGGGGGGGAGAAACATTATTTAAGGAAAACAACCACCATTTAAGAAATAAAAACATCCACCAAAGTATTGCTAACATTCTTGTTAGCCACACATTATGTGGACATGTCAAGAGCCTCCTTGATTCCTGAGCCCATTTTTCTCTGATTTTCTTTTGCTGAGGACAAATGAGTTTATTTCTGTGTCATTCTGGAGAGAAACTGGCATCCCTGGTGGAAACTACTGACATTCTTGATGCGTGTGCATTTGCAGGTATACAGCCACATGGAGGAAAGGTCAAAGGCCAATATATGCTGCTTGCACACATTGTTTTACCTTAAATATGTACCTTTATTCTAAAGGTGGCTCTATCATGGCTACTAAGTGGAAAGGCTGCCAGACCATAAAGATATGTCTGTTGCTTACTGTGCATAACACCCAGTTCATATCCTGGGCAGATGGAGGAAGTCAATATTGTGAACTAAATCTACTAATCATTTTAATTATTGAGCCTGCTGCCCTTGCTAGCACTTTTGTGCAAATATATAAGTAGCCATAGTCCTGTTGTATAACTACACCAACACAAGTTGCAGTGGCATAAAAAGCAGTGGTGGATTGCCACTAGAGAATGAATTGCCACTCATGCCCCGTGTCATGCACCCAAACTGGTGTGCAATTAGGGATACAAACAACACTTTGTTAACTACTGGCAGTCTGCTGCTGCAGTTTATACCACTGCAGTTAACACTGGTGTAACAAACAAATAGGATTCTGGCCTGCGATTTTTAGGTCAGGACACACTTTTAAAAGCAGGATGGAAGAGAATGCATGCTGGTAAATCCCACTGTTGAAAATTTTAAGCAATTTATGATTGTTCTATAGGAAGCAGCAACTACAAACAGCATATGAATAATAAACAACATGCTTGCAGAAGTGGCACTAAAGTGAATCCTTTTTTCCTCAAAGATGAGTCCTGTTCCCCAGAGTAAAATCCCAAAAGAAAGGTGCAATAGGATCCAAATTCATGCTATAAGGCAGGGATGCCCAAACCTTTCAGGCTTGAGGCCGATCATATGGTTCAGGGAGCCTGTCACTATGGTCCAGGGGCCAGATCCATCCCCCAATGCCAATTCATCCATTCCGTGAAGCCCTCTTCACTTCTGGAAGCAGAAGTAAAATGTGCCCATATGGGCACATTTTACTTCCGCTTCCAGGAGTGATGAGGGCTTTGTGGGCCGGATGAATTGATGTCAGGGGCCGGATCCAGTCCCCAGGCCATAGTTTGGGCACCCCTGCTATAAGAATTATTGACAGGACTTACATGCAGAGCAGAGGAATGCTTACATCAGCCCCTGAGGGAACACTAGTCATACCCTTTGGTGTATGCAAACCAAGACACAGGACACAGCCTCGGGCTGGGTTAACTCCGGTTTATTGCATCGTGGACAGAGGGAACATGAGGTAATGGCGGATCGATAGCTCTTTATATACAGTAGTAATACATTTGAACGTGGTGCCATGGTAGCCCATTGGCTACTGTCTGCGTGACGTCATTGCGGGTCACGCCCTTCTTGTCCAGGTGTAGGTGGTGGCGGGAAAACTTCCCGCGCTGTTGCCTTTGATGAGTTCGGACCAAGAGAGCTTGGACGCTCGCTGCTGCCAGCTGGTGGTCATTAGCTCGCGTCCTATTACAGGGTTTATATGATACAGCTGAAGGTTACATTGTTGCTCTAGGCAAGGTTACATTGACTCAGATACATTGTAATCCATGTGGAAGGTAAAACCATCAGGACACAACACCCCTCCCCCCTAGGACGAGACAAAGTCTCGAGCCCACACTTTAACACACTCCCCCCCCCTAGGAGACAAAGTCTCTCAGCCAAGATGGCTTATTTCGAACACGCTGGGGTCTCGATGCGGGCTGCCTCTCCCCGGGTTTGCTACCTTCTCTTTGTCCCCTGGTTTCCTGTCCTGTAATTGGAGAGGGAGACTCGTTAGTAACTTGCCGCGGCTCCGCGGCGTTGTTGGGAGGTGTGCTGTTTCTTAGGGAGGAACCGGGGGCACTGGGGGCTAACGAAAAACCCCTCTTCTCGCTTGGATGGGTGGGGGAACACTCCTGAAAACCCCCCCGGCTCGCAAAATCAAAATCAAAATTACCATCGGGGGCAGCGGTCGCGAACTCCTCTCCCCCTTCCCCGGCCCCTGATAGGACTGGCGTATCAAAAGGATATGAGTCGGGGCCGCTGCTTCTGCTTCCTTCCCCCCTTGCTTGGGACTGTTGTCCACCGCTGTCTCCCCCTTGGGTTAAGCGGGTGGGGGAGAACCCTAACGCTGAATCCTGTTGCTGAGCTCCACTGACTGGCCCACTCACTCGGTGCCTCAGTTGGTCTGCGTGCCTCCTCCAAAGGAGGCCGGTGTTAGTCTCGACCCGGTACGACACTGGCCCCGTCTGTTCTACAACCGTCCCTGGCACCCAGGCTGGCCCCGCGCTGGAATAGTTCCTGCAGTGAACAGGGTCCCCGGCGGCGAAACCTTTCGAGACTGCCAACCCTACGTTTTTCCCTTTATCCTCGACTCTCGTCGGGTCTAGCCTGGACAGGATCGTGGTCAGTTTTCGCCGCATCAAGAGCTCCGCCGGCGAGTAGCCTGACGCTAAGGGGGTTACCCTATACGCTAAGAGGAACTGGCATACTTGGTGATTCAGGTCCCCCGGGCCCATGCGCCGCAGCGCCTCCTTCGTTGTCCGCACCAGCCGTTCCACTTGGCCATTCGTGGCCGGGTGAAACGGCGCGGATGTGACATGCCGAATGGCGTTTACCTCCATGAATGCCCCGAACTCGGCGGAGGTGAAGCAACTAGCGTTATCGCTGACTAAAGTGTCGGGTAAACCGAATGTGGAAAAGACCCTCCTTAGCTGGCTAATTGTCGTGGCGGAGGACGTGCTCTTTACTGGGATAACCTCCAGCCACTTGGAGAACGCATCCACCACCAGGAGAAACATGGTTCCTCGGAATGGGCCAGCGAAATCCACGTGCACTCTGGACCACGGCCCCCTTGCTGTGTCCCACTCCCTATGCGGGAGACGGGCCGCCTCAGGTCGGGATCCCTGGCAAGCCTCGCAAGTGCCGACCATGTGCTCAATGTCCGCGTCCAGCTGTGGCCACCAGAAGTAACTCCGGGCCAGCGCCTTTGAACGAACTATCCCCGGGTGGCTGACGTGCAGCAGTTCGAGCACCCTCGTCCGCAGGGGCGCAGGGACCACCACCCGTTGGCCCCACAGAAGGCACCCCCTCTCTAGGGACAACTCTAGCTTTTTCCTAAAGAATGGGTCGAACTCTGTACTCGGGGACGAAGCTGGCCACCCCTTCTGCACCCATGAACTAACTTTCTCCAGCGTCCTGTCCTTGCCTGTCGCCCTAGCAATGTCGGCTGGTACTATTGGGGGTGCGTCTAAAACCTCAATTAACAACACCTGGCGGTCTCTTTCTGCTCTCGCCTTTTGGTCGTCCGACAAGGGCAGAGGGGATCTCGAAAGCGCATCAGCATGGCTGATCTCCTTTCCGGGCCTGTACTCCAACTCATGTTGGTACGCGTTGAGGAAAATAGCCCAACGCAGCATTCTCGGGGACAGGATCTGCGGCGTGGGCTTGCTAGCCGTGAAAATCCCTAACAGCGGCTTGTGATCGGTCACGATTTTGAACGGGCGGCCATACAAAAAATCGTGAAATTTTTTGGTCCCCGCTACTATTGCTAACGCCTCCCTGTCGGTTTGCGCGTAATTTCGCTCCGCTTGGGACAGGGACCTTGAGTAAAACGCTACCGGGGCCTCCCTTCCGTCCTCCAACACGTGGCAAAGCACCGCCCCCACCCCCACCGGGGATGCATCACAAACTAGGACCACTGGCTGTTTGGGGTCGAAGTGCGTCAGGATTGCCTCAGATGTTAGGAGTTGCTTTAGCTCTTTGAACGCCCTCTCGTGCTCGTCACCCCACATCCATGTCTCCTCCTTTTTAAGTAACCGATGGAGCGGTTCGGCCACGGACGCCTTCCGCGGGAGGAATGTATGGTAAAAATTGAGGAGCCCCAGGAAGGACTGTAGCTCGGTTTTGGATGTGGGGCGAGGGGCCTTTTTAATGGCTGCTACCTTGGATTTAGACGGTTTAATCCCCTCGGGTGTGATCCGGAACCCTAAAAACTCGACCTCGGTTTCGAAAAAGACACATTTGTCCTTCCTCAATCTCAGCCCCGCTTTCTCGAACACGGTCAATACTTTGTCCAACCTCTTTGCCAGTTCAGCCTCACTCCCCCCTGTTATCAACACGTCATCAAAATAAGGCAACACCCCCTCCAGTCCCTTTAGGAGGCGTTCCACAAGCGACTGAAAAAGGCCGGGTGCCGAGTTCACGCCAAACTGTAACCGCGACACCTGGAACGCTCCTTTATGTGTAACTATCGTTTGTGCCGCGGCCGTGGCGGGGGTCACCGGAAGTTGCTGATAGGCTTGTGCCAAATCGAGTTTGGCGAAACACTTTCCCCCATTTAGCCTGGCCAAAAGGTGGCTGATCACCGGCACCGGGTATGCATTAGGGCGGATCGCCTTGTTAATTGTACACTTATAATCAGCGCAAATGCGCACCTCCCCGTTAGCCTTTAGCGCCGTTACAATTGGAGTTTCCCACTCCGCGGAATCAACAGGAATAAGAATCCCCTGGCCCACCAGTTTGTCCAGTTCCGCCTCTATCTTGTCCTTGAGTGCGAACGGCACCCTGCGCGGTTTGAGTCTTATCGGGCGGACCTCCGGGTCTATGTCGAAAGCTACAGGGGGTCCCTTGAACTTTCCGAGTCCTTTCTTAAAAACGGCGGGATGCGCATCGCAAACCGCTTGTATTGGGTCCCCCCCCACGGTATGCACTCCCCCTATGAACAAACCTAAGGGCTGAAACCACTGTGTCCCTAGGAGGCTACAGCTTCCCCCCTTGAGGACAACTAGGGGCAGTTCCGCAGAATGTCTCTTAAAATTGACCCGAAATTTCCCGACCCCCAACACCGGAATGCTGTTCCCCTGCACGTCTCGCAGCGTGGACCTCAACGCTTTAAGTTTGGGCCGCACGTGGGGGTCGATTTTCAAAAACTCTTTCTGGGGAATTATAGAATAAGAGGACCCCGAGTCAATTTCCATCTTAATAGGGGCCCCTTGTACTACTACCTCAACGAAGTAATGGGACTGTCCCGCGGACACGCTGAACACTGGGGCGTCGTCCTCGCTGTCGTCCGAGACGCGGCCCACGCCATCGTGCTTCCTCGTGGTCTGGGCGCCATCTTTGGGCCTCGCTGGACGGTCCGGTCTGGCCGCTCGGTCTTGTGACTGCCTCCGGCCCTCCTTCCGTTTTCTGCATGCCTTGGCGATGTGCCCCCGACGGCCGCAGGTGTAACACTCGGCCTTCCTGAACGGGCATCTCGCGCGCTCATGGGCCGCTCCGCAACCCTCGCAGCGTCGACCCCCCTTTCGGACCTTCTGGACCTCCTCGCCGCCGCTGCCTTCCGTAGACGACTTTGAGGCCCGTCGAGTTGCGTGCACCGACTGTCCGGACTTCCCGTGCACCGAATTTTCCGCCTTGCCGGCTCTAGGACGCCACTCACGCCACTGGTGCATCTCGTCCACTCCAGCATTCGTGGACTCTGCGGCTTCCGCGGCCTCTACGACCTCTGCCAGCGTGGGTGGCGGTTCCTTATTCATCAGGCTGCGCTGTACCTCCTTGTCTCTCAGGCCACACAAAACGCCGTCCCTGAGGGCCATCTCCAGGATGTCGCCCCATTTACAGGGGGCGGCGGCTATCCTCATGGCGGCCACGAATGCCTCAACCGACTCATCCGGCGCTTGGACTCGCCTCCAAAACGCGCTCCGAGCGGGAAACATTGCCCTCGAGGGGGAGAACCTCTCTCGCAGCAGCTTCATGATGTCGCCCGCCTTAAATTCGCTCACCTTCTTCGGAGCGATTATGCCCACCAGCGTCCGCTTGGTTTCCATCCCAAGCATTCTGGTGAGGATGGCCCTCTTCCTCTCCTCGTCGTCATCTTTGACTCGGAGTTCCACCAGTGCCGCCTGGAAGTCCATCTCTAGCAGCTCCCAGTCTTGCGGTTTGGTGATGTTGAACCCGCTCTGTGCCCTGGCTGTTCCGTGGGGATCCATCATCCCACCTTCGTCGCCAATTTGGTGTATGCAAACCAAGACACAGGACACAGCCTCGGGCTGGGTTAACTCCGGTTTATTGCATCGTGGACAGAGGGAACATGAGGTAATGGCGGATCGATAGCTCTTTATATACAGTAGTAATACATTTGAACGTGGTGCCATGGTAGCCCATTGGCTACTGTCTGCGTGACGTCATTGCGGGTCACGCCCTTCTTGTCCAGGTGTAGGTGGTGGCGGGAAAACTTCCCGCGCTGTTGCCTTTGATGAGTTCGGACCAAGAGAGCTTGGACGCTCGCTGCTGCCAGCTGGTGGTCATTAGCTCGCGTCCTATTACAGGGTTTATATGATACAGCTGAAGGTTACATTGTTGCTCTAGGCAAGGTTACATTGACTCAGATACATTGTAATCCATGTGGAAGGTAAAACCATCAGGACACAACACACCCTCAGTGAAGACAATGGATTCTGGAAGATGAAAGTCAGCAACAGCTGAAGCAACAACAGCAACAGGGAAGAGAAGGAAAGGAGATGGAAATAAGAAACAGGGTCAGTAGGGCAAATGTAATCCACTCATCAGTTTCTGAAGCCTTTGTTGTTTTAGTGTTTGGGAATCAAGACAATGGACACGGCTGTAAGCTAGCCTAGCACATCTTTATTGCATGGAGTACAGTACGAACATGTGGCAATGGCGGACAAACAGCTCTTTTTATACGGTGGCTATACAATTGAATATGGCTCTTCGACAGGCATTGGCTACTGTCCAAGTGACGTCATCCTTGGTCACGCCTTTCTTGTCCAGGTGAGGTGAGCGCGGGAATCTTTCCCGCGCAGCTGAGGGTATTTGAGGAATGTGTACCATTTGAGCTGGGCGCTCGCTACTGCCCCCGGTGGCCACTAGCTCGCGTCCTCATACAGAAGGTTACAGTGTTACATGAACCCATTCGTGTGGTTACAAATACATTCAATACACAACATCCCTCCCCCCTAAGATGGGACAAAGTCCCTCAACCAAACTGGTTTCCCGCATGTGCGTTTTGGGCGTGCGGCCGTTATGCTTGACTCGGCCATGCCCCCTCATCTGTGTCCTCCTGGCTCTTGTCCTGCAATTAGAGAGGATGACTCGTTAGTGACTCGCTGCGGACTTGCAGCTTTGGAATGGGCAGGAGAAGGGGGAGGAAGGGTTTCTGATGCGGATGTGGGAAAACCGGGGGCACTAGGGGCTAAAGAAAAACCCCGCTCTTCGCTTGGACGGGTGGGGGAACACTCCGAAAAAAAACCCCGGTTTGGAAACTCAAGATCTAATTCGGGGGCAACAGGGGCAAACTCATTCCTTTCTTTCAAAGGACTGGGTGGAACTACAGGGGCAAACTCGTTCCTCTCTTTCAAAGGACTGGGTAGGACTGGCGTATCAAAAGGATACGGGTTTGAGCCTATGCTTCCCCCCCTTGTTTGGGACTGTTGCCCTTCGTTTTCTCCCCCATGGGATAAGCGGGTGGAGGAGAACCCTAACGTTGAGTTTTGCTGCTGGACCCCTCTGTCCGAGTTTTGTTGCGGGACCCCTCTGTCCGGCCCCCCAATCACTCGATGCCTTAGTTGGTCAGCGTGCCTTCTCCAGAGGAGACCCGTGTTGGTCTCGACACAGTATGACACTGGTCCCGTTTGATTAATGACTACACCCGGCACCCAGGGTGGCCCTGTAGTAGCGTAGTTTCTGCAATGTACAGGTTCTCCTATCTGGAAGTTTTTTGTGGAGCTGAGCTCAATGTTTCTCCCCCTATCCTCCACCCTGGTGGGACCAATCTAGTTAACAATGAGTGCAATTTCCTTTTCATGAGGAGTTTAGCGGGGGAGAATCCCGACGCCAATGGCGTCACCCGGTATGTCAACAGAAACTGGCAGAGCTGCCGGTCCAGATCCCCTGGACCCATGCGCCGCAGTCCCTCTTTCATTGTGCGTACCAGTCGTTCCACCTGGCCATTTGTTGCAGGGTGAAAGGGGGCTGAGGTAATGTGCTGAATGGCGTTGGACTCTAAGAATGCCTGGAACTCGGCTGACGTGACAGAACTCACATTGTCACTAATAATGACGTCAGGTATCCCGAAGGTGCTTATCAGCCTGCGCAGTTGTTTTATGGTTGCAGCTGATGAGGTGTTGTGCATTGGAATTACCTCTAACCACTTGGAGTATGCATCCACCACCAGCAGAAAAAATGAACCCCTGAATGGCCCTGCGAAGTCTATGTGGAGGCGGGACCACGGCCCCCTAGCTGTGTCCCATTCTCTGTGTAGAAGGCGGGACTCCTCAGGTCGAGAGCTCTGGCAGCTTTCGCAGGTGTTCACCATGTGTTCAATGTCTGCGTCTAGCTGTGGCCACCAGAAATAGCTGCGGGCCAGCGCCTTAGAGCGCACAATCCCTGGGTGGCTGACATGTAAAAGCCGTAGCACCCTCGCTCTCAATGCTTGTGGGACCACCACCCTCTCCCCCCACAAAAGACACCCCCTTTCTGTGGACAACTCAACCCTCTTCCTGAAAAACGCAGCAAACTCGTCTGCGGGGGGAGCCGTGGGCCACCCCTTCTGTACCCAGGATCTCACAAGGGCTAACGTTTTATCCTTGGCCGTGGCTGCAGCAATTTCCACGGGAAGTATGGGGGGTGCATCTAGGGTTTCTATGAAGAGGACTTGGCTGTCTTGCTCTACCTCACACTTTGGGTCTCCCAGGTGGGGAAGAGGGGACCTCGAGAGTGCGTCCGCGTGGCTTATGTCTTTCCCGGGGCGGTACTCTAATGAACCCTTGTATGCATTGAGGAAAATCGCCCACCGAAGCATCCTGGGGGAGAGGATCTGTGGAGTGGGCTTGTCTGAGGTGAAGATCCCCAATAGTGGCTTGTGGTCTGTTACAATAGTGAATGGGCGACCATACAAAAATCATGGAACTTCTTTGTGCCCGCCACAATGGCGAGGGCCTCCCTATCTGTTTGGGCGTAATTTCGTTCTGCCTTGGACAATGATCTCGAATAGAATGCAACAGGGGCTTCTCGCCCGCCCTCTAACACGTGGCACAGGACCGCCCCCACCCCCACTGGAGAGGCCTCGCAGACCAAGACTACCGGCTTCTTTGGGTCGAAATGGGTTAGAATAGCCTCTGAGGAGAGGAGCTGTTTCAGTTCCCTGAAAGCCCGCTCCTGATTCTCCCCCCACCGCCAAACCGCATCCTTCTTCAGCAGCCTATGCAGGGGCTCTGCAATCGACGCTTTCCTGGGCAGGAAGGAATGGTAAAAATTCAGCAGCCCCAGGAAAGACTGCAGCTCCGGTTTCGCGGTGGGGCGAGGGGCGTTTTGAATGGCTGAGACTTTGGACTCAGCGGGTTTCACCCCCTCAGAGGTTATGTGGAACCCCAGAAACTCAACCTCCCTGGCCAGAAACACACATTTGTCCCTCCGCAGCCTCAACCCAGCGGATTCGAAGACTGTAAGGACCTTATCTAGTCTCTGGGCCAGTTCTGATTTGCTCTCCCCAGATATCAATATGTCATCAAAAAATGGCAAGACCCCTGGTAACTTCTTTAACAAACATTCCACAAGCGACTGAAATATCCCCGGCGCCGAGTTCACGCCAACTGTAGGCGTGTTACCTTGAATGCCCCCTTGTGAGTTACAATGGTTTGCGCAGCAGCTATGGCTGGGGTTACTGGAAGCTGCTGGTACGCCTGCGCCAGGTCTAGTTTGGCGAAAAACTTTCCCCCATGTAGAGTAGCTAGCAAATGGCTAACTACCGGCACCGGATAGGCATTAGGGCGGATCGCCTTGTTAATTGTACACTTGTAGTCAGCGCAAATTCGCACCTCCCCATTTGCTTTCAACACTGTAACAATAGGAGTCTCCCACTCTGCAGAGTCCACAGGTACTAAAATCCCCTGCTCCACTAGTTTGTCGAGTTCCGCCTCAATTTTGTCCTTTAGGGCGAATGGAACCCGACGTGGCTTGAGTCTAATTGGGTGGACCCCCGGGTCTAGGTCGAAAGCGACTGGGGGCCCCTTGTACTTCCCGAGCCCCTTCTTGAATACCTCAGCGTGTGCGTCGCACACTGCCTGGATCTCATTCCCCCCGATGGCATGGACGCCGCCTATGAAGATGTCCAGGGGTTTGAACCATTGTGTTCCCAGGAGATTACACCCCCCCTCCCTTAGAACTACTAGGGGAAGTTTCCTTCGGAGTCCCTTGTACTGTATCTTGAAGTCCCCAATTCCCAGTACTGGAATCGCATTTCCCTGCACGTCTCTCAAGTTCGCTCTCATCCCTTTGAGTTTGGGTCGCTCCTTGGGGGAAATGCGCAAAAACTCCTTATGGGAAATGAGAGAGTATACAGACCCCGAGTCTATCTCCATCTTAACAGGAACCCCTTGCAACAGTACCTCAGCATAAAAACGTGGTTGCCCTAGAGGCACGCTGTGGACGGCCAAGTCGTCTTCCGCATGTACTCCTCGGTACATGTGGTCCCCCTCTGGGTCGTCGCCGCCATCGTAGACTCTGCCGACGCCATCCCGTCTCCTCGTGGAGCGCTTACTCTCGTCCCGGCGTTGCTTGCAGACCCTGGCCATGTGGCCCTTCCGTCCGCAGTTGTGGCACTCAGCCTTCCTGAATGGGCACTTGCTCCTCTCATGGGACGCCCCGCAACCATCGCAGCATCGACCCCCTTTCCCTTTCTTCTCGCTCAGCCCCTTTCTGACCTTCCGGACCCCCTCATCTTTGCTGGAGCCTGGGGTGGCAGAAGCCTCTGAGGATGTGGGCAAGCGTGGGGCAGGGGCCGCCCTCCAAGACGCCTGGAGTGCGGATGCAGCTGCCTCTACTGGTGGAGGCTTTGCCTTGAGAAGCTTGTACCCGGTCCTCGTGGACTCAGCAGCTAGGGCCTCTTGTAGTACCTCTTTAAAGGTGAGGTCATGGCCTCGGGTCATGAGCTTCCTTTGGGTTTCCCCATCTCTCATCCCACAGAGCATCCTGTCCCTTAGGGCCACGTCTAGAATCTCCCGCCATTCGCATGGGGTTGCCAACAAACGGAGGGCCGCTGCATACTCGGATACAGACTCACCCGGCTTTTGGTCCCTCCTCGTGAAGGCGGCCCTGGCAGAGAAGAAGGATACCTTGGGCTTGAAGTGGTTTCTCAGAGTTGCCAGTATTTCGGTTACTGAGACCTGATCCACCTCTCGTGGTGCCACCAGATCCATCAGTGCTTGCACCACGTGGAAACCGAGCATCGTGATGAGAAGACCTCGCTTCTTTCCTGCGTCGGTGATGCCGGCATAGGCTACCGTACTCTTGAAATGCATTTCAAACCAGTCCCATCGCTCGGGATGGGTCACGTCGAAGACTGGTTGCTGTGAAGTTGTCTTGTCCCCGTGGGAATCCATTATCCCACCTTCGTCGCCAATTTAGTGTTTGGGAATAAAGACAATGGACACGGCTGTAAGCTAGCTAGCACATCTTTATTGCATGGAGTACAGTACGAACATGTGGTAATGGCGGACAAACAGCTCTTTTTATATGGTGGCTATACAATTGAATATGGCTCTTCGACAGGCATTGGCTACTGTCCAAGTGACGTCATCCTTGGTCACGCCTTTCTTGTCCAGGTGAGGTGAGCGCGGGAATCTTTCCCGCGCAGCTGAGGGTATTTGAGGAATGTGTACCATTTGAGCTGGGCGCTCACTGCTGCCCCCGGTGGCCACTAGCTCGCGTCCTCATACAGAAGGTTACAGTGTTACATGAACCCATTCGTGTGGTTCCAAATACATTCAATACACAACAGTTGTATATTCTCTTTCTAAAGAAGGGTGCTCTGGGGATATACTTGAGCAAGAGGCAGAAGAAGCTGAGGGAACTGCAGGCAGGCACATCAATCCTTTGTTTAGAACAGGGGTGCCAAAGCTTTTGGGCTGAAGGCCGGTCACATGAGTGGGCCAGTCGCATGGTTCCTCCCACCAGAAGTGGAAGTAAAACATGGCTGGCTATCTGTATTGCAACAGGATAAGATAGATTTTAGGCTGCCATTTTCTCTGCTTAAACCAGAGGTACCCTAATGATGGCCCATGGGCCATATCCAGCCCCCAATGCCAATTCATCTTACCTGTGCCACCCTTGTCGCGGCTGGAAGCAGAAGTAAAACACACATTTTATTTCTGGGCACATTTTATTTCTGCCTCCGGCAGCAATGAGGGTGGCGTGGGATGGATGAACTGGCACTGGAGGCTGTACCTGGCCTGCAGGCCATAGTTTGGGCACCCCTGGTTTAGAAAAACCATGATAGATATCCTTAAAGCAGGATGGGTACTGAAGATAAACCAAATGTTAGTTAGAGATTACCTCCACCATGATTTCATGATTTCCACAAGCATCTCTGATAGGCATTTAAAAATACATTGTAGAAAAAATAAGTAATTATGAAAACCTATTATGAATCTAAGATTAGGTTCATGTAGTCACAGTTCATCTGGGGTTAGGAACAAATACCCTTCAGATATGGTGGAATATCGGTCAGCCTATTCAGTGACCGCTGGGGTTCTAATGCCACAGTATCTGGAGGGCTGCACCTTCTACACTGCTGTTGTCGTCTACTGCAACTCGTATCCAAGTATGCCTTTTTTCCCAGAAGCAGGAAAAATGTCATTAGTGTGAATTTGTTTTAAGGTGGATCCCAGCTTGCCATGAAGTGACCCACACACTATGATCACTATGAGCCGTCCCCTGCGGCACAGCCGAAATGAGAAGTGCAGGATTCAACACCAGGACTGCAAATTGACTGCCGCAGTCTTGAGGATATGGACAAGGTGGGCCTTCACAGCCAGTACATCTGGCATGGCCTCTTCCACCTCCATGACCATTGGGAATCAGAGTTTCTCCTCCGCTCAGACTGCTGTAAGTCTGCTCAGGCTGCTGTAAGACTGTCAGTTTACATGCCAATTTCTTGAGCATTAGAAGAACAACCAAGGAGATCTCACCATTCATCCATCCATCCATCCATCCATCCATTTATACTGTGATCTACTGCCGTGATGGCAGACCTTGGCACTTCAGATGTTCTTGGACTTCAATTCCCAGAAGCCCAAGCATCTTGTGAATCTACACGAATGGGCTTACTGCAATTCATCCAGCCTGCACTGCCCTCGTCACTCCCGGAAGCAGAAGTGAAATGTGCCCATATGGGCATGTTTCACAGTAATGCCTCATACAAAGTCCGCTTCATACAACATCAGATTCATACAACATTGCCTAATTTCTTGGAAAAAGTTGCCTCATACAAAGCCGTGTGACTTTGTATGAGGCATTGGGTTTTTCCCAGGTTGCATTGTGCCTGGGCAGTATAAAAGGCAGGACACATGTGTGCATTGCTCTTGTGGGTTTTGCATGAGGCGAAGAGTGTTTAGGAGTGGTTTTGAGCACGATTTTGGAATTTTCTTTGTATTTTTTCGTCAGAATTTTTAGAAGCATTCCTGGGATTTTTGCAGCATTCTTCAAGTTCTTGGACAATCAGGGTTGTTTGACATGTTTTTGTAATGTTTTTAGCCTTTAGACAATGATTTCTTAAAGTTCTGTCAGTTTCCTGTCTGTTTCCTTGACTTTGCCCTGAAGTCTGTGCTGTTACAGTACAATGTATCTCTATGGAAACGACGTTGTATGAGGCATCACGGCTAGGATTTTGCATGCCTCATAAAAAGTCCAAATCCATATAAAGTCCAAACTTGTAGAACCAAGTTTGGACGTTGTATGAGGTATCACTGTACTTCCGCTTCCAGGAGCGACGAGGGCAGCGTGGGCCGGATGAATCACATTAAACCCATTTGCATGGATTCACAGGGTGCTTGGGCTTCTGGGAATTAAAGTCCAAGAACATCTGGAGTGCCAAGGTTTGCCATCACGGATCTACTGTATTCTAGGTATATATGTCTCATGGGCCAAACAAGGTGGGTGCTTCACTCTCAAATTTATCATAGCTACATATGATTCTGTGAGATTAGAAATCATAAGCCACCACACAGGTGACTGCCAAGGCCCCCACTGATGCTAAGACGTTTCTGTCAAGCTGATGCAATCAAAGACACAACAGCTTCTTATGTGTTCCCAGATGATAGCTGCAACCTACAATCTATGACAGCTGGGATGGGATGCTCTTAAGTATCTAAAGAATATTTGCAACTACTAGCAGTTGGTATCACAAAGTAAGCAGAATTTAAGAAAGGAAGGGATTAAAGTCTACTTTGCTCATCTTACTACCGTCTCCACATTCCAGAATTGAGAAAAGAAACATTCAGGATTTCCCAACCCAAGAGATGGTGGAAACCTTGTAGCCACTCTTCTGTGGCAAACGTTGTGGGAACAAAATGCGAGGATAAAGCCAAAATTGTCCCTCCCTTCATGCTATGAAATGAAACCCATATGAGGACAATGCTTGATCCAAGTGGCTCCTCCTATATCTGGATTGAAACATGAGGTGAAGGAAATCAATTATCCATAGTATGTGTGTTTTCAATTGCTCATTTGTCAACTCATATATTTTTTTAAAAGCAGGTCCAGCGATGGTGCTTGCCATGTTTGACCCAATATTAATATCCACTGCCTTCTACATAGCAATGCCACAAACCTTAATTTTAACGAAAGGCAGAAGATCAATTCATTGAATAAACAAAGATATTGACTGTGTAGATGTTTTGGCTGAAGTACAGTGTTTGTTTTCATTCTCTTGGGAAGATCGTTCACTCAAGAAAGTTCCCATATTTGGTGGACAAATAAAAATCAAGAGTATGATGCCAGATTATGGAACCAGTTAAATTAATTGGCAAGGTGGTTAATTCAGAGATAATATTTGCAGAGAGAGAGGGAGAGATTGTTAAAAATTGAGTTGGAGGTCTTCTGATTTTAATGTGTGGAAAAAACTTTGTTGCCAGCACCTGCTAGGATGTCTGGCTCATTGTGAAAATCATAGAATGACTAAGATTCATCTAGGCATTTTGAGAATAAAGAATAAAATCCATATCCTCCTGACCTTAGTAAATGGAGTATTCCTCTAGTGCTTACTCTATGCTTAAAATTAGGACAAGCCAAAGAAGGAAAACTAATTGAAAAAATAGTTTGATGTCTCTGGAGCTTTTCTTTTTATAGAAAATGCCTTTCAGAGAGGTTTTGTGTGGCCTTAAAGGAATTTCCTTACTTTCTTGCAAAATAAAGATTAGCATGTCTCTGTATTCTCCTAGGACTAACATGCTTTCTCTTTCCAGTCCAGATTGATTGTATGGATTGTGTTTATTTATCTACAGTTTTCCCGGGCAATTCCCAAGCCAAAGAAGTTCAGATGCCTGCTTTCACTGAAGCATCATTTTTAAAAGACGTAAAACACTAACATCTTTGTCTGTATACATTTAAATTCATAAATGTAAGCATACGAATACTTATTCTCATTGTAATGAGGAAGACTGTGGCGGTGTACTTGTTCAGTCGCTATCCAGTGCTCATCTAAACCTATAAAGCAAAGCTGTGGGTATATGTGACCGGTATACAAATACACACCCCTTCACCCATCCCTCCCAAATTTGGCGCACACGTACCTGCCGTATCGGAGCCCAATGTCATCTGGGGCCCGAGGTGGGCCACACACCCCACAAACAGTGAAAACAGGCATGCGCATGCGCACAAGACCTGGATCTGAATGGTCGTGCACACAAAGAGAGAGGAGGCTTGCGCCAAGCAAATGGCAAAAACAAACTGCAAAAAAGGGCATGTGCATGCGTGCATGCCCTGCAGCTGAATGGTTGTGTGCACAGAGAGGGGTGGCTCGCGCCAAGCACAATGGCCACAAATGCACACGCCCAGTACTCTGTGTGTGAGCCAAATGCAAGTCACAGCTCTGGGTGCGAAAACCAACTGGGCACAAAAACCAAACCCCCACTGGAGTCGCCAAGTGCCAAGCCACGGAAGGCAGCCTTAGCCCCCGCCTTAGCCTGTGGCAGCCCAGCCAGGGGCCAATGGAGGACACAGCACAAAAACACACACACTGGAGCAGCAGGCATGGCACTGGGCTGGGCCCAAAACGCCACAGCAGGACCCTGGGATGCGGGGTTGGCGGTGGAGGGAGACCCTACCAAGGCAGGTAGGGTGGCTGCAGCGTGGGAAATGGGGTGGGGGAAACAGGACCAGAATTCTCTTCTGAATGAGAGAAGAAACAGCAATGGAACATTTAGTGTATGAGAAACAAGACACAGGAACAGCCGAAGTATTGGCTTAACACATCTTTATTGCATGGTGGTCTGGGGGAACATGAGGTAATGGCGGATGAACAGCTCAATATATACGGTGGCTATACATTTGAATGTGGCTCCACGATAGCCCATTGGCTACTGCCGGCGTGACGTCATTCCAGGTCACGCCCTTCTTGTCCAGGTGAGGTAGTGGTGGGAATCTTCCCACGCTGCAGTTCTTTGGGGATTGGAACCTTGTGAGCTGGGCGCTCGCTATTGCCACCAGGTGGTCATTAGCTCGCGTCCTAATTACAACGGGATACATTGATACAGTTGGTGGTTGTTTTAATGCATAGAACTAAGAACACAACATCCCTCCCCCCTAGAATGAGACGAAGTCTCTCATCCAAGATGGCTTATTGCAAACGCGCCTTGGGCGTGATGCTGACTGGCTTGTCCCGGAAGTGCTACTGCTTCTCTGTCCCCTGGTTCCTTGTCCTGCAACGGGAGAGGGAGACTCGTTAGTGACTTGCCACGGCTCTGCGGCTTTTGGGGAAGGGACGGAAAAACCGGGGGCACTGGGGACTAACGAAAAACCCTGCTTCTCGCTTGGATGGGTGGGGGACCACTCCAGAAAACCCCCCCGGTTTTGTAAATGAAAATCAGAATTATCACCTGGGGTGTCATTAGAAGGATTCCTCAGGATATCTATGCCTGGGGTGTCATTAGAAGGATTCCTCAGGATATCTATGGGGACAGATTCCCTCCCCTCCCCCCTAGGTGGGGACCACTGGCCCCCCTCACCTCCCCTTAGGTTGAACGGGTGGGGGAGAACCCTAACGCTGAATCTTGTTCCGCGCCGTCCGCACTCTGGTGTTCCTGAACCCTGCGACGGAGTTGGTCTGCATGTCGTCTCCATAGCAGACCCGTGACGGTCTCTACGCAATACGACACGGGACCCGTCCGTCCAACGACGACGCCCGGAACCCAGGCCGGCCCCGCGCTGGCGTAATTTCTGCAATGCACCGGGGCACCGACTTCGAAACTTTTCATGTCCGCTAACCCGATATTCCTCCCTGTGTCCTCCACCCTAGTGGGGTCTAGCCTGGTCAGAATCGTGGTCAGCTTCCTACGCATTAAGAGCTCTGCGGGCGAGTACCCAGAAGCTAGGGGGTGACCCTGTAGCCCAGCAGGAACTGGCACACTTGTAGGTTGAGATCCCCAGGACCCATGCGCCTCAGCGCATCTTTAGTAGTGCGCATGAGGCGCTCGACCTGGCCGTTTGTTGCCGGGTGGAAAGGGGCGGAGGTGATGTGCCGAATGGCGTTGATCTCAGTGAATGCCCTGAACTCTGCGGACGTGAAACAACTAGCGTTATCGCTAATTAGGGTGTCGGGTATACCGAACGTGCTAAAGACCCTACGTAAATGCTTCACTGTCGTTGCCGATGAGGTGCTCGTAACTGGGATGACCTCCAACCACTTGGAGTAAGCATCTACTACGAGGAGAAAAAGCGTACCTCTAAATGGGCCCACAAAATCAATGTGCACCCGGGACCACGGCCCCTTCGCCGCGTCCCATTCCCTGTGTGGCAGACACGCCTCTTCGGGCCGGGAGCATTGGCAGCTCTCGCAAGTGCCTACCATGTGCTCGATGTCGGCGTCTAACTGGGGCCACCAGAAATAGCTCCTGGCCAGAGCCTTGGAGCAGACAATTCCAGGGTGGCTGACGTGCAGCAGTTTGAGCACCCTCGGCCTCAGGGAGTCGGGGACCACCACCCGCTGGCCCCACAGAAGGCACCCTCTCTCTATGGACAACTCTAGCCTCTTCCTGAAAAACGGGGTGAACTCAGCCGCCGGGGAGGACGCTGGCCACCCTTTTTGCACCCAGGAGCTGACTAGAGCTAGCGTTTTGTCCTTTCCGGTCGCCTTGGCGATGTCTGCGGGCACAATGGGGGGCGAATCTAAAACCTCTATCAGGAGTACTTGGCGGTCTTTCTCTTCCTCGCCCACGGTGTTGCTAGTGAGGGGAAGGGGAGACCTCGACAGGGCGTCCGCGTGGCTTATTTCTTTCCCTGGGCGGTACACCAACGCGTGCTGATACGCGTTTAAGAAGATGGCCCACCGTAACATCCTAGGGGACAGGATCTGAGGTGTGGGCTTGTCCGCAGTGAATATGCCTAGCAGAGGCTTGTGGTCAGTAACTATGGCGAACGGGCGGCCATAGAGGAAATCGTGGAACTTCTTAGTCCCCGCTATTATCGCTAGCGCCTCCCTGTCTGTTTGGGCGTAGTTTCGCTCAGCCTGGGACAGGGATCTGGAGTAGAATGCTACCGGGGCCTCCCTCCTGTTTTCCAGCACGTGGCACAGCACCGCCCCCACTGGGGATACATCACATATCAGAACCACCGGCTTCTTGGGGTCAAAATGGGTGAGAATGGCATCAGACGCTAGGAGTTGTTTCAGTTCAACGAATGCCCTCTCTTGGCTCTCGCCCCACTTCCACGCCTCGTCCTTTTTGAGCAGCTTATGCAGCGGCTCCGCTACCGAAGCCTTCCGAGGCAGGAAGGAGTGGTAGAAATTTAAGAGCCCTAGGAACGACAATTCAGGCTTGGAGGTGGGGCGAGGGGCACCTTGAATTGCGGCTACCTTGGATTTGGAGGGTTTAATTCCCGCAGGGGTTACCCGGAAACCCAAGAACTCAACCTCTTTTGCGAAGAAGACGCATTTGTCTTTCCGCAACCTCAACCCCACCTTTTCAAACACCGCCAGTACTTTGTCTAGCCTTTCAGCCAACTCCTCCTCACTCCCCCCCGTTATCAATACGTTATCAAAGTATGGCAAGACCCCATCCAGTCCTTTCAAGAGGCGTTCCACAAGCGACTGGAAAATGCCGGGCGCCGAGTTCACGCCGAACTGTAAGCGCGTCACCTGGAACGCCCCCTTATGCGTGACTATTGTTTGCGCAGCAGCTGCAGCTGGGGTTACTGAGAGTTGCTGATAGGCCTGCGCCAGGTCAAGTTTTGCGAAACACTTTCCCCCATGTAATCTGGCCAACAGATGGCTGACTACCGGCACCGGATACGCATTAGGGCGGATCGCCTTATTAATGGTGCACTTATAGTCAGCACATATGCGAACCTCCCCGTTGGCCTTCAGTGCAGTTACAATCGGAGTCTCCCACTCCGCGGAATCAACAGGAACAAGAATCCCCTGGCCCACCAATTTGTCCAGTTCCGCCTCTATTTTGTCCTTTAGTGCGAAAGGCACTCTGCGCGGCTTGAGTCTTATTGGGCGGACCTCCGGGTCCAGGTCGAACGCTACTGGGGGTCCCTTGAATTTTCCGAGTCCTTTCTTGAATACTTCGGGGTGCGCGTCACACACCTCCTGTATTGGGTCAGTCCCAACGGCATGCACCCCCCCAATGAACAAACCCAGGGGCTTAAACCATTGAGTCCCGAGGAGGCTGCAACTTCCCCCCTTGAGAACAACCAGGGGCAGTTCTGCAGCGTGCTGCTTGTACTGGACCTTGAATTTTCCAACATCCAACACCGGAATGCTATTACCCTGTACGTCCCGCAGCGTGGACCTCAACGCTTTGAGCTTAGGGCGCACGTGGGGGGAAATTCCCAAGAACTCCCGCTGGGACATGATTGAATAGGAGGAACCCAAGTCTATCTCCATCCTAACAGGGGCCCCTTGCACCAGTACCTCAACAAAGTAACGGGGGTGTCCCAAAGACACGCTGTACACTGGGGCGTCGTTGCTGCTGTCGGCGGAGATGCGGCCTATGCCGTCCTGCTTCCTCGCGGGCCGGGCACCCTCCTTGGTCCTCGGCGAGCGGTCTGACGAGCTTTTCCGGTCCCTGCGCCGCCGTCTGCAGACCTTGGCGATGTGCCCCCGGTGGCCGCAGCTGTGGCATTCGGCCTTCCGGAACGGGCACTTGATGCGGTCGTGGGCCGCTCCACAGCCGTCGCAGCGTCGGCCTTCCTTCCGAACCTTCCGGACATCCTCGTCGTCGCTGCTCTCCGTGGAAGATTTCGGCGTCCGTCTGGCCACATGCACCGACCCCGCTGCCTTGTCGGCCTGTGGGGGCCTTTCTCTGAACCCCTTGACTCCGGCCCTCGTGGCTTCCGCGGCCTGCGCCACCTTCACAACCTCGCGCAGCGTTGGGGGTGGCTCCTGGTTCATCAGCTTTCGCTGAACCTCCTCGTCCCACAGGCCGCACAGCATGCAATCCCTGAGGGCGATTTCCAGGTTTTCCCACTTGCATGGGCCGGCGGCCAACCGCAGGGCCGCTGCAAAGGCGGCGATGGACTCACCGGGTGCTTGGACTCTCTTCCAGAACGCGTCTCGAGCCGAGAACATCGAAACCGAGGGTTGGAAATGGTCGTGCATCGCCTTCAGGAGCTGCTTGACCGTCAGCTCGCTCACCTTCTTCGGTGATACCAGGTCCACCAATACTCTTTTGGCGGCATTCCCGAGCATCCGGGTGAGGATGGCCCTCTTCTTTCCCTCGTCCGTAATGTCGGACACCACCAGCACATCTTGGAAGTCCATTTCGAAGAGTTCCCAATCTTCCGGCTTGTTGATGTCGAAACCGGCATGACTAGCGTGTGTCTTGATCTCATGGGGATCCATTGATCCCACCTTCGTCGCCAATTTAGTGTATGAGAAACAAGACACAGGAACAGCCGAAGTATTGGCTTAACACATCTTTATTGCATGGTGGTCTGGGGGAACATGAGGTAATGGTGGACGAACAGCTCAATATATACGGTGGCTATACATTTGAATGTGGCTCCACGATAGCCCATTGGCTACTGCCGGCGTGACTTCATTCCAGGTCACGCCCTTCTTGTCCAGGTGAGGTAGTGGCGGGAATCTTCCCGCGCTGCAGTTCTTTGGGGATTGGAACCTTGTGAGCTGGGCACTCGCTATTGCCACCAGGTGGTCATTAGCTCGCGTCCTAATTACAACGGGATACATTGATACAGTTGGTGGTTGTTTTAATGCATAGAACTAAGAACACAACAGAACAACAGGATTATCGGCCAAGCCTGCAATGCATTCTGGGACCTGTAGGCCAAGCCTCCCTGTCACTGTGCGGGGGCTGAGAAAGCTGAGTGTGTGTGTGTGTGTGTGTGTGTGTGTGTGTGTGTGTGTGTGTGTGTGTGTGTGTGTGTGTGTGTGTGTGTGAGTAAGGGATACGAGGTGGGAGGGTATGTAGATGGCGTGTGTGGGAGAGGAAGAAATAGAGAGTGAATGGGTGGGAGAGTAGGTGGTTGTGTATGTGTGTGTATGAGAGAGATACACTAGGTGGTAGAGTGGGTGGATGTGTGTATGAGAGAGTGGAAAGTGTGTGGATGGCTGTGTGTGTGAAAGAGAGACACAGGGTGGGAGAATGGATAGATGTGTGTGCGTGAGAGAGAGAGAGAGTAAGAGACACTGGGTGGGAGGGTGTGCAGATGGTGTGTGCAAGTGAGTGAGAGAGAGAGAATGAGTGGGAGAGTGAGTGGCTGTGTGTGTGTGAGAGAGAGAGACAGTACAACACTGGGTGAGAGAATGTGTACATGGTGTGTGAGAGAGAGAAAGGGTGGGAGAGTGGGTGGATGTGTGTGGAAGAAAGAGAGAGAGAGACACTAGGTGGTAAAGCCACCACCACCACGCGCATGCACACACCGAGCACAGCCAGGCAATCAGCTAGTTGTGGATAAGTACCGTCAGGGCCCAGGGCCTCCTTTCTCATGGCTCTCTATCCTTAAGTTGGATTTATACTCAGCAGCCATTCAAATAAAAGATGTTCTCAAACAGAGCAGAGTCCCCTGTAAAGGTCACCCTTGCTCAAAAGCCAATCATATCTGACTCTAGGGTTCAGTGCTCATCTCTGTTTCAAAGCCAAAGAGCCAGCGCTGTCTGCTTCTGCAGGCATTTTTGTGGGCATGTGGCAGGCATGACTAGACACCGGAGCACACAGAACACTGATTACCTTCCCACCAAAATGGTCCCTATTTATCTAATTGCCATTTCTTGCTTTCGAACTGCTAGATAGAGCTGCAGGAGCTGGGACAAAGATGGGAGCTCATTCCATCATGCAGTATTGGGGTATTGTTGTGTTCTGTAAAGCTGTGCCTTTAACAATGTACCATTGCCATGTGTTAACAATGTAACCTTTCTGTGTGCAACATTATAACCATCAGCTGTATCAATGTAAACCTGATAAGGGGACGCGAGCTAGTGACCACCAGAGGGCAGTAGCGAGCGTCCAGCTCTCATGGCTCAGATTCACCTGGTTCAGCAGCGCGGGAAGATTCCCCGCCACCTCTTCACCTGGTCAAGGAGGGCGTGACCTTCTACGACGTCACGCAGGCAGCAACCAATAGTCTGTCGACGAGCCACATTCAAATGTATAGCCAGCTGTATATATTGAGCTAACCATCCGCCATTACCACATGTTCCCCCGGATCATCATGCAATAAACCTGTGTTAAGCCATCCCTTCGGCAGTTTCATTGTCTTTGGTCCCTTACACTAAATTGGCGACGAAGGTGGGATAATGGCAGCCCACGGGACCAAGACATGCGCCGGTTTCGAAATCAGGAAACCGGGCGACTGGGAGATCTTCGAGATGGACTTCCAGGCAGCGCTGATCGAGTCCGAAGTCACGGAAGAGGCAAAGAAAAGGGCCATCTTCACCAGAATGCTCGGACAAGAAACCAAAAGGACCTTGGTGGACCTGATTGCACTGAGGAGGGTGAGCGAATTCAAGGCCAAGGAACTCATGCAGATGCTGCGTGAGCACGTCCGGCCCGCCACGGCGATGTTTCCCGCTCGGAGTGCGTTCTGGAGGCGAGTCCAAGCGCCCGGGGAGACGGTCGCCGCATTCGTGGCGGCCCTGCGGCTGGCGGCCGGCCCGTGCAAATGGGAGAATGCCGAAATCACCCTCCGGGACTGTGTGCTGTGCGGCCTGAACGACGCCAAAACCCAGCGCACATTAATGAACCAAGAGCCGCCTCCCACGTTGCAGGAGGTCGTTAGAGCGGCCCAGGCCGCAGAAGCTACGAAGGCCGGGGTCCAAGAACTCCAGGACTGGCGGCCGAAGTCGAGCAAGGCAGAGGTTCCGGTACAGGCGGCCCGGCGAACTTCGAGGTCATCCACAGAGAGCAGCGACGACGAGGACGTCCGGAGGGTCCGGAAGGAGAGCCGGCGATGCGACGGCTGTGGAGCGACCCACGACCACGTAAAGTGCCCGTTCAGGAAGGCCGAGTGCCACAACTGCGGCCGCCGCGGGCACATCGCCAAGGTGTGCAGGAAGAAGCGCGAGACCCGGAGGAGCTCCGCAGACAGCTCCGCGGGACAAGACCGCTCAACGAGACCAAAGGACGGCGCCCAGGGCACGCGGAAGCCGGACGGCGTGGGCCGCATCTCCGACAGCAGCGAGGACGATGCCCCAGTGTTCAGCATGGCTACAGGACACCCCCGCTACTTTGTTGAGGTACTAGTCCAAGGGGTTCCCATTAGGATGGAAATTGACTCGGGGTCCTCATATTCAATCATTTCCCAGAGGGAGTTTTTGGGAATTGCCCCCCACAAGCGACCCAAGCTCAAAGCTTTGAGGTCCACACTACGGGACGTGCAAGGGAACAGCATTCCAGTGTTGGGGGTCGGAGAATTTCAGGTCAAATTCAAGGAGCACGCCGCGTCCCTTCCCCTAGTCGTGCTCAAAGGGGGAGATTGCAGCCTCCTCGGGACTCAATGGTTCCAGCCCCTGGGGTTGTTTATTGGGGGGGGGGTGCACGCCGTTGGGATGCACGCCGTTGGGACTGATCCAATTCAGGAGGTTGCGAGGTGCACCCCGAAGTCTTCAAAAAAGGACTGGGAAAATTCAAGGGGCCCCCAGTGACTTTCGACCTGGACCCGGAGGTCCGTCCAATTCGCCTTAAACCACGCAGGGTGCCGTTCGCACTCAAGGACAAGATAGAGGCGGAACTGGACAAATTGGTGGGTCAGGGGATCCTTGTGCCTGTAGATTCTGCGGAGTGGGAAACTCCAATTGTAACCGCACTAAAGGCCAATGGGGAGGTCCGCATATGCGCCGACTACAAGTGCACCATCAACAAGGCGATCCGCCCGAATGCATATCCGGTGCCGGTAGTCAGCCATCTGCTGGCCAGGTTACACGGGGGGAAGTGTTTCGCTAAGCTCGACTTAGCACAGGCCTACCAGCAGCTTACGGTGTCCCCTGCCGCCGCTGCTGCGCAGACCATAGTCACCCATAAGGGGGCGTTCCAGGTGACGCGCCTCCAGTTTGGCGTGAATTCAGCGCCTGGAATTTTCCAGTCACTCGTGGAACGCCTCCTGAAGGGACTGGAGGGGGTGTTGCCTTATTTTGATGACGTGTTAATAACGGGGAGGAGTCGGGCTGAATTGGCCAAGAGGTTGGGGAAGGTCCTGACAATATTCGAAAAGGCGGGGCTGAGGTTGCGGAAGGACAAATGCGTCTTCTTCGCAACCGAGGTTGAATTCCTAGGGTTTTGTGTGACTCCTGAGGGAATAAAACCATCCAAGTCCAAGGTGGCAGCCATTAAGAAAGCCCCCCGCCCCACCTCCAAGCCCGAGTTGCAGTCGTTCCTAGAGCTGCTCAACTTTTACCACTCCTTCCTCCCCCGAAAGGCAGCGATGGCTGAGCCGCTACACAAACTGCTAAAGAAAGACCAGGCATGGAAGTGGGGCGATGACCAAGAAAGGGCATTTAGCGAGCTAAAAAGCCTCCTGGCGTCCGATGCCATACTGACCCACTTCAACCCCAAACGCCCAGTAGTTCTGACCTGTGATGCATCTCCAGTGGGGGCGGGGGCGGTGCTGTGCCACGTGTTGGAAAACGGAAGGGAGGCCCTGATAGCATTTTACTCCAGGTCCCTGTCCCAAGCGGAGAGAAACTACGCACAGACAGACAGGGAGGCACTAGCAATAGTCGCGGGGACGAAAAAATTTCACGATTTTCTGTATGGCCGCCCCTTCACCATTGTGACGGACCACAAGCCCCTGCTAGGCATCTTTACCGCAGATAAGCCCACCCCTCAGATCCTGTCCCCGAGGATGCTCAGGTGGGCCATTTTTCTCAACGCGTATCAGCACGCGTTGGTCTACCGGCCCGGAAAAGAGATCAGCCATGCGGACGCTCTATCTAGGTCTCCCCTTCCCCTAACGCCCAGCCAGGTGAGCAATGGGGAGCGGGACCATCAGGTTCTCATGATAGAGGTGCTGGATTCGCCCCCCGTAGTGCCCGCCGACATTGCCAAGGCGACAGAGAAGGACAAGACGTTAGCGGCAGTTAGCTCCTGGGTGCAGAAAGGGTGGCCGGCGTCCTCCCCAGCGGACGAGTTCGCTCCATTTTTCAGAAAAAAGCTAGAACTGTCCCTAGAGAGGGGGTGCCTCTTGTGGGGGCAGCGGGTGGTGATTCCCACTTCCCTTCGGCCGCGGGTGCTCAAACTGCTGCACGTCAGCCACCCCGGGATCGTGCGATCCAAGGCGCTGGCCTGGAGTTACTTCTGGTGGCCCCAGCTGGACGCCGACATCGAGCACATGGTCGGCACTTGTGATAGTTGCCAATGCTCCAGACCAGAGGAGGCCCGCCTTCCCCACAGGGAATGGGACGCGGCTAAGGGGCCGTGGTCCCGGGTGCACGTTGATTTCGTGGGCCCGTTCAGAGGCACCCTGTTCCTTCTTGTAGTGGACGTCTTCTCCAAGTGGTTGGAGGTTATCCCAGTCACGAGCACCTCCTCGGCCCAGACCATTAGGCATTTGCGGAGGCTCTTTTCCACGTTCGGCATACCCGACACGTTAATTAGCGACAACGCTAGTTGTTTCACGTCCTCCGAGTTTAGGGCGTTCATGGAGATCAACGCCGTTCGGCATATCACCTCCGCCCCGTTTCACCCGGCCACCAATGGCCAAGTAGAGCGCCTCGTCCGCACCACGAAGGACGCGTTGCGGCGCATGGGCCCCGGGGATCTGAACCTGCAAGTGTGCCAGTTCCTGCTAGGGTACAGGGTGACCCCGTTGGCGTCAGGATACTCCCCCGCAGAACTCTTAATGCGGAGGAAACTGACCACCATCCTTACTAGGCTGGACCCCACGAGGGTAGAGGACAAAGGAAGGAACATCGGGCTACAGGCTACAAAGAGTTTCAGTGTAGGCGCCCCCGTGCATTGCAGGAATTACGCCAGCACGGGCCCAGCCTGGGTACCGGGCGTAGTTGTGGAGCAAACCGGCCCCGTGTCATACCGCGTAGAAACCAGCACAGGGCTCCTGTGGAGGCGGCACGCGGACCAGCTCCGACGCAGGGTCTCCGATGAGCAGGGCACAGACCATGTAGGAAATAAGTCAGCGTTAGGGTTCTCCCCCACCCGTTCAGCCCAAGGGGGAGGGAAGGGGGACCGCGGGCCCCCACCAAGGGGGGAGGAGGATATCCTCATAGATACCCTGGGAGATCTTTCCGAGGAGGAGGAACCCGACCCCATACATATCTCGCGGAAGGTCCCCACAAATGTGGATAGCCCTACTAAGTTAGATTTTGATTTTCAGAACCGGGGGGGGTTTTCGGAGTGGTCCCCCACCCGTCCAAGTGAGAAGAGGGGTTTTTCGTTAGCCCCGACGGCCCCCGGTCTGCCCACAATGGAGTTTTTCCCTTCCCCTAAGGCAGCCAGACAGCGGCAAGCCACTAACAAGTCTCCCTCTCCCATTTCAGGACAAGGGACCAGGGAACAAAGAAGCAATAACGCCCCCGGGGGGGGCAGCCCTCTTCACGGCCCAAACGCACATGCAACAAGCCATCTTGGCTGAGAGACTTCGTCTCATCCTAGGGGGGAGGGATGTTGTGTTCTGTAAAGCTGTGCCTTTAACAATGTACCATTGCCATGTGTTAACAATGTAACCTTTCTGTGTGCAACATTATAACCATCAGCTGTATCAATGTAAACCTGATAAGGGGACGCGAGCTAGTGACCACCAGAGGGCAGTAGCGAGCGTCCAGCTCTCATGGCTCAGATTCACCTGGTTCAGCAGCGCGGGAAGATTCCCCGCCACCTCTTCACCTGGTCAAGGAGGGCGTGACCTTCTACGACGTCACGCAGGCAGCAACCAATAGTCTGTCGACGAGCCACATTCAAATGTATAGCCAGCTGTATATATTGAGCTAACCATCCGCCATTACCACATGTTCCCCCGGATCATCATGCAATAAACCTGTGTTAAGCCATCCCTTCGGCAGTTTCATTGTCTTTGGTCCCTTACACTAAAGGTATCGAACTGCTGAACTGCCGCCTTCCATTCAGCATCTTAGCTACCATTCCTATGTCGTGTACTTACATTACAAGAGAGTAATTACTTTTCACAAATTGGCAAGTTTGGAAACACTGAATATTTGTTCCCTGTTTCAACTCCAACAAGCTTTTTTCTGTCAAGCTGAGAAGTACGCAAGTGTCCGTCCCATTTGATTTCATCTCAGTTCTTCTTTGGTGTCTAGGCTGGATGTGAAAGTGCAAAAATGAAGCCACCTTTTTCTGAGTTCATTCTGTAGTTCCTTTCGCCTGACCTAGTGTGAGAAATATTAGTCAGCAAGACAATGCTGCCATTATCAGGGTATGCCCGATTGAGGCTCAAAAATGCCATAATCTTCAAGGAGGCTCTTTCTGGCAGAGAACAAAAAAGCTTAACAGGAGAGGGGCAGAAGCTGTGGTCTGAAACTGTGTGTGAACCTGAGCTGAGATTCCTTCAGCTGAGATTCACAGAAGGAAGCAGACTATGTCAAGTTCAATGTCTAACCACAGAGATGTCTAATTTGTGTACTCCTTCAAGGAAATGGGATGAGAGATTATGAGCATCTAAATCATGTATGCTGTTATCTCTCGGATGCAAGATAACCACCACATAAAGACTCTTATTGGCCTAGTTAACATCTTAGTCATTCTGTTTCCCACAAAAAAATGGAATAACCAGAAGAACACACAACATGAGAAAGAGAAGTAAAGTATATGTAGAAGAAAGTAAACAAAAAACCCTGTGGTATAGATTATGCTATAATGTGCTATACACATTAACATTGTAGAAATTGCCATTTTGTAGAGAATTCTAGTGTAATTTATTTGTATTACCTGTATTGTACTTACTGTTGGTTTTGTTTATATTTTGACTGTATATTGTGTATTTGATTATGTTGTAATGCCGCCCAGAGTCGGCCATGTGCTGAGAGGGGCGGGGTACAAATTAAAATTATTATTATTATTATTATTATTATACAATTATTTAAACCCCAACTAACACTGCCATTGTGAGATGGGCAAATGTTCTGACTCTTTCATCGGATTCAGTAGCAACTTCCCTGTATCCTTCAGTTATTACAAGCAGCAGTACAAAAATAAACTTTCCAAAATATTATAATTATGATCAAAGAAAATATTTAAAATAATTATGCAGAATTTTTAAAACAAGAGAAGCTATTCAGAAATGAGAAGTGTCCTCAAGCGAAAATAAAATTCTTCTGTTATTTTACATCTTGCAAAGCCAGGAATAGTATTTTACACAAAAGCTGTGCTGTTTGCAAATAACACAACAATAAAAATGAGTTATTTCCCAATGCTTTTCTGGTCTCACTGTGTTTCCTGAGAGACAATCCAACCTGTGCAGCTATTGTCAAGTTGCACAGTCTCAATGCATACTAAAAGAAGGGAATGATAAACCAGTTCTGAGTACAGTAAAACCCCAGGTTATGATGAAGATCTATTCCAACAGCCTCCATTGTAACCCAAAAAAATTGTAAACCAAAACATCCATAGGAATGCATTGAGAAATTAAAAACTGGTCCTGAATTGATCATTGTAAACCAGAAAAAATAGATTAAAATTTTGTAAACTGGGACGGCATTTCCATAGAATTTGCCATTGTAAAGCGCAGCAAACTTAAACCTAGGTGGTTGTAACCCAGGGTTTTACTGTACTCTCTACCTACAAAACTCTGAGAAGGTTTCACTCTAAGTTGGAATTCACTTGAGGGCACCTAGTTATTAGCTGATTAAAAAACTCAGTTAGTTAAGTACCTGGCTGTGGGGACAGGGGTTGGGAGTTCAATCCCCACTGTGCGTCCCAGAAGTCAAAACTGTCTTGACTGCACACTATTATTATTATTATTATTATTATTATTATTATTATTATTATTATTATTATTATTATTATTATTATTATTATTATTATTATTATTATTATTATTATTATTATTATTATTATTATTATTATTATTATTATTGCTGGCCTCTGTTGAGAAAAATGCCACTTACAATGAAGGAAAGTGTATATTGCTGAATAGCTCAATGGTTTAAGTATTTGGCTGTGGGACCAGAGATTGAAAGTTCAATTCCTCACTGTGCCACCTTGATAAGGACTGAACCTGAAGATGATGATGATGACGACGACAGTGATGGTGGCGGCGATGACAATGATAGTTGTAACAGTTGTCCATGCATAGAAATATTTTCCCCAGCAGAATAATTTCTCACCTGATTCTTTAATTCTAAATAAACTTTTTTAAAGCTGCAGAACTACTGGGGAGGTGCTGAGAAAAAAGACCAGAACTTCACAGCTGCTACCCAATCAGGACTGTGCACAACTAGTTTCTGCCTCAAACTGACAGGATCAGTTTCCCTTGAGTGAAACCTGATGAGGAACAGGTACTCCTGTTTTTCCATTTGCCTACATTTATGCTAAACTTTAATTAAGGTCCAATGCTGTGAAAACAATGCAAAATAAGTGGGACCTGAAGTCTTGAAACATATCCTGGTGAATCATTTCAGGCAACCCACAAACTTCTTTCTAGGATACTTCTTTCTATTCCCTTTTCTCTACAGCATTGCACCACTTGTACTTTCCAATAATCTGCAATGCATTTCATGGCAATTATGAATGTTCATTCCTCACAATTTTGTTTTTCCCACTCGGGCTTTATTTGTAAAGATGTTTTTGTACTTTAAAAGAACTTGGGTTTCCTCAAATGCTTAGAGACCTGTGACAGCTGGAACTCTCTCCTCGAGCAGAGATGGTGCTATTTTGGCTACTTAAGAACACACACGTGAAAAATAAATATTATTTGTTAGTATACCTGCAGTGTAATAACAGTACTGCAGTGGCTCAAGTGGCTAAGACACTGACTGGAAGGCAGGAGGTCAGCAGTTCGATACCCGAATACTGCATGACTGTTTGAGCGCCCGTCTGTGTTCCAGCTCCTGCCAACCTAGCAGTTCAAAAGCAAGAAATTGCAAGTAGGGACCACTTTGGTGGGAAGATAACACCATTCCGTGTGCTGCAGTATCTATTCATGCCTGCCACATGACCATGGAATTGTCTGCAGAAGCAGACACCACTGGCTCTTTGGCTTTGAAACAGAGATGAGCACTGAACCCTAGAGCCGGATACGACTGGCTTTCGAGCAAGGGAGACCTTTACCTTTACCTGATTTTATTCTATTATCTAAAAAGAAAAATCACAAAAATCACAAAACTTGTAGTGAATACAAAAAAAATAGTGAGCCATTTGCTTAAGGTTTTATTGAGGATACTGGGGACTCTGGTGGCTTAGTGGTTTAGACGCTGAACTTGACAACTGGACGTTTGACAGGTCAGCAGTTTGAGACCCAAGTGATACACGGCAGAGTAAGCTCCCGTCTCTGTCCCAGCTCCTGCCAACCTAGCGGTTTGAAAGCAAGAAATTGCAAGTAGATAAATTGGTACTGCTTCAGTTGGAAAGGTAACAGCTATCCTGATTATAGAGGTTGAAATAAAGGAGAAAAGAAATACCAGAAGAAGAAATATATATTGTCTGTAGTATGTGCTTTATCACAAATTATGATAGCCAATGAAGAGGCCTCCAAGTCATGATGATGGCTTCAAACCACGATAAGAAGCACTTCCAATCTCCTCTCTCTTTTTGTATTTATAACCCTGACCCATAGTTTTCTTCCTTGGTTCCCTCTCATGTTATGAATCTCTACTGCCACCATTCTGATCCTTGTTCTTATTAATTTTTTATTAGATTATTTACATTTATTGATCTGTTGACATTAGTTTCTATTATTTTATGTGTTGTTTTGTGTTCTTTTTGGCTATAAACTGTCCAGAGTGATAAAGTTACCAGATGGTCAGTGTATATGTACTGTATAATAAATAAGTGTGGATGCATGTTGTTAATATTCCCTTGCTTGGTAATTGGCTATATTTTGCTTATTTTGTTCATACTTAAACTGGCTCACAATTTTTAACCAAATTTGTGATTTTAAGAGTATGAATTGCAAAGGAAGAGAAGACAGCTCTGCTTTTCCAAGTCAGAATTCTAGTTGGAGCTGATGGCAGGGAGAAAATGATTATCTTACAAGGAGAAGCTTAAGAGCAATAAAGGAAACAACTTTTTAAAATAAGTTGAAATACTGATAAAGTCATTTACAAAATGGCAAGTATGAATTAAGCTATATACACTCGGGGAAGGCAGGTGGTTATTATTATTATTATTATTATTATTATTATTATTATTATTATTATTATTATTATTATTATTATTATTATTATTGACTTATGTGCCGCCCACTTGCAAATGCGACTTTGTTTGAGATAAGCATGCTGAAAGTGACAAGAAACCAGGTATGATTCTGGCACACTATCTTAGGCGTCCAATGAAAGCGCGGCGCCAAAATGGCCACCGCGCTCTTTGCGCCCCCTCCCCCCCGGACTCAGACATCCGGGTGAGTTAGGGGGCGTGGCCACCCCTCTATAAAAGGGGTGGCCACGAGGCAGACGAGCTGCCATTTTAGAAATAGCGACGGAGAGGAGAAGTTTTCTCCGTCGCTGTTTGCTTTCTAGTCTTCGGCTGTTTAGCCCTTGAGCCTTTCCCAGCTGGGAAAGGAGGATTTGAGCACGCAGAGCCTTGGTTCGCTTCGCTACTGCGTGCTTTGGTGCTAGGCTTTTGATCCCTCAAAGGGATCCTACTTTTTATTTGAAGACGTGCCTCCCAAGCGGAAGGCACCGGCGATGGAGCCGCGGCCAAAGGGGAGGACTTTTCCTGGCCCTGCACAGCACGGAGGCCAGCCTATGGGTCGGAGGACCAGGGCTGCGCTCCCGCGGCAGGGCACTGTACCAGCCTTGCCCACTGATACCGGTGGGGCTACTCAGGCTGGCACTTGGCAGCCGGGCTCCAGCTTGGTGGCTGGCCAGCTACAGGCCGGCCCCTCAGGGGCTTCGGCGCTCGGCCCGCCGTTACCGGCCATGGGTCAGGGCAGCGTGGGAGGGCCTGGTGTGGGCATACAACCCGTCCCCCCCTCCGGCCCCTCATGGGCCGGAGTTTGGGCATGGCCCTATTCTGGCCCTGGCTCGCCTGTTGGGTTACCTTTCCAACTGCCTAGTGGGCCGTCCGGCCCACCCGGCCCGCCTTATGCTGGGGGCTCTGTGGCAGTGGATGCTCTGTTGGCACGTTTGGCAGTGCTGGAAGCATCCTTGGGCATTGCACAGCTTCCTGTGGAGGGGGGCACTTCTATTTCTTCACCAGGGGCCCCTTCGTCGACCCCGGCTACCTTGCCGGCCGCTATGCTTCTGCGGGCAGCCAACCGGGTCAAGCTGCGTGAGACGGTCTGGCCAGCGCAGCTGGTGTCTCGCAGCTCCCCGTTCTACCTGATGTCCAGGCTGGGAGCAGTCGGGGGCGATCCCAGAGCTCGATTCCGGTCGCGAGCTCCGACGCCCGCCGTGGGCCAGAACCCCCGGTGGGGGCGGCTCACGGGGGTGCACCTAGTGAGTATCAGGTTCAATTTAAGTGCACCAACACCACAGCCCACTTACAGTGGTGGGGTTCAGTGGCTCGTCAAGTTGATGCGAGTGGGCATCAGTTATCATCTTATCCCAGTATCCCAGTATCCTGAGATGAGGTGGGATGAGCCCTGTCAGCAATTGTTGCTCTTGTACATGACTCCCATGTGACTGGCACCTGGTGATAGGTGCCATTGTGGTCATGCTGTGCAGCGGGCTGCTCGGACACAGGCTCCACGCTAACTGGTGGGACAGGGGGTTCCGGCCCACCTGCGGTGTTGGACCTGCTCAGCTAGTGATGTGTGTACTAAGCGCCATTGTCGTTACCGATTTGGGTGCCCCCTTTTGCGCTGGCCCCTACGTGCCCGCAGGTTGGTGGGTTACGGGGCAGAGGTAGGGGTACACAGGGGCGATCAGAGCTCCGTCTGATGGAACTAGCCATGTCAAAGCCCCCGCCCTCTCCAATTAGTGTACTCATGCTGGAGCGGTGGCACTCAGCTTATCCAAGAAGGGATGATGCGGGGTACCTGCTGGAGGGTTTCAATGGGGCTTTTGTATTCCATTCGGGGGTGTTAGGGGCCCCAAGATGCTACTAATCTAGTTCCCTTGAAAGGTAACGAAGAGGTTGCTCCACTGAGCACAGCTAAGGGAGTTGAGGCTATGAGAGTAGCGGGCCCCTTCTTGGAACCACCTTTCCTAATTTGAAGGTCTCCCCTATGGGGCTAGTACCGAGGTAGAACCAGGGTGAATGTCATTTAATCCTCCTTTTAGCTTACCCTGTGGGTTCCTCGGTCAAGGATGCCATTCCCAATGACCTTTTTCAGTCAGGTGAACGCCGTTTATTCAGCCCCTAAGGGTGGTACGCTCATGCGGTCCCGGTGCTTTCCTGGCACAGTCTGATATGCAATCGGCTTTACGTTTATTGCCTGTGCACCCAGGGGATTTTGAGCTATTGGGTTTCAGGTTCCAAGGGGAATTCTACTTAGATAAGGCCATGCCTTTTGACTGCTCTATTCCATGTTCGGCATTCGAACGATTCTGTACTTTCATTCAGTGGGCCTTTGCTCGCAGGTCGGGGTCCCGGTCTCTAGCCCATTACCTCGATGACTTTTGGTTCGGGGGTGAACGGGGCTTGGACACGTGCACGCGTCTCCTCACTACATTTCAGACACTCATGTGGGAACTGGGTGTCCCCTTAGCGCCTGAATAGACCGAGGGCCCAGCTATTAAGCTCACATTTATAGGCATTGGAATTGACTCTGTCGCACAGGCATCCGGGTTACTCAGGGATAAGGTGGCTCGGATCTCTGCGGCGATTTTGGCATTGATTGCCAAACATAAAGTGTCCCCTTGTGAGCTGCAGCTACTTCATGGCCACCTTAACTTTGCCTGCAGGGTGGTTACACCCGGCAGAGCATTGGCCAGGTGCCTGTGTGACGCCATGGCTGGCCTGTTAAACGTCACCACAGGGTCCGGCTGATCAGGAGCATACGGGCGGACCTCCCGGTCTGGCTCAAATTCCTCCATGGATTTAACGGGGTCTCTTCCTGGAGATCGGACCTTATGGTCTGCCCTAGATTTCAAGTACGGTCGGATGCCTCCGACTCCCTGGATTATGGGGGTTTACTCTGTGGATAGGGGGACTTACGACTGAGGGTTTCATGCATGGCTGGGCACGGATCGCCTCCGCGATCTTACCTTCCTTGAGTTTCTTCCCAAATTGGGGAGCACTGATGCTATGGGGCGATGAGTGGGTCAACTCAGTGGTCCTTTTTTGGTGTGACAATGCGGCAGTGGTGCACATTGTCGACACACAGACGTGCAAATCCCCCAGGGTCAGGGCATTGGTTTGTCAAGTCTTTGAGAAGCCTACGCCTAAATGTGCTGTTCAGGGCCAGACATGTTCCAGGTATTAATAACCATATCGCTGATGCTTTATCCCGCCTGCAGATCCCCCGGTTCTGTGCCTTGCTCCGGAAGCAGAGGAATTACACTCGCCACTACCGGCCGATATTTGGACGTTTGGCGAGGAGAGGTGAAGGGGGCTTGTCATTGGCACCTCGCACGCGTAAGGCGTATCAACATGCTTTCATGCGATTTAGGACTTTTTGCGAGTAACTACAGTTACCTCAAGTGTGGTCAATACCTATGGACCAGGTTTTACAATGCATGTTTATCTTCGCAGTCAGGGTTTGGGCCCCCCGTACTATAGCCTTCAGGCTTTTGGCACTGGCATTTATGGCCAACGTGGGGGGGTTCAATGACTGTGTGAGTTACTTCCGTATGCGTCGTGTTTTGGAGGGGTGGACACATGAACGTGTCCGCCGCCCGGACACGTGTCACTCCAGTTCGCCAGAGTTTCTGACCCACCTTGCACGAGGCTGGCATTACTTATGTTCGGATAGGTGTGAAGTGGCTCTTGGTCACGCAGCTACCACGGTAGCCTTTTTTGGAGCGCTCCGCATCAGTGAATGGGTGCCAGAGTTGGTACCATCTGTGTAAGGCGGATGTGTCTCATAGGGCACTGGAACTCGACGATGTCTCTGTCACACATGAGTGGGCTCAATTGGGGATACGGTCCTCAAAGGTTTCAGCACGGCGTAGGCAGTGGAGTCAGACTGCTACGAAGTTTTATTAGAGACATCTGTCCGGTTGGTGCCCTACATGAATTTTCGACAGTGCCTGCTGCGCGCCCCAGCCTGTTTTTCTGCCACCAGGATAGGTCTACCCTTACCAATAGTTACTGAGGGTGACTGGTGCCACGCTTCGCGGTGTGGGGGCCCGTTTTGGCACCCATTTATTTAGGATAGGCGTCGCGTTGATCGCGGCTATGTTTGGGGTACTCGGAGGCGGACATGCGTGTACGCGCAATTTCTTATATGTACGTCCCCTCACTGCAGGAGTACCTAGTTATGTCCTTCACCTCTCCTCCTCTTTTACAGATCCTGTGCGTCTCTGCACACCGGTGGCAGTGGGGCTGGTGGGCCGCAGCTATGTACACTGGGCAGCAGTATATGCTGCGGCGACAGAGAGTGGACCCCAACTTGGGCTGTGTGCATCTGCATGTATGCAATGGTATGGTATGCGCGGCACAAGGGGGCGGGAACTGTGGCCATTCCTGATGTCCGTCGGGGATGCTGGACCGCCCAATGTTCTTAATAGGCACCTCAGCGGCAATGATATTATACGGATCAGTGCTATTCCTAAACTGTCGAGGGGCAGCGACCTGGCGTTTTATATCATGTATGGCTTACACACGGTCGCTATGGTCTAACATCGTGCCGAGACACCAATTTAGGGGAGACGTGGATCTCCGTGGTTCGGACTGCTCCGGCAGTCAGTGGACAGGGCTGTTGCTCGGTCCTTTGCTGAGCATGGCTGGGAGACAGCCATTGGACACCTGAGGATAGGCTTACAAAAAAAATTTTTGCTGGTAGGCAGGAGAAGGGGTCCACCTGTCGGCTGGAGGTATGTACCTCTTTCTGGGTGTGGTGCAAGCAGGCCTGGCGACCGAGCTGACGGTCCGGGGGGCGGTGAGTCATCATGGATGCCTCCCCGTGTGGCAGGTAGCACTGGTAAGGTAAAGATTTATGACCCAGAGGTATCCAGCAGGTTCGCAATTGACTGGCCAACACTTAGACAGGTACAGGTGTAATAGCTTTGACCGGTCAATGACGAACCAGGCAAGGGGTGATGGCAGGAGCTTTTCAGCATGCATCACCCCATGATTTGATGGATACACGTCATAGGGTGGGGTCAGTAGATAGTTTATTGACTCCGGTCAACAATTTGTTTGTGTCAACAAACAAATTGATACAAATGGATACATTGTAGCCAATTGCCATTGGCAATTTTGAGAGGAACCTTACCAGTGTTACTGCGGCCTGCTTGCCTTAAGAATTACAATTGGATGAATACACCAATTGAAAGTTATAATTCCGACTAGGGCATTATTCAATAAAAGTGGCCCAATGCCTTTATCCATATACCGGTGTCTGAGTCTTTCTTTGGGGGGTGCGCCTGCAAAGTGTTACTGTTATATTCCTTTGATCAAAAATGAGAAGTGTACAATGTATATCACCTTTACCCTAGATACTTTGGAGTCATTATTCAGCGAGGAGTCCACACATTGGTAGACATTTACATGATGATATTCCGCACATGCAGATGGATCTGGAAATACTACCTAGTTAGACTGCTCATATCACCTTTACTGAAATAAATTTACACTTTTTCTTTAAATATATTTATTAAACTTTAAAAAATATAAACATACAAAATAAAACAACATTACATTGTATTATAAAGTAAAATACAGAGAGAGAGAGAGAAAAGGATAAAATAGAATATATATTTTTATGTAGAACACAAACTTATTATATAATATGTTACTTTATATATATATGTTTGTAATACGTTAATAAAACATTGTATATATGTAAATGCTTCCTCTGGTTTTATCCAACCCAATAATACAAACAATTCCCAACATTTCAAAAACATTAAAAAAAATAAAACACCACCAATGATATATACAAAGCCCTGAAGATTGCATTTGTCTTGACACAATATTAATACTTCTAAAAACTCAGTTGGTCTGGCAAATTGTATTGAGTGTTCAGTGAGATTTTTCAAGACTAGTTCTCTGTCATATTGGCTACATGAAGCTGATACAGTATTATTAATTCCTAGTCTGTCAGGGGCCATATGCAATTAACTAATTATAGACCTGTTTCTCTAACATATGCTGATACTAAAATATTAACAGCTATATTTGCTAACACACTCTAAAAGCTTGTCATCACATTGGTGCATCAGAGTATGTAGGGTGTATAAAAGTAGGCAGCGATCTAATAACCTCAATTAGGACATTGATTTGATTGTTCTAAATAGAGAGAGATGAGGTTGCTATTCCTTCACTTGACAATGAAAAAACTTTTGACAATATACACTGACAATATAACTTTTCTGCATGCATCAAATTTGGTTTCTTTCCTGATTTTTCTGAAAAAAGATTTGTATTTTTATTCATTCTCAAGATTCACAGAATTAACTAATGCTTTTTTAATACACCACTTCCCGTTAACAGATGTCCTCTTTCTCCTCTTCCATTTGACTGATGTTTGGAATGTGTGGCCTGTGTGGCATTATACAATGCAGTCATATTTATGGCTTTATACATCTTTTGAATTTAAAATAATTATTTAGGAAAAATACTTTTTAATTTCATCTCTGAAACAAAGTCTTCTCTTGTTGTTATCTGCTGTCAAGTGACCACAAACATATAGTGGCCATATGAATGAGTTAACTTCCAAAATCTGTCATTGCTCAGCTCTTGGAAACTCAAGGTTGTGGCTTCCTTTATGAAGTCAAGACATCTCATGTCTTCTTCTTTGTCCTCTGCTACCTTTTACTTTCCAAGTCCTGTATTATTGTATTTTCCAGGGAGTCTTGGCTTCGTGTCAGAAATTATTTTGGGTTGAAATGATTTTTTCTGGAGAAACTCCACTCAGGGGACACCCGAATGAGGGTCTTTTCATGTCCTCAAGATCTTTTTCGACCTAAGTGGTCCCTATTTTATTGCTTTTGATCTACTAGGGTTGGCAGGAGCAGGGACAGAGACAGGTGCTCAACCCGTCATGCAGTATCTGGATCTTGAACTGCCAACTTGCTGGCCTTCTAGCTAACAAGGCGAGCTCCTTAACCACTGAGCCATCACAGCCCTACATGATGTGCTCAAAATATGACTGCATCAATTTTGTCATTTTTTCTTCTAGAGAAACTTCTGACTTGACTTGATATTGGGCCTATTTGTTCATCTTACTTTTGGCCAAAGTATCCACAATGCCCTTCTCCAATACTATTTCTTTTCTTTCTTTCTTTTGTGTGTGTGTGTGTGTGTGTGTGTGTTGTGTATGGAAACACTATATCTTTAAGAATGAATGTAACCACTTCGATGCAAGAATGTAACCTTGTAATGAACACAATGTTTCTCAGCTGCAATGGAACGCGAGCTAGCTACCCATAGAGGGCAGCTATGAGCATTCAGCTCACACGGTACAAACTCCCCAATTACTGTCAGCCACGGGAACATTCCCGCCATGGCTACACCTGGTGAAGAAGGCCGTGACTCAGGATGACGTCACGCAGGCGGTGGCCAATGGGCTACTGTGCATCCATATTCAAATGTGTTGTTGCTGTATAAAAGGAGGTGTACCTCCGCCATTACCACATGTTCAGATTGCATACCCTCCAATAAAGATGTGTTTGGCCTCATAGCTGCTGCCTACTGTGTATCAATCTGCAAACATCAAATTGGCGACCAGGATGGGATAATGGCGTCCCACAAGATCAAGTCATACCCATTCAACATCAGTGATCCCGAGCAATGGGAGCTGTACGAATGCCAGTTCTGGCATGTGATGGACGCTACCAGCATTGAAGATGAAGGGAAGATGCATTAGCATTTCATAGCCCAGATCGGGCTGGCCACGTTGCGCCTCCTGATAAACCTGCTGGCACCCAGGAAGGTCGACATGGTTCCAATCGAACGCCTCCTGACGACATTGCGGGAGCATTTCCAGACGACCGTCTCAATCTTCCTGGCCCAGGCGCATTCCAGAGGTGAGACCAATGCCCGGGCGAATCTGTGTCTGCCTACGCGGTGGCCCTCAGGGTAGCAGCTGCCCCCTGCCAGTGGGAAAATCTGGAGATATCTCTGTGGGACCGTATGCTGTGCGGCCTGCGGGACGAGGAGGTCTAACGGAAACTGATGACCCGGGACCACCGCCTGACCTTCCATGAGGTCCTGTGGTAGGCTCAGGCGGCTAAAGCAGTGAGGAGCGGAGTCAAAATCTTCAAGGCTAGACGCTGTGCTCAAGGGGGCCAAGTCCTTGGTCCAAGCTGCCTGGCATGCGCCCCAGCCTCCTACCAGCCCCCCCATCATCTTCGGAGTCATCCGAGGCAGCAGGTTCCTGCTCCAGCAAGGACGACGACGTGAAAAGGGTCAAAAGGCAAGTGGCGAAGAGCCGCGCCAGCGACAAAGGAGACCGCTGGTGCGACGGTTGCGGGGCGGCTCACGACCGGAAGACATGCCCTTTCTGAAAGGCCGAGTGCCACAACTGCGGGCGGCGAGGCCACATCGCCAAGGTGTGCAGGCGACAGCAAATGGAGGACAAGGGCCCAGCAGAACAAAATCGATGGAAGGCGGCCGGGATCAGAAAGGTCTCCGATGAAGACGCGCCGGCAGTGAACTGCGTGTCCCTGGAGCACCGGCGGTTTTTTGTTGAGGTACTGTTACAAGGGGTCCTGATTAGGATGGAAATAGACTCTGGGTCATCCTACTCCATCCTTTCACAGAAAGAGTTCCTGCGCATTCCCCCAAATGCACGGCCCAAGCTAAGGGCCTTGAAGACGAACTTGCAGAATGTACAGGGTTATGGGATCCCGGTGTTGGGGGTGGGGAACTTCACGGCGAAGTTTAAAAGGTTCACGGAGAAACTGCCCCTAGTAGTTCTTAAACAAGGGTCTTGTTGCCTCCTGGGGACTCAGTGGTTTGCCCCTCTGAGAATTGAACTGTCCAACATAAACGCCATCGAGACTGACCCACACAAGATGTGTGCGACACACATCCAGCGATTTTCAAAAAGGGGCTCGGGAAGTACAAGGGGTCCCCAGTTTCGTTTGACCTGGACCCAGAAATCTGACCCATCCGTCTCAAACCAAGAAGAGTTCCCTTCGCCCTCAAGGACAAGATTGAGGCAGAATTGGACAAATTGGTGGTTCAGGGGATTTTGGTTCCAGTGGATTCTGCAGAGTGGGAAACTCCGATTGTTACAGCATTGAAATCTAATGGGGAGGTTAGGATTTGTGCTGATTTTAAGTGTACAATTAACAAGGCCATTCGGCCCAATGCATATCCAGTGCTGGTAGATAGCCACTTACTAGCCACTTTACATGGGAGTAAATGTTTCGCTAAGCTAGATTTGGTGCAGGCGTACCAGCAGCTCACTGTAACTCCAGCTGCTGCTGCTGCTGCTGCTGCACAAACTATCATCATGCACAAAGGTGCATTCAAGGTAATGCGCCTACAGTTCAGCGTAAATTCGGCCCCCGGGATTTTCCAGTCCCTTGTGGAGCGCCTTTTAAAGGGTCTCCCAGGTGGGGGAGTGAATCAGAGCTAGCAAAAAGGCTAGACAAGGTCCTAACAGTATTCGAGAGCGCGGGACTTAGGTTGAGGAGGGACAAATGTGTGTTTTTTGCAAGGGAGGTTGAGTTCCTTGGGTTCAGGATAACCCCCGATGGTGTTAAGCTCTCCGAGTCAAAGGTTGCGGCTGTTCAAAATGCCCCTTGCCCCACCGCGAAACCAGAGCTGCAGTCCTTTCTAGGGCTCCTAAATTTTTACCAGTCCTTCTTGCCAAGAAAAGCATCCGTTGCGGAGCCACTGCACAAATTACTGAAGAAAGACGCAGTTTGGCAGTGGGGAGATAGCCAGGAAAAGGCTTTCAAAGAGCTCAAGCGGCTCCTGTCCTCAGAAGCCGTTCTGACCCATTTCGACCCGAGGAAACCTGTAGTCTTGGTCTGTGATGCCTCACCAGTGGGGGTGGGGGCCGTGCTGTGCCATGTGTTGGAAAATGGGCAGGAAGCCCCGGTTTCCTTTTACTCCAGGTCACTTTCAAAGGCAGAGCGCAATTACATGCAAACAGATAGGGAAGCCCTTGCCATAATCGCGGGAACAAAGAAGTTCCACGATTTCCTGTACAGTCGACAGTTCACCATTGTGACCGACCACAACCCTCTTTTGGGTATTTTCACCACAGGCAAGCCCACACCACAGATTCTGTCCCCCAGAATGCTACAATGGGCCATCTTCCTCAACGCCTACCAGTATGCACTGGCCCACTGCCCGGGCAAGGAGATCTCCCATGCGGATGCGCTTTCCCGGTCTCCCCTCCCCCAGCTGGAAGACCCCGAATGCAAAGTAGAACAGGATCACCAGATCCTGCTGATCGAGTCTCTTGACTCACCCCCCATAGTACCCGCAGACCTCGCAACAGCCACAGCAGTGGACAAAGCTCTGTCCCTAGTCAGTTCCTGGGTTAAGAAAGGGTGGCCCACGACTCCCCCTGCGGAGGAGTTCAAAGTATTCTTCAAATGGAAGGTTGAACTCTCCATAGAGAGGGGCTGCCTCCTCTGGGACCAACGGGTGGTCATTCCCGAAAAGCTATGACCGAAAGTGCTCAAGCTACTGCATACCAGCCACCCAGGGATCGTAGGCTCTGGCCAGAAGCTATTTCTGGTGGCCCCAAATAGACGCTGATATAGAGCACATGGTGGGTACTTGCAAGAGTTGCCAGAGCTCTCGACCCGAGGAGTCCCGGCTTCCCCACAGAGCATGGGACACGGCCCACGGCCCATGGTCCCGAGTGCACATCGACTTCACTGGTCCGTTCCGGGGCTCCCTTTTCTTGTTGATTGTAGATTCGTACTCCAAGTGGTTGGAGTTCATTCCAATGTCCAACACCTCATCAGCCGCAACAATAAAGCAGTTGCGCAGGGTGTTTAGTTGCTTCGGTTTACCCGATGTGCTGGTCTCCAATAATGCCAGTACCTTCATGTCTGCCAAATTCAAGGCATTCATTGAGAGGAATGCCATTCGGCACATCACCTCTGCCCCGTTCCACCCCGCCACCAATGGTCAGGTAGAACGCCAGGTGCGGACTACAAAAGACGCACTGCAGCGAATGGGCCCTGGGTGATTTGAACCTACAACTGTGCCAGTTTCTAATCTGCTATAGGGCAACTCGCTTGGTGTCTGGGCTCTTGCCTGCAGAGCTCTTCATGCGTAGGAAACCAGTAACACTCTTTGATTGGTTGGATCCAACCAGGGTGGAGGATGAGGGGGGGAATATAGAAATAGGGAGCACCAAATGTTTTGCAGTAGGGGAACCGGTGCATTGTAGAAATTACGCGACCTCGGGGCCAACATGGGTTCCAGAAGTGGTAATTGAGCAAACGGGGCCGGTGTCATACAGTGTAGAAACCAGTACGGGTCTACTGTGGAGGAGACACGCCGACCAACTCAGGCGTCGGGTCACCAGTAGCCAGGGGGATGAGAGCCAACAAGAAGAGTCAATGTTAGGGTCCTCCCCCACCCGTTTATCCCAAGGGGGAGACACAGAGTACCCCTTGATTACAAACTCGTATCCTTTGGACACGCAAGAGGGGGTCGAGACCGATGATTTAGCGGATGAGTTAGACTTTGATTTCCAGTACAAGGGGGGGTGTTGCAGAGTGATCCCCCACCCGTCTGAGCGAGAAGAGGTTTTTTTTGTTCAGCCCCTGGTAGTACTCCCAGTTCCTTTGTTTTTGAATTCACCCCCTTGCCTCAAAGAGCGAGAAAGGCCACAGGTTCGCCCGCAGCTCAAGCGGACAAGCGGGGCGAGACAGCAAGTTTCTCCTCCTCAATCCCAAGGTTCATGCTGGGGGGGTTGCCGGCTGCCATGGGCAACAGACAGGGATTCATGTCCCAGCTATATCTCCCGTTCTCCCCTCCTAATTCAAGAGTACAACAGTGTTCCTGCCAGGCAACTAACGAGTCCCCTTTTCCTGTTGCAGGGTGAGAGTCTGTGGAACATGGAAGCCCTAGTTTCCCCAAGCTCAGCCAAGCTGCCGTACACCCCAAGTGCACATGCGGAAAACCACAACGGTTAAGGGACTTCGTCCCATCCTAGGGGGGAAGGGTGTTGTGTATGGAAACACTGTATCTTTAAGAATGAATGTAACCACTTCGATGCAAGAATGTAACCTTGTAATGAACACAATGTTTCTCAGCTGCAATGGAACGTGATCTAGCTACCCATAGAGGGCAGCTGCAAGCATTCAGCTCACATGGTACAAATTCCCCAATTACTGTCAGCCGCGGAAACATTCCCACCACGGCTAAACCTGGTGAAGAAGGGTGTGACTCAGGATGACATCATGCAGGCGGTGGCCAATGGGCTACCGTGCATCCATATTCAAATGTGTTGTTGCTGTATAAAAGGAGCTGTACCTCCGCCATTACCACATGTTCAGATTGCATACCCTCCAATAAAGATGTGTTTGGCCTCATAGCTGCTGCCTACTGCGTATCAATCTGCAAACATCCAGGGGGAAAGCATTGTTTTCTTCCTGTCAGCTTTCTTCACTGTTCATCTTTCACAACTGTACCTAATGATCTTTTCTAGTTCCTTCATTGTTGGCCTTCTGAGTTTCAGTCTTATTCTGATTTTATAGTTGCAGTCTTCATTTGGATTGATGATCAAACTAATTTACAAGATTTTTAACTATGTTAATCTCTTCATTGTCAACACATGACTTCTGAAATCATGCTATTTATCTTCTTAATGTTCAACTCCAGTCCTGCTTTGACTCTTTCTTCTTAAATAGAGGCCACTTCAAAGGGAAAAGATCTTAGGGGACATTAAAGGAGCCTCACTTGGGTATCCCCTGAGCAGAGTTTCTCCAGCAAAAATCCTTTCAACCCAGAAAATACCTTTGTGTGCTTCTGACATGTTAAAAACAAACAAACACCTTTCTTCTTTCATTTTACCATTTCAAGGCATTGCTGTTTTTTGCCAGTACGAAAGTGTTATCAGCATATCTTAAATTACTTATGAAGAAGTGGTGACAGCTGTTAGTCTTGACAGCTTTAAGAAAGGATTAGACAAGTTCATGGAGGACAAGGGTATCAATGGCTATAATTATGGATATCTAAGGACAACCTCCAGTTGGAGAGATAGGCAGGATATCTCTCAATGCCATTTCCAGGGAATCCAAACAGGTGAAGGCATCTGCTTGGGAATACCCTGAAGCAAATGATGAGCCAATGTGAGACAGAATCCTGGACTGGATGGGCTGTGGCCTGTTCCAGCAAGGCTGTCCTTATGTCCTTATGTTCTTCAACCAATTTTCACACAATAGACTGATTACCATCACAAGATACACTAGTATGACCTAGCATCAGGGACCTTGCTGTAGTAACATAAGCTTTGTTGCACAAAATACCATGACAGATAAAAGTACAGTAAAGCTTTTTTTTTAAGCCTCTGCAACATTCTAGCACATAATTTTCACTTCTCTCCCTGAGTTCATCATCCATTTGTCAAAGCAAAATGATTTTGTCTGGAAAAAAATTGCTTCACTCTCATCTCAGGACTTATCTAAATGGAACATCTGTTGTTGCAAAATTATCTAATTCATCACTGATTGCCTTGATATTTCCCCATTGTCTTTACAACATAATGGCTAACAAGAATGAATGATCTTTGTCTTTCCAAGGTTTTCTGGATCAGTAGATGGGTGGTGGTGGTTAGTGTTTATTGCAGGAGATGGAATTAGCACTATGACAACATCTATCTTCCTGTGCAGTGAATTTTCACATTAGAAAGCATCTCAGTCAGAAGCTTTAAAACAGCAGCACATTTCTTTTAAAGGGCTCTAGAAAGAGGCTACAGCACTGGTGTGGATTTCAAACAGGGATTTCAATGATCACCAAAAGATAATTATTATTTTTGGAGATGTGGCTTTTGAAACTTCAGTGTGAACACAAATCCAAGTGAGCCTCAGGAGCCAACCACAACAAATTGGGGTGATTCTTGGCCAGTCTGAAGAGCTTTTAGTTGGCTATGTTTTTGTACTCCTTACCATCAGATCTTCTGGAAATATTGATATATGTGGTAAGAACAATATTTAAACATACATAGGATAACAAAACTATACTAATCAAACCAAATTCTGCATATACTTTGCTAGGTGCAATTCCTTTATAATGGACATTTGTCATTTGTCTGGCTGTTTGTGCTGCATATACTTTGCTAGGTGCAATTCCTTTATAATTCTAAATAAAAGGGGGAAGTTGTAACCATTTCTTGATTTTCAGTGATAAAGCGTCAGCAACAATGCCATGAATCAAATTACTAAGACTGCACCAGATAATTTTGCTTCTACTCATAGAGCTTAATGGGGTATTGAATCTTTAATAACATCTGGACCACTACACAGGCTTTTACCAAAATGGCAAGTATTTTCTTCCATAACAGTTCTGAATAAAATACTACCATACCTTTCCCCAAAATGTGACAGAAGTGTATGCTGTGTCCTTCTGAAAACTGGAAGTGTATTTCAAGTGTCTCTTGTCACTGCCATCCTACCCACTCCTTTCACTGCTATTCAAATTCCTTCTTTCTTCCTTAAAAAATAGTACCTGAAAAAAATGCTGAACTGCCTAGATAGGGTCAGCATCTGAATTAGTGCCATATCATATTTTAGCACTAAATTGCAAGGGGAAGGGATGTTATATTTTTGTAAAAATAAAATATACTAATTGCATTGCAGTTGTAGTCCTTAACAGAGTGAGGGTAAATTTGATTCCCACACCACACCACACCTCACTTTATGCATCATCAATGATTTCTGGACAGTGCCAGGAACTGCACCAAAGAACTGATCTAGACAATCATACATGCCAAAAAGCAAGACAAAATGATGTACACGCCTTACCAGCTGAAGAAATTTTATCACACACTCATGCCAAAAGATTGAATCTGCTGACAATTAGTGCTAATGTCTCATAATCAATTGAATAAATTTTGAAAGGAGCAGTGAGGAACACAGCACAAACAGCCAGACAAATGTTCATTTAGTTACTCTCTTCATTAGTTTCAGAGGAGAAGGAAGACCTCATGCAGCCAGGGAAGGCCAGTATTCATTCATTCATTCATTCATTCATTCATTCATTTTCTATGCCACCCAACTGACATTAACACCACTCTGGGCAGTTTACGTCAATAAACAAAGCAGGTCAAACCCCCTATCATCCAAACCACCCTCAAATTTAAACTAATCTAGGATTAAAATTCAAATGAACATATAGAGGTGACTAACACATAATGCTCAATGAGGGCAGAATTCTCACATGGGCAGGACATTTGAAATGTTTTGTTATACAACTCAGTCTTAGCTAACTTTCAGAAAATCTGGAGGGAAGGAGTCAAATAGACCCTCCCTGGAAGAGAATTCAATGTCCCACCAGCAAGATGCTCCAGGAGCAACACAAACAAAGGAAGGATGAAAAGATAAAGACAGTGAAGTATATGTGAGGTTAATTTGTCCTAGAGAGACATGCAAGTTTGGAAAGATTACAGCAAGAGTACAACCAACATTTCAAGGTTCTCTGAGATCTAGTTGGAAAGAGCTGAATGCCAGAGAGAAGCTGACTGGAGATTCCCGCAAAACCTTTGTAAAGGAGAACATGGAAGTTCATATCTTGTTGGCTATCCATGCTGCCTGTCTAGATTTCAAAAGTTTTGATAAATGGACTAATGACAACCTCACAACTGCCTACCTCATGTTGTGTGGGTGACTGATCTAATTGGACTGAACTAGCAGTTTGCCCCATGGACACCACTGGTCAGCACTACAAAGCTCTCACACGCTGCCTGGCAGAATTTGTTTTGCAACTTACATTAACTAAAGTGCAAGCGCGGCGCCAAAATGGCCACCGCGCCCTTTGCGCCCCCCACCGGACGAAGACATCCGGGTAGTTAGGGGGCGTGGCCAGCACCCTTATATAAGGGGCGGCCACGAGGCAGCCGAGCTGCCATTTTGCGAAGCGACGGAGCGGAGAAGTTTTTCTCTCTTACCTCCGTCGCTCTTGCCTTGCTCGGGGAAGCCTCTGGCTGCTGATTTTCTTGACTTTTAGGCTTCCCATCGTTAGCTGCTATGCCCTCGAAGAAGAAGGCGACTGCGAACGCGGCTCGTTCTGCGCGGAGGCGCCAGCTGGGTCGGAGGACCGTGGCTGCACCTCCCCAGCAGCCTCCTTTGCCTGAGCCCACCGGGACCGGTGGGATGGGGTTAATTACCCCTTGGCCCGAGGCCGGGGGTCTGCGTACCAGCCCAGCTGGGGCCGCGGCCCCTGGCCCGCAAGCAGTGGCCACTGCCTCTGGCACGGCCCATTCTGCGGGGCCTTCTTCCATGGGTCCGCAGCTTCCTGCGGGGGGTTTCAGCCATGGGGGGTGGCTGGGTTCCCTCCCCTGGCAGGGTACCCCCCCGGCCCTGCAGGGGCCGGGCCTGGGGTCATGGCCGTATATGGGCCCCGGGGTCCAGGGACCTGGACCGGCGCCTGCACCCAGTGGGCCGGCTGGCCCTTTGCCCCCACTTGGCTTCGGGGGCTACGTTAGTGTTGAGGCCCTTCTGGCCCACGTTGCGGCCCTCGAGGCATCCCTCGCGAGGGTTAGTGACCCGGGGGTGCCTTTTGGGGTGCAGGTTGATCCATTGTCTGCCGGTCAGCGGCAGGCGGCAGGACGGGTCGAGCTGCCCGAGGCGCGTGGCTTCGGCCACTGCCTCGCATCTCCCCACATGCAGTACCTCGCGGTGGGGGCGGCCCGCGGGGGTACTGCATGTGAGTATGCGGTTCAATCTAGTGCACCCACACACCTACCCACGTTGGGGGGGGGGGCATTCCAGTGGCCGTGGCCTCGCATGGGTGGTGCGACGGTTCAGTCGCCAACGTCCCACCCGGCGACTTCACCGCTCACCCAGGGCCCAGTTTTGGGTGGTACCTCTTATTCAGTTGGGAATGTGTTAGGGGTGGCTGGGTTGGTCCAGGCTCCTTTTCAGATCCCCGTGGTTCCCACTGTGCCGGTGTCAGCATTGCCGACAGCGGGGTATTCCTTGCCCCTGGGGGACCATTTGGCCCAGGCCACCAAAGAGAAGATCTGGCGTGGGGAGTATGTCGACATCTTCTCCCTTCTTAACAGAGAGCCCACCAAAGAGGAGAGGGAGGGGCAGGATGAGAAGGATAAGGAACAGGCACGTCGTCGTAAGCCGCCACGTACGTGGGCCAATTGGTTGCCGGCGTACCTTATATACATGGCGGTCTACCTCAGGGCCCGGCCAGATTTGGCAATTCCGATGGTCCAGTATTTGGACAACATTTACCAGGCGATGGTCGACTTCCCGGGCCCGTCATGGTTGGCTTACGACGAGGAATTCCGTATGCGGATTCCCCTGCACCCTGAGATGAGGTGGGATGAGCCCTGCCAGAAGCTGTGGCTTCTGTATATGACTCCCACGCGCCCTGCGCCTGGGGACAGATACCATTGTGGACATGCGGTCCAGCGAGCGGCCCCAGCACAGACACCCCGCCAGGTGGCAGGGCAGGGGGTTCCAGCCCACCTGCTGTGCTGGACTTTCTCGTCCAATGGTTCCTGCAGTAGGAAGAATTGCCGGTACAGGCATGAGTGTCCCTCTTGCGCTGGCTCCCATGCGGCCTCCGCCTGCCCCAGGCCTGGAGGGGTGCGTGGCAAAGGTAGGGGCGGACAAGGGGCTGGCAAGACTGCCGCAGAGGGAGCTGGTCCACCGAAAGGCCCCCTCCCCAATTAATGTGGACATGCTGGAGCATTGGCTCGCATCGTACCCGAGGGGGGCAGATGCGGTTTACCTGCTTCAAGATTTTCGACTGGGTTTCCATATTCCTTTCCAGGGTGATAGGTCCCCCCAAGATGCCCCCAACCTTTTGTCCCTTAAGGGGAGGGAGGAGGTGGCTGCTGCCAGCATTTCTAAGGAGGTTGATGCGGGCAGGGTCGCTGGCCCTTTCCCTGCACCCCCGTTCCCCAACCTTAAAGTGTCACCCTTGGGCTTGGTGCCCAAGAAGTCACCGGGCGAGTTCCGCCTGATCCATCACTTGTCCTACCCAGCCGGCCGATCGGTCAATGATGCTATCCCTGATGACCTTTGCTCGGTCAGGTATACATCTTTTGACCAAGCACTGCGCATGGTGCGCTCATGTGGCCCGGGTGCGCTGTTGGCTAAGTGCGACATTAAGTCTGCCTTTCGCCTCCTGCCGGTTCACCCGGGTGACTTTGAGTTGCTGGGTTTTAAGTTCAGGGGTGAATATTATTTCGATAAGACCATGCCTTTTGGCTGTTCCATATCGTGCTCGGCCTTCGAGCATTTTAGCACCTTCCTACAGTGGGCTTTTGTCCGCAGGTCAGGGTCCCGGTCTGTAGCCCATTACCTGGATGATTTTTTATTCGGGGGTGAACGGGGCTGGGACACGTGCACACGTCTCCTCAACACATTTCAGACGCTAATGGAGGAACTGGGTGTCCCTTTAGCGCCCGAAAAGACCGAGGGCCCATCTACACAGCTAGTCTTCCTGGGGGTGGAGATTGACACGGTAGCGCAGGCTTCTAGGTTACCAGGGGATAAGGTGTCAAGGATAGTGGCCCTTATCTCGGACTTGCTTGCAAAACGCAAGGCATCACTGCGGGACCTGCAGGTGTTGCATGGTCATCTCAATTTCGCTTGCAGGGTGGTCGCACCGGGCAGGGCATTTGCCCGGCTCTTGTGCGACGCAATGACAGGCTTGTCCAGGCCCCACCATAGGGTCAGACTAACCCAGGGCATTAAGGCAGATATGCTTATCTGGCTCCAGTTCCTGAAGGAGTTCAATGGGGTGTCATTTTGGAGGTCTGACCTTCTGGCTTCCCCTCGTTTCCAGATACAGTCCGATGCCTCCGGGTCCCTGGGTTATGGGATGTACTTCAATGGGAAGTGGGCCTATGGTGGGTGGCCACCAGCCTGGTCAGCCTGCGGGACCTCACGTACCTGGAATTTTTCCCCATCCTGGGGGCCTTGATGCTATGGGGTGATGAGTGGGCCAACTCGGTCGTTCATTTCTGGTGTGACAATGCGGCCGTTGTCCACATTGTGAACTCACAGACTTCCAAATCACCCAGGGTGATGGACTTGGTGCGCCAGTTTGTATTGCGCAGCCTGCGCCTTAATGTACTGTTCCGGGCCAGGCATGTCCCGGGGGTCAATAATGATATCGCTGACGCTTTGTCCCGCCTGCAGATCTCCCGGTTCCGCGCCTTGGCCCCGGATGCAGAGGAATTTCCCTCGCCACTTCCGGACGAGATATGGACCTTTGGCAAGGAGAGGTGAACCGGGCGATCGGCATGTCGCTAGCGCCACGCACGCATAAGGCGTATCAACACGCATTTAATTCTTTCAGGGCGTTCTGTGCCCAATTCCGGCTGCCAGATACCTGGCCTATCCCGGTGGCCCATATACTTCAATTCATGGTTGACCTGCATTCCCAGGGCCTTGCACCTCGAACCATAGCATCCAGGCTGTCAGCGCTGGCTTTTATGGCCAAAGTAGGCGGACATGCGGACAGTACCGCTGACTTCCGTGTGAGACACGTTTTGGAGGGGTGGGTGCGGGAGCGTGGGCGTAGCCCAGATGACCGCCACCCAATTTCCCCAGGGGTTCTTACCCAACTGGCACGGGGCTGGCAGGACCTATGTTTTGCTAGGTATGAGGCAGCCTTGTTTCATGCGGCTACAACGGTGGCCTTTTTTGGAGCGCTCCGCATCAGTGAGTTTGTGATGCTGTCTAAGGCGGATGCTAGTCGTAGGGCACTGGAACTCGAAGATGTCTATGTGGCCAAAGACTGGGCTCAGTGGAGGATACGCTCCTCTAAGACGGATCAGCATGGCGTAGGCAGTGGAATAAGACTACTACGGTGTTCTTTGGCAGACATCTGTCCGGTTGGTGCCCTACGGGAGTTCCTTGCACTGCGTGGCACGCACCATGGCCCGTTTTTTCTGTCACCAAGATGGGTCTCCCCTTACTAAATTTCAATTTTGGAGGGTGCCGGTAGGCACTAGCCAGTGTTGGCCTCCCTGGGGCTCGTTGCGGCACCCATTCATTCAGGATAGGGGCGGCTTCTACTGCAGCTGTTTTCGGGTACTCCGGGGCTGACATACGCCGCATGGGAGGGTGGAGATCACAATGTTTTCAGTTTGTGTTTGCCCTCTTCAACTGTGAATACCAGTTTAGTCACTGCACTGTTTCTCCCCCCCTTTTTTTCCTTGACAGACCCTGGGTGTCGTATTACACCGGTGACAGTGTGCCTGGTGGGCCATAGCCATGTGCACAGGGCAGCGCGTTACGCTGCACAGGGCAGCGCGTTACGCTGCACAGGGCAGCGTGTTATGCTGCACAGGGCAGCACGTTACGCTGCATAGGGCAGCGCGTTACGCTGCAGCGACAGAGTGGGGACCCCGACTGGGACTGGGTGCATCCGCACATCTCAGGTGCTATGGTAAGCGTGGCATGTTATGGCAGGAACTGTTGCCATTCCTTTTCTACATCAGGGATGCTGACTCGCCGGATGTCCTGGTTATGTACCTTGGGGGCGATGGCTTAGGGCGGGTCACTGGCCTATCGCGGAAGCTTGCGATTTGCAGTGACCTGCCCCACTCACGTTATGTGTGGCCTGCCACAACCCTCAATTGGTCGGACACGATACCGCGGTACGCTTACAGGGGGGCGTGCGGCCTCGAGGCTCTTGGCCGAGCCGATGCTCCGTGAACGGGGCTATTGCCCGGTTACTTTTCGACAAAGGTGGGGGACGCGTCATTCGCCTCCCCGACATCAGTCTGCAAAATTACGAGCTTTTACTCAGGGGATGGGGCCCATCTGTCGCAGGGAGGTATGGACCTCTTGTTAGTGGACTGGCGAGCAGGCCTGTTGACCGAGCTGTCGGTCTTGGGGGGGGGCGGTGAGCCTTCTGGGAAGCCTCCCCGTGTGGCGGGTAGCACTGGTAAGGTAAACATTTATGACCCACAGGTATCCGGCAGGTTCGCAATTGACTGGACAACACTAGACAGGTATAAGTTGGTTAAACGTTGTCCGGTCAACGACGAACCAGGCGATGGGGTGATGGCTACAGCTAGACAGCATGCATCACCCCGTGATTTTACGGATACGCGTCAGAGGGTGGGGTCATTAGTTAGATATTGACTACGGTCAACAATTTGTTTGTTGTCAACAAACAAATTGATACAAATAGATACATTGTAACAATTGTCGTTGGCAATTTTGGGTGGTACCTTACCAGTGTTACTTCGGCCTGCTTGCCTTAAGAATTATAATTGGTCAATTACCAATAGAAATTTATAATTCGGACTAGGGCATGAATCAATAAATGTGGCCCAATGCTGTTATCCACTTTCATTGGTGTCTGAGTCCTTTATTGGGGGTGCGCCTGCAATGCAAGCGCGGCGCCAAAATGGCCGCCGCGCCCTTTGCGGGCCCCCCCCACCGGACGAAGACATCCGGGTAGTTAGGGGGCATGGCCAGCACCCTTATATAAGGGGCGGCCACGAGGCAGCCGAGCTGCCATTTTGCGAAGCGGCGGAGCGGAGAAGTTTTTCCCCTCCACCCCCTCCCTAGTTAACAGTGTGATATTTTGGTCGCTTCGGGGCCGGGTGGGAATTTTTGGCTGGGACTCACAATTGGCTCTTGGGTCCAGGTTTTTTCGCCCATCCCACACTGTTGCTATGGTTTGATATAGGGGTTTTTCTGTTGCTGCTCTTGACTTTGGTCACATGGGCGGGTAGCACTGGTAAGGTAAACATTTATGACCCACAGGTATCCGGCAGGTTCGCAATTGACTGGACAACACTAGACAGGTATAAGTTGGTTAAACGTTGTCCGGTCAACGACGAACCAGGCGACGGGGTGATGGCTACAGCTAGACAGCATGCATCACCCCGTGATTTTACGGATACGTGTCAGAGGGTGGGGTCATTAGTTAGATATTGACTACGGTCAACAATTTGTTTGTTGTCAACAAACAAATTGATACAAATAGATACATTGTAACAATTGCCGTTGGCAATTTTGGGTGGTACCTTACCAGTGTTACTTCGGCCTGCTTGCCTTAAGAATTATAATTGGTCAATTACCAATAGAAATTTATAATTCGGACTAGGGCATGAATCAATAAATGTGGCCCAATGCCGTTATCCACTTTCATTGGTGTCTGAGTCCTTTATTGGGGGGTGCGCCTGCAAAGATGCTCCTATGTCACTTAAACTATCAGCTTGTCTGCACAGGTTCTTTTGAAGTGGGTGAGTCCAGAGTAAATAGGGTCTGGCGGAGGTCTTTTTTAAAATCACCATGTGATTCCCTTCCCTTTTGCCTTGGAGCAAAGCTGTGTGAAAAATACAGGATAAACCTGGGCAATAGGAGAGTAAGAATCAAATTGCATGAAGTATTTGATTTACAGGCTGAGATGATAGCTGTTTCCAATTTTGCAGACTTTAAAAGAGAACATTCATGTTCTACTCTAACAACATGGGAAAATTGAGACAGTTTTCAAATAAATATACATTTCCTTCTGTGGAGATTCATCTTCTCAGTAATTCCCACTTTCCAGGTGGTAAGTCTGCCACACAAGAGCTGTCTGTAGCAGCAAGACAAAACAGAGTATAGTCTTACTACTATTCATGCAGCTTTCTAAACCCAATGAGATATATAAACAAAGCTGTACTCATGTTCTCTATAAAATTGCTACTGCTATTATGCATTTTAATGTTTCAGTTTAATTGCATAAGGGTAAAACAGGAAGTTCTTATGTTTACTGCGTCATACATTTCTTATGTTTAGGATAACAACCAACATGATTGTTGGTTGATTACTTAGAACTGAAGTAAATAGTATGTTGTATCCTAGGAAACAAACATTTGTGAAAGAAGGGATGTTCCAACCAATTATATCCATTATTCTTTTTTTACAACATTTAAAAAAAAACTGACATTCAGATAATGATGACTTCTGCTGAAAATTCCATTTGTTGTTGTTGTTCAGTCGCACAGTCGGTTCCGACCCTTTGCGACCCTATGGACCATTGTTCTCCAGGCGCCTCTGTCCTCCACCATCCCCCTCAGCCCTCCCAGCTCTGTGCCCATTGTGTCTACAATGCCATCTAGCCATCTCATCCTTGGCCTCCCCCTTCTTCTTTTGCCCTCCACCTTTCCCAACATCAATGCCTTCTCAAGTGAATCCTCCCTTCTCATTTGATGTCCAAAGTATTTTAGCTTCATCTTTACTATTTGACCTTCCAATGAGCAGTCAGGGTTAATTTCTTCTAAGATTGACCTATTTGTTCTCCTCGCTGTCCAGGGGACTCTCAAAACCCTCCTCCAACACCACATTTCAAAGGCATCTATTCTTCTGCGTTCAGCCTTCCTAATTGTCCAGCTCTCACATCCGTACATTACTACTGGGAAAACCATTGCTTTGACTATTCTAATTTTTGTTTTCAATGTGATGTCTCTGCTTTTCACTATGTTTCCCCAGGTTTCTCATTGCTTCTCTCCCAAGAATCAGTCGCCTTTTTATTTCATGGCTACAATCCCCATCTGCAGTGATCTTTGATCCCAAGAAAGTAAAATCTGTCACTGCTTCTACTTCTTCCCCATCTATTTTCCAGGAACTGATTGGGCCTGTTGCCATTATCTTGGTTTTCTTGATATTGAGTCTCAAGCCAGCTTTTGCACTCTCCTCCTTCAGCCCAATCAAGAGATTCTTTAGGTCTTCCTCACTTTCTGCCATTAGGGTGGTATCGTCTGCATATCTCAGATTGTTGATGTTTCTCCCAGCGATTTTAATCCCATATTGTGATTCCTCCATCCCTGCACTGCGCATTATGTGCTCTGTGTATAGGTTGAATAGGCATGGTGATAAAATGCAGCCTTGTCTTACTCCTTTTCCTATTCCAAACCACTCTGTCATCCCATGTTCTGTCCTAACTGTTGCTTCTTGGTTCATGTACAGATTTCTCAGGAGGCATATGAGGTGCTCTGGTATTCCCATCTCTTTAATTACTTGCCACATCTTGTTGTGGTCCACACAGTCAAATGCCTTAGTGTAGTCAATGAAACAAAAGTAAACTTGTTTCTGGTATTCCTTTGTTTTCTCCATGATCCAGCGTATGTTGGCAATGTGGTCTCTAGTCCCCCTGCCTCTTCTGAAACCTGCCTGCACCTCTGGTAATTCTCTTTCCACATGCTGCTGAAGTCTATCCTGTATTATCTTGAGCATCACCTTACTAGCGTGTGGGGTGAGCGCGATTGTTCGATAATTTGAACATTCTTTGGCATTGCCCTTTTTTGGGATTGGAACGTATACTGATCTTTTCCAGTCCTGTGGCCATTGTTTTGTTTTCCAAATCTGCTGGCATATTGAATGCAGTAATTTGACGCCGTCATCTTTTAGCGCTTTGAAAAATTCAACTGGGATACCATCATCTCCACTAGCTTTGTTGTTTGCAGTGCTCTTTAGGGCCTTTATGACTTCGCTCTCCAGGATGTCTGGCTCAAGTTCTACTTCTTCATCATTGTGATTGTCAGGAGTGTTGAGGTCCTTTTTGTAGAGTTCCTCTGTGTACTCTTTCCATCTTTTCTTAATCTCTTCTGCATCAGCTAGCTCCTTTCCTTCTTTGTCCCTTATCATGGTCATTTTTGCTTTAAATGTTCCCTTAATTTCCCCGATTTTTTTGAAAAGATCTCTGGTTCTGCCTCTTTTGTTGTTTTCCTCCATTTCTCTGCACTGTTCTTTTAGGTAGTTTTCCTTATCTCTCCTTGCTTTTCTTTGAAATTCTGTGTTCAAATGATTGTATTTTTTCCTTTCTCCTTTGACTTTTGCGTTCCTTCTTTCCTCTGCTATTTTAAGAGCCTCATCAGACAACCACTTTGCTTTCTTACTCTTCTTTTCTTTTGGTATGGTTTTCTTTGCTGCTTCCTGCATGATGTCCCTCATCTCTGTCCATAATTCTTCTGGCACTCTATCTATTGAGTCTAAGCCATTGAATCTGTTCATCACCTCCACCGTGTATTCTTTAGGGATGCTGTCTAGGTGATATCTTTCTGGTCTCCGTGTTTTCCCTATTTTCTTTAGTCTAAGCCTGAATTTTGCGATCACTAGGTTGTGATCTGAGCCACAGTCTGCTCCAGGTCTTGTTTTTGCTGACTGTATGGAGGTTCTCCATCTTTGGCTGCAGAGTATGTAGTCAATCTGGTTTCGGTGTTGGCCATCTGGTGATGTCCATGTGTAAAGTCGCCTCTTTTGTTGCTGGAATAGAGTGTTTGCTATGACCAGTGCATTCTCTTGGCAGAACTCTATCAATCTTTGCCCTGCTTCATTCTGTGTTCCAAGACCAAATTTGCCTGTTATTCCCTCCACTTTTTGATTTCCTACTTTGGCATTCCAGTCTCCTAATATAATTTGGACATCATTTCTTGGTGTCTGTTCTAAGAGGTGTTGTAAGTCCTCATAGAACTGGTCCATTGTGGCTTCATCTGCACCAGTGGTTGGTGTGTATATTTGGATCACAGTGACATTGAAAGGTTTGCCTTGAATTCTGACTGACATCATTCTGTCATTTTTGAGATTGTATCCCATTACTGCTTTTCTTACTCTTTTATTGACAATTATGGCTACTCCATTTCTTCTAAGGTTTTCTTGTCCACAGTAGTAGATATGATGGTTTCCAGAGCTGAATTCACCCATCCCTGTCCATTTTAGCTCACTGATGCCCAAGATGTCAATGCTTATTCTTTCCATCTCATTTGTTACCACTTCCAGTTTACCTTGGTTCATTGATCTCACATTCCATGTCCCTATGCAGTATTGCTCTTTACAACATTGCATTTCCCCTCCCCCTTTCCTGTCCCTCCCATTCCTCCCCTCTGTGGTGTTAAGCATCCTGTATCACCTAGCCTGCCCTTTTGTTTTGCCTTTTGTTTTGGTCCATAGGGTTCTCTTGGCAAGATTTGTGGCGTGGTTTGCCAGTGTCTACGCCATTTTTCTCTCCTCATACATTTTATCACAGTTTTTATAGTTGCACATTAAAAGACATGACATCACACTCCAACTCACACTCCAACTCACACTCACACGCTCTCACTCACTCACGTGCATACACGTATGCACATGTGCATGCACGCATGCACGTGTGCATGCACGCACACATACACGTCAAAGTTTGGAGCTGCTAGCTTTGCTATAGGAACTAGATTGGTTAGCTTTAACAGATTTAGGATTTTCAATTTTCCGCCTCTATTTTTGGCATTAGGATGGGACAGGAGGAAGCCACACTACCAAAGACTTTAGAGTGCTGCACAGAGATATGGGCTGAAAAGATTGTATAGAACACATTTTCCTCCTGTGTGTGGGGGGATCCCAACTCTCCCCAACCCCACAACAAGCAACATGGGCCAGTACCCTTTCACACCACTATCACTCTGAGGAATTCCTGACAACCTGCTTTTAGCTTCTCCAACTCAGGTGTCTGTGTACCTTGACACATATAGCTTTTCTTTCAATTCATAACACAATCTGTTTTAATATTTTTCACTTAATGTCCTTTTCACACACCCTCTTCTCTTTCTGTCTTTTTCATTCTTATCCACCTGTCTATAACTGTATTTGGTTGTTACCTTATCTGATCTCAGCAACACAGATTGAAAGGAGCAATTAGCTCTGTCTCAATCCCTCACTTATTTCTTTACACAAACAGGGACTAAATCTATCTGATAGAGAAAAGTTTCCCGGAGCACACAGGCCATAGATACTAACAAGAATCCAGATTTTTCTAGCATTCGGCTCACATGTAGAGCCTATATGTCACCAGAAACTCTACTTTTCAGACTCATCCTACTCTTTTGAACAGGAGTCCCTAACCTTTTCAAGCTAGGAGCCGGGTCATGCTCTCTCAGTCAGCTTCAAGGGCCAGAGGGCCATTTTGCCCTGCCTGGACTTTGGGGTGTGTGTGTGTGGCCATTGTGTCCCAACAGCTTCAAAGGGTAGCCACTTTGTTTCTCAAATGCCCTTGGAGGGGTGGGGGGCACATGAAACAGCATCATGGGCCAGATCTGGCACATGGGCCTTCGGTTGGGGACCGCTGCTTTTGAAGAAAGCAACAGGGGAGAGAACAGGGCTAGTAACTCATCTCCCTCCATGTTGCTAATGCTGGATAAGGTAACAACAGATTTTGTCTCTTATTTTGGCAGATCCTTTCCCAGAAATCCTGTCTCTCTGTGTGTTTTTCCTGTGCTATCATGAGCCAAGATTCCTCTGCCAAAATAAACAGTCACTTCCTTTCTGCCATCCCTCCCCTTTTAATTCATCCCCACCCACCCCCATTCTTTTTCCTTCCACCTGCCCTGGTCTGTCTATTTTTGTCCTATCATTTCACAATTGTCAACAATTCTCCTCTACTCCCTCATATGTGTTGCTATTACAAACAATCCAAACCCTATTTTACCACATTTTATCTAATGTCACTATAGGGAATTTTCTTTTGCCTTGGTATCCACAATTGGGTGTTGTGTTACAGCACAGGAGAGGTTTGAACCAAATTGGGCAGTGGGCCAGATGTAATTCTTACAAGTAGGAATATATTCACACCAAGCATTCAGAGCATGGGTCTGCTTTGTCCAGCAGAAAGAGCCTTCCTCTCTGCAAAACCAAGGAGGTCCTAGTAGGGCCATGATGGCAAACCCTGGCACTCCGGGTGTTCTTGGACTTCAATTACCAGAAGCCAAAGTCAGCACTCCTGCTGATTAGAGCTTCTGGGAATTGAAGTCCAAGAACACCTGGAATGCCAAGGTTCACCATCACTGTCCTAGTGGGGGAAATCATCTCTGAATGTCACATGACAGAAAGTTCTTACTGGTGCCAAAGAGAGGAAATACTTAAACTCTGTTCACAACATCACAGTCATAGATCTCAGCAGGGACTAAGCTTTTATATTTGAGAAATCACACTGTTGTGGCAAAACATATTCAGTGGTACCACACTGTGGACATGGCCTGTTGGCCATGTGACTGCTCTTCGCTATAGAGCTATGAAAATAGAAGCCTCTTCTATTTTCATCACTCTTTAGCGAACCTCTAAAGCCATTTCCCCCTTGTCCAAGGTTTTTGCAGGGCTCTGTTTCACTCCGGGGTGGCTGGGGATGCGCTTTGAAGTAAAATGTTGTTAAATCCGGCCCTTATAAGCACGAGTCCAGGACAATGATGAACAAACAGCAACAAGCTTTATTTCAACAGTCAGTTAGAGATTGGCTTACAAGGTGTTCTGGATCCCGTGATGGCTATACAATCCTGACAGAGTCAGTCCCTCCAGACTCTTGCCCGGCAATGGGCAATAAACTAGTTACCGAGAATTGTAGCATAATGGAGGGACCCAGGCTTAGCACTACCAGGCTACCTGTAGGATGTAGGAAGTATAGATCTGGTCCGGCCCCACCCTTGTTTATCCGTGGGGCTTATATAGTGTCTCCCCGGCAGTGGCTACTGGATACAGCCTGCCAGACAAACATAACTAACCAATCAGTGCAGGGAATATATGAAGGTAACCAATGGGGAACAGGATCCAAAACTGTAACCAATGACAGGACTTGGATTAGCATAACTAGCGCGCCCTTTGCAGGGGTTTCACGCCACTTTAGACTTCTAATTGGGATGGTGGGAAACCACAATTTTCCTCTTGTAAGAGCGCTCCTTGGGCTACTTGCAATTGTGCCTCAATACTCAACAAACGCAGCCCAGGAAAAGCCTTTGATGGAGGGAGAAATGGAGCCAGGCCCCTCCGAAGCCTCTTCTAGAAGGAGGAGGGGTTGGGGGTGGGGTGGGGCAGGGAGATGGGTGGGGCCAGCCATTTTTACTACCGGTATGCACGTACTGGTGCAAACCTGCTGATGCCCACCACTGCATTTATTTACCTTTACATGCAGTTGAGTCGCATAGTAAAAAAAATTGAATGAAAATTCTCCCCAAAAGTTGTACCAGTTTAGCACAAAATAAAAGTACTGAATGATTTCATTGTGTTGGCAAAGCAAATCCAACCCACTTCCATTGGTATAATTTATTCCCTCTACTCTATTACTTGTTATATTCTCTTGAAATATGATACCACTTTGTGAAAGCTCCCTAGCATACACATCCTCTCACCAGATTTCCTTGGCTTTTATTTCAGCTGCATTTGGTGTTTACTTGAATTATCCTATTTGTTTTCTCCTTTTCATTATACTTATTTAAACTGGTTGATGTGAATGGCATCCCCCCCTGCAATTTCAGTGCTATGCATATGTAGACAAGGATAAACTTTTCAACCCAGTAGTAAATATTCATTTCTCATGGAAATTGTGAGTCATGAAGGGAAAAAAAACACTTAACAATGCCCGTTTGGATTCACTAATAAAGATTTTTACAAGACACAATATAACCAAGCACTGCAAATTCAGAATCCTAGTTTTCTTCATGTTGCTACAGTTCTCAGACAGAAGCAAAATGATTCCAGATGCATTCAGCATGTATGCTGCTTTTTACTCTCTTTCATTGTAAATACTATTAAATTGTGATCAGTGTTCAACATTGTATTTTGCCACCAGGGAGCTATAGTAATAGAGCAATATTTCTACATGATTTGTTGCCATTGTCTTCTATTGGACCAGACTTCAGCACACAATGAAAACTTATTTAATATTTTTATTCCCTGGTGTTCACTTTTTAATGTCTAGGGCTTCCAAGAGTAAACTGAGAAATACCTGTTTAAAGTTTAATACAGATCAGAAATTGTGTCTTACACAGATGGAAAGATCTTGGTGACAGAGAGGTTTCATGGTACAGAGTTCAGCTGGATTTGGAGAACTATAACAGAAAACAGATCACCTTCCAATAACAACCCCTTCTTTCTAGCAATACATCAAAAGAAAAAAGGTATAAAGGAAGAAAGGAAAGAGAAAAAAAGGAACTTACTCAAGGGTTACTATAAATCAAGTTTTTCTTTCTATAATTAAGTACTAATATACTGCCTTTAAGTATAGCATCAGGAAATCTTCATTTTTAGTAGCGGAAGATAAGATAAATTAATGTGGAAACATTGTTTAAAAACCAACAGTACTAGAACAAGCAATAAAAGAAAATGGAATATCTGAAATAAATTTGTGTGCGTTATGTTCTGCAGCAACAGAGAGTGAAGCGTGCTTAGCATAACAATTAATTTAGCCCCTTTCTTCTCTACTGCTTAATTTTGGCTTATAATTTAATTAAGACTATAAGCAATGCTGGAAATAAGTATTTTATTGTGTCCTACTTCTGACCTCCATTGCTTTCCATTTTATCCACAGGAATATGAAAAAATAAATGAGAAGTGATCACTAGATTTATTGTTGATCCAAACATGTTGGTGTACATTGACATGCTATATTTGTGCACCACGAAAGATAATTCTCTAAAGCAGGTGTTTGCAATGTTAGCTTTACCTAATGCAACTCGCACAATAGCCCATTTTGCCTGGAGTATCCTAGGGCTTGTAGTCCCCAAATGTAACCTTTACCATCTCTGCCCTAAAAAAACCTTTCCTAATCTGCATTCTAACAAATTTTCCAACATTCCCAGCCATCATTTTAGTCCCAAAAGGATGGGTGTTTTTAACTTGGAATAGCTAATTTAATAGATTGTCTATTGGACTACATGTCACTTCAGATGGTGATTGCACACCCACTGGTCTCACATTTGTATGTGAAATGCACATGTAATATTAGTTTCAAACAGGGCTTCTCAACCTATGGCCTGTGGACCAGACCCGGCCCATGGCACCATTTCATGTGGCCCGCAGCCACCCTCACCACTCCTAGAAGTGGAAGAAGACACATTTACATCAGCTGTAAAACGCACCTGCGCATGTGCAAACGCACCCACAGCTATCATAAACACAGAAGTGGGTGCATTGATGGCTGTCTTAAATGTGCCCGCTTCTGCTTCCAGGGGGCATGGTCAGGCCTGCTCAGCTATCTGGGGGAGCGTGGTCAGGCCCAAGGCGTAAAACGTTTGGGAGCCCCTGGTTTAAAAGGTCATGCAGAAAATTCACTTTGCCTCACTCTAATAATAATAATAATAATAATAATAATAATAATAATAATAATAATAATAATAATAATAATAATAATAATAATAATAATAATAATAATAATAATAATAATAATAATAATAATAATAATAATAATAATAATAATAATGCATTGTGATTGTTACACAGGGATCACTATCCTATAACTTTGCAAGTATCTCCAGGAATTGGAGATAGCTGATTGAGGAATTTGAACTCTCCTCCATCACCACCACTCCAACAACAAGAGGTTGGTTTAGGGGTGCAGGGCAGGCTATGTGACACATAAAACTCTGATCTCCCACAAAGGAAAATGGCCCTTAGGTTGACTTCTTAGGAAAACACTACTGTTGGACCACACTGACCTTTCAGCATATATATCCAGAAAAGAAAATATCTGTCCATTCAAAGGTCATTGGCCCTACAAGCAATCTTTTCTTGTCAGTAGCCATGTACCTCATAGTTTCTCTATAGAGTCCCCAAGTGAGTTTACTGCTGTTCTCTTAAACTTTTCACAGCTGTTGTTACTTATCCATACCACCCCTGCACTGCATATAATTTACATTCCTATGCCTATCATTTCATATTTGGCACCACTGATTCATTTCCAAATTTCTTCCCTACTTAGTCTAATAGATGTAAAACCTGATTTAGACATTTACCCATAAAAATGACTGAAACCATCTGTCTCTTTGTGTATAAATCCCAAAATTTAAAATCATTCTGCCACTATTGATGTGAATTTCACACATTGTGTGGCAACACACGCATACTTCTTGTATATATGACAGCAAGCTGTGGCAAATCCAGCCTTATTCTGGTATGTATCAAACACCTGTATAAAAGGCAACACAAATTTTTTTAATAGTTTATGTGTGTAAAACACTCCAAAAGAAACTCTGAAGCTGTTGAACCTGGACAGTTTAGAAATGAGCAGCATATACAAGGAAAACAGAAAGAAATTTTAATTAACAGTTACCGCCATTGCATTCTAGTTTTCTCTAATGAGACTAACTTGCTGGATTATTCTGACTATGCAGTGGGAGTGAAAGTTAACGCCTGCTGCAGCTTTCCACAAAATGAACAGGTCTTTTTATTATTATTATTTTGAGGTGTGCATAACTTTGTATCATTGTGTGTAATTTTAATTCCTATGGACTATTTGGCTCAGCCCAGTGGGTGGGGAAATCCTAGGAAGGGGCTGTGATTCATGATTTGGTGGTGCAGTGGTTAAAATGGTGTATTGCAGCCAAAACTGCTGACGTTGTGAGTTCAATCCTGACAGGACTCAAGGTTGGCTCAGCCTTCCACCATACCTGTCAACCTGCGGCTCTGGAAAAAATGGGACCTGCACAGATCGCTTGTGCACAGATGACTTTCCACGCATGCGTGGAAGCGCTACGCTGCTTGCATAGCCCCTACGCAAGCGGCGTAGCGCTTCCATGCATGCGTGGAAGGGTTTTACACTTGTGTAGAACCCTTCCATGCATGTGTGGAAGCGCTCCACCGCTTGCATAGGGGCTGCGCAAGTGGCGTAGCGCTTCCATGCATGCGTGGAAAGCGTTTTCCCCCGCTGCCAAATTACGGGGTTTTGGCAGTGCGGGGCGGGTTATGATGTCAATCGGCGTCAAATTACGGGGTAATCCCGGCCAAATCGGGATGGTTGACAAGTATGTCTTCCATCCTTCCAAGGTTGGTATAATGAGTACTCAGCATGTTGGGGGCAAAATGCTAATTACCTTGTGAACCACCCAGAGAGTGCACTAAGTGCTGTGGGGTGGTATATAAGTGCAATTGCCATTGCTAATTAGAAAGATGGGAGAGCTGGAGAAGCTAGAGTTGCTGTTCCCAGGGAGGAGGAAAAGGCTCTTGCTACCTTAGTTTAGGGCAGCGGTGCCCAAACCTTTTATGCCTGGGGCCCGACCATGCTCTGGAACAGCTAAGCGAGCCTGGCCACGCCCCCAGAAGCAGGCACATTTGTGCATGCACATCTGGAACCACTTCTGGGAATATTGTGGATGCATTTGCGTATGTGCAAATATGTCCGCACCACTCTCAGAAGTGGTTCCGGACACTCACGCACATGTGCACATGCACTTGCACCACTCCCGGAAGTGGTCCCGGACATCCCCACACATGCGCAAATGCATCCGCGCCACTCCTGGTAGTGGTTCTGGATGTGCATGCACATTGGCGGGTGTATCCCCCATCCACTTCCGGGAGTGATGAGGGCATTGGGGCTGGGTGAATTGATGTCGGGCCCTGGATCCAGCCTGTGAGCCGTAGTTTCGGCACCTCTGGTTTAGGGCATTAGAGAGTGTATACTTGGAATTGATTCCTTTTAGTTGGGGATATCCTACCTTGGTTGCTAAATATACAGTATTTGGGAGTTTCTTTTATTTGGCTTGAAAGAGATATTTGCATTCTTCCTTGTTTCAACAAGGAACTCCCATCCTGGTGCTAATGAAAGGAGCTTAGGGTGTACACATTTTAACATAAATTTTGGGGCTGTGTTATATCATTGTTGTCATTGTTTTGTTATACTGTATGTGTATATACAAGAACATTTTTGTGGAGTTTGTGTTTGCAACACTCATTTCATGTATATGGCAATGTGCTACAACTTATGACTTCATTCCTACAGCACAGGTGCAACTGCTCAACAGGATACTGGCAATGGATTCTGTTTATTTCTGGATTGTGCAGATGTGACAGTTTCAGAATTTAATAGTGTTTCATACACACAGTTGGACAAGAACAAAAAGAAGCAAAAATATACATACTTGGGAATGGGCAAATACTGTTTTGGAACTACTAACCAAATATGTATCATGTGACCAAAATTAGCTGGGACCAATAGCTAACTGAAAGAGAAAACTCACATGTTACCAATGTAATGCACATCCGTTCATATTGTACTGAAAAGATGTCCAACAGTGTGTGTGTCTGTCTGTCTGTCTATCTGTCTACACACACACACACACACACACACACACACACACACACACACACTGTTGGACATCTTTTCAGTACAATATGAATGGATGACTTACACTGAAACAATAATACAAACATATATAACCTTCTGAATGTGTTTGGAGAAAAGAAATGGGGGTTAAGAAACAGTCTTTTCTGACACACATTGTGTTACATGTTTAGATTTATATGTTGTCTGTTCTGAATTTTAAATTTTAAATTTTTTATTCAATAATCTAACATAAAAAATCAATACAACTTCTTTCTACATAAACACAAAGATCTTGAGGAAATGATGGTGGTGGTGGTGGTGGTGGTGATGGTGATGGTCATGGTCATGGTCATGGTCATGCTGGTGGACTATAACACTCAAAATCCTGCAGCCTGCATGGATTTCATCTTCCAACAAAATAGCTTTTGCAGTTTTCATGAATGTGTCCTGAGCCACATCTGGACAAAGAAATGCAGTAGCTCATTCAATGCTGCTCACCATTATAGTCCAGAGGCAATTAAAAGTAGTTGAAAACATATATGAAAGACCTACTTGACCAAGTACTTTAAGTATACAACCTGACTGACAACTGATTGCAGTATTTGGAAAGACATCAAATTATTTATGAATTATTATCTGTGTTTCATTTTTAATGTGCTTTCTGTGTCTATGCTTGTTCATCTTTTGACATTTTCAAAGGAACTGTTATTAGTATTGTCCTTTTATCAGTGGAAGCCTGGAATTATGAAAATGTTGGTTCAACTTCAGCTCTAGTGAAAAGTTAATTCATGTCATAATGTGTTTCACGTTATGGTTGTCCATATCAATGGACAATTGTATAATTATGGATAATTATGGATGACCTCCAAAGCAGATGATGAACATGTAGAGCAGGTATTCCCAACCTTTTTATACCATGGGCGCCCCTGCCCCCGCCCCCCGCCCCCGACAGCTGAACAGGCAGGTCACGTGGTTTCCCGTGACATGAACACTGTCATAAAACATGCCCAAGGCTATCGTAAACACATTTATGACAGCCACAGGCACATTTACGTCTGTCATAAATGTGTCTGTTTCTGCTTCCATTGTGGTGGTGGTGCCGGTGCAGGCCACATAGAATGATGCTGCAGGCTGGGGCCAGCCAATGGGCCGTAGTTTGGGAACCCCTGATGTAGAGACAAGTGGGGACAATACAATATCTAAGAAGGTGGGTGCACTTCTTTGTTCTACATTTGTGATCTACATGGCTGGAGTAAATATTTACAAGACTAATATAGGCTGTTCAGTTTGCTAGCTTAAAATAATTCATATTTTTTCAAAAAAGAAAAACTATTCTTCAATTATTAATGGATGCTTTTTCAATCAACCAGACCTAATTTGTTCAGTACGTAACTTTCCAGCTGCAGTTTCCAAATGTTTGATTGTAGACCTATGCCTGGTGCCATTAATTTGTTTCATTGACAAATAATGGATGCAGATACGCATTCTTATTAACATTACATATGCACCTCTACAGTTTACTAGGCCACACCATGAAGTATGCAGGAGAAACATGATCAGAAATGCCTCTGCATCAGCAATCTCTCTGGCAGGCTGCTTTTTTACATGACATTACAGTATGTCTTGCTAGATATGAATGCTTAACTGTCAAAATACCATTAAAGAAAGTTATATATCATACTTGTTGTAGGAGGAAATCTAGAAGTCTATGTTTTAATGCACAATCTTGAAATGTCTTGTGATATATCACTGCAAAAATAGTGCTAATTATGTGCGATCAATTCTAGTTTACGGTGATCCTTTCCAGGGTTTTCTAGATAAAGAGTATTCAAAAGATGTTTATCATTCTCTTTTTCAGGGAGAACTCTAGGTCTGTGCAGCTTGTCCTAGGATGGCTGTCCCTCCAGGAAGAACAGTGCCTTTCCTCTGGCTCTCTAGTCAGGTACTCAAATCACTGAACTAGCACCTATGTAAGGTAAACATGAAGGTCACCCTTGCTCAAAAGCCAGTCGTATTTAACTCTAAGATTCAGTGCTCATCTGTTTATAGCCAAAGAGCCAGTGCTGTCTGCATCTGCAGACATTTCCGTGGACATGTGGCAGGCATACCACAACACCAGAGTGCATGGAACGCTGTTTACCTTCCCACCAAAGTGGTCCCTATTTATCTACTTGCAATTTCTTGCTTTCGAACTGCTAGGTTGGCAGGAACTGGGACAGAGACAGGAGCTCACTCCATCATGCAGTACCTGGCAATTGAACTCTGACTTTTCAGTCAGTGAGTTCAGCATCTTAATCACTAAGCCACCACAGCCCCACTGGAAATAATAGATAGGGGGAAACACATATTTCCAGTATAATTTCTGGCTACATGTGTGCTTCAATTTATTTTACCCAGGCCATCAATTGAATTACATTAATAGCTGGCAGCAGTAAAAATGGATTTTCAGATTTTATTCCTCTTAGTCATAGAATCATAGAATAACTGAGTTATTCTATCGAGTCCAACCCTCTGCTCAATGCTGGAATCTAAATCAAAGCAGATCTGACAGTTGTTCAATTCTCTCCTGAATGCTTATAGCAGGGGTGCCAAAACTTTTCAGGCCACAGGCCATATGAGCACGTTTTATTTCCACTTCCAGGAGTGACGAGGGCTTCGTGGGCTGGATGAATTGGCATGGGGGCCAGATCTGGCCCCTGGGCCATGGTTTGAGCACCCCTGGCTTATAGTGTTGGAATGTTCACCACCTGTGTCTTTGACATTTTTGCAATTTGTTTTTCAAAGGTTTCATTTGCATCATCTCGATTGGGTGGTCAATAATAGACTACTACTACCATGTTCTTTTTGTGTGCCCCACCCCCACCCCATTAACTCAGATGCTCTCTATGGAACATGCAAGCTCATCCTCCTGTATTTCTATGCAGTGATATTTTTTTAACATATACTGTGACTCCACTGCCCATTCAGTTCTTCTTGAACAGTTTATAGCCTTCAATTGCTGTGTTCTAGTCATGGGAGTCATCCCACCAAGTTTCTGTTATCCCTATTAGATCATATTTCACCTCCTGAACTAAGAGTTCCAATTCTTCTTGCTGTTTCCCATACTCCTTGAATTTGTATATAGACATTGAAGAGTGTGTGATTTGCAGCCTGCTTTCCTTTCTCCCTTTTTATGAAGATTATTATTGGCCTCCATTATTTTATGCAAGCCTTCATCTTTCTTTACCTCTTATTTTACATCTCCCTTCCTCTTCCATTTCAATTTAAAGTCCTCCTGATGAATTTCTTCATGCTGTGCCCAAATACATTTTCCCCAGTCCTTGTGAAGTACAACCCATCCCGTGTCTGTGTTTCACATTATGGCCACATTATGCCAGTTGGAGGCCTTGTGCCAAGGCAAAGCCTTAGTTTGGACTGGCAAATCAGGTTCTTAGGGAAAGGATGAAGCAGTTATGTTACTGCTTCATCACATAAATAAACCCAGTTATGTTAGCATCAGTGGACGCTTCAGCAAGGTGTAGCACTGTCTGAATTCAGAATTGTTCCTTCTTCCAAATAGATGCACAAAAGTTATTTATTTATGCTTGTTGAAGAAGGTTGCATCAGAATAGATAGTTCTCTGGGTGTTGAAAATTCTCTCACCCTACGTGTGCTGTGAATTTCTACCATGTGAAACATGTGCAGAAGAAGATGAGGAAAAAGAAGAACTCTTCAGTAGCCTTCTAACATGTACAGAAGTGAGTTTGGTAAGAACCATGGCTAGTACTCTTTTGGATGCTGGTGGTAAATAACACATTTTGATAGTGTTGTCTATACATTTTGTTTTACAGTTTGGTTTTTATAGCTACCCTTTTTCTACTCTAGCTAATTTCCACACCACATCTCTTCCACATCTCTTTTTAGGATGACTTTATGGAAGGATTTGTTAACAATAACAATAAACACATATTTCACTTTGCTAGTGCTTGTCAGTGCCTATCTAAAAGAGCATTAGATTACTTGGACTCAGCATCTGCTGCACACAATAGCTTTTGCCCAAACATGGAGCTATAACTGTGCAAATAATGAAAACTTTCATTTGTAGGTGGGGATGAGCTAATACCTTAAAAAGTAAGCTACTGTATTAATATGGGTTTAGTTTCTTCTCCTCCTATGTTCAGTAAAGATCTAGGATGCTGTGAACAATGTCTTTGGGTTGAGGACCACATTGACCTCCCTCCAGTCTATCACAGGTGACACTCTTTCCTTACCAGCATCTTCACCAGTTGCTCCTGTTGGAGTTGCTGCTAAATTCAGGAAGAATGCCATTACATTAATGTACAAGTGTTTAATCATGTTGTTTTCTGCAGTAGTCCCTAATTCAGTAGAGCAGTTTGCAGCAGTCAGTTTGATAGTGGCAGGAAGATTCAAAAATGAAAAGCTTTAAGTTGCCCATTCATAATTTAGGTTAGATGTAAGTATTTCAAAAATAGATTCTGAATCTTCCTTTTCTAGCGAGTTCTGGATTTGCCCTTTGATGGCATGGTATGTATGTGTACTACTATCCCTATTAGTCTCTTTCGTTTGGCCACAAAGCATCTATCTCGTATACTCAGGAGCCTTCGGTGCACCAATGTTCCTGCTACTTCATCATGTTAGAGGCACTAGAGGACATGAGATAAACCTTACATAACCTGAGGAAAGTCTGTGGACTGTGTTTGACCTTGTCTTCAATGCGAAAGCATAGCTACTTACTGCAAATTAAATATTTCACTTGAATTCTATCAAGTTTGTTCTGGTAGTCATAACTGTCCTCACTTTCATCATTTATTGGGGGGGGCATGCCAGCCCTTATCAGTTTCTGACCAATCCAACTAATGAATTGACTTAAATTGCCCTTCCATTTTATAATCTAAATGGCTCATTAGATCGCATTAAAGATGACAGTGCCTATTGATGATTAGCCTGAAAACTAAGGAGGATGGTGTCATACAACACCAGGCAATACATGAGTCATTCAGCCCTTTTGAAAGTGCCTCACATCTGGCTGGCAGTGAATAGAGCCACTGTCAGACCATTTGCTGTCTAGTACCTGGTTCCTTATGTTCCAATTACAAGTTTTGAATGAGAGGGTTAGGAGAGTCTGGGGATTTGTGGCTGCAGTTCACACAAGCTGGCTAAACAAAGGCAGCCCTGTTCCTCATTAGACTCCTGCACTTAATTGGGAAGTGAGTTTGTTGACCGCTAGCTGCGTCAAGAGCCACTCTTTTATGGCAGAACAGATTAGCAATTCTGTGGAAGTTCATTTCAATGACATCTCACGCTACGAATAGGGGAGAGGTGCCTTTGCATTAACTTGATAAGAAATATGTTTCTTGTAGTCATTATGCATGATGAGATGACAAAGAATAACAATATTTGTTGGGCTGGTCCTTAGCAGCTCCAGGCCTTCTACACCTTCATCCCAAAAAGACAATACACAACATTAGTGGTTGCAGCAGCACTCCAACACTGAGAAATTGGATCTGTTGCATCGAGAGACCCAAATGCCCTTCAGTACCAACCATCAGTCTCTTTAATGGGACTGTGATGGCTCAGTAGTTAAGAAGCTCACCATGTTAGCTAGAAGGCTGGCAAGATGGCAGTTCGAGACCGGGTACTACATGATGGCTTGAGCGCCCGTCTTTGTCCTGGCTCCTGCCAACCTATCAGGTTGAAAGCAAGAAATTGCAAGTAGATAAATAGGGGCCACTTCAATGGGGAAAAGATTTTGGGGACATGAAAGGAGCTTCATTCAGACATCCCCTGAGTGGAGTTTCTCCAGAAAAATCCTTTCAACCCAGAATAATTTCTGACATAAAATTATTAATCTTTTTAATAGCTGGTGATAGTTCTTCTAGGAGTGGCAGTCCTCTGGAAACCACATGGGCATACACTGCTCCATGATTCCCTGTCAGCTGGGGGCAGGCCCATTCCAACAGGCCAGACCATGCTCCTGCCCTTTCATACATGGATCCTTTTAACCCAGACAAGCAGACTCCTGTTTGCTGCTGCTGTACCATCTGGCTCCAATCACAAAGCCCCAAACCACCAATAGATCTTAGGCTCTTCTAAGCACCTGCCAGAGAACTGCAGCTACTATGGCAAAACTGATATCACTTAACCCAACATCCTGCACTGAGTCCAATAAATGGACCTCACCTGAGCAAAAAGGTTTGCCTATTTAAATGAAATATCGAAGTACTTAATCCATTTGCCACTGGTTGTCTTTTACTTCATCATGTCTATTTTTTGTGGTTCACTGGCCCTGTACCATACCTGCCTTTTGAGGAGGTACGCTCACATTATCTGGATGGTGTAGCAGGTATGGATTACTTCCAAGTCTGCTTTAATAGAAAGGATAAGATCTAGTCCCCTGGTTGCCATCAAATCATTCTTCCTCTGTTGGGGGGAAAATAATGTCTGGTGGTCCATTCTGCTTGAACTGTTGCAATGAAAAAGGCATAAACTGAAACTAGCACATACCCCTCCACCACCACCCTCCACCCCAGCCATGTGACTTACACCACCCTATCTAAACTGGAATTCTGTCCCCATCTATTGAATACTGCATATCACTCTGCACAGCGGATAATGCTGTGGCTGACAAGATGAACCTTGTACACCCAACCTGTTGCCAGAGCTGAAAGAGAAGAAATGTCAAGACTGCATCTTAATATATCTGATGCAGCATTTATAAGCCTATAAATTTAATCTGTTGTCTGCTTTATATGTTCAGAAGGCATGCCGAAGTTGGCTGCCTCCGTGACCACCTTAGTCAGAAAGGAATGGGATGCAAAATCTGAGGTGGGTAGCCCATCCTTGCTATTGAGATCTGAAGTACTCCAGTAACCTGATAATGTTTCAATAGAGTACTATTTTTTATGTTTTAGCAGGGCTCCCCTCCCTTTCTGTCTGAGCACTGTTGCCAGTAGGCTCCAGTTGTACAAAGAGGTAAAGAAAAGCCTGAGATACTTATTCAGCAATCCTTCCACTTTAATTATATGGCAGGCAGACAGGAATAAAGCTTATTGTTTTCCAGTCTCCCTGCCTGAAGTCGGATTCAAAAATTTTCCCACCAGCCAATGTAAAGAGAAATCCTTCCCCACTGGCCAATGGGGACCCAGTTGGTTGGGGGGGGGGTGTTCTCTGTGTCACCATCCTGGCCTCCATGTCACCCCACAGAAACCATGTGGGAGCTACCATGCTAGCTCCAGCCAACACAGCAACTTGCTGCTCCAGGTGAATCTGAGTCCCCTTTTTCTTTCACAGAGAGAAAGGCACAGAATGGAAGAAGGAAACATCATTCCACTAGATCAGGGGTGCCCAAACTATGGCACCAAATAACCAGGCCCATACTGCCCTCGCCACTACTGGAAGCAAAGCTCACCCATGTGTGTGCAAACACTGCCATAAATGCACCTGCTGTTGCCATAAACGACAGCTACTGTGCATTTACAGCAGCATTTTGCACATGCATGGGCTTGTTTAACTTCTGCTTCTGGTGGGAGGAACCACGTGAACAACCCACTCAACCACGTGACTGGCCCATGGCACAAAAAGTTTAGGCACCCCTCCTGCTCCACTAGATGGTTAATTGTTTTAGGGCTGTCACATTGCAGTGTGAGGGCTCTAAGATGCCTCTATCTTGCCTTTTCCATAACATTTGCCTCAGGGTCAGATTGCTTGCTTGCCTGAAAGTTTATCATACTGTGTTTGGAAAGTGCTGATTTTACTGGTTTACATAACAATGGAGTCTTTTCTCTCAGGACATGGTGAGGGTTGTCTCATTTAAATATCTGATCATTGGCTCCATGAGACCAAAAAGGGAAGCAGAACACAATCTGCTTATACTAAGGGATGTTTCACTAAAGAGGAAATCATTGTTGTGGGTATTCATCCTCCACACACAAAATCAACTCCGAGTTCTTGTCTATTAACATCAAGATTCCAGCCATTAAACTATTTAAATAAGGTCTTGAGTCCCAGGGCTGAAAGATTATGGGAATTTATCACTCAATTTTTTTGTAATTTCTAGTATACGCTTCTATGATGAGAATCATCTGAAAGAAAAATTAACCCACACCCCAAGTATGACATTGATGTTCCCTTACTTTTCTGCTGAGTGAATAAAGAATAAGGGCAGGATATAAATCTGAATAAATAAATAAATAAATAAGTTACTATTTTTCTTCATTTTATTCAATAAACGTTTAAAAGTTAATTCTATTGTTTACATGATTTGTCAGGTTGCTTAGTACAGTTATCCCAAAGATACTGCAATAAATATTGGCAATGTCCAAAAACTGGAGGCCAGTGCTTGGGTTGCAACACTGTCTGGACCTCGATTAACTGAAATGTGGGGAATAAAATATGTATAAGAAGAAAGAAACCAGATTCCACATAATTGGAAAACAAAAGGGGGTGCCTTTCATTATTCAAATACAAAATTAATCATTTGTGTCTCAAAGTCTATTTGCCATGGTCTCAAGCTGAGATTCAGTACACTGCTATCAATTATAGTCTTGCTGTTTAGTGCCTCAAGCTGGTTTGTCAAGCATCAAATGAATCCTGTTTTTATATAAACTCTCCTATTAATATCAAGGAGGATTAGCTGTGTGATCCATATTCAAACTGTAAAGATGCAAAAGAAGCAGGAGGCAGGTGATAGTGGTCTTGAACCCCGAACACTCGTGCAACGTTTTGTTTTTCTTCGTGATCCAATAAAGGTATCACCTGCCTCCTGCTTCTTTTGAATCTTTATCATTAATACTTAAAGGACCGTGTTACCCCAAGGTATTTTACCCGTCCTACGAGGGCAGACCAGAGAGGCTCTGTGGTGGTCCCATCTACGAGAGAAGCACACCTGACTGGGACCAGAAGAAGAGCCTTTTCTGTGTCTGCCCCGGCCCTGTGGAACTTCTTACCACCTGAATTGCACCTCCAGACAGAGCTGCTCCCCTTTAGGAAGGCATTGAAGACCTGGCTATGTCAGCGGGTGTGGGGTATGATAGGTGTGACAGCCCAGTCCTGCTGGCTTGTAAGAACATAAGAACATAAGAACAGCCTTGCTGGAACAGGCCACAGCCCATCCAGTCCAGCATTCTGTCTCACACAGTGGCTCACCATTTCCTTCAGGGTATTCCCAAGGAGATGCCTTCACCTGCTTAGGATTCCCTGGAAATGGCATTGAGAGATATCCTGCCTATCTCTCCAACCCGGAGGTTGTCCTTAGGTAGCCGTAATTATAGCCATTGATAGCCTTGTCCTCCATGAACTTGTCTAATCCTTTCTTAAAGCTGTCAAGACTGACAGCTGTCACCATTTCTTCTGGCAGGGAGTTCCATAGACCAGTAATCCTCTGGGTGAAAAAGTACTTTCTCTTATTTGTTTGAGAACTAGTACCCAAAAGTTTCATGGAGTGTCCCCTAGTTCTAGTGTTGTGCGATAGGGAAAACAGTTTTTCCTTATCCACTTTGTCCACACCGTGCATGATTTTATAAACTTCAATCAGGTCACCTCTTAGACGCCGTCGTTCAAGAGTGAAAAGGCCCAACCGTTGCAGCCTCAGATGGTAAGGAAGGTGTTCCAGTCCCCTAATCATTCTGGTTGCCCTCCTCTGTACTTTCTCCAACTCCATAATATCCTTCTGGAGGTATGGCGACCAGAACTGTACACAGTATTCCAGATGGGGCCTCACCATAGATTTATAAAGAGGCAAAATGACACTTGCTGACTTATTTTCTATACCCTTCCTAATGATCCCTAACATTGAGTTTGCTTTTTTCACTGCTGAGGCACACTGGGTTGACACCTTCATTGAGCTGTCCACCAGGACACCAAGGTCCCTTTCCTGGTTTGTCGCAGAGAGTTCAGACCCCATCAGTTTATAAATGTAATTGGGGTTTTTTGCCCCAACATGCATCACTCTGCACTTACTGATGTTGAAGCTCATTTGCCACTGGTTTGCCCACTCCCCCAGTGTCAAGAGATCCCTCTGGAGCTCTTCACAATCTCTCACAGTTTTCACTACCCTGTATAATTTAGTATCGTCAGCAAATTTGGCTACCTTGCTTTTTACTCCTACCTCTAGATCATTTATGAAGAGGTTGAAAAGCAGGGGTCCCAGTACTGAACCTTGGGGGACCCCACTCTTTACTTCCCTCCACTTGGAGAAGTGTCCATTTAGTGCTACCCTCTGTTTCCTGTCCCTTAGCCAGTTGCTGATCCAGGACAAGACCTGTCCCTTTATTCCATGACTGGTAAGTTTATTCAAGAGCCTTTGGTGTGGGACCTTGTCAAAAGCCTTCTGAAAGTCCAGGTAAACAATGTCAACTGGATCCCCCTTATCCACATGCTTGTTGACACTCTCAAAAAATTCCAACAGATTAGTGAGGCATGATTTGCCCTTGCAAAAGCCATGTTGGCTCTCCTTTAGCAGCGCCTCCTCTTCTATGTACCTATTAATTCTATCTTTTAGGATGGTTTCCATCACTTTACCTGTGACACATGTCAAACTGACAGGCCGGTAATTTCCTGGATCACCCCTGGATCCTTTTTTGAAAATTGGTGTTACATTCGCTACCTTCCAGTCATCAGGCACAAACCCTGATTTGAGGGAAATATTATATATTTTGGCTAGGAGATCAGCAATTTCATCTTTAAGTTCCCTGAGAACTCGTGGATGGATGCCATCTGGTCCTGGTGATTTGTTAGTGTTTAGTTTAACAAGACATGCAAGGACCTCCTCCCTGGTTATTTCTATCTTGCTTAATTCTTCGGTTTCCCTCCCTACGAAGATAGGTTCTGTTTTGGGCATGTGGTCTCTATCTTCTTCAGTGAATACTGAAGCAAAGAATTCATTGAGTCTCTCTGCAATCTCTGTTTCCTCTTTAATAAGAGGAATTTTGACTCTGCATGTGCTCTTAAGCAGAGCTGCTGCTGAGGAGAGCCAAACAAAGGAAGTGAGCACTGGTAAGTTTTGCAGTTGGAGTAGAGCTGCTTTAGAGGCCTCTGCTAATTTAAATTGATAATTGAAACTGCTGAGAGCCACCTCTGTTCAAACAGAGGAAGCAGTTTGAAGCTTCCAGAAGCAGGGGGGCAGGGCCACACCAGGCCCTTCCCTGAACTGTGACTCATAGGGGCGGAGCCACACTAGCCTTTAAAAGCTCTGAGCTCTTTCAGAGTCAGCCATTTTGACTCTGCATGTGCTCTTAAGCAGAGCTGCTGCTGAGGAGAGCCAAACAAAGGAAGTGAGCACTGGTAAGTTTTGCAGTTGGAGTAGAGCTGCCTTAGAGGCCTCTGCTAATTTAAATTGATAATTGAAACTGCTGAGAGCCACCTCTGTTCAAACAGAGGAAGCAGTTTGAAGCTTCCAGAAGCAGGGGGCAGGGCCACACCAGGCCCTTCCCTGAACTGTGACTCATAGGGGCGGAGCCACACTAGCCTTTAAAAGCTCTGAGCTCTTTCAGAGTCAGCCATTTTGACTCTGCATGTGCTCTTAAGCAGAGCTGCTGCTGAGGAGAGCCAAACAAAGGAAGTGAGCACTGGTAAGTTTTGCAGTTGGAGTAGAGCTGCTTTAGAGGCCCGCGCGCCAAGATTACAAACTAGGAACATAAGAAGAATATAGTCTTACTAGGTAGAAAGGTAGTAAACGTGTACATTTTTGAGGCCCAGAATACTGCACTTGTTAAAATGGATTCTGAGGGAACAGCTGTAGTTACCTGCAATTCTTGTGCCATGTTTGTGTTCTTGCCAAAGCACATGGAGAACTACACTTGCAGCAAGTGCAAGCTGGTTGCACTACTAGAAGAGAAGGTCCAGCAGCTAGAGGCCCGCATATCTAACCACCAACAAATTAAGGAGCTTGAGCTGTTCTTGGACAGAGCGGAGCAGACTATGCTGGACAAAGAAGAGACAGGGCACAGTTCTGAGGGAGAAGGCCCTTCACTAACTCAGGAGGGAGATGGTTGGAGGAATGTGACTCAAAGGAGGAGAAGAGTAGGGGATCACTCTGAGAGTCTGAAATTACAGAATAAATTTGAGGCTCTTTCCCTTATCACACCTGACGAGGAACACACAGAGGAACAGCTGGTTCCACCTGATGATCTCTCCTTCATCATACTTGATGAGATCCAGGAAGATGAACATCAGGAACAAACTGAGGTTCTCTCCCTTAATATGGTTGATGAGGTGCATGTAGATGAACAGATTGCAGGAGAGAGGCTCCTTGTACTAGGCGATTCAATAATTAGAAATACAGAGAAATGGATTTGTGATGCACATGATAACCGTATGGTGACTTGCCTGCCAGGTGCAAAAGTTGCAGACATCACAAGAAATCTAGATAGATTGTTAGAGAGAACTGGGAACGAGCCAGTTGTCATGGTACACGTTGGTACTAATGATGTTGGGAAGGCCAAGCGGTCTGTCCTGGAAGCCAAATTTAGGTTGTTAGGAAGAAGATTGAAGTCCCGGACTTCCAAGGTAGCATTTTCAGAAGTGCTGCCTGTCCCTCGCGCAGGACCTACCAGGCAGGCAGAGCTCAGAAGCCTCAATGCGTGGATGAGGCGGTGGTGTCGAGAGGAGGGCTTCAGATTTGTCAGGAACTGGAGAACATTTTGGGACAAGCCAAATCTGTTCAGGAGGGATGGGTTGCATTTAAACCATGATGGGACCAGATTGCTGGCACTCAACATCAAAAAGGCTGCAGAGCAGCTTTTAAACTGATAACTGGGGGAAAGCCGACAGGAGCTGGGCAGCATCCGGTTCAGGAAAGTGTGTACTTGAGTAGTGAGGAGGATGCAAAAATTACTGAGCAGAGCAAGGAGCTAGTCACTAGCATTCTAGCAGAAGGATGCAAGAGGCAGTCTAACAATGCAACTGGACACAAAAGACTGTGTCAGAAATGCATATATAAATGCTTGTATACAAATGCCAGAAGCCTCCGGAACAAAATAGGGGAGCTGGAATACTTAGCAATAGATAAGAATATTGATATTATTGGTATCACTGAAACCTGGTGGACGGATGATAACCAATGGGATACAGTTATCCCAGGCTACAAACTGTACAGGAAGGATAGGAAGGGGCAAACAGGAGGTGGTGTAGCCTTGTATGTCAAAGAAGTGATAAAATCTTATGAATTGGAATATCTAGGTGATTTAGAGTCACCATTAGAAGCTCTGTGGGTAAGAGTACCAGGCCACAAGGATGGTCTAACAGTAGGCATATACTATCGGCCTCCGACCCAAACTCTTGAGGGAGACTGGCAGTTGGAGAATGTTGTAAAGGAGGCATCCAGGAAGGGAAGCCTGGTTATAATGGGGGACTTCAATTACCCTCACATAGACTGGGTGAACTGTTGTTCAGCACATGATAAAGAGATAAAGTTCCTAGATATGCTCAATGATTGTTCCCTGGGACAGATGGTTGAAGACCCAACTAGAGGTACAAGAATCCTTGACTTGATCCTGAGTAATACTCAGGATCTGGTGCAAGATGTTAATGTGACTGATCCAATAGGGAACAGTGACCACAACTCAATTATGTTTAACTTGAACATAGACCGCAAGTCACTGATAAAATCTAACACAGAGACCTTAAATTTTCAAAAAGGAAATTTCCCAAAGTTGAGGAAACTAGTAAAAAAGAAGCTGAAAGGGAAAATTGAGAGAGTCCAAACACTCCAAGAGGCATGGAGGCTGTTTACAAAAACAATAACAGAGGCCCAATTGGAATGCATACCCAAAAGGAAAAAGGGCACTGCCAGGTCCAAGAGGACTCCAATGTGGCTTACAGGAGCTGTTCGGGAAGTGATCAAGAGCAAGAAAAGCTCATTTAGAAGATGGAAGGCTTGTCCAAATGAGGACAGCAGGCAGAAACATAAATTCTGGCAGAACAAATGCAAGGCAACAATCAGGAAAGCAAAGCAAGACTTTGAGGAGCGTATAGCTAAAAATACTCAGAGGAATAACAAAGACTTCTTTAAGTACATTAGAAGTAAGAACCCAACTAGGAAGGCCATTGGACCATTAGATGACAATGGAAGGCAAGGGGTTATTAAAGAGGAAACAGAGATTGCAGAGAGTCTCAATGAATTCTTTGCTTCAGTATTCACTGAAGAAGATAGAGACCACATGCCCAAAACAGAACCTATCTTCGTAGGGAGGGAAACCGAAGAATTAAGCAAGATAGAAATAACCAGGGAGGAGGTCCTTGCATGTCTTGTTAAGCTAAACACTAACAAATCCCCAGGACCAGATGGCATCCATCCACGAGTTCTCAGGGAACTTAAAGATGAAATTGCTGATCTCCTAGCCAAAATATATAATATTTCCCTCAAATCAGGGTTTGTGCCTGATGACTGGAAGGTAGCGAATGTAACACCAATTTTCAAAAAAGGATCCAGGGGTGATCCAGGAAATTACCGGCCTGTCAGTTTGACATGTGTCCCAGGTAAAGTGATGGAAACCATCTTAAAAGATAGAATTAATAGGTACATAGAAGAGGAGGCGCTGCTAAAGGAGAGCCAACATGGCTTTTGCAAGGGCAAATCATGCCTCACTAATCTGTTGGAATTTTTTGAGAGTGTCAACAAGCATGTGGATAAGGGGGATCCAGTTGACATTGTTTATCTGGACTTTCAGAAGGCTTTTGACAAGGTCCCACACCAAAGGCTCTTGAATAAACTTACCAGTCATGGAATAAAGGGACAGGTCTTGTCCTGGATCAGCAACTGGCTAAGGGACAGGAAACAGAGGGTAGCACTAAATGGACACTTCTCCAAGTGGAGGGAAGTAAAGAGTGGGGTCCCCCAAGGTTCAGTACTGGGACCCCTGCTTTTCAACCTCTTCATAAATGATCTAGAGGTAGGAGTAAAAAGCAAGGTAGCCAAATTTGCTGACGATACTAAATTATACAGGGTAGTGAAAACTGTGAGAGATTGTGAAGAGCTCCAGAGGGATCTCTTGACACTGGGGGAGTGGGCAAAACAGTGGCAAATGAGCTTCAACATCAGTAAGTGCAGAGTGATGCATGTTGGGGCAAAAAACCCCAATTACATTTATAAACTGATGGGGTCTGAACTCTCTGCGACAAACCAGGAAAGGGACCTTGGTGTCCTGGTGGACAGCTCAATGAAGGTGTCAACCCAGTGTGCCTCAGCAGTGAAAAAAGCAAACTCAATGTTAGGGATCATTAGGAAGGGTATAGAAAATAAGTCAGCAAGTGTCATTTTGCCTCTTTATAAATCTATGGTGAGGCCCCATCTGGAATACTGTGTACAGTTCTGGTCGCCATACCTCCAGAAGGATATTATGGAGTTGGAGAAAGTACAGAGGAGGGCAACCAGAATGATTAGGGGACTGGAACACCTTCCTTACCATCTGAGGCTGCAACGGTTGGGCCTTTTCACTCTTGAACGACGGCGTCTAAGAGGTGACCTGATTGAAGTTTATAAAATCATGCACGGTGTGGACAAAGTGGATAAGGAAAAACTGTTTTCCCTATCGCACAACACTAGAACTAGGGGACACTCCATGAAACTTTTGGGTACTAGTTCTCAAACAAATAAGAGAAAGTACTTTTTCACCCAGAGGATTACTGGTCTATGGAACTCCCTGCCAGAAGAAGTGGTGACAGCTGTCAGTCTTGACAGCTTTAAGAAAGGATTAGACAAGTTCATGGAGGACAAGGCTATCAATGGCTATAATTATGGCTACCTAAGGACAACCTCCGGGTTGGAGAGATAGGCAGGATATCTCTCAATGCCATTTCCAGGGAATCCTAAGCAGGTGAAGGCATCTCCTTGGGAATACCCTGAAGGAAATGGTGAGCCACTGTGTGAGACAGAATGCTGGACTGGATGGGCTGTGGCCTGTTCCAGCAAGGCTGTTCTTATGTTCTTATGTAACCCTTTGCCTTCCATTGTCATCTAATGGTCCAATGGCCTTCCTAGTTGGGTTCTTACTTCTAATGTACTTAAAGAAGTCTTTGTTATTTCTCTGAGTATTTTTAGCTATATGCTCCTCAAAGTCTTGCTTTGCTTTCCTGATTGTTGCCTTGCATTTGTTCTGCCAGAATTTATGTTTCTGCCTGCTGTCCTCATTTGGACAAGCCTTCCATCTTCTAAATGAGCTTTTCTTGCTCTTGATCACTTCCCGAACAGCTCCTGTAAGCCACATTGGAGTCCTCTTGGACCTGGCAGTGCCCTTTTTCCTTTTGGGTATGCATTCCAATTGGGCCTCTGTTATTGTTTTTGTAAACAGCCTCCATGCCTCTTGGAGTGTTTGGACTCTCTCAATTTTCCCTTTCAGCTTCTTTTTTACTAGTTTCCTCAACTTTGGGAAATTTCCTTTTTGAAAATTTAAGGTCTCTGTGTTAGATTTTATCAGTGACTTGCGGTCTATGTTCAAGTTAAACATAATTGAGTTGTGGTCACTGTTCCCTATTGGATCAGTCACATTAACATCTTGCACCAGATCCTGAGTATTACTCAGGATCAAGTCAAGGATTCTTGTACCTCTAGTTGGGTCTTCAACCATCTGTCCCAGGGAACAATCATTGAGCATATCTAGGAACTTTATCTCTTTATCATGTGCTGAACAACAGTTCACCCAGTCTATGTGAGGGTAATTGAAGTCCCCCATTATAACCAGGCTTCCCTTCCTGGATGCCTCCTTTACAACATTCTCCAACTGCCAGTCTCCCTCAAGAGTTTGGGTCGGAGGCCGATAGTATATACCTACTGTTAGACCATCCTTGTGGCCTGGTACTCTTACCCACAGAGCTTCTAATGGTGACTCTAAATCACCTAGATATTCCAATTCATAAGATTTTATCACTTCTTTGACATACAAGGCTACACCACCTCCTGTTTGCCCCTTCCTATCCTTCCTGTACAGTTTGTAGCCTGGGATAACTGTATCCCATTGGTTATCATCCGTCCACCAGGTTTCAGTGATACCAATAATATCAATATTCTTATCTATTGCTAAGTATTCCAGCTCCCCTATTTTGTTCCGGAGGCTTCTGGCATTTGTATACAAGCATTTATATATGCATTTCTGACACAGTCTTTTGTGTCCAGTTGCATTGTTAGACTGCCTCTTGCATCCTTCTGCTAGAATGCTAGTGACTAGCTCATTGCTCTGCTCAGTAATTTTTGCATCCTCCTCACTACTCAAGTACACACTTTCCCGAACCGGATGCTGCCCAGCTCCTGTCGGCTTTCCCCCAGTTATCAGTTTAAAAGCTGCTCTGCAGCCTTTTTGATGTTGAGTGCCAGCAATCTGGTCCCATCATGGTTTAAATGCAACCCATCCCTCCTGAACAGATTTGGCTTGTCCCAAAATGTTCTCCAGTTCCTGACAAATCTGAAGCCCTCCTCTCGACACCACCGCCTCATCCACGCATTGAGGCTTCTGAGCTCTGCCTGCCTGGTAGGTCCTGCGCGAGGGACAGGCAGCACTTCTGAAAATGCTACCTTGGAAGTCCGGGACTTCAATCTTCTTCCTAACAACCTGAATTTGGCTTCCAGGACAGACCGCTTGGCCTTCCCAACATCATTAGTACCAACGTGTACCATGACAACTGGCTCTTTCCCAGTTCTCTCTAACAATCTATCTAGATTTCTTGTGATGTCTGCAACTTTTGCACCTGGCAGGCAAGTCACCATACGGTTATCATGTGCATCACAAATCCATTTCTCTGTATTTCTAATTATTGAATCGCCTAGTACAAGGAGCCTCTCTCCTGCAATCTGTTCATCTACATGCACCTCATCAACCATATTAAGGGAGAGAACCTCAGTTTGTTCCTGATGTTCATCTTCCTGGATCTCATCAAGTGTGATGAAGGAGAGATCATCAGGTGGAACCAGCTGTTCCTCTGTGTGTTCCTCGTCAGGTGTGATAAGGGAAAGAGCCTCAAATTTATTCTGTAATTTCAGACTCTCAGAGTGATCCCCTACTCTTCTCCTCCTTTGAGTCACATTCCTCCAACCATCTCCCTCCTGAGTTAGTGAAGGGCCTTCTCCCTCAGAACTGTGCCCTGTCTCTTCTTTGTCCAGCATAGTCTGCTCCGCTCTGTCCAAGAACAGCTCAAGCTCCTTAATTTGTTGGTGGTTAGATATGCGGGCCTCTAGCTGCTGGACCTTCTCTTCTAGTAGTGCAACCAGCTTGCACTTGCTGCAAGTGTAGTTCTCCATGTGCTTTGGCAAGAACACAAACATGGCACAAGAATTGCAGGTAACTACAGCTGTTCCCTCAGAATCCATTTTAACAAGTGCAGTATTCTGGGCCTCAAAAATGTACACGTTTACTACCTTTCTACCTAGTAAGACTATATTCTTCTTATGTTCCTAGTTTGTAATCTTGGCGCGCGGGCCTCTAAAGCAGCTCTACTCCAACTGCAAAACTTACCAGTGCTCACTTCCTTTGTTTGGCTCTCCTCAGCAGCAGCTCTGCTTAAGAGCACATGCAGAGTCAAAATGGCTGACTCTGAAAGAGCTCAGAGCTTTTAAAGGCTAGTGTGGCTCCGCCCCTATGAGTCACAGTTCAGGGAAGGGCCTGGTGTGGCCCTGCCCCCCTGCTTCTGGAAGCTTCAAACTGCTTCCTCTGTTTGAACAGAGGTGGCTCTCAGCAGTTTCAATTATCAATTTAAATTAGTAGAGGCCTCTAAAGCAGCTCTACTCCAACTGCAAAACTTACCAGTGCTCACTTCCTTTGTTTGGCTCTCCTCAGCAGCAGCTCTGCTTAAGAGCACATGCAGAGTCAAAAAAAAAACTTTGGTATTCCAGATGTTCTTGAATTTCAATTCCCAGAATTGTATAGTGGCCTTGTTTCACAACTGACTTGTCTGTTTTTATTCCTCCCCCTTCTCTCTTTTTATCTTTTTTTATCTTTTATCTTTATCTTAATTTTTTATCTTTTAACTTTATTTTTACTTTCTTAAGGGGTTAGGGAGCGCTTTGGAGGGTTTTAGATGTTTTTAAGATTGTGTATGTTTTTAAATGTTGCTGTAGGCCGCCTTGGGTCATCCAGGGATGAGGAAGGTGGGGTATACATGTTGCTAATAAATAAATAAATAAATAAATAATCTCAGTACTCACTTATCAGATGTTTGAAAAAAATAAAAGCCACATACTTCTTTAAGTGAGTGTGTTATATTTCACAATAACTTGATCAGTAATGGGATCTACTGGACAAAATATAGAGGACAGTGATGGCAAACCTTGGTACTCCAGCTGTTCTTGGACTTCAATTCCCATAAGCCCAAATCAGCACTCCTGCTGATCAGGGCTTCTGGGAATTGAAATTCAAGAACATCTGGAATACCAAAGTTCACCATCACTGATGTAGGATGACCCAGCTCAGTGATACTCTACACCATGAATATAACATGGATTCACCCTCCAGTATCTCCAGATAAAATGGAGAAAGAACCCTGGAAACTATATGAATCTGGGGCAGCTTCAGGGCTCCATCTGCTAGAAAAGCAGGTACTTTTTTTGCTATAGCTGTTAGTGCCCTCAAGAGCTCCACCTGGGAGTCCTGGTTCTATATAAGAACCAGCTCTTCTTCCAGAAGCGGCCTCAGCAATGAAGGTTTTTTTAAAAAAATATTGTTGTGTTTTGTGAAGTCCCTTAGCTCCTCTTGCTCCAACCCTTAAGGTATCCTGCTTTGGATGCTTCCTTAGTTGTCTGACTCCTGGCCTGCCTGGATTACATCTCCTCTACTGAGCTAACTTTTGTTCCTCTGTCTGCTCCTGGCTTTGACCTTGGATTTGGATAAAGGTTTGCCCTTTGCCCTTTAGTTTGGTTACCTTGGGTGCTGGTGCCCGTGATGCTTTTTGGCTGCCCATTTCCCAGACTCAGATGGAAAGCTGTTGCCAGATAGTATGTACACAACGCTCAGCTAGAAGGAACAATATTCTAATTCAAACTGAGGCATCTCATAGATGGCACTGGATAAGCTAATAACTCTAAAATCTAATAATAGTGCAGAACAAAATAAAATGGAGAAAGAGGAAGGGAAAGAATCCTAGCAATTTGGTGTATGGGACCAAAGACAACCGGACAACCGAAAGGTTGGTTTAACACAGGTTTATTGCATTGCATGAGGTTCCAGTGAAGCATGAGGAATGGCGGTGATACATCTCAATATATACAGTAGCTCTCTACATTTGAATCTTGTAGCACGGTAGCTGATTGGTTGCTACCGGCGTGGCCTCGCCCAGGCACGCCTCTTTCTTCAGCTGCTGAATGCAGGTCTTGCTTCAGCTGCTGAATGCAGGTCTTTCTTCAGCTGCTGAATGCAGGTCTTGCTTCAGCTGCTGAATGCAGGTCTTTCTTCAGCTGCTGAATGCGGGGAAGGTTTTCCCGCGGCTGTCCGTGATTGAGCAATGTGAACCCTGTGAGAGTGAACGCTCGCAGCTGCCCTCTATAGGCTGTCTGCTCGCGTTCCTTCATAGCTGATATCGTTTGTATCTGGAGTGGTTACAATCTTGCCTTACAGTATAATGAACATGCATACATACATAACATCCCTCCCCCCTAGGATGGGACGAAGTCCCGCAACCATTGTGGCTTGCCGCACGTTCGCTTGGGGCGTGCTTGCGCCTGCCCTAATTCTGGAGAGCCTGTGATCCCTGACTCCGCGGGCGCTTGTCCTGCAACGGGAAACGGGGATTCGTTAGTGGCTCTGTGGGGCGTCCGTGCCTGCCTTGCGCTTGGGGAAGGGAATGGGATGAACAGTTGGGAGGTAAATCCCTGCCTATTGCCCTCGGACCCCGGGGACCCTCCTAGTGTGAACCGCGGCACCGATGAGGTCGCCCTTGGGGAATGGCTACCTTCTGATCCCTGCTCGGGGGACCTTAAGACTGTGGTGGTGGGCGGACTCGCTGATGCCTCTGGTCTTGGAGGTGTCGGTCTCCGGAACATGGGCGCTATATTGCATTCTAACTCACAGGGGGTACTGGGACTGGAGGTACCAGGGGCTGAACTGAAACCCCTCTTTTCGCTAGGACGGGTGGGGGACCACTCCGCTAACTCCCCCTGGTACTGTAAATCAACGTCTAAACCTCTATGGGCCTCTGAGCCTCGGGGGGACTTCCGCGGCTTCCGCGGGGTATGAGTGTGGTTGGGGCTCCTCCTTTCTGACGGGGACTCCCGCAACCCGGGGCTCCTCCTCTCTGGCAGGGACTCCCGCAAAAGATTTCCGTGGATCGATTCCCTTTCCTCCCCCCTTGGTGGGGACCCATGCTCCCCTTTTCCTCCCCCTTGGGCTAAACGGGTGGGGGAGTACCCTAACGCTGAATCAATGCTGGCCTCATCCTCGTCTTGCTCTCCGGGGACCCTACGCCTGAGTTGGTCCACGTGTCGCCTCCACAGGAAACCTGTACTGGTCTCTACGCGGTATGAGACGGGGCCGGTTTGGTCTACTACGGTGCCCGGCACCCAGGCTGGCCCCGCGCTGGCGTAATTCCTGCAGTATACTGGGGCGCCTATGCCGAAACTCTTGGTGGGTTCCACCCCTATGTTCCGCCCCTTGTCCTCTACTCTCGTGGGGTCTAGCTTGGATATCCCCGTGGCCAGCTTCCTGCGCATCAACAGCTCTGCGGGGGAGTACCCTGACGCTAAGGGGGTGACCCTGTATCTCAGCAGGAATTGGCACAATTTCAGGTCGAGGTCTCCGGGACCCATGCGCAGTAGCGCGTCTTTCGTGGTGCGCACGAGGCGCTCTACTTGGCCATTGGTGGCCGGGTGAAAGGGGGCGGAGGTGACGTGCCGAATGGCGTTGCGTTCCATGAATGCCCTGAACTCGGCGGACGTGAAACAGCTAGCGTTATCGCTGACGAGGGTGTCGGGTAAACCGAACGTGGAAAAGACCCTCCTTAACTGTTTAATGGTTGTGGTCGAGGAGGTGCTCGAGACTGGAATGACCTCCAACCACTTAGAGAACGCGTCCACCACGAGGAGGAAAAGCGTTTCCCTGAATGGGCCAGCAAAGTCTACGTGAACTCGGGACCAGGGTCCCCTCGCAGCGTCCCATTCCCTAGGTGGCGAGCGAGCCTCTTCTGGCCTTGAGCTTTGGCACGCCTCACAAGTGCCGACCATGTGTTCGATGTCGGCGTCTAACTGGGGCCACCAAAAGTAACTGCGGGCTAGTGCCTTAGAGCGTACGATCCCCGGGTGGCTGACGTGCAGCAGTTTAAGCACCCTCGGCCGGAGAGACGTGGGGATCACTACCCGCTGTCCCCACAAGAGGCAACCCCTCTCCAGGGACAACTCTAATCTCTTTTTGAAGAATGTGTCGAATTCCGCTGCTGGGGAAGACACGGGCCACCCTTTCTGCACCCAGGAGCAAACTGTGGCCAGCGCTTTGTCCTTGCCTGTCGCTTTGGCGATTTCGGCCGGTACTACTGGAGGGGAGTCTAGGACCTCTATCATTAAGACCTGGTGGTCCCTCTCTACTCCGCCCACGTGGCAGCAATCCCGGGGAATGGGGGACCTCGACAGAGCGTCGGCATGGCTTATCTCCCTCCCGGGCCGGTATACCAACGCGTGCTGATACGCGTTGAGAAAAATGGCCCATCTGAGCATTCTCGGGGACAGGATCTGGGGTGTGGGCTTGTCTGCGGTGAAGATGCCCAGCAAAGGCTTGTGGTCAGTCACTATGGTGAAGGGGCGGCCGTACACGAAATCATGAAATTTCTTGGTCCCCGCAATTATTGCTAGCGCCTCTCTGTCTGTCTGAGCATAATTCCTCTCCGCTTGGGACAGGGATCTAGAGTAGAAAGCTATCGGGGCCTCCCTACCGTTCTCCAGCACGTGGCAAAGCACCGCCCCCACCCCCACCGGGGATGCATCGCATATCAGGACCACCGGGCGTTTGGGATTGAAGTGGGTCAGTACAGCATCTGATGCCAGGAGTCGCTTCAGGTCATTGAAAGCCTTTTCCTGGACGTCGCCCCACTTCCATGCCTCGTCCTTTTTTAACAATTTGTGTAGCGGTTCTGCCACGGCTGCCTTCCGTGGGAGGAAGGAGTGGTAGAAGTTGAGCAGTCCGAGGAACGACTGCAACTCGGGCTTGGAGGTGGGGCGAGGGGCCTTTTTGATGGCGGCTACCTTGGATTGGGCTGGCCTAATTCCCTCGGGAGTAACACGGAACCCTAGGAACTCAACCTCTGTAGCGAAGAAGACGCATTTGTCTTTCCGCAACCTCAACCCCGCCTTTTCGAATATTGTCAGGACCTTTCCCAACCTTGTTGCTAATTCGGCCCGGCTCCCCCCTGTAATTAATACGTCATCAAAATAGGGTAACACCCCCTCCAACCCCTTCAGGAGGCGTTCCACCAATGACTGGAAAATCCCGGGCGCCGAATTCACGCCGAATTGGAGGCGCGAAACCTGGAACGCCCCTTTGTGGGTGACTATGGTTTGTGCAGCAGCTGCGGCGGGGGTCACCGGGAGTTGCTGGTAGGCTTGGGCCAGGTCGAGTTTGGCGAAACACCTCCCCCCGTGTAACCTGGCCAATAAGTGGCTGACTACCGGCACCGGATACGCATTAGGGCGGATCGCCTTATTGATGGTGCACTTGTAATCAGCGCATATTCGGACTTCCCCGTTGGCCTTGAGCGCTGTTACAATTGGAGTTTCCCACTCCGCAGAATCAACAGGAACAAGAATCCCCTGGCCCACTAATTTGTCCAATTCCGCCTCAATTTTGTCCTTTAGTGCGAAAGGCACTCTGCGCGGTTTAAGTCTGATTGGACGCACTCCAGGGTCCAGGTCGAAAGTCACTGGGGGGCCCTTGAATTTTCCTAGCCCCTTTTTAAAAACCTCGGGGTGCGCGTCGCACACGCTCTGTATTGGATCAGTCCCGGCGGCGTGTGCTCCCACGGCGTGCACCCCCCCAATGAACAACCCCAGGGGCTGGAACCATTGAGTCCCGAGGAGGCTGCATTTACCCCCCTTGAGGACGACTAAGGGAAGCGTTGCGGTGTACTTTTTGAACTGGACCTGGAACTTCCCAACCCCCAACACTGGGATGCGGTTCCCCTGCACGTCCTTCAGCGTGGCCCTCAACGCCTTGAGCTTGGGCCGCACGCGGGGGGCGATTTTCATGAACTCCCCCTGGGAAATAATGGAGTATGAGGAACCCGAATCCACCTCCATCCTAACAGGGGCCCCTTGTATTACTACCTCAACGAAGTAACGGGGGTGCTCCGTGGAAACGCTGCAAACCGGCGCGTCGTCCTCGCTGTCGTCGGAGACTCGTCCTACTCCGTCCCGCGTCCTCGTGGTCCGTGTGCCGTCCTTCGGCCTCGTGGTGCGGTCCTGCCTCGTGGTGCGGTCCTGCCTCGCCGAGCGGTCTGGAGAACTCCGGGTGGCCTCGCGTCGTTTCCGGCAGACCTTGGCGATGTGCCCGCGCCGGCCGCAGTTGTGGCACTCGGCCTTGCGGAATGGGCATTTGGTGCGGGCGTGGGCGGCGCCGCAGCCATCGCAGCGCCGGCCCTCTCTCTGGACCCTCCGGACGTCCTCGTCGTCGCTGCTCTCTGCAGAAGACGAGTTCGAAGTCCGCCGGGCCGCGCGCACCGAACTCTCTGCCTTGGCGGTCTTCGGGCGCCAGTCCTGAAGTTCGTGCACCCCGGCCGACGTGGCCTCTGCGGCTTGTGCCGCGTCGAGGACTTGTTGCCACGTGGGAGGCGGCTCCCTTTTCATCAGCGCGCGCTGAGTCTCTGTGTCCCTCAGACCGCAGAGCAGGCAGTCCCGGAGGGTGACGTCGGGGAGTTCCCACTTGCAAGGGCCGGCGGCCAACCGCAGGGCCGCGGCGAACTCATCGACCGATTCTCCGGGGGCCTGGACTCGCCTCCAGAACGCGCTCCGAGCGGGGAACATCGCTATTGCCGGCCGGAGGTGGGCGCGCAACGCCGCCAGGAGCTCTGAAGCCTTGAAGTCGCCCACCTTCCTCGGGGCGATCAGGTCCACCAAGGTCCTCTTGGTCTCGTGTCCGAGCATGCGGACGAAAATGGCCCTCTTTTTGGCCTCATCGGAGACTTCGAGCTCCACCAGCGCTGCGTTGAAGTCTATCTCAAACAGCTCCAAGTCTCCCTGCTTCTTGATCTCGTAGCCGGCGCATGTCTTGGTCCCGTGGGCAGCCATATCCCACCTTCGTCGCCAATTTGGTGTATGGGACCAAAGACAACCGGACAACCGAAAGGTTGGTTTAACACAGGTTTATTGCATTGCATGAGGTTCCAGTGAAGCATGAGGAATGGCGGTGATACATCTCAATATATACAGTAGCTCTCTACATTTGAATCTTGTAGCACGGTAGCTGATTGGTTGCTACCGGCGTGGCCTCGCCCAGGCACGCCTCTTTCTTCAGCTGCTGAATGCAGGTCTTGCTTCAGCTGCTGAATGCAGGTCTTTCTTCAGCTGCTGAATGCAGGTCTTGCTTCAGCTGCTGAATGCAGGTCTTTCTTCAGCTGCTGAATGCGGGGAAGGTTTTCCCGCGGCTGTCCGTGATTGAGCAATGTGAACCCTGTGAGAGTGAACGCTCGCAGCTGCCCTCTATAGGCTGTCTGCTCGCGTTCCTTCATAGCTGATATCGTTTGTATCTGGAGTGGTTACAATCTTGCCTTACAGTATAATGAACATGCATACATACATAACAAGCAAGAATCAAGGAATGTTGCTATCTAATCCTGAAATAATGCACAGGTGTTACTTAACATGTGAGAGGATGATTTTGTGCTCCTACAAGAAACTATTAATTTGGTACTTACTTAAATTTATAAGTAAGAGAGCTGGCTGATTTACAAAAAGAACAAAACTGAGTTTTTCCTTTTGTGTCAGAATCTGATCAAGTACTGGGAAGTCACCAAGACTCAAAGCACAGTGTGCTAAATCAATCAGAATATGTCTTCTATCATCATTCCAGAAGTGTTTTGTGGAATTAAATTGCTACTGGCCTCTCTATAAAGTTTAAGGGAGAGGGAAATTCTTAAATATATCTTTTAAAGTTGGAAGTCATAGAAGAGCCATGGATTGCCATAACCAGCACCATTTCAAATATGATGCTGCTGACAATGGTCAGAATCCTAATGTTGTTCACAAAAGGTTTGTGTAATTTGCATTTGCTAACTACAGCCAACTGATTAAGTGCTGGGTACATTTCAGTTTGGCAGATGACAGAGGTGCCTGGCGTGCAGTGGTCCATGGGGTCGCAAAGGATCGGAATTGACTGTGCAACTGAAGAACAACATTTCAGTTGTTCATTCAGGCACGACAGCAGGCTGCTACCAAAATGCTACCTCAGCACCTCATCAAGTAGTTCCTATTAGCTACAATAGTTTACCTGAACCTTATCCAAGCATCAGTAGGATTCTGACTCCTGAAAATGTGTGAAGGGCAATGGAAGACCACCATGTCACACAGAACAGCCAGGAGAGAAAAGCTCCAGGGAGTGGCCTGTTGCTGTGACATCAGATTGGGCATCAGCAACTGCATTGGGGAGATATCACAGGCATGGCTAGCTGAAGGGCAGGGAGAAGCTCCTCAAATACAGTTCATTCTAAGAAGCAAGTGGGTAGCAGGGGTGGGGTGGGTGGAGAAGAAACAACAGAGCCAGGTAGCCTCTCAGCTGGAGGACACAAAGAAAAGGGAATGGGTTGACCAGGCAAACACCACCCAATATCAGAGCCCCTATAGCTAGGTAAGAGGTCTTTGTCAAGTAGAGGGGTTCCCAACCTTTTCAAGCTGGGGGCTGGGTCACACTCTCTCAGTCAGCTTCAAGGGCTGGATGGCCATTTTGCCCTGCCTGTATGATGGGGTGGCCATTTTGTCCCAACAGCTTCAAAGGGGTGGCCATTTTGTTTCTCAAATGCACTTGGAAGGATGGGGGGCATATGAAATGGTGCCACAGGCCAGATCTGGCCCACAGGCGTTAGGTTGGGAACCCCTGGTCAAGTACATCAGCAGTCATATTCAGCTCAGATGGGCCAATCAATAAGCTCCACCAGAATCAGCATGAGTGAGTAATCTGTAAATTCTAACCAGTTGAGCAAATGGCAGAGATTTGAATCAGGAGCAAAAGACCGATCTCACCATATTTATTACTCTCTGAATCCTTCACCATTTGATGTCAATTGAGTCCCTGGTCTACTTGCAGGTCTACTTATTTGTTCACAAAGCCATATACCACAAATATCTAACTTCCATAGGAACTGGAACATGATAACACTTGGCATTTGTTGGCATGCTTTGCAGGCGCACCCCCCAATAAAGGACTCAGACACCAGTGAAAGTGGATAACGGCATTGGGCCACATTTATTGATTCATGCCCTAGTCCGAATTATAAATTTCTATTGGTAATAACCAATCATAATTCTTAAGGCAAGCAGGCCGAAATAACACTGGTAAGGTACCACCCAAAATTGCCAACGGCAATTGCTACAATGTATCCATTTGTATCAATTTGTTTGTTGACAACAAACAAAGTGTTGACCGTAGTCAATATCTCACTAATGACCCCACCCTCTGACGCGTATCCGTAAAATCACGGGGTGATGCATGCTGTCTAGCTATAGCCATCACCCCGTCGCCTAGTTCATCGTTGACCGGACAACGTTTAACCAACTTATGCCTGTCTAGTGTTGTCCAGTCAATTGCGAACTTGCCGGATACCTGTGGGTCATAATGTTTACCTTACCAGTGCTACCCGCCACACGGAGGGGCTTCAAAGAAGGCTCGACGCCCCCCCCAGACCGTCAGCTCGGTCAACAGGCCTGCTCGCCAATCACCCAACAGGAGGTCCATACCTCCTCGCGACAGATGGACCCCATCCCCTGCATACAGGTCATAACTTTGGAGGCTAATAGCGGGGTGACGACTGACCCTCCCCCAAGCCCTGTCGACAAGGAAATGCGCCACTGCCCTATTCACCATGCGTCTAGCGCGGTCAAGGGCCAGGAGGTCAACGCCCCCCCTGTAGGCATGACGCGGGACCATGTCCGACCAAACAAGGGTTGTGGCGGGCCAGACGTAATGCAGGTAGGCGAGGTCCTCGCAAATCGCGTACTTCAGCGACAAGCCGGTGACCTAGCCCAAATCATTGCCCCCCAGGTGTATGATCAGAATGTCAGGCGGGTCAGCATTCAGGCCTGAAAAAAGGAAAGGCAGCAGCTCCCGCCATAACATCCCAGGCTTACCATGCCATGTGAGACTTGCGTATGCACCCAGTCCCAGTTGGGGTCCCCACTCTGTCACCGCAGCATAACGCGCTGCCCTGTGCACGTAGCTATGGCCCACCAGCCATACTGTCACCGGTGTAATACGACACCCCGGGTCTGTAAAGGAAAAAATGAGGGAAATAGGTAAGGTGACCGGGTCGGTACTCACGGGGGGAGTGGGCGCACATAAAATTGAAAACATTGCGATCCCCACCATCCCATGCTACGTATGTCAGCCCCTGAGTACCCAAAAGCTGCAGCGGTCGAGGCCGCCCCTATACGGAATGAATGAGTGCCATAGCGGGCGCCTGGGAGGCCCACACTGGCCAGTGCTTTGCCCGTCACCCTCCAAAATTGAAATTTAGTAAGGGGAGACCCATCTTGGTGACAGAAAAACGGGCCATGGTGCGTGCCACGCAGTGCCAGGAATTCCTGTAGGGCACCAACCGGACAGATGTCTGCCAAAGAACACCGTAGCAGTCGCACACCACTGCCGACGCCATGCTGATCGGTCTTAGAGGAACGTATCCTCAACTGAGCCCAGTCTTTGGCTACACAGACATCCTCGAGTTCCAGTGCCCTACGACTTGCATCCGCCTTAGACAGCATCACAAGCTCGCTGATGCGGAGCGCTCCAAAAAATGCCACCGTTGTGGCTGCATGGAACAGGGCCGCCTCATATGCATCAAAACAGAGGCAAGGCCAGCCCCGAGCCAACTGGGTAAGGACCCCTGGGGAAATCGGGTGGCGGTCGTCCGGGCAACGCCTGCGCGCGCGCACCCACCCCTCCAAAACATGTCTCACACGGAAGTCAGAGGTGCTGTCCACATGACCCCCCACCTTGGCCATAAAAGCCAACGCTGAAAGCTTGGATGCTATGGTGCGAGGTGCAAGGCCCTGAGAATGCAGGTAAACCATGAACCGCAGAACATGGGTTACCGGGATTGGCCAGGTTACTGGCAATTGAAATTGAGTACAAAATGCCCTGAAAGAATTAATTGCGTGGTGATACGCCTTACGGGTGCGTGGGGCTAGTGACAGGCCAATCGCCCGGTTCACCTCTCCTTGCCAATGGTCCATATCTCCTCCGGGAGTGGCGAGGGAAATTCCTCCGCATCCGGGGCCAAGGCACGGAACCGGGAGATCTGTAGGCGGGACAAAGCGTCAGCAATATCATTATTAACCCCTGGGACGTGCCTGGCCCTGAACAGTACGTTGAGGCGCAGGCTGCGCAACACAAATTGGCGCACTAGATCCATAACCCTGGGCGATTTAGAAGTCTGTGCATTTACAATGTGGACCACGGCCGCATTGTCACACCAGAAATGCACGACAGAGTTGGACCACTCCTGGCCCCATAGCATCAAAGCACCCAGAATAGGGAAAAATTCCAGATACGTGAGATCACGCAGGCGACCCGTGCCTGCCCAGGCCGGTGGCCACCCACCATAGGCCCACTTCCCATTGAAGTACATCCCATAACCGAGGGATCCCGAGGCATCAGACTGAATCTGAAATTGAGGGGAAGCCAGGAGGTCATGCCTCCAAAATGAGACCCCATTGAAGTCCCTCAGGAACTGTAACCAGACAAGCATGTCTGCCCTGATACCCCGGGTAAGCCGAACCCTATGGTGAGGCCTGGATAATCCTGCCATAGCGTCGCACAAGCGCCGGGCAAAAGCCCTGCCCGGTGCGACCACTCTGCAGGCAAAATTAAGGTGACCATGCAGCACCTGCAGTTCCCTCAGTGATGCCTTGCGCTTGGCCAACAAGTCCGAGATAAGGGCCACTATCCTCGACACCTTATCCCGCGGTAACCTAGATGCCTGCGCTATCGTGTCAATCTCCACCCCCAGGAAGACTAGCTGTGTAGATGGGCCCTCGGTCTTTTCGGGCGCTAAAGGGACACCGAGTTCCTCCATTAGAGTCTGAAATGTGTTGAGGAGACGTGTACACGTGTCCCAGCCCCGTTCACCCCCGAATAAAAAGTCATCCAGGTAATGGGCTACAGACCGGGACCCTGACCTGCGGACGAAAGCCCACTCTAGGAAGGTACTGAAACGCTCGAAAGCCGAGCATGATATGGAACAGCCAAAAGGCATGGCCTTATCAAAATAATATTCGCCCCGAAATTTGAAACCCAGCAATTCAAAGTCGCCCGGGTGCACTGGCAAGAGGCGAAAAGCCGACTTAATGTCGCACTTAGCCAGCAGCGCACCCGGGCCACATGAGCGCACCATGCGCAGCGCGTGGTCAAAGGATGTATACCTGACTGAGCAAAGGTCATCAGGGATAGCATCATTGACCGATCGGCCGGCTGGGTAGGACAAGTGATGGATTAGGCGAAACTCGCCTGGTGACTTCTTGGGAACCAAGCCCAGGGGCTATACCTTGAGGTTAGTGAACGGGGGTGCAGGGAAAGGGCCAGCGACCCTGCCCGCATTGACCTCCTTAATAATGCTGGCGGCAGCCACTTCCTCCCTTCCCCTAAGGGACAAAAGATTGGGGGCATCCTGAGGGGACCTATCACCCATGAAAGGAATACGGAACCCCTGTCTAAAGCCCTGAAGTAGATAATCTGCATCCTCGCCCTTCGGGTACAATGCGAGCCAACGCTCCAGCATGTCCACATTAATTGGGGAGGGAGCCTTTCGGCGAACCAGCTCCATCTGTGGCAGTCTTGCCAGCCCACTGTCCGCCCCTCCCTCTGCCCCGCGTCCCTCCAGGCCTGGGACAGGCAGAGGCCGCATGGGGGCCCGCACAGGTGGGACACTCATGTCTGTACTTGCAATTCTTCTTACTGCATGAACCATTCGACGAGAAAGCCCAGCACAGCAGTCGGGCTGGAACCCCCTGCCCCGCCACTTGGCGGGGAGCCTGTGCTGGAGCCACTCGCTGGACCGCATGTCCACAATGGTACCTTTCCCCTGGTGCGGGGCGCGTGGGCGTCATGTACAGCAGCCAAAGTCTCTGACATGGCTCGTCCCACCTCATCTCAGGGTGCAGTGGAATTCTCATACGGAATTCCTCGTCATAAGCCAACCACGACGGGCCCGGAAAATCAACCATCGCCCGGTAGATATTGTCCAAATACTGGACCATAGGAATTGCCAGATCCAGCCGGGCCCTCAGGTACACCGCCATGTAGATGAGGTAAGCTGGCAGCCAGTTGGCCCACGTCCGTGGCGGCTTGCGACGACGTGCCTGTTCCTTATCCTTCTCATCCTGCCCCTCCCTCTCTTCCTTGGTGGGCTCCCTGTTTAGGAGTGAGAAGATATCCACATACTCCCCTCGCCATATTTTCTCTCTGGTGGCCTGTGCCAAATGGTCACCCAGTGGCAAGGAATAGCCCGCTGTTGGCAAGGCCGAGACAGGCACAGCAGAAACTGCGGGCATCTGGAAAGGGGCTTGAACTAACCCAGCCACCCCCAAAACATTCCCCACAGGGTAGGAAATGCTACCCACCCCGGGGCCCTGGGTGGGGGTTGGCATCGCCTGTTGGTGCGTTGGCGGCTGTACCGCCGGACCACCCATGCGAGGCCAAGGCCATTGGAAAGCCCCCCCAACGTAGCCACATGTGTAGGTGCACTAGTTTGTACCGCATACTCACATGGTGCACCCCCGTGGGCCGCCTCCACCGGGGGTTCCGGCCCACTGGGGGCGTCGGAGCTCACGACCGCCGTAGAGCTCGCTGCCGGAGCTTGACCCGCGCCGGCCTGTTGGTCGGGGAGCCGCGAGGCAGTGGCCGAAGTCGCGCCTCAAGCTGCTCGACACGTCCCGTCGCCTGCCACTGCCCAGCAGACGACACGTCCAAGCGCACCCCAAAAGGAGCGCCTGCATGGCTGGCCCGAGCGAGGGAAGCCTCAAGTGCCACCACGCGGGCCAGCAAGGCCTCGACACTGGCCTGGGGCCACGGGCCAGCCGGCCCGCCCGTTATGGGCGTGGGTACAGGACCTTGCACCCCGGGGCCCGAATAAGGCCATGACCCCACACCCAGGCCCGGCAGGGCCGGCGTGGGCATCTGCCAAGGGAGGGGACCACACCACCCCCCAAGGCTGGAAGGCCCCGAAGTGAGCTGGGCCCCGATGGAGGAAGGCCCAGAATGAGCAGCAGGAGCGGCGTCCGCCGCTTGCGGGCCGCGGGCCGCAGCCCATACCGGACCCCTACTTGGGTCCCCTGCCTCCGGCCAGGGGGTAATAGACCCCATCCCACCGGTCCCGGTGGGAGCCAGCAAAGGCGGCTGGTGGGAAGGCGCAGCCGCGGTCCTCCGACCCGGATTGCGCCGCCGCACCGCCCGGGCCGCGCTCGCGGCCGCCTTCTTCTTCGAAGGCATCTCAGACGGACCTAAGGGAAGCCGAAAAAGAGGAAAATAAGCAGCCAAAGGCTTCCCGCTCGAGGTAAAAAGCGACGGAGTAAGAGGAAAAACTTCTCCGCTCCGTCGCTTCGCAAAATGGCAGCTCGGCTGCCTCGTGGCCACCCCTTTTATAAGGGAGCTGGCCACGCCCCTAACTACCTGGATGCCTTCGTCCTCTGGGGGGGCTCCCGCAAAGAGCGCGGCGGCCATTTTGGCGCCGCGCTTGCATTCTCACCTCAAAAGTAGTTCCCATACATTTTAATGGAGCTTGGTTATGTGTGCAGATAATTTCAGTTTACATTTGTTTTATGCTTTCTTTTATGCACACTGGTGCTTTTGTGTTATATTACAATTCCTGTATTAAAAATAAAATTCAGAGAAAACTGGAATCTTTTCCGTATATTCATGTGTGCTGAGTAGGCTAAATCATCTTTAACAGGAATGATATATGCAGTTTAATCAGATTACATGACAGGGATTTTCTTTTTGTTTATGTCATTTAAAATGCTGAAGAAAAATCTAAATGTTAACTGTGGCAAATTTTGAACTTTATAAATAGTACTAAGGACAAATGCCAAGCCCTGATCAAAAGGAGCAAGGCAGCGGCTTTGTTTAATGAAATATGGATGGTTTCTTCCTTTTTTTATTTTTGTACGGTTCAGCAGAGGAATCTTTTGGTAGTTTTGTTATAATGAATCTTGAAAAGAGAGATGGTTCTCTGAGACCTTCAGTTCTGTCATAGTCAAAATATATTGCAAAATATATTGGATTCCAAGTCTCTGGTCCCTGACTATTTTGAAGAGCTATTTGGACTGTATCGAAACATAACCACACCAATTTCCAATTAGCATCTGAAAGCATTTGCTTAGAAATAAGCAAAATACAGATGGAAGGCAAGTTTATTTCACATTGCATGTGCATCAGTCGAAAATTCAGGATAACCCACCATGTGGCCTGGTGTTTTCTTGAATGACTTTTTCTTTTAAAAGTGATTTCCAATTACTGCGCTGTACAATACATAGCAGCATGCAAGTAGCTGGCCTTCAAAAACCAGTAATGTTTCCCATTTTCTCTATGTTCCACAACAGCACTAAGTTAGCTACTGAGTATGCTTTTTGCTGTGTGATGGAGTGAGCTCCCGTTGTCTACACCAGCTCCTCCCACCCTAGCAATTTGAAAGGAAGAAATTGCAAGTAGATAAATAGGTACCACTTCTGTGGGGAAGGTAACAGTGTTCTATACACTCTGGCATATGCTCATGGCTGCCGCATGACCACAGAAATGCTGATGTAGACAGTGCTGCACTTTGGCTGAAAACGAAAATGAGCACTGCCCTGTAGAATCAAACACAACTGGCTTTCGAACAACAGGAGCCTTACCCTTTGTTGTTGTTGTTGTTGTTGTTGTTGTTGTTGTTGTTGTTGTTGTTGTTGTTGTTGTTGTTGTTGTTGTTGTTGTTGTTGTTGTTGTAGTAGTAGTAGTAGTAGTAGTTGTTGTTGTTGTTCAGTTGCACAGTTGATTCTGACCCTTTGCAACCCCATGGACACCAGGCACCCCTATCCTCCACCATCCTCCTCAACCCACCCAGCTCTGTGCCCATTGCATCAACAATACCATCTAGCCAGCTCATTTTCTGCCACTCCCTTTTTCTTTTGTGTTGGATCTGGGCCGCGAAGCGGGTTGCGCAAGCTGGATTGGAACCGCGAAGCGGCTGTTGGGTCCCAGAGGAGACTGGTCAAGCAATGAGACACAAGGCAAGATGGAGCAAAGACCAGTGATTTAATGAAGACCAATCATCAGTATTTATCATGTTTTAGAATGCATGTAAAAACATTGCGATACTGCAGGTTTCACACATAATGTTTACACAAGTTAATTGGGGAAGTCTACAGGGGAAGTTAATTAACTAACTTAATTAACGGCAGAGGAAATACATTGTTCCGTGTTATCCGGGGTAAACAAGTGGCTAGTATTGGCTCTAGGGCTTAAAGTAATCTGCAGGTGCGAGATTGCCTATTACGCACCTAGTGAGTTAGTCATTAGCTCTCTATTGTTCGAGCAGTTTGTCAGATCAGCTATTGGTGAATTAAACTCTATCTAATATTCCGCTCCCCCAATTTCTGTCCCCTCAGGAACCCCTGGTAACGATGTGATCACCCATTACCGGGGTTCTGTCAGGGCCAGTTATGCCAATTGTGTGCGCGGATCCCACTTTTGCCCTCAACCTTTCCCAGCATCAAGGCCTTCTCAAGTGAACTCTCTCTTCTCATTTGATGTCCAAAATAATTTAGCTTCATCTTTACTATTTGACCTTCCAAGGAGCAGTCAGGGTTGATTTTTTCAAAGATCAACCTATTTGTTCTCCTCACTGTCCAGGGTACTCTCAAGACTCTCCTCCAATGCCACATTTCAAAGGTGTCTATTCTTCTGCGCTCAGCTTTCCTAATGGTCCAGCTCTCACAACCATACATCACCACTGGGAATACCATTGCTTTCACTATGCAAATTTTTGTTTGCAAGGTAATGTCTCTACTTTTAACTATGTTCCCCAGGTTTCTCATAGCTTGCCTCCTAAGCATCAGTCACTTTTTTATTTCATGGCTGCAATCACCATCTGCAGTGATCTTGGATCCTAAGAAAGTAAAATCTGTCACTGCTTCTACTTCTTCCCCATCTATTCTCCAGGGACTGGTAGGGCCTGTTGCCATTATCTTGCTTTTCTTGATGCTGAGTCTCAAGCCAGATTTTGCACTCTCTTCTTTCAACCTAAGCAGGAGCTTCTTTGGGTCTTCCTCACTTTCTGCCATTAGGGTGGTATCATCTGCGTATGTCAAGTTGTTGATGTTTCTCCCAGCAATTTTGATTCCAACTTGTGAATCATCCATCCCTGCATTGCGCATTATGTGCTCTGCATAAAGGTTAAATAAGCAGAGTGACAAAATGTAGCCGTGTCTTACTCCTTTTCCTATTCAAAACCACTCCATAATTCTGTATCCTGTCCTAACTCTTGCTTCTAGAGTCATGTACAGATTTCTCATGAGGCATATAAGATGTTCTGCTATTCCCATCTCTTTAATTACTTGCCACATTTAGTTAAGGTCCACACAGTCAAAGACCTTGGTGTAGTCAATGAAACAGTAGACTTGTTTCTGATATTCCTTTGTTTTCTCCATGATCCAAGGTATGTTGGCAATGTGGTCTCTAGTTTCTATGCTTTTGATGAGAAGCCTCAGTCATGGCCTTGCAGACTCAAAAAATACCATTGTAGTTTGTCGAACTACAAAGGAAGAAGCAAAAAAAGAAAAACTGAGACAAATGTTTGGTCACAGAACATTGGTTGATGGTTAGAAAGATCCAAATGATCAGAGGGATGAGTAAAGATGGACTAGTGACTGCTAGAAAAGAGCCCTGTTAGTGGGGAGAGTTAATTTGTTGGATGACACCTATAAGAATAACCCAGCCGCATTTTCACTCATCTCTACTTCACCTATTGGTGCATGGGTATGGTTTGCAAAACCTGCCACAGTTAATTACAGCTAAATGACAGGTTGTTGGGGCACATTTTACACTTTCTGAACTACCAGTAATGTGACCAGCCCCACCACCAAGTCATTCCTGAGCATTTTATGACTTAAGACCACTGAGTTACAGCAAATTATGCACATCATATGTAAAAACAAATAGAACTCCAACCAATATTCCTTTCTTCATGCTAAGGACACAAAAGTAATCAAAGGAACATTAACTCAGATTTTACTGAGCCATAAGGTGTGACTTGCACACATTTGGGGCATGATAAGTAACACAGTAAAGAGGTTAGAGTTGTGTTGTGGGACAACGAATAAATAGTGACACAATTAATAAATAGTTTTTAAAAGAAATCCATGCCTCTTCTACAATTTATTAGAAAGAAGTCAGACTTCATCTCTCTGAATGTTCAAGGACAACTTAAGTTTCATACTAGAACATAAGTGATGGTGATAATTACCTTTGTTTATATACTGAGTAGGGTTATGGCATCTGGAGTTTCTCATTCATTGCCAAGGTGACCTGGTCAAAGAATAAGGACTCTTCCATTCATCCAGGAAGCCATATTTGTGAGCAGGATGCTCTGGTTTCCACATTTTGGAAGGGGAGAAGGGAGCTTTGAGAAAATGTTTGCATAACAGCCTTTTTAAAATGGTATAACCTCTATCATTTACGGTACGTGTACAAGTTTGGTTTGGGGTGAAGGTGGGGGTGCGGGTTTAGACACAAAAACTAACAACCATTCAAAGACAGAAAAATTATTCCACAAGTCCAAACAAAATGCTTTATTGTAAATCCAAAATGTAAGTCCATTAATTCATGTTCATATTCATATTCATCAATCCAAAGCCCTTCCGGTAAATTTTCTGGCTTTTCAAACTGTGGACAGAAATGGAGTAAAGCTTGATATCAAGCTTGGTTTTGAAATCAATTCTCATGTATGGCACAGGGTAGACGGACTCCAATACTACAAATTTTAAATCATTCTCTGTGTGTTTTGCTTCTAGAAAATGTGTGGTTAGTGGGGCTTGCAAATTATGGGATCGGATCTTGGAGCGATGCTCCCCTATCCAAAATTTTTTTATTTCGAAACCAAGCTTCTCCAACAAGAAGCCTATTTTATTCATAAATTTGACACGGTACATCCTCGAGGGTTGAATATGGAGTTAGATCTCTCTTGTTTCCTTTAAGACTTTTTCTCAGTATTAATTAAGCAGATTTGACACATGCAGGTTAATAGCATTTAATTTGTTTCATTTGGAACATGCAGTAACGTCTAGGAGCACAGGAGAGTAAACACAAGTGAAGCTCAAGACGCAATAAGAAATAATATTCAACTAATGTTACAGGTATTTATATGTGCTATTAGTGGTATTGTAACTCTTGTCCGTAACTATGTATATTATAGGTGTGTGTATATATATATTTGTATTTATAATATTCTGTATTATTTATCATTTAAATAAATCCCTGATGAAATATAGATTGAAAAGTCAGAAAATTTACCGCTTTGGATTGATGAATATGAATATGAACATGAATTAATGGACTTTCATTTTGGATTTACAGTAAAGCATTTATTTTGGACTTGTGGAATATTTTTTCTGTCTTTGAATGGTTGTTAGTTTTTTTGCCTATTGGATCACCATTCAGCCCCTTTATAGTCTACTATTTAGTCTTGACGGTGGGGGTTTAACCTCCAGGGGATTAACCATTGTTGAACCTGATTTTAAACAAGGTTGACTAGCTGTTTTTCCTTCCCACTCAAGTTAGTTATAGTTCATCCCTGCTGCTAATGTAATTTTAAAAATCCATTTGCAATGTATGTGCAAATGAATAAACATACACCAACAAGCAGTAGCCAGGTTTCTTTCTGGAAAAACATTTATCCCACTCTCAAGGCATGTTAATGAAACAGAACTAAGGGATTGGGTTTTCAATATAAATTGTTCACAAGGGCTGGAAAGAATGTGCTTGCCAAGAGTTTTCCAAAGCTGGCCAAGAAAGCTTTAGACTTAGTCATACATGGGAATCTTACATGGGACGTATACAGTATTCTAGAGGACAAGGGGACATCAAGAACTGTGGACAGAAATGGAGCAATGAAAGTGTGGCGCCAAAATGGCCGCTGCGCTCTTTGCGGGGGCCCCCACCCGGACTCAGACATCCGGGTAGTTAGGAGGCGTGGCCACTCCTCTATAAAAGGGGTGGCCACGAGGCAACCGAGCTGCCATTTTAGAAACGACGGAGCGGAGAAGTTTGCTCCATCGCTTCCTCCCCCTTTTCGCCTCTTTGCAAGAGGCTTGATTTGGCTTCTAGGCTTCCTTTTACTTTCTCGCCTCTTGGCTTGGTTTCCTTTTAGAAGCGACGGAGCGGAGCAGTTTGCCCCATCGCTTCCTCCTCTCCTAGCCTTTGTTCGAGGCTTTCTTTTAGCTTTGCCTCTTTGTAAGAGGCTCGATTCCGTTTGCAGCACCGGACTGCAGTGGCTCAGGTGGCTAAGAGGCTGCCTGGGAGGCTGCCTGGGAGGCTAAAAGTCAGTGGTGCGATTCCGGAGTGCTGCAGAATGGAATGCTTCTCTGTTCTCCCTTGGCCTCAGCCCACCCCCTATTTTTCGGGCGTTCCATCGGGCCGGAGGGCTCGGATGGCAACCCCACAGTTTTAATGAGCCCAGGCTGAGGGCTCGGGTGGGGGGTGGCACAGGTCTGCCTCGCTGGGGTTCTTACCCCGCTCCTTATTTGCCCGGCTTGGGCATAGCAGCTCACTTGGGCATGGTGTGGGTTTCCGCCCCACCGTCATTCACCCGGTGGGGCCATCCGGCCCATCTGGCCCACCTCATCTTGGTGGGTTAGATGTTGCAGATGCTCGCTTGCCTCCAATTGGGCAATGGAGGCATCAATGGTCATTACTCCGCCACCTCGGATGGTGGGCGCGCCAACTTGGCGGTTCCGGCCCATGTGCCGGCCATGGCTGCGTAGTGGGCCACCAACAGGGTTGATCTGCCGGAGGCCTTCAGGCCAGCATAGGCTGGCGCCTCGCGGCTCCCCATCCGGCCCGGGACACACGGGAACATGGAGCGAGAGGGACATCGCGAACTCCGACGCCCGCCATGGGCCGGAACCCCCAGTGGGGGCGGCTCGTGTGGGTGCACCGAGTGAGTATCCTGGTTAAGTTAGCACACCTCTGACACTAGATTGTCATGCTGGGGGGGGGTGTAGTGGTCATAATTGCAGCAGGACAATTACACTCTGGTTCTTAATGGAGTTACCGCCCCTATGCTTTTATTTACTTCCCCTGGGCCCGTAGGGCTGGTTATGTGTTTATCCACTACAATCAGTGCCAACAGTGGTTCGGCTGTCGGCCAGTTGCTCTATGCCCCTGGGTGCCCACTTGTACTGGGCTATTAGCTAGGCACTGTGGTTTGGGGAATATATTCACGTTTTCTCCCTCCTCCATTGTGAACACACTGATTAGGGAATTAGGGGTAGGACGACAGGGTCAAGGAGTTGCCCCATCACCGCACCCTGCCCCCCCTATGGGGCCGATTGGTTGCCAGCCTATTGGGCATCCATGGCAGTATGTATGAGGGCCCGTCCTCATTTGACCATTCCAATGGTGCAGTGCTGGGACAATGATGGCAGGGCCGTGGTTGTTTTCCCTGGCCCGTCATGGTTAGCATACGTCAAGACCTTAGGCTTAGGGCGGCCCCTTCCCCTATGAGGCCAGCGATGACCCCTGTTAGTGAGTGTGGTTACTGTATGTGACTCTTACGCGGCAACGCTTATGCTGCGTGCGGAGAGTCCACTTTCAGGCAACCACCTCTACCTTGATCTGGAGCTCCCAGATTGAGTTAGCTGCTACTACCTTCAATGGGGGACATGTTTTGCAGGGTACTGGCGCTAGATCATGGGTTCAAAAGTTGCAAAAGTTGCAAAACATCACAAGAAATCTAGATAGATTGTTAGAGAGAACTGGGAACGAGCCAGTTGTCATGGTACACGTTGGTACCAATGATGTTGGGAAGGCCAAGCAGTCTGTCCTGGAAGCCAAATTCAGGTTGTTAGGAAGAAGATTGAAGTCCTGGACTTCCAAGGTAGCATTTTCAGAAGTGCTGCCTGTCCCTCGCGCAGGACCTACCAGGCAGGCAGAGCTCAGAAGCCTCAATGCGTGGATGAGGCGGTGGTGTCGAGAGGAGGGTTTCAGATTTGTCAGGAACTGGAGAACATTTTGGGACAAGCCAAATCTGTTCAGGAGGGATGGGTTGCATTTGAACCATGATGGGACCAGATTGCTGGCACTCAACATCAAAAAGGCTGCAGAGCACCTTTTAAACTGATAACTGGGGGAAAGCCGACAGGAGCTGGGCAGCATCCGGTTCGGGAAAGTGTGTACTTGGGTAGTGAGGAGGATGCAAAAATTACTGAGCAGAGCGAGGAGCTAGTCACTAGCATTCTAGCAGAAGGATGCAAGAGGCAGTCTAACAATGCAACTGGACACAAATGACTGTGTCAGAAAAGCATATATAAATGCTTGTATACAAATGCCAGAAGCCTCCGGAACAAAATAGGGGAGCTGGAATACTTAGCAATAGATAAGAATATTGATATTATTGGTATCACTGAAACCTGGTGGACAGATGATAACCAATGGGATACAGTTATTCCAGGCTACAAACTGTACAGGAAGGATAGGAAGGGGCAAACGGGAGGTGGTGTAGCCTTGTATGTCAAAGAAGTGATAAAATCGTATGAATTGGAATATCTAGGTGATTTGGAGTCACCATTAGAAGCTCTGTGGGTAAGAGTACCAGGCCACAAGGATGGTCTAACAGTAGGCATATACTATCGGCCTCCGACCCAAGCTCTTGAGGGAGACAGGCAGTTGGAGAATGTTGTAAAGGAGGCATCCAAGAAGGGAAGCCTGGTTATAATGGGGGACTTCAATTACCCTCACATAGACTGGGTGAACTGTTGTTCAGCACATGATAAAGAGATAAAGTTCCTAGATATGCTAAATGATTGTTCCCTGGGACAGATGGTTGAAGACCCAACTAGAGGTACAAGAATCCTTGACTTGATCCTGAGTAATACTCAGGATCTGGTGCAAGATGTTAATGTGACTGATCCAATAGGGAACAGTGACCACAACTCAATTATGTTTAACTTGATCATAGACCGCAAGTCACTGATAAAATCTAACACAGAGACCTTAAATTTTCAAAAAGGAAATTTCCCAAAGTTGAGGAAACTAGTAAAAAAGAAGCTGAAAGGGAAAATTGAGAGAGTCCAAACACTCCAAGAGGCATGGAGGCTGTTTACAAAAACAATAACAGAGGCCCAATTGGAATGCATACCCAAAAGGAAAAAGGGCACTGCCAGGTCCAAGAGGACTCTGATGTGGCTTACAGGAGCTGTTCGGGAAGTGATCAAGAGCAAGAAAAGCTCATTTAGAAGATGGAAGGCTTGTCCGAATGAGGACAGCAGGCAGAAACATAAATTCTGGCAGAACAAATGCAAGGCAACAATCAGGAAAGCAAAGCAAGACTTTGAGGAGCGTATAGCTAAAAATACTCAGAGAAATAACAAAGACTTCTTTAAGTACATTAGAAGTAAGAACCCAACTAGGAAGGCCATTGGACCATTAGATGACAATAGAAGGCAAGGGGTTATTAAAGAGGAAACAGAGATTGCAGAGAGACTCAATGAATTCTTTGCTTCAGTATTCACTGAAGAAGACAGAGGCCACATGCCCAAAACAGAGCCTATCTTCGTAGGGAGGGAAACCGAAGAATTAAGCCAGATAGAAATAACCAGGGAGGAGGTCCTTGCATGTCTTGTTAAACTAAACACTAACAAATCACCAGGACCAGATGGCATCCATCCACGAGTTCTCAGAGAACTTAAAGATGAAATTGCTGATCTCCTAGCCAAAATATATAATCTTTCCCTCAAATCAGGCTTTGTGCCTGATGACTGGAAGGTAGCGAATGTAACACCAATTTTCAAAAAAGGATCCAGGGGTGATCCAGGAAATTACCGACCTGTCAGTTTGACATGTGTCCCAGGTAAAGTGATGGAAACCATCCTAAAAGATAGAATTAATAGGCACATAGAAGAGAAGGCGCTGCTAAAGGAGAGCCAACATGGCTTTTGCAAGGGCAAATCATGCCTCACTAATCTGTTGGAATTTTTTGAGAGTGTCAACAAGCATGTGGATAAGGGGGATCCAGTTGACATTGTTTATCTGGACTTTCAGAAGGCTTTTGACAAGGTCCCACACCAAAGGCTCTTGAATAAACTTACCAGTCATGGAATAAAGGGACAGGTCTTGTCCTGGATCAGCAACTGGCTAAGGGACAGGAAACAGAGGGTAGCACTAAATGGACACTTCTCCAAGTGGAGGGAAGTAAAGAGTGGGGTTCCCCAAGGTTCAGTACTGGGACCCCTGCTTTTCAACCTCTTCATAAATGATCTAGAGGTAGGAGTAAAAAGCAAGGTAGCCAAATTTGCTGACGACACTAAATTATACAGGGTAGTGAAAACTGTGAGAGATTGTGAGGAGCTCCAGAGGGATCTCTCGACACTGGGGGAGTGGGCAAAACAGTGGCAAATGAGTTTCAACATTAGTAAGTGCAGAGTGATGCATGTTGGGGCAAAAAAACCCAGTTACATTTGTGGGGTCTGAACTCTGCGACAAACCAGGAAAGGGATCTTGGTGTCCTAGTGGACAACTCAATGAAGGTGTCAACCCAGTGTGCCTCAGCAGTGAAAAAAGCAAACTCAATGCTAGGGATCATTAGGAAGGGTATAGAAAATAAGTCAGCAAGTGTCATTTTGCCTCTTTATAAATCTATGGTGAGGCCCCATCTGGAATACTGTGTACAGTTCTGGTCGCCATACCTCCAGAAGGATATTATGGAGCTGGAAAAAGTGCAGAGGAGGGCAACCAGAATGATTAGGGGACTGGAACACCTTCCTTACCATCTGAGGCTGCAACAGTTGGGCCTCTTCACTCTTGAACGACGACGTCTAAGAGGTGACCTGATTGAAGTTTATAAAATCATGCACGGTGTGGACAAAGTAGATAAGGAAAAACTGTTTTCCCTATCGCATAATACTAGAACTAGGGGACACTCCATGAAACTTTTGGGTACTAGTTCTCAAACAAATAAGAGAAAGTACTTTTTCACCCAGAGGATTACTGGTCTATGGAACTCCCTGCCAGAAGAAGTGGTGACAGCTGTCAGTCTTGACAGCTTTAAGAAAGGATTAGACAAGTTCATGGAGGAGAAGAGTATCAATGGCTATAATTATGGATACTTAAGGACAACCTCCGGGTTGGAGAGATAGGCAGGATATCTCTCAATATCATTTCCAGGGAATCCTAAGCAGGTGAAGGCATCTGCTTGGGAATACCCTGAAGGAAATGGTGAGCCACTGTGTGAGACAGAATGCTGGACTGGATGGGCTGTGGCCTGTTCCAGCAAGGCTGTTCTTATGTTCTTATGTTCTTATGTTCTTATGGTTGCGCGATCATGCGTGGGCTCTGGTGAGGCTTTGCTCCTCAAGGGCTGATCAGCCGGGAGAGGCTACTAGCCTGGCGCTGCCATATGTCTGGTCGCTCCCCCACAGGTGTTTGTGGCAGCCCTTGGTTCGCGTCCCGGCCTGTCGTCTGCCACCAAGCCGGGTCTATCCTGACTGAACTGGAATTGGTACCCATTCCTCCTGGTTGGGCGCCGCATCAGCTGTGGCTCCGTTTGGGTGCCCAGAGCCCGGCATATGTTGCAGGGGCAGGTGTGGATTTGCCCAATTTCCTCTGTCCATTCGTCCCTGCACTGAATGAGTGCCTTGTCTGCCCGCTATTCTCCCTCCTTATTTTACAGACACGGTGTGTTCCCACACACTGGTGGTAGTATGGCTGTTGGGCCACAACTCTGTGCACGGGAGCGGCGCAGTCTGCCACTTTGTTAGAATGGGGACCCCATCTCGGACGACGCGTAACCGCGCGTATGCAGTGGTATGGGTGCATGGCATAGAGGTGGCAGAAACTGTTGACATTCCTGATGTCCATTGGGGATGCTGGGCCGCCACATGTTTTAATGCTGCACTTCGGAGGCAGTGATCTTAACTGGATTGCTGGCCCAGACTTAAAGACTTCTGAGTGCAGTGACCTGGCGTTTCTTTGCCATTTATGGCCGTCTACACTATTGCTATGGTCATATATCATGCCGATGCAATATCATGGGCGACACTTTGTCCCAGCATTTGGACCGTGCCCGACGGTCAGTGAACAGGGCTGCTGCCTGGTTCTTTATCTAGAATGGCCCGGGGACAGCCATTTGTAGTCTGGGGATAGGGTTACAGGAATTTGGCCTGTATTCTGGAGATGGGGTTCACCGGTCAACAAGTCGAGGCACCTCTCTTTTGAATGACGTGCAAGAGGGCCAGGTGACCGAATTGTCGGTCAGGGTAAGTGGCCCCTGCTGCAAGGTGGCAATGTTGCCAAGTGGAAGGTGCCTCTAGGAGAGTCACACGTGATGCAGGGCCGCATCAACTTCGCCTGCAGAGTGGTAATACCAGGCAGTGCTTTCGCCTAGTATCTGGGTCATGCTAGGGCGGGTCTCGTTAAACGAAGCCACGGGGTACAGCTGATTAGGGGTTTACGAGCGGACCTGTTGGTTTGGCTCACATTACCGCAGGACTTCCATGCTGTCGCATCGGGAGGTCTGAGCTTCTGGTCAGCCCCAGTTACAAGTACAGTCGGATGCCTCCGGCTCCCCGGGTGGGGGGATTTAATTAAGGACAGGGGTCTATGGTCATTGGCCCCAGGGATGTCAGGGCACGGATCATTTACACGATCTTATGTTTCTAACATATCTTCTCAATCCCAGTTACAAGTACAGTCAGATGCTTCCGGCTCCCCGGGTGGGGGGGATTTAATTAAGTACAGGGGTCTATGGTCATTTGCCCCAGGGATGTCAGGGCACGGATCATTTATGCGATCTTATGTTTCTAACATATCTTCTCAATTCTGGGTACCCTTTATGCTCTGGGGGACAGGCGGCCTGATTCTGTGCTTCACTTTTGGTGTGGTAATGCTGCGGTGGTGCACATTGTCAATGCCCGAACGTCTAAATCACCTGAGTCATGGCCTCAGCTTGCATATTGTTCTGGGGTTCATGCGCTTTAAGGTGCTTCTTTGGGCTAAACGTGTGCCAGTCATTTATAACGATATTGCTTATGCTTTCCCCCGCCTGCAGATCGCCCGGTTCCTCGGCTGGGCTCCAGACGCTTGTGAGCCACCCTCTCCACTCCTGGCTGTGATATGGTCATTTGGCAAGGAGACGTGAACCGGGCAAATTGCATGTATTGGTAACTCGCACGCGCACTGCGCATCGGCATCCAGTCCTTCACTTTAGAGCCTTTTTGTTGGTAAAGGCAATTGCCCAAAAGGCGGCCGACATTGGTCGACTGGGTTTTAGATTGTATAGTCTGCCCTATGATCTGGGGTTGGCTCCACGCACCATAGCCACCAGGCTTTGAGCATTGATACTCATGGCCAAAGCACGGGGCTTTCCTGACTATGCAAGGGTCTTCTGAATAAGCTATGTATTAGGGGGGTGGACATGTGTACGTGGCTGCCACCTGACACACGTTGCCCAATTCTCACAGATATTCTGACCCACCTTGCACGAGGTTGGCATAGACTATATTGCAGTAGGTAGGAGGAGTCTCTTTTCATGCAGCTACCGATGTAGCCTTTTTCTGGAGCTCGACGACTCAGCGAGCTGGTCCCATGGTCAAAGGGGGACGTGTTTTGTAGGGCACTGGAACTCGAAGATGTCTATATCAAACAAGAGCGGGCTCAGTTGGGGATTCGTCCCTCGAAGGCCGATCAGCATGGAGTGGGCAGTGGTGTATACTGCCATGACGTACATTTGCTGACATCGTTCCGGTTGGTGCCCTACATGCGATTGGCAGTGCCTGCTGCGCGCCCTAGCCTGTTTTTCTGCCACCAGGATGGGTCTACCCTTACCAAATTTAAGTTCCAAAGGGTGACCGGTACCGCGCTTCACAGTGTGGGGCCCGTTATGGCACCCATTTATTTAGGATAGGTGTCGCATTGACCGCGGCTGCGTTTGGGGTACTTGGAGGCGGATATAGGTGGGCACGTGGGTGTGCGCGTATTTTTTCTATATGTACGTCCCCTCACTGTATGAGTACCTAGTTATGTCCTTAACCCCTTCTCCTCTTTTACAGATCCTGTGTGTCTCCGCACACCGGTGGCAGTGGGGCTGGTGGGCCACAGCTATGTACACTGGGCAGCAATATATGCTGCGGCGACAGAGTGTGGACCCCAGCTCGGGCTGCGTGCATCCGCACGTATGCGGTGGTATGTATGCGTGGCATGAAAGGGCAGGAATTGTTGCCATTCCTGATGTCCATCAGGGATGCTGGACCGCCTGATGTTCTTATTCTGCATCTCGGCGGCAATGATCTCACACGGATCACTGACCTTTCCTTAAACTGTCGAGGTGCAGTGACCTGGTGTTTTATATCATTTATGGCTTACACACGGTCGCTATGGTCTAACATCGTGCCGAGACACCAATTTAGAGGAGACATGGATCTCCGCAGTTCAGACCGTCCCGGCGGTCAGTGGACAGGGCTGTTGCCCGGCTCCTTGCTGAGAATGGCTTGGGGGACAGCCATTAGATATCTGAGGATAGGCTTACAGAAATTTTGACCTGTAGGCAGGATATGGGGTCCACCTGTCGGCTGGAGGTATGTACCTCTTTCTGGATGGGGTGCAAGCAGGCCTGGTGACCGAGCTGACGGTCTGGGGGGGTGAGTCATCTTGGACGCCTCCCCGTGTGGTGGGTAGCACTGGTAAGGTAAAGATTTATGACCCATAGGTATCCGGTAGGTTAGCAATTTATTGGCCAACACGTAGACGGGTACAGGGGAAAGAGGTTTGGCCGGTCAAGGGCGAACCAGGCAAGGGGTGATGTCAGGAGCTTCACAGCCTGCATCACCTTGATATTTAACGGATACACGTCATAGGGTGGGGTCAGTAGATAGTTTATTGACTCCGGTCAACAATTTGTTTGTGTCAACAAACAAATTGATACAAATAGTTACATGTAGCCAATTGCCATTGGCATTTTGGGAGGAACCTTACCAGTGTTACTGCGGCCTGCTTGCCTTAAAGAATTACAATTGGATGATTACACCAATTGAAAGTTATAATTCGGACTAGGGCATTATTCAATAAAAGTGGCCCGATGCCTTTATCCATATACCGGTGTCTGAGTCTTTCTTTCGGGGTGCACCTGCAAAGCCTGATATCAATGATTGGGAAAATACAGGACACAAAGTCCCGTACACCCCACAGAGAATGAGGAGCCAACAAAATGAGCTCAAAATTCTCACATAGGAGGAAAAGTATGATCTAAAACAGTGATGGTGAACCTTTTAAAGACCGAGTGCCCAAACAGAGGGACAGGGTGAACTCTGTGCTGTTACAACTCTCCATGGGCCCCTTCTGGAACAAGTGGCAAAGGTTCACCACCACCAACCTAAAAGGATAATATTCATGACTGGAAAGTAGTGCTTGAAAGGTATAACTATGTGGAAGAGAGAATGTGATGGGAAGAGGAGCAGGATTATATGTATGGAATATAGATACCTGCAAAATGATCCCTGATATTTTTTTTATTCAGTCGCACAGTCGATTCCAACCCTTTGCAACACTATGGACCATTGTCCTCCAGACACCCCTGTCCTCCACCATCCTCCTCAGCCCACCCAGCTCTGTGCCCATTGCATCTACAATACCATCTATCCATCTTATCTTTGACCACCCCCTTCTTCTTTTGCCCTCCATCTTTCCCAGCATCAAGGCCTTCTCAAGTGAATACTCTCTTCTCATTCGATGTCCAAAGTATTTTAGCTTCATCTTCACTATTTGACCTTCTAAGGAGCAGTCAGGGTTGATTTCGTCTAGAATCGACCTATTTGTTCTCCTCGCTGTCCAGGGTACTCTCAAAACTCTCCATTTCAAAGGCATTCTTTTCTGCACTCAGCTTTCCTAATGGTCCAGCTATCACAACCATACATTACCACCAGGAATGCCATTGCTTTCACTATGCAAATTTTTGTTTGCAATGTGATGTCTTTACTTTTCACTATGTTTCCCAGGTTTCTCATAGCTTATCTCCCAAGAATCAGTTGCCTTTTTATTTCATGGCTGCAATCACCATCTGCAGTAATCTTTGATCCTAAGAAAGTAAAATCTGTCACTGCTTCTACTTCTTCCCCATCTATTCTCCAGGGAATGGTAGGGCCTGTTGCCATTATCTTGCTTTTCTTGATGTTGAGTCTCAAGCCAGTTTTTGCACTCTCTTTTTTCAACCTAAGCAGGAGCTTCTTTGGATCTTCCTCATTTTCTGCCATTAGGGTGGTATCATCTATGTATCTCAAGTTGTTGATGTTTCTCCCAGCAATTTTGATCCCAACTTATGATTCGTCCAACCCTGCATTGAGCATTATATGTTCTGTGTATAAGTTGAATAAGCAGGGTGGCAAAATGCAGCCTTGTCTTACTCCTTTTCCTATTCAACACCACTCCTGTCATTCCGTATTCTGTCCTAACTGTTGCTTCTTGACTCATGTACAGATTTCTCATGAGGCTTATAAAGTGTTCTGGTATTCCCATCTCTTTAATTACTTGTCACATTTTGTTGTGGTCCACACAGTCAAAGGCCTTAGTGTAGTCAATGAAACAGAAGTAGACTTGTTTCTGATATTCCTTTGTTTTTTCTATGATCCAACATATGTTGGCAATGTGATCTCTAGTCCCCCTGCCTCTTCTGAACCCCGCCTACACTTCTGGTAATTCTCTCTCCCCATGCTGCTGAAGTCTGTCCTCTATTATCTTGAGCATCACCTTGCTAGCATGTGGGATGAGTGCAATTGTTCGATAATTTAAACATTCTTTGGCATTACCCTTTTTTGGGATTGGAACATATACTGATCTTTCCCAATCCTATGGCCATTGTTGTGTTTTCCAAATCTGCTGGCATATAGAATGCAATGATTTGATTACATCATCTTTTAGGGCTTTGAAATATCTAGCTGGGATACCGTCATCTCCACTGGCTTTGTTGTTTGCAGTGCTTTTTAGGGCCTTTCTGACTTCACTCTCTTTGATGTCTGGCATTCATGTTCAATGTTCTCATCATTGTGATTATCTGGGGTGTTGAGGTCCTTTTTGTATAGTTCCTTTGTGTACTCTTGCCATCTTTTCTTAATCTCTTCTGCATCAGCTAACTCCTTGCCATTTTTGTCCCTTATCATGGTCATTTTTGCTTTAAACATTCCCTTGATTTCCCCAAATTTTAAAAAAAGAATCACAAAGAATCACAAGGAACCTCTAAGACAGAAGTTCAGAACTTTGTGTCTTCCCAAACCTTCTGAAGCCTTCACTATTGGCTCTGCTGGCTAAGAATTCTGGGAGCTGGAGTCTGGGGACCGAGATGTTGACTGTTTGGTGTGGACAGCTGCAGACAGTCAACTGAGAACACCACCTGTCTCTTTTCTCATACTTGCCTCATATGTTCCACAAATAAAAATGACAAGACAGTGATTTCTGCTCTGAGAGTAATCCTATTTTGGATCTTTTTGAGGTGAAGAAGAAAAAATAGCTATTAGATTAGAAATAACAAGATTCTACATTTTGGATTGCCCCAAAAGGAAGAAAATGGACCTTGGGAACTGCTCCAGATTATACATTTGTATTCCCACTTAAAAGTACCACACAACTTTTGTTGTTTCAGCTGCAATGAACTAGCAACCTTATTTTTTTGGGATAAAGTTATTAGAATGTATACAAACATAAGAGTATTTTAACACTCAGGCAAGTTACAACATTTGCAAGATACCTCTTCCATTTTATTTTATTTCTTTTTTTAATTGCAAACCAAAAGAAATAAAATAGGGGATGGGAGAGAGAAAACTAAAGGGAGATAGACAACATATAATATGACCATTGGCTAAGCATATACATTGATGTACCCCAAAAGAGCTATCGTTTGGAATTAGCATCGAAAAATAGAGATTTCTATGTATCTAAGGTAGTAAAATCTTCTGATAGATGGTGTGTGTTTATCTTTCCAGCTTTGATGTATAAGTCTTTTGACAGTGGTAAGAGCTTGTAAGATCCAACCATGCTGACCAGAAGTTCATTTCCAAACTTCAGAATTGTAATTTAAATGTACAAACACATACACAAATACAGTATAAAGGATTTTTCTAATACAAAATTAATTTGCTGTGATATATCTATCCAAAAACAAGCCACAACTGGATTTGACTACATCCTTTGCCTCAAAGAAGCATTATCTATGTTGCATCACCAGTATTTACTGATGTGGCCAATTTCTTTCTAAATAAACAAAGTGGTTCCAATATATTCAAACATCTGTTTTGCTAAACTAAGTATAGCTTTAAATTTAAAAAAGATTTCAAGTATTGAAGCAAGAACATGTTTCCGTTGGTTAATTTGCACTAGATTGGTCAGTTCTTTGTTCCACTTCATTCCCGTTCCATTTACATCAAATTTAGTGCTTTATAATAGGTTTCAATTACTCTGAAGATGCAATCAATGCTTTTAAAATTGCAGGAGTTGCTTAGACACTCATGTATGATGGCTCATATGTGGATGCCAAAAGATGTTGTAATTGTAAATACTGTGTCGCTGTAACACTTCAGAAGATAAGGCATATTTGGCATACAATAGTGAACATTGTACAAACAATATGAACATATGCATATACCGTATTTTCCAGCGTATAAGACGACTGGGCGTATAAGACGACCCCCAACTTTTCCAGTTAAAATATAGAGTTTGGAATATACTTGCCGTATAAGACTACCTCTCTTCCAATGCACACCAAATAAAAATTAACCCACACTCAACCCGAAGACACGCAGCCCTCTGAGTCGAATTGGCAGTTTCTGGTGGAGAGCCAATCCACGCTCACGTTCTCCTCCTCGAGGTACCAGAAGATGTGTGCAGCTTGCTTCCCCTTACTTCATACTCCCCGCACAGAGCAGGGACTCGGCCGTGGCACCCCCAACCATATGCGCCGGACATATGAAGCAAGGGGAAACAAGCTGCAGTTAAGTATCTGTCCTATAAGACAACCGCCGACTTTGGCACAGATTTTTCGGGGTTAAAAAGTAGTCTTGTACGCCAGAAAATACAGTAGTTTGTAATTACAAATTCTAATTCAAATGGATTGTCTGGCCAGGTTATACTGCTGTGGTAATAGAGTAGACCATACTGCCAACAACTCAACACCGAGTGTCAGGTGGTGGTTAACTAATCTGACAACCATGAGGACTAATGGCCTTGGGTGTTGAAGTCCATATGAAAGGGTGATGGTCCCCAAGTGGATTAAATCCAACTTGAATTCATTTTGATGGAGGGCAGCAGCTTAATCAATCCTGGCCTGGGGCTGATGAGGACTTTGTGTGCCAAAAGGGCTCAGGACCAGAAAGTGATTTACAAAACTGAATCAGTGGTAAGGGTGTCATGCTGCTATGCAGACAGGCTACTGATCGCCATGATGATCACCTATATTTGGATTTGGATGCAGAAGGAGGAGGAGAAGTTGTTGAAATGGAACCATAAGCCAAGCCAGACTGGTGACAAAAACTATAGGAGGTGAAGTATCTTTTATTGCTAGATAGAAAGAACCTAAAGTGGCCAGGGTGGGGTGTGTTGCAATGGGCTAGCAATGAGACGTGGGAGGCAGCCGTGTGGCAAAGTCCAGCCCCGACAGAAGTCGGGAACAAGTATTTATTTCCTGCCTAGGGGCGAAGACGCATATGTAAGATAATTGCGTCACCCCTGTACAGAAGGTTTTCCAGTGGCTCAGCCACACTGCCAGCTCTGGAAGTTACCCCGTGGTTAACGGACAACCCGCACTTAATTGCCTTGGGCTGGTGAAACCCATTTTTCCTGCCCTAATCTCGGAGCCTATGTGGATTGACCCCAGGCATCTAACTTTGTCCCTTGTTTGCCCCTGTCTGCTTGCCTAGCTCTATTTGCCCCCAGCCTGAACCATGGCTTAAGCCTAACCTGCTCGCTTATCTCCCAATTTCCTCTCCAGCAGAGCACGGGCCAAACTAATTTGGGGACTCACATGTGGGTCTGTGGACACCGGGTGCACCCCTCAGGAGAGGTTTAATATCCAATTAATGCGAGCAACCCACAGGGTGGGTGGAGGCAGGGCCAGATAGGTTCATTTCGTGACTGCCCATGAACCAGAATGAGTTTGCAAATTATTTGCGTGTACAGTGAGAGAAACCTTATGGTACAAACTCAATTCCAGAAAATTCAATCCACTTTTAAATGAAAAGATAGGAGGCAATTGTCCCCATTTAATTTCCTAAATGTAAGCATTAGCACTTTTATCACGTGTCTGCTTGTTTTCCTTTCCTCATGCACTGCAGAATCATGGGATTCCTTCCACATTGCAATATGTTTCAGAATTCACTAACACTTTGAGGAATAGCAGTTGTCACACATCACTTACTGAAATTTTAAATAATGACCAAAATCTGATTAATGTATGATTTTCCTAACAACAGATTATTTTTCTGGAATTTTTCACAGACCACACCCCCTCAGAAAGCTGAGTGGGCCAGACTGGTGATTTCCCCCGTCCCCCCGTAAACATGTTTATGACAGCCGTGGGTGCATTTACAGCTGTCATAAATGTGTCCGTGTCTGCTTCCGGGGGCGGTGGTGACATGGGCCACATGAAATGGAACTGCGGGCCATAGGTTGACAACCCCTGGACTAGTAGATTGTAGACTTAGGTTGGAGAACAGGTACCATCTATATAAAAATGCAAGAGTATACATTTGTTTAAATTTTTTGAATGCTACCATTAATTACATTTTACTGGCAAATGAGAAAAGGTAATGTATTTGAGTAAAGAGGTAATCATAATATCTACCACAGTTAGTTCCAAAAATGAAGCCATATCCAGAAGTCACCCACTTATCTGGTTGAAATCATGGTGTTATACAGAAGGCTTGCCGCATTTGCGCTCTTTCTCATATCACATTCATAACCATCCCATTCTCCATATTGAGGTGTTGTCAGCAAGAAATCTGTTCTATTTATGTATACTTCCTATGCTATCTTGAACTCTGTATAATCAAGGGTATAAACTGTGCGGAGAGATTCTTAAAATCCAGAAGGCTTTTGGTGGCAGAACGTCCCTCTCTATGGATGGAAGGCTGTGGGAATTGGAACACTAGGAGAGTATAGGGTGAATGGAATAGTCTCTGGTATTGCTGCCATTCAGTTTTAGACATATGGGAAGAGAACAGAGTTTGGATGTGTAGTAGAAAAGGAATACTTTTTATAATAATCATAATCTTTGAACTGCTGAGCTGGAAGAGACCAAATGGATCATTGAGTCCAGAATGTGTCCAGGAGGAACAGTAGAGAATCAAACTCTCAACCTCTTGCTCCACAGACAGATATCAAACCACTGAGCTACCCAGCAGTTTTCATTTGGGAGTAGCCTTAACACTAGCCATACTAACAGCTGCATGTAAATGGACCCCAGAAACTGTGGCCAAATAAGAATTATTGTCAGAGATTCAAATGTAGTATTAGACATATGAATCATAAAATGCTCTATGCTTTCTCCAGAGAGTGAATGTTGGATTCCATTTCCTTAGCGAAATGTTTCATGGATTATAGCATGGCCATATTTGGGGATAATGTAAGTTGTAGTCCAGCTCATCAGGAAAACCTGTATTAACCATGGTAAAGCAATCTTTGATTTCTACCACAATTAATTAAGAATCTTATGAGTCTAGTTTTACTTGAAATGTGTTTTAAATTTATGATTTTAAAAAAAATATCCTTCCTGCTCAATGATATTTTATAGGACATTACTTTAAGTAAAAACATCCTCAGCTAGGAAATTGTATACTCATCTCCAGTTCTACATCTTTAAACTTTTTAAAAGGAATCACTGTTTGTTCCCTGTGACTAGTTAATTGCATTTTAATTTGGTAATTGCAAACAGATCCTAGTGTTTTAGTTTCCCCACAAGCATAATAAATATTAATGTAGTGGAACAAGAGATACACTTGCAAACTCCAGATGCAAGAGCGGGAATTCGACTCGCTGATAATTTCTCCAGTAAATGTTTCACTTATATGATCTGGATTAAGATTGCTCTTGCAAAAGATGCAATATATAGATCACAGTTTACATATGACAGTTTCTATAAACATAATATCTTACCAAGCCTTTAAAAAAAACTATTTTATTTCAAACCATGAAGTCTATTTTACTCATATCTGCATTCATCCATTCCAATTCTCAGCAAACCTTTTTAATTGATCCAAACAATGACTTTCCAATAAATAAATAAAATCACAGGAGTTCAGCTTTGCCATTCAACCACCCATTCCTCTGATATATACGCTCTAGAGAAGAGAAAAGCTACTTTTTAAAACTATAACTCCTAGAATACCCCCACCAGAATAGCTGCATTATTCTGGCCTGTACATCTAAACAAGTAACCTTTTTCATGAGCTAACACCTACAGAAGTGCTGATACGGTGCTTGCTTTTATTTCTAAATTCCTCGAGATATGACTTTTGGGGAAAATACTCAAGGATAATTTAAAAGAATTATCTGTTGGTAGTGGTGGTGGCGTTGTTGTTGGTGGTGGTGGTCAAAAATAATTGTTAAACATGCATCCTCTGATAGGACTTGAAGACTTCTATGACTAAACTAGAAATTCTCCTGTTGCATATATTATGTACACTAGTATAGTTTTCTGGATGTGTCTGTGGTTGCTCCCTCTTCCATTGTACATTCTGTTTCTAGTGTTCTTAATGACATTCCTCCCAGCAGTGATTGTTAGTTTTGAATGAATGTTGTAGCAGTCTGAGTTGCAATAGGTCCAAGAAAGAAGACTATACACCAGATTTAGTTTAAATCAAACTGGTATATTAACAACATTTACAGACAAGGTAAATTAGCATTACATCCAGCATTGTTCAGCTCTGCTCTGCTCTGTTCTGCTCTGTTCTGCAAAACAAGCTCTGCAAGCAACTTCTATTTCTACAGCCAGCACAACACTTAAGGTTACAATGTATCTTATTAACTGTCATTCACAGCAGAGGTGAGCCATGGTGATTGCTTGCACCTGCTCCTTGTTAACTGACCTCAGCCTGTCCTTGACATTATCTCTGCACTTTGCCTCACTATATGGATATTATTGACAGTGATGTTATATTTTGATGTTTATATAAATGCATAGATATTCACAGAGATTGCTGTATATTGGACTATAATCCAATAAAATACTTCAACTAGTTTGGATTCTGCGGATTCCGCATGCACAATTGGCACAAACGGTCTCTGGCAGAGGTTACACCGGCGAAGAAGGTTCCTGGTCACTGGCCCTTGCCAGCATGGAAATTGGGGGGGGGCGGATTAATAATCATTGGGTTGATTCACCCACATCTGACCTGACCGGCGATTCTGCTGAAGGGAGCAAATCGCTAACCTCCGTTACGTATTAGGCAATTACTGACTCACAGATCAGCCCAAGCTCTAGTGCAAATAGTGGCCATGTTTACCTTGGTGTAAGCCCCGAACAATGGATTTCCCCTGTCAGTGTTTGCCCCAGTTAATTAACTTCCCCAAGAGAGATTTCCCATTAACCCGGGTAAATGGGTGATATGATTTTCTGTCAGATGACGATTCTATCACACGCTGCCTTGAATTCCTATATATGATGATGCTTTTCCCTCAATAAACCACTGGTCTTCGCTCCATCTTGTCTCATGTCGTTCCTCGACCAGTCTCCTCCGGGACCCTAAGGGCCGCTTCACGGCCCCAATCCAACATCTGGTGACCCCGACGTGATCTTACCCGAGAGTAAGCAATCAACGCGGTCCGGTTCTATGCTAGAACCGTGTCCGATCATCCCGGAGGACAGCGCGGCAGCCCGGTCGGTAAGCCAGCCGATCGGAAAGACAGCTCCGCGACGAGGCATTTCAGAGAGGCATCCTACAGCTTGCTCCGGCTTTCGCGGTGGCTTGCAGCACGGAAAAACGTGTTCCACTCAGGGTCGGCTGTGAACCCCTGACAGTGCAGAGGCCACCGAGGGCCCGTGGCGGCAGGCCATGCTCCGAGCTCTACCCAGAGATTCGTCACGCAAAACCTATTGCCTGACCTTCAGACGCGTCGACTCGTCCCGAGAAGGAGACTTCAAAGGACCCTCGCAGGTAATATGGGGACTTGTCCTCAGCGGCAACGTCCGTCCACTAGTCAAAGAATTCATGAGGAGGAATTCAAAATCCTGGCCAGGGTATATCAGTTACGCTTTCACAGTGGAGAACTAGCGCGACTTTTGGTGTTCTTGAGGGAACACTGCCTGCTTTACCCAGAAGCAGGTACGTTATCCCTTCAGCTCTGGGATCAGATAGGAGACTGCATTCAGCAACCCCCGAAAGCTCCAGAGGGCATAATTCGCACATGGGGCAAATGTAGGAGACTCTTAGCAGAGGTAGATCCAGTCCGGGTAGAGGCTAAAGAACCCCCAGCGTCAACAGAGCCATCGGCGCCCACGGCGCTCTATCCATCATTTCAGTTTACGCAGAGTAGTGTAGGGAGCTTTCCCTCGGTGACAGCTGCAGACGTCACCGGTGGAATGCATGGAATGGGAAGCGCAGGCACTTCTCTGACAGCTACAGGTTCCCGAACTAAGAGTGCCCTTCAGCGCACAGTTGAGGAGGAGATCAAGAAGGGGGAATTGCCAGTAGAAGAGCTAGCTGAGCTTAGTCAGATTTGTCCAATTCGCTTGGAAATGGATGCCCTCACAGGGCAGCAGCAGGTAGTTCATTCACCAGTCCCGTATAAGCTCCTCATGGCTATACGGAAGGCCATTTCAGAGACAGGGCTACAGAGTCGGTTCACTAGGGGCACGCTTCAGCAAGTGTGCGAGAACACCATGTTCATCCTGAACGACTGGAAAGCCGTCATGCGGATGATGCTCAACCCCAGCCAGTATATGTTATGGGACAGCGAGTATCGCCTTGAGGCTCAGGCAAGGGCTGCCAGAATGGGAGGGGCAGTACTTCCTCACCAATTATATGGTTCAGGTGCCTTCGAATCCATCGATGCGCAGACCAACTTGCCACTTGCCACTCTTCAGATGTCAGCTGAGGCGGCCTTCAGGGCTTTCCTCAAAGTTCCAGCAACTGGCAAAGCGGCCAAAAATTACACCGCAGTCAAACAGGGCGCCCAGGAGTCCTACATGGACTTTATCAATCGCTTAGAGGAAGCGATTAGTAGGCAGATCGATAATGAGCAAGCCCAACAAGAGCTCATGATGAAGTTGGCTAAAGACAACGCCAATCTCGACTGCCGTAAGATCTTGCAGTCACTGGGTAACCGTCCCGACTTGACCCTCACGGACATGATTAGAGCTTGCGCTGACATTGGCACAGACTCCTACAAAATGGGTCTGCTGGCGGCGGTGGTGCAAGGGGGTAGAAGACCGAAGAACAAAGGGGCATGTCACAATTGTGGCAAGGTCGGTCACTTCGCTAGGGAGTGCCGATCCAAGAGCGGCGGACAACATTCCGGCCGTTCCAAGGCTCCAACCACCCCGTGTCCGAAGTGTAAGAAAGGCTACCATTGGTCCAGATTCTGTCCGAATTCGGGAAACCGGAACGCGGGCACGTCTCTGGCCCCGGTCCAAACAGAGGCTTCCCTCTCTCTGGGCAAGCCAGAGCTGGATTAGATTCCATTCACATTCCAGGCATTGCGAAGGCGCAGGCCAGCCCCAAGGGTAGTACAGGGCTAGAATTGACTTGCCAGGCGGACGTCACATGCGACTTGCCAGGCACAGTCTATCTGGTGGATTCCCAGTACATGGGACCCCTGCCCAAAGGCTTCATAGGTTTAGTTTTGCCTCGCAGTGTAGCAGGAGCACGCGGAATTCTTGTAATTCCGGGAGTCATTGACTCAAATTTTTCAGGTGTTCTCCAAGTTCAACTCTGGATGCACCTACCCCAAACCATTCACAAGGGAGACACGCTAGCGCAACTGATTATGGTTCCTTGTCACTCGCCAGCAGATAGCCAGGGAAGGCTCAGGGACAGTGCAGGGTCCGGGTCAGAAGACCGCTCGAGCGCAAGTGAGGCAGTACAAGGATACCAGGTCTTAGCGACAGTGGAGACCAACATAGAGTGGAAGCAGCGGCCAGTGATTGAGGTATTTTTGAATAAAAAATCATTCTCAGGGCTGCTCGATACCAGAGCTGACGTCAGCGTGGTCAGCCGAAGCCAATGGCCACGAGAATGGGCCATTGAGCCGGTCTCCGATGTGTGGGGGGTAGGCGGCATCCAAGAAGCGTTTAGAAGCCAGGAGTGGGTGGAAGTCACAATCCCTAAGGCTGACGGCACAGCGGTCATTCGGCCGCACATTCTGCACGTGCACATCAACCTTTGGGGGCGAGACATTTTACAGCAATACGGTGCCACTCTCACCTTCGGGTAATGGCATTGCCACTTAAATGGCTTACCAACACGCCAGTCTGGGTGGAACAATGGCCGGTAGTGGGGGAGAAATTAGTCGCCCTAAAGCAACTGGTTAAAGAGCAGCTAGATGCAGGACACATAGAGCAGTCCACTAGTCCTTGGAATTCGCCCATTTTTGTCATTAAGAAGAAGTTGGGGAAGTGGCGACTCCTCCATGATCTCAGGGAGATCAATAAATGTATACAGCCAATGGGTCCGCTTCAATGCGGCATCCCAAATCCGAATATGATTCCCGAGGGTTGGGAGATCCTGGTCATAGACCTAAAGGATTGCTTTTACACCATTCTCTTAGACCCCAGGGACCGGGAAAGGTTCGCCTTTACGGTGCCGGTTGTGAACCACAGCGAGCCCACGCAGCGTTACGCGTGGAAATTTTTGCCACAGGGGATGCTCAATTCGCCCACCCTGTGCCAAATTTATGTTCACAACGCACTGGCAAAGTTTCAAAACCTTCATCCCACAGCTTTAGTGTGCCATTTCATGGACGATATCTTGGTCGCAGCGCCGCAACTCGGCAGCGAAATGTTTACAGACCTCCAGGCCAGCCTGGGGGAGAAAGGGTTACTCATTGCCCCAGAGAGGGTGCAGAGAACCGAGCCCTTCTCATACTTGGGTCATCGGCTTCTCCGTTCCTTCGCAGCACCAGTTTTGCCTCAGATCAATTTGAAGGACTCAGTCACCTTGGTAGAATTGCAGCAAGTTTTGGGTAACATTAATTGGGCCAGACCGTATTTCATACGGATCTTTTAAAACCGCTCTTCTCGCTGCTAACGCTAGGTAAGCAGCCGGCAGACCGGATACAAATTCCTCGAGAAGCACGCTTGGCTCTTGAGAAAGTCAACCAAATTCTCAGTCAAAGGTGGGTGGACAGGATTGCTCAGGGGCCATATGCCCCGATCCTGAACTTGTACATCGTTCGGGCCGGATCCATGTTCACCGGAGCCCTAGGAGTGGACTCCGAGAAAGGAGCGAGTATCGTGGAATGGGTGTACTTGCCGAACACCTCTTCCCGAAATATCATTCCTCCCCAAGAGTTGGTCTCCGCGGTGGTCTACCTCGGAAGGCTGAGAGCTAGGGACATCTCAGGGCACGACTTAGCAAAAATCATGCTCCCGTTCACCAAAGAGCAAATTCAGCAGCTGATGCAGCTCGGTGACTCGCTTCCAATTGCCTTGGAAGGATTCACCGGATGCTTGGCATACCATTTGCCAAAGGACCCCAGACTCGTCTCACTTCAAACGCAGACAGTCAGCTTGTATGAATTGATCTCGCTGGTTCTGCTTCAGGGGGCCAGAACAGTTTTTACAGATGGGGGTCGCACATACGGCGTCTTGACTTGGCAGGAGGGCCAGGCTTGGTGCACGCTTCTAACTCTTCCACAGAAGTCCGCACAGCGGGCAGAGTTGGCAGCAGTGAACCTTGCTTTGCGCACCTTCGCCAAAGAGCACCTCAACATTATGTTAGGAATTTGCTTCACAGTCTACCGGGAGCATACATCACTCCCGCGATAGACAAAAATTTGCTGAGTCTTGTTCCTCACAGCTTAATTTCACTTGCAAAACCGCACGGAAGCGCTCTATATCGCCCACATCCGAAGTCACCAGGACCTCCCGGGTCCGATTTCCGCGGGCAATAGCAGAGCGGATGCGGCCGCAAAGGAAATTCAGCAACGATCAGTGTTAGGTGTTTTCACTACTCCAATTCAGAGTCATGCATTCTTTCATCAGAATGCCAAAGCACTCGCCAGACAGTTTAACCTGCCACTTTCTCAAGCCCAAGGCATAGTTCGCTCTTGTCAGCATTGTGCAGGGGCACCGGGGGGGGCCTCGTGGGGGGTCAACCCACAAGGGACAGAGGTGTGGCAAATGGACGTCACACATGTCCCGCAGTTTGGCAGATGGCAGTACATGCACGTTTGCATTGATACCTTCTCGCAATTTGTTTGGGCGACAGCGCAAAAAGGGGAGACTGCTTCCCACGTGGAGCAGCACCTCCTTGCCTGCTTCACGACAATGGGCAAACCTCGGCACGTGAAAACCGATAACGCCCCGTCCTACAGCTCTAGGCAGCTGGCCGACTTCATGGCCACCTGGGACATTAAGCATACTTTTGGCGTTCCTTACAATCCGCAGGGCCAAGCGATTGTGGAACGAGTCAATCGGACGCTCAAGTCCTACATTGACAAACAAACAGAAAGGGGGGAGCCACCAGCCCTCCCCAAGTCACAGGGTCAGGCACAGCATTGTCTGAACAAGGTGTTGTTCACGTACAATCACCTTAATGTTTTTTCCGATTGCACACCGCAGGAGAAACACTTCCGCCGTTCGGAAGCTCTCCCGCGACTGCTGGTCCGTTACCGGGTGCCACCGGACCCTTCCTGGAGGGGCCCGGCGCCACTCGTAACCTGGGGAAGAGGGTATGCTGCAGTTATGTCTCCTACAGGTGTCGTCTGGATTCCAGCCCGGTGCGTTAAGCCTCACTTGGAACCACATGGCGTGGACCCAGGCCGACCCGAGTCCGATCCCGGAGATGGAGGACCTCACCCTGACATAGGGGACCCGGCGGAAGAAACAGCGACAGCGGACGGAGCCGAAGGTCACCTGGGGGATGGTCAAGATCCTTTGCCGTGAGGCCGAGGACGTCGTCCGGCGCGAGGAATGGGAGCCAACGCCGGAGAACATCATGTCTGCAGTTTTTTCTCTGATCACTGCCAACACCATGGCGGTCACCATCATCCTGACCCTCTCCCTACTTGCCGGGGGAGGCGTTCAGGCAGCCTCGCTAAAGGCCAGCGATCTGATGCCAGGCGGAGATCTCTCTGCCCGGATGCACTACAATCTATGGGAAAGGTTGGCGGGTCTCGTCAACCAGTCCGATTTTTGCCTGAAGCAGGATACTGGTTCTGCCTCAATCCTGAGCACCTGTCTCATCCCAGTGTGCCACACTCCAGACACGCACACCAGGGATGGTGACTGGCTGGTGAGGCGGATTTTCGGTCCGTATCTCCCTACGAGCTTCACAGCATACGCTCGCTGGGGAATGCAGCTGACTATGACTTTGCCGGCTGATGCAGCCACTCTCCACACCCCGCGAGTGGCGGTCAGCCCGAACTCTACTTGTGCTCGAATGACTGGCTGCTCCGCAGCCGGCCGGACTCGACGCCGCTGCCTTGACGCTGGCCGCGGCAACTGGACTTGCAATAACCCAGAGACACTTGGTTCAATGTATGCTCATGTTACCCTACCTTCAGGTTGGTTCTTTACATGCAATCAGTACACTTGGAACTACATTCCCGCAAATGTATCAGATTCCATATGTTGTATCAGTCGCTTGACATTGTTACTCCCCACTAGGGATATGATTGTTCCAAGCACAAATGTTTCTGCACCCATACGGCGCACTCGTGCCACCCAGTTAGACAGCTCATGTGATAGCAACATTAGGGTTCTGAGTCCAGCTGAGTACGTCTCGCTGGCAGTCAGCATACTTGGCGTGCCAGGCTTAGCCGTCGGCAACGCTCGGAGAATTGGTCAATTGGCTTGCGGATTAGCAAAGGCCATCAACCATACCTCCTCAGCGATAGCGATGCTCAACCAGGAGCAGGCAGAGCTTCGCCATGCCATCCTAGACAATTGAGCAGCTATCGACTACCTTCTGTTGTTACACCATTTGGGTTGCGAGTCTGTCCATCGCATGTGTTGCTTTAATCTCACAGACAATACCCGTAAATACCCAGCTCACAGACCTCCACACCCTAGTCAAGAACATCAAGGAGGATTCTTCATGGGGGTGGTGGGATTCCTTGTGGTCATGGCTCCCATGGGGGTGGCTCCAGACATAAGAACATAAGAACATAAGAACAGCCTTGCTGGAACAGGCCACAGCCCATCCAGTCCAGCATTCTGTCTCACACAGTGGCTCACCATTTCCTTCAGGGTATTCCCAAGGAGATGCCTTCACCTGCTTAGGATTCCCTGGAAATGGCATTGAGAGATATCCTGCCTATCTCTCCAACCCGGAGGTTGTCCTTAAGTATCCATAATTATAGCCATTGATAGCCTTGTCCTCCATGAACTTGTCTAATCCTTTCTTAAAGCTGTCAAGACTGACAGCTGTCACCACTTCTTCTGGCAGGGAGTTCCATAGACCAGTAATCCTCTGGGTGAAAAAGTACTTTCTCTTATTTGTTTGAGAACTAGTACCCAAAAGTTTCATGGAGTGTCCCCTAGTTCTAGTGTTGTGCGATAGGGAAAACAGTTTTTCCTTATCCACTTTGTCCACACCGTGCATGATTTTATAAACTTCAATCAGGTCACCTCTTAGACGCCGTCGTTCAAGAGTGAAAAGGCCCAACCGTTGCAGCCTCAGATGGTAAGGAAGGTGTTCCAGTCCCCTAATCATTCTGGTTGCCCTCCTCTGTACTTTCTCCAACTCCATAATATCCTTCTGGAGGTATGGCGACCAGAACTGTACACAGTATTCCAGATGGGGCCTCACCATAGATTTATAAAGAGGCAAAATGACACTTGCTGACTTATTTTCTATACCCTTCCTAATGATCCCTAACATTGAGTTTGCTTTTTTCACTGCTGAGGCACACTGGGTTGACACCTTCATTGAGCTGTCCACCAGGACACCAAGGTCCCTTTCCTGGTTTGTCGCAGAGAGTTCAGACCCCATCAGTTTATAAATGTAATTGGGGTTTTTTGCCCCAACATGCATCACTCTGCACTTACTGATGTTGAAGCTCATTTGCCACTGTTTTGCCCACTCCCCCAGTGTCAAGAGATCCCTCTGGAGCTCTTCACAATCTCTCACAGTTTTCACTACCCTGTATAATTTAGTATCGTCAGCAAATTTGGCTACCTTGCTTTTTACTCCTACCTCTAGATCATTTATGAAGAGGTTGAAAAGCAGGGGTCCCAGTACTGAACCTTGGGGGACCCCACTCTTTACTTCCCTCCACTTGGAGAAGTGTCCATTTAGTGCTACCCTCTGTTTCCTGTCCCTTAGCCAGTTGCTGATCCAGGACAAGACCTGTCCCTTTATTCCATGACTGGTAAGTTTATTCAAGAGCCTTTGGTGTGGGACCTTGTCAAAAGCCTTCTGAAAGTCCAGATAAACAATGTCAACTGGATCCCCCTTATCCACATGCTTGTTGACACTCTCAAAAAATTCCAACAGATTAGTGAGGCATGATTTGCCCTTGCAAAAGCCATGTTGGCTGTCCTTTAGCAGCGCCTCCTCTTCTATGTACCTATTAATTCTATCTTTTAGGATGGATACCATCACTTTACCTGGGACACATGTCAAACTGACAGGCCGGTAATTTCCTGGATCACCCCTGGTGGTTGCGGGGGTGATCATACTGGGCATAGCAGGATGCTGTTTCATTCAATGTATTCCCTCGCTGCTATCGAGATGCCCCCCGTGGGGGGAACCCCGAAGCGTCGTTCCCGTACATCAGCTGATGCCCCTCTTGCGCAGGGTCGCCTGTCAGGTCCATAAATAACAGGAAAAGGGGGGATGCGGATTCCGCATGCACAATTGGCACAAACGGCCTCTGGCAGAGGTTACACCGGCGAAGAAGGTTCCTGGTCACTGGCCCTTGCCAGCATGGAAATTGGGGGGGCGGATTAATAATCATAGGGTTGATTCACCCACATCTGACCTGACCGGCAATTCTGCTGAAGGGAGCAAATCGCTAACCTCCGTTACGTATTAGGTAATTACTGACTCACAGATCAGCCCAAGCTCTAGTGCAAATAGTGGCCATGTTTACCTTGGTGTAAGCCCCGAACAATGGATTTCCCCTGTCAGTGTTTGCCCCAGTTAATTAACTTCCCCAAGAGAGATTTCCCATTAACCCGGGTAAATGGGTGGTATGATTTTCTGTCAGATGACGATTCTATCACACGCTGCCTTGAATTCCTATATATGATTATGCTTTTCCCTCAATAAACCACTGGTCTTCGCTCCATCTTGTCTCGTGTCGTTCCTCGACCAGTCTCCTCCGGGACCCTAAGGGCCGCTTCACGGCCCCAATCCAACAGGATTCATTCTACCAGTACTACTGATGCACCACATCTACTGTAACCCCCTATGAACCCTAAATAGATGCTCCAGAACATTTCCCAACTGTCTGGATGATCCTTCCTTAGCTAGTGACCAGTGAAAACCTATCTCTTCAGGCTACTGAGTTATTGCACCACGGGTTCCTGCATTAGGAGGAAGGGTCAGGATACTGATTTGCTATGTATGGACACTAGTTTACCTGCCTATTTCTATCTCCATCATCACCATCTCTATGGGGTTGTTTACACTTTCCTATATCCTTCTTTTCTGGGCATATTTGCAGCTGGTTGGTCCTCTTTTTCTTCTTCTTGCATGTACACCTGTTTGATGCAAGGTCAGAACAACCCATTGGGGGTTCTACTATTCTTTTCTAGCAATAGCAATTACACTTATATACTGCCCCATAGTGGTCAGAACACTCTCAGGGTGGGGGGTTCACAAGGTACCTAGCATTTTGCCCCCAACATGCTGGGTATTCATTTACCAACTTCGAAGGAGAATGCCGCAGACATGAAGAAGCTAAGCGACAAACAAGAAAGCTTCATCAAACTCAATCACACTCTCTGCCATCTATTCAGTGCATAGTGTGTGTCCACATGTTTCATGCCAGGATCAGTTTATGGAGTTACCAGAGACACATTCATCAACTGAGAAAATGACTTCCGGGAAAATGTATGGTTGGATATGAGTAGCAGCCGCCAACAATGATTCAAGAATGGAACATTTCATTGTTGTGTATACAGGTATTTTTAAAACTCCCCACACACATACACACACACACACATACAAAATCAACAAAAGATAAGCATATACACACACAAGTATACACACACAATTGGATCCAGTTTCACTCTTGTTTAGGGTGGATGCATTCAAAGCAGTGGGACATGTTATTCATGACTAAGTACCACTGATTTCAATTTGTCTGGCTTAAAAATAACTACAGCATGGAACCAATGTAAACCAGAGATGCATTGTTTAAGTATCCCCACCCCTCATTCCTATGCAGTGGTGGGATTCATCAGGTTCCCAGTTCACCATAACCAGCAGCAGAAATTGTGGCTGGCTCCACCCATCCAAGTTTTGAAATAAAATAGTCCTAATTCGGGTGCAATGCAGGGCTTTCTCTCAGACCAAACCCACCATACCACACCCACAGAGTAGGTAGTAAAAATTTTAAAATCCCACCACTGTTCCTATGTGTTCATAGCTTTTTTGTTTATAGATCCCACATATGCAGAATTAAAAATTCTGTAACAGTGCCAGTTACACAAAGACAGCATAATGCATGGCCATTCAACATGTATAGTACTGTGCAAAAGTCTTAGACCAGTGGTGGCCAACCTATGGCACGTATACCAGAGGTGGCACTCAGAGCCCTCTCTGCAGGCACCATGCAGTCACCCCAGCACAGATTTTGCCTTACCCTGCTCCTCTGCCCAGCAGCCCAATGGGAGCACTTCCTCCCTCCCCCAGCACAGAGTTTGCCCCGACCCTCTGCCCAGCTGCCCAATGGAAGTGTTTCCTTCCTCCCCTGTTGCTGTGTTGGCACTTTGCAATAAATAAGTGGGTTTTAGGTTGCATTTTGGATTGGACACTCATTCTTTAAAATGTTCACCATCACTGTCTTAGACCACCACCTACTGGTTTTGGGGGAATTCAATGAGTGATTTAGGAGGTGTTGTGTCCAAAGCTTAATTCTGTTTTAAAAGACAAACTGCGCCAAAGCTAAAGCACAGACGTGCACCATTTCTAAAGGTGCGAAATTCAAATGCATGTCAAAGCGAGAAATGTTGAACTTTGTCCTCCGGAAGCCCGCCTAAATGTATCTTGTTTTGAAATGGTCAAATCACTGTATATATAGAGGCCATCCCTGTATTTAGTCTCCAGTCTGACTCAGTATGAGCTAAATAAAGAATCACTGAGTTTAACCCGATCCTGCTGGTTAGAGTACTTCTTGTTCCGGACTCAACAGGGGGTCAAAACTCAGATACCCTAACTCCAAACTTCACCAAACTTGGAGCTGGTTGAGAGGGGAGTCAGCAGAAGACTATCTCCAACATTGGTGGTCTAGGTGACTCAGGGGCTGAGTGATGCCTCCCCATCACTCATTGAATTTTCCCCAAACCATCTAGTTGTGGCCTAAGACTTTTGCACAGTACTGTACATGTGCAAGCGCAGTTCATGCAATGCCAATGATGTGCATTCCAAAGCTAGGAATAGCAGGAGCAATCATGTTTTCTCCCTTGTGTTGATGCAAACAGTCTCACTGATGAATGATACACATGTTTATATACTGAAGGGCTGCTGGGAGCTCTATTAAGCCAGTCTGCATGTATTTCACTAGTAAAAAAATTATATATTTGTTTGTTTAAGGGTTGCATTCAATATATTTTAAATTACTTAACTATATGTTTTCTTTTTATTATGATGCTTTCTACACAGACTAGCTTGCATATATAAGATACAAGCAAATAAAAGAGGGGGACATGATTAGTTTATCCTGTAGTTTCTTATAATCAAATAAGAAAATGAAAACAATCAACAGTAAAATGAGTAAGATAGCAACTTATAAAAAATAGCCTGAGATGAAGGAACAAATTCAACAATATAAGAGACTGAACCTATCTTGGTTTGGTAAAATTGCACTGTGTAAAATGAAATTGTTACCGAGATTAAACTTTTTATTGGATGCTTTGTCAATACAACTTAAAGAAAAAGAGATAATAGACTTTCAGAATATTTTGAATGATTATTGTAATGGTGGTAAGAGACCAAGAATATTTTAAAAATTGTGGTATATATCACAGAAGGAAGGTGGACTGGGAATACCAAATATTGGAGTCTACTATAAAGCTTTTCAATTAAAAAATGTGGTGAAAATTTTAATAAAGGAGAAGGTAATATAGGAGGAAATGGAATTGAAAGAGATGAAGCAGGTTGGCAATGCAGCTTTTCTAGATAAGGAAGTAACAAGGTTTAAGCCTAAAAATAGAATGATAAAAACAACTTTGGATGTATGGAGGAAGTTGAAAAAATATTTAGCACCGGATGTATCCCCTATTATCGAAATAGAAGATTTGAGGAATTTTCCTGTGAATATAGACAGGAAGGTGAAAGACGTGTTTTCCAGATATGGTGTGATCCTGTTGAGGGATTGGATTCAGATATCTAATAATAAAGAAAAATATTATAGTTATATGGACAAATGAATTTGAATTGGTTTCAGGTTATGTTACTGAACAAATGGAATAAAAAATATGCTATGGAACCCAGTTTAATGAGAGATAGGACGGAGTTTGAAAATTAGTATTCAGAATAAGAATAGGAGAGGTAGGAATTAAGGGCCTGGTTAGTAAGTTATACAAGATCTTAAATCATGATGATGGACCACAGGAGATTTTAAGGGAAATATGGGGAAAAGATTTGAATATAAAAATTTCAGAAGTAAATTGGAGGAACAAATGGAAGAGAAGGGTTATGAGATCTGTGTTGGTGAGAGTTAAAGAACACAATTATAAAATGTTGTGGAGGTAGTACCTGACCCCAGTTATGCTAAATCAAATGGATAGTACTAAAACAAAATCATGTTGGAGATGTAAAACTGAAATGCGGACTTATGAACACATGTGGTGGAGTTGTGGGGTGGTTAAAGATTTTGGGATAAAAATTGAAAGAGAATTATCGGCAATTATGGGTATGAACCTTAAGCTGGAGTCAGGTACCGCCCTACTGATGGAATTTGATAAGATTAATATTGAAGAAAATAAAAAAGAATTGTTAACAATAGTATTGACAATGGTGAGACAATGTATTGCTAGAAATTGGAAGAATGATTCCACAATGGAAATGGAGGGGTGGTACAGAGAAATGTGGCAAATTGCATTAAATGAGAAGTTAACATGGGAAATGAAAATCAAAAGAGGTATGATTGATAAAAATAAATTTGGAATTATTTGGAAACCCTTTTTAGACTACACATTGATAGAAGGTAAACATGGCAGTCCAGCACCAAATCAAATGAGTTTTTGGTTATAACATGAGATGCTAAATAGCTCCGTAATAACCAAGGTATTGTATATAGCACGGGGGTTATATATTATATCTGGTTTTAGTTTTAAGATAATATATATTCCACATTTAAATAATAAAGGTTTAAATAACTGTTCGAAATGAGGTATAAATGATTATGTGCTATCTTTTTATTATGGATTTATTATTATTATTTTCTTATTGTATTTTTATATTTTTATTTTTATATCTTGATTGGTGGAAAGTAATTATGTACTGTAATGTTATTTTGTATTGTACCTTTTTGTATAAGTATTTGTTGTTGTTGTTGTTGTTTTTTTTGCAAAATTTAATTAAAAAGTATATAAAAATAGCCTGATATACAATGGTGGGCATCAGCAGGTTCGCCCCAGTTTGCCAGAACTGGTAGCAGAAATTCTGGCTGGCCCCGCCCATCCAAGTTTTGAAATAAAGTAGTCCTAATTTGGGTGCAATACAGGGCTTTCCCCCTGGCCACGCCCACCATATCATGCCCACAGGGTAGTAAAAAAATTGAATCACACCACTGCTGATATATCTTCTGTGAGCCTTTCAAATTAGCAAGATATCCTAGTACAGTGGAACCTCAACAATAATTGTCCCGTATAGCAACGAAACTACATAACAATTAGGTTTTGGAAAAAATGGTGTCCCGCGTAACAATTTTCCCTATGGAAAAAATCATTCAACAATTTTTCAATGGGAAAAACCACTTAGCAAAAAAATAATAATCATTGTACGATGCATCCCATAGGGGAAATGACTATACAGTACGATGTATGTATCGTATAGCAATTGTTTCATACAATAACGAGCCCTGTGGAACGGTTTAAAATTGTTGTATGAGGTATCACTGTATATGAAATGTTTGGCAGTTAGCATCAAGTGTTTTAATTAAAGTTTAAGATGTTTTTATTCACAAAGGGCTGTTTCACACATTATTTTTTAACTTGAAAACTTATCCCTAAACTAAAAACATGCACCAACATTGTAATTTATTATTATTAATTTTCTCATTTACAATAGTTTTGATATTTTAATATTTTCGGTTGCCACCAGAACCTTTGCTGGTTTATTTTTGGATTTATTTTTAAAAAGTACCAAAGTATAATACCAAGGTTTAATTGCTTTGGGAATTAGTGTTTTAAACCCTACAAGGGTTACTCAAATTTGGATGTGAATTGACACCATATAACAACCACTGTTAGTATCTTGCATGTTTATTCACTTCATTAACACATGCAAAACTACCTTCTGCAAAGAATGTGTGGGCTTAATCAATTTGGTTGATGAACAGTGAATTATTTCATTAATGCCAATTTCTCCATGATCATTGAAATGAGGAAACACTGTTTCTGTTGAGGGGCCCATGTAAGCTACTAAATTTATCAGAGCTAAAGGTTTAGCTCTGATAAATTTATATTTATTTATTATGCTAATTCAGATACGGTAGCATGGTGATATGTATGTTACTGAAGTTGGAAATGTATGAAAACAGCTTTACAGGGGAATACCCACTCCTATAAACAGACTTTTTTTATTAGCTGCCTATGAGCTTTGACATTTGTGCAGTCCACTGTTTATTGATGTCGCCCTTGCTTTTTGCATATGTTCTTTTCCCACTCTGTCAATGTTTCTTCTCTGTGGTTTCAGAATATGTCATAGTTTGCAGAAATAACAATTACATTTACATACCAATCATAGCACCTAGACCACTCTCTATGAGGTTCACAAGATAGTTACGCATTATGCAGCCATCAAGATGGAGTACTCATTTTACCAACTTTGAAAGATTAGAAGGATGAGTCAATATTGAGCCTGTTGGGACTGAACTCTGACCATGAACAGAGTTTTTTTGCTGCAGTACTACAGCTCAGCCACTTCACCACAGGGGCTCTCTATATATCAGATACACCAATGAAGTGAACTGGAATGGCATCAGGCTCGAACACAATGACAACCCCAAATTACCTGGAAGTCACTCTGGATCGAACTCTCACCTTCAAGACTCACTGCCTAAATATCAAACAGAATTTTGACAGGAACAATATTTTGAGGGAAATAACAGACACAAGTTGGGGTGCCCAACCACACACATTAAGAACCTTTGTGCTAGCTTTATGTTACTCTGCAGGAGAGTACTGTATGCTAGTCCAGTGTGGTACAGATCAAAGCATGCAAAGCAGGTGAATGTGGCCTGTGAAACAACAAGATTGGTCACAGGATGCCTAAAACCAACCCCAGTACAAAAAGTGTGTTACTTAGCTGGCACCCTCCACCAAAATTTCACCGAGAAAGCACTGCTCAGAAAGAGTGGTTCAAAGCAAGATCCTCAGAAACACACCTGCTATTTGATCATCAACCTCCAAAGCAAAGACTAAAATCAAGGCACAGTTTCCTCATAACCAAACAACCAGGCCCCATAGACCACCCTAGAACTTTGGAAGGCAAGCAAGGAGCTACCAGACAACTGGGCTGATATGGCCCAATATTGGGTGTGGATTGCCCGCTCACACAATTGGCATAAACTCTTCCCGTTGGGTCTGCTCGGCAGAGGAAACCGCCTCGAGAACCACCCTGACTCTTAGGGAACAGAAATCTGGTTCAGGCGATTAATTGATAGTGTTATTAATTCACTCACAAACCATGGCTGAATGACCTGGTCAGACGCAGACTGCCCTCACAAGGTGGCAAACTCTGATAAGCACACACAATAGCATGACTCATGCCCACAGGTCATGGGTAAGATCAGATGGTGGTAAATAAGCTGACCCCAAGGTAGACCCGGGAAAATTCCGAGATAGAAGCGAAAACAATAGTCTCGCAAACCCCTAGCTTATAAGTAGAAACAGAACTTCCCTATGACGTCAAAGCACTCTCCGCATTGTCTTGAGTAACTTCTGTAACCCTGAGAATGAAACTTATCAATAAAGTGCCACGTCGGCAAATGAAAGCGCGGTGCCAAAATGGCCGCCGCGCTCTTTGCGCCCCCCCCACCCGGACTCAGACATCCGGGTAGTTAGGGGGCGTGGCCACCCCTCTTTAAAAGGGGTGGCCACGAGGCAGCCGAGCTGCCATTTTGTGAAAGCAACGGAGAGGAGAAGTTTTTTGCTCCATCGCTCTTCGCCTTTGCGGGGAAGCCGTTTTTGGCGAAGCTTAGCGCGCTTTTCGCCTCTTATTCTTCGGCTTCCCAGCCATTCTTCTGATCCCTGGGAAGGGATCCGTCTTGTTATGCCTCCTAAATTGAAGGCTATGGCGACTTCGGCTCGCCCGACTAGGAGGCAGCAGTTGGGGAGACTGCGCCTCCCCAACAGGACCCCTTCATGGAAGCACCCACCGGGACCGGTGGGATGGGGCAGCTTAGGCCGTGGCCCGCGGCTCTCCAGCCTCAGACCGGCCCTACAGGGGCTCCAGCCCCCGGCCCGCAGTTGCCGGCCATGGGCTCTGAGCAGGGGGGGGCAGGCACGGTCGGGGCTTCGACCCCCGGCCCGCATTTATCGGCCATGGGCTTCGAGCAGGGGGGAGGGCCTGGTGTGGGGGCACAGCAGGGCCTACCCCTGGCCCCTTATGGGCCGGAGTATTGGGCATGGCCCTACTTAGGTTCGGGCTCTCAAGTCAGGGGCCCTGGGCCATTGCCCAGTGGGCCGTCCGGCCCACCTGGCCCCCTTTATGTAGGGGGATCTTTGACAGTGGATGCTCTACTGGCCCGCGTGGCGGCGCTAGAGGCATCCCTAGGGATAACCAACAACCCCATTGGGGGGGCGGCATTGCCATCTGGGGCCCCCTTTTGCCAGCAGGTGACCGCGGCAGCCGGCAACCTTCAGCAGGCGGCCAGTCGGGTTGAGTTGCTTGAGGCGCACAGGCCGGTGCCCGCCGCTGCCTCGCAACTCCCCGTACAACAGGCACTACAGTCAGGTAGTGGTCGGATGTGTCCTCAGAGCTCGATTTCGGTCGCGAGCTCCGACGCCCGCCGTGGGCCAGAACCCCCAGTGGGGGCGGCCCACGGGGGTGCACCCAGTGAGTATCAGGTTCAAGCTAATGTGCCCACACCACACTCCACTTCGGGGGAGGGTTTCCAGTGGCCATGGCCTCGTAATGTCAGGGCGGAGGGGCATCAGTTCCTGGCTTACCCGGGTGCAGCTTGGTCTCATACTGGTCTGACATTAGGTGGGGGGGGAGTTCCGCCCCCGGGACTGCAACGGGTGTCACAGGGACAGTCCAGGCCCCTCTCCTGCTGCCCCGTATCAATACCGTGCCGGTGTCAGCATTGCCGACAGCCGGGTATTCCTTGCCCCTCGGGGATCATTTGGCACAGGCCACAAGGGAAAAGATTTGGCGGGGGGAGTACGTAGATATTTTCTCCCTATTGAACAGGGAACCCACCAATGAAGAGAATTGAGACCAGAGGATTACTGGTCTATGGAACTCCCTGCCAGAAGAAGTGGTGACAGCTGTCAGTCTTGACAGCTTTAAGAAAGGATTAGACAAGTTCATGGAGGAGAAGAGTATCAATGGCTATAATTATGGATACTTAAGGACAACCTCCGGGTTGGAGAGATAGGCAGGATATCTCTCAATATCATTTCCAGGGAATCCTAAGCAGGTGAAGGCATCTGCTTGGGAATACCCTGAAGGAAATGGTGAGCTACTGTGTGAGACAGAATGCTGGACTGGATGGGCTGTGGCCTGTTCCAGCAAGGCTGTTCTTATGTTCTTAAGAGAAGGAGGGGCAGGATGAGAAGGATAAAGAGCAGTCTCACCGTCACAAGCCACCACGCACATGGGCCAACTGGTTACCCGCATATCTCATATACATGGCGGTGTATCTCAGGGCTCGGCCTGACCTGGCCATTCCTATGGTCCAATATTTGGACAATATTTACAGGGCAATGGTGGATTTTCCTGGCCCATCGTGGTTGGCTTGTGATGAGGAATTTCGAATGAGAGTGCCCCTACACCCAGAGATGAGGTGGGATGAGCCCTTTCAGAAGCTGTGGCTTCTGGATATGACCCACACGCGCCCGGCACCTGGGGAGAGGTACCATTGTGGACATGCAGTCCAGCGAGCTGCTCCAACTCAGGCCCCCCGCCAGATGGCGGGGCAGGGGGTTCCAGCCCGCCTGCTGTGTTGGAGCTTCTCGGCCAATGGTGCATGCAATAGAAAACAGTGCCGATACAAGCATGAGTGTCCCTCTTGCGCTGGCCCCCACGCCGCCGCTGCGTGTCCACGAGCCGGTGGGTCACGGGGCAGAGGTAGAGGTGGACAAGGAGCGGGCAGACCTGCCGCTGATGGAGCTGGTCACTCAAAAGGCCCCCTCCCCGGTTAACGTAGTTATGTTGGAGTGGTGGCTCTCTACATACCAGAGGAGGGAGGATGCTAGGTACCTCCTCGAGGGTTTCCAGCTGGGCTTCCGCATCCCATTTAGGGGGGAGCGGTGCCCCCAAGATGCCCCTAATTTACTTTCCCTTAAGGGCAGGGAGGAGGTGGCCGCCCTAAGTATTGCTAAGGAGGTTAATGCAGGTAGGGTTGCTGGCCATGCCACCCTTTCCCAATCTGAAGGTTTCCCCTTTGGGGTTGGTGCCCAAAAAGACCCCTGGGGAGTTTCGTTTAATTCACCATCTGTCATACCCGGCGGGCCATTCGGTCAACGATGCCATCCCTGATGACCTTTGTTCGGTCAGGTATACATCATTTGACCAGGCCCTGCGCATGGTGCGCTCTTGTGGCCCGGGTGCACTTTTGGCAAAATGTGACATTAAGTCGGCATTCCGTTTGTTGCCTGTGCACCTGGGCGACTTTGAGTTATTGGGTTTTAAATTCCAGGGAAAATTCTATATGGATAAAGCTATGCCTTTTGGCTGCTCTATTTCCTGTTCAGCATTTGAACGTTTTAGCACTTTCCTTCAGTGGGCCTTTGTTCGCAGGTCTGGGTCTCGGTCTGTAGCCCACTAGCTCGATGATTTCTTGTTCGGGGGTGAACGGGGCTGGGACACGTGCACGCGTCTCCTCAACACATTTCAGACGCTAATGCAGGAACTTGGTGTCCCTTTAGCGCCCGAAAAGACCGAGGGCCCATCAACCAAGCTCACTTTTCTGGGTATTTAAATTGACACGGTTTCGCAGGCATCCAGGTTACCCATGGACAAGGTTACCCGGGTTACCCGGATCACTGCATTGATTTTGGCCTTACTGGCCAAACGCAAGGTGTCACTTCGTGAGCTCCAGGTTCTCCATGGTCACCTTAACTTCGCCTGCAGGGTGGTCGCGCCTGGCAGAGCTTTTGCTCGATGCTTGTGCGACGCCATGACTGGCCTATCCAGGTGCTATCATAGGGTCCGACTGAACAAGGGCATGAGGGCTGACATGTTGATCTGGCTTAAGTTCCTTAGGGACTTCAACGGGGTGTCATTTTGGAGGTCTGACCTTTTGGTTTCCCCTAAGTTCCAGGTTCAGTCGGATGCCTCGGGGTCCCTGGGTTATGGGATTTACTTTGAGGGGAGGTGGGCCTATGGCGATGGCCTCCAGCTTGGAGGGGCACGGATCGTTTACGTGATCTTACGTTCCTTGAGTTCTTCCCGATACTGGGAGCTTTGATGCTATGGGGCGAGGAGTGGGCTAATTCAGTGGTTCATTTCTGGTGTGACAATGCTGCGGTAGTGCACATTGTCAATTCCCAGACATTTAAATCACATAGGGTCATGGAGTTAGTGCGCCAGTTTGTTTTGCGCAGCCTACGCCTCAATGTGCTCTTCAGGGCCAGACATGTGCCAGGTATCAATAACGATATTGCTGATGCTTTATCCCGCCTGCAGATCCCCCGGTTCCACGCCTTGGCTCCGGACGCAGAGGAATTCCCCTCGCCGCTCCCGGATGAGATTTGGACGTTTGGCAAGGAGAGGTGAACCGGGCAATCGGCATGTCACTGGCGCCCCGCACGCGTAAGGCGTATCACTATGCATTCAGTCAATTTAAGGATTTTGTGTGCAACTTCGGTTGCCCGAGATTTGGCCCATTCCAGTTACACACGTTCTTCAATTTATGGTCTACCTCCACAGTCAGGGCCTAGCTCCCCGCACCATAGCATCCAGGCTGTCAGCGCTGGCATTCATGGCCAAAGTGAGGGGCTCTGCTGACAGCACGAATGATTTCCGTATACGACATGTTTTGGAGGGGTGGACACGGGAACGTGGACGCCGCCCGGACAATCGCTACCCTATTTCTCCAGGGGTTCTTACCCACCTTGCACGAGGCTGGCATAACCTGTGTTTTGACAGGTATGAGGCAGCTCTGTTTCACGCGGCTACCACGGTGGCCTTTTTTGGAGCGCTCCGCATCAGTGAGCTGGTGCTACTGTCTAAGGCGGATGCGGCTCGTAGGGCACTGGAACTCGAAGATGTCTCTGTCACACATGAGTGGGCTCGAGTGGGGATGCGGTCCTCACGGGTTATTCAGCACGGTGTAGGCAGTGGTGTATACTGCTACGAAGTTTTTGAGACATCTGTCCGGTTGGTGCCCTACATGAATTTTCGACAGTGCCTGCTGCGCGCCCCAGCCTGTTTTCTGCCACCGGGATGGGTCTACCCTTACCATAGTAAAGTCCCTGAGGGTGACCGGTGCCGCGTTTCGCGGTGTGGGGCCCATTTTGGCACCATTGATTTAAGATAGGTGTCGCGTTGATCGCGGCTACGTTTTGGGTACTCGGAGATGGATATGCGTCTACGCGCAATTTCAGATTGGTACGGGTACCTAGTTATGTCCTTCACCTTTTTTCTCCTCTTTTACAGATCCTAGGGGTCTTAACACACCGGTGGCATGTACACTGGGCAACAGTAGATGCTGCAGCGACAGAGATTGGACCCCGGCTGGGCTGTGTGCATCCGCACGTATGCTATGGTATGGTATGCGCGGCACATGGGGGCAGGAACTGTGGCCATTCCTGCTGTCTGACAGGGATGCTGGACCGCCCAATGTTTTACAGGCACCTCGGCGGCAGCTATCTTGTACGGATCACTGCTGTTACTAAACTGTCGAGGGGCTGTGACCTGGCATTTTGTATCACGTATGGCTTACATACGGTCGCTATGGTCTAACATCGTGCCGAGACACCAATTTAGGGGAGATGCGGATCTCCCTAGTTCGGACTGTCCCGGCAGTCAGTGGACGGGGCTCTGGCTCCGTCCTGTTCTGAGCATGGCTGTGAGACGGCCATTGGAGACCGGGTGATAGGCTTACACAAAAATTTTGCTGGTAGGCAGGAGAAGGGGTCCACCTGTCGGTTAGAGGTATGTACCTCGTTCTGGGTGATGCAAGCAGGCCTGGCGACCGAGCTGATGATCTTGGGGGGGGCGGTGAGTCATCATGGATGCCTCCCCGTGTGGCGGGTAGCACTGGTAAGGTAAATATTTGTGACCCACAGGTATCTGGCAGGTTCGCAAGTGACTGGCCAACACTAGATAGGTACAAGTTTGTTAACGTTGACCGGTCAACGACGAACCAGGCAATGGGGTGACTACGGTCAACAATTTGTTTGTTGTAAACAAACAAATGGATACAAATGGATACATTGTAGCCAATTGCCATTGGCAATTTTGGGAGGAACCTTACCAGTGTTACTGCGGCCTGCTTGCCTTAAGAATTATAATTGGCTGAGTACCAATTGAAATTTATAATTCAGACTAGGGCATGAATCAATAAATGTGGCCCAATGCCGTTATCCACTTATACCGGTGTCTGAGTCCTTTTTTGGGGGGTGCGCCTGCAAAGCCTTCTGTAAAGGATTCCCACGCACCCTATCGGTGCGAAAGGTCAATAAATACCAGTCTCCCGACTCGGTTTGGGGCTGGACTTTGCTGCAGCTTTGCTTTGTGTGCCTTCCTTGAGTCCAGCCACTCTGACCTCTGTGGGCCATTTCCGTGACCCAGCGGGCTATATCTGGCCCACTCCAACATCTGGTGACCCCAACGTGATTCTACTTGAGAGTAATGTTGCGGGTCTACTCACGAGTAACACTATGGGTCTACTCACAAGTAATGCTGCGGGTCTACTCGCAAGTAACGCTGACGTGACCCTTCATTATGTGATTACTCGAGAGTAGTGGTGTGGTTCTCCTCGAGAGTCATGGTCCGCTTCTTCCCTGAGGCCGCACAGCAGCTCCAACTGGAACGCTTCCCAGTTGGAACCCAGCAAGGCAAGGTTGGTGCAGTGACAGCCATCACCACCCTGAGGCAAACCGCACAGCTCTATGGCATCTTGCACATCGGAAATCGGAGAAAGAAATCGGATGCACGTTCCACAGCAGGGTGAGCTGTGAACCCTGATCATTGGCAGAGGCGGTTGCCAGCCCACGATTCCCACTCAGACCCGAGGGATCTCGCACCATAAACTCACTCGCCCTACTTCTGACGACCTTACCCCACAAACCTCAAGGGACCTCCAGTCACATAAGTATGGGCTCTTGCTTGGAGGGGCAGGAATTGTCCACAAAGTGAAGAGCTCATGAGGAGGAGCTCAAGTACTTGGCCAGGGTAAATCGCATTCGCATTCATAGCAGAAGCTTAGCGGACCTTATGGTGTACATTAGAGAGCATTGTCTGTTCTACCCAGAGACAGGCTCCTTTGATCCTGGAACTTGGGATAGTGTAGGGAGCTGCCTAAAACAAGAGCCTAGAGCACCCTCAAAGATTAAAGGGACATGGGAGAAGTGTAGACAAGTAATAGCAGCCAGTCCAGTCCGCTACAGACCCATGAATCCCCAGCGTGTGCTGAACTATCAGCCCCAGTGGGTCTCTATCCGACAATTCAGTTTAGACATGGGGGCTCCAGGGACTCCCCTCCCGCAGCAGCTGCAGACACTGTGTGGGTGGGTGAAAGCCCAAGAAGCGCAGGCGCTCCTCAGGCAACTAAAAGTCCCTTTCAGCTTATCGTAGAAGAGGAAGCATGCAAGGGGGAATTGTCGGCCGAAGAACTGACCGAACTCCAACAGTCCACATGGAAACGGACGCGATTACGGGCGATCAAACGGCGGTGTACACGCCCATTCCATATCTTCAATGCGGCACTCCCAATCCGAACATGATTCCCGAAGGGTGGGAGATCCTGATAGTGGACTTAAAGGATTGTTTTTACACCATCCGTCTAGACCCTAGGGACAGGGAAAGATTTGCTTTTACAGTGCCATAGGGAGCCAACCCAAAGGTTCATGTGGAAATTTTTGCCACAGAATATGCTCAACTTGCCCACCCTGTGTCGAATTTATGTCCACGAGGCGCTGGGAAAGTTTCAAAATCTGCACCCTAAAGTCTTAGTTTGCCATTTCATGGACGACATCTTACTAGCAGCACCCAAACTGGGCAGCGAGGTGTTCTCTGACCTCCAGACCACTCTGGGGGGAAAGGGATTGCTCATTGCCCCAGAGAAAGTTCAGAGAACTGAGCCTTACTTATATCTAGGGCACCGGTTGCTTCGGTCTTTCACAGTGCCAGCACTGCCCAAAATCAACATTAAAGAGTCAATCACACTAGTGGAACTCCAACAGATATTGGGAAATATCAATTGGGCTAGACCATTCTTTAGATTAGACACGGAGCTTTTAAAACCGCTCTTTTCACTGCTAACCTTAGGAAAGCAGCCAGCTGATCTCATCCACATTCCACGGGAGGTGCAAATAGCTCTCCAAGAAGTAAATTGAATCCTCAGCCACCGGTGGATAGACAGAATCAGTTCGGGGCCATATGCCCCGATCCTGAACCTGTATATCGTTCGAACTGGCACCATGTTCACAGGAGCTCTAGGCATAGACTCGGGGGGGGGGGGGCAAAATCGTGGAATGGGTGTATCTCCCGAACACCTCCTCTCAAAATATCGTCCCTTCACAAGAGTTGGTAGCCACAGTGGTTCATAAATGGAGGCTGAGAGCGAGAGACATCTCAGGATATGATTTAGCTAAAATAGTCATGCCTTTTACCAAAGATCAAATGCAACAGCTGATGCAATTAGGGGACACTCTCCCAATTGCATTGGAAGAATTCACAGGATGCTTAGCATACCATTTACCAAAAGACCTCAGACTTGTCTCGCTTCAAACGCAGACGGTCAACCTGACAGGGATGTTGTCCATAAGAACATAAGAACAGCCTTGCTTGAACAGGCCACAGCCCATCAAGTCCAGCATTCTGTCTCACACAGTGGCTCACCATTTCCTTCAGGGTATTCCCAAGGAGATGCCTTCACCTGCTTAGGATTCCCTGGAAATGGCATTGAGAGATATCCTGCCTATCTCTCCAACCCCAAGGTTGTCCTTAAGTATCCATAATTATAGCCATTGATACCCTTGTCCTCCATGAACTTGTCTAATCCTTTCTTAAAGCTGTCAAGACTGACAGCTGTCACCACTTCTTCTGGCAGGGGGTTCCATAGACCAGTAATCCTCTGGGTGAAAAAGTACTTTCTCTTATTTGTTTGAGAACTAGTACCCAAAAGTTTCATCAAGTGTCCCCTAGTTCTAGTGTTGTGCGATAGGGAAAACAGTTTTTCCTTATCTACTTTGTCCACACCGTGCATGATTTTATAAACTTCAATCAGGTCACCTCTTAGACGCCGTCGTTCAAGAGTGAAAAGGCCCAACCGTTGCAGCCTCAGATGGTAAGGAAGGTGTTCCAGTCCCCTAATCATTCTGGTTGCCCTCCTCTGTACTTTCTCCAACTCCATAATATCCTTCTGGAGGTATGGCGACCAGAACTGTACACAGTATTCCAGATGGGGCCTCACCATAGATTTATAAAGAGGCAAAATGACACTTGCTGACTTATTTTCTATACCCTTCCTAATGATCCCTAGCATTGAGTTTGCTTTTTCCACTGCTGAGGCACACTGGGTTGACACCTTCATTGAGTTGTCCACCAGGACACCAAGGTCCCTTTCCTGGTTTGTCTCAGAGAGTTCAGACCCCATCAGTTTATAAATGTAATTGGGGTTCTTTGCCCCAACATGCATCACTCTGCACTTACTAATGTTGAAACTCATTTGCCACTGTTTTGCCCACTCCCCCAGTGTCGAGAGATCCCTCTGGAGCTCCTCACAATCTCTCACAGTTTTCACTACCCTGTATAATTTAGTATCGTCAGCAAATTTGGCTACCTTGCTTTTTACTCCTACCTCTAGATCATTTATGAAGAGGTTGAAAAGCAGGGGTCCCAGTACTGAACCTTGGGGGACCCCACTCTTTACTTCCCTCCATTTGGAGAAGTGTCCATTTAGTGCTACCCTCTGTTTCCTGTCCCTTAGAAAGTTGCTGATCCGGGACAAGACCTGTCCCTTTATTCCATGACTGGTAAGTTTATTCAAGAGCCTTTGGTGTGGGACCTTGTCAAAAGCCTTCTGAAAGTCCAGAAAAACAATGTCAACTGGATCCCCCTTATCCACATGCTTGTTGACACTCTCAAAAAATTCCAACAGGTTAGTGAGGCATGATTTGCCCTTGTAAAAGCCATGTTGGCTCTCCTTTAGCAGCTCTTTCTCTTCTATGTGCCTATTAATTCTATCTTTTAGGATGGTTTCCATCACTTTATCTGGGACACATGTCAAACTGATAGGTCGGTAATTTCCTGGATCACCCCTGGATCCTTTTTTGAAAATTGGTGTTACATTCGCTACCTTCCAGTCATCAGACACAAAGCCTGATTTGAGGGAAATATTATATATTTTGGCTAGGAGATCAGCAATTTCATCTTTAAGTTCTCTGAGAACTCGTGGATGGATGCCATCTGGTCCTGGTGATTTGTTAGTGTTTAGCTTAACAAGACATGCAAGGACCTCCTCCCTGGTTATTTCTATCTTGCTTAATTCTTCGGTTTCCCTCCCTACGAAGATAGGCTCTGTTTTGGGCATGTGGTCTCTGTCTTCTTCAGTGAATACTGAAGCAAAGAATTCATTGAGTCTCTCTGCAATCTGTTTCCTCTTTAATAACCCCTTGCCTTCCATTGTCATCTAATGGTCCAATGGCCTTCCTAGTTGGGTTCTTACTTCTAATGTACTTAAAGAAGTCTTTGTTATTTCTCTGAGTATTTTTAGCTATACGCTCCTCAAAGTCTTGCTTTGCTTTCCTGATTGTTGCCTTGCATTTGTTCTGCCAGAATTTATGTTTCTGCCTGCTGTCCTCATTTGGACAAGCCTTCCATCTTCTAAATGAGCTTTTCTTGCTCTTGATCACTTCCCGAACAGCTCCTGTAAGCCACATCAGAGTCCTCTTGGAACTGGCAGTGCCCTTTTTCCTTTTGGGTATGCATTCCAATTGGGCCTCTGTTATTGTTTTTGTAAACAACCTCCATGCCTCTTGGAGTGTTTGGACTCTCTCAATTTTCCCTTTCAGTTTCTTTTTTACTAGTTTCCTCATCTTTGGGAAATTTCCTTTTTGAAAATTTAAGGTCTCTGTGTTAGATTTTATCAGTGACTTGCAGTCTATGATCAAGTTAAACATAGTCCCTCTTCAGGGGGCCAGGACAGTATTCACTGATGGAGGCAAGGTTTATGGAGTTTTAACATGGCAAGATGGACAGGCTTGGAAGACTCTGCTGATGCTCCTGCAAAAATCTGCACAGAGGGTGGAGCTAACAGCAGCAAACCTGACCCTTGGCACATTTGCCCAGGAGCCACTGAATATTATTACGGAAGTCAGTATGTGAGGAATTTGATTCACAGTCTACCGGGAGCTTACATCACTCCCTCAATAGACAAAAATCTCTTGAGTTTATTCTTGACAATGCAATTCCATTTGCGCAACCGCAGGGAAGAGCTCTATGTTGCCCACATTAGGAGCCACCAGGATCTACCAGGTCCCATTTCAGGGGGGAACAGTAGAGCTGACGTGGCAGTGAAGGAAGTGCATCGGCAATTGGTCGGGGGGGGGTGTCTTCATGACTCCCATTCAAAGCCACGCATTCTTTCACCAGAATGCCAAAGCACTCACCCGGCAGTTTAAGCTGGCTTTGTCACAAGCCCAGGGGATTGTTCGGTCCTGCCCACAATGCGCAGGCACAGTGTGGGGGGCCATCCTGGGGGATCAACCCATGGGGGACTGAAGCCAACCAAATGTGGCAGATGGACGTTACTCATGTCCCACAACTTGGGAGATGGCAATTCATGCACTATCGATACTTTCTCGCAGTTTGTCTGGGCTACAGCTCACAAGGGTGAGTCTGCAGCCCAGGTGGAACAGCATCTCTTATCTTGCTTTGCAGTCATGGGCAAACCAGGGCACCTGAAAACAGATAACGCACCATCTTATAGTTACAGACATCTAGCCACATTTCTAGCCACTTGGGACATTAAGCACATATTTGGCATTCCGTATAATCCCCAAGGGCAAGCCATTGTCGAACGGGCGAATCAGACGCTGAAGTCCTTCATTGAAAAACAAACAGAAAGGGAGGAGACAGCCCTCCCAAGGACTCAAGGGCAGGCACAGCAACGCTTGCACAAAGTTTTATTCACCTATAGTCATCTTAATATTTTTTCGGACTGCACTCTGCAGGAGAAGCACTTCTGTCAGGAAGTCCTCCCACACCCCATGGTGCATTACCGAGTACCACCGGATCCTTCTTGGAGGGGCCCAGCGCCACTGGTAATGTGGGGGAGAGGGTATGCAGCAATTATGTGTCCTACAGGTGTCATCTGGGTCCCAGCACATTGCGTAAAGCCACACTTCAAGCCGCATGGCGTGGAACTGAGCGGTCCCGGATCCTCTACCGGAGATGGAGACGATGAACCTGACAGAAGGTCCCAGGTGGAGGAGGCGTTGTCGGCCAAGGTCCTACTCGAGGATAACCTGGGGGATGGTCAAGACCCTGTGTGATGATGCCATGGCCGTCCTGGAAGAGCATCACTCCAAGCCCACCCCACAGAATATAGTGGCTGCGGTGTTGGCTCAAATCACCTATAATTCCCTAATGTTCATCTTGATCCTTTCCTTGCTTATGGGGGGAGGGGTTCAAGCCTTGGACACTTTTGAGGACTTGACGCCTGGTGGGGATCTCTCTGCTAGGTTCCAGTATAACATTTGGGAAAGATTGGCTGGACTTGTCAACCAGTCTGACTTTTGCTTACAGCAGACCATGAACACTGCTTCTTTGTTGAGTACATGTCTTATTCCCATTTGTCACGCTCCAGGTGCACATGCCAAGAACACTGAATGGTTGCTCAAGCGTGTGTTCGGTCCATATCATAGGATCTCTTACATGACTTATGCACAATGGGGGACTCAAGTAAAAAAGACTCTGCCTGCTGACGCAGTCGCTCTGTACACGCGTCGAGTGGCGATCAGCCCGAACGGATCATGTGCCAGGATGACCGGTTGTGCCACAACCAAGGAGCAGAAACACCGTTGCCTGAGCCCCGGAAAAGAGACTTGGACATGTAACCACCCAGAGACTATGAATTCTATGTATGCTCATATTATTTTACCCACAGGTTGGTTCTTTACTTCTAATCAGCACACATGGAACTATATACCTGCCAATGTCACTGATTCATATTGTTGTATCAGCTGGTTAATACTAATGCTCCCCAATAAGGATATGATTACCCCACACACGGTCACCCCGAAGCCAGCACGGTCCATTAGAGCTGTCCAGCTAGATGAGACATGCAACAGTGATATCAGGTTGCTTAGCAGGGCTGAGTATGTCTCGCTAGCGGCAAGCATTATAGGTGTGCCTGGACTCGCAGTAGGCAACACGTACAGAATCGGCCAGCTGGCGTGCATGCTTGCCAAAGCCATTAATCATACTTCATCGGCCATTGCTCTGCTTAATCGAGAGCAGGCTGAGCTCTGACATGCAGTTCTGGACAACAGAGCAGCTATTGACTATCGACTACCTTCTGCTTCTGCACCATTTGGGGTGCAAAACTGTTCACAACATGTGTTGTTTTAACCTCACTGACAATTCCCATAAAATCCAGAGACAGATTGATGACCTGGACACCATAGTGAGACATATCAAGGTGGACACACAGTGGGGGTAGTGGGACGCCCTCTGGTCCTGGGTTCTGTGGGGGTGGTTCCGAACAGTGCTCCAGGCTACTGCAGGTGTTGTGATAGCGGGAATTGCACTCTGCTGCTTTGTGCAGTGTATTCCCTTGCTCCTGTCAATATGCACCCCACGGCAGGGACCTAGAGAACTCCTCACAACCCGTCAACTTATGCCCTGCGTCCAAAAGGTTCTCAGCCAAGTTGCTTTACTTAATAGAAAAGGAGGGGATGTGGATTGCCTGCTCACACAATTGGCATAAACTCTTCCCGCTGGGTCTGCTCGGCAGAGAAAACCGCCTCGAGAACCACCCTGACTCTTAGGGAACAGAAATCGGGTTCGGGCGGTTAATTGATAGTGTTATTAATTCACTCACAAACCATGGCTGAATGACCTGGTCAGATGCAGGCTGCCCTCACAAGGTGGCAAACTCTGATAAGCACATACAATAGCATGACTCATGCCCGCAGGTCGTGGGTAAGGTCAGATGGTGGTAAATAAGCTGACCCCAAGGTAGACCCAGGAAAATCCCAAGATAGAAACGAGAACAATAGTCTCGCAAACCCCTAGCTTATCAGTAGAAACAGAACTTCCCTATGACGTCAAAGCACTCTCCGCATTGTCTTGAGTAACTTCTGTAACCCTGAGAATGTAACTTATCAATAAAGTGCCACGTCGGCAAAAGCCTTCTGTAAAGGATTCCCATGCACCCTATCGGTGCGAGAGGTCAATAAATACCAGTCTCCTGACCCAGTTCGGGGCTGGACTTTGCTGAAGCTTTGCCTCATGTGCCTTCCTTGAGTCCAGCCACTCCGACCTCTGTGGGCCATTTCTGTGACCCAGCGGGCCATATCTGGCCCACTCCAACAATTGGGCAGATGTCATCTAATTCCTTTTTGTTTTATATGTGTTAATTTAAGCTTTGTATGTTATTATATGCTTGTGGTGCCTCTGACATGAATAAAGAAAGAACAAATGAGGAGGTGACAACACAGACAAAAGTTACTGTTCAGGATGCCATGGATAGCTAAATTTAAGGTGAATTTGTGTTTCTTTCCCTAGTCTAACAAGAAGTAGTAAGTAAGGAAGATTTGGTTGCAGTCCTATTGCACTCAATGCCTGTTTTGGATTTCACATAACTGCTCACCGTGGCAACAGAGGTCCTGGATGTAGACAGACTTCATGGCTGAAGAAACTGAGAGACTGGTGTGGCATGTCCTCAGAACTGTTCTGAGAAGTGAAGAACAAGGAGACTATTGCCATGATAATAGCCAATATCCGGAATGGATACGGCAGCTGAAGAAGAAGTGGCAACAGAATTCTGGCTTAGACAAACCTGGTCAGAGCCAACAAAGCTGTTTTAAAGGCCTCATTGTTTTATTTTTGTTTAATACATAAATACTCTGTATTTCCTCCAATGTGCTCACAGCACTGCACATGGCTCTTCACCTTCCTACTTTGCTGTCACAACAATATTGTGTAGCAGATAAGGGTGAAAAAAGATGACCGTTCCTAACTCACTAAATGATTTTCATGTGTCACTAGGGAGTAGAGCAGTGATGGGCAGTCTTGGCCCTCCAGCTGTTCTTGAACTTCCATTCCTAGAAATCCTGACCAGCTGGTGTGTTGACTTGGGCTTCTGGGAATTAAAGTCCAAGAACACCTTGAGGGCCAAGACTGCCCATCTCTGGAGTAGAGCCTGACTTCTGTAAATGTCATTCTGACTCTGTAGCTGTCATACCACACCAGTGGTCTTGTTACCTGGAAGTAAGCCTCTTTTAACTCACCAGGAATCTCTCCTGAATTTCTTTCTTTTTGCATGAGACAGTGGTTTTAGATCACATCCATATGATTTTATAACTATACAAACTGAGATGTAATTTACATCGATTTCTGGGAATTGTGGTATTCTTAAGATCCTTTTCACAATGAAAACAACACAGTAAAGCTTTTCATTTTTTAAACAAAAATCTTTATAATAGAGAAATATGCTGTATATTTGTAATTTCTTTTCCAACAAAGATTTCTCTGTGTACATTTTTCTTGGCTCCTTTAACATTTTTCATGCCTGCCAATTCCCTCTCCAAGCAATCTAATGAGGACCAGTTGAGAAACATATGGGGATATGATGTCACCCTTTGTATAGTCTTTTTTTTTTTACCAAGCATTATATGGCTTAAAACAGAAACCAATTAGGATAGAATGTACTAATTACTTAGAGAATGAATTGTCCCTCTTGAAGCAGTAGACAGACAATAAGACCTCCACAACAATATAAAAAAGAGAAATAATTCTGACCTTATTAATTCATTTCTTACTCTCTTTGAAGAAAGTCAGAAATAAACCAGATATATCTCTGGCATTCTCTATCAACCTTGTAGATAATTCTGCTTTGGTAACCGTCCATATGGGTAGTGATCAATCGATGAGAATGGATTAACAGCAGTATGAAAACGTACTGTGACAAAAGCTTTCCCTCTCAACCTGGCTCAAAGTCAGGGAATTAGCTTTGTAAGCTAATTGCTGACAGATGAAAGATAAATAAGATGTTATCATAACGATGTTCCCTCACTTTTTAGAGAAAAAGTATGGAGGAAATCTTAAAACACTCCAGACCAAAAAGGAATTAATTCATTTATCTGCACACAGCAGTGTAGTTCCTTGCATACAATTGAGGGCTACTGCGCAAAAATAGGATGTTAAAAGTGGAAGAAATTGGGAGATTTAATTATTGCTTCTTCTTATTAGATGCCTAAAAATTGGCTTCCTAGATATCATGCAATATTGAATTATAAATGGAAGAATAAGGAAATAAGACTCAAACTATAAATCTTAAAAATCCTATCCAGCCAAAAAGCTCAACTACATGCATGTCAATACAACTGGAACTATGCAAATTGCTAATATCAAACTGCAGCTTGTCATTGTGGGTTGCGACAGCAAAACCTTTTTAGCCTGGCATAAAAAATAAAGCAATATAAGTGCCAAACAACTTACTCTTGACTTGTCTAGTTAGAGTGCCACTACTGACAGCGTATGTAATACATCGCTGGCCTCTGTCAAGTGAAGTTGGCTTCTTGCACCAGGGCTATTATAAGTTGACTATATCAGGAGAAGAAGACATGAGGGGTTGGGGAGTGGAATAGTAATGCTAGGAGAAGTTAAAGGCAGAGGAAAAAGGAAAGTTTAAAATGAGGTGAATTTACTTAATAAAGGAACCTTGATCTCCAGTTAGCCAAAAGTTAACCTCACCATCTTTTGGAGGAGACTAATTAAAAGGGTTAGAAGAGTAGACACATTTGAACTATGGTGCTGGAGAAGACTTTTGAGAGTGAAGGAGAAGGGGACAGCAGAGGATGAGGTGTTTAGATAGCATTGTTGATATGGTTAGCATGGATCTGGGCAGACTGGAGGATGGCGGATGACAGAGGAGCCTGGCATGCTGTGATCCATGGGGTTGCAAAGGATTGGAGTGAACTGTGCAACTGAACAACAACAAAATTCAAAGGGTTGCCATTTATTGGGAGTGACTTGTCATAGAGCAACACTATCCACCAGGATTAAAAAATAAAATTCATATTGAGTAAATTGTGTAACCTTATAAGACATCTAGTGTACTGAAAGCTAGCATGAAAGTTATAGTTTCACACACACACACACACACACACTTGCTAAGCCAACTATCACTCATCCCATTTTTGTCTGATTCTTCCTGCCTAAAATTTCCATCCATTCCCTGTAGAAACCTTTTTCTTTGTTTTCTTTGTTTCAGTTTAATTCTCCAATCTAATGAGGTGATTTTGAATTCTGATTCTATCTGCTTCACTTCCACACTTTCATTCCTCCTCATCCACACAGTCATGCAGAATCATAAGCTTTAGACCATCTCCAGGCCTTGCCTTCCATTTTTGTCTGATTCTTCCTGCCTAAAATTTCCATCCATTACCTGTAGAAACCTTTTTCTTTGTTTTCTTTGTTTCAGTTTAATTCTCCAGTCTAATGAGGTGATTTTGAATTCTGATTCTATACAGACGGGGCATGGCTGCTTTAGAACCTACCAACACCAATTTAGGCTGGATGATGATGCTTCATGCCCGGTCTGCCAGACCGTGCAGGAAGATGAGGAGCACGTGTTTTTCACTGTCCACGTTTTGATGCAGAACAGGAAATTCTACATAGGTATTTCAATGACAGCTGTCTCCAGAAGACATCATCTGTGAGATGTTGAGCAGGGAGACTACCTAGGTCGTGGTGTCTAATTATGTGGCAGGGGTCATACTGGAACTTAGATGTGTGGAGAAACTGAGAAGAGGGCAGTTTGAGGCATAGAGGAGGAGGGAGAATAGCAAAATTAGAGGTGGGTTTTTAACAGCCAGTCTGCCCACCGCGAAGTAAAGCCTGATGGCAGTTCCGCAAGGTGGCGGGGATAATGGGAGGTGGTTTTAGTGGGTAAAAATCACACACACTGTGAAGCAAGGGCTCCACAGCATCTTTTGAAGATTTCCACCTAACCTAATTAAAAACACACACACATATGTACATGTGCATGCGCACACACTGCTGAAGCTGCTGTTTGCCACTGCTCCCAAAATTAGAGGTTCCATTTTTCATTTCAAGCATGATAGGAATAAAATGGGTTAAACTAATCACTTGAGGTTTGAGCCTCACATTCCAAATCTGTGCAAAGCAGCTATTGAAAAGGTAAAAATAATAATGAGTGAATGGCATAACTGTGTGGCTGCAAAGGATTTCCAGGAAATCCAAAAATTCCTGTTCCCTTCTTCTGACGTAGGAATACGCCAAGTGTTCACAAAATTTCCTATTCTCAAAGATTTTCAGACTGTTACCATTCTGAGTTCCCCATAAGACTTCCCACTGCACCAGTGAACTTTCTCAGCTTCCACTTCCACTTCCTCCAGAATTTATATAAATCATCCAAAGTTTTATCTTTATTCTTATTTTTGGCACTGGATTCCCTAAAAAAATAGTTCACCTGTAAATCTATTAAATTCCACCCAGTCTGATTCTTCATTTTTTTGGTCAGTTTGTGTTAATTTCAATATTCTTCTTCTTAACTGAAACGTTGTATAGTAAAGTTTTAAATTGGGGGTTCCTATACCCCCATCCTTCTGACTTAAATACCAAAGTGTTTTAGCTGTCCTAGGGTTTTTCTTTCCATTGCAATATCTATAAATGATCCCTTGCTATTTGCTTAATTCCTTCTGATCTATTCTTATTGGTAAGTTCCCCAGCAGAAAATTTATTTTAGGAATGATTTCATTTTACATAGGTTTACTCGCCTGAACCAAGACAACTTCAGCTTTTCCAACTTAGTTATTGTACTTTTAATTTCTAATTTCACTTTATTGAAATTTAACTTGTATAACGTCTTCACATTTCTCTGATATATTTCTACCAAGTTACCGCATATTTTCTTTGATTTTGATTTGATATCATTCTTTAATCTTTCCTCTTTCTACTTCATTACAGTTACATAGTATTGCTTCCATTTTTTCCCAATTGACCCTTAGCTCCATAAACTTTTTAAATTCATTTAAATTTGTCAGGGGGTCTTTTACTGTCAATAGAGTGTTGTCAGCAAACATACTGATTTTCTTTTTTTCCATTCCTTTGATTTGATCATCTTTTCTAATTGCAGTCACCAATGCCTCCATGGCCATTATGAATAAAATAGGGGAAAGGGAACACCCCTGTCTTGTACCTGCTCTTAGAGTTAAATTTTGTGAATATTCCCCATTCATTCTTATTTTAGTATTACTCTGGTTATGAAGCTGGCCAATTACATGTTAGGAGTTTGGGCCAAAACCTTTTTTATTTATTATTTGTTTTATCGTTACCCCATTGTATGAAGTCGAAGGCCTTATAAATGTCCAATGCCAAGAAACAGATTTTTTCATTTTTCTTTTTCGCTAAATCAATACCATGTATTAACCTAGTGATTAGAACTACCAATTGCCTTCCTTTTATAAAACCTGCCTGATCTTCTTGAATATATTGATTCATATATTTATTTGACCTGTTGGCCATTATGGCCATAAAAATCTTGACATCTTGGTTTAGAAGTGATATAGGTCTGTACAAATCCACCTTTTCTTTATCCTTATTTGGCTTGTGAAGTAACACCATGATTGAATGGTTCCATGATTCGGGTATTGTGCCTCTTTTTAATATGTAGTTGTATAGATGTTTCAATGCTTTATAAAATTCTGTTGGATAGCCATCTGGCCCCGGGGCTTTACCAATCTTTAGCTTATTTATTACCTCCTCTATCTCTTTATAGAGGAAGTGTGGCTTGCAAAGTCTTCTAACCTACTGAATTTCATTTTTCCACACAACAGTTGAAGGCATGAGAGATCTGCCTTCTTCTTCATGTGGCCGTCTTTCTTCTGCCAGCACAGAATTAGATGTTTTCTAGATCCATCTAGTGCATTCATGATTTCACTCAGGTGAAAATCCAGTATCTAGCTGGTACAGTATCTACCTTAATAATGTTTAACAACCTTGAATTTTCCATTATAAATTAGAGATATGGGATACTAATTACATGTAAATAAATTTTCCCTCCAATCTGATTAAGATTCTTGTTCCTTCTTTTGCTTTTCAAGATGTCAGCAAATCTGGCAGGACATGGGCCAGCACATTAGAAAATTAGGGAAGTCCACTTTGAGAATCCAGAATTCAAAAGTTGGGAAGAATTATACCTCCTTTCGATAAATATTGGAGGAGATGCACATACTATATTTAGCTCAAGAGATCCCTTGAAAACTCCTGGCTCATTGCATGTAATCCAGTACTACAGAAAACTAGGCTTAATTTCCCATCTTCCTTATCCCCTACTACACCACTGGTTCAGGCACTGATATGTTAAACTCAAAAAACAAACCTCCTCCTGGGATGTGAACCCTATTCCAAATATTTGTATCCTTTGTCAAGTTCCCCTGAAAAACATACAGTATATCATTGATATATACCAATGTAATATCTTGTGTTGTGATTTACCTTGGCAATTTTGTTTCCAGTTTAATAAAGGAGTCAATTCTATTTCTATTTATTTCTTAGCAACAAAAATAGCTGGCCCATTTGAATCTTTTGCTCTTAACATCCAGCTGAGGCCGTCACTTTTCCTATACAGTAGAACCTCGGATAAAGTCCAAACTCCATTCCACAAGTTTGGACTTTATCCGATTTTGGACTTTTTCCGAATCAAATGGGTGATGCATCGGATAATGTCCAAAAATTGACTTTATCCAAGGTTCCTATATGAAATACCTCAGATAACGTCCATTTTTAGCGATTTTGGACTTTATATGACGCATCACATGTGCATGAAAACCGCGAATTTATCCGAATCGGACTTTATCTGAATCGGACTTTATCCGAGGTACCACTGTACATACAAAGCATACATTGTGTGGAATTTCTGACAGAATTTGGAATGCCAAGTTGTTAAAACGGCAGCCATGAAAAGCCTCTTCAGAATATTTTTCAAAGAATATACAATAATCATTGAACTGCAGAGCAGGAAGGGACCCTAATGATCATGAAGTCCATCCCCTGTCAAGGTGGCACAGTGGGAAACTGAACTCCCAACCTCTGGCTATACAGCTAGAAACATAAACCTCTGATCTATCCAGCAATTCTTTACCTAAATCTTTAAGCAGACTTGCAAAATAAAATTTATTTAATATATTCACTATTCCTACAACTGTCAGTAGTTTAAAATGGGTTGTAAAATCTAGATTGAAAGAGTCAGGTAGTGAATGTTGAACTGGAGAACTGTTTCATTCTAACTATTTCATGAAAAAACTGAATGGAAGACATTTCCATCCTGTAGAGGCAGGATGGAAATGTCAAAACCAGTAAAGCAAACAGAGCAGACCATTTACTTTGCAGGGGCAAAGGAAAACTATCAGGACTGAAACAAATATCATCTCTTTCCCTACGCCTTCCCTTCTCTCCCACCCTCCCTTTCCAGCTAAATAATTCCCTCTCTCGCTTAAATGTACGCAACCTGATCTGTTTTGTTAGTAAGTAGGACTGTGAGAATGTGGGGCAAAGCTCACTGTAAGAAAAGTTCCTCTCCCTGCTTTCCTCTCCCACCCCTTCAAGCATGGGCAAAACTAATCTGAGTCAGTTCAACTCTTCAAGGAAGCACATAATCACATTTGGCAATTTTCCACAGCACACTAGCACATCTGGTTTACTTGTGAGACCGGTGCCCAAATACTGAATGCTTCTTCTTTTTCCAGTTTCAGTTCACATTTATTGCTCAAAAACATAAGGCATTATACTAAGAAACAGAGAAAACTGACATTATATAATGAATGTTTATGGTGTTATGTGCTGTCAAATTAAAATTGACTTATAGTGATCCTAATAAGGCTTCCAAGCTAAATTAGATATTTAAAGAGTGGCTTTACCAGTTCCACACTCCCAGTGAGTATCCAGGGCTGTGTGGGAATTTGAATCCTAAGTTCTAGTTCATGTTCTACCTATTTTGGGTGTCACTAAATGAATTTAACAATAACATTAACAGTACATTAACTCAAGTTCATTTTAAAAGGTTACCCATTAAAACCAGCCTATCATCAATGGTCCATATTGCTAACATACGTTGGATCATGGAGAAAACAAAGGAATATCAGAATGCAAGCGCGGCGCCAAAATGGCCGCCGCGCCCTTTGCGGGGCCCCCCCCCACAGGACAGAGAATCCGGGTAGTTAGGGGCGTGGCCAGCTCCCTTATAAAAGGGGTGGCCACGAGGCAGCCGAGCTGCCATTTTGCCTCAGCGACGGAGCGGAGAAGTTTTTTCCTGCGCCTCCGTCGCTCGTTGGTATCACCGGGAAGCCTTTTGGGTCGTTTTGCCTAGTTAGCTTCCCTTTTTTGCTTGAGATGCCTTCCAAAAAGAAGGCTGCTGCGAATTCAGCCCGGGCTGTTAGGAGGCGCAACCCAGGTCGGAGGACCGTGGTGCCGCCTCCTCAACAGCCACCTTTGCCATCCCCGGCCGGGGCTGGTGGCTTGGGGTCTATCGCCCATTGGCCTGATCAGAGTGCGGGCGCGGAGGGCGCTCCGGCCCGCGGCCCGCGAGCGGTGGACACCGCTCCTCTTCCTGCCCAATCCGTTGGGCCTATTGCTTTAGGGCCGCAGCCTCTCCCGGGGTCCTCTAGCCTTAGGGGGTGGCCCGGCGCCCTGCCTTGGCAGGTTTCCTCACCAGCCCTAACGGGCTTCGGTCCTGGCCAATGGCCATATATGGGCCATGGGGTGCAGGGACCTGTCCCCATCCAAGGGTCAGGCGGGCCGGCCGGCTCTTTGCCCATGGTCAATGTAGACACCTTACTGGCCCGTATTGCGGCCTTGGAGGCGTCTTTGACCCGGGCCAGTCAGGCAGGCGCCCCTTTTGGGGTACCTTTGGAGGCGCTATCGGCAGCAGGACACCGGCCGGCGGGGAGGGTTGAGCTGCTGCAAGCGGGTGGCGCGGCTCCGGCCACTGCCTCGCAGCTCCCCAGCCAGCAACCTGGTGCGGGTCAAACCCCGGTGACGAGCTCTTCATCGGTCGTGAGCTCCGACGCCCCTAGTGGGCCAGAACCCCCGGTGGGGGCGGCCCGCGGGGGTGCAGCGTGTGAGTATATGGTGCAAACGAGTACATCCACACACATTCCCAATATAGGGGGGGCCTTTCAGTGGCCTTGGCCTCGCGCGGGTGGTGCAGGGACTACGCCGCTGGCGACCCACCCGGCGACAACTACTGCCACTATGCCACCTGGGGTGGGCCTCGGTTCTTACACTGCTGGGAACATACTTGGGGTGGCAGGGTTAACTCAGGCCCCTTTTGATAGGCCAGCTATCCCCTTTTCGGCTTTGCCGACGGCAGGGTATTCCTTGCCACTGGGTGATCACTTGGCACAGGCTACCAGAGAAAAGATATGGCGTGGGGAGTACGTAGATATCTTCTCACTCCTGAACAGAGAGCCCACCAAGGAAGAAAGGGAGGGTCAGGATGAGAAGGACAAGGAGCAGGCACGCCGCCGTAAGCCGCCGCGTACCTGGGCCAACTGGCTCCCCGCTTATTTAATATACATGGCGGTATATTTGAGGGCGCGGACGGATCTAGCTATTCCCATGGTCCAATATTTGGACAACATATATAGGGCGATGGTAGATTTCCCGGGCCCCTCATGGCTAGCATATGATGAGGAATTTCGTATGAGGATTCCCCTCCACCCCGAGATGAGATGGGATGAGCCGTGCCAGAGACTGTGGCTCTTGTATATGACACCCACGCGTCCTGCCCCGGGGGATAGATACCATTGTGGACATGCGGTCCAGCGAGCAGCTCCAGCGCAGGTTACCCGCCAACCGGCGGGGCAGGGGGTTCCAGCCCGCCTGCTGTGCTGGACTTTCTCGTCCAATGGTTCCTGCAGTCGAAAGAACTGCAGGTATAAGCATGAGTGTCCCACATGTTCTGGTCCCCATGCAGCCTCTGCTTGTCCCAAGCCTGGGGGGCGCGAGGCAGAGGGAGGGGTGGACAGTGGGCTGGCAAGCCTGCCACGGATGGAACTAGTCCTCCGAAAGGCCCCCTCCCCAATTAAGGTGGACATGCTGGAGCGCTGGCTCGCATCGTACCCAAGGGGAGAAGACAGAGAGTATCTCATCCAAGGTTTTAAGCAGGGATTTCGTATCCCTTTTATGGGTGATAGATCCCCTCAGGATGCTCCCAACCTTTTATCCCTCAGAGGAAGGGAGGAGGTGGCCGCGGCCAGCATTAAAAAGGAATTAGACGCGGGCAGGGTCGCTGGACCTTTTCCCGCACCCCCTTTTCCCAACCTTAAGGTTTCGCCATTGGGTTTGGTTCCCAAAAAGTCCCTCGGTGAGTTTCGCCTTATTCATCATTTGTCCTACCCAGCCGGCCGATCGGTCAACGATGCGATACCTGATGACCTTTGTTCGGTCAGGTACACATCGTTCGACCATGCGCTGCGCATGGTGCGCTCGTGTGGCCCGGGTGCCTTGCTGGCCAAGTGCGACATTAAGTCAGCTTTTCGCCTCTTGCCGGTGCACCCGGGCGACTTTGAATTGCTGGGTTTTAAATTTAAAGGGGAGTATTATTTTGATAAGGCCATGCCTTTTGGCTGCTCCATATCATGCTCGGCTTTCGAGCGTTTTAGTACCTTCCTAGAGTGGGCTTTCGTCAGCAGGTCAGGGTCCCGGTCTGTAGCCCATTACCTGGATGACTTTTTATTCGGGGGTGAACGGGGCTGGGACACGTGTGCACGTCTCCTCAATACATTTCAGACGCTAATGCAGGAACTTGGTGTCCCTTTAGCGCCCGAAAAGACCGAGGGCCCGTCGACCGAACTAGTATTCCTGGGGGTTGAGATTGATACAGTAGTGCAGGCTTCTAGGTTACCGGGTGATAAGGTGTCCAGGATAGTGACCCTTATCTCGGAATTGCTGGCCAAGCGTAAGGCATCCCTGAGGGAACTGCAGGTGCTACATGGGCACCTCAATTTTGCTTGCAGGGTGGTCGCACCGGGTAGGGCTTTCGCCCGGCGCTTATGCGACGCCATGGCAGGGTTATCCAGGCCCCACCACAGAGTCAGGCTTACCCGGGGTATCAGGGCAGACATGTTCGTCTGGTTGCAATTCCTGAGGGAGTTTAACGGGGTCTCATTTTGGAGGTCTGACCTCCTGGCATCCCCCAATTTCCAGATACAGTCTGATGCCTCAGGATCCCTGGGTTATGGGATGTACTTCAATGGGAAGTGGGCCTATGGTGGGTGGCCACCGGCATGGGCAGGCACAGGTCGCCTGCGGGATCTCACATACCTGGAATTTTTTCCCATTCTGGGGGCTTTGATGCTATGGGGCGAACAGTGGGCTAATTCGGTGGTGCATTTCTGGTGCGACAATGCTGCCGTTGTACACATTGTCAATGCACAGACTTCCAAATCGCCCAGAGTCATGGATCTAGTGCGCCATTTTGTGCTGCGCTGCCTGCGCCTCAACGTCTTGTTCAGGGCCAGGCATGTCCCAGGGGTTAATAACGATATTGCTGACGCTTTGTCCCGCCTGCAGATCTCCCGGTTCCGCGCCTTGGCCCCGGATGCAGAGGAATTTCCCTCGCCACTCCCGGACGAGATGTGGACTATTGGCAAGGAGAGGTGAACCGGGCGATTGGCCTGTCACTAGCGCCACGCACGCGTAAGGCGTATCAACAAGCATTCAATTCGTATGGGGCTTTTGCTACTCAATGTCACTTGCCAGAGACCTGGCCTATCCCGGTGGACCATGTTCTGCGGTTCATGGTTCACCTGCATGCACAGGGCCTTGCACCTCGCACCATAGCATCCAAGCTCTCGGCGTTGGCTTTTATGGCCAAAGTAGGGGGTCATGTGGATACCACCTCTGACTTCCGTGTGAGACACGTTTTGGAGGGGTGGGTGCGCGAGCGCGGGCGTTGCCCGGACGACCGGCACCCTATTTCCCCAGGGGTTCTTACCCAGTTGGCCCGGGGCTGGCCAGGCCTCTGTTTTGATCATTATGAGGCAGCCCTTTTTCATGCAGCCACAACGGTGGCATTTTTTGGAGCGCTCCGCGTCAGCGAACTCGTGATGCTGTCTAAGGCGGATGCAAGTGGTAGGGCACTGGAACTCGGAGATGTCTATGTCGCCAAAGACTGGGCCCAGTTGAGGATTCGCTCCTCTAAAACAGATCAGCATGGCGTAGGCAGTGGAGTAAGACTGCTACGGTGTTCTTTGGCAGACATCTGTCCGGTTGGTGCCCTACAGGAATACCTGGCACTGCGTGGCATGCACCACGGCCCGTTTTTCTGTCACCAAGATGGGTCTCCCCTTACTAAATTTCAGTTTTGGAAGGTGACAGCCAGAGCCCTCACCAGGGTGGGCCTACCAGGTGCCCGTTATGGCACACATTCGTTCCGTATTGGTGCAGCCTCTACAGCAGCTGCTTTTGGGTACTCTGGGGCTGACATACGCAGCATGGGGAGGTGGGGCTCACAATGTTTTCAGTTTTATGTGCGCCCACTCCCGCCATGAGTACCAATCCAGTCACCTTACCTCCCCTTTTTCTCAATTTTCTTACAGACCCTGGGTGTCGTATTACACCGGTGACAGTATGGCTGGTTGGCCACAGCTATGTGCTCAGGGCAGCGCGTTACGCTGCGGCGACAGAGTGGGGACCCCGACTGGGACTGGGTGACCACGCCAGTCTCGCATGGCATGGTAAGCCTGGGATGTTATGGCGGGAGCTGCGGCCTTTCCTTTTTTCTGGCCTGGGGGCTGACCCGCCTGACATTCTAATCATCCACCTGGGGGGCAATGATTTGGGCCAGGTCACCGGCTTATCGCTCAAGCATGCGATTTGCGAGGACCTCGCCTACTTGCATTATGTCTGGCCTGCCACAGCCCTGGTTTGGTCGGACATTGTTCCGCGCCACTCTTACAGAGGGGGCGTTAACCTCCTGGCTCTTGACCGAGCTAGGCGCGCGGTCAATAAGGCAGTGGCGCGGTTTCTTACCACCAGGGCTTGGGGACGGGTTAGTCATCACCCCGATATTAGTCTACGAAATTATGACTTGTATGCAGGGGATGGGGTCCATCTGTCGCGAGGAGGTATGGACCTCCTGTTGGGTGACTGGCGAGCAGGCCTGTTGACCGAGCTGACGGTCTGGGGGGGGGGGCGTCAGGTCTTCTGTGAAGCCCCTCCGTGTGGCGGGTAGCACTGGTAAGGTAAACAGTATGACCCACAAGTATCCGGCAGGTTCGCAATTGACTGGACAACACTAGACAGGAATAAAGTAGTTAAACGTTGTCCGGTCAACGACGAACCAGGCGATGGGGTGATGATGATTGCTAACCAGCATGCATCACCCCTGTGATTTTACGGATACGCGTCAGAGGGTGGGGTCATGAGTTAGTTATTGACTACGGTCAACAATTTGTTTGTTGTTAACAAACAAATTGATACAAATTGATACATTGTAACCAATTGCCGTTGGCAATTTTGGGGTGGTACCTTACCAGTGTTACTTCGGCCTGCTTGCCTTAGGAATTATGATTGGTCGTTTTACCAATACAAATTTATAATTCGGACTAGGGCATTGAATCAATAAATGTGGCCCTTTGCTGTTATCCACTTTCAATGTTGTCTGTGTCCGTTATTGGGGGGGTGCGCCTGCAATGCAAGCGCGGCGCCAAAATGGCCGCCGCGCCCTTTGCGGCCCCCCCCCACAGGACAGAGAATCCGGGTAGTTAGGGGCGTGGCCAGCTCCCTTATAAAAGGGGTGGCCACGAGGCAGCCGAGCTGCCATTTTGCCTCAGCGACGGAGCGGAGAAGTTTTTTCCCCTCCACCCCCTCCCTAGTTAACAGTGTGATCATGGTCGCTTCGGGGCCGGGTGGGAATTTTTGGTTGGGACCCATATTGGCTTCGGGTCCTGGCTTTTTTGCCCATCCCACACTGTTGCTATGGTTTGATATAGGGGTCTTTCTTCGTTCCTACTGTTGACTTTGGTCACATGGGCGGGTAGCACTGGTAAGGTAAACAGTATGACCCACAAGTATCCGGCAGGTTCGCAATTGACTGGACAACACTAGACAGGAATAAAGTAGTTAAACGTTGTCCGGTCAACGACGAACCAGGCGATGGGGTGATGATGATTGCTAACCAGCATGCATCACCCCTGTGATTTTACGGATACGCGTCAGAGGGTGGGGTCATGAGTTAGTTATTGACTACGGTCAACAATTTGTTTGTTGTTAACAAACAAATTGATACAAATTGATACATTGTAACCAATTGCCGTTGGCAATTTTGGGGTGGTACCTTACCAGTGTTACTTCGGCCTGCTTGCCTTAGGAATTATGATTGGTCGTTTTACCAATACAAATTTATAATTCGGACTAGGGCATTGAATCAATAAATGTGGCCCTTTGCTGTTATCCACTTTCAATGTTGTCTGTGTCCGTTATTGGGGGGGTGCGCCTGCAAACAAGTCTACTTCTGTTTCATTGATTACACGAAGGCCTTTGACTGTGTGGACCACAACAAAATGTGGCAAGTAATTAAAGAGATGGGAATACCAGAACACCTTATATGCCTCATGAGAAATCTGTACATGAGTCAAGAAGCAACAGTTAGGACATAATATAGAATGATGGAGTGGTTTTTTTGTTACCTTGCTTATTCACTTATACACAGAGCACATAATGTGCAGTGCTGGGATGGAGGAATCGCAATTTGGGATCAAAAATGCTGGGAGAAACATCAACAGTTTGAGATATGCAGATGATATTACGCTAATGGCAGAAAGTGAGGAAGACCTAAAGAAGCTCCTAAGGTTGAAAGAAGAGAGTGCAAAAGCTGGCTTGAGACTCAACAGCAAGAAAACCAAGATAATGGAAAATAAATGGGGAAGAAGTAGAAGCAGTGACAGATTTTACATTCTTAGGATCTAAGATCACTGGGTCAGAATCGACTGTGCGACTGAACAACAACAAAAGATCACTGCAGATGGTGATTGCAGCCATGAAATTAAAAGGTGACTGATGCTTGGGAGACAATCTATCAGAAACTGGGGAACATTATTAAAAGTAGAGACATCACTTTGCAAACAAAAATTCGCATAGTCAAAGCAATGGCATTCCCAGTGGTAATGTATGGTTGTGACAGCTGGACCATTAGGAAAGCTGAGCACAGAAGAATAGATGCCTCTGAAATGTGGCATTGGAGGAGAGTTTTGAGAGTCTCCTGGACAGCGAGGAGAACAAATAGGTCAATCTTAGAAGAAATCAACCCAGAATGCTCCTTAGAAGGTCAAATAGTAAAGATGATGCTAAAGTACTTTGGACATCAAATAAGAAGAGAGGATTAACTTGTGAAAGCCTTGATGTTGAGAAAGGTGGAGGGCAAAAGAAGAAGGGGTGGCCAAAAATGAGATGGCTAGATGGTATTGTACATGCAGTGGGCACAGAGCTGGCAGGGTTGAGGAGGATGGTGGAGGATAGGGGTGCCTGGTGGGCCATGGTCAGGATCGACTGTATGAATGAACAACAAAATCATCAATGGTCAGGATTTCATTTTCACAGATTGAACTAATGCTTCAGTTATACCCATTATTGAAAATATGATCTGACCAAAGTGATGCATGCTTTAATTACTGTTATCCAGATAAAGGTTAAATGCACTTTGTGATTTCTGGAGGGAAAGAAGAACTTGAGAAGGGAAGGGTCCCGGTAGCATATATACACCTCTGAAGAAGCCTCATCTTATCTCTCCTTTTTTTTCCTTTGGCAGAAAACAGAGATTCTGCTCTTGCATGTGCTATTTCTCTCTTCTGGAATCTGGGAAGCCCTCCCAAAATTGGTGAAGGTTTGGGGACTATGGGTGCAGAAGACAGGGAAGGGGGTGGGAGGGAACTTACCCCGAATTCCAAGCCCAACCAAGGGCAGAGAAATGAACTCTCATTAAGTAGGAGAGGTGGAGTTTCCTTGAGAGGGATCAACACATTGTCAACTCTGTTATTTTTGTTAATTTGTTATCTAGTGACCTTTGACTTATCCACTGCTGATTATTAACTGTTTTGAGTAGCATTAAGCCTTCTTTTTACCAATGTGCACCACTTCAGTCTGATTGTTTCACTAACAATAAGGTTAATTAGGTAAATGTCTCTTACTCTGCTTTAAATTAGTAGTGTTATAATATGGTGCATGTTTAATTGTATTTTCAATATTAATATTCTGATTTATGGTGATTTTGCACTTATGTATTTTTAGCAGTGTTGGCTCAAGTGGTTAAGATGTTGAACTCCATAACTGGAAGGTTGGAGTTCAATTCTTGGGTTCTGCATGACAAAGTAAGCTCCCTCCTAGGTCGATCTGTGCCTTTCACTTCAGAAAAAAAGTACATCTTGATTAGTAATAAGTCCTACATTTGTGTCTGTTTTACCAGGTTCCAAATGGATTCAAAGATTGTAGAACCCATGAGGCACAGTTGAAGTGTGCATTATCTTGACAAAATGCAGGTTATTTTAAACCAACCGCTGGTGGTCATTTATTTTGCAGCAATTTCTGAATTTTCAAAAAAAATGTAAAAGCATGTGTGTCTCTGTGCTTCCTGGGTCTACCATGGTAACAGTATTGGCAGCGGCAGTTTGGTGTCTTGCATGGAAGACAAAGAAGGAGTCGCAGTGAGGACTAACACAGGTTTATTGGTTGATGATCAGGATGAACATGTGGTAATGGCGGAGGTACAGCTCATTATATACTGCAGTACATACATTTGAATCTCGTTGCACGGTAGCTTATTGGCTGCTACTGGCGTGACGATATTCTGAGTCACGCCCATCTTCTCCAGGTGATCCTCGCGCGGGAAAGGTTCCCGCGGCTGCCGGTGATTTGGGGAATGTGAACCATGTGAGCTGAACGCTCGCAGCTGCCCTCTATCAGCAGCTTACTCGCGTTCCTTAACAGCTGAGCTACATTGTAATTGTGGTCCGGTTACATTCATACATTTCTTAAAGCAACACTGTACATACATAACACCCCTCCCCCCTAGGATGGGACGAAGTCACTCAACCATTGTGGTTTGCCGCACGTGCGTCTGGGGCGTGCGGCCGCTTGACTTAACACAGGGGAGCCGGGGGCTCCTGGTTCCACGGAATCCCTTCCTGCAATGGAAAGGGGGGACTCATTAGTGGTTCGGTGGGGACTCTGCGACAACCTTGCATTTGGAGATGGGAATGGAACGAACAGTTGGGACATGAACCCCTGCCCCCCGCTCGAGGAACTTGGGTCCCCCCCGTACGAATCTCGGGACCGACGAGGAGACCCTCGTGGTCTCGCCATCCCCTGTTGCCTGTCCGGGAGTTCTGGGGGCTGAGGCGTGTGGATTCCCCCCTGCTGCCTGATTCGGGGGTGTCTGTCTCCGGGGGGCTGGAGCTATTGTATATTCCAAAACAAAAGGGGTGGGGGGACTGGAGGTACCAGGGGCTGAACTGAAACCCCTCTTCTCGCTAGGACGGGTGGGGGACCATTCCGCTACGCCCCCCTGGTACTGCAAATCATAACCAAACTCATCCCTCTCTTTCAAAGTATCCTCCTCTGTGGGTGAGAATCCAGGGTATGCATTTGTATCGGCGGATGCCGCCGTATCTCCCCCTTGGGTAACGCGGGTGGGGGAGGACCCTAACGCTGATTCCCCGTCACTGGTGACTCGCCTTCTGAGTTGGTCGGCGTGCCTTCTCCAGAGTAGACCCGAGCTAGTCTCGACCCTGTAGGATACAGGCTCAATGATCGTCCCTGGTACCCATGCTGGCCCCGAGGCCGCGTAGTTCCTGCAGTGAACCGGGTCCCCTACCGAAAAACTTTTGGAGCTATCTACCCCTATATTTACATTCTCCCTTCATACTCCACCCTGGACGGATCCATCCGGTCAAAAAGTGTTACCGGACGCCTCCTCATGAGGAGTTCGGCTGGCGAAAACCCTGAAGCTAGGGGGGTTGTCCTGTAGCAGATGAGGAACTGGCACAGATGAAGATTCAACTCGCCGGGACCCATGCGCCGCAGTGCGTCTTTCGTAGTGCGCACTTGGCGCTCTACCTGACCGTTTGTGGTGGGGTGAAAAGGGGCAGCGGTAATGTGCCTGATGGTGTTTCTTTCAATAAACGTTTTGAACTCTGCAGACGTGAAGGTACTAGCGTTATCGCTAACGAGGACGTCTGGCAGGCCGAAACAGGCAAAGACTTTGCGCAACTGTTTAATGGTTGCCGCAGAGGAGGTGCTGTTCATTGGGATTACTTCTAACCACTTTGAATAGGAGTCGACTATCAGTAGAAACATGGACCCGCGGAAAGGGCCAGCGAAGTCGACATGAATCCGGGACCATGGCCCGCGGGCCGTGTCCCATTCCCTATGGGGTAACCGGGACTCCTCAGGCCGAGAGCTCTGGCAGCTCTCACACGTGCCCACTAAACGTTCTATATCTGCGTCTATCTGGGGCCACCAAAAGAAGCTCCTGGCTAGAGCCTTGGAGCGCACTATTCCCGGGTGGCTGGTATGCAGTAGCTTCAGCACCTTAGCCCTTAGCTTCTCTGGGATGACTACTCGTTGGCCCCAAAGTAGGCAGCCCCTTTCCAGGGAAAGCTCTACTCTATGCCTGAAAAATGGCTTGAAAAACTCCTCGGGGGGAGTGGATGGCCACCCTTTCCTAACCCAGAAACTAACTTGGGCCAGTATCTTGTCGGCCGCCGTGGCCTTGGCGAGGTCGGCCGGGACGATGGGGGGTGAGTCGAAGGACTCGATCAGCAGGACTTGGTGGTCCTGCTCTACCTCGCATGCGGGGTCCCCTAAACTAGGGAGGGGAGATCGGGACAGCGCGTCCGCATGGGAGATCTCCTTCCCTGGGCGATAGACCAGCTCATACTGGTAGGCGTTAAGGAAAATCGCCCAACGTAGCATTCGGGGGGACAGGATTTGGGGGGTGGGCTTGCCTGTGGTGAAGATTCCCAGGAGAGGCTTGTGATCAGTCACCACCGTAAACTTGCAGCTGTATAGGAAATCGTGAAACTTCTTGGTTCCCGCGATTATGGCCAATGCCTCCCTATCTGTTTGCGCGTAGTTGCGCTCGGCCTTTGAAAGGGACCTAGAGTAATATGCAACTGGGGCTTCCCGCCCGCTCTCTAACACGTGGCATAGCACCACCCCCACCCCCACTGGGGACGCATCACAGACTAAAACTACTGGTTTTCTCGGGTCAAAATGGGTCAGGACAGCATCCGAGGATAAAAGTGCCTTTAGCTCCCTGAAAGCTTTCTCCTGCCTATCTCCCCACCTCCAAACCGCCTCTTTCTTTAAGAGCGCATGCAGTGGCTCCGCAACGGATGCCTTCCTTGGCAGGAAGGAATGGTAAAAATTTAAGAGCCCTAGAAATGACTGCAGCTCCGGTTTCGCGGTGGGGCGAGGGGCGTTTTGCACGGCCGCAACCTTGGACTCGGAGGGCTTGATGCCCTCTGGGGTTATCTTGAACCCAAGGAACTCAACCTCCCTCGCAAAGAATACACATTTGTCCCTTCTCAGTCGAAGTCCCGCTTTCTCGAATACCGAAAGGACCCCGTCTAGCCTCTTAGCTAACTCTAATTCGCTCCCAGCTGTTATCAACACATCGTCAAAATATGGGAGGACGCCTGGAAGTCCCTTTAAAAGGCGTTCCACGAGGGACTGGAAGATCCCGGGGGCTGAATTCATGCCGAACTGTAGGCGCGTTACCTTAAATGCCCCCTTGTGCGTGACGATGGTTTGCGCAGCGGCAGCAGCTGGGGTTACGGAGAGCTGCTGATATGCCTGCGCCAGATCTAGCTTGGCAAAACACCTCCCCCCATGTAACGTGGCCAGTAAGTGGCTGACCACGGGCACCGGATATGCATTTGGCCGAATGGCCTTATTAATCGTACATTTATAGTCCGCACAAATCCTGACCTCCCCGTTTGATTTAAGAGCCGTAACAATCGGCGTTTCCCACTCCGCCGAATCGACTGGAACCAAAATCCCCTGCCCCACCAATTTGTCCAGTTCCACCTCGATCTTGTCCTTGAGGGCGAAGGGCACTCTCCTTGGCTTGAGGCGTATGGGTCGGATTTCCAGGTCCAAGTCAAAGGAAACTGGGGGCCCCTTGTAAGTCCCGAGCCCCTTCTTGAAAACGTCCAGGTGTGCATTGCACACATCCCGCATTGGGTCAGTCTCGATGGCGTTAATGCCGGACAGTTCGATTCTCAGGGGAGCAAACCACTGCGTTCCCAGAAGGCAGCATCTTCCCCCCTTGAGCACCACTAGGGGCAGTTTCTCAAAGTAACTCTTGAACTTCACCTTGAAGTTCCCCACCCCCAACACTGGGATCCCTTTTCCCTGCACGTCCTGTAAGTGTGACCTCATGGCCCGCAGTTTGGGCCGCGCATCTGGGGGAATGCGCATGAACTCTTTTTGGGACAGGATGGAATATGATGACCCCGAGTCTATCTCCATCCTCACCGGGACCCCCTGTAACAGTACCACTACGAAAAAACGCCGGTGCTCCAGGCCCACGCGGTTCACGCCTTCCTCGCCGTAGCTGGTCGAGACCTTCCTGGTGCCGGTCGCCTTCCGTTGGTGTGCCTGGGGGTGGCTCGAGACGCCCTTGTCCTCAGGTCACCCGCGCCTGCATACTCTGGCGATGTGCCCTTTTCAGCCGCAGTTGTGACACTCGGCCTTCCGAAACGGGCACCTCGTCCGGTCGTGGGACGCCCCAAACCCATCGCAGCGGCGGTCTTGCCGTTCGCGGGTCTGTCGCTTCTCCCTGCATTTCTTTATTCTCTGGACGTCATTGTCCTCGCTGGAGCAGGAGTCTGCCGTCGCGGACGACTCCTCAGACGTCGCTGGTGTGCCGGCGGGCGACTTGGGGGCCCGCCAGGCCATCTTCGCCGGTGTCCGCCGGGCCGCCTGCACTGGTGACTTGGCTCTTTCGGATGTGGCCCCTCAGGACTTGAACACTCTGACCCTGCTCCTGGCCGCCTCGGCTGCCTGGGCCTCCCGCAGTACCTCGTTGAATGTGAGGCGATAGTCGCGGGTCATCAATTTCCTCTGGACCTCCTCGTCCCTCAGGCCGCACAGCATGCGGTCTCGGAGTGCCGTGTCCAGGTCTTCCCACTGGCAGTGCACCGCTGCCAGCCTGAGGGCCGCCGCGTAGGTGGACACGGACTCTCCTGGGCGCTGGTCCTGCCTGTGGAACGCGACCCTGGCCGGGAAGATCGACACGGGGGGCTGGAAGTGCTCACGCAGCAACTCTAGGATGCGGTCGAGAGGGATCACGTCCACCTTCCGGGGGGCCACCAGGTTCATCAGGTTGCGCAGCGTGGCCGGCCCCACCTGGGTCGACGGCCACGGCTTCCATCGCGTGCCGAAACTGGCACTCGTACAGCTCCCATTGCTCTGGGTCGCTGATATCGAAGTGGTAAGGCTTGACCTTGGGATTCGCCACCGATCCCATCCTCGTCGCCAATTTGGTGTCTTGCACGGAAGACAAGGAAGGAGTCGCAGTGAGGACTAACACAGGTTTATTGGTTGATGATCAGGATGAACATGTGGTAATGGCGGAGGTACAGCTCATTATATACTGCAGTACATACATTTGAATCTCGTTGCACGGTAGCTTATTGGCTGCTACCGGCGTGACGTCATTCTGAGTCACGCCCATCTTCTCCAGGTGATCCTCGCGCGGGAAAGGTTCCCGCGGCTGCCGGTGATTTGGGGAATGTGAACCATGTGAGCTGAACGCTCGCAGCTGCCCTCTATCGGCAGCTTACTCGCGTTCCTTAACAGCTGAGCTACATTGTAATTGTGGTCCGGTTACATTCATACATTTCTTAAAGCAACACTGTACATACATAACAGGCAGCAAGGGACGTGCTAGGGGACAATAGTCAGGAGAAGAGACAGCAGGCAGGAGTGTGGTAAAAGGAAAGAGGAGACAACAAGACCGGGGTGGATATGATTGGTTGGGAAATGCTCTTTCCTCCCTTTCTCTCTCACTTGGTGTTGCGGGTGGCAGGAGGAGGAGGAGGAGGAGGAGGAGAGAGGCAGGGACCCTCTGCTGTGTAAGGTTCAGCTCCGTTCCATTGTAGCATCTCTGCCTCTTTCATCAGAAAGTGAGGAAGGGAGGTACACAAAGGAAGGGGTAAATGCTGCAAAACATAAATATCCCCAGGTTGCCTCACAATTCCGACTTGCCTGCATCTACACCATTATTGTCGTGGTTGCTGCTTCCACTTCTCTGCATCTACATAAAAAAACCGGCAAGGGCTGACACTGACGACAGGCAGTGTCTGGCCGGAACGATTGCTAGGCTTCGTTGCCAAGGATGGCATTTGCCAAGGGACCGTGCTAGTGTGGCTAGAAGGACCTCTCAGCTCTGGCGCCTGCCATGGTATGTGCACTCACATTAACTCTAAAAGAATGTGACCTGAAATGGGTGGGTGGGGTGGGGGTTAATCCCAATTTCAGCATGGTATTATTGGCCAGTCAAGACATGTCCTCATGGGACTGTTGTGGAAGTTACATCAGTAACCCTTTATTTACTTATTTTTTTAAAAAGCAGTCTACAATTTCAGAGCTTCACAGTTCTGTAGCATTTTTGAAGATAATGTACCATGAAAGCTGTTGATGTAAATGGTTTGCAAAGTGGTATGCAGTGGCCAGCAAGAGGTTCGCACCTGGCAAGGTGGTCCCTTGTGAGAAAAACAGGCAGACAGATCTTGGTGCAGAAGAAAAACTCACTGTAGGTTTACTCAGGCAGTAAAAAGGTGCAAGTATATACAGTGCAACAACTGTAACACAAAACAGATGTATATTCTCTTGGGCTGCTCAGTTGACCTCACTGAGACAGTTCAGTTGTGCTATATACAAGTCCATACAGTTCAGTAACAGTCCAGTCCAGAAGGGTAAATGCAAGCTGTAATTACGGACAAAGCCAAAGAGTTCTACAGCTTCTGACCTCCTGGTGGAGGCTTACCCAAGTAGTCCTTCTTTGTCCAGCAAGCACAGATGGCATATCAGGCAAAAGCCATCATCAGGATCAGTGCAAAGATTCAGTCCTCATAGCAGGTTCTGGAAGATCTAGGGATCTTCGTCCAGACTGTCAGCAGAGGAAGTTGAGCATTGTAGCTGGAAGTCTGCAATCCTGCTCTGACCTAAATACAGTGGCCCCTGGAACACATCAGGGGAAAGTCCCAGAACCTGTGTGCCCCTGCAATAGGGTCTTAAAGGCATCACAGACACAATATGCCTTGCAACCAGTTAGGGTGTGAGGCGAAGACTTACATCCTCTAACAAATGCAAGCGCGGCGCCAAAATGGCCTCCACGCTCTTTGCAGGCCCCCACCTATCCCGGACGAAGACATCTGGGCTAGTTAGGGGGCGTGGCCACCCCTCTATAAAAGGGGTGGCCACGAGGCAGCTTTCCTGCCATTTTAGAACAGCGACGGAGCGGAGAAGTTCGCTCCGACGCTGTTGTTTTTCTCGATTTAAAGGCTTCAGCCTTTGCTTTCTGGATCGGAGGGTAGCTCCACTCTGATCATCCACAAGCGAAAGGCTTCCCCGGCCTCAAGGCTGCATCTGAGGGTGAGGGCTCGGCCTACCCCCTCGCCCTCTTCCAGAGGGCCGCCATCGGGCCGGGGGGCTCGGGTGTCTGCCCCACGGGGGGTCGCCCAACTGCCACCAATGTGGGTGACCAGGTCCCTACCTACCTGCCCAGTCGTAGGACTCGGGCGGGGGCTGTGCCGGCCTGCTCCCCTGGGTTCCTACCCCTAGTGACTCTTTGCCCAGCACGGGTCACAATGGCCCATGCAGGCATGGCGCGGGACCGCGCCACGCCAATCCACCGGCCCCCCATGGGCCGGATTATTAGGCATGGCCCTATTCTGGCCAGGGATTGCACCAGGGTTTTCCTCCTCCAATTTCTCACAGGTTACGCGGTGGGCCATCCGGCCCACCCGGCCCTCCTTATTCTGGTGGGTCTGCCACCGTGGATGCTCTCCTTGCCCATATAACGGCACTCAAGGCATCCATGGGGATTGCACCACCTTCAAGGGAGGGTGGGCTTGGCCGCTCCTCGGCTGTGGCTCACATGCCTGCCACTGCAGCTCAGCGGGCTATCAACAGGGTCGAGCAGCTGGAGGCTATCATGCCAGCACAGGCTGGCGCCTCGCAGCTCCCCATCCGGCCATCCCAGCAGGGCATTCCACTGGGGACCGGTCCTGCTTGGCATGGACGCACGTAAGCACAGAGCTCGATGACCATCGCAAGCTCCGACGCCCACCACGGGCTGGAACCCCCAGTGGGGGTGGCCCGTGGGGGTTCACCGAGTGAGTATCCTGGGCAAGTCAGTACACTGCTGCCACTGACTCACAACACTGTGGGTGTCCAATGGCCATGGCCGCAACAGGCTAATGTGGGAGGGCAGTTCACTCCGTACTGCCCTGTTACCTCCTGGGCCCCTAATTACCCCCAGGTTCTTACAGGGGCGACCCCCCCAACTGTTCCGGCCAACTTCTCTGGGGTGCGACAGGGCCCATCATATGTTCCCCCTCTTCACTCCGTACCAACAGCGGCCCTGCCGACGGCCGGTTACTCCTTACCCCTAGGTGACCATTTGTCCCAGGCTACTAGGGAGAAAATTTGGTGGGTGGAATATATTGATATATTCACCCTCCTTAACTGTGAACCCACTAAGGAGGAGAGGGAGGGGCAGGACGACAGGGACAAGGAATTGTCCCGTCATTGCAAGCCACCTCGCACTTGGGCCAATTGGTTACTGGCCTATTTGATATACATGGTGGTATATCTCAGGGCCCATCCTGATTTGGCCATTCCAATGGTCCAGTACCTGGACAATATTTACCGGGCCATTGTTGATTTTCCTGGCCCGTCATGGTTGGCCTATGACAAAGAATTTAGGATGAGGGTGGCCCTTCACCCTGAGATGCGGTGGGACGAGCCCTGCCAGCAGTTGTGGCTGCTGTATATGACCCCTATGCGGCCAGCGCCAGGTGACCGGTACCACTGTGGCCATGCCGTACAGCGGGCGGCTACTACACAGACTCCCCGCCAACCGGCGGGGCAGGGGGTTCCAGCCTGCCTGCTGAGTTGGAGTTTCTCCGCTAATGGAGTGTGCAACAAGCGCCAGTGTAGATTCAGGCATGAGTGCCCTTCTTGTTCCGGCCATCACGCCGCCTCCGCGTGCCCGTGGGCCGGTGGGTCACGGGGCAGGGGAAGGGGATTTCAAGGGATGGCCAGAGCTCCCTCTGACGCCGCTACCCTTACTAAAGGCCCCCTCCCCAATTAATTTCCCGGTGCTTGAACGGTGGCTGCGCACATATCCTAGACGGGATGATGCGATTTACCTACGTGAAGGTTTTAAGTTTGGCTTCCGCATCCCGTTCAGGGGTGTTCATGGGCCTCAGGACGCCCAGAACCTACTGTCTCTCAGAGGCAATGAGGGCATAGCTGCGGAGAAGATAGCCAAAGAGGTTAGAGAACAGAGGGTGGCAGGGCCGTTCATCAACGCCTCATACCCTAACTTAAAGGTATCCCTTCTGGGTTTAGTTCCTAAGAAGTCCCCAGGTGAATTTCGTCTGATTCACCACCTTTCTTACCCTGCGGGTTCCTCGGTCAATGACGCTATACCGGACGACCTTTGTTCTGTACGGTATACATCCTTTGACCAGGCCTTACAGATGGTACGCTCATGTGGTCCCGGGGCACTCATGGCAAAGTGCGATATCAAATCGGCATTCCGATTGTTGCCGGTGCACCCGGATGACTTTGAGCGGTTAGGTTTTTGTTTCCAGGGCAAGTTTTATGTGGACAAGGCCATGCCTTTTGGCTGTTCCATTTCATGCTCGGCCTTCAAACGATTTAGTACCTTCCTCCATTGGGCTTTCGTTCGTAGATCGGGGACCCAGTCTGTTGCCCACTACCTCGACGATTTTTTGTTCAGGGGTAGACACGACTCAGGCATGTGTGGACACCTGCTCACCATGTTTCAGGCGCTTATGGGGGAACTGGGTGTACCCATAGCACCTGAAAAGACAGAGGGCCCAGCCACCACCCTTACATTCCTGGGTATTGATATTGACACCGTCGCCCAGACATCCAGATTACCTATGGAAAAGGTGACTCGGATCTCTGATACGATTTTGGCAATGCTTGCCAAGCGTAAGGTGTCTCTCCGGGAGTTGCAGGTCCTTCACGGTCATCTCAACTTCGCCTGCAGGGTGGTGACACCAGATAGAGCCTTCACCAGGCGTCTTTGTGACGCTATGGTGGGTCTTTCAAAAAGACACCACAGGGTTCGGCTGACTAGGGGTTTACGAGCTGACCTGTCAGTTTGGCTCACTTTCCTACAGGAATTTAATGGCGTCTCCTTTTGGAGATCTGAGCTTATGGTCAGCCCTCAGTTCCAAGTACAGTCGGATGCCTCCAGCTCCCTCAGGTATGGGATTTATTTTGAAGGAAGGTGGGCCTATGGTCAATGGCCCCAAGAATGGCAGGGCACAGATCGCTTATGCGATCTTACGTTCATGGAGTTTTTTCCGATTTTGGGTGCCCTTATGCTCAAGGGGGACATGTGGGCTAATTCTGTGGTTTACCTTTGGTGTGACAATGCGGCTGTGGTGCACATTGTCAATGCCCAAACGTCTAAGTCCCCCAGAGTCATGGCCTTAGTTCGCCAATTTGTTCTCAGGTCCTTGCGCCTTAATGTGCTATTTAGGGCCAGACATGTGCCAGGCACCAATAACGATATTGCTGACGCTTTATCCCGCCTGCAGATCTCCCGGTTCCGTGCCTTGGCTCCAGATGCAGAGGAACTTCCCTCTCCACTTCCGGCCAAGATGTGGACCTTTGGCGAGGAGAGGTGAACTGGGCGATCGGCATGTCTTTGGCACCTTGCACGCTTAAGGCGAATCAGCATACACTCCTTCAATTTAGGACCTTTTGCAGAGAAAGGCAGTTGCCTGAAAGGTGGCCGATACCGGTTGACCAGGTTTTGCAGTTCATAGTGTACATGCATGGTCAGGATTGGCCCCACGCACCATCGCCACTAGGCTTGCAGCCTTGGCATTCATGGCCAAGGCACGGGGCTTTACCGACTGCATGGGTGACTTCCGTATATGCCATGTTTTGGAAGGGTGGACACGTGAACGCAGCAGCCGCCCGGACACACGTCACCCTGTTTCACCGTGTATTCTGTCATGCCTTGCTCGAGGTTGGCATAGACTGTGTTACGATAGGTATGAGGAGTCTCTTTTTCATGCAGCTACCACCGTAGCTTTCTTTGGAGCTCTGAGAATCAGCGAGCTGGTCCCATTGTCAAAGGGGGACGTGTATTGTAGGGCACTGGAACTGGACGATGTGTCTATCAACCAGGAATGGGCTCAGTTGAGGATTCGTTCCTCAAAAGCTGATCAGCATGGAGAAGGCAGTGGTGTTAGACTGCTATGATGCACGTTTGCTGACATCTGTCCGGTTGGTGCCCTACATGCTTTTCTGGCAGTGCGTGGCACGTGCCCTGGCCTGTTGTTCTGCCACCAGGATGGGTCTCCCCTTACCAAATTTCAATTCTGGAGGGTGACAGGGACGGCACTTCACAGTGTGGGCATCCCCGGGGCTCATTATGGCACCCATTCATTTAGGATAGGCGCTGCATCTACCACGGCTGTGTTTGGGTACTCGGAGGCCAACATACGTCGGATGGGCAGGTGGGGATCCACGCGTTTTTCCTTATATGTACGTCCCCTCACTGCATGAGTACCTAGTCATGTCCTTAATTCTCTCTCCTTCTTTTACAGACCCTGTGTGTTCACGCACACCGGTGGCAGTGTAGCTGGTGAGCCACAGTTATGAGCACTGGGCGACACAGTATGCTGCATCGTCGGAGTGGGGACCCCATCTCAGGCTGTGTGCATCCGCACGTATGCGGCGGTATGGTGTGCGCAGCATGTGGCAGGAACTGTTGCCATTCCTGATGTCCATCAGGGATGCTGGACTGCCAAATGTTTTGATTCTGCACCTCGGCGGCAATGATATCGCACAGATCACTGGCCTTTCCTTAAAAATGTCGGTGTGCAGTGACCTGGCATTTCTACATCATTTATGGCCGTACACACGGTTGCTATGGTCTGACATCGTGCCGAGACACTGTTATAGAGGAGGCATTGATCTCCGTGGTTTGGACCGTGCCCGGCGGTCAGTGAACAGGGCTGTTGCCCAGTTCCTTGTTGAGAATGGCTTGGAAACAGCCATTCGACACCCAGGGATAGGGTTGCAGGATTTTAGCCTGTATGCAGGAGATGGGGTCCACCTGTCGGCCAGAGGTATGCACCTCTTTCTGGAGGACATGCAAGCGGGCCTGGCGACCGAGCTGTCGGTCTGGGGGGGGCGGTGAGTCATCATGGACACCTCCCCGTGTGGCGGGTAGCACTGGTAAGGTAAAAATTTATGACCCATAGGTATCCGGCAGGTTCGCAATTGACTGGCCAACACATAGATAGGTACAGGGGAAACAGGATTGGCAGGTCAAGGGCGAACCATGAACAGGGTGATGCTAGGAGCTTCACAGCCTGCATCACCTTGATATTTGGACCAATACACGTCAGAGGGTGGGGTCAATAGATAGTATATTGACTTCGGTCAACAATTTGTTTGTGACAACAAACAAATTGATACAAATTGATACAAATTGATACAAATTGATACATAATAGCCAATTGCCATTGGCATTTTGGGTGGAACCTTACCAGTGCTACTGCGGCCTGCTTGCCTTAAAGAATTACAACTGGATGATACACCACCAATTGAAAGTTATAATTCGGACTAGGGCATTATTCAGTAAAAGTTGCCCGATGCCTTTAATCCAATACCGGTGTCTGAGTCTTTATTTGGGGTGTGTGCCTGCAAAGCCCTGTTGAAGAAATGCATGCTGGAAAACACTTCTGAGTATGCATACTGCCTCCATTTTTGGTCAGCCATATTCTCCCATCTTCTTTGCTACTCCAGCAGTTTTTGGTGCTACTCCAGCTTTTTAATCTAAGGCATAAAGTATTGATTCACCACTCTTTTGGGAGAGAAAGATTTAATATGTAAGGCAATTCCTGTGTTGGGAGGAAAACTAGATGTGAGAATGACATCTTTGGAAACAGCCCTTTGTTTCCCTTCAGTTTAGCTTTTAAGAGTTCAACTTTTAAGAGTTGTTAAGCTTCACTCCAGAGAAGTCCTTAGCTTATAGATCTCAGAATTCTTTTTAAAAGAGAACAGTGAACCAAGTGAAGAGAGAATGTACATAAATATACATTTTCCCCTGGCAGCCCCCAGTCCTTTGTTTTCTGTAAGTTTTGTGGATACTATAGCAAGTACTGAAAGACAGAAACAAGAAATCTCTATGACTGAGGGTTTTTTTCAGCCAGTAATTTCTCTGGTATATCACAAAGGAGATTGCTTAGGCTGATGAAACAGGGAAAATTGCTTCCTAAAATGATTGTTGAAAACTGAACAATCTGAATATTTCCAATTCTTTCTGACAGAAGAAATTAAGCAGGTTTGGGCCTGGATAATAGTAGAATAGGAGACCACCTGGAAATCACAAGCATCTACAGGTAGGGCTAGGAATGCTCTGAAATTGGTACTCACCAAAACTGTTAAATGTTGTTAACAACAGTAGACAAAGTAGTGATCTTGCTCACTAGTCCAAGGCACAAGATATTGATTAAGTAGAAGCCTATTCAATGAGAGCAGCATATAAAGAATACTAATTCCTTTAAGCATTTCTTTCATAATATTGTCCTGGGAATTGTTTTGTATTGTTCCTCTATTTTAAATTATACTTTAAATAAAATAAAAGTCTATGAATAAACTAAAAGACAACTGTATTGCTGGCAAAACGTTTAAATGCTTGTAATGCAATCATCACAATTATTTTAACGATGACAGAAGAATAGAACAGATGAGTACAGATGGTAAATCACAGAGACATGAGAGGGGAAAGAATAAAACAGGATTGTAGTAAATGGATTTTGAACATTAATCATCCTAACACTATCAGGCTTCACACAGACATCTAGTAAAGCAAAATTAGGGACAAGTTCTTATTTCATATCTTTTACTGCACACAATTTCTGGCATGAAACCTAGTCGTCAACCATATACTATTCAGAAACAGAATTCAAAGAGGACAAAGTGCCAATCCAAACCATGACAGAAACAGCTGTTCATCCTGTAGTAGCTCTCAAATAATTATGGCGGAAACTATCTTAACAAGATGCAATATTATTTGTCTCTTGCTATTTAGTGCCAAGCTGCAACTTTTACAAGCAGCCCTATATGGGCAAGTCTCAATTACATATGCAGTCAACAGCTTGTAAGAGCCACGTATTTAACAGTGAGATAATGTTTCAAAGAGTGCAGTGTTTTTTTTGGGAAAGATAATGCAAGATATGCTGTAACATTGTGGAAGAAGCTGGGAGGGGGGCAGCCTTCAAGTAACATACTCTTGTGGTATTTATATGTTTCTAATTTTCTTCTGATTTGGAGCAACCCTATGAATTAAATTTCCACTGGTCCTATTCTTAGTAGCTCTACTCAAGTCTAAATGAGAGCTGTGGCTTCTTTTATTGTATCTATTCATCACATGTTCAGTCTTCCTCTTTTCCTGATGCCTTTCACTTTCCCCACTGCACTGCAAACTCGTAGAATCACCAGCCAACACACTCAAACTCTGGTAATAACGAATTATTTGCTTCAAGTTTTTTTTTGTGGTAAATAAAATATAATTAAATAATATTACAATTATAGTGGAATGAAGGATAATGTTACTCCTTTTACTGTTACTATCATGGAGGTATAAAAAACAGGATATGGCACTACAGGCTTCATGCTGTAAGTTTTTTGAAGCCAGTGGGCGTGGCTGGCCGCCATATTAGGTGGACCAAAACATTAGCAGACTACCGTTTACAATTGCTTATTGTGTTGGAGGGGGGTGGATTGGTCCCCTCTCCTGGGTCCCCTAGGTTGGGGGGGTTTGGGGGGACAAAAGGGGTCCCGCAGGACACCCTGTTATTAAAGAAAAGAAACCAAGTGGTTTCTTCTCTTCAACAATGGAGTGTTGGAAGGGGTGGAATCAATCACCTCTTCTGGGTCTCCTGGGTCCAGAAGGGTTAGGGGGACAAACCCCTTTTGTCCCCCCCAACCCTTCCAAATCAGGGGACCACACACCTCCAACACTCCATTGTTAAAGAGAAGAAACCACTTGCTTTCTTCTCTTTAATATGGGGGTGTTGGGGGATCCCCTCTCTGCCGGGCCCCCTGGCTCTGGAAAGGTTGGGGGACAAATCCCTTTTGTCCCCCGAAACCCAGGGGACCAGGGAGAGGGGATCGATGCCACCCCACCCCACCCCCCAACACTCCATTTTTAATGAGAAGAAACCGCTTGGTTTCTTCTCTTTAATATTTAATTTAATTTAATTGTCACATTTATATACCGCTCACTCGGCCAAAGCAGACTCAGGGCGGTTCACAATAAAAATTAAAAAAAAACATGTTAAAAACAGTTAAAACTACCCACCCCCTAAAACAAGGGGTGCAGGATCCAAAGGCACCATGGGGAGGAGTTCTTTTACACCACCCACCCAATGGAGGTTACCCTTCCACCTGCACCCCACACTTGACCCGTCAGCCAGGTTTTAAGTTCTTTTCTGAATGGCAGCAATTCCATCCGGAGACGTAGCTCTGTTGGCAGGAGGTTCCAGAGGGCCGGTGCAGACACAGAGAAGGCTCTCCTCCTTATGCCAGAGAGGTGAGCCCCTCTGGCTGATGGAACAATTAGAGAGCCCCTCCGGTCCGCTCTGGTTGGACGGACAGACGTCCTCAGGGCGATGCAGTCTCTTAGGTAACCCGGCCCACTACCATATAGGGCTTTAAAGGTCAAAACCAGCACCTTGAATTGCACCCGGAGACAAACACGCCAAATATGGCGTGTGTGTGTGGGGGGGATCCTCTCTCCGCCAGGTTCCCTGGGTTCAGGAGGGTTGGGGAGACAGACCCCTTTTGTCCCCCCCAAACCTCCCAACCCCAGGGGAGCCAGTGGAGAGGGGGATCACAACCCCCACCCACTGATATTAAAGGGGAAACTCCGATCGGGTTTTCCCTTTTAATATCAGGGGGTGGGGTGGACTCAATCCCCTCTCCCAGGTCCCGTGGGTCTGTGAGGGTTGGGGGGACAAAAGGGGTCTGTCACCCAACCCTTCTGGACCCAGGGGAACCAGCGGAGAGGGGGACCGCAACCCCCCACCCACTGATATTAAAGGGGAAACCCCAATCTACTTTCATGACTCCACACAATCAAAGCACCATAAGGCAATGTTTTGGGCCAACTAACATGGCAGACTGTCAGATTAGTCGGCTTCAAGTTTGTGACATCATGTCATCTCCTGTTTTTTATACCTCCATGGTTACTATATAGTACTTGTCTTAGTGTGCAAACCTAACTTGCTAGGCTGACTTAAGGCTGGCTGAGCAGAATGGCTGAGGCTAGGTTGTATCCAAATCCTTCCCAGTTCAAGATGGGAAAATACTTCAGTTGGGGTAAATAGCACAAGGGGGAAAATTAAAAACCACAAGCCTGATTGGATGGCATACAAGTGGGAAGAAATAAATTAAATTAAATTAATCACCATGAAAACTGAGTTGACTGCTAACGATTGGCAGCAAACAGCCAGCACAAGTGGTTAAAACAGCCTAAGGACACAAAGGATTTATGGATTATCCCAGAGATTTTCAACCTTGTCCTGTGGGCTGGATGCAGCTCACAGCACCATTTATTTATTTATTATTTTATTGGATTTCTATACCGCCCATCTGGGTGTTATCCCACTCTGGGCGGTGAACAAACAGAAAATGAATAACAACAATACCCACAACAAATCAAAACCCACCACCAACAAATACATCATAGACTAAACTAAACTAAACTAAAAATAATTGGCGTCAGAGGACATCGGGACTAAACCTAACTGTCGAATTTAGGGGAACGAAGTGTTTCATGGCCCAGTGAAGAGTGAAAGAAAGATCTCCCGAGCCCTGTGGATGACTGTAGCCACTAGATCATCAGTGATGGTGAATCTTCCTGGTGTGGCCCACCACACCAGGAAGTGCCGTGTGGTTGAGGAAGGGCAAAATGGCCATCTGGCCCCCAAAGCTGTCTGAGGGGGCGTGACCCGGCCCCTGTCTTTGAAAGGTTGAGAACTCGTGGATTATCCAACCCCACCTCTGGTGTTCTTAAATTAAAATTAGGATTGTGTTTTAGCTCATTTTTTAAAAAAACTGTGCCTTCTTAGTTACAGGATTTAGTTAAAGGATTTCATCACTTTGGTGTGTTTTGAGTAGGCCAGCAGCCTATAGCAACTAGGTTTAAGAAACTTTTTTTAAAAAAAATCTTGAATCTATTTTTGGTTCTCTTCAATAACAACAGGGTAATAACTTTTATTTCTTTTGAATTAAAAACGAGCTACTTTAAACTATAATGACACTCCATTATTTTGGGTCCTTAGCTCTATTACATCAATTAATTACATTTTAAAGTTATTTCCAAAGCTCTGCATATGCCAGGGCAAAGTATTTACCTATCTAACCAAGCACTGTTTATTGCAGAGTTTCCCAACCTTTTTGTGCCGCAGGCTGGATCACGCCCCCTGGACAGTTGAATGGGCCGATCACGTGGTTCCTCCTGCCGTAAACACTGCTGCAAAATGCAACTGCAGCTGTCTTAAATGCATTTTACGGCAGCCATGGGTGCAGTTACAGCAGTATTTACAGCAGATGTGGGCGCATTTATGCATGTGCATGTGCGTATTATGGCTGTCACAAATGCATCCTCTTCCATTTCTGGTACTGGCAAGGGCGGCAGTGGGTCACATGAAATGGTGTCGTGGATCGGGTCTGGCCTGCGGGCCGTATGTTGGCCACCCCTGGTTTATTGTAATGAACTGTGGCTTTGGGGACCCAGAATGTCCCAGTAAGCATAGGAGGCTTTCACTTCCAAATAAGTGAAAAAAGTTCCCAAATCATTTAATTATCTTAATCTGGGACTAATTTGTTTTTACTGTAGCTCTTAGAATCTATTGAAAAGTAATATTTCTAAGCAATGCCCTAGTCATATTTATTTATTTATTTATTTATTTATTTATTTATTTATTTATTTATTTATTTATTTATTAGTACTATATTGACATTTTTATATTTAGTACATGTACTACTCTGGGCAATTAAAAATACATAAACATAAAATTAAGATAAACAATAAGCAATATCATCATCATCATCATCTAATAGTTGGGAATGAGATGACTGCTGATGCACTAGTTGGTCTTGTTCCAGCACTGAGAATTGGAAATACTGTGCTTTTACATTTTTATTTACACTCATATTGATAACAAAAAATAATATCCACTTTTGCAGATTATTATTGTAGTGCACAATCTCAACAAGCCCTGTTTTCATTTTTATGTCTTCATGTCTCCACTGAGGAGCCAACATGCAGTAGGATGTTACTTAACTTGGCCATTTCACTGTGAGAACTCCTTAAAATCCAGCTCTGTTTATACAGTGCAAAATCCTGACTAGGTTTAAATCAGTTTTACTCACAGACCAATTCCAGTTATCTGCCTACACATTTAGTGTTGTTGTTGGAGTACACAGAAAGAGCCTCCTCAAAGATGGTGGTATTTTTGAACCACAAATGGGCGTACCCTGGTAACAGCAACCTTGTGTTGCCAGCTAATCTTTCTCACACTAGGTCAGGCAAAAAGAACTACGGAATGAATTCACCAAAAGGTGCCTTTATTTTGGCAGTTACACATATATCCTTGACATGGAAGAAGTGTTGCTGTTTAACTCACCAACACTAATGACAAGGAAAATAGAAATAAGTAACTGACGTTATTTGTGGGGTTATTCAGGTGGGCATTAATCCACTGGGCACTGTAGGGGCAGGTTGGTCTGCTCCCCCCCCCAGCAACCTTATGATGTAACTGCTAGAAGTGCCCAATTGCTCCTACAAACACCTTTTGAGTCCTCATCAGAGGGTTCAGCTATTTTGGTGCATTCTCGTTTATTTATTTATTTACAAAATTTCTACCCCGCCTTCCTCATCCATGGATGACACAAGGCGGCTTACATGACAGTTAAAAAACATACAAGTTAAAACCAACAACACTCACCCAAGCCCCCCCCCCCTAACCCATTAAGAATTAATGGTACACAACAAGATTTAAAAACTGATTTAAAAGAATTAAACAATATAACGAGTAAGATTAAAAAGGTTTTAAAAGGGGAGGGGAAGGGACAGAGGACAAGGGGAAGGATAAAAAAAATGGACAGGTGTGTTATCCAACAGGCCATCATACCAGCCAGCAGGACTGGGTAAAGGTAAAGGTCGCCTTTACTCGAAAGCCAGTCATATCCAACTCTAGGGTTCAGTGCTCATCTCTGTTTATAGCCAAAGAGCCAGTGCTGTTTGCATCTACAGACGTTTCCGTGGACATGTGGCAGGCCTGACTAGAGTGACACTGGAGTGCATAGAACACTGTTTATCTTCCCACCGAAATGACATCTATTTATCTACTTGCAATTTCTTGTTTTCAAATTGCTAGGTTGACAGGAGCTAGGACAGAGACAGAAGCTCACTCCGTCATGCAGCACCCAGGTCTCAAGCTGCTGACATGCCGACATTCCAGTTGTCAAGTTCAGTGTCTTAACCACTAAGCCACTGCAGTTGAACCAAAATTGAATGCATGGACAAGACCCAAATTAAGCCTTGTGACCAGCAAAGCTGTCAAGATGTCGTCCCATTTAATTTTAGGTATTGTGAAGTGTCAACATAAACGAGCCTCTTCAAGATAGCAACAAATTGAACACTTTTCTTGCTCCTATGTGGAGGGGCAGGGGAAGTGAAAATAATTTTTTGCATCTGCTAGAATCACTTAATTTTTTAAAAAATATATATTTGTGTGAAGTGCTGATCAAAGCTGTGGCTGTTGGGCAGTTTCTTGTTCAGCACTACACACAAGATAAAGAAATTTTATTTAGTTTGTCAATATCCTGAAGTATTTAATTTGCCAATATCCTGAAGTTACTTCACAATAGCAGGAATAGAGTCACTCGAGGTCAGTATGTCCTTTGGATTTGAGGATTATACCAAAATGCATATGGCTTCTTTCCTCCCCCTCCCCCCCCCACCACCACCACCTCAAACAACCTTATTTAGACTGCAACACCCAACACCAAAAGGTCCAGCGTGGTCCCACTCTATAATGCAATACTGTAATAGTATTACTTAAGGTCTATAAATATATCACATGTTTCACATTAAAGATTTCATATCTTATTTAATGTATGAATTCCATGGCACCCCAAGACAGCATATTGGAGAAGCAATTCCGAATCATCACACTGAGAGTTTTGTAGATTAATCACACACATACCATGGAACGTTGTGCCTTTTTTTCTCCTGCAAAAAGAAAGTATGACCACTGGAGATTTTCGGAACTACAATATGGGGAGTTGATTTTCCAAGCTTAAAAGAAAAGAAAAGAAGGTCAGCGAGTGCCTTTTTTGACAGGTTAGAAAGCTTGACACCTGATCAATGTCCCAAATGCTCTGCAGAACTTCATAAGCCAGTAGGGGAAAAGTCAGAAGCCTATGTTTGTCATAGCTGTCATTAATGCCCATAAAGGGTTAAATCCAGAATGAAACCAGACAGCAATTCCCAACCATTAAAACAAGGAATAAAACAATCAAAAATGCATTACATTACAATATTAAAAAGTGATTATATATGTTAAGCATTTTAAAATACTGGATCAAATTCCTTTAAAACTATTTAAAAATACATTCAAAATGTCAAAAGATGCAATTGTCCCATGAAATCTCTTCTCTTTGACTTGATTACCCCTTAAAAGCCTGCCTAAAAGAGATGAAGTATTTGCCTCCCAGAAAGAGGACATAGGAAGAGCAGCAGCTTGGTTTACTGTGGAAGTGAATTTCACCACTTGGGACCAGCCAAGAAAGGCATCTCTCTTTTGTCCACTCTAAAAATGCCTGTGAAGGCTTTGGGTCAAAACCAAAGGACTCCCCTGAAGATCTTAAAACATGGCTAAGTTCACCCCTGTGCAGTTCTGATCTGAAAGGTATTTAATTCCACAGAGGCCTGTGCAACTGCAACATGTACCTGCACTGCAGAACTTCTTCTGCCAAGTGTGGAGAACATGTGATGGGTGGGTGTTATGGTTCTTCTTCTTTCATGTCCAAGTCAAACTTTGAACTGCCCAAATGAAGCCACTTTCTTGGCTTTGTCATTGTCCAAACATAAGTCCCCATCAGTACATGTTTCTGGTAGTAATCAGCAGACCAGCAAATGAGCCAGATTCTGTATCCGATTATGTAATTGTGGGGAGAGGGCAGAAAAAAGTGCATCCACTCTTCTCCTCCTTTGCAGCTCAGTAAGTGTGTGCCTGTTTTAGTCTTATTCAAAGCAATTGGATGTCTCTTTATGAACAGCTTACCTAAGGTCCAAACCAGATGTTACATTACAGGACCGTGTGATGCAGGGATTCTCAACCTGCAGAGCATGGGCCGGATGTGGCCCATGGAACCATTTCATGTGACACCCTTTGGTGTCTTGCAAGGAAGACAATAGAAGGAGCCGCAGTAGGGCTAAACACAACTTTATTGCATGATGGTCAGGGTGAACATGAGGTAATGGCGGACAAAACAGGTCTATTTATAGTGCACTGTACATTTGAATATCCCAGTGTGGTAGCTCATTGGCTACTGTCCGCGTGACATCATAGATCATCATGCCCATCTTCTCCAGGTGCGGTGTGGCGGGAAGGTTTCCCGCTCTTCAGGTATTCGAGGAATCTGTGCCATGTGAGCCGGATGCTCGCTACTGCCACCTGTGGCCACTTAGCTCACATCCTTATACAGCTTGCTACAATGTGTCTCTGATTAGATACAATTGGATATATTGACTGGTTACATTCTGTTAAAGGGAACCTTGCAACATTCATTCAATACATAACACCCCTCCCCCCTAGGTGAGGACGAAGTCCTTCAGCCATTGAGGCTTCCCGCATGTTCACTTTGGGCGAGTGGCAGCCGCACTTGGGGCCAGAGTCCCTGCACGCTCTTGATTACTCTGCCCTCATCCTGCAATGGGAGAGTGTAACTCGTTAGCGATTGGCTGTGAGTTCTGAGCCAGGGATTGGGGAGGTCTAGGTGTGGGAGTAAACTCCAGGGTTGTGAAACCGGGGGCTCCAGGGACTAAAGAAAAACCCCGCTCTTTGCTTTGACAGGTGGGGGACCACTCCGAAAAATCCCCCCGGTTTCCTAACTCAAAGTCTAACAACTCTTCGACATCCCCCTCTTCCAAGTTGTTCCTGTTACCCGGGGGGGTCAAAAGGATGCGGATTTGTGTCATTTCCCTCCCCCCTGTGGTCTGCATCTCCCCCTTGGGATAAGCGGGTGGGGGAGAACCCTAACGCTGAATGTTCTGCTTGGTCACTCAAGTCTTGCCTTCCTACCATCCTACCACTGAACTGGTCGGCATGCCTCCTCCAGAGGAGTCCTGTGCTTGTCTCCACATTGTAGGAGACTGGCCCCGTTTGCCCGGCCACTACTCCAGGCACCCAGTTAGGTCCGCTGGCTGCGTAATTACGGCAATGCACTGCCTCGCTGATCTCGAAACTCTTGGTGCCCCCCGTTTCTATATTTCTACCCGTGTCCTTTACCCTGGTTGGGTCTAACCTCGAGAGGATCGTGGCAGGTTTTCTCCGCATAAGGAGTTCGGCGGGCGATAGACCCGACGCTAAGGGGGTTACACGATACCTTAATAGGAATTGGCAGAGTTGCAAGTTCAATTCCCCGGGGCCCATCCTACGCAGTGCGCCCTTAGTTGTTCGCACCAGGCATTCCGCTTGAGCATTTGTAGCGGGGTGAAAAGGGGCTGCGGTTATGTGGCAAATTTTGTTAATCTCTATGAAACCCTGGAACTCTGCTGACGTGAAAGTTGTGGCGTTATTGCTCACAAGTACATCAGGTAACCCGAAACAGCTGAATACCTTCGGTAATTGTTTAATCATCACAGCTGACGATGTACTGGCCATCGGGATTACCTCCAACCATTTGGAGTAAGCGTCCACTATTATAAGGAAAAGGGTGCCCCTGAAAGGACCCACAAAAATCTACGTGCAGACGCGACCACGCTCCCTGGGCTGTGTCCCACTCTCTGTGCGGAAGTCAGGACTCCTCGGGCTGGGTACTCTGGCAGCTCTCGCAAGTGCCAATCATGTGTTCTATGTCTGCGTCCAGCTTGGGCCACCAGACGTAACTTCTAGCTAGCGCTTTGGAGCGCACGATCCCTGGGTGGCTGATATGCAGCATCTTGAGCACCCAAGACCTCAGGACTTCGGGGATTATTACCTGCTGCCCCCAGAGTAGGCAACCCCTTTCTAAGGAGAGTTCATCTCTTCTCCTACCATAAACCTTGAATTCCTCCGTAGGGGAGGTTGCCGTCCACCCTTTTTGTACCCGTGAACTGACTAGGGCCAATGACTTGTCTTTCGCTGTAGCCTTGGCGATCTCCGTTGGCAGTATCGGGGGCAACTCTAGGGACTCGATCAGGAGCACCTGGTGGTCCTGCTCTACCTCGCACTCTGGGTCCCCTGCCTGTGGGAGGGGTGACCTGGAAAGGGCATAGGCATGGCTGATCTCCTTGCTGGGATGGTAGGTCAACGCATACTGATATGCGTTGAGGAAAATGGCCCATCGCAGCATCCTTGGGGACAAGATCTGCGGGGTTGGCATGTTTGTGGTAAAAATCCCTAGCACTGGCTTATGGTCGGTCACGACTGTGAATGGTCTGCAATAAAGGAAGTCGTGGAACTTTTTGGTTCCTGCAACAATCACCAGGGCTTCCCTATCTGTTTGTGTGTAGTTGCGCTCTGCCTTGGACAGGGATCTTGAATAGAACACCACTGGGGCTTTTCGCCCACCCTCTAGCATGTGGCATAGGACTGCCCCCACCTCCACCGGTGATGCATCACAGACAACACAACAGGCTTCTTGGGATCGAAGTGGGTCAAGACAGCCTCGGAGGACAGAAGCTGCTTGAGCCCTCACCGCCAAGCCATGTCTTTCTTGAGTAGTTTGTGCAGCGGTTCTACCACCAATGCCTTTCCCGGCAGGAAAGAGTGGTAAAAATTTAGGAGTCCTAGGAGGGACTGTAATTCAGCCTTGGTGATGGGGCAAGGGGGGTTCTGTACTGCCAACACCTTTGACTCTGCTGGATTGATGCCCTCGGGAGTTATCTGGAAACCCAGAAACTCTACCTCTTCAGCGAAAAACACACACTTATCCTTTCTCAATCTGAGCCCCGCTTTTTCGAACACTGTTAGTACCCGGTCTAACCTTTTGGCCAATTCCTGTTCCCCCCACCCCCCGTCATTATCAAAACATCATCAAAGTAGGGGAAAACACCTGGGAGCCCCTTCAACAACCGTTCCACGAGGGAATGAAAAATTCCTGGGGCCGAATTTACGCCATATTGGAGGCGCGTCACTTTAAAGGCTCCCTTATGAGTAACTATGGTCTGAGCAGCGGCTGCAGCTGGGGTCACCATTAATTGTTGATATGCCTGCGCTAAATCTAGCTTGGCGAAACACCTCCCCCCATGTAAAGTTGCTAGCAGGTGACTTACTACCGGCACCGGATACGCATTTTGGCGAATTGCCTTGTTAATCGTGCACATGTAGTCAGCACAGATTCTGACCTCCCCGTTAGCCTTAAGCGCCATAACAATGGGGGTTTCCCACTCGGTGGAGTCCACCAGTACCAAAATCCCTTGACCCACCAGTTTGTCCAGTTCAGTCTCAATTTTGTCCTTCAGTGCGAAAGGCTTGGCTTGAGCCTGATGGGCTGGATGTCGGGATCCATGTCGAATGAAACTGGGGGCCCCTTGAACTTCCCGAGCCCCTTCTCAAAGACGGCAGGGTGTGCGTTACACACCTCCGTGATCAGGTCAGCCTGCACGACGTGTATGCCTCCAATGAAAACCCCCAGGGGGCCAAACCACTGTGTCCCTAGGAGGCAGCAGGACCCCTCCCTTAAGACTACTAGGGGCAACTGCGCAGAGCACCTCTTTAACTTCACCTTGAACTCCCCCACCCCCAACATTGGGATACTCTTGCCCTGGACATCCCGCAAATTAGTCTTTAGGGCCTTCAGTTTGGGGTGCGACTTGGGGGAATGCGCAAAAATTCCCGGTGGGACATGATGGAGTACGACGACCCCGAGTCTATTTCCATTCTAACTGGGACCCCTTGTATCAGTACCTCAACAAAAAAACGGGGGTGCCTCAAAGGCACGCTGTGGACCACCTGGTCGTGGTCGTCAGGAACTTGTCGAGACACACGGTGCTCCTGAGGCTCATCGTCATCAAAGATTCTGCCGACCCTGTCTGCTTTCTGTTGGGGCCATTCTACCTGGCCCTTGCCATCGTCTGGACACTGCCTGCAGATATTTGCGATGTGCCCGCGCCACCCACAGTTGTGGCACTCCGCCTTCCAGAATGGGCACCAACTTTATTGCATGATGGTCATGGTGAACATGAGGTAATGGCGGACAAAACAGCTCTATTTATAGTGCACTGTACATTTGAATATCCCGGTGTGGTAGCTCATTGACTACTGTCCGCGTGACGTCATAGATCGTCATGCCCATCTTCTCCAGGTGCGGTGTGGCGGGAAGGTTTCCCGCTCTTCAGGTAGTCGGGGAATCTGTGCCATGTGAGCCGGATGCTCGCTACTGCCACCTGTGGCCACTTAGCTCACATCTTTATACAGCTTGCTACAATGTGTCTCTGATTAGATACAATTGGATACATTGACTGGTTACATTCTGTTAAAGGGAACCTTGCAACATTCATTCAATACATAACACACACACTGCCTCCACTACACCAGGAAGTGCCATGTGGTGGTGGAAGGGCAAAATGTCCATCCGGCCCCCAGAGCTGTCTGAGGTAGTGTGACCTGGCCCCTGGCTTTAAAAGGTTGAGAACTCCTGGTCTAATGCTAAGCATTCTTCAAAGCTGTTCATTGTTACATGGCACAACTAGAACTGGAGATTTCATATCTGCATGGAAGACTGCCTTCCTCGTCCAGAGTCTGGAAAAGTTCCTTTTCTTTCTTTCTTTCTTTCTTTCTTTCTTTCTTTCTTTCTTTCTTTCTTTCTTTCTTTCTTTCTTTCTTTCTTTCTTTCTTTCTTTCTTTCTTTCTTTCTTTCTTTCTTTCTTTCTTTCTTTCTTTCTTTCTTTCTTTCTTTCTTTCTTTCTTTCTTTCTTTCTTTCTTTCTTTCTTTCTTTCTTTCTTTCTTTCTTTCTTTCTTTCTTTCTTTCTTTCTTTCTTTCTTTCTTTCTTTCTTTCTTTCTTTCTTTCTTTCTTTCTTTCTTTCTTTCTTTCTTTCTTTCTTTCTTTCTTTCTTTCTTTCTTTCTTTCTTTCTTTCTTTCTTTCTTTCTTTCTTTCTTTCTTTCTTTCTTTCTTTGGTACTGCAATTCCTAGAACACTGCACTTAGCATGCTTAGATTACTCTGGGAGCTGTAGTTCTAGTCTAGTCTCAAAAATTAATTTTCCCAATTTCCATCTTCCTTCTCTCCAGAAATAGAAATGCTGCTGAAGGGGTCAATTTTAGGCAGAAAAATGGCCAGACGTTATGCAGCCTAACTTTTTGTCTCCTGCCTTGCCTTTCCAGCTCTCAGAATTTCACACCTGATTTTCATTAGGGAGACAAAACTAGGATACTGTTACACAAGTTTGCAAGTGAACAAATCTGTAATTTGGCCCCGAGCAACTCTGTGTTTTTTAAACACGGGCAAGGATTTTACAATGCCCCTGCTCCACCCTGCACTTGAGATTAATTCAGAACTTGCCTGGGATGTCTTCAAGCTTTAGTCAGCTCTCCAGTGTTTTCAGTGGCAAACTGTTGGGTTGGCTATTCTTTCAGTGACATTCGCGTTTGGATTACATAGGATTTAGAGGTACTTAAGGGCCAGTTCCCAAACATTGCTTTTCAGAAACAATGAAATGGCACAAAAGGTTAAGAAAAGATATATTCCAGCTGGAAATGGTTTCAGGACAAGAAGACATGCTGTTCACCAAAGTACAACTCATGAATTCATTAAGATTAAGAACATTTTCCTCCTTTTATTCTCTTTTTTTGGGGAGGGAAATACACAAATTCCCTGTTTTTAAAAAAAATACTTACTCTGCCTATTCCATCTCCTTTATATGTAATGGACAGAAAGAAGTAGTATGAGGAGAGGATGGGGAAGGGAAGCAATTACCTTTGCTAAAATGTCATTTAAGTGTCTTAAAAAACTTTATTATTATTATTATTATTATTATTATTATTATTATTATTATTATTATTATTATTATTATTATTATTATTATTATTATTATTATTGTTATTGTTATTGTCATTGTCATTGTTATTGTCATTGTCATTGTCATTGTCATTGTCATTGTCATTGTCATTGTTATTGTTATTGTTATTGTTATTGTTATTGTTATTGTTATTGTTATTGTTATTGTTATTGTTATTGTTATTGTTATTGTTATTGTTATTGTTATTGTTATTGTTATTGTTATTGTTATTGTTATTGTTATTGTTACTGTTATGCTAAAATGGAAGGCTTTTTGCACTGGTGGGAGTTCACACAAATGCACTGCAGGAGAGAAACAGCCTAACTATGGTATCATTCCATGTTGCAAGCATATTTGTTTGTTTGTTTGTTACATTTTTAAACCACCTATTTGGGAAATTTTCCACTCTGGGTGGAGTACATACAAATATCAAAATAACATAATAAAAACACAACAAATTAAAAATAAACCAAAGAGTACAACTATAAGACTGATCATGTCAGTCCTTCCCATGAAATTGTCACCCGAGGGGACCCCATTTCCTTGGGAACAACCTTCATGATCTGTAAAGCACATGTGCCTCAGTGCAGCATGCAATGGCTCCCCCATGAGTAGACAGGCATGTGAAAGGCATGAGTGTCTATATGGGTTTCTCTATTCTGTAAAGAGTTGAGACTTTTTCCTGTAAAATTAGGAAGGTGTGTTGATTTTAAGTGGCCAACTGGTGAAATGGTGGTAAATTCAATATCATATAGCATGAGACAATTATTAAACCCCACTTATCAGTGGTAATGTTATGGAATACTGAACTAGACAAAATCACATTCCACACGCTAAGACAGATTTAGGAGTTTTATTTGGCCAAACAGATTCAGGAACGCTTTACCAAGCTAATAGTCCCTGAATGAATATACATTTTCAGAGCCATCTTTTTATAGCATAAAATTTGAAAATTTCTACACATTACATCGCTATGGGTTAAGCCAAAATTATTAATTAACCTTCTGACATTTTCATTCATATCAGGTCAGAACATTCAGAATATTTGTTCATGTCATATAAGGAACATGTCTCATGTCACATCATGTCATTTCACAAAAATATTATTTACGGTTCCCTGTCAGCTGTACAAACTGTGCTGAGCTTGTGGACACAAGGCCTTCTGTTTACTTTAGCCTTGTCATCAGTTCTATATGACAGGTCAATCTGATCTGTTTAACTTTAGAGAGTACTGAGAAAATAATGTTTACTTTTAAACCAGAATTAATATTAGAATTCTTTCACCCCTATTTCATTCCCTCCTGATTTCTTGAAAATTATTAAAGTTTAATAATTTTTTCACATTCTATTGCAATAAATAAACATTGCTATCATGTTGATTGCAGATTCCTCAGGCTTTGGCTGGGCATTGAAAAGACCGCCTCCAGTTTGGGTCTTTAGCCAAGCTGCCGTCTTCTCTCTTGCGTTGATTATTTAAGCAAAATCTATGCATTTCAATCTTTCCAGGGTTTAAAACTGCAAGAGAAAAGGAATACTACCAACAGTATATAGTTCAATGATCCATCTTATCAATGTTTAACTATAGTCGATCTCCTGGCTTAAAGCCATGTGTTGCCATGGAGATGGGGAGGTCAAGCCTCCTGCACTGATTCACATATTGATTTCTACTGCAGTGACTGAGTTAATAATTTCCTAACTTCCATTTCCTTCTATGCGGGCCAGATCTGGCCATTTCTATGTGTTTAAACAGAAATTCAAATGGGGAAATAGGATACTTTGTACAGAAGGGAGTTCTCATATCATGCATTGTCATTGGCTAAAACCTGGACTTATTGATTTACTTTCATACAATTCCGCAATGCTTTCAACAATCCCACTTGCTTTCTCAACCTCTTCCTATCTGTGGATTAAATGAACAAGGATGATTCCACTAAGCCTCCCTGCTTTAAGTAAGTATTCCCTTACTGGCTTTTTATTTTATTTTCGTGTACTTCATATGTTTTATACTTTCAAATCCTCAAATTCTTTAATCAAATACAACTCCTGTGTTTGTTTTGGCTGTTTAAACATAGCTGTTTTTCGCTTTGCTTCTGCCCTTTTGTTCCTTTTTGCCAACTGTGCCTTCTGTTTTCTAATTAATTGCAAGAGATCTAGGCATTCTGGGCAGCTTTGATCAGTCTTTGATTACTAACCCATAAATGTCCCTTATTTTCCAAATCATCTGGAGGGCATGGCCAGTATGTATTTGTACGTCTGCAGAAAAAGTAAACTTCCTTCTTGCGTAGGCCTTCAAGTTCCTTTGAAGTTAGGCAACTGGCCACTGATATTTACACTTTTATTTCTGCATACTTTCAAATACTGGCTGAAAAAGTTGGGACAAACCTAGTAGCCTTAAAGCTTGGGGCTGACTAGGGATTCAAAATCTTGGGGTTAGCTATCAAGTGCTCAGCTGTTTTTTTCTTTCTTCTTTTTCTTCTTTTTTCCCCTGGGATTTCCCAAATTCCTCTGGTTTCTTCAATCATCCCATTCCATCTCAGCCAATTCATCATGTTCTTTTTGTCTGTATCCATAACTTCCTCTGCTAAATGGGTGTATTTTTCTCATTCCTCTCTCGGGGCAATTCCTCTGCCAATGGCCCTCTTGCTTGCAGTAAGCACACTGAGTGTAATCAAGCGTTCCTTTGCCTCTTCCCAAAGCAAGAGCGATCATCTCAGCTTTCTTATATTCTCCCATTTTCTGCCTTCTTCTCTTGAATTATATTAGGTTTGCTAAAATTGACAGGACCTTTTGCTACTTCCTTTAAGCTTTCCAAAATCAAATATCTGTCATTAGGATTCCAATTTGGATTTTGTTCAGCAGCTGCTGCCATATGCACTACGGTCTGATCTGCGTCTGGGAAATTTCTACGGAGTATTTTGTCTTTTGCCAGTTTCAATTTTTGCTTATCTTCCATATTAAGGAGCGTATTTATTATTTGCTGCATATCACTCCATGAGGGGATATGTGTTTGGACTATGGTTCCAATTAGTTCAATCACCTCACTTGGTATGGTACTAAAAGGTCCATAATGCTGTTTCCAATTTAACAAGTCTGTTGTGGTAAATGGTACATATTGGAAGATTGACTGATTTACTGGCTCATCATCTTCCCTCATATAGCTGGTTATTATCTCCCTCAGTGGGGCCACTATCTCTTTTCTTTTTTCCATCGTTGGCATGATGTGTGCCATTGGGGTGTTCGGAGGTGGCTCCCTACCAGCTTCATTGTTATAGGGAGAAGATTGGCTGTACCTTTTGAATTTTTCTTCTCCCTCTTCAATTACATCTTTCAAGATCTCAGTTACTTTTCTTAGTTTTTCTGTGGTTGGGGAAGTCTCACTTCAGTCTGGGGTCTGAAATCTTCCTGCAGAGTGACTGCTTCCTGCATTTGCTAATGCAAGGTCTGGATAAATATGTGGAACTTGGCCATCTTGTGGCACTGATTTTGGCATGACATAAGGTGGAGGTCTTTGAAACAGAATTTCATCTTTTTCATTTCTGTTTAAAATTTTCAATCTTCCTTCTGTCTGCCATTCTACTTTTGGGGTATTGGGTGTTCTGACTACTTTCTTTCCTATTTTAGATTTCCTATCTTTGGATTTCTTTTCCTTCATTAAATATGCTTTGACACATTCAGCCTGGCATTTCCGTAGCCAAGGGGGGGTCATGGCTTTCTGCATTACAGCTTGCCATGCTGATATGTAGGGATACTGATCCCATTGTTTATTCTGCATTATCCTTCGAAACACTCTATTTATAAGACCCAAATCTAAGGAGCCATCCGGAGGCCACTCTACTTGGAAACTGGGCCATTCATGTTCACAAAACTTTCTTAATTCAAATTTTGTTAAAGGGGGTTCATGTGTCTCTGGTGTAAATACCTCAAAGTTCTCAAGGAAACACCGTAGTGGCATTCTTGGAACGCTACTACCACCACCCATTCTAAACTAAACACTACCACCGGCCTGGGGCACCCAAAAATCAAGGGCTACCATCAGGGAACGCGATGGTTTAATCACCCACACAATATATATATATAAAATCTCACACACAAAAATCAGGTTTGCCGCCCTGATTTTTCCAGGAACACTGGGTTACTGCCTGTGGTTCATTAAGGACTTAGGAATCACTGTCCCATCCCCTTGAAGGTGATCAGGCTCCACTTCCACTCCTCAAATGAGTGGGCACACTTTAGCCTCGTCATCAGTTCTATATGATAGGTCAATCTGATCTGTTTAACTTTACAGAGTACTGAGAAAATAATTTTTACTTTTAAACCAGAATTAATATTAGAATTCTTTCACCCCTATTTCAGTAATGTGGCTCCAGGTATGGATAAATGGTGCCAGTGTTGAGTCGGAGTGCAGAAACAAATGTTCTGTAGGCAGGATGACATAGAGGTGGTCAAATTTGATGTCAGAACTAGTATGATTTGTACTGCCCTGTGATGTAGGGTTGCTTGAGGGGGAGTCCATTTTCCATTACATTTCTTGTAATGATCCATTTCCTTATGCATGAATGTATTCAATTTGAGACCTCTGAGATATGCATATATCTTTCCCCCAATTTTCATGAAGAAACTCTGCTCAGCAGATTCTTTTCATTTTATTTCCCTTTTGAAACTACAGTATATGTAAACAAACATTCATGCATCAAAAGATGTACCTTTGAGAAATGAGCACAAGTAAGCTTAGACAAGTCCTAGCATTGTAAAAAATGGCCAGAGTCTTCTGTAACTTTTGCATTCATAAATTAAACTGTACAACTACTATGCAAATTTCATTAAGTAACAAGGTGCTGGTTGCATTACTAAGTGCATACATTGTACATAATTGGGCACATACCTCATAACATGACTAGCAGGTTATTACTTAGAGGCAATTAGCCACTACATTACACAGTTTAATTTGCACATGTGTAAATCATCAACAGGATGATAGCCATTATGTTTTAATACATGTATATTAGGGAAAGTGCCTATTAAAATAAGCACAAAATTACATGAGAGAAAAAAAATCTTACATCCAAACAGAAAACAAGAACAGGGTTCATTAAAATGGCAACAAATTAGAATAATGCCAAATCTTGCTCCCTGCCATTTTCCAGAGAGCAAAGGCTCGACCAGAGCTTTAGAAAATTTCCTTTTTGAGACTGCACTTTCCAGCTATGTTTGGGGAACTAAATAAAAAGTAATATTTCTGAACTTGGAATCAGGCACATATCTGGCCAGGGATGCATGCGATCATGGCAACTTTCTGGAAGATGTCCAGAGCTCCAAAAGGAGGAGGAGGTTTTTCAGAGACAGCAGAGGCTGTCTTTGTATATTTTGAAGAGAGTGAGTCAAGCCATTTACCTTCCCATGAAAAGAGCTCTGTACCACGCTACATTCTGGTCAAATTATTAAATCCAGAATAAAAATGGACTTACTTGTACCACTGAGGAAAGACTGAAAGTACTGGCCATATTTAGCTTTGAGAAATAAAGACTGATACGATTTGTTATTGTTCTGTCACACAGTCGATTCTGACTCTTTGCAACCCTATGAATCACGACCCTCCATGCACCCCTGTCCTCCACCATTCTCCTTAGTCCGCCCAGCCCTGTGCCTACTGCATCTAGCCATCTCATCTTTGGCCGCCCCCTTCTTCTTTTGCCCTCCACCTTCCCCAGCATCAAGGCTTTCTCGAGTGAATCCTCTCTTCTCATTTGATGTCCAAAGTATCTTTACTATTTGTCCTTCCAGGGAGTAGTCATGGCTGATCTCTTCTAAGATTGAGATATTTGTTCTCCTTGCTGTCCAGGGTACTCTCAAAACTTTCCTCCAACACCACATTCCAAAGGCCTCTATTCTTCTGCGCTCAGCTTTCCTTATGGTCCAGCTCTCACAACCATACATTACCACCGGGAATACCATTGCTTTGATTATGTGGACCTTTATTTGTAGTGAGATGTCTCTACTTTTCACTGTTCCCCAGGTTTCTTGTCTCCCAAGAATCAGTCGCTTTTTTATTTCATGACTGCAATCCCCATCAGCAGTGATCTTAGATCTTAAGAAAGTAAAATCTGTCACTGCTTCTACTTCTTCCCCACCTATTTTCCAGGGACTGATAGGGCCTGTTGCCATTCTCTTAGTTTTCTTGATATTGAGTCTCAGGCCAGCTTTTGCACTCTCTTCTTTCAACCTAATTAGGAGCTTCTTTAGGACTTCCTCACTTTCTGCCATTAGGGTGGTATCATCTGTATATCTCAATTTGTTGATGTTTCTCCCTGCAATTTTGATCCCATATTGTGATTCCTCCCTCCCTGCATTGCGCATTATGTGCTCTGTGTATAAGTTGAATAAGCAGGGTGACAAAATGCAGCCTTGTCTTACTCCTTTTCCTATTCCAAACCACTTCAGCATTCCATATTCTGGCCTAGCTGATATGATAACACTTATCAAATACCTGACAGTCATAAAGAGGAGAGGCAGAATCTGTTCCCAGTCATCACAGAGTTATAACAGATTCAGACTACAGAAACCAGGCATAGGTCAAGAAAAATCTAACTGTTAGAACACTACGGACAATCTTTGGAGGTGGTGAGCACTCCAACACTTGATGTGTTCAAGAGAAAACTGGGCAACCATCTATGTGTCAGATCTGCTTTGAGTTAGATTTCTGCACTGAGCAGAGTTAGACCCGATGGCATCATAGGCCCCTTTCAACAGAATTATCCTACAATTTTATGTTTCAATTAGCATAACAATGACCATCACAGCAGCCTCCATGGTGCTCTTGTTGTTCTAACATTCTGCTTAAAGTTAATGAAAGAAATGTGTTTCATTGTACTACTTGTGTCTGTATAGACATCTGTACCAATAGAAATGAATGCAGAGCATACTTAAGGTATGTATTAAAGTACAGGTGTTTTAATTTATAACTGGGCAAAACTACAATCTCTCTTTAGCGCACTCTCTCTCTCTCTCTCTCCCTCCCTTTTGTTCCAATCTGCCATATGCTCTGGACCTTTGGTGAGCTTGACTAGCATCCCACATCTGGCAGCTTTATTCTGATGAGAGCTGCAATTAACTCCACAATGATCCTATTTCCAAGAAAGTAGCAGATTGGTTCTGTTTCCTCTGAAATAGGCTTGCTCAGAAGGGAAGGGGAGGGGAGGGGGAGGAAGCAGTTGATGGCAAACGAATAGAGAATAAATAATAAACAGGCCTTTCTTTTCATTTTGCAAATCTTGAAACTTTTATACCAAGATCTCCTCTAACAGCCTTGGGACCGTAGAGAGGACCCTTGGGAAAACAGAAGAAGGTAAAGCATGAGGCATCTACCACAGACTTCAGTTGCTTAGCAGATTTATACTGAGAGGAGAAAAACAGAGGGTCATAAACAGACGATTCTATTGAGCCCATAAGCTCAGATGTAGCTCTTAAAAAGAAAGGGCCTTTCAAAATAGAAGGCAAAAGTTATAGGAAGTGGAGGCTCAAATGCATTCTTTAGGGACTGTTCCTCACTATCCAATTAAGTTTTTTTCCCCCTATAGATAACCATATGTTGTTGCTATACTGTTCAATAGATTGAAGAAAACCTGGCTCTGCTTGAAAGGATAAAGTGGGAGACTATAATGAAATGCAGTTCACCCATGCACATATGTGTGTTAATGCTGCAGATATGAAACTAAAGAGAGATAATAGGGTTTTTTCATTCCCTTGGCTACTTTAGAAGAAAACCAGAAGATAATTCTCTCCACTTTCTGGATGTTTGTTTGCTGTGATGCCTGTTTGTCAAACAATAGTCTAAAGCTGCGGGGGGTGGGAGCCCAGCTGAGCTCAGCTGACAGCCATCACAGCAGAGCCTTTCACAGCCAGTGTGGACAGATTTTCCTGCCCTCCTCCCTTGGTGACAGCAGGGGTGGGAGACAGAGTTTGGGGTGACTGGCGTCCCTTCAAGTTCACGCCGTTGTCAGAACCGCTGGACTTGCCACTTCTCCCGCCCTTGGTGTGAGCAGGGGCAGGGAGAGAGACAGAGACATGGAGTCCCTCCTCCTGGTTTGGCAAACCGGGAGGTGTGGTAGCACCTGCAGGGGTTAAAAGAGCTCCTTCCCTGGCCCGGCTCTGGCCACAGGGAAGTTGAGCTTATTTGGGTTCCCAGTGGCACAGACTGTATAATTGCCCACCACCGTCTTGTCCAGCTCCTTCCCCGGCCTGGCATGTGCAGCAGGGAAGTTGAGCTCTTTTATATTGTATACCTTGTACCTGGAGCTGTATTGTATATTTTTATTGTATTTTCTACGTTGTGTTTTTCTGCATATTTAGATTGTTTATTATTATTATTTTCTCTTTCTTAATTGTATATTTGTTTCTTTAATATGCTGTAATGCCGCCCTGAGTCAGCCTTTGTGTTGAGTAGGGCTGGGCGGGGTAACAAATTAAAAATTATTATTATTATTATTATTATTATTATTATTATTATTATTATTATTATTATTATTATTATTATTATTATTATTATTATTATTATTATTATTATTATTATTATTATTATTATTATTAATCTAGAAGATGTGAAACATTTAATTCTACTTTGTATCAGAATATGACAGAGGGAATCTGAAGGGTTATATCTTCACAAAGATATGCATCCATAATTTTCATTTGGCCATATTTATCCATATGCCATTTCACATTATCTCTGATAATCATAATATGGGAATATCATTTCCTTTTGAAGTGTCCATTGACAGGAGGTAACTGGAGGATGTGAAAGTCATTTTAACGCAGGAGTTCTCAACCTTTTAAAGCTAGGGGCTGGGTCACACTCCCTCAGACAACTTCAGGGGGCAGATGGCCATTTTGCCCTTCCTCCACCACATGGCACTTACTTGTGTGGTGGAGGCAGTGTGGGTGCCACATGAAATGGTGTCACAGCCCACATTCGGCCCACGGGCCACATGTTGAGAATCCCTGGTTTAAACCTGTGAGCGTGGTTGAATTTCTCAGACTTATAATAATACAGTTATGTTTATTGATTACATTTCATATTTCTCTAATCCTCAATTTTCTCTCTCACACACTTAAATTATATATGCCACATAATTATCAAGCAGCATAGAAGAAAAATATACAATTGAATAAGCATGCAAGCCAACTCTAGAGTAACTCATGTAATCGCATTTGGCTTAACTCACCTTACAAGATCATTTACAGAGGCGTTTTTTGAAGAAAGCTAAAGAAATTTACAATAAGGCTGTTATCTTAGACCAGCTAGAAGTAGTTCGTAGGAGAACATTTTTACTCCCAACTTTACCCAGCTATGGATTCTGCTCATTTATGGTTCCCACTGAACTGAGAGATAATGCTGGATTAAATGGAATGAGGGGAAGCAGACCTACATATGATTGTTCTGCAAATGACCTCTGTGAAATATTCTTGTGCTGAGTTTAAAAAATAGGCAAGTGTCAATCCAGAAATTAATGCCTGGGAAATTTTGCACAGGATCTAGAGATCATTATATGTTCCAAGACTTAAAGCTCAGCACCAAAACTACATTGTTTGGTTTTGCTAAGAAAGAAATTAGTGAAATACATCTCATTTTAATGAAAATAAATTATCCAATCCAGATAATATTCAGTAAATGTCTTTTTAATTTAAAAGGCTTAAGATCTGTCTGGTAGATGCTGTTGACATGATGGGTCCAATTCATGTCTCACTGGAAGGGAATGAATGAAAGCTGAAGACTATTATAACTAATAACAATTCAGCTCTAGGTTTTGTGGAATCAACATAGAACTAGGCATGTCTGAGTTTTTGTGCAAACATTCAAATATTTAAAGCCTACGCTTCAAACATTTTCCTTTATATGGTATCATTTCAACATTAGTTTTATTTGTGCCCATGAGTTCTATAAATAAACTTGTTTAAATATGACTGTTTGCCCTATTTGATTACATTATATTTGTTAGATGTAATATCAATCTGCCATGAACTACATGTACCACAATGCATCGCATATATGACATCACCCTGACCTCACCTAACCTTATTAAAGGACCCTAGCTTTCCCACTTCCCATTTCCTTTACTGACCTTTGAGACCACCACTGTATCCCGCCATGTGGGCAGTGGAAATAAAGACTTTAAAATACAATTACTGACTCTAGAGTTATTGGACCGAACCATCCTCATGGCCATAGATATAGCAAAGGCCGAATCCACAGGGTGAAGGTCCAGGCACATAGATATCAAACACAAAAAAGTGAGGGAACTCATAGGAGAAGGTTTTATAGATCTGACCCACTGTGAAACCAAAGAGCAGATCACCATACCTGTCAAGTTTCGGGAAATTTCTGTAAAACCCCTGTATTTTACACTCTTTCCCGCCATCATCCCAGACTAATTAGACTGCAATTAGACTGGAGTTAGACTGGAGGCCAGCACAGGATAAGCATAGCTGTCCAGTTTCCTGTTTTGGCCAGGAAATTTCCCTTATTTGACAGAAATTTCCCAAAACTTGACAGGATCACAGATATCTTGACCAAACCGCTCCCATTAGCCAAGCACAGCTACCTGTTCAAGAGGTTATGCCTAAGTGAGTGAGAAATGTCATTTATCCATCATGTGTTCAGTCTGTATGATATTAGAAGGGGTTTTGTTAGATGTAATATCAAACTGCCATGAACTACATGTACCACAGTGCATCGCATATGACATCACCCTGACCTCACCTAACCTTACTAAAGGACCCTAGTTTTCCCGCTCCCCATTCCCTTTACTGACCTTTGAGACCATCACTGTATCCCGCCATGTGGGCAATGGAAATAAAGACTTTAAAATACAATTACTGACTCTGGAGTTATTGGACTGAACTATCAGAATCTCTCTAACAATATTGGCTTTTTTATTCTTATGAAATTAATTGTTATTAATGTTGACACACTCTGGCCGTTCTGGCTTGTTAATCCTTTTGATGACTGTATACTGTAATGTTCTCTAGCTTCCTTACAAATCACTGAACTTGCATGCAAACTCATTTTCTTATTTCAGCTGTACATCAGCTTTGGTAATTTACATACCTGTATGTATGCCATTAATATTAAGCAGGTGCTTAAATCTTAGTTCAAAGGGACTGAATATTAAAATCATGTGCAAGCGCTTTACTGTATGAATGCCTCTAGTGCTGTTGAACATACACAAGGTTTGTACAAACAGATTTATGAGTACAGTGATACCTCATACAATGTCCAAACTTGGTTCACAAGTTTGGACTTTATACGGATTTGGACTTTGTTTGAGGCATGCAAAATCCTAGCCGCAATGCCTCATACAATGTCCAAATCCTTGCCGCGATGCCTCATACAGCATTGTTTCCATAGAGATACATTGAACTGTAACAGCACAGACTTCAGGGCAAAGTCAAGGAAACAGACAGGAAACTGTCTAAAGGCTAAAAACATTACAAAAACATGTCAAACAACCCTGATTGTCCAAGAACCTGAAGAATGCTGCAAAAATCCCAGGAATGCTTCTAAAAATTCTGACGAAACAATTCAAAAAAATCCAAAACCACTCCTAAACACTCTTTGCCTCATGCAAAACCCACAAGAGCAATGCACACGTGCGTCCTGCCTTTTATACTACCCAGGCACAATGCAACCTGGGAAAACCCCAATGCCTCATACAACGTCACACGACTTTGTATGAGGCAACTTTTTTCAAGGAATTGGGCGATGTTGTATGAATCCGATGTTGTATGAAGTGGACTTTGTATGAGGTATTACTGTAATATGACCCTGGCATGCTGAAATCTTTCACCCATATCTACAAAGTAACATTCACCCTTATTCTCCAGTTATAATTGCATCAACAGGATTTCAGCCATAGGCTTGAACCATTAACTATTAAACTAGTCACTGTTGTAAGACTCAACTTTACAGAATTTGTCTAATCAGTTTTTAAAACTGGAATGGAGAAATCTTTGCAAGCTAAGTACTGACTTCCAATTTGGATCATAGGGACTTGCACATCAGCAATCAATGGTGCTGAAGGCATGAGGCAGTAAAGTGAGAGAAGCTTATGTAAATCCAGCTGTTGGTGGCCAATTTCCCACCAAGCATGCAAAGCCCAGTTCAGTTCTGTGCATGTATGTTGCACTTAAGGGTATATTTCTAGTACACTAACTTTCCAGTCTGTAGATTACAGCAGAGTTCCATGAAACCGCTTTCTAGTTTGCAATGCAAATCTTCTGGTGGCATACAAAAACATTCCAAGTTGTAAACTAGAGATTTTGTCCATGCAAATTCTTGTCATGTCCACAACCTATCTCTCATCTCAGGTTTGTGACAAGGGCAGCAGAATTATGTGGGAAACTCTCATGGGCCGAATTCACACCACAGACCAGATGTTCCCCATTTCTTTTTTAAGTTTATGGGCATCACGGTATCTTGTAGCAGGAGCCCATTAAATTAAGGATTTATTGTGTGAAGTCTTGTCTGGCCAGAAGACAAAGCTCAATTTCATTGGATAATTCTCTTCCAAGTTCTAACACTGCAGAACACTAATATGTCTACGAAGTACCTGTCCACTATTCCTAACTTTATGATATGCCCACTACAGCTGCAACACTATTAAACACACAAAGGGTTAAGAGACTTGTGGGTAGGTGAGAATATGTTTTTCAATTGTCCTGCTTTCTTCCCAGAAATTAACGGGGAAGCCAGATGATATAACCTTTAATTTGGAATCTTCCTACATTTTCCCATTGTTTCCATCATTTTTTCTTATCATAAAAACATGTAACAAAGGTAATGATGGAACAGCTGCACAATATTGTCTTTAGTGATGCTAGGAACTTTCTCTCTGGAAGCACTGCAGGTAAAACAAAATTGCAATCATCCACCTAATTTATAATCCTATTTATGAAATCACATATTTAAAAAGACAAAAATATTGATAAATTAATATCCATGCAGCCTCTCAGAGGAGGTCATCTAGTAGGTGACCAATGTTGTCTCTATCCTGTGTATTGTATTTTATTGTGCTGTATTTATATATTCATGTTCACTGCCCAGAGTGATGATTCAGTCAGTTTATTTAATTATTTATTATATATTTCATTCTATTTATATACTGCCCATCTGGGTGTTCTACCCACTCTTTTGGGGGAATAGATACATATATATGTTTTAAAAAATCATGTCAGAAGCACACAAAGATGCTTTCTGGGTCGAAAGGATTTTTGCTGGAGGAACTCCGCTCAGGGGACACCCAAATGAGGTTCCTTTCATGTCTTTTCCTACCGAAGTGGTCCCTATTTATCTACTTGCAATTTCTTGCTTTCAAACTGCTAGGTTGGCAGGAGCTGGGACAGAGATGGGCACTCATTCCATCATGCAGTACTTGGGTCTTGAATTACTAACCTGCCAACCTTCCAGTTAACTGGGTAAGCTTCTTAACCACTGAACCCCTGCAGCCTCTGGAGGAATTGAATGATTGATTGATTCATTCATTCATTCATTTATTCATTTATTCATTCATTCATTCTAGGCTGTTCACATTGGACGACACAAAAGGAAGTTTTTGCATTGGCTTGTTTCCAATTAGTCTAGTGGCTATGCTACTGCTTACATTTAACAGCCTGAAATAAAAGTATCATAAAATATTTTCTTATCACTTATCACACTGTTTATAATTGCACAACTAATGATCCTGTCAAAAAGCATTTATGTTATTCTGCACTAAAGAATATATATAGGCTAGCCTGCCATCTAGTGCTTTATGGAAACAGATATTTTTCTGATCATTTGAGATAAAAAATAAGATTTAATGCTTGAGAAGTTTCATATTTCATTTCAGACTATATGAGAGGGTAGGGTAAATGTTGCCAGAAACATCATAATGTCCTCCATCTCCAGCCTATTTCTTTTTGTCAATGGTTCTCCATCATTAGGCCATTTCTGAAATCTAAGCAGGGAAGTGTAACTTCTCTTCCCACAGCAGCCTCTGTTGGCATCAGCAACACTAATTAAGCAAGTCGTCTGCCAACTGTACCTATTGAAGACTAAAGCCAAGTAGACAAACTTAGTTCAGTAGTGCAGCATAGGAATGTTGTACCTATCAGATTAACTCTTCATTGCCTCCAGTTAAAGGATCTTTGAAAGACTAAGAAAGACTTTTGCTAGAGGCTTTGTACAGCTCAGAGTTTTTAGCATTACTACTGTGTTAACAAATAACAATGGTCTCACTCCCATGCTAGTCCCAATGAGAGGAAATGCACTGAATCAATTACTGAATGTTAAATCAACACCTATGTAAATTCCACTAATTCCATGCATCTACTCCAGTTGGGACTACCAAATAGACTCTGGCCAATATTTTACAAACACTTTTATTCGATATATTTTCCAAAAAGAAGGTGGCTAAGAAGAGTAGACTAAAACATAGAAGAAAAAACTGTAATAAAACACTGATCAAATCCATTCTCACATAATATCAATACCACATTGTGTCATACCTGTCAAGTTTCGGGTAATTTCTGTCAAGCCCCCGTATTTTACACTCTTTCCCACCATCACCCCATATTAGTTAGACTGCAATTAGACTGGAGTTAGACTGGAGGCCAGTACAGGATAAGCATAGCTGTCCAGGTTCCCGTTTTGGCCAAGAAATTTCCCTTATTTGACAGAAATGTCCCGAAACTTGACAGGTATTTATTGTATGCAAGGCTGGGATATTGTTCCTACTGTGGAACACACACACTTCTCCTGAGAGAGCTGTAGATCCTTCATGCTGAAGGACACATTGGAAGAGTGGTAACAGAAGGGTTTATAGAGAAGCAATCAGGCATGGAGATTGTTATTGGTAGTATAGGAACAGACAAAATGAGAATTACTTAATAAGGGACCTCTGATCCCATGAGATTCCAAAGGAAACATTTGATACCAGAGGACAGGTTCTTGTGATGTCAGACAGATAAGGGAGTCAAGAGTTGGAAAGCACAAGCAACATATGTGCAAACACCTTCAAGGCGAGCCTATGAGCCTTAGGACCAGCTAGGAGAGGATGACAATGGTTTCAAGACACCATGCCCACAGAAAGAAAAACTTTCTCCTCCTCTAGTGACACACCAAGATTTGTCCTCCCACATGGAGACCCAAGGAAACATACAACTAGGGATGACATTTTTGGACTACAAGTTCCATCTCCTACATCCTGGCAGTTCTATCTGACTGACAGTGCTTTAGTTGTTGCCAAAAGGCATTAATTATGAACATAGACCAGAGCAGGAGAGTCGCTCTCCCTGAAATCTGAGCTGCCACTGATTACAGGTAACAGAATGGGAGATTTTCACTTATTTGTAGATTCATCAAACTCCATAATTTTGAACATTCAAAATTCCCTACTTATTCCTCAAGTAGGGCCTGGTCAGCCATAACTACTGTCATTAGGATCTTGTGTTTATTCAGTTTAGATGTGTATTCTTAAAACCTGTTTTCCGTGTTCTAAATACTTTCATGCACAAGGGCAGAGTGTTGGATAACCTCCTGCATTTGTAAATAAAAAATTGTTTAAATCAACATTTGCAACTTCCTGCCTTTATGACAGGTTCAGTGAAAAACTGACCCTTGTAATGTCCTCCTTTATGCCACATTGGGCAGCAAATTTAAAATCCAGAGGACAGCAGACAAGCAGTCATGTATATGATCCAGAAATCCTGCTATCATGCTCTCAAGTGTACCATTAGGCTTGAAAGAATTATTGGTAACATTTAAAGTTAAAGGTTTAAAATGAAGAGAAATGCATGTGAATGCAATAATCCATCGTCAACAGGAAATTTAAAAACCAGGCAGATGAAAAACAGGAATGCATCAAGAGAGATGTAACCCAATAATCAACAGCATTCAAGTGGGAAAATAAAACCCAAGGTTTAAGAATTTGAACATATGATGCGTGAATACAATTGTAGACCAGAAGTTAAGATTACTGACTTTTTTCATTTTCATCTGGATCTCTTAAGACTTCCAACGCAAAACAATACTGCAGGCATCTGATGACATTGCTAATATTTTGTTGTGTATTTTAAACTTGAAATGTTTGGTTTAAATTTATCAGTATTTTCAAAGAAATCTAGGCTGAAATCTTACTAAGTTACTGCTTAGTTACCCCTGTATAAGTTCCACCTATTGATAAGTATACATTGTAGTATTATGCTGCTTATTTTCTAATTTTGAGAAAGTTCTTAGCTGTTGATTATAAAAGAAGTCCCTATTATGTGAAATCTAATTTAGCTTGGATTAAAAAGCAGTCTATTCTTATCAATTCCTTTATGGCATGGCTTGATTGCATGT